>CM077008.1:125694225-126946725 GCA_039090855.1 Macrothele yani | reverse complement strand
TACAGGCGGTTGGGTTCTGCGAAAAATGTGCGATGTTCCTTCCACTCATCGTCTGGAATCAATGAGAATTCCTTCTTCTTCAGCAAGCGACTTCAAGCATGATTTTCCCTCTGACCCGGAAACCTGGGATTCCGTCCCAGCCCTTTCTCAAGGGGGAGATATATGTGACGTACTACAGAGGCGAAGCACATGCGAAGACAGCAAAGTTGCAGCGATAAATTCTGTCGGTGTAGCTTAATTGGTAAAGTATTCGGCTCCCGAGCAGAAGGATGCGAGTTAGATTTCTGTAACCGGAAAAATTTGTGTTTCACTACACTTTGACGTACTGCAGAGGTAAAGCACGTGTGAAGACGACAAATCTGCAGCGATACATTCCGTCCGTGTAGCTTGGTTGGGAGAGCAACTTACTCCGGAATGAGTGGGCGCTGTTTTGATCCCCGGCACGGACAATCTTGTGTTTTCACATTGGTGCCTGAGGGTAAAAATGGATGTAGTGGCCGTTAGGTTCTTCGAAAAATGTGTGATGTTTGTTCCGCGCATTGTCTAGAATTAATAAAAATTTCGTTTTTCGCTTACAAATTAAAAAAAAAATAATAATAAGAGGAAGATGATGTGACGTACTACAGAGGCAACGCACGTGTCAAGAGTACAAATCCACAGCGATACAGTTGGTCCGTATAGTTCAGTTGGGAGAGCAACTTACTCCGGAGTGAGGTGAGGAGATTTCGATCCTCGTCACGGACAAACATGTGTTTTCACAAAACCTGTACTGTTCAGCGAGTGAGTGTGAAGGAAAATAGCATATAATTCCTATTTGGATCAGTATCCATGAAAGGCTAATGTGCATGGCTGGAGTAAAAGAACAAATTTTCTGGTAGAAAGCAGTAACGCGGCAAATGACAGATCGAGCCCTTATTTCAGGGAGGGAGAGGGGAACAGGGTCTAGGATCTATTTCAGTGGGGGTGAGGGTGATGTTTGGTAACCAGACCTAAAGTTTTGATGAACACATGAAAAAACTTTCTTTCTTACTGCATTTTGAAAAAAAACATTTTCCTCACAGATTACTTAAGAACCGGAAATATTGATATTAAGCTGCGATGTTGCCAATTTAGTGCCGGAAGGTTCTGTAAAATGTTGAGTAGATATAAAAAAGTTTGAGGGAGGCGCGCCCCTTCGCTCCGTGAGCCCCGTGCTACTACCCTTGCACCCACCAGTGGTATACACGAGTGTATATTACTCTGATGTAAAGCTATATTTGACGGAAAGCAAGACAAACCCGGAGTTAAGCAATCATATAACAATTGGAAAACTGATCTTCACTTCTTTTATTCCGCGTTTTTACAGCTTCCAATAGCTTTTAATGATCTGTCTCTCATTTGAGGACATTGGTTCCAGGTAAGGAAAAATACCAGTGTTGCAGGACAAGCATACGATCCATGCCTCACCATGGACTCGGACTGGTCCAACTCAGAGGATCAGCAGGAAATCCATACCTCTGACTACTATACGCTACCCTGGCTACGGCGAGAATCAAATGGTCAGGCATTATGCTTTTATCTTGTTAAGAGTAAAAGTATCAGTTGAAAAATATCCCCTCCGCTTCTTGAAATAGACTAATGATATCAACCGGGCCAAATATTTTTAAGCACATCTATTCATTGCCTGAAATCAGCGAATAGGTATGTATATTATAGTTTTTTTTAAAAAAAGTATACATTACATTGACAAAAGTCACCGGACACCTGAAGAGAAACACAACATAGCATTTATTGACATACATTAATACGGTGTCGGTCCACCTTTGGCCTTAATGCATGCACTGACCCTTCGAGACATGCTTTCGACAAGGTTTTGGAACACAGCGATAGGTATGTGCTTCAATTCAGTGCATAAAGCTGCCACTAATTGTTGCTTATTAGTAGGCCTTGGTTCCAAATTTCTTATGCGGCGCTGGTAATTCATCCCGTAGGTGCTCTATGGGATTAAGATCAGGGCTCTGTGCCGACCAGTCCACACACGATACGGAATTATCGTCAAACCACGTCGTAACAATCCTTGCTTTATGAATCGGTGCATTATCCTTCTGGTGCCAACAAGGCTCGGTTTCATAGTATTGCCACAGATTTGGTAGGGCATAATTGTCCAGAATATCGAGGTAGACGTGCTGGTTAACAGGTTTGTCCACGATAACCAATGGGCCGGGACCATACCACGACCCCCCTATCCGCCCGTCCCACACACACACACACACGAGTACACTGCCAACTCCAAACTTGACCATAGGAACAGTACACTGTGGTAAATAGCGTTCCCCCGGTTACCACCATACCCACACACGCCCATCAGGCTGATGGATCGTGTATCTGGATTCATCAGTCTGTAGGACCCGTTTTCATTGATCTACGGTCCACGATAAATGTTCTTTACACCATGCTAAGTGGCGAGTAGCATTCCGAGGGGAAATAAAAGGCTTATGAGCTGCCGCACGACCACGGTAACCCTTGGAATGAAGTTCTCTACGAATGGTACGTGTACATACCGACGAGGTTCCAGCATTTTTACTCAACTGTACACTGAGGTCTTGTGCAGTAGTCCGTCGATTAGCTGTAACGACTCTCCTGAGGCTTCGACGTCCTCTGTCACTGATTTTCTTTGGTCTGCCGGTACGTTTTGCTGCTTCAGGCACGCCATGTGTCTTTCACTTATTCAGTACATCCAAAACAGTTGATTGAATATGTTTAAACGCCTCTCGGTTTCTCCTATGGACAACCCACTAATATAACGCCCAACAATATTTCCTTTCTCAAAGACAGTTCTCTCCCGCTGCGGCATTTTCACTCAACCTCACAGTGCGATATGATCGCGGTCAGCTGCAAGCTTTCTTTTTATATCGTTTGCAGCTGTACCGCGCATCTTAACAATGCAGCGGATCCGTACATTTGCTTTTCAGGAGGTGTCCGGTAACGTTTGTCAATATAGTGCATATTTAACTCTACATTTAGTGAAATTTCTGCCATAGAAAGAAAAATGTCTGTATTAACCCTCTAACCGGCCGGAGCGAATTGGCCTAGAAAAATCGACTGAAATCCGGATACATTCGTTGTCTAAGAAGTGGACCGAAAGCGGCTGGAAAGAATTCATTGCCTGGTATGCTTAATGGTTCCAACGCCACTCGAACGGGTGACCTGTAGGACAAGCGTATTAGAAAACGCTGCCCCTCCCCCTCACTTTACCTTTTTATTCAAAATGGTCATTTAGGCGGATGATTGACATTAATCCTTTTTTGTTTGATTACCTGCTAAATCGATGTAACAGTGGCGACGAACTTAAGAACGGAGAAAGAAGATATTTGAAGTCATAGCGGTTTCCTCGTATCCTTCCTTGGATGATGGAGAAGAGAACTTGAAGGGAGCGCTTATCACCCATGACAGGTTTATGTGGTACTGCTGAGACGAAAGGGAGAAAGAATTGTTCAGCCGTGAAACAAGCATGACCATTTCTGTTTGGGAGAGCAGAAAATATTGAGCCAGTAAGTCCGCAAGCTGCGGCTGATTTTCGGCACCTTTTGTTTCGCGTAGATCGCCCTCTTAAGGGGATAACTCCATGTGAAAAAGATAATTGGAGGAATTGATATGAAACTAATTTGGGCTCCCATATTCTTGCAATTTAATAAATAACTGATGCCATATTACGGTGCTTTGGATAGGTTATGTCAAGTTCCCTGCCCTGGAGAAACTGGTCTCACAAGTCTGAACTCCCATATTCTTGTAATTTAATAAATAACAAAACTGTTAAGAATCTGTAAAGAAAATTAACCCTTTGACCGGCTGGGACAAATTTACTCGGGGTTAGAAAAATGGGGGACCTTGATCATGATCATATGTAGAGGATTTTAGGAAGGGCGTGTCTGACCCCAGGTCTTTGACCCCAGGTCTTAAACAACCCTTAGAAATAGGAAGCTAGGAGATTTAAGCTAGGGAGTCCGATAGGAAAGTGACACGGAAGCGAAGTAGAAAGGGGGAGGAAGACGCCTTTATGTATTACCGGGGGGGGCAGTACCCGGGGTCCGACGGCTTAACGTGCCCATCCGATGCACGACGGATATTTAGTGGATCGAGCTTTCGTACCTGCCTGGGATCGAACCCGAGGTCCTTTCCGTGGCAGTCACGAACGTTGACCACTAGGCCACCCGCGGCGTAGAAAAAATGGGGTATACCAACTCTTACGAATATATACGCTGTCTAAGAAGTGGGAGTCACGCTGCTGGAACGAGCGATACTGTGCAACAAAAGGCGCTTCTTTCCCTTTAGATTTAGTATTTTTCAGAGTGGTGGTCATTTAGGGGTATAATTGACACTAATCTTTTCTGACCGACAACCTGCTAAAAGTGGCTGTAAGATTTTTGGGTCACTTGTTTCTGCCCAGTAGCATGACGTACATTCCAGGAAGACATATCCTACCTAATTGTGTCATGGAGCAGAGAACAGAGGACTGGAATTGAGTGCTTGTGCACCTTTGATAGGTTTATGGACGTTACTTCTGAGATGAGAGGGAGAATAGGAATTGTTTTACCGCAGCTTTAGTAAAACACGGCCACTATTTTGAACATTTCCGCCACTATTTTGAACATTTCCGTTTGGGGGCAGAAAATATTGGGCACCATTTGATTCAGGTACACCGGCTGCTCAAAGATTTAAAGTTCTTCATCCTAGTTCAACAGCACAGTGTTTCCGGCCTTTCTCGATCCAAAGTTCGATGCTTAGATAGAAATGGAAAAACAACAGGTAGACAGCTTTAAGTGTACAGGTGTACTGAATAAACTGATTCACTTAGTACAGTAAACCTACAGTTCTTATTCTAGGGGAGAAATAATACATTTATACATACTGCCATATAATATCAGCGAAGCGATCCAAGATATAAGCACAGAAATATAGTTAAAGGAGACATCAAAGCACAAACTGGTCTCATTATTTGGGGTTGAAATGCCAAAAAGGGCCAATCATGTGACTCCCCTCGAAAGCACAGTTTTCGGCGGGACACATATAATAATATGCTGCCATTGGGACCAGTGCAACATTAAGGCATAATGATGTTTCCATCGTTTCGCGCGAACTCTTTTTCTAACTAAAATACTCAAGAACGACTAGTATTTGTCCCTTGAAAATGAAACCCGCCAAAAAGAATGGTTTGCATCTGGTAGGCGAAGTGTTACCACAAATCAGGAACGCCTTAAGAGTGGCGAACCGAGAAATACGAAGGCCTTCAGTGAAACTGACCAATGACCAGGACTGAATTAAATTGAAATGGGAAGAAAACCAGGAAAGGACCAAGAAATACGAAGGCTTTCAGTGAAACCGACCGATATAATCAAGACTGGACTAAATTGAAAAGGAAAGCAAACCAGGAAAGGCTAAGGTGAAATTGACCAATATCCATGGCTAAACTGAAAAGGGAAAACAACGACAAATAGAAATGAGAGAAAAAAAAACTTAAAAGACAAAAAACCACAAATGGCTAAAGCAAAAAAGAGCTAAAACTGGGAATAATGCTTAATTTAGAATGTCTTGTCCATCAGAAAGAAAATAGAATCACAGCACAAACAAACAATACATACAAATTTTGAAGATGACAATCCGATTTTTAGCGTAAATGTGACAAGGATAGTAAGTCACATTACGCTAAAAATGATATTACGCTAAATGATATTGCCATATTTATGCTAAAAATCGGATTGTCATCTTTAAAATTTGTATTATATGGCGTAATCCCGTATTTATTTCAGGATTTATCTGCTTCTCCTGGCAATCACGTGATATGATTCTAAACCTCCAGATTCGCTAAACATGAATGCCGATTGCTTCGACTAGCGAATCCTGTGATGGTTATATTCAAATTGATCGGAAACTTGAAACTTGATCGTTCTGGGTGGTGTAGTGGTTAGCATACCCGGGCGCTATCTGGGAGACGCGGGTTCGAGTCCAGGACAATGAAAATTTTCAAGTTTTCTGATATTATCTGACTTACCATCCTTGTCACATTTACGCTAAAAATCAGATTGTCATCTTCAAAATTTGTATTATATGGCGTAATCCCGTATTTCTTTCATAAAACAATACATATTTCTTGGTTGTAAATTGTATCCAGGCTCATGGCGACAGAATCTCAATTGTTCGGTCTTTGGGTTACAGTATTTTTTGTGCGTCTGTGTGTGAAGGGCTATTATATACAGTATAAGTATTACATAACTAAACGTTTCAAAATTTTATTAATGTCATTTGCATTAGAATTATTTATTTTTTCTTTCAGGTGTGGGTAAGAGCACCATGGCTTTAAGGATTGATAGCTCATGTTCACAGGAATGGTCTACGTTCCCTGCTCCAAAGTTTTCTAACTGCAATATGTAAGTAAAACAGCAAAGCTCAAGGTGCAAAGTTTTTACTTGGGAAGTGGTTATTGAATTGAATATGGATGATACTTCTTTTTTGTTGAAAAAAGTTGCAAAGGAAAGTATCGGGTGAATCAGAAACGTTGCTTTACTTTTTTTGTTTTTGAGTACGTGCCTTGCAAAAAAAAAAAAAAAAAAAAAAGGGACATGCTTACAGTATCACTATCTGTCAGCCCGTCCGTTTGTGGACATCATACATCCGCATGTCCGATTTGAAAAATCGTTTTTAAATAGGGAAGTCTGAACTGTGGGAAGAATGATACACGCCTTTAATTTTCCTCCGACGCACAACTTCATTGCTGGAAGGCGTAAAGGCAGATACTTTTGCTATTTTGGTTAAAGTTTTCTTTTTCAAATAATGTACAGTTTTCCCGCTAAGATAATAAACCTACAACTTACAAGGAGAACTATCGGACCTCCCGACGACAATCGTCACGGAACTTTCTGTGGTGGACAAGCATAACACCAAAGTAACATGCGTGAAGTACGGCATTTCGAAATCGCCCGCAACCCCTTGAACATGGCTTATAAAAGTGGGACGCCCGCCTGTAATGTATGTAGCCATAAAGTGTCAGACAACATGTAAATGTGGGTGTGATGTGATTGGATGATACTGCGCATGCCTGGAAGGTGTCCTACGTTGTGTACGTCAGTGAGTGTTAAACGTGAGTAGTGTGAGACAGAGCACGGGCCTGTTCGTACGCATACAAATATTTTGTTGTGTGTTTTAAGACAATGGCTTGTAACCCTCATGCTGTAGTACAGATACTGGTGAACGAGGTGGCGCAGAAATACCAAGCGGACGACACGGCTACAACGTACATCGACAGGCGAATTGCAAGGCAGTTGTATAGCGTTTTGGAGCAACTTGTCATTGGAGGTGCTGACATGATTGAAGGACAGACATTGTGGCGTGATAGTGATGAAACGTCGGACACGTTAGGACACGTTATCTGAACATAGTGATACACCGGGTACTCCAGCATACAACGTGCCAAGCAGTTCGAATTCCTATGAACCATCACCCCCCAAAGTGAAACGGAGAAGCATTCACGAACAGTTTCCCGGACAAACCATCCGGTGGCGCAGTGATCTAAGCGATGGCCTATGATCATTCGTCCCAAAGGGGTCCGGGTTCGAATCCCGGTGAGGCATGGATGTTATGTTCGTATTACGGCACTGGCTCTCTCCCTTCCTTGGAACCAGTGACCCTAAATTAGGGACGGGCGACTGCTTATAGCCCATTGAGTTGCTCACGGTGGTCTTTAAACGTCCAATAATAAAAAAAAAAAAAGTGGGTCGCAAAGAAAACCGTTGCAGCATTGCCTTCTCTCAACACATTACCATGACGTGGAGTGAGGTATGTATATGACATTTGCAACTTAATGGTGTTGTACCTGGTCTCTCTCGACATTTAGATGTCTCGTATCTAACAGGTAAATGTTGTTTCACACTTTATGGCTGCATTCATTACAGGCGGGCGTCCCACTTCTATAAGCCATGTTCTAGGAGTTGCGGGCGATTGCGAAATGCCGAACCTCACACTGTTACTTTGGTGTCATGCTTGTCCACCACATAAAGTTCCGTGACGATTGTCGTCGGGAGCTCCGATAGTTTTCCTTGTTAGTTTCCACGATATCTGTTCTTCTAAAAATCCGATTAGAAAATTATTTTTGCAACGGAAAGCGCCTGTGATCAGTTTTGTTTTTTCATAAATAATCTCTAATTCCTACGCAACGTGCAAATTTGGCACTGTGTACAGGGTGTCCACAATGTCTTATTACCCCTCCCCCTCCCGTAATAAGAAATGTAAGTGAGCTATGTACCTGTTGTATGATGTATATGTTGAGGCATCCTTAAACATTTAGTGG
The DNA here is from genome assembly GCA_039090855.1 of Macrothele yani. Classification (NCBI taxonomy): domain Eukaryota; kingdom Metazoa; phylum Arthropoda; class Arachnida; order Araneae; family Macrothelidae; genus Macrothele; species Macrothele yani. The sequence goes on along the minus strand of CM077008.1, from coordinate 126,938,405 downwards.
ATCCGTTTGGGCTCCGTCATTCTCGTGACAGAGAATAATTTTACGCCATGTTCTGTGGGACATTTTCCGAAGCAGTTGCTCACTACTTGTTTAAGTTCATCAGTGGTTTGGTAGTGCTGCTGTGCAACAACCTCCTTTATGAAACCCCAAAAGGCATTATCACACGTTGAGAGATCTGGGCTTCGAGGTGACCACTCAAGTGGAGCGGGCAGCACTGCCGAACCTCGGCCGATCCAACGATCACGAAAGACCTCACCAAGGTATTTCCGAACAGCGATTGTGTAATGGGCGGGTGCCCCATCCTGTTGAAACCATACGTCATTCAGAATGCCAAGATTTCCAAGTTGTGGTACAAACCAGGTTTGCATCTTGTCCAGATAAGTTGTCTGATTCACTGGACCACCAAAGAAATACGGTCCAAACGGATGTCGACTATTCATTGCGGCCCATATCATGACATGCGGAGGATGATGTTCCAATTCTTCGACATAATGTGGGTTTTCTGTGGACTAGAACACAACGTTCCGTGATCGACAGCTGCGGTATATCGCACATTCATCACTGAAAATGACCTTTCCACGTTTTGGGAGTGTAGCAAATGTCTGAAGCATCATTGCACATGCATCCCGTCTGCGGTTGAAATCGATGTCTGATAACTCCTGAACGAACATCGGGCGATACGCGTGCAAATTCAGGTCATTCTTCATGTGCTTATATGCAGTGTCGATCGTGGTATTTCAAGCTCCGCTGATCGTTTACGGAGCGACTTCGTCGGTGACCTGATAACTGATTCCTCCACCGCTTGACACTGTTGCACTCTGGTTGATGGTCTTCGCGTTCGTGGTTTATACTTGATGTTGCCTGCTTCGAAGAGTTTATGTTCCCACTGCAGAAGAGTCTGTTTTGGAGGGGCCTCTTTGTCAAATCGTTGTTGGAAATCGGCACGCACGTCACGCATTGTCTTCCCTGTGTGTGGACGTTCCTGTACCCAGACACTGACAACAATCCGCTGTTCCAGGGTGTGTTCGCTGGTATCACACATGGTTCCGGTACCTAATCTGTAAATAAACACCATAACTCAACATATGCATCATACAACAGATACATAGCTCACTTACATTTCATATTACAGGGGGGAGTAAACAAGACATTGTGGACACCCTGTACATGCGCATTTCTGTTTATAACATATTTGTAGTGGCATCTACACATCTAAATTCCCAATTGGAAAAAATATTTTTTGGTCAGATATGGATTCCCTGTGGAAAACATTTTGTGCACGAGTGCGCGTCTTCTTTTTAACATAAAGTACAATTTTCCTGCTCGGGGTTGGGGTGCAAACATACGTATATTCCAGTTCTTTCGATATTTTGGCTTCCAAAATTCAAATTTCAAAAAAATCTTATTATGTCGGACACCATTCATTACGAGGGAATATTCTGTACATATTTCTGAATTTTCCGTAATGAACATCTGACACTAGATGGTGAAACTGTGCATCTCTGTTTGCAACTGTATTTCCGCTTCTGAAAAATCAGACGGAATAAAATATTTTTGGATTGTCTGCTATTCCGTACGATTGCGAACAATGTTCATTTTAAATAGTGCAGGTTTTCCGCTTGGGTGGTGTACATGCAGAAATTGTTTCTTTCTATATCTGCTTACAAAAATTGCTTTTGCAAAATTCTATTTTTTTCCGCTAGGGGACGTAAACATATAGCTTTGTTTTCTAGATATCTTGCCTCTAAAATCTAAATTTAAAAATTCTTTTTACCCCGAATAATATTTTCTTCGGAGAGAATTTTGCATGATTTTTTTTTATTTTTCATGTTGCACAGCTCTGGAGTTTTGTGGCGTAAGTGCATTTCTGTTTCCAACTTCATCTCCGCTTCCAAAAATACAACTGAAATAAATTCTTTTTTGCGCTCTATGGCATTCGCTATGGTAAAGATTGCAAACATTTACCACCTTACATAATGCCTAATTTTCTTGCTAGGGGACGTATATGAATAATTATATTTCTGTCTGTGTTTGTTTCCAAAAATCGCATTTGAAAATTTGTTTTTCCGTTGCATAACTACCCTTACAAAGAATATTCTGTGTACATTTTCTAGTGTTTCATAATGCAGAATTCTGCTGTTTGGGGCTTTAGTGTATATTTTTATTTGCAAAAATATCTCCATTTCTAAAAATATGAAGAGAAAAATCCTTTCTTGGAAGATGTTATATGCTATGAGTAACACTTTGCGCTTATGTTGCTCTTCGAATAATACTGATTTATTCCGTGACGTGGGTAAAGTTATATCAAGTTTCCCTCCATATCTCTGCACCTCAATGACCTCATTGTTCGATTTGAAAAATTCAGTTTGCTTCATATTTTTCTCGAGGTAGTTTGTGTCATGAGAGAGAATACAAAATCGGTGTTTCTGTTTTGTAGTTCTTTTATATATATTTTTTTTCATTAAGAGAGAGAGAGATTTTCATGGATTTTTGTAATCTACTGATTTTTCTCTGTTTTAAGACTACCTACCAGCGGCGTATCTTGGGTCCGAGACCTGGGCTATCTCACCCGTCCCCTACCCCAACCTACTATTTTTTTTAAAATTGCAAAGTTTAATTTTCAGTTGTTAAGCAACAGAAGTAACTTTTTTCTAAATTTTAGGTACATACTATTGCTAACATGATGCCAAGTAATTGTGAGGATTAAGATTTGAACACTTATTTGTACAGGAACTCCATTCTTCTTCTGAATACTTTATTTGTAAATGGATTCCATTCTTCTTTCCTTTGGTGTGAACATCAGCGTTACGTTTTCATGAAAAGTTTCTTCCGAGTACATTTTCTTATTTAAAAAGGATGTTTTTTTCTATTGACAAAACAGCCAAGTTGCTCGAATGTACATGTCCTTGTGTGGCTCTAAGATATATCTTGATTCCTTTTAATGTACAAAGAAATGTCTTTCTTTTCTTGATGGAAACTTTATTAAGTCTGCTAATTTGTACACCTCACTAAACACTATGTCCAATTTATTCAACTTTATGTAACAAGTAATGTCTTTTACTGATTTCTTTTTGTATTCATCAAGGGAATAAAACACCTTCAGATCATTTTTTAGTCGAGTTGTATCAATATTTGAAGCATTGAGTTCTGACAGCAGATGTTCAAGAAAGCTTTCACAACATTTATCAAACCCGTTCGAATCCAACAAAGCCACGAATTTAAGATATAATATTATCGATTATAATTCATTGACACTTCACACAAACTGAAACAACTCTTGCGAAACACGTGATGTTTTCGGCCGAAACATGCGAGTGACTTAGGTTGTTTAAGGCTCTACGAGACCCGCCATCTTGTATTGCTGCCTTCTCTTGTTAACCAACGGGCAAGCGTGTTTCACAAATTACTCGGGCAATTTTGCACATTTTAGAACACTGTTTGTGGCTAACGCAAGATATATGATAAATAAAGAGTTCCCTGGTTTCAGATTTTCATTTTGGACTCTTAAGTATTTTGTATTTATTAATAAAACTATGGAAGACGCCTTGGTACGACTTTCGCTGCAGATAAAAAATGAAGGGAATGGTCACTAAAAATTCCGAAACCAAGGAACTCTTTATTTATCATATATATCTTGCTTTAGCCACAAACGGTGTTCCAAAATGTGCAAAATTGCCCGAGCAATTTGTGAAATACGCTTACCCGTTGGTTAACAAGAGAAAGCAGCAATACAAGATGGCGGGTCTCGTAGAGCCTTAAGTCATCTCCTTTCTGAGCAAACCTTGCCCAAAGCAATGCCCCATTCCCCCTCAGCCGCTGATTGGTGTTGCCATGGAAACGCTAGCAGGTGATCTCTTGAACGGTTTTCGAATCAGGACAGCGTGTACATTTCATTGACTTTAAATGTGCATTCTCTGGGCTTCGCAGCTCGCCTTACTAGCTTCCAATATACGTCACCGCTACTACACAGTCACCTAAAAATTTCAGCATCTTTCAGTACTCGCCATCTTCTGATGCAATGGATAAGACTCACCACAGAATTAGTCTGAAGAGAAAAAAGCTGACCAAGACTAAAATTATTCAACACCTCCTACCTACTACCTTTTTGAAATTCACATACTGGTTGTTATGAAATTTTTTTTTTATTCCAGATAATTAATTAATCTGTTTTACAAAGATTTTCCCTAGTTTTGTTAAAACGCAGAATTTATCGAGAAAAGTCTATAGTAATGCCTATATTAATGATATTTTTTTGAGTATAGCACTTTTTTTCACGTACTTTTTGAACATCATGATATCGTTGAGTAAAAAGTGTAAGTATATAAATTTTGTTTTTAGGAAGACAGGTGAGACAGATCCAGCTGTGTCTATATTAAAAGGCAAACGCCGTGATTATTGACACCGGCATTAGTTATCATGATGAACATTATTTTACGAGGATGAGTCGAAAGTTTTGCAACATTTGGATAACTTTATGTCTTCCTTTACGACGAAAGCTGACTACCATTCAAAGTATAGGCCATCGGGTTGCACCGTCTTTAGCCATCTGTCTGCCAGTTCTTCGAATCTACAGAGGGTGAGTCGAAAGTTTTGCAATACTTGGATCACTTTATGTCTTCATACGTACCTTTACGACGAAAGCTGACTAGCATTCAAAGTATAGGCTATCGTGTTGCACCGTCTTTAGCCATCTGTCTGCCAGTTCTTCGATTCTACAGAGAGTGAGTCGAAAGTTTTGCAATATTTGGATCACTTTATGTCTTCATTTACGACGAAAGCTGACTAGCATTCAAAGTATAGGCCATCGTGTTGCACCGTTTTTAGCCATCTGTCTGCCAGTTCTTTGATTCCGCGACGGTACCAGTTCTTGACCTTCGAGGCGAAGAACTCAGTCACCCCAGCTGCCACCTCCTCCTGGTTGTTGAAGTGCCGCCCTCGAAGGAAGTGGGCCATGGACTGGAACAGGAAATAATCCAACGTGGCAAGGTGGCAGGTCCGGACAACGTGGCAAGGTCCGGACTATATGCTAGGTGCAGCATCACATGTGGCCGAGAGTTGTTCTGCTGTAAGAGAGCGCGCTTTCTGTTCACCAGTACTGGGTACTTTTTCTCCAAAATGGCATACATCCGCTCCAGCTGTTCAGAGTAGAGGTGATGGGATGACCGTCTGGAACAAATTCGTAATAGATCCCACGAAATTCCCCCAGACGCAGAGCATCACCTTGTGCTCCAAGCGCCCACGTTTGGCAAAAGGTTCTGGAAACTGGCCCGGACCGTTGTGTGTTTTGATTACGGAAATAGACCCACTTTTCATCGCACGTAACAATTCTCTTGATGAAACGTACATCGCACGGGTTTTCTAGGAGTTTCGTGCACACTTCCACTCGGTCGTTTGCTTCAGATGGCGTCAGTTCGTGAGTGACAATGAGGCGACTCCTGTGGACCTTGCTGAGGTCCACAAGGATTTTCGTGAAAACAATAGTATTCTGATAGCTGATTTGTATTAGTACATGGCGGAATGTGCGTAACATGAAGAAAAATGACGGCCAATAAAAAAAAAACATTAGAACACCACTTACAACAACAATGCTTGTTTGATTCACAAGTACGACATCATCCACAGTCTTGAAAGGGAAGCATTTGATCTTTCTCAAAGGGAGTTATATAATCGCTAAATCTTCAGTTTCTTTTAAAAGCAGTGTGCATCAATTTTGTTTTCTAAAAGTTCATTTTAATGCCACTTCTGTACTCGCGTTAGCAGGTTCTGATGCATATCTACAGAAAGATTTTTTTAAAAATATATGTATATGAATGTATGTATTTTTTTTAATGAATGTTGAAAGGAAGTTTGCTTTTGACGGTTTCAGTAAAATTCGTCCCCAAAAGCGGCTTAATTTGGAGGAGTCGTGTCCCCCCTAAGTTAACTGTTAGATATTTCTAAAAGAAAAAGGGTTCTACATTTCTCCTTGAAATGTGATAAGATGTACCTTGAAACTATAAAATTCCCCCATTGATTTCCCCACAAGAATTTTACTTCACTGGCGTTCTCAAAGCGAAATATAGGGAAATTTTTTAAAAGCAATCAGATTGAAGTTTATTATTATTATTATTATTATTTTTTTTTTTTTTTTGAGGAAACTGTATTCCAGCCCATAAACACTTTTAACGTATTTATAGTTTTCAGTTGTATAATTTTTTTCATTTTACTGAATTCACGACGCTATTTCAGTTCACGCAATTGTATTCAGTGAATGTGCGAACCTGTTATTTTATCGGTAATTAGATCTGTATTTCTTCAGAGAAAAAACGGCTAAACTTCCATGTTCGACCCTCAGCTAGTTCCGAAAGCAATAATAGATGGCGCAACGGTAGCACTTCACCTATCCTCCGCTCTTCTTGCACGTAAAATAGGAAATAAAAATTAAACTGTAAAATAACTAAGAAATGAAATTATTTAGTAGTTTAGTACATCATGTCAAAACATTGACATTTGTTTTCCGGGAATAGTGCTGACATCTATTATCAACAAAAACTACTACAAGAGCTATCAGATTCTTTTCTGCGGGAAGGCATCTCGTTATGTTGTGTTAAAAAAATTCCTGTCTCAAGAGTTTCACAGACAGAGGAGCACGGATACAAGAGAGGAAAAGGACCAGGAGGCCCACCCCCACTATAATTTTTAAAGCATTTTTCAAAAGAATCATTATGAGCAAAAAAATAATTAAATGAAGAATTTTGGGCACACATCTTCACGATGTCTCTGCACACGGACGTAGCTAGGTCCCAGACCCAGGATCATGGGGGGGGGGGGGGTTCTGTGTTCAGTTACAAACTAACTTTTTCCACGAATTCAGACGCAAGATTTGATTTTGATCCGTTTTTTCATAAACTTCATCAGCGAATAATTTTCCCAAATCAAAAAGTATGAACAACAAAATAATATGCAATGTATGAATAACGAGGGGGAGCTACTCTAGAAATACAAAAAAAAAAAAAAAGTTATCTGAATTCACTTGATTGACGTTGAGCTGCAGGTTACTTATTGACGGATGAACTATCTAATTTTTTTATTTACTGTTCTAGTCCCTTTCCGTGGATCCGCGTAATATCATAAAGGCGTTACTGAGATGTATTTTGACTCTTTTTACTCCCCTTCTTGGGTTCCACTTTTTTCTCCATCTTTTATCACGAATTCTCCTTTGCTGGTGTTCGGAGGAGACAGTCTTTTCTTACTGTGGTAAACAGCCAACCCCCCTCCCCCTCCCTATCCCACTCAAAAACCAAGAGCCCTCAGATTCATGCCAACAAACCCTTTTGTTCCATACACACACACACAACGCAAAACCACACCTACTCACCAAAAGCAATTAATAGGAAGAAGTTGAAAGCTATCTTGTACAAGAATGCACTATTCTCCAACGCCTAGAGGAATAAACATTTAGCTACCTCCCCTCTCATATTTCCTCCCCTTGACATTACTTCTTTGCAGGAAATTGACTACAATGGAAGTTTCTTAACAGCAGCATAGCATTTGGTAGTCACTTAGATGCGTAGTTGCGCAGAAGGGAGTTTTACACTTCTGCGCAACTACGCATCCATCTCCGCCTCTGTTTTTTTTCCTTCCTTTTTTTTCGAGGGGGAGTGGGGGTCTTACACATTTTACGTTTCTTCGAAAAGATAGGGCATTTCTCTCTTCCCCGACCGTTAACACCATCAAGCCTTGTACTTACGTCGTTTAGAATGATTGGAGCTGCTGTTCCTACTAATTCACCCAGAGAAGTAATTTCTTTTAAGTTATCCAACGATCATTTCAATCTTGCATTTTTAATAAAGTTTCAGTACACGAATAGATAAGGCATTTATGCTTATAATGAAACACAATTTTCATAAACCACCACCGATAATAAAAGTTCAGAGAATTTGCAACAACGTTCATATTCCGGAAGGGAGGGTTGCTGAGCTCCCTCAGGCTCCCTGCTAGCTACAGTCATGTCTGTTCACGCTTCAGTTGTGATTTTTATGCAGTTATTTTTTTGATTCGGTGAAACCATCAGCAGTTACAACGGCTCTGAAATCCTGCGGTATTGAAGATGCGTACATTAATATTATTAATAACATCTATGAAAATGCAAGTGCAAAGATTCGGCTGTTTGAAAATACAACACACATAAAAATTGGAAAGGGAGTGAGACAAGGTGACACCATATCTCCGAAGCTCTTTAATGCCACATTGGAAAATGTCTTTCAATCACTGAACTGGGAAAACAAAGGGATAAAGATTAATGGAGATTATCTAACCCACCTTCGTTTTGCTGATGACGTAGTCATTTTTGCAACTACCCCATCAGAGCTGCAGAGTATGATCCAGGAACTTGCTGACAAGAGTAAATAAGTGGGATTAAAAATGAACTTTCAGAAGACAAAAGTGATGTTCAATGCTTTTACAAGAAATGAAGATTTATCGATTGATGGAGAAAAACTGGAGATAACAGATACGTATGTTTATCTTGGACTGCAGATATCAAGTGAGGGTCACATTGATGAAGAAATTAATTGGCGTACAAAACTTGCCTGGAGAGCTTTTGGAAGAAACAGCATAATTTTCAAGAGCAATATGCCATTATGTCTTAAAAGAAAAGTGTTTGATCAATGCATCCTTCCAGTGCTTACGTATGGTGCAGAGACGTGGACCTTAACTAAAAGAGACATACAAAGGCTGCAGACAACTCAAAGTAGCATGGAGAGGTGCATGCTTGGTATAACCAGGAGAGATAAGAAGAGGAACTCGTGGATCCGAAAAATTATGAGAGTGGAAGACATCATGATCAGAGTTAAATCCCTGAAATGGCAATGGGCTGGACATACTGCCAGAAGGACAGATCATAGATGGACAGCCGAAATTTTAGATTGGATTCCAAGGGACAGGAAAAGACCCAGAGGTAGACCACATGGAAGATGGGTGGATGAAATTCGAAAGTATGCGGGAGTGACGTGGAGGAGACTGGCACAAGACAGACCGTTGTGGAGGAAACTTGGGGAGACCTTCGTCCAGCAGTGGATTGATAATGGTTGACAATGATGATGATGATGATTCGGCACACCACAGAAAAAAAAAATGCGGTATGACCAGAAATGCAAACTTCAAAATTTGCATGCATTTGGTACTTGAAAATTTGCTTATACTCTTCAGAATACAGGTTCAAAAACATGGATTTCCATTTTTTAGCATCCGAAAAATTAGGGGGGGGAGGAGATGGCATTTCATGCCATTGAAAAATCAAAACAAAAAAACATGAGTTACTTAAACATTTATGAATACACTAAGCACATGCATGGGTTCGAACATGATGAACGGTGTACCGTATCGAGCGCGGCCTTTACGGCGGTACCACCGCACTGGGTTCCAAGTTCGCAGAAGAGGAAGGGGAGGAACAGAGGTTTCACGCCTATCAGCATTTTCTTAGATGCGACCTTAGGTTGATATCCGTTGTCGAAGGAAGGTGAAAGAATCGGTCACTTCTAAAATTTCATAACAACCTCTGAATGTTCAACTCTTTTAAAAGCATTGTTCATCAGTTTTGCTTTCTGTAAGTCCATCTTCAATCCCGCTTCTCTGCTCCTGTCAGCAAGTTCCTGGATTATATTCTGCAGCTCAGAAGACCTACTTGCCATACCTCTAGAGTTTTGTATATATCCAGGCATGCTTAACGGGGGAAAAATCTTAGTAACAGCTGTGTCCCCCAATTTTTTTTTTTTTTTTTTTTTATTGGAGGTTTAACGACCACCGTGAGCAACTCAATGAGCTATAAGCAGTCGCCCGTCATTAATTTAGGGCCACTGGTTCCAGGGAAGGGAGAGAGCCAGTGCCGTAAGACAAACACAACATCCATATGCCTCACCGGGATTCGAACCCGGACCCGTTTCGGACGAATGAACAGAAGCCATCGCTTAGACCACTGCTCTCCCAATTTTTCTTCAAAATAAATGAAAAATGAAATAAAAATGTTATCGTCAATCGCTATCCAGTAGTGTACTTTTGAACAATTTAGAAATATTGCCAGTTTTTGATTCCACGCTCATGCCGCCCCGGTGGCGCACTGTCTTCTTATCATTTGTCCAAGATGGCTACTGGTTCGAATCTCGTGAGGCCGGGATGATGTGTTTGTCTTACGCCACTGGCTCTCTCCCTTCCCTGGAGCCTGTTGCCATAAATTTGGGACGGGGGGAAGCTTATAGCCCACTAAGGTGCTCACGATGGTCGTTAAACCTCCCTTCACCCCTGAAAAAAAAACACTAATGCATATGAGCAAATTTGATATTCTGCAAAAAGAAAATGTTATTGTTTTCCTTCACATTTTTCATTAAAACTGTTTCATTTCTTTGTAGATTTAAAAAAACGTTTGTTGTATTGAATTCATTGTAAAATTCTAACACACATATTTTAGAATTTATTTATACTAAAGTAATATGTATATACACTGAAGAGCAATTGAATTAGAGATACCTGTCTAGTAACGTGTAGCACCACCTTTCGCCCTGATGACGGCGGCGATTCGTCTCGGCATGGACTCGACAAGACACCGGAAGCGTTGGGAAGCCATACGGATCCACGACCCCTGAAACAAGCTCCCACAGTTCACGAAGATTTGATGGAGGGGTTCAGAGCCTCGAACATCTCTCTCGTTGGCATCCCAGATGTGCTCGATGGGATTGAGGTCAGGTGACCTAGCTGGCCAAGGAAGCGAGGTCACGTCGGTGGAGTGTTCATCCAACCATTCGGATACAATTCGGGAGCGATGGCACGGTGCATTGTCTTGTTGCAGGATGAGGTTCCCAGTGGGATGTTGAAAACGCACAAACGGGAGCAAATGGTCGTCCAGGATATCCCGGTAACGTTGACCTGTGAGGGATGATGTCACACGTACCAGGGGTCCCATTTCAGTCCACGTAAACAGTCCCCAGACGAGAATGGCACCCCCACCAGCTTGAAGAGTACCGTGCTGGCAGGAAGGATCCATCGTTTCATGTGGTTTGCGCCGTACTCGTATCTTGCCATCCGCATGTACCAACGTGAATCTCGACTCATCAGTCCAGGCAACGTTTTTCCACATTTCTAGAGTCCAGTGGCGATGTTCCCGCGCCCATGCTAATCTTTGCACCCTGTGATGTGCGGTCAGCAGCGGTATCCTCGTGGGACGATGGCTTCTGTACCCCATAGCGAGGAGATGGTTCTCAATGGTGTGGCTGCTTACACGTTTTTGTGCACCAGCGTTAAATTGCCGAGTGATTTCTTGCACTGTGGCCCGTCTATCAGCTGTTACAATGCGAGCTAGCCGACGCAGACCCCGCTCATCCACAAGCTGTTGTCCACGGCAGTTGGCCCTTGCAGGGATGGTTTTACCGGATTCGATGTACTCACGGTGCACCCGTGACACAATGGCTTATGAAAATCCCTGTGCCTACACGACTTCCGAGGTGGAGTGACCCATTCGTCGGGCTCCGACAATTTGTCCACGATCAAATGCGCTTAGATTCTTCGTCTTACCCATACTGCGTTCGACTCTTACTGCTTTCCGTCGCATCACTCCTTATATTGTCGGATCGCTGCATACGTCATGTCGTTTTCGTTTACAGGACCGCCCACATCGCTACATTTGCATAACGCCAGCTGTCTCTAATTCAATTGCTCTTCAGTGTACTTAACACATACCATTTCAAAAGTGTTTGCTGAATAGACACTGAAGTGACAAATGTCATGGGATAACAGTATGTAAATCTTTAACTGGCGCTGCGGTCGTATAAAGACCGACGCACGCCGAGATTTTTATCAGTTGCGAGGTGTAATTTCGTGAGTCAGGTTGAACAACCGCCAGTAGTACACTGGTGTGCAAAAATTAAGGACGAAGAGGAGAAAGAAATTAGCATAACAGCGCGAACGAGCAGGCAGAACGGACCGAAAACCCACTCAGGAGATATACCAGGGTCCAATACGGAAGGCCATGCGCATATATGCAGCATGACGTTGGGGATGTGTCGGAAGGGTATAAAGCACACGGGCGGTGTAGGCTCAGCAGTTCGGTGAAAGCTATTGCACGGTGTACATCGGTTTGAACGCCGTCGAGTTGCTGCCACCGTGTGATATGTCCAACAGGCAATCCAGTAGACGACCTGAATGACTTTACCCGAGGTCGCGTCATTGGGAAGTTGGAAGAAGGTCGAAGTATGACTAGTGTGGCCGAGGAGTTCGGGATCGCTCACAGCATCGTTTCACGAGCTTGGAGAGCACTTCAAATGACAGGAACAGCTGTCGGAGAGTTTAGCAGTGGTCGTCCACTAGCAACCACGGCGGCAGACGACCGGTATATTGTCCTACAGGCGAGAAGAGACATACGTCAGACAGCGGGAGAAATCGCAAGGCCCATGCAACAGACAACTGGACGTCCGTTATCCCGTTTTACCGTGGCCAGAAGGCTACACAAAGGTGGTTTATTTTCACTATGATCAGTACGCTGTGTTCCATTAACGCCTGCTCATCGGAGACGGCGGTTTCTGTGGTGCCCGGAACACAAGAACTGGACACATCAGCAATGGGGTCGAGTTCTCTTTACGGATGAGAGCCGATTTAGTACGACGAGCGATTCTGGACGTATACACATCTGCAGCGAGCAGGGAACACGCAATCACACCTCCAACATCATCGAAAGAGACCGGTTTGGAGGTGGCGGAGTTCTCGTTTAGGGCGGTATCATGTTTGGTAGCAGTACTGTCCTCCACATCTTCCAAGGAGGTTCAGTCACTGGTGTCCGCTATTGCACCGAGGTTCTCTTGCCTCACGTGTGTCTGTTTAGAGGTGTTGTGAGTCCTGAGTTCCTCTTTATGGACGACAACGCTACACCTCATCGTACAGTGGCTGTCGCAGAGCTGTTGGAGAGTGAAGATATTCAACGCATGGATTGGCCCGCAGGGTCCCCGGACCTAAATCCAATCGAACAGGTGTGAGACCTTCTCGGGAGACGCTTGGCAGCACGTCACCAGCCGCCAGCAACGATTGGCGCTAGTAGAGGAATGGGCCGCGATGCCTCAACAGCTCCTTGACAGCCTCGTCCTCAACATGGACAGACGTTGTAAATCCTGCAACGCAGTCAGGGGTGATCATATCCCCTAGTAAAGACTGGAGTTTTCTGGGTAGTCGCCTGTCTTATGGACGCTTCTGTCTTCTGTCCAATTGTGCTAGAAGCTACCTTTTCAATAAAGTGCCTTTGTATCCTTTGGATTCCTTGTTTGGACGGTTTTGCTCACCTGTCCCATATTCTTACATCTTGGGGATCTTATGGTATGATTTGAGTCGATGTGGAACACTTCTGCACGACGTTACATTCGAAAAACCATCTCGTCCTTAATTTTTGCACACAAATGTATTATGCAAGCCGACCGTAATTATCGCTGTTTGTACGAGGTATGATAGTATGAGCCAGACGGAAAACATTCAATTTCGGAAGTTGTGCGAACATTCAACATTCCTAGATCCACGGTGTCACGTGTGTACCAAGAAAACCTCATGTAATGCGTTACCACCCACTGTGGAAAGCCCAGTGGCTGACTACTGGTGCTGAATGGCCGTGACCAGCGACGTCTGACCAGGATTGTCCATGCTAACAGGCAAGCGATACTGGCTCAAGTAACATCGACATTCAATGCACGAGGTACCATCAGAGACATATCTATCAGATCAGTGCAGCGTAATTTAGCGCCCATGGGGTATGGAGGAAGAAGACCTACCACAGTAATTTTGTTAACACCACGACATGGGACACAGCGCCTCACTTGGTCTCGTGAACACTGTAATTGGACCCTGGAAGGTGGGCAACATGTGGTGTGGTCCGATGAGTCACGCTACCAGTTGTTACGAGCTGACGGTAAGGGTTCGGGTGTGGCGAAGACCCCATGAAGCCATGGACCCAAGCAGTCAACAAGGCACTGTGCGAGTTGGTGGTTGTTCCATACATGTGTGGGGTGTCTTTACGTGGCACGGTTTGGGTCCTCTGGTCCTCGTAAACACGTCATTAACCGGTGATCGCTTTGTTGATCCGCTGAGTGACTATTTACAGCCCTTCATGGACTTCATGTACTCCAACAACGATGGGATTTTCCAGGCGGACAGAGTACCATGTCATCGGGCCCAAGTTATCCAGAATTGATTCGAGAAGCATTCTGGACAGTTCCGATGGAACGGATGCCCACCACGTTCGCCCGACATGAACCTAATAGAGTACGGGACGTGATGGAAAGGTCCATTCGCACCCAAGATCCTGCACTTACAAATACCAAGGAACTGTGGGCGACTGTTCAGACGGCATGGCTCAACATCTCTCCAGAAGTCTTCTAGCCACTTGTGGAATCGATGCCACGTCGAGTTGCTGCACTTCGCCGGGCTAGAAGAGATCCTACACGATACTAGGTACGTATCCCATGACTTTTTGGCACTTCAGTCTATTAATTTTAATTTTTAATAATCTTTAACGGATAGAAAAATCTTATTCCATAAGTTCTAATTACAATATGCACGTAATTACGAAAAGATTATTTTGGTTTCCCTTGAAGAAATGAAGGCATGCTAGGCATGCTTTCATTGCATCTTCATTTTTTTTTCTTGGTTTAGGTACTTAACTACCACCGTGAGCAACACGATAAGCTATAGGAAGTCAACTGTTCCTAATTTTGGGCCACTAGTTCCAGGGAAGGAGAGAGAGCCAGTGCCGGAAGACAAACACAACATCTGTGCATCGTCGGGATTCGAACGGGGACCGACCACGGGCGAATGGTCAGAAGTCAGGGCTTAGACCACTGCGTCCTCGGGGTGACCCCCCGCCCTGTCTTCTGAGGGAGGGCATGTTTAAGGAACCGGGCATGGCGCGTAATGAAAGTTATGTGCAGGCTCGGAAAAAAAAAACACATAGCGCATTTGTAAGGCAATTCCATCCTGCAATTTGTTTTCATTCTTCAGTTACTTTGCTTTAAAATATAGAATTTGGCATCCGAATCATCAGTAGAATTTTTTTCAGCAAAAGAAAAGTTCAGGTAATCTGTATTTGTCTTTGTATACACAGATTTCAGAGGTTTTTATTCTCTCAATTTAATAGCACAACGTGTTATTTCCCTAAAGAATTTATACAAACCAAGTCCGTGCGAAGCTTTGAACAATTTACAT
The DNA here is from genome assembly GCA_039090855.1 of Macrothele yani. Classification (NCBI taxonomy): domain Eukaryota; kingdom Metazoa; phylum Arthropoda; class Arachnida; order Araneae; family Macrothelidae; genus Macrothele; species Macrothele yani. The sequence goes on along the minus strand of CM077008.1, from coordinate 126,923,198 downwards.
AATGTTTTAATCCAAGGGGAAGAATAAAAAAAATCACTTTTTAACTTAGCAAAGTGAAAGCGAGTGAGATACGTTTCTTTGAGTGAATTCTCTTTTCGGGAAACTCGATGTTTTTTGTACCGTAATTTTTTGATACCATTAGCTTTTGATATAGGATATTTATAGAATATGATTACGAATTGGTAACTACCGTTGAGGGGGGTTGGGTTAACTCTCTCGAGGGGAGTTACAGTATACGGAATGTTGAAGTACACTTTAAGATAAGTGCAGCAAAATCAACAGTACATGATTATTTACAACACGAGCGTGCCGATTTCCGTTTAATTGGCGCAAGAGTATAAACTAAAAGCCAGCTTTCACCGCCGAAGACGGGCAGTTTCATCATTCTAATGTTTACTAGGTTGAGTACAGAACCATACTGAGGAAATTTAAACTAAAACAAACAGAAAAAATACGTAATAAGTTCTTTATGAGCACGTGATGTTAAACAATAGATGACAAGTGAGATGATCGCGTTCGTGGATGTATATCTAGGAGGGTACGCCAAACAGCTTGTAGATCTGTGGAAAGATCAGAATTGCAAGGGCTTTCGAGTGTTATCAAGAATGCAGAAACCAAGGCAAATAACCCATCTCTCCACGAAAGAGATAACACCCGGCAATTCCTGAGCTCCATTCCATACTCCCCTGCCCTAACTTTTACCCTCAAGAACACCCTCAGAAAGTTCGGCTTCGATGTCGGTCTAAAGCCTCCGAATTCTTTGTCAGCTATCCTAAGACAGAACGGAGATCCAACCGTGCTACTCTTAGAAGCAGGAGTCTACTCTATCTCTCTGCTCTATCAAGATCGCTCCATTAAACATTGCATTGGCATGACAAAAAGATCCTTCAGTTTGAGAATTAACGAGCACAAACGTGACGTAAAAAACCAAAAGCTTACAACATCTCTAGCAAACGAAGTTGCAAACCAGGGCGCCATTCCTCAATGGGACGACCTCAAGAAATTAGCCCCATATAGAGACCCAAGAACCTCAAGAAATTAGCCCCATATAGAGACCCAAGGACCATAAGAAATTAGTCCCATATAGAGACCCAAGAAATTAGCCCCATATAGAGACCCAAGAACCTCAAGATATTAGCCCCATATAGAGACCCAAGAACCTCAAGAAATTAGCCCCATATAGAGACCCAAGAACCTCAAGAAATTAGCCCCATATAGTGACCCAAGAACCTCAAGAAATTAGCCCCATATAAAGACCCAAGAACCTCAAGAAATTAGCCCCATATAGAGACCGAAGAACCACCGCCTTCAGGGAATCAGTGGAAATACTAACACTAGAAAGCGCTTGCAATTCAGATCTTTCCACAGATTTATCAGCTGTCTGGCGTATCCTCCTAGATATACCTCCACGAACATGATCATCTCACTTGTCATCTCTTGTTTAACATCATGTGCTCATAACGTACTTATTACGTGTTTTTTCTGTTTGTTTTAGTTTAAATTTCCTCAGTATGATTCTGTACTCAACCTTGCCTATGAAGCCCTCGTCTTCGACGGTGAAAGCTAGTGTTCTAGTTTAAAAAACTAAGAGTATAAACTAAAAGTTTATACTCTTGCGTCAATTTAACGGAAATCGGCGCGCTCATGTTGTAAATATTCTTGGTGAATTCACAGCCCATTTTTTTTTCAAAATCTTGATATAGTACATGATTATTTTGACTAATTTTTGAATTACATAGTTTTTTTTTGTTTAGAAAAAGGTAAACAGTTTCTCAAAATCTCAGTACAAAATAAACACTGCAAACAAAACAGCTTTTGGAGTTTTAAAACACTACAAATCCTGTCTTTTTGTTAAATAGAAGCGTTGAAATATGTAATAAGTTCGTATGCTTTTTAGCTGCACACTTAACGACGATGTTAAGCTACTCAGGTTTGAAGTTGATCTTTCGTTTCTTAGACATTCGGATTTTTCTATAAAACTTTGGGAATCGAAAGACTCATAAATTATGCATTATCTATTTCCTTATTTTACTTTTGCAGTTTGATTAAATTAACTTGAAGCATTACTTAACTTTAAAAATGCCAAGGATTATACAAAACAGTAGCCTTGCATTTTCCCAAATGTATCGGAAAAGATCCCTCTTAAATTACGCACAGGACAATAAATCCCAGTCAAGGTCACTGTCGGAAGAAATTCTGCTTTCCGTTAGTTAATGCGATACGCTCTTTCGCATTTCGGGGAGTTTTCAGCGGCACTAACATAAGAGCATCGTACCTGGGAATAAATAGAGGAGACAGGGGGAAAGAATCTAATTGGTCGAAGTCCGAAAAGTAAATGCAACGAGAGACTTCGCATACAATGCTTTCTTCGTGATGTTATTAGTTCCTTGCCTAAGATCAGCTCCTTCACACGGCACAATCTCACATAACAACGGGCTTATTAATGATGATGCGAGGGCAGTTTTCGCATTAGCGTTGTATTTCTAAAAATGCCGAGGTGAGTCATAAGTTCGTAGCGTTTCGCGGTACAGATGGAGAAGCTCCGCCGAACAGGTGGGACATGCGCAGTAAGGTGGAATGTGTCGCACGCCTGATTGGGTGACGTGCTCAGACAGGTAGGCATGCGCCGAGCCAACACGTGTGTGCCGCTCATACGAGACGAGAATGCCGGAGGCGAAGCTTGCTGTTCATGTGCTCCTACGCCATTATTGGATAAAAAAGGGGCTGAACGCGACAGCTTCCGCGAAGGAAATTCGTAGTGTAGAAAGTGAGGGGACAGTGCACCCTGCAACAGCAAGAAAATTGTTTCAACGCTTCCGGTCCGGAGACGCAGAGCTCGTTGACAAATCGAGGTGTGGGAGACCAGTCACCACTAACACCGAAGCCTTGCGTCTAGTTGTTGAATAGCACGCGCACCCGTCGATTAGCACAGGAGATCCATGCATCACAAATCACCATCCTTCGTCACCTACACCAGTTCGGTTTTCACTCCAGACGTCCGAGTTAGCCCAAAGCAAGCTGAGGAACGTGTTACTCTGTGTCGAGAATTGCTACAAAATCCATGTGACGACCGGTTTTGGCGGAGAATCGTAACGAATGATGAGAAGTGGATCTTCCTTTATTATCCTGATACCGGAAGTCAATGACTGCGGCCAGGGTATGAGGCTCACGCAGTGGTTCAAAGAGGGCGTTTTGAAATGAAGACAATGTTGTGTATGGTGGGATTTCGAGGATCCTGTCCACTGGGAGCTTGTGCCACATGGTCGGGCCTTCGATGGGAACCTGTATGCCTACAAGCTGCAACACGTATACGACGTTCTACGCCAGTGCTACCCCGCAATGGTGAACGGAAAGGAGGCCCTCCCGCAATTCGACAACGCCCCATGTCATAGGTCACGAACTGTCAGCCAGAAAATTCAAGATTTGGATCGCATCGAAATCCTATTATACTCAGCTCGGATCAAGCAATTTCGGATTTCCACCTGTTTCGCTGCATGGCGCACTTCTTGGCCGGCAGACGGTTCCATTCCTTGGAGGCTCTGAAAGATGGCATCACTAAGTTTTTTCCATCCAAGTCAGCCGCTTGGTATCGCAACGGCATTGCATCTTTGGCTGAACGTTGGCGAAGGACCATAGACTCTGATGGACTGTGTTTTGCCGAATAGCCATATGTGGTCAACCGGTCCCGGACGATTGATCCAATGCCGATTCGTCCAATGGTACGATTGGTCCAATGCCGATTCGTCCAATGGTACGATTGGTCCAATGCCGATTCGTCCAATGGTACGATTGGTCCAATGCCGATTCGTCCAATGGTACGATTGGTCCAACGCCGATTCGTCTAATGGTATCATCTTACCAATGGTAACCTTTTTTTTCCCAGAAAGGAATAATAATTAAAAAAATTTTTTCCTCTTTATATCCTTTTGAAAGATAATTTCCGTATATTTGGTAATTGTAAACATTTTACATAAACCTGGTAAAATGCACTCAATGGAGCATTTCTCAGCTGTTTGCAAAGCACCTAGGCCGCGGGCATTTTTTGAAGATTTTAATTTACATCCTAGATATTTAGTATTTGTAAATATGTTATAAAACTAATAAAAGGCGCTCATCCTATCATTTCTCAGGTCTTTACGAAGCACCTAGGCCCCGGGCCTTTTCAGAAGATTTTGAGTTACAACCTAGATATTTGGTATTTGTAAACATTTCATAAAACCTGATAAAAGGCACACATCGTATCATTTCTCAGGTCTTTACAAGGCACCTAGGCCGCGGGCCTTTTTTAAAGATTTTAAGTCACAACCTAGGTATTTGGTATTTGTAAACATTTTATAAAACCTTATAAAAGGCACTCAACGAATCATTTCTCAGCAATCTACCACGCGGGCCTTTTTAAAAGATTTTAAGTTACAACCTAGACATTTGGTATTTGGAAGCATTTTATAAAACTTTATAAAAGGCATTCATCGTATCATTTCTGAGGTCTTTGCAAGGTACCAAGGCCGCAGGCCTATGAATTAATGTTCCGTGATTAAGTGAAAGCGCAATATTATTAACTTGATTTAATATGTAAACGTTATGAATATGACATCGGCAGGATATAAACCGTTAAAAAGGCCTATGAATTAATGTTCCGTGATTAAGTGAAAGCGCAATATTATTAACTTGATTTAATATGTAAACGTTATGAATATGACATCGCTGGAATAAAAACTGTTGAAAAAGCCTCTGTCCAAACCCCGAACAGTTGTTTCCATTGATGGGCAGTTGGCGGAAAACCCCACTGCATTCTACAAACAGAAACGGAACACTAGTATTTTATATTATTTCATGCAAAAGAGAAACATTGAAGTTGATAGAACGGCTCGTACATCAGGAACTTCATACGGCAGCAAGGACAGTATAACAAGAAAACGCGATTCCAAAAAAAAAAAAAAAAAAAAAAAGAAATCTGTAACCACAATATTGCGCATGAAATATAACATTATTTTACATTCTTTGGACTACCGGTACTTTCGTATAATATCGGAGATAGAATCAGAACAGATGAGACTTTTATAGCACGAGTAGTACTTCGGACAGATAGGACGGAATTGGACCAATCGTCCATTGGACGAATCGGCATTGGACCAATCGTCCCATTGGACGAATCGTACCTTTGTGCATTGGACAAATCGGAATTGGACCAATCGGCATTGGCCCAATCGTCGTTGGACGAATCGTACCAGACCCGTGGTCAACATGGGGTACCGGACTGAACATTGTTCCCCAAAACACTACGAACTTATGTCTCACCCTGGTACATGCAAATACGTGAATTTCGTTTAAAATAAAAATCTTCTGAAACCAGGTACATCGTTTAAATTTTCCCTTAAAAAATTGCAGCACGAAGTTTTCCTTCGTGTAGTTATTTCTTCTATTTTCTTAGTTATTTCTTCTATTTTCTTAGTTATTTCTTCTATTTTCGTATTTAAGGGATGCAATGCATGTGTTGCCTACAACGACCGCACGCTACTGATTATAATGCTGTAGAAAACTGACCGATATTTTAATGCTGCAGACAAAGGCACAAAATTTGACATCATAATGCCATCTTTATGTGTGCAAAACCTAAGAACTAAAAAAATATGGCATTCAGTGCAACACATTTGAATCAATCGATCATTCTTTTACGTGCTTCGTTTCGTGGTGCGATTAAAATGAGTGTAAAATGTCACTATTAGTGATGATGTGTTTCAGTGTGTTTGAGATGTTGTATCTTTGCAGATGAATAACAGTGCTATTTTCTTTCTTTAAGCTTAATAGGAGACAGGACCATAGACCTTCAGATTTACGATATCTCTGGAGAGGAAAACTTGCTTTGCATGGTATGTTAAAGCAACGAAAATATTTATACTTAATATATACTTCAAACTGTAAAATTCTATTTAACAGAATGTCACTTACAGTGATAAGTAGAAAAACAACAACTTTAATACACTTTTATGCCTATTTGTTATTTCACGTGTTATACTCCGATTTTAATAACATGCAACAATAAAAACTACCCATGTTATACAGAGTGATCGTAAAGTTCCCGAACTCTGAATTAAAAAATATTGCGTTTGCTATTAGCAAAAGTTTAGCCAATTGATATGGCAACACGAGTCAGCAACTCGTCGAGATCAAATACTGTGCTTGTCGAATGCCTGAAGGAAATTGGCAGAGTGCCAGAAATGAATAACCGGTTCCATTGTGCTAAGCAGTTTGGCCACTTTAGCGTCACCATTTGCACAGAGGCATGGGTTTGACTAGAGAGCAGAGAGTTTGTTTACTTGAAGCTTATTTGCAAACGTAGTCTTTAAGTGTGTGGAAGTGTTCAGGAAAAAAATTCCGCAGCATACTGTGGTAAATACACTGGCGTGCAAAAATTAAGGACGAGATGGTTTTTCGAATGTAACGTCGTGCAGAAGTACTCCACACCGACTCAAATCATACCATAAAATCCCCAAGATGTAAGAATATGGGACAAGTGAGCAAAACCGTCCAAACAAGGAATCCAAAGGATACAAAAGCACTTTATTGAAAAGGTAGCTTCGAGCGCAACTGGACAGAAGACAGAAACGTCCATGCGACAGGCGGCTGCCAAGAAATACCCAGTCATTAGTAGGGGATATGATCACCCCTGACTGCGTTGCAGGATTTACAACGTCTGTCCATGCTGAGGACGAGGCTGTCAAGGAGCTGTTGAGGCATCGCGGCCCATTCCTCTTGTAGCGCCAATCGCAGCTACGGAATCGTTGCTGCCGGCTGGTGACGTGCTGCCAAGCGTCTCCCGAGAAGGTCCCACACGTGTTGGATTGGATTTAGGTCTGGGGACCTTGCGGGCCAATCCATGCCTTCAATATCTTCACTCTCCAACAGCTCTGCGACAGCCACTGTACGATGAGGTGTAGCGTTGTCGTCCATGAAGAGGAACTCAGGACCCACAGCACTTCTAAACAGACGCACGTGAGGCAGGAGAACCTCGGTACAATAGCGGACACCAGTGACTGAACCTCCTTGGAAAATGTGGGGGTCTGTACGGCTACCAAGCATGATACCGCCCCAAACGAGAACTCCGCCACCTCCAAACCGGCTCCTTTCGATGATGTTGGAGGTGTGATTGCGTGTTCAATGCTCTCCCCAGATGTGTATACGTCCAGAATCGCTCGTCGTACTAAATCGGCTCTCATCCGTAAAGAGAACTCGACCCCATTGCTGATGTGTCCAGTTCTTGTGTTCCAGGCACCACAGAAACCGCCGTGCCCGATGAGCAGGCGTTAATGGCACACACCGTACTGGTCGTCGTGATAATAGACCACCTTTGTGCAGCCTCCTGGCCACGGTAAAACGCGATAACGGACGTCCAGTTGTCTGTTGCATGTGCCTTGCGATTTCTCCCGCTATCTGACGTATGTCTCTTCTCGCCTGTAGGACAATATACCGGTCGTATGCCGCCGTGGTTGCTCGTGGACGACCACTGCTAAACTCTCGGACATCTGTACGTGTCGTTTGAAATGCTCTCCAAACTCGTGAAACGATACTGTGGGCGATCCCGGACTCCTCGGCCACACTAGTCACATTTCCACCTTCTTCCAACTTCCCAGTGACGCGACCTCCATCCAGATGTCTTCTACTGGATTGCTTGTTGGCCCTATCACACGGTGGTAGCAACTCGACGTCGTTCAAACCGATGTACACCGTGCAATAGCTTTCACCGAATTGCTGAGCGTACACCGCCCGTGTGCTTTATACCCTTCCGATACTCCCCCCTACGTCATGCTGCATATATGCGCATGCCCTACCGTACCGGATCCTAGTCTATCTCCTGAGTGGTTTTTCGGTCCGTTGTGCCTGCTCGTTCCGCTGTTATGCTAATTTCTCCTCTTCATCCTTAATTTTTGCACACCAGTGTAAATCAGCGTTACACAGTTTATTCGTACGATTTCGGAAAACTGGAAGTGTTGATGTTATGCCTAGAAATGGCCGGCCATGTGTTTTAACGCCGGAAGTGATAAACGATGTTGAAAACCGTTTGCAAGAGTCACCTACAAAATTGCTTCGTCGCTTATCTCAGCAAGTGAGATTTTCTTACGGCTCAGTACAGAAAGCGACTGAAAGATTGCAGCTTCATGCTTACAAACTGAAAGTTGCCCAAGAACTGAAGGCACCTGACACGCATAATCGCATGCTGTATTTTGCTTTGGTTTCGTAAATTTACTCGTACAACAAGGGCTTATTGAACGATGTTTTCTTTTCGGAATAATGTTTTTGTTTTTCCTGTGAGGATATTTAAAGCATTGTGTGTATGCAAACAACTCGCATGACCTGCAGTCCTTGAAAAACATTGTTCCTAGAATCGATGTTGTAGTAAGAAGGAGAACAGAAGTGACAGGTAAACAGCAGAACGGAATAACTGGAGAAACACATCACGTGTGGTGTGTGGTAGAAACAGAGCCGGAGCAAGCTTTTCTAATCTGGAAGGGCGAGACTTGAAATTACGCCCCTTCGAGTTCAAAAGTTCCCCACCTGCACTGAAGTAGCAAGCGATTTTTACTTTCTCATACCTCTGTTGTAAGAAAGCCTTATGACACTTCAAGAATCGTAGTTCCGCTTTTTTTTTTTTTTTCAATTTGGGGTTTCACGACCATCGAGAACAACTTGATGTGCAATAAGCAGTCGCCTGTCCCTAATTTAGGGCGCCTGGTTCCAGGAAAGAGAAACAGCCAGTGCCGTAAGACAAACACAATACCCCTGCCTCACCGGGATTCGAACCCGGACACTTCTCGGACAAATTGTCAGAAGCAAGCTCTGGCTTTTAACATAATTTTACTGATCAGATCATATGTAGAAGATTTTAGGAAGAGAGTGTCTGAACCCAGGTTTTAAACAACTCTTAGAAACAGAAAGCTAGGAGATTTGGGCTAGAGTGCCCGGTAGGAAAGCGACACAGAAGCGAGATAGAAAGTGGTAGGAAGAAGCCCTTATTTATAACCTGGAGAGGGGGTGGGAGTACCCGGGGTCTGACGGCTGAAAGTGCCCATCCGATGCACTACGGATATTTAGTAGTTCGAGCGTTCATACCTGCCTGGGATCGAACTTGAGGTTTCTCCGTGGCAGTCACAAACGTTGAACGCTAGGCCATCCGCGGCCCCACAATTTTGCTAAAAATGTAAAAACTACACTGCTGGCCACCCAAAATGCAAAACCATGAAGGACACGAGATAGCAAATCCAGATTTACTGGGCAAATAACAACAGATACAAAGATGAAACGATTGAGCTTACAGGCCCGTGCTACTTGCGGAACACGCAGACATCAACAGTTCGTGTGGCCCCAATGGCTGGCAATAACGGTCGCTGCACGCAGCGGCATCGAACGAAAGAGGCTTTGGATGTGGGCTTGGGGTATGTCAGTCCAGGCTGCTTACACACGTTGCCACAGTTCATCAGGCGTAGCCGCAGGTGGTGCTTGCCGGGCCACTCGGTTGTCGATCAGCGACCAGACGTGTTCGATGGGCGACATATCGAGAGAACAGGCCAGCCACGGCAGCAGTGACACCTGGTGGGCCGTGAAGAAATGTTGCACGATGCGTGCCACTTGCGGGCGCGCATTGTCCTGTTGAAACGTGGCCACTGGCAAGTCCTGCAGGTAAGGAAGGACTACAGGCTCCGAAACGTTGAAGATGTAGCGGTGGCTGTTGAGTGTACCGGCGATGCGTACCAGAGGGCTGCGGGTGTCATATCCAATTGCGCCCCAAACCATAACGCCAGGCGACGGACCGGAATGGCGATGCATAATGCAGGCGTCGTACAGTCTCATGCCGCGGTACCGCCACACGTGTATCCGACCATTGTGGTGTTGCAGGCAGAAGCGGGATTCGTCGGAGAAGACAATGTCGTGCCATTCCGTAGTCCATGTGCGGCTTTCAACGGCCCCAGCCGCCGCACTCGCCGGTGGTGTAACGTCAATATGGTTATCGGAGCAATGGGCGCCGTGCGACAGGTCCCCGCTCCTGCAGACGACGTCGAACGGTACGTGCTGACACAGGTTGTTGCGCAACACACCCTAATTACTGCGCTAACGCTCGTGATGTGGCGGTGCGAGCCGCCAATGCCCGCTGCACGGTCCTCTCGTTCGGTGGTGTGCCGCGGCTGCGGTAATCGCTGACGTCGGCCCGTCCGTTCCTCCTGCATCCACCGAATCCCTACTCGCGACTCACTGTGGTTGGATGTCATCCCATACAGGCGCCGATGTCTCGGTACGATAAACCGCTGTCGCGATAAGCCACTATTCGTCCTCTGTCGAACTCCGAAACGTGCTGGAATGACTGCCGTATTCTGCGACGAGGCATCAGGAAGCTTCCGACGCACAGGTCCGGTAGCACAGCACACTTCTACTATTTACAACCCGCTTTCTGTGCACCCTTTCTTATAGTGCTTCTCGGCGGCGTGTCGGGCGCACATGATTTGCATATGCCCTGCAATGCTAATCGTTTGCATGTCCTCTCGCGGGCGACGCATGCTGCGAATTTCAGGCCAATCGGATGCTTCCTTCTTGGTGTTGCATTTTGGGTGGCCAGCAGTGTAGATAATAAATACCCACGAGCCAAAGGTTGCAAACATGAAGTGAAACATAAAAGTTATGCGAAAGCCGACTATACATTTATAGTAGGGTGGAGTGAAATTCCACATTTACGAATTTTTCATTGCCTGGGTGGCCAAAAGTTGTGTACTTATGTACAAATTACACTGTGTTAAATTGCTTTGCTGCAACTTTATATTTTTATGCTGCACAAGGTACTTGAAATTATCTTATATAGGGTGTTGTGCAAGTGTGCATGTGGTTATATGGCAGTCTTCTTTTTGATTCAGGCGGTAATCTTAATTATAATCGTCTGGAAAGGGAAAAAGCAGTAAACATGAGTTGCAGCAAACCAAAAACAAGGTCTACCTCATCCTTACCTTTTTTCGGAACTCTTTCGGAACTTCCTTCGAATGTGATTCCAACAGATGCTGATCTTTTCATAAAGACATAAAATGAAACCAGGCACTTGATCTCGGGAACCAGAGGTCATGGATGTTGTAAGAGTCGTTGTAGAAAATATTGTAGCAATGTGGCAAAAGGCTTTTATTCCACACGCAACGCTCAAACCATACATGAGACTGACGAAGAAAAAAAAAGCAGCTAAACTTTTTAACTGGGTAAAAAATCCAAATGCGCGGCGAAACACTGTGAACAAAACACAGCATGAGCAAAACAAAATTGTTCACGTTAATTTATTTATGTAAATATTAAATTAGACCACATCATTCAAAATATAAAATTATTAACGTTTAACAACACGAGGTATAGGAAACAACGCGCGGAGGGGGGGGGTATAACGATTACGGGCGAAATCTTCGCACCATTTGACTTCCGCTTTCGGAAAATTTCCCTCCATTTTCAAGCTGAAATACACGACTATTCAGTAAAATAATATTTAATAACAATACTGAGTAAAAGGATTCTGTAAAGAAAAAATTACGATTACAGGAGAAATCTTCACTCCGTCTAACTTCCGATTTCGAAAGTCGGTACTTTCATCCTCCGACGGAAAACGATTCTCCCCAAATTCTGTTCAGGTATGTATCGATCACGAGAACCACACAAATGATGATGAAGAAGACGAAATACCTCGAATCCGCCGAACAATCCCATGCCTGAAGTTTACAGGGAAATTTCCGTTTTCCCGAAAATTTTCCTCCGTTTTCAAGCTGAAATGCAAATATTTATGGAATAAAATGATATTTAACAATACTGGGCAAAAGAAACAACGCGAGAAAGGGGTATTACGATAACGGGAAAAAATATTCTCCGTTTAATTTCCGTTTTCGAAAGTTTCAAAAGATGAAATATCGTTTCCTGACGGGAAACGAATCCCACCCCTAACTAATACCCCCAAAATTTCTCTTCAGTTTTGCATGGATATCGAGAATGACCCAAATGATGGCGGAAAAAGAGGAATTCCGCGAATCCGCGGAAGAATCTCATGTATGTCAAACGTATGATTGAAAGAGTTATTGCTTTGCACGAAAAATGCAGGAATTTGTTGAAACCATTGAAGGTAAGACAGTATGATGTAAATTATCAAGAAAAATTGAAAGAATTTTCGAACAAAGCAGAGTCTCAGCTGTTTGATGTGTCATCTTGTAAGTGTTCTGATTTCTCGATGTGTAAATGTAGTAAGGAAGAGAAAGTTCCACAAAAGGAAAGATAATTTTTAATTGACCAAAGAACTTGCAGGAAAATGGAGATTTGACATATTAATGTTATACTGATAATGAAAAGATTAAAACAAGAAGAAAGAAAACAGCAAGTGAAAGAAAGAGATCTTTCCTCTTCTTCGACTGTTAGTGAATCTGACCCTGAAAAAGAAAATTATGCTACAGCTAGCAAAAAAAAAAAAAAAAAAAAAAAAAAAAAGAAAGAAAAAATTTGTTGAAAAATATCAAATGAGAGTAAAACTGCAAAATTTTGTAAGAGAATATGTTTGCCGTGGTATTTCACATTGTGGTGCAGCTTCAATAGCGTCTGCTCTTTTACAGGACGTTGGTACATGAAGGAGAAACAGAAAAGGTAATTGATCGTAGTAAGGTTCGTAGATAAAGACAAAGATTCAGATCTCAAATGAGAAAAAAAGTATACAAGAGAGGGAAGGTAATAACTGGGCTCTATTTCGATGGAATAAAAGACGAAAATCAAAAAACTTGCAAAATAAAAAAGGAAATATTAGGAGAATGCAAAAATTTCCGCCGTTTTAAGGAGAAAAGAGACAGGCACAGTCAGGAAACCAGTACGCATTTATTCAAAGAAACATTGGCCGTTAGCATCAATGACCTTTTGCCATTTTTCATGCAACAAATGAATGCCCCTGTGATAGAAGGACTCGAGTTTTGAGCTGAAGAACGCAGTGGCGAAATTTTCCACCTCTAGAACTGTGGCGAACCGCTGTTGGGCTAGGGCATGTTGCATAGAGCGAAACAGATGAAAGTCTGAGGGTGCAATGTCCTGGGGGTAAGCTGGGTGCGGTAAAACCTCCAAGTGTAACTGTTCAAGGGTTGATTTTGTGGCGGAACCGACATGTGGTCTAGGTTTTTTGAGACGATGTGTGGAAGAAGCTCACACATTTTTCGAAGCGAAGAAGAAAATCTCATAGACGATGTGTGGAGCGAACAAACAGCACACATTTTCAGTAGATAATTTTTTACATTCGGGAGCCAATGAGAAAACACAATTTTTGGCAGGTGACAAAGCTTGAAACCGCATCCTTCTGCTCCGGAGCAGAATGCTTTTTCAATTAAGCTACACCAACGGTATTTATCGCTGCAAATATGTCGTCTTGGCATGTGCTTCAGCTCTGTAGTTTCGTAGATAACAGAGCACAGATGAAAACACCAACAAACACGCATCTTTACTCTGCCAAGTAGTCCCTGTGTGTGGTCACAACCTTTTCCTAACGAGAAACCAGCATGTGAGCCCCTTGATGGTTAAATTCTGTGTTCGTTGATGCAAAAAAAGTGACATAGGTAGCTGTTACCTGCGTTGGAACTCCTCTCCTTGGAGGGGTTGTCTAATGCAAGGAAGCTGCGACAATCTCAGGGACAGATGTCTGGGGAATGTGCTGGGGGGGCACAACGTTTTCCAGCCAAGATGCTTTATGGTTTCCAGAGTCCGCTCGCTACATGGAATCTGACTTTGCCCTGAAGGAACAGCATACTTTTTCGATAAACCAATGCAGGATTCTTGCGAATCAGTGCATCTTGAACAGTTGCCGCTGGAACGAGCATAGGGGGCGCTGTGATCGTTTTTCTGTATGGAAGGGGCTCATACTGCATTATGCCCTTGACAATACAAAACACAAACTAAAACCTCACGAGGGTGCAGACGTGGCTCTTATCGGTTCATTTCGTGACAACCAGTGTTGGGTACGATTTTAGGAGTATGGTGCCCACTTCTCATCGCTGGTGCTCCTTGTGCTGACGTGAGACAAACGACATGTATGCACCAAACCACCGCTGCTTGTTGTCATCAGGCAAATGATATAGGACCCTGGAGCATAGTCAAGAAATAAAACAACATTACTATGTCTTGTGAGCGTAAGCGAATTATTACAGTACTCGCACCGAACCTTGTGGAAAGCAGGTGACATGTTTGCTTGGTATCTTTTTCAATGGTGGTGCGTAGTTGGTCGTCATCAAGCACCTGTGGTATCGTTCAAGGATTCGTCACCACAGCGGAATTTCTGGTATTATTTTCTATTGATTCTCTCATCCCCATTCGGTCGCCTGTGCCGCGTTTGTGTCTAGTTTATACTCAAAGAGGATACATGCCCTTAAAACCGTTCCCGAAGACTCCATTTTGCACACTTCTTCCACAGAAATGTACCGCCGCAGCAGACACGTACTACCGCCTTATTAAATAATATTCACCTTCTAGCCTTGAAGTATTACGGAACAGTGGCTCCTTCCGACCATCGTTTTGCACACATGCCATCTTCTCTCTTTGCATGCGCAAAACAGCATTAACTTTTCTTTGGTTACCCAAACAGAAAAGATTAGAAATTAGAAGATATTGGAGATAGTTGAACTAAGAGCTTCCAAAGGAGATATACGAAAAGAATTCTGCACTGGTGTGACAATTGTTTTCAGAACGGACGAATGCAAGGGTTGCAGAGTTATGGACATTAAACTTCCTGTAAAACGAATAAAGGGAAGACCTAAGGTCAGATGGAGATACAGCGTCGTTGCAAATGACCTTTCCGATTACAAATACAGGGTTATTGCAAATGAAATAAGCAGTTTCAATAATTTATAAAACCCAAACTATTTAAGATATTGACACTCACGTCTCACCGTTTTGTAGAGAAGCAGATATTACAGCAACTTAAGTAATATCTATAGTATACTATTTTAGTATACTGTGTTTATTACAACAACTCACAGATGTTCGATTAGTCACACGGCATGCATCAAAGCGGATAGTCGAATTCTTGCCAAACAGGTGTTAACATATCTTCATCAACTTCAGGAATAGCTGTTGTGATACGTTTTTTCACATCAACAAAATAACAGGAAGATGAGGGACGAAGACCTTGTCTTTGACATGACCCCATAAAAGAAGTCACAGGGCGTTAGATTCGGACTTCGTGGTGGCCAACATGTGAGTGATATGTTATCGCCTATTGCGCGGCCAATGAAATATTTTCATCGAGGTAATTCCTAATTTACTGATGCCAGCGCGGTGGTGCTCCATCCTGTTGGAAAATGAAGTTGTTACATGTTGTCATGGAGACATCAACCAATAATTAGCATATTATTAACTTCTCGTCACAGTGTTTTCTTGCAAAAAGAAGTGCCGATACACTTTTTTTATGGGATGTAGCACAGAACACATTAACTTTTGGAGAATCCCGCACATGCTCCACTCTTGCTCTAGGATTTTCCGTCCCCCATATGTAAATGTTATGTTTGTTAACTTTACCATTTATGTGTAATGTCGATTCGTTGGTGAAAACTAGACGCTCGCTGAAACCATCTTCTTCAAACCGTTCCTGCATTTCTGTACAGAAATCGTGATGCGCGGTTTTTTTCATTGTCACGTAGACTTTGCAATTACTTCAGTTTGTAAGGAGTCATTTTTAGCTATATCCTCAAAATTCTCCACACAGTTGGTTGTGGAATTTTTAATTTCCGACCTGCCATCGTTGTGGATTTCTTTGCCTTCGTTGGTAAATGTCAGGAACACGCTCCACTTGTTCATCAGGTACCTGGACTTTTACACAAACATCCTGTTGTTTCGAATTTCTTGTGCCAATCGTAGATGGATTGTCTATTCGGTGGTGATTTCTTAAAGCGTGTTCTAGAACGCTGTTACACAGCAGTAACAGAATTCTTTTTGCTTAATTTAAGCATACAGGGCAATAGGACGCCTTCTCCACAACATTTGCGGACCGGAGATGGAAACGGGTCACGGTTCAACTGGTCGACAATTTCTTGTGGGTCAAACGGGTCGTGTCAAAGTGTTCATGACCCGATTTTGACCCAGTTCTATTGTCTTTTCATTTTTGAAAAGAGAAAAATATATTCCAAAGAAAAATGCCCGTTGTGGAATTCTGTAGTCCATACTGGTGCCGACGGAGTGAATAATGATTTGTCATGCAAAAATATTGTCGTCTCTTTCTCAAAGCAACGAAGATTTCCACCGAACGACGTCAGACAACACACCGACTCCATATCGTGAAAAGATCCTTCCTTTGCGTTCTTTTACAGTGAGATTGTCCAGGGCAAGGTACAGGCAAAAGCCGTTCGCCTGCTTCTAAGCTGATTCATTCTCTCCGTGTGAAGTTTACTGTATGGCTAGGAGTTACTTTTCACATCGCATCTTTTACATTGAGCATTTAGAGGTTTTCGATTGACGTGCTAACATCGCGTTCCCATGACATGTGACATGTCATGTCGAAATTAACTCCTTATCTGTTATTATGGATGGATTTAATATTAAGGAAGTTCCGAAAGGCGTCGAGGCCAACAAATACGTGTTTGTTGATAACCACAAGGGGAAGAGTAAATGCTGGAAATTGTTTCGTCTCATTAAGGAACCGGTGAATAATTCTGTGTTGTTTGGTGGTGCTTGTTGTTCAAACTGTGGAAAGCGTATAATTACAAAGAAAGATGTCGACGGTGTAATAAGAGGTTATGGAACCAAAAATCTAACGGGCCATATGAAGAAAGTATGCGCACCTCCATCAAAGCGTGGAAAGAGCGGACAATCTAAATACATTTGTGTAATCGTAAATAATGATTCCCATTTGTAATTACTCTATGGTCACGGTCAGAGTCAGCCATTACTTCTGGATTACGCAAAATAGTGGCACTAAAAAAGGCATTAAACTTTAGCAAGTAACCAAATTTTATAATTAAAAAAAGGATTTCAGTTATTAAATATCAAGCAGTTATTGGGATGAATACATATATTACGTTTATATGTACATATATATAAATTGAGTTTCGAATTTATAGTTCAAAGCAGATTTGTCCGGGTCAGTTACGGGTCCGGTTCCGACAACTGTTGCGGACATCTTGCCTGACTCGTCACGTTGCGATGAAATCGTACAATCAGTAAGTAGTAAACGGTTTATTATGAAGATAGTGATGCTATCTTTATAATAAAACCGTTATTATTGGTGATAGAATGGTGCATCGTGAATATCAATATGTTACACAGTTATGGTTTTATAAAATGTTGAAACTATTTATTTCATTTGCAATAACTCTGTATTTATTGAAGAAAAAATATAGGCCATGTAAATGTGAAACAACACTAAAAGAAAGAGCAGCACAAGAAGTTTCCCTTTGCGTTCTCAGTCAGTTCAACAAGAGCACCGCTCTCTGCGCGGCAGACATCAAAATGTTGCTCGATCTCGTTCCAAAAATTCTTCAGCAAGTTCAAATGACACTGACGGAAAAAAAAATCCCAACACCACGAAAAAATAGTTGTAGAGGAATGAAATGGCTGCAATACATTTGTATAGGTAACATATTTAATCGATTAAGGTTTCAAGATCACAGCTTAATGTAAGGGCGAGAAGAGCCATTTTAAATGTGAATTGCTGGTACATTAATAACCGGTGTAACCGCCAGAATGTTGAATGCAAGCACGCAAACGTTCATGCATTGTGTCGTACAGGTGCTGGATGTCAGTTTGTGGGATGGAGTTCCATGCCTGTTGCATTTGGTCGGTCAATACGGGGACGGTTAATGCTGGTTGGGGGTGACGCTGGAGTTGTCGTCCAATGATGTCCCATAAGTGCTCGATTGGTGAAAGATCTGGTGATCTAGCAGGCCACGGCAACATGTCGACACTCTGTAGAGCATGTTGGGTTACAACAGCGGTATGCGGGCGAGCGTTATCATGTTGGAAAACACCCCCTGGAATGCTGTTCATGAATGGCAGCACAACAGGTTGAATCACCAGACCGACGTACAACTGTGCCGTTAGGGTGCGTAGGATAACCACGAGAGTGCTCCTGCTGTCATAGGAAATTGCTCCCCAGACCATAACTCCAGGTGTAGGATCTGTGTGTCTCGGCCGCAGACAGGTTGTTTGCAGGCGCTTACCTGGCCTCCTTCTAACCAACACACGGCCATCACTGGTACCCAGGCAGAACGGCTTTCAGCAGAAAACACAACAGATCTCCACTCCGTCCTCCAATGAGCTCTAGCTTGACACCACTGACGTCGCAAACGGCAGTGGTTTGGAGTAAGTGGAATGCACGCTTCAGGGCGTCTGGCTCGGGGGTGTCCTTCAAGTAACCGATTTGTAACAGTTCGTTGTGTCACTGTGTTGGCAACTGCAGCTCGAATTGCTGCCGCAGACGCGGTACGATGCGCCACGGTCATACGCCGTACACAGCGGTCTTCCCTCTCATTAGTGTCACGTGGCCGGCCGGAACCCGGTCTTCTTGAGGTAGTACCTTCCCTTGACCACCGCTGCCAACAATCATGCACAGTGGCTACATTCCTGTCAAGTCGTTCTGCAATATTGCGGAACGAAAATCTACCTTCTCGTAGCCCTATTACACGACCTCGTTCAAACTCCGTGAGCTGTTGATAATGGCTTCGTCGTCTTCTTAAAAGCATTCTTGACTAACATCAACACACTACGTCGAACCTCAACGATAACACAGCAAACCTGCTTTGCATGTTTCGAGGGGCGCTACTAGCGCCACACGCATGCGCCCAGCGCGAAATTTGCATAGACGTCATCTTGCAGATGTACTCTCACTGCCTACCAACTGTCGTTTATCTAACACAACACCTTCTTGGTGTTGGGATTTTTTTTCCGTCAGTGGAATTGTTATACTCTAATTTAACTTTCTTTTTTAGTTTCCTTCTCTAGCATCGTTCAGTTCTCGTCTTTTTTCTCCTAAGTATTTATCAAACTTAACGGGATATCTTCTCTCTCGCAAGAGTTTGGTTTGCAACACCTCTGAGATCGGAACGAATGACGTGTGGACGTCTGAGACCAGGACTGAACGATATACAGGTTGTGTCTAAAGTTTTTTCGTGATTACGATAAATCGTATAAAATGAACCGAGCTAGTTAAACATACGAGGTTTGTTGCATTGATTGAGTCATATTCTCAAGTTTTTTGTTCGCTGTACTTTTGGGACAATAGGTGGCGCTGCACGTCTGCAGTGTAGTTTATTGTTGAAAGCGTCAGTCGGCGAAATGGCGCCTATGCAGGAGTAGGCTAATTGTGTTTTCTGGTTTCATGAAACCAAATCTGCAATTTCAGTGCAGCGGAAGTTTAGGCGTGTGTATGATAGAGCTCTGCCTGATGTGAAGAGCATTAGGAACTGGTATCAAAAGTTTAAACAGAAGAGCCGTGTCGGTGACCGTGCAAGACCTTTAATTAATAAGGAAACTGTCGACGCCGTACGTGATGCATTCGTATGAAGCCAGAGGAAATCAATTCGCCATTTCTCTAGTGAACTGGGAATACCTATGAGGACAGTGCACCGCGTTTTAAGAAAGGGATTTCGTTTTTTTTGCATACAAATTGCAAATTGTTCAAGCCTTGGGACCTAATGATGAGCCCAGACGTGTGACATTCGCTATGGAAATTCTTGAACGAATAGACGAGGATAATGATTACTTGAAGCGGATTTGTTTTTCAGACGAATCAATATTTCATGCCTCAGGTAAGGAGAGCACGCATAATATTATTTTTCATACCTCAGGTAAAGTGAACACGCCCGTATCTGGGGTTCAGAGAACCCCACATGTAGTTTTGGAAAAACAGAGGGATGTCCCTAAAATCAATATTTGGTGCGGATTAATGCACAACAAAGTAATTGGACCGTTTTTTTTTATTGAGCTCACTATTAACATCGGTATTAATCTCGACATGATGCAGCTGTATGTTGCACCTCAATTGGAAAAACTGCAACCATGGGTAATGTTCCAGCAGGACGGTGCGCCCCCGCACTGGGGTGTACCTGTCTGCCAATTCTTAGATGACAAAGTACCTAACAGACGGATAGGCAGAGATGGCCCCATATTCTTGCCACCAAGATCCCCAGACATTACGCCCCTTGACTTCTTTTTATGAGGCTACATTAAGCATCAAGTTTATGCAACACCAGTTGCAGATATTAACACTTTGAAGGGAAGAACGACTGAAGCGTTTGCGACCATCACAGATGACATGTTGCAGCAGATATGGAAAGAGATAGAGTACCGATTGGATGTCCTCCGTGTAACAACAGGAGCCCAGGTTGAAGTATATTATTGACCCGAAAAAAAACTCTGGATTTCAGGTAAGCTATATTAGAAAACCGTATGTGTCTAACGAGAATGGCTCATTTTGTACGATTTATCATAATCAGGGAAAGACAGATACACCCTGTATATAATGTTTTGAGAAGCAGCAGGAGTGGAGATGGTGGAAATTATAACACTAATTGTGGATACGATATTGTTAAATTGAAGTTATTTGAAGGCTGCGTGCTCTACTTTAATGTCAGTGTTGTTTTTCTTAGTTAAGTGTTTTTGTTGATATTAACTCACGTTCGTTTGATCTCACCTTGTTGAAGTGCCAAAGGCTTAGTGGCAGAATAAAGACGAATAGTAAGTAACCTTTTCTGAAGTTATTGGAGTGACTCCTGATTCGCTTAAAAGTTAATTTATTAAGAACTGATTTGTGTAATGTTCAGACAGACCTATATTCCACGAACAGTACATAATTCCTCAGGGGTGTTGCCAACCATAATTTTATGAGAGGGAAGATATCACGTTAAGTTTGAGAAATGCTAAGGAGAACGAACTCAAATTCACGTAGAGAAAGATACTAAAAAGCAAAGCTAAATTAGAATATACGCCACAGAATTACGTCAATATGCGAATCTTCAAGTTGCCCGTGGTTGTAGGCAATGGTAAGGCTTAAACTTTATCCTTAAGGTGGACGTCAAGTAATTTTGCTTCCTATACTTCCAATGGAAAAAATTTTGTACACATTTCCTTCACAATTAGTGTGTTCCCAAGGATGAAAATTTGAACATCGATTAAAATAACTACATATTTTAACTTGGAATACTTAATATTTTCTAAAGCATAACCATAATTATATTAATAATCAATAACTTCTCCTTTGGTGGTGTTGGAACCAGGAAAAAGATGGCGCGTCCTGTACTTTGATGACGTCAGTAGACAAATAAATGTTGGATTGAATAATTATGGTTATGTTTTAGAAAATCTTAAGTATTCCAAGTTATAAAATGAAGCTACTTTAATCGTTGTTCAAATTTTCATCCTTGGGAACGCATTAATTGTGAAGAAAATGTGTACAGAAGTTTTTCCATTGGAAGTATAGTAAGCAAAATTACTTGACGTCCACCTTAATGAAGCCCCACAAAAAGAATTGTTCTGCATATTTATTATTGATTAACACCAATAGAATTTCAGCACGCAGAATGACTTTCTTTCCTGACTCGCAATTTTCTTCCTGTGCTGAAAGCTAGCGCCACCTGCCGGATCTACGTAATCACAACAGATCTGTAAAAATATCTGTTTGCGTTGCTCTTTTGTATAATATTAGCAACTTGGGTGAGTGCCTTCACAATTATTTTTTGCTAGCGAAAAGATAATTTGTAACTACGTTGTGTTGTGTTGGCAACGATATAAAGAAGAGAAACTAAACAGAGGTTGATCCAAGAGAGAAAAGTGTGGAAAAAAGATTGTCAGCAAAAGCAGCACAATCTAGCTGCGGAGAGAATCCTGCTGCAGGTAAAGAAAGAGAAAAAATCTTCTCTATCAGTTTCTGTCTTAATGTAAGAAGAGATTGAAACAAAACAAAAAAACAGAAATGGAAAGAGCACATACACTTTTCATTGTAGTTCTTACCACTCGAAATGCGAATTCGCCGTCTAGTAACCAGTGCAAGGATTTCCTCTTTTAAGAAAAAGCTTCTTGAGTTCCGTGCGAAACCAACCAGGCAGCCCTTCTTGCAATGCGAAGTCGAAAAGAAAGTTTTCCCCTCATACTGTCTCTCCGAAAGGGGCAAAAAGACAAATAAATATTCGGTGTCGAATCCGGGAATGAGAAGGATGAGGTAGTACTTCAAAAGGCATTTTCCGAATGGTTGCAATCATCTTACAGGAAATGTTAAGATGCTCTTATCAAATCCTTTCCCCATCCTCGAATTCTATTGAATCTGGATCAGATAAATGGTTTCACTGCAAAACAAACAATGAATTTATGAAGATATTTCCAAGGGAAAGTATTGTACTGAAGACTTCCGTAGTTTTGCTGTGTAACGTTCTAGATGATTTCAGTTTGTATTCGCTGTCGATGCTTTTTCAAAACTATCAAAGTAGCACTACTTCGATTTTAACAAAGTTTCACCAGAGTAGAAGAATAAGGCATTCTAAACTTCTTCATTAATTTATATTTTCGCATGTTGCCTTCTGATTTTAATTAAATGCTGTAAAGCGTAAAAACATATCCGTGACAAATGTTTTAAATTCAATTTCTGTTTTTACCCATCGCTGTTTGATTTTTACAAAATGTGACCAATGTAAAAACTTTATGACAAACCTATTTTTTCCAATAGATTTTATTAAGGTAAAATACTTGATTTTCAAAAACAAGCACAATGCGCAGACATACAATATAGCGAATATTATAAAAGGAAATCTATACAGCTTCATCCTCAGTTTAGATTTTTTTAGCGCTGCGCTCTGCTTTTAACGACATGCTACGATTATTAAACCAATGTTATGAAACACACCCGCACACACACACACACAAATATATCGTCATCAACAACCATTAAAGCTCAAGTAAAGCGGAACCTTAATTCGTACCACTGTTCAATATTAAGTGCTACACCTTTACCTTACATACTTCATTAATTCTACAAATAATTCCCATCGAGAAGTATTTTTCAATGTTGAGTTGTCTTTTGCTGCGGTAAAAAAATCCTAAATTATTCATTTTCCTTTACATTTTCAGGCTCCAATATTCTACAAGGCTGCAAAAGCTGCTCTTTGCGTTTTTGATTTGACGAACGAGAAGAGTTTTGAAGCATTGGGACCCTGGATAAAAGGTATAGTAGTTTGATCTAACGAAATTTTTTCAACTGCAACCTTAGTTCCCGCAATGAAGCTTCATACTGAAGTTTTGTTGCCATGTCATTTTTCAACTTGATGACACTACGTACACGTATTCAAAGAAACGATTATTTACAGCACATTTTATATCAGTGTTTCTCAAACTTCGGTCGCTGATGGACCACATTAAGCATTTCTTTACTTACAGCGGACCTAAAAGCGGGGATTGGGGAGGAAGTGTTGGAAAACTTCTCTGGGAGAAATTGAAAAATACACTATCTACCAAAAAGTAATTGAACACCTGTGATAGCAAAGGAAAACAAAGTTTATTCACCTTCAATAGTTGGTGGAGCCGCCACGAGCGGCGATTACAGCTGCGATGCAACCCTCCGGGGCATACTCTCAACCAGGCGTTGTACGACGGCTAGCGGTATTTTCTTCCACTCGGCTTGGAGAAGACATGTCAGTTCCTTCACCGATTTCGGACGGTGGGGGCACCTCTTAAGTCGACGCTCCAACTCTTCCCAGAGGTGCTCGATAGGGTTAAGGTCCGGACTCTACTCAGGCCAGTCCATTCGATTGACCCCATTGTCATCATACCAAGCCATGGTGGACCTCGCAACATAACAGGTGGCATTGTCATCCTGAAAGTAACATGGGTCCACCCCGTAAAACTGCCACAACGTAGGAAGCGCATGGTCATCCAAAATGGTGCAGTAGGTCTCGGCGTTGAGTCTACCAGGAATTGCGACCAAGGGTCCCGTGCCATACCAGGAGAAACACCCGCATAGCATAATTCCACCGCCGCCGAACTTCACAGTTGGCATAATACATTCCGGCAGGAGGCGTTCTCCTGGCAGACGCCAAACCCAGATCCTACCATCCGAACGGTAGAGGGTGAACTTTGATTCGTCGCTCCAGAGAACCTGTTTCCACTGTTCAACGGTCCACTGTCGACGTTCTTTGCACCACGTTAACCGAGCAGCGCTATTGGACTTGGTAATCAAAGCTTGTGGGCGGCAGCACGTCCATGATAACCGAGCAGATGGGCTTCCTTACGGATGGTATTCATCGAAAGAACACTCCAAGATGCCTGTTGAAACTCCTCGCGGATGTGGCCCGTCGATTTGGTGCGGTTCTTCCGAATTTCTCTGGTCAGCACCCGTCGGTCTTTAACTCCCAATTTTGTGGGTCTGCCGGGTCGGGGCACATTCCGACAGTCACTTCTCATCTTCCACTTGCCAATCACGTAGGCCACTTTCGATTTTGGGTACTTCAACTCGCTGGATATGCCACGTATGGATCGGCCATTTCTGTGATACCTGACGATTACACCTTTCTCGAAATCAGAAAGTTCCGAACTGCGTGGCATCTTGCATGCGACTGGTTGCGTTGTTGTTTCCCACACGATATTTAACGGCGGCGTCCGTGACGTGTATCAGGACCGCAGATATCGTCGATTGCAGGGGTGTCCAATTACTTGTTGGTAGATAGTGTA
This sequence comes from Macrothele yani, assembly GCA_039090855.1. NCBI lineage: Eukaryota > Metazoa > Arthropoda > Arachnida > Araneae > Macrothelidae > Macrothele > Macrothele yani. The sequence goes on along the minus strand of CM077008.1, from coordinate 126,898,523 downwards.
TGTTATCTGAAACTTAGGTTGCCAATCCTGATAAATAATATTAAGACCTACTAGACAACCTAATCGGCCGGTGAGTGTTGACTACCCCCCCCTCCCGCTTCCCGCTTCCCGCTCCAAGGAAAGACACAACCAAAGCATCCCCCGATTTATGTGATTTATAGGCGGACTTGTACCTATAGATATGAGCTCCGGCATGATTTACTCCCTCCCACTTGAAATGTAATGTTTAGTTAATTTTAGCTTCTTTTGGTAAATTTTAAGCATTTTTTCAGCTGTTTGTTACTTGAAAAGAATACCTTCCCCAAATAGGGCCAGTAAGCAGTTGTCACCGGATCTTAGGCACAAAATCGCCGAAAATTCAGACCAAGTGCTTAAAATACCGGTCGGTTGACAGCCCTATCTGAAACAAAGTCAGTATATGAGCTCGGGCTCGATTTACCCCCTTAAAATGTAATTTTTAGTTCATTTTAGCTTCTTTTCGTAAATTTTACGCTTTTTTCAACAAATTTTCAGCTGTTCTTTGCTTAAAAATAATACCGTCCCCAAATGAGGCCGATAAGCAGTTACCACCGGTCTTAGGTAGAAAATCGCCAAAAATTCCGACCAGGTGCTTAAAATACCGGTCGGTTGCCAACCCTATCTGAAACAAACTCATTTTTACAGTACCTATATTTGATAAAAAAAAAGAAAGAATTTGGTGAGTTGTGATTTTATATTGGCAGTTGCATAACGGAAAAGAGATCATTCGTTTAATTAAATAATTGGCAATGTAGTCACATTATGGGCGTAGTCAGGAGAGGGGGTTTTGGGGGTTTAAACCCTCTTCGAAATATCAAAAAGCCTAAATTCTAGCTATGCCCATGAGCCACGGCAAAAAATTTCTCCATGCAATTCAAGTTACATCATATGCAAAATGTTATATGGACAATTTTACTTTGAACTTTGATTTTCTCCTTTGATTTTAATACTTCTCTGAAAGTCCAGGTATAAAGATTGAGTAATTAATAACAACAAGAAAGATGACACCGAATTTTCGGGTGTAATAAGCACGTCTTTTGAATCCGTTCTGAGGCAAATTAAATTTATCAAAGCTATTCAAAGTCAATGGAGCAGGTATGGAAAACAATAGTATCTGACGAACGAAATAAGTTTTTCAATCGGTTTTTTAATCCCTCAGATATTGCTGTAAACGGAATCGTGAGTTTACGCCCTCTGGTTGAAGACTTGTGCGTTAAGAAAAACATGAATTTATATGAGAAACATTTCGCACCGGAAACGCTCTCCAACACAGAAATCATTTTTCTATTAACACTGTTCTCCACGGCTGGACGTGTTTACATGTGAAGAACACCGTCAGAACAATACAACCCATATTGTCTGCTACCAACAGTGCAGCACGGTGATGGTTCTGTCATGCTCTGGGTGGTCACATCGTGGATTTCAGCAGGCCCCCTGATCACCTTGAATGGACGGATGACTGGCAGGGCGTATGAAACCATTTTGACCGACCAAGTACATCCAATGGCTCAGGCATCGTTTCCTGCAGGAGATGCCATATATCAAGAAGATAACGCCCCAATTCACAGAGCTCGGAATGTCCATTCATGGTTTGAGGAACAAGAGGACGAACTTTCACACCTTTCTTCGCCTCCCCAGTCACCAGATTTAAACATCATCGAGCCACTGTGGTTTGTGTTGAAAAACAGAGTAAGATCCCGTTTTCCTCCTCCTGTATCTCTTAAGGACCTGGAGCAGTTTCTACCTGAAGAATGGTGTAACATCCCACTAACCACCATCCAGGACTTGTATGCGTCCATTCCAAGGAAGATTCAGGCGGTTCTGAATTCTAAAGGTGGTCCCACACCCTATTAGATGCGTAAAACCTTCTTTTCCTAGGTGTTCATATTATTCTGTCCAACCCCTGTATGTTACGAATAATTTTAACGTATTCATCTCCAATACCAAAAGGTTTTAAGGACGTTGTAACTGCTGATGCTTGTACGGAATCAAAACTCCTTTCACAATCATTAAAAGCCATGTATAATGGGTGTTCATAATCATTGGCTTTCTCAATTATAGAGGGCGTTCAGAAAATAATGCCTCCATATTTATATACAAGAACGGTGGGAAGGTAACAAATTGAAACAAAACAAGAACAAAGCTCAGAATTTCTACTTTGCTTAACATACTTTGATCCCACGATTTGTCCTCTCCGAAAGTCGCTGAGTTCCTTGGCTCCCTTGTTTCGAAACATGTTCGTTTAGTGTCACCTACTCACTGACGTCCTGCAAAATATATTAAAGAGAATTCGAGCATGCACTGGAATATAGACTTCACTACGCAGCAACAAGTTAGTAAAATCATGCAATGCATTGATTATGATACGCTTTCCAACACACCAGAAATCATTACTCAATTTATGAGGATAATGACTGTGGAATAAATCTTGCTCCTGTTCCCTGACCTTTGACCCCATTTTAATGATATTCAATAGAACCGGTTCAGTATATCTCAGAAACAACAACCAAAAGTTTGTCGCAAAAGAAGCATTTTTAATCAACTTATGAGGATAATGGCTGTGGAAAAAAATCTCGCTCTTGTGTCCTGACTTTTGATCCCATTTCAATGATATTAAACAGAATTGGTTCAGTATACCTCCGGAACAACATATTGAAGTTTTGTTGCAATAGAAGCATTTTTAGTCAAGTTATGAGGATAATAGCTGTGGAATAAATCTCGCTCTTGTACCCTGACCTCTGACCCCATTTCGATGATATTGAACATCTCCGGAACAACATGGTGAAGTTTTGTCGTAATTGAAGCATTTTTACGCAAGTTATGACGCATAAAGGCGATGGAATGGATTCCCTCCTATGTGCTGACCTTTAACCCCAGTTCGTCCATTTTCAACAGTGTTCCTTCCCAGATTATCCCTTACCACATACTAAAATTTCATCGAAATCGAACCGTTTTTACGCGAGTTATCGGGCGGACGTATAGACAGACGGGAAAAGCTTGAGCATATACGCTTCTTCAACCTACGGTTGGAAAGCGTAAAAAAATGACATTTCGACAGGTGTCTATTTACTTATGTCATGTCTGTGTGTATATATATTCGTAATAGTATTTTTCTAAACCTGGGGCTTTTTGGTCCATTGAGGAGGTGTAACGTACCAGGAGATGTGACGTACCTGCCCGAAGGACGCACACGACATAAAGGCAGATAGCAATCAGAATAAAATGTCCGCGTAGCTTAATTGGTAGAGCAACTTATTCCGGAATGAGTGGACCCGGGTTCGAACCCCGGCGCGGATAAAAATGACGGAGAAATTCACTTCGTTATAATGGCGCCCGAACTATCCGGATGACCCGACCGTTCAAAATCTCGCATTGGTGTGATGTTATTTCCACACCGCGAGATAGGAAAAATAAGAGAATCCTTTCTCCAGCACTTCGAAAGAAAAAAAATAAGGGGGAGATGATGTGACGTACCTGCCAGAAGGATGCACACGACATAAAGGCAGATAGGAATCAGAATAAATGTCCGCGTAGCTTAATTGGTAGAGCAACTTATTCCGGAATGAGTGGACCCGGGTTCGAACCCCGGCGCGGATAAAAATGACGGAGAAATTCACTTCGTTATAGAGGTCCTTCCGCCGTTAAGCAAAAATGAACTAACCAACATCCGGAGTTCGCAAGTTACGTTAAGCCGTTGGTTCCGGCTTAACGTAACTCACTGAGGTTTTGACCTCGGGCAATTGGCACATTGCGTATCATAAGTATTGTCTGGGCAGAGACAAATGGACTGCCTACCCTATTTTGATATCGGGAGGCTAAACATTCTCGGAAGAGAATCGGAACATTTTAGACAGTTTTTTTCTTTTGTTTAACGTCTGCTCTGAGATCTCTCATCGTACCTAAATTAGGAGAGTGCGAGTACCATAATTTCAAGCTCTACATCCTTCTCTTCGGTTGGATTCGAACCCAGAGCCACACTGCCATTTGAGAATGTTGGCATCTCCATTTTGCTCTTCATCTCTCGCACACAGAGAGAAAAAGAGCTAGGTAGATGTGACAGATTATTACAATCGTCTCTCTTGCACACGTGTTTGATAAACAGCCTATTGAATTAATAAGTTTCAAAGAAACAAATGCTGTCTCCATCGGATGACGAACGGTTCGCCTTCTGAGACGTACGCAAGTCGCATTTATCTTCGTCGCCACAACTCTTAACATTCGGTGAGTGAAGATCTGTTTCTTGTACGTCCTGTTTGAGAAGGAACATTGTCGTCCGCTCTAGCATGTCTTCTTTGGCAATAAACCTGCCATCACAGCACATATACATATTGTGTCTCTGATTACCAAAAAAATTCCGAGAACACAGAAAGCACGTGCTACAGGCAAAAATAAACAAGGAAAGTTATAAAATCTAATCATAAACACAAGCAGCAGCGAAAGAAGACATTTTAACGGTCGATTGTCTACTCTGCAGTCGAAATGGTTAGCTCGCTTTTAATCAAAAATATGAAAATAGCTTCTTCATGAGATACTTACGGATAAAAGTCAGCTCAGGTAAAATTTTCATCTCTCGGAGCAAATACACTCACGGACAGTGAAATTTGCTCAGCTAGAAGAAAGCATGCTACAACCGCAGAACTTCGCAAATAGCTAGAGCGCGTGCTGGTATGCAAATGATCCACGTGTGGTGTGAGTGCGCATGACCGCATACCCTGTGGTGGCGCTGCAAGAACGAACTGGCACCCTTATAAACCGCCGTGTAGTCGATGCCCCGTGGAAGCAAAAAGCATCGGCCGACGCAAGCAAGAGTACAGGATGACAAGAATGCCGGGTAGACGCCAGAGAGGTTGATTTACGCAACTTACGGACTTTGAGAGAGGCCTAATCATCGGGCTGGGGGCTGTAACGTACCAGGAGATGTGACGTACCTGCCCGAAGGACGCACACGACATAAAGGTAGATAGGAATCAGAATAAAACGTCCGCGTAGCTCAATTGGTAGAGTGACTTATTCCGGAATGAGGGGATCCGGATTCGAATCCTGGCGTGGACAGAAATCACGGAGAAATTTACTTCGTTATAATGGCGCCCGAACTATCCGGATGACCCGACCGTTCAAAATCTCGCATTGGTGTGATGTTATTTCCACACCGCGAGATAGGAAAAATAAGAGAATCCCTTCTCCAGCACTTCGAAAAAAATAACAAGGGGGAGATGATGTAACGTACCAGGAGATGTGACGTACCTGCCCGAAGGACGCACACGACATAAAGGCAGATAGGAATCAGAATAAAACGTCCGCGTAGCTCAATTGGTAGAGTGACTTATTCCGGAATGAGGGGGTCCGGGTTCGAATCCTGGCGTGGACAGAAATGACGGAGAAATTTACTTCGTTATAGGGCAACGTACGGACTTTGAGAGGCCTGATCGCAGGGTGGTCGGCGCGCCTTTTAGCCCGCCACGTAGATCGTTCTAACCATACCGTCCGACTGTGTTGGGAGCAGTGGACACGTGGCGGTACTGCCACACGGCGGAGCGGCTCCGGCGGAGCTCGATAGGTGGTCATTTAGCAAGAAGAACATCTGCTCGAAATAGCGATTGGTCAGCATCCATCGGCCAGCGGACCACTAGTGGACGAGAGGGGGGAGGAACATATGAGGGCGAAAGTGACACCTCCAAGAGGTGAGAACAAGCCTAGGAGCACGGCAGAAAGCGAGGTTGGGGTTGGTTAGCAAAAGGTTGTTGTCGATATGATATGCTTGGGTGAATAGGACTCAGAAATCTCCAAGTAGCAATTTGCAGAACATTATTAGAAGGCGCAGGGGAAAGGTTCCAGAAGTGTTAGGAGAAGAAGCTGTACTAGCACCGACGTCTCTTTAAGTAAACCCGGGCTGCGGTTTTATCCTTGGAGGATACCAGCCCCTGTATCGCGGACGCAAGTGCGCACGCTAAGGGAGGAAAAGTCCCATCAACAACTCCAGGAACAAGATATGAATAGCAGTGAATTCAGGGTAAGACATCATCGAAATATTTCAATCCCTTGCATGCTGAGTAATCAACGAAATTTGAAAATGAAATATTATTGCTCACCTCGTACTGGTTGGATTGCTAGGAAACGTTTCTATGAACCTTTGGCTAAACTTTAACTACTTTTGACGTGATGATTTAATATAACTTAATCTGGTCCCACCATTAATTTGTACATAAATTAATAAATATATCAAAATTTTATAGTTGCTTCCGAACACAAACGTGTTTTTCTTCGATGCTGCTCTACAAATGAGTATGAATGTTGTGTTCCGGTTTATTTTAAGGTAAACAGTTTTCTTTCTTTGAAGATACCACTATTCAAAACATGATACAGAAATGGTAGTTAAATAGTATAACTATACGAGTGATCCGAATTCTTGGCGTAGAATAGAAATCAAAGTTTCCAAGCTTTCGCACATCAACCAGATGGCTTTTTCAAGGAATGTAGACAGCAAACTTTTCAAGGAGTGTAGACAGCAAACTTTTCAAGGAGTGTAGACAGCAAACTGCAGTTTTCTGTCTACATTCCTTGATAAAGCCATCTGGTTGATGTGCGAAAGCTTGGAAACTTAGATTTATATTATACTCCAAGAAATTCGGATCACTAGTATAGTTATACTATTTAGGTATAGTTGGTGTACAGTTCCTTGTTATTTAATTAGAAATGGTAGTGTTAAAACTTAATTTCTTTGCGCCATATGAGTTCTTGCGACAACATTTCACGAGCTCGTATATGGAACACAACGCGTACAGGTCCCAACGATGAAGCTGGGTCGGCCGCCCCGGTGGCGCAGTGGTCTAAGGCAATGGCCTCTGATCATTCGTCCGAAAGGGGTCCGGGTTCGACGGTGAGGCATGGATGTTGTGTTTGTCTTACGGCACTGGCTCTCTCCCTTCCCTGGAACCAGTGACCCTAAATTAGGGACGGGGGACTGCTTGTAGCCCATTGAGTTGCTCACGGTGGTCGTTAAACCTCCAACCAAAAAAAAAAAAAAAAAGAAAAAGAAGCTGGGTCGCCAATTCTAGGAAACGCGGTGTCATTGTTGCCACTTTAGTCGATCGGAATAATTTAACAAAATTTATGCCCGCAAGTTCCCAAACAAGGCTTGTAGCGGCAATACAGTCAAAATTTTTGAATTAAGTAATTAGTATGTTAATTTCAGTTTTGCTGTTTTCTTGATAACATTACAAGCTTCAGAATACGTTTCACAGCAACACCAATTTTCACATTTCTATGATGAATTGAAAGTTTCTAAAATGTGGATGTTGTTTTCATCATTGCCCCTCAGAAGGAAGGGACACTCTTCCTTCTGATGACACTCTTCTTTCATATTGCACAACAGATCGTTTTTCAATCCACGGGCTCCAGTATCGAGCCAAAAATTCCGCAGTGAGCGTTTTTCTTTGAATTTTTTTTTATTGCTTTTCAAAAATAAAACGAAAATAAAACCGGGTTGAAATCGAGTCAGGAACATCTTGACACGACCCATTTGACCTGCAAGAAATTGTCGACCCATTGACCCGTGACCCGTTTCTATTTTAGCCTGGAGCTAGCAACTCTTAATGAGGAACTCCTGACTGCTTATAACCGTTAGAATTTCTCACGGTGGTAGTTAAAACCACACACACACACACACACACACACACACAAATCGTTCCTTTGAAGGGATTTGGATGTATTGTCTGATTAATGTTATTATGTTTTTATTATATTTGCATAACTTCACCAGTCATCTATTGACAGTGGATCACAAGTTGGTGTTATTTACACTGACTTTGCTAAAGCATTTGACAAAGTTCATCATGGCATTTTACTCAAGAAATTGAACAGTCTTGGTCTCAGTGATAGCCTGATGTCCTAGCTTAAGTCCTATCTTTTCAACCGATCCAGTCTGTTATTTATAACAACCATGTTTCTGATCCCTATGTTGCCACATCTGGAATACCCCAAGGCTGTAATTTAGGACCACTCCTGTTTTCAATATACATTAATGACCTTTCTTTTTGCATTCATGGCCCATGTCTCTTGTTTGCTGATGATCTCAAGCTTTATCGCAATGTACAGATTCTTGATTACTGTCTTGCTCTTCCAACTGACGTCAATAACCTGCTTCAGTGTTGGGCATTAAGCCATCTCCAACTCAGCATCTCCAAGTGTCATGCCGTTTCCTTTTTGCGGAAAAGAAAACCAATTATTTTTAACTACAAAGCTGGCGACTATACTCTTACCCGGACAAACGAAGTCCAGGACTTGGGAGGCACGTTTGATTCGAACTCGGACTTTAAAAGTCATATCAAAAGAAATGTACGTACAGCGCACAGAAAACTTGGATTTATCATGCGACATTCCAAGTATTATTCGAATACTCAGACACTTATTCGCATTTTTGAGACTACAGTAAGATCTTCACTGGAATATGCGGCGATCATTTGGAGTCCTAGCCAAGTAACTCTAGTAAATGAAATTCAGAAAAAGTTTCTTCGACACTGTTTTTATAAACCGACCGGTGCTTATATAGCGGACATCCCGACTGCTGACCTTCTGACATTCTTCAAGATGACCTCTCTGCAATCGAGAACGAATGCTCTCCAACTCAAGTTCCTGTACGGCATCATCAATGGAGAGATAGATGATACTCAAATTCTAAACAAATTAAGTTTCCGTGTCCCATATTTACCGAGGACAAAATGTGAACTATTTGCAGTGCCATTTCGCAGAACTGATGCTGGAAAAAATTATCCGTTATGTAAAATGCATAGACTTCACAACTCACTTGAAGAATGTCCGGATATTTTTAATGTAAGTAAAATTTTTTTTCATAAAGCATGTTTTGCAAGATTGTAAATATCGCTTGGTAATTATCACTGTAAATTAAAATATAGCAATTCCTGTAACTAGCTTTATCGTCTGTATTCGCTGTTTAAATTTTAAATGTCTGTAGCGTTTATTATTAGATAATTGCTCATATATTCAGCAACTTCGTGTGTCGTGTTGTACCATTCAGCGTCATGCCAGTACCGAAAAAAAAAAAAAAAAAAAACCCCGCGCTAAACCAGCGCAACGTGAAAACGAGTGACAATTACCCACGGTTCCTTCGTTGATGTAACCATTACATGACTGAGATATGTAACGGAGCCACCCGCAGAGAAATGTATCATTTCTCTTAGAGGCGTAAGACTCAGAGGCGACGTCAGCGATTACAGAAGAACAGCTGTGACGTCACAGATTCCACGCGTCACTTAGGTATCACATCCAATTCAGAAAGCTCTTGAATGATATGCAGTTTTTTTGCCACTGGTAACGCTTTTCAACAATGAGTGAAACGTCGAGTATTTGTCACCTTATTTGCTTGACCAAAACAGGGTATTCTGAAACAAAATGTAATATCATTTCGAAATGAGTGAGTCAACGTACGGCGTAACGCAATGAAAGCACTTCTGGTATATGCGAATTCATTTCACGTAACCTCTTACATGACTTACACGATACTTTAAATGCTGTTCCTCCTGAATCGTTGAAAAAGTGTTTTGATATTTTCAAGTAGCCGTGACATATTTATTTATCGTGTATACAATGGTGCTCAAAATTAAAGCAACAACCAACCAGATAAACCTAGTTAACAGATAATAACTGACTCAATAATGATCATAAGGAAAGGAACTTTGGGCATGTTGTGTGGTGCAGTGTTTCACACTTGTGGACGGAAAAGGACTAAAGTGTATGCAAGTACGCCCAAATTATGGCTCATTAAAAATCACACAAATCAGCAAAAGAATCAGTACTATAGTTTTCTGATTACCACGGACAGCAATGCCAGCTTCACAGCTCCGCGTGAACTGCGCTTTAGAAAAGACTGAGGCAGTAAGTCCTATTCTTCCGTAAGTCCCGTTGCTGTAGGATGAGTATAGCGTTCAGCAATTCGTCGACACAAAGTGTCCCAAACATGCTCAATCGGATTAAGATGTGGTGATCGTACGGGACAATCCATACGTGCACTATATTCACATTCAAGATAATCACTGACCAGCGAAGCCGTATGAGATCGGGTGTTGCCGTTCATTAACAGGAAATCCGAACCCACAGCACCTGTAAAAAGACGAATATGAGGATTCAGGATTTTGTTGCGATATGGGGAAGAGTTTCTCCCTGGTTATTTCGTGGATAGGGAAACGGCCGTTTATACAAATTACAGCCCAAACCATTATTCTACCATTTCCGTACTCTCATCGGGTGATGACGTTCCCGACATTCTCGCCATATCAATGATCTCCGAGAGACTATGGTTGCAGACAAAATCTTCTCGCATCGGTAAAGAGTGCGTGTGCTCATTCTTGGTGGGTCTAATGAATGTGCTGATGACACCATTGGAAACAAGTTCCTCTCTGGGTTACACTCAGGGGAACGCACGCAAATGACTGTCTTGCATACAGACCTCGATTATGCAATCTTCCGCATGCCGCATGTCGGAAGATAGTCAGCCAAGTCGCCGCTCTGATTGTCGGGCCAACTGACGTGCCGCGTTACTTGATTGCTTCTAGTCGTTAAAACCAATTAGCTGCTTTATATCGAGAAGGACTGACCCTCCGACTTCCTTGCCCAGGTCTTCTCAAGATGTCTTCAGTGTCCTGAAATTGATAAACGAACAGAGACGGCAGACAACGAATCGATCCATACTTAACCATCTGTCCACTTCAGCTTGAGACTGTTCTGCTTCTATGAGTAATCTTCCTATAGCAGTTCACCGCAATGAATAATCAAAACAGGTTAGTAAAATCATGCAATGCGTTGGTTATGATACGCTTTCCAACATATCCGAAATCATTACTCAGGTTATGAGGATAATGGCTGTGGAATAATCTGGCTCCTGTGTCCTGCTCTTTGATCCCATTTCGATAATATTAAATAGAACTGGTTCAGTATACCTCCGGAACAACATACTAAAGTTTTGTTGCAATAGATACCTTTTTACGTACGTTATGACGCATAAGGGCAACGGAATGGATTCAGCACCTATGTCCTGACCTTTAATCCCATTTCGCCCATTTTTAATAGCGTTCGTCCCCAGATGTTCCTCTACCACATACTAAATTTTCAAAGAAATCGAACCATTTTTACACAAGTTATGGCGCATAAGGGCAATGGAATGGATCCCGCTCCTACGTCGTGACCTTTGATCTCATTTCTTCCGTTTTCAATAGGGTTCGTCCCCAGTGGTCCCCTACCACATACTAAAATTTCATCGAAATCGAAACATTTTTACGCGAGTTATCGTGCGGACGGACAGACGGACAAAGCTGGAGCATATACGCTTCTTGAACCTACGGTTGGAGAGCGCAAATGAACTCTTGAGAAATAATGACGTCTTACTATTGCAACTATCAGTGGAAACTCCGAGACTGCCCACGTATTAGACTCCAATCACTTACATACGGAATTCATCAGTGACATATGCTGGTTACGAGAAGTGGGTAATCTCAATGCTTAATTGTAAACAGGAGAATGCAAATACAAACGCACATTAAAAGGAAAGGAAAAAAAGACTTAGGCAGTATTAAAAGTTTCGTTACACTTGCACATTTAAGAACATTTAAGGTTATGTACACCATACTACGTATAATTAATATGTACAGTGAAATTCTCTTATAACGTGGGTATACGGAGACAAGGCGATAACCGCGTTACAGATATATCCGTGGTATATCCGAATCTGAATTCTTTGAGTCCTAAGCCACAGAAGACTCTTTGGGGGAACACGATCGGACCCGCCTTATATCCGATTCTGCGGTATAACAGACAGCGTTATATCCGGCTTCCACTATATAACAATTAATTCACATTCTTGCAATTTGTTTAGCATCTCTTCAGTTCACTTAAATATAAATTCTAGACGTGATGTTTGGGCCAAAATTTTTGAATTACAGCGTTATGAAAACTGAACATTTCTCAGCTATTGCCGTGTTTTTTTACGCTTTCCAACCGTAGGTAGAAGAAGCATATACTGTATGCTCTAGCTTTGTCCGTCCGTCCGCATAATAACTCGCGTAAAAATGGTTCGATTTCGATAAAAAAAAAAAAAAATTATGTTGTAGGGGATAACCTGAGGACGAACCCTATTGAAATTGGACGAAATGGGGTCAAAGATCAAGACATGGAAGCGGGATCCATTCCATTGTCCTTATGCGTCATAACTTACGCAAAAATGCTTCGATTGCGACAAAACTTTAACGTGTTGTTCCGGAGGTAAACTAAACCGGTTTTATTGAATATGACCGAAATGGGGTCAAAGGTCAGGACACGGGAGCGAAATTGATTCCACAGCCATTTTCCTTATAACTTGAGTAATAACTTGAGTAACGATTTCTGGTATGTTGGAAAGCGTATCATAATCAATGCATTGCATGATTTTACTAGCTTGTTCTGTAGTGAGGTTACTAAACCCCTAAGTCTTCGTTGGCTCTGAGTTCATCTCCAATACGTTTTTATTCTCCTCATGGTGGGAATTGAACATTCCACTGTGGCTCCACCTTCATTGAGGGAATGACTTTTTTCATCACACCCGCGAAAAGGCATCTCCTGTTTTGCAAGGAAGCAAAACACGTTTATTAAACGTTCCAGTGTGCATCTAAATTATCGAACTTGCTCATTCGTTTAGTAACTTCAAGAGAGCGTTGATAATCTAATTACAAATCAATAAGATTTCCTGAATTTCCAATATCTGAAGTTTTTAAAATTCTTGGTCTTGCCATGTTTTTATGATAGCGTTATACATAAATTATTTAGATCACTAAAGCCACCATAACTCCACACAATTTTTTCAGAGGTAAAGAGTCATCCAAAAAAAAAAATATAAAAAAAAATATTATAAAAAATTAGCACGGTCAGCCAAAAAAAAAAAAAAATATTTATGTTTGAACATCCTGCTGACCTCGGAAATTTATAATAGAATAAAAGGAACGGGAAAATCAAAAAGTATTCGGACACCACAGTGCTTTGGAACAATGGCTTTATTATCGCAATCAGTAATTAGTCGGTCCACCTTTTGCTTTGTATGACAGTGACAACAAACACATCGAGGCACACCATCAACCAATTTCCGGTAGGTCTCGACAGAAATGGCTTGCCATTCGGAACGAATGGCAAGCCAAAGCTGCTGTCAAAATGGAGAGCGAAGACGGTCGTAGTGTTCGATTTCGTATCCGTCGCTCCACTTTATCCCAGAGGTGTTCTATGGGATTAAGATCTGAACTCTTAGCAGGTCAGTCCAACAATTCCACCTCATTTTCAAGAATCCAGTTCTGCTCACGCGGTGCAGTGTGGTACTAACTGGTGTCGCGTCAATTCGTTCCCAGCATCAATTCGTCGACTACTTCAATTCGTCGCCTGCGTCAAATCGTGGCCAACGTCAATTCGTCGCGCGTCAATTCATCGCGGACAAATTTGTCGCCTATGTGAATTCTTCGCGTTCCCAAATTTTAGTTACACTCCATTTATCCGAACCTGGCAGTCTGCGAAATTGAACTTTCCCACATTTAGGGGTGGTAGCAGGTATGGCAATGTGCCTCGTTCCCTGTGGAACTCACTTGAATGAACGGAAAGAACTGTACAAGATTCCACACATCACTCCTTCCGTGTTTTTCCTAGTCAGTATAGCTGTGTGTCTGTCCACAGAAAACATGTTTCTATTTCTAATGGCTAGGGAAGAAATTCATTTTGTGTCTGGTAGATACAGGCCTGCATACAATATTATCGCTGTCAATCCATACGTCCATCCATCTGTCCGTCCGTCAGAAGAAACTACACTGCTGGCCACCCAAAATGCAACACCAAGAAGGAAGCATCCGATTGGGCGTCGTTCGCGAGAGGACATGCAAACGATTAGCATTGCAGGGCATATGCAAATCATGTGCGCCCGACAAGCCACCGGGAAGCACTATAAAAAGGGTGCACAGAAGGCGGGGTGTAAGTAGTGGAAGCGTGTTGTGCTGCCGGACCTGTGCGTGGGAAGCTTTCTGATGCCTCGCCGCAGAATACGGCAGTCATTCCAGCACGTTTAGGAGTTCGACAGAGGGCAAATAGTGCCTTATTGCGACAGCGGTTTATCGTACCGAGACATCGGCGCCCGTGTGGGATGACATCCAGCCACAGTGAGGCGAGTATGGATTCGGTGGGTGCAGGAGGGACGGACGGACCGACGTGAGTGAATGCCGTAGCCACGGTACACAACTGAACGAGAGGACCGGCATGTTGTGCGGCGGGCATTGACGGCTCCCACCGCCACATCACGAACGTTAGCGCAGGAATTAGAGTGTGTTGCGCAATAACCTGTGTCAGCACGTACCGTTCGCCGTCGTCTCCAGGAGCGGCGACTTGTCACCCAGCGCCCATTGCTCCGATTACCATTGACGTTACACCACCGGCGAGTGCGGCGGCAGTGGGCCGTTGAACGCCGCACCTGGACTACGGAATGGCACGATATTGTCTTATCCGACGAATCCCGCTTCTGCCTGCAACACCACAATGGTCGGATTCGCGTGTACCGGCACCGCGGCGAGAGACTGTATGACACCTACATTATGCATCGCCATACCGGTCCGTCGCCTGGCGTTATGGTTTGGGGTGCAATTGGATATGACACCCGCACCCCTCTGGTACGCATCGCCGGTACACTCAACAGCCACCGCTACATCTCCAACGTTTTGGAGCCTGTAGTCCTCCCTTACCTACAGGACCTGCCAGCGGCCACGTTTCAACAGGACAATGCGCGCCCGCACGTGGCACGCATCGTGCAACAATTCTTCACGGTCCACCAGGTGTCACTGCTGCCGTGGCCCGCCTGTTCTCCCGATATGTCGCCCATCGAAAGCGTCTGGTCGCTGATCGGCAACCGAGTGGTCCGGAAAGCACAAACCGCGGCTACGCCTGACGAACTGTGGCAACGTGATGGAAGCAGCCTGGACCGACATACCCCAAGCCCACATCCAAAGCCTCTTTCGTTCGATGCCGCGGCGTGTAGCGATCGTAATTGCCAGCCATGGGGGCCACACGAACTATGATGTCTGCGTGTTCCGCAAGTCTCACTGGCCTGTAAGCTCAATCGTTTCATTTTTGTATCTGCTGTTATGTGTCCAGTAAATCTGGCTTTGCTGTCTCGTGTCCTTCTTGGTGTTGCATTTTGGGTGGCCAGCAGGGTATATCCCCACTTTTTGCGAACGATCAGATTGAAACAATTCTTTCTGTGATTTACTAACAGAGAGAGAGAGAGAGAGAGAGAGAGAGATCGGCAAAATTATCGATGTCTGTTCTTCCGTTTCCGCTGACCCGTCCTCGGCAAAAATGATACTTTCGCTTAGAAATGCTGATCCCTTCTCTTCCGCAGAGCAGAAAACATTATCACAAAAATTCCAAATCTCTGTTTCCATCCATCCAACCATCCATTCCTCAGTTTGTCTATTTGTCGGGCCGCTCGTTTTCAGAAATTTAATCTGTGCTTCTGACGGTCAGATCGAAGAAATTCGTTCTATGGGATATATAGTGAAAAGCATGAGAATGATATTACCAATATCTGTCCATTCGTCAGTAGAAACGATATCTCTGCTTCTAATTATCGGATTGAAGAAATTCTTTCTTTGCCCTGTTTTGGAAAACGTGAGCGCAAGATATCATAAATCTTTCGTTCCATCCATCTATTCCAGAGCTTGCCTGTCTGTCGGACCGTCCGTCAGTCCGCAGAAATTCAAACTCTGATTCTGACGGCTGGATAGAAGAAATTCGTTTTGTAGATTATAGAGAACGGCCTGAGCTTGGTGTTACAATGTCTGTCCGTCAGTCAGTAGAAACGATATCTCCACTTCTGAGTGATTATCAGGTTGAAGAGTTTTTTTCTTTGCGCTATAAGTGGAAACGTGAGCGTAAGATATTACAAATCTTTCCTTCCATCAGTTTTTCACTTGGTCTGTCTGTTCCTTCTCAGTTGGTATGTCCGCAGAAATTTAATATCTGCTTGTGACAGCCCGAGCGAAGAAATTCGTTTTGTGACTTATACGGAAGGATATGGTATTACCAATCAATGCCTGTCTGTCCCTCCTTATCTTGGTCTATATCTCAGCTTCGATATAGAAACGATATCTCAGCTTCCAATAATCGAATTCAAGAAATTCTTTCTCTGAGTTATAGGGGAAAATTTGAGCGTAAGATATCACAAATATCTCGTTCCATCCATCGATTTCTCATTTTGTCGGTCTGTCGGTCCGTCCGTGCGTCAGCAGAAATTCAGACACTGCTTCTGACGACGGGATCTAAGAAATTCGTTTTGTGATTTATAGAGAAAGGTATGAGCATGGCATTGCCCATGCCTGCCCCCCCCCCCCCTTACGTAGTCTGTCTGTTCGTCAGCAGAAACGATATCTCTGATTCTAATGATGAGACTGAAAGAATTCCTTATTCGGAGGAGAAAAAATGTGCACAAGATTTTCGGCAGTAATAAAATACTGGAGAATAAATAATAACGAGGAACTGTACACCAATCACACTTAAAATAGTATAACTATACTAGTAATCCGAATTTCTTGGCGTAGAATACAAATCAAGGTTTCCAAGCTTTCGCACATCAACCAGATGGCTTTCTCAAGGAAGGTAGACAGCAAACTGCAAACTGAATAATAGAACGATTCAACAATTTGAACGCTGTGACTTGACTTGACAATAAACGAGCAGATGCTAAGTAATTATTCATCCAAAGACTCGAGGTGTCATGCTCGTTAACACGCGGAATCATAGAAGAAAACGAAATGCATTCATTATTTGAAGAACTGGTTCCAAACTCGTGGCAACTCCAGCGAGAGGTTGTCATTGCATGATTTACTGTTGGTGATGATCTCTAAAGTTTCGCGAATGGCGGTACATTTTGGGGTGGAGTAAGAGGCTAATTTGCCCAATCGAGCAATATATATTCTCCAACATCACCCCAAGGCCTACTACCCGGCTGAGATATGCGGACGATGTATTCTTCATATGGCCACACGGAAATCAAACTCTGTCGCTTTTCCTAAATAAAATTAATGATATTCACGCCACGATCAATTTCACTATGGAGCTCAAACACAATGGTGCCTTGCCTTATCTGGATGTATTACTGAGCAAGATGCCTGATAATCGCCTTCGTACCCAAGTCTACTATAAACCCACATCCGTCCCCAATTTGATGCTCCGCAGCTCATGCTGCCCTGCTAGTTACAAGACAGCTTTCTTCCGTTCTCGAATAAGAAGAGCCTTTGCAGTATCTTCCGATGTCCTTTTCAGACGACGTGAATTAAAGAACGTTACCGAATTGGCCACTGAGGCAGGATACACCCCGAACCTGGTACATAGCTATGTCGAGAAAGTCAGAACCAGTCATACTAATCTTTCTACGTCGCAACTACGCTACCTGGGCTCAATTCCATACACACCAAATGTTTCTTATCAGCTCAAGAACGCGCTCAAGAAAATGAACCTTGGGGTTGATATCAGGTCTCCGACATCTTTACATGACATGCTTCAGAGAAACTCTGACAAGTCCCCGCTTTCTAATGAGGAAGGTGTTTATGCCATCCCTTTACAATATCCGGACGGCCCCAAGCGATACTACATTGGAATGACCAAGCGTTCGTTTGGAACTAGAATCAACGAGCATAAAAGGGACATACAGAACTGTAAAGTAACAACAGCCCTATACAGAGAGGTCCAGCTCAAGTCCGTTACTCCTATGTGGGATGACGTAAAGAAATTAGCCTCCTACTCCACCCCAAAATCTACCGCCATTCGCGAAACTTTAGAGATCATCACCAACAGTAAATCATGCAATGACAGCCTCTCGCTGGAGTTGCCACGAGTTTGGAACCAGTTCTTCAAATATTCGTTTTCTTCTATGATTCCGCGTGTTAACGAGCATGACGCCTCGAGTCTTTGGATTAATAATTACTTAGCATCTGCTAGTTTATTGGCAAGTCAAGTCACCGCGTTCAAATTGTTGAAGCGTTCTGTTATTCAGTTTGCAGTTTGCAGTCTATCTTCCTTGAGAAAGCCATCTGGTTGATGTGCGAAAGCTTGGAAACCTTGATTTGTATTCTACGCCAAGAGATTCGGATTACTAGTATAGTTATACTATTTTAAGTTATACTGGAGAATGTCATGTATATGTAGGGAAAATAATGCGCCAGTTTTCAACATATTTGTCGTTTCGCCTTTCCGTGGGTCGAGATGTTTGTGTAAAAACCGTGGGTCGAGATGTCTGTGTATATTCGTGTTGAGACTGGATGCATATGTATCAATAACAATGCGCCAGTTTTCAACATATCTGTCGTTTCGCCTTTCCGTGGGTCAAGAGGTCTGTGTAAAAACCCAGTGTATATTCGTGTTGAGACTGGATAAATTGTTTCATATATATGGGATTACTTGCTCTTCCCCCTCTCCCTTTCCAAGGAAAAATGTTTAGAAAAACTTTCTTTGCGTGAAGGTGTGCCAAATGAAACCTAATCATTTGTCACTAAGAGAAATCCCGCGTAAGAATGAAAAAATATTAAATACCTCTATGTGGGGTTCACATGCAAGCAACACGAAATTTGGCGTCATGTCGTTAAATTTCATTCATATATGTAGTTTATAAAGAAAATGCGTGCTCACTTGCCTGAAGCATAATGTTATTTCAAACAATTTTTTATGGTCACTTCTTTAGATTTGTCAGTGTTTTTATTCGGAAAAGAATAAAAAGATAAGAAAACTGGTAAAACTCTGAGTTAAGAATTTTCGTTATTAGACATATAACTTCTAGGTAAACTAAACTTGTGTTTTCTTATTTTGGCAGTCTTTTGTAAATATCAAATGAAATGGCAAAGGCTTTTACATTAATTTAGATGTACCTGGAAAGGATTGACGTCTTTCGATAACGACTTTCGCGATACACTTATGGTATTTTGTGGATTAGATCCATTTCAGGCATTTTTCAAGAACAGATTAGCACTCATTGGTAAATAAAGAAAATGTGCTACAGTTTTCTAATGAGGGCAACTGTTAACTGTTTAACTTGTTAAAAGGACAGCTAGGTAGTTTGAGGGCAATAAGCTTTGCTGTTATCTTCCTCAGGAGCAAAGTGTTGATAGAAGGATTAACGCAGAATATCTTTTTGTTAAGCCTTCTTCGTCAAGCTTTCTCTAAGGTGTGGGGGAGAGAAGTTCCTTGCTGTTCTTGTTTCCTTTCTGAATACAACTGATCTATTAGATAAGGAGAAGGGAGACCATTTTATTCCATATTTCCAGAAGATTACCGAAATAAACAAACACAAGTTTACCAAGAAGTTGCATGTGTAATAACAAAAATTCTGTAACTCAAATTTTTACTAGCTTTCTTATCTTTTTTGTTCTTTCCTAAATGAAAACACTGACAAATCTAAAGAAGTGGCCATAAAAAATTGTTTAAAATAACATTGTGCGTCAAGCAAGAGAGTACACATTTTCTTTAGAAACTACGTATATGAATGAAATTTAAATACATGATGCCCAAATTTCGTGTTGGGAACCCCGCATGGAGGTATTTAATATTCTTTCATTCTGACACGGGATTTCTTTTATTGACAAGGGATTGCTTTTCATTTGGTATACCTTCACGGAAAGAAAGTTTTTCTAAACATTTTGCATTAAAAAAAAGGGGGAGGAAAGTAATCCCGTATATATGAAACAGCTTATCAAGCCTCAACATGAATATATACTGGGTCCTCACACAGACATCTCGACCGACGGAAAAGCGAAACGACAGACATATTGAAAACTGGCTTATTGTTGTTTCTATCCTATACATGACATTCCCCAGTACTTTATTACTTCCAAAAATTTTGTGCACATGCTTTCTCCATCAAATAGAGAATTTCTCCAGTCCTATCATTAGAAGCAGAGATATTGTTCCTACTGGCGAACAGATAGACTACGTAAGGGGGGGGTGCAGACATGGTCAATATGTCACGACTACGTAAGGGGAGAGGGTAGACATGGACCATGCTCATGCCTTTCTCTATAAAACACAAAACAACGAATTTCTTCGATCCAGCCATCAGAAGCAGAGTCTGAATTTCTGCGGACGGACGGACCGGCAGACAGGTAAAATGAGGAATCAATGGATGGAACGAAATTTTTATGATATCTTACGCTCACATTTCCCACTGCACCGTAAAAAATTTCTTCAATCCGATTATTAGCAGCGGAGATGTCGTATCTACTAACGGATGGACAGACAATGCTATTACCATGCTGATGCCTTTCACTATAAACCACAAAACGAATTTCTTTGATCTGACGGTCAGAAGCACAGACTGAATTACTGGAAACGGGCGGCGAGACAGACAAACTGAGGAATGGATGGTTGGATGGATGTGTTTTGTGAAATTTTGTGCTAATGTTTTCTCCTTTGTGGAAGAGAAGGAATTTTTGTAACCCGCATTTCAAAGCGGAAGCATCATTTCTGCAGACTAACAGACAGGCAGAAGCGGAAGAACAGACATCGATAATCCTGCCTAACTCTCTCAGTTAATCACAGAAATAATTGTTTCAATCTGATCGTAAGAAGGGGAGATACGGTTTCTGAAGACGGACGGACAGATGGGTGGACGTATGGATAGACAGCGATAATCTTGTATGCATGCCTGTATCTATCACTCACAAACCGAATTTCTTCCCTAGCCATTAGAAACAGAAATATATATTCTGTGGACGTACACACAGAGATACTGACTGGGAAAAAAGATGGAAAGACTGATGTGTGGAATTTTATACATTTCTTTTCGTCCAGGAGAAAGAAAAAATGAAAAGATCAACATTTCGAAGTTTAAGTGCTATTCTTGTACGGGAGAGAGACGGAATTTGTGAACACGGCGAATTTGGCTGCGACGAATCGCCGTAATCAAGGAATTGACGCGCGGCGAATCATTGCAGTCGATTAATGGACGCGTGATGAACCGTCGTAGTCGACGAATTGATAAATAACCCAAGGAGCTCGATCGTATTGAAAGAAAAAACGATCATTTCTGTAATGCTGCTACATTGTTGATTGGGCAGAATTTTCCAGAACGTCGAGGTACACTTCAGAGTTCATGTTTTGTGGTATGATAACCAGGGGACAAAGTCTTATCCATGAAAAACAATTCCAGATAATGATGGAGCCTCCGCCGAAGTTAGCAGTTGGAAGAACACAGCCCGACGAATTCGCCGGGCTGTCGCCAAATCCAAATACTCCCATCAGACTGGAAAAGTGAAAAGCGTGACTAATCACTCCAAAGAACAGCTTTCCAGTCTCTCACAGTCCAGGAACGACTGTAGACACACCGCTTCAAACCGAGCTTCGTATTCACGTCACTGATGTGTGGCTTGTGGGCTGATGTTCTACCTTAATAATCTACACTGTGGAACTCTCTGCGGATAGTTATGGTACTAACCGAGCCATTACATGCATTTTCTACTTCAGCAGCGATGGAAACGGCAGACAAAGAACAGGATTTCTTAACATTTCTTACCATGGCTCTTCTGTCACGTTCCGTCAGTTTGTGCGGCCTTCCTGAAAGTTTCTTTGCTGTAGTTGCACCGTCGTGCTTCCATCTCTTCACGTCATCACTTGCAGTCGATTTTGGTATGCTTAGTTTAGCTGCAATGCGCCATATAGAAACGCTACTTAGTTTACATCCTACGACTAGCTTACGCTAGTACTCGGAAAGTTCACGTCCACGCGGCGGCATATCCGCTTCAGAGTTACTGCAGAACATCTCAGCTTTATATACGTACCTTCCCATTCACAGTGCATCTTCCTAGGCAACCGTTCTTTACACTTATGCAAGTATTTGATAGTGTCTGAATACATTTAATAATATATATACAATGCATATACTGTATGGGTGTTCAGTTAATGCGGCGACAAACTCAGAGGGTTGTTAGTAGATATCAAAAAGAACAAAAATTGAAATGGAACATGGTGTCGCGAACCACGTTTAGTCGGTAAAAATCGCGAAAATACGTATGCAGGTTCTGACGTCACGCGGGGACGACAGAAAGTACAATAATAACTATAAAAAGATTTATTTGACAGCAAGTTTTCAACACAGCTTGCGGTGCACAGTACAATGCTGGAAAGGGAACGATCCGGCGAACGTGCAGGCTAATCAACGGGTCTGGCGCGTCCAATCCACCTCCCTGGGTATGTAGAATCCAGGTGGTTACGTACCTCGCGGGGAAAATGTGCTGGCGCACCATCATGCATGAACCACATGACTCGCTGCACTGCGGCCGGCACACTCTGCAGCAATTCCGGGAGGACGTGTTGCAAGAAAATAAGGTACGTTGTGCCATTCAGGCGTTCGGGCAGAAGGTAGGGCCCCAAGAGATAATCACAGATGATTACTGCCCACACGTTGATACTGAACCTCTCTTGAGGTTCCCACGGGACACTGGCATGGGAATTTTCCATCGACCACATGTGTGCATTGTGCGTGTTGACATTCCCTCTCCTCTGGAGTCAGAGCCTGCATACGTATTTTTGCGATTTTCACCGACTAAACGCGGTTTGCGACATCATGTTCCAATTCAATTTTTGTTCCTCTTCATGTCTACTAATAACCTTTTGAGTTTGTCGCCGCATTAACTGAACACCCTGTACTATATACAAACGAAATGTATTGACATAACCAACATGGACCTTAACTGAAAAAGACATGCAAACACTGCAGACAACTCAAAGAGTCACGGAGAGATGAATACATGGTGTAAAAAGGAAAGAAAAGAAGAGGAACTTGTGGATAAGGAAAATGCCAGGAGTGGACGACATCATGACCAGAGTGAAATCTCTAAAATGCCAACGGCTGCACATGTTGCCAGAAGAACGAACCATCGATGGACAACAGAAATTTTGGACTGAATTCCGTGGGACAGAAAAAGACTCACGAGAAGATTCCAAGGGAGATAGGAGGATGAAATTCAAAAGCAGTGACATGGAGCTCAATACAGACAATTGTGGAAGAAACTTGGGGAGATCTTCATCCAGCAGTGGATTGATAATGGTTGACGCTGATGATGATGATGATGATATACACTCACGGACAATGAAATTTGCGCACCTAGAAGAAAGCATGCTACACCCGCGAAACTTTGCAAATAGCTGGAGAGCATGCTGGTATGCAAATGATCCACGTTTGGTGCGAGTGCGCATGACCTAACACCCTGTGGTGGCGCTGCAAGTACAAACCGGTAACCTTATAAACCGGCGTATAGTCGATGCCCCATGAAAGGGAAAAGCACCGACCGACGCAAGCTAGAGTATTAAGAGCAGTGGACACGTGACGGCACTTCCACATGGCGGAGCGGCTCAGGATGGACCAGGAGGACCACCGGTAGAGGGGATCGACGGATCGTTCACCAGGTACGAATGAATCCCACGGGGACCCGGTCAACTATACAGGCAGATGTAGCGGCTCTTGTGTGCCCATGAACCACTTCCCGACGTCTCGCGGAAGCGAATCTGCGATCCCAGAGCCCCCTACGTGTGCTGCCATTAACACCGGAACATCGTCGGATTCGTGTGCAGTGGTGCCAGGCCAGAGTGACGTAGACCACCACAGTATGGTGTGGTGGTCTACGTCACGTATGGTGTATAGCGACGAGTGCCGCTTCGTTTGGGGACAGGTGATCATCATGTCTGGGTGTGGAGGTCCCCGGATCAACGGCACAATCCCAACCTTTCTATCGAGCGCCACACCTCCCCCACTGTAGGCATTAGGGTCTAGGGAGCCATTGCCTTCGATAGCCGATCAGCTCTAGTAGTGGTACGTGGATCATTGACGGGCCAGCGGTATGTGGATGAGATCCTACGGCTCCATGTGCTCCCATTCCTGACCGGGATTTCAGGTGCGCTATACTAACAGGATAATGCCCGCCCGCACACTGCTCTGGTTGACCAGGACTGCCTAAGTCATGTACAGACACTTCCATGGCCTGTCCGCTCCCCGAACATGCCCCCTATCGAGCATGTATGGGACCGCCAAACAGAAATCATCGCTATTTCAACGTTAATAAGTGAGTCTCGGAAAAACACGTGGAAAGAGTGATGATTTCTGTTTGATGTTCCTGATCTACGTCGAGTGTTTTAATGTATGGGAACAGTTGAAACGCCAGCTGTCGCCGTGCATTACTATCCGGGATTTGGAGCACACCGTCCAAGACGTGAGGGCCAGTCTGCCGCAAGACATCAGGTGTCTGTTCGCCTCCATGCCGGACCGTATTGCAGCATGTATCGCCGCACGAGGAGGTGAGACACACTATTGAAGATGACCGAACTGCGCGCCACAGATCCCTCTGTAATTGTCTTGCAGATCTGTTTTTGCCATCATGTGTATCATTCATCTGTATCATTACTTGCATAAAATTTCAGTTCAATCCGATGCTTCCTTCTTGTTGCGCAAATTTCATTGTCCGTGAGTGTGTATATACATATACACTGAAGTGCCAGAAAAACTGGTACAGACGAGTTTATGCAAAATACATAGCAACGTCACCTATGCGCGTACTCGGTTGCGTCCGCCAGTGCGTATATAAAGCGATAAACATCATTACCAGCTGTCAGAGCTGTTTTCGGCATGAGAATGACAAGTAATAACGATTTAAGCGATTTTCGACGCGGTGTCATAGTTGGCGCATGGGCCACAGTATTTCGGAGGTAGAAGCGAAGTTCGGATTTTCACGGACGACCATTGCAAGGGTGTACCGTGACTACAAGAATTCCGGAAAAACCTCCAACCTAAGATACCAGTGTGGCCGTAAAAAGACATTGGGTGAACGTGACCATCGTCGGCTGTCAAGAATCGTTTCACGCGATAGGCCTGCAACACTCTCGCAGGTATCATCGGAATTCAATGCTGGAGCCTCAACAAGCATCAGCGTCCGGACTGTGCAACGTACCCTGCAAGATATGAGCTTTGGGAGCCGATGCCCAACTCGAGTCCCCTTGATGGGTGCACGACACAGAGCTATGCGCTTACTTGGGCACGGCAACACCGCCACTGGACACTTGATGACTGGAAACAAGTAGCATGGTCTGACGAGTCACGTTTCCAACTGTATCGGGAAGATGGAAGGATTCGTGTGTGGCGCAAACCCCATGAAGCCATGGATCCCGCCTGTCAACAAGGAACTGTACCGGCTGGTGGGGGTGCGTAATGGTATGGGGTGTGTTTAGCTGGGCTTCACTGAGATCCCTGGTACGTCTACAAACGTCTGTGAACGGGCAACGCTATGTGTGCATCCTTTCTGGTGAGGTACACCCGTTCATGTCCTGCATGCATGCTGATGGGTTGGGCCTGTTTTAACAGGACAATGCACCTCCACACAAGTGTCGAGCGCCACATTATGATTAGAGGAGCATTCATCTGAGTTTGAGGTGTTACCATGCCACCCAAGTCCCCAGATCTGAACGTGATAGAACACAATTGGGATGCCATGCAACGCGCTATCGAACACAGGAATCCGAGACCTCGGAATACACCTGAATTGTGGAGACGCTTTGCAGGAAGTATAATGTGCATTTCCTACAGCATATTCCCAGAAGCAAGTGGAGTCCAGCCCCGTCGTATTTCTGCAGTCCTGCGCTCCCGTGGGGGGCGTACCAAGTATTAGACTGGTGTACCAGTTTTTCTGGCACTTCAGCGTATATATACACTGCTGGTCACCCAAAATGCAACACGAAGAAGGATACGAGATAGCAAAGCCAGATTTATTGGACACATAACAACAGATACAAAGGTGAAACGATTGGGATTACAGGCCCGTGCGACTTGCGGAATACGCAGACATCAATAGTTCGCGTGACCCCCATGGCTGGCAATACTGGCAGCTACACGCAGCGGCATCGAACGAAAAAGGCTTTGGATGTAAGCTTGGGGTATGTCGATCCAGGCTGCTTCCACACGTTGCCACAGTTCACCAGGCGTAGCTGCGGGTGGTGCTTGCCGGGCCACTCGGTTGCCGATCAGCGACCAGACGTGTTCGATGAGCGACATATCGGAAGAACAGGCAGGCCACGGCAGCAGTGACACCTGGTGGACCGTGAAGAATTGTTACACGATGCGTGCTAAGTGCGGGCGCGCATTGTCCTGTTGAACCGTGGCCGCTGGCAGGTCCTGCAGGTAAGGGAGGACTACAGGCTCCAAAACGTCGGAGATGTAGCGGTGGGTGTTGAGTGTATCGGCGATGCGTACCAGAGGGGTGCGGGTGTCATATCCAATTGCGCCCCAAACCATAACGCTAGGTGACGGACCGATATGGCGATGAATAATGCAGACGTCGTATAGTATCTCGCCGCGGTTCCACCACACGCGGATCCAACCATCGTGGTGTTGCAGGCAGAAGCGGGATTCGTCGGAGAAGACAATGTCGTGCCATTCCGTAGTCCAGGTGCGGCGTTCAACGGCCCATTGTTGCCGCACTCGCCGGTGGTGTGACGTCAATGGTAATCGGAGCAATGGGCGCCGTGCGACAAGTTTCCGCTCCTGCAGACGACGTCGAACGGTACGTGCTGACACAGGTTGTTACGCAACGCACCCTAATTCCGCGCTAACGTTCGTGATGTGTCGGTGCGAGCCATCAATGCTCGCCGCACAACATGCCGGTCCTCTCGTTTGGTGGTGTGCCGTGGCTGCGGCAATCACTCACGTCGGTCCGTCGTCCCTCTGCACCCACCGAATCCATACTAGCCTCACTGTGGCTGGATGTCATCCCACACGGGCACCGATGTCTCGGTACGATAAACCGCTGTCGCGATAAGCCACTATTCGTCCTCTGGCGAACTCCGAAACGTGCTGGAATGACTGCCGTATTCTGCGACGAGGCATCAGGAAGCTTCCCACGTGCAGGTCCGGTAGTACAACACACTTCCACTACTTACACCCCACCTTCTGTGCACTCTTCTTATGGTGCTTCTCGGTGGCGTGCCGGGCGTACAGGATTTGCATATGCCCTACAATGCTAATCGTTCGCATGCCCTCTCGCGGGCGACGCATGCTGCGAATTTCAGGCCAATCGGATGCTTCCTTCTTGGTTTTGCATTTTGGGTGGCCAGCAGTGTGTGTATATATACATATATATATATACTGGCACAAGACAGACCGTTGTGGAGGAAACTTGGTTAGACCATCGTCCAGCAGTGGATCGATAATGGTTGACAATGATGATGATGATATATGTATATATATATATATATATATATATATAGAGAGAGAGAGAGAGAGAGAGAGAGAGAGAGAGAGAGAGAGAGAAGCACATACTCCCACTACTACGCAAAAAAAAAAAAAAAAAAATTGAAGTGCGTTTCTGAATATATTCATACAAGTTCGTCTTCTTTATATTTAACACATGTGCTTCTATTTTAACGGAATTTGTTACACTTCTTCCGTTGAAATGTTACAATTACAAAATTAAAAAGTCCATTGACCTAAAATATTTATTTTATAGGTATCAAAGAAAATGCGTCGGACGAATGTATCCTAGTGATTGTGGGGAACAAAGATGATTTGGAAGATCAGCACGTATCGACAGAACGTGGAGATCAGTTCGCTGAATCCGTTGGAGCCAGATATTTTCAAGTTTCCGCTGTCTCTGGATCAGGTATTGAGATCTGTACTAATTGTCCCATTTTATTAGAATGCTAGGAGTATATTGTGTTGGGTTGGTCTATTATACAAAGAGGCCTTAATTTGAAATCTCTACCAGCAACCAAAATGTTGGTAGAACCGAGATGGAACTGAGATGAAATTGTCTTTGCCGCCCCGCTGGCGCAATAGTCTAAGCGCTGGCTTATGACCATTCGTCTGAGAAGGGTCCGGGTTCGAATCCCGGTGAGGCATGGATGTTGTTAATTAATTCGAACACTCGACGTGGATCAGGAATACCAAACAGAAATCATCGCTCTTTCCACGTTAATAAGTGAGTCTCGAAAAAATTATCATCGGCCACCGGGTATCGAACCCAAGGTCTTACACTTACACGCGGGACATGTTACTACATAGCACCACAGCGGCCTCCAATTTTAACAAGACTCACTTATTAACGTGGAAAGAGCGATGATTTCTGTTTGGTGTTCCTGATCCACGTCGAGCGTAAGAATTAATTATCCATTCGCCTCCTAGTTACTTGTTCTGTTGTTGCTTTCCATCTTTGGTGAATCCCCAGCACTGTGCAGGTGTCCACGAA
The DNA here is from genome assembly GCA_039090855.1 of Macrothele yani. Lineage (NCBI taxonomy): Eukaryota > Metazoa > Arthropoda > Arachnida > Araneae > Macrothelidae > Macrothele > Macrothele yani. Next base: position 126,870,228 of record CM077008.1, on the reverse strand, counting down.
GCAACCTGCCATGTAGTTTGGCAGTTAATCACATGTGAGTCTGGAGAATTCGAGGCCGATGTGGTGCAGTGGTAGCATGTCCGGCGCATAACTGGAAGACCCTGGGTTCGATTCCCGCTGGCGACCGACGAGAATTTTTCCTAAACTCACTTATTAACGTGGAAAGAGCGATGATTTCTGTTTGGTGTTGGCATGGATGTTGTGTTTGTCTTACGGCACTGGCTCTCTCCCTTCCCTGGAACCAGTAGCCCTAAATTAGGGAAGGGCGACTGCTTATAGCCCACTGAGTTGCTCGCGGTGGTCGTTAAACCTCCAATCGAATCGAAAAAAAAAAAGTAGAAAATGTCTTTGATAACCAACGCGTATCTTAAATGTATGATGAAGCGGCAGTTATATAACTTCCGATTACCTTTGGCAAAGGATCAGGATATGTAAATCAGTACTTTCTAAAGACATCACACTCTCCTGACGGCAGGCAGTTGTTTACCACAGGAATTTTAACAGAAAGACAACGCGCTGGAGAATAGGATCAAGCCAAAATGATGATCCGCATGGAAACATGGTTTCACTAGGAGGTATGCGCAGTTATTAGGTTTCTCGGGACGGGGTTAATGCCGGCAGAATAGATCCACAGCTAACTGCAAGAAGTCTATGTCCCTCAAGTCATAAGCGTTCGTGGAGTGTCAGAATGAAGGTCAAAATTCACACACGTGCGCAATGCGTTGACGAATGAGAAACACAGTAAGAGACATCCAAAATCGATGACAGACAGCAATATGATGACACTGCAAAAAAATGACAGAAGGGAGACTTTGCGTTAGATTGTTGTAAATATTTCTTTCGATACCGCGCGTACCACCAATTGAGATACTATTAATAACATCTATGAAAATGCAAGTGCAAAGATTCGTCTATTTGAGAATACAGCACCCATAAAAATTGGAAAGGGAGTGAGACAAGGTGACACTATATCTCCCAAACTCTTTAATGCCACATTGGAAAATATCTTTCAATCACTGAACTGGAAAAACAAAGGGATAAAGATCAATGGAGATTATCTAACTCACCTTCGTTTTGCTGATGACGTAGTCATTTTTGCAACTACCCCATCAGAGCTGCAGAGTATAATCCAGGAACTTGCTGACAAGAGTAAAGAAGTGGGATTAAAAATGAACTTTCAGAAGACAAAAGTGATGTACAATGCTTTTACAAAAAATGAAGATTTATCGATTGATGGAGAAAAGCTGGAGATAACCATTACCTACATTTATCTTGGACAGCAGATACATTTATCTTGGACAGAGATACTTTGCTTGGTGTAACCAGGAGAGATAACAAGAGGAACTCGTGGATCAGAAAAATGACAAGAGTGGAAGACATCATGATCACAGTAAAATCCCTGAAATGGCAATGGGCTGGACATACTGCAAGAAGGACAGACCGTCGATGGACAGCCGAAATTTTAGACTGGATTCCAAGGAACAGGAAAAGACTCAGAAGACGACCACATGTGAGATGGGTGGATGAAATTCGAAAGAATGCTGGAGTAACATGGAGGAGACTGGCACAAGACAGACCGTTGTGAAGGAAACTTGGGGAGGCCTTCGCCCAGAAGTGGATTGATACTGTTTGACAATGATGATGATGATGAAACAAATTCTTAGACATACCAAAATCGCACTGATTTGATTTTACCTTTTATTCCCAGTAGTCAATTTGAAATCAATATCGAGTGACCAATTCTATCAGACATTCCAGGAGTCTGAATGTTGAATATGTCTGCTCTAGAAAATGCACTCTGTTCTTTTCATAATAACCATGATATTATGGTGTCAGTTTTTGTTATTGATTTCAATCTATATACACGGCCGAGTCACCTTATTGTGACCACCAGCTAATATCCAGGGTAACCACCGTGTGCAGCGCGGACAGCAGCTAGACGGGCTGGGAGTGAATCAATAAGGTGCTGCAAGCTGTTAACAAGTATGTGGAGCCATGTTGACTGCAGTGCATCTGACAGCTGCTGGAGGGTGCGTCGTGGAAGATCCACAGAGCGAACAACACGATCGAGGTGGTCCCACAGATGCTCAGTTGGGTTTAAGCCTAGGGAATTTGGAAGCCAGAGAGGTACTTTGAAGTCTTCATCGTGCTCTTCTAACCACTCTCGGACATTTCAAACTGTGTGACACGTCGCATTGTCGTTCTGGAAGATCCTATCCGTGCCAGGGAAGACAATCAGCATGTATGGGTGCACGTGGTATGCAAGGATGGATTCGTAACGAATTCGGTCCGTAGCGCCGTCCACAAGAATGAGTCGACCCTGGGAATGTCACGAAAACATTCGCGAGACCATAACGCTGCCCCCACCCTACGGCACAATTTCTGCAGCCTGTACGGTAAGGAGGAGTGTGGATATCGCGCCCAATAGCATCCCACACATTTTCAATCGGCGATAGGTCTGGCGATGCGGCTGGCCATGGCAGAGTGTCGCCGTCTTGAAGGCAAACTCACGAGACAGTACCAGTATGCGGACGAGCGTTGTCCTGTTGGAATATCACACCGGAGTGAGCGTGCAGGAAAGGTAGGACCACTGGTTGTAGGACCTCATTATTGTAACGCTGAGCGGTCAAAGTGCCTGTAGTGAACACTAAAGGTGATCTGGCATCGTAGCAAATTGCACCCCACACAATGACACCAGGCATTCTGAACGTGTGACGCACGAGAACAAACCGTTCGCCTTGGTGCAGACCACGGTGCCTCCACACACGGATTCGTTGGTAGTCTCCTCCAAGACAAAAGCGGGACTTGTCACTGAAGATCCCACGCTGCCATTCTGCGTGGCTCCATGACAATCTGGCACGACACCATTGCAGTCTTTGGCGACGATGCACTGGTGTTAAAGGTAGTCATCGTATAGCGGTCTGCGTGCGTGTAGACCTACATCGTGCAGCCGCCTGTCAATGGTGTGGGCACTAATCGGACGATGCATAGAGGAACCACTGCTCGCTGAATATCCGCAGGTGTGACTGTTGGATCACTCCGCGTTGTCGGACAACCCGTCGGTCCTATCTCTCCGTGGCTCGTCTAGCTTTCCCAGACCCCTCCTGTCGTTGCTGCGTGCCTTGTTCAATCCACTACCGCCAACAGCGTGCTATAGTGATATACGCACAAAAGGTATGGCGCGCAATACGGCGATAAGACCATCCCGCCTCCCCCAACCCGATGATGCGGCCCCTCTCGAAATCCTCCAACTGCTCGAATTGCTTCCGAACTTTTCTCCGAGGCATACTTCACTTGCAAATAATGCAAACAACGCAACAGCACGAGTCAGAATGGCAAGCACGCGCAATGGGACGACCTTATATAGCCGCTACGACACCTCCTTGCTTGCGTCACATGCGCAGCCGAGCGTGATACTTGAATCATTTGCATGTCTCACGATGTCCAACTTATCCACGAAAGTTTCATTCCCGTTGGTTGCTTCTTTCTGGGTGCCACTACTTTTTTGACGATGAGTGTATATCGTGTATCTAAGTTATCTTTATATTGTGCTTGGATCAGAAAACTTGATACAAGATAAATAAGATCGTTATACAGGATTTTTAGTAATAACACGTACACTGAAGTAGCAAATTATTGGGAACAACCAGTAGTAATGAGACACTCGCCATCCTCACGGACGCAACTGTTAATATGAGGCTGAGATGTTTATAAACAATTCATTGCAAAGTATTCACCCATTTACGAAGCCTAGATGGCGGAACCAAAATGGACTTTTTTTTTACGCTTCTCCAACCGTAGGTTGGAGAAGCGTACATGCTCCAGCTGTCCGTCTGCCTGCCTGTCTGTCTGCCTGTCCGCACGATAACTCACGTTCGATTTCGATGAAATTTTAGTATGTGGTAGGGGACAAATTGGGGACGAACCCTATTGAAAATGGGCGAAATGGGGTCAAAGGTCAGGATATAGGAGCGGGATCCATTCCATCGTTCTTGTGCGTCATAACTTACGTACAAATGCTTCAATTTCGACAAAACTTTAGTATGTTGTTCAGGAAATATACTGAACCAATTCTGTTTATAATATAATTGAAATTGGGTCAAAGGTCAGGGCACAGGAGCGATATTTATTCCACAGCCATTATTCTTATAACTTGACTAAAAATAAATCTATTGCGACAAAATTTCAGTATGTTGTTCCGGAGGTATACTGAACCAATTATGTTTAATATAATCGAAATAGGGTCAAAGGTCAGGGCAGAGGAGGGAAATTTATTCCACAGCCATTATCCTCATAACTTGAGTAATAACTTGAGTAATGATTTCTGGTATGTTGGAAAGCGTATCATAATAAATGCATTGCATGGTTTTACTAACTTGTTTTGTTTTTGCTTCTTATCGTGCTGACTATTTATTTCCCACCTATACTTGCCAACAATTTCCACTCCACCAGCTCAGCTCCAAAGGAATTACCACGAAATAAATCATAATCATCGAGCCAGGAGCCTCCAGTCTCCGAGGAATTACCTCTGCAGAGATGATTGATCCCCCCATATCCCAATAAAGATATTCCTACTAACCAAACCACCTTTTATTAAAACTTGAAATAAAATATTTTGTTTCTTCTCAAACCCCTCCTTCACCTGTTGCCTTTCTGCCTTTTCTTCGTCGTACATGATGTTATTTTCTTTTCGTTAGGTGAAAATTAATAGGCATTTTTGGTTGTGCTATTTTTTCAGGCCATAATGGGGCAGAAATAATGGATTTATCCACACCCTTTCCAGCATACTCCTACAACTCTACTATTTCACAATTCTGTCTTTAAAAAAAGCCTTTCCTATCAGGGGACCCTCCCCCGCTCCTAATTTTAAACCTTAGAATTGTCCAACTGAATGTGAGACAGCCTAAAAAAATAACTATGCGGTATGTCCAGAAATTCGCATTTCTGACTACTCGGCAGCGGAGGCGGTGCGTCGCTCTTGTAGTTGGAACCGAAGTTTTCGCCAAGAAAGGCGATGTACTGAAGTGAAATCGTTCTTTCGTGAGACAGGTAGTTTAAGGTCAGTGACCTTAAGTTGCTGACCTTAAAGCAGCGATAGCTTTAAGGTCAGAAACATTATGTCTGTCTTGAATCTCACTGATCAAAGTTCATAAAAACACACTCTCTCACTTCCTTTTGGCATTAATAGACTCTTCACGTGATGCCAAATAAAATAATGTTGATCTTTCTGTCCAGTTAAACTACGTATGCCACACTACACTATAAAAGATACGTAGTGTGAATTCACGGAAAACTACTGAAAATAAGGTGCAGTAAAGTAGCCGGTACGTGCCCGTCTTTTAACGAAATTCCCATTTTTAAAAGTGCCAGTTTATTTTAACCCGTATTTTCACAGATCTTCCGTAGTCAGAAATTCCGTTTATTTCAGAAAAGTCCGTTTCAATTTTTTTTTTTTTTTTTGTATTTAAACTAAAATTTCGTAAAATCGGAGACCCTACACTTTTCAGCCCTTGCACCAGATAATTCTTCCGCTGCAGTCAGGATCGAACCCCCGTCGTTTGGGTTTGTTCGACAGATAACACGCGCCTTTAACTACTGAGCCAGAAACACTCGAAAAACAAACTGCGCGACGATGCAAAAAGAAAATTGCCATTAATACGAGTGATTTAGTCATTTTATTTTCTACTGGAGCTTATTATTTTTTCTGAATAGGTTTGTAATTTTTTTTTTTTTTTCGGTATTCGCAAATTAAGCGTTGTTCACCCTGATTTTTTGAAGCAACAAAATGCTTTGCAACTTGATCTTTTTAAACTAAAAATGACTTTTAGTTATCTTTAAAAAAAGGTGAAATGTTATTTTTTGTAGCAGTATTTCACAAAACTCCTAAATATAAAATAACTCTTGGTAACTGTAATAGCTTTTGTTTTAAGGGGACTAATACACAGACAGCGTATAATCACTTTTACAGTAAGTACCATTTTCTTACAGTAACACAAGTATAATAAATAGTTGGCGCACAAAATGGGGAACACGAGAAGAAATATCCTGTGCCACAATAAACAAAATTCATACGATATGCTATCCACAATATCCGATCTCGCTACGGAACTTCAAAATCAGAAAATTCGACAAACGATCGAAATTTAAAAGCTAATCAAACCACAAGTATTCTCACCAAACCACAGGTATTCGACGAGAAATATGGTGAGAATACTCAAGTATTCTCACCAAACGTCAAGTATTTTCATCAAACCTCAAGTATTCGACCAGAAATTTGGTGAGCATATTTGAGGTTTGACTAACTTTTTTAAAAGTTAATCAAACCTCAAATATTCTCACCAAATTTCTTGTCGAATTCTTGAGGTTTGATGAGAACGGAGTTTTTCCGCTAATATGCGAAAGGAATTGCTAAATGGTTTCAGAAAATTCGGAATTTTCCGTTGACACATCTCTAAATAGGTAATTTACCGTCAATATAAGAAAAAATTGTGAAAAGGTTTCTGAAAATTCAGAATTTCCCCGTGGTGCGAAAAATCCGTGAAATTCAGGTTTCTTTCCGTCATTTCACGGAAAAGCTTGTATCAGAAATATGATTCGTTAATTCACGAAAAGAGTGACAGGAAATGGATCGTGAATTTCAGAATTTTTTACACTGTAGATGAAAGCTCGTCCATAATGACGGAAGAAAATAAGATATATAGAGTAATTTTTTAATAAACAGGTATTCTTTTTGTTTGTGACGTCCAAATGCGAGAGTACGAAAGTTGTGCTGAAAGTAATCAAAAAGTGGGCGTAACTTATTTATTAACTGACAGAGGTCGTTCAAATTACACATGTTGGTAGAGTAACTCTTCCTCTATAGTAACCCTTCTTCTTCATTGCAGGTAAATAATGGATTCTAAACAGAAACAACTTGCGTCATTGAGTTCTTGACGAAGGAAGGGTGTTGGCTGTCTGACATCCACAGAAGGCTAGAGAATGTTTATGGAGATGACATTATTGACAAGAGCAATGTGCACAGATGATGAAGTCTAAAGAAGGGGAAACCAGCACTGAAGGAAAACCACGCAGTGGGAGACCATCATCTGCGACCATTGACACGAATCATCAGCGAGTGGATGAATTGATTCGCGCGGAGAGATGAATCCCAATCCATGAGCTTGTTGCACAACTGGACTGTGGTCACAATGCCATTCAAAAGATGGAAGACTTAGGGTATCGAAAAGTGTGTGCAAATTGGGTACCTCGGCAGTTGATCCATATTTGAAGAAAAGAAAGGTGGAAGTCTGCTCTGTTCTGCTGGAAGCGTTTGAAGTCAATGAAGACGGGGTTCTTTTTTCGATGTGGTGACAGGAGATGAAACGTGGGCGTATCTTTACGATTCGTAAATGAAGAATCAATCCATAAAATGGCGTCACACATCTTCACCAAGGCCTAAGAAGTTCAAGAGCCAGCGATCAGCACAGAAAGTCATGCTGACTTTTTTGTGGGATGACAGGGGTGTCATTCTCCTTGATTTCCTGGAACGTGGACCTACCGTGACCAGAGAGCGGTACATTGAAACACTCAAGGAGCTTAGAGAAGCCATAAAGAGGAAGATACCGAATAAGAATCTGAAAAGGATCCACATTCACCATGACAATGCGAGACCACACACATCTTTGGGAAATAATCAGGCGATCAGAAAATCAGGCTGGTGGGTGGTCCCCCATCTACCGTACAGCCCAGATCTGGTGCCCTCCAACTTCTACCTTCTCGGCTTAATGAAGGACATTCTCCGGGGACATCTATTTGATGACACAATCGAGGTGAAAGTGACTATGAAGAAGTGGGTACAACAGTCCACACCTGAATTTTTTCAAAGAGGATTCGAGAGTTGGGTTCACCGATGGCACAAATGCATCGCTTGGGATGGAGACTATGCTGAGTAGTACCTGTGTATAGAGAAATAGTTACTCTACCAACATGTGCTATTCGAACGTCCTCTGCCAGTTAACGAAAAGGTTAAGCCCATTTTTGCATTACTTTCGGTACAGCCCTCGTATGTTTCGCGAACATTGCTACAATGAATATTACAACAATAAAAAAGTATAATGGATGAGGCAGGGATTCGACAATCAAAACAGGCAAGCGCTCTTTCAACTGCGCTACCAAAGTGGCGCAAACGCTCAAACGTTCAGACAGAGGTAATTATATTGTTTGTGATTTGTGATATCGATATGCTACTTATAAAACAATATTTAAATTAAACAATGTTCTTTGCTTTCTCATTTTTAGGGCTTTTGAATGTGCTTGTGTACATTGCCAAAAGACTTCTCCGGTTCAGCGATTGTACCGTGAGCTACACAGCAAAGCATTCGATAGCGTCGAATTCTTATGGATTCTGGGAGCCTAGAAATACCAGTACACGGAGGAGATTGTCATTTAATTCCATAAAACGCTCCTTGTGAAGATCAGCGTCTGAATTCGAAATTCATTTCTGTCTGACTATACTTCGATTCACCCTAAGATGACACTGCAATTTAAGGTACAAGAGCCTACGCACTCACTGAGTCTTCGGGGACGGCCGAGATATCTGTGTTCATCCGCGTCACTCCCCACTCGGTCCTACTATTAGCAGCTGTCAATCACTTCCCCCATTGGCATCCTTGCATCCCAAACACTGCATATCTGCGCATGCGTGCGTTGGTCTTATTTTAAAATTTAATTTCTCAAAATAGGTCGTTTTTAGATTTGTCTAAAATAACTCTATTTACTTATAAGTAAAGAGCTAGGACAATAAAAAGTATGATTCTGGGCAATAAATGCGTTGGTTTTTACGGAAACTGTTGGGAACTATTTTTTGTCGCGGCGATAGCTTTCACGTAACTTTCCCTTCAGTGTCATCTTAGGGTGAATCGAAGTATAGTCATTATAATGCAGATAAACGCGAAACAATTCTGTTCCATCTAACTCTGTATGTTCGGATTTTTGATGCGATTGGACTAAAATGGAGAAACCTCCTGAGAAATGCAAAGACAGAATTCAACACAAGAACTTGCTTACAGATCAGTTGTTCTGTTAATGTGAGTTAAGAACTTGATTAACCGACCAAAGTTACTATTGTGTTATGATCAATGAACTTTCGTCACAAGAGTTCCTTCTACGCAATGTGAACTGAACCAATCATTCTAAATAGAGCTGTCTCTGTTTGCTCTGAGTAAAGCACGCCAAGTAGTGATGCTTTTTTCAATTCCTCAATGGACTTCCACAGGCAATTAAACTCATGCCACTGTCACCGATGAAGAACATGTATTTAAACAGATATTTCTTTCTCTTGTGTGCAAAAAAGAATTGTAACGGTGATGATAAAAAGACTAATTGCAATGTATCTGTCCCATGAACTAAATGATTTAAAAACAATTGTTTGAGTTTTGACTTTTTCTAAACTTTCAGTAGCATTTTTAAAAATAAGCAAAGAATATTCAGAGTGGTTATAAAGGAATTTGACAAAATCAGAACGCCCCTGGGATAGCTGTAAAGAACGGATGTGGTTCACATTTTCTATATAGATACTGCTCACAACGGGAACGGGATACGCAAAATGGAGAGTATGGAATGTCTACTAGATACGGTTAATCGTGCCGTATTTAATAAAGTCTGAATAAAAGCACCATCAATTAGCGATATCACAGAGATAATCAATGGGCAAAAGCTTTGCAGAAGCTCCAACCAAACGAAATTTAAGTCCACCCAGATTCAACTGACACGAGGGTATTTCTTGGATGAACAGTGTAAGAGATCCATAAAAAAGAATTTTTTGTAAGCGCTACTTTAAAAATTCTTTGAGTCTGAACTTTTTGTGGTTACCCACCGAATTAAATGTTAGCTCCTAATGGACACAGTATCAGATTACCAAATGTGACAAGTGTTTCTCAGGTTTGACGAAAATAATAAACAGAAAAAAGAAAAGCTTTCGGGAAAAGGAAATAAGACTGGGAGGAGAGAAAAACTGATTCTGTAAATGGTATCATGAGTTGAAATGCGTACATCATTGCAGTAACGACGCATTCAATTCTAAATGTGTCAAGTAGACTAAATACATAAGTTTTACCCATTGATCAGAAAAAGTTAGGGATATTGTATGAAATAAAGGATGTGCAGTATGTATCAGACTGAAGGAACACGCATTGAAATAACATCAGTGAGGCTACGTAACACAAATGATAAAGAGTCGGTTTACAAAAACAGTTTATTGCGCAATTTTTGCACACAACAAAGAAGCACTGCAATATAGACAAAACGTTAAATTTGGAGAATGCCCATACCTCTGGATTTCAGTACACGGTAATACCACCTCTGTATCAAAGAAAGTCTTGACGCCCACGAGGCATATTTGCAATGACATTATTGATGAGAGTCTGGGGCAGCTCGTTCCATATTACAGACATGTTACGGAGAGTGCTCCAGTGTATTGGGGCACGGAACGTTGTTGTCCTGACGTCGTTGAACAGCGTCGCAAATGTTTTCAATAGCCTTAAGGTGTCCTCGGATTCAATCCCATGATTTTCTAGCTCCTGAAGCAGGCTCCAAGCACGGTGACTGATTGCATTGCCATCGAGAAAGAGGAATGTATGTCCAATAATAGCGTGAAATACTGTCACAGTAGGCACAACGATCTCGTTTCGGCACACTGAGTCATTCATGCTGCCTTGAAGCAGATACGGCCATTAAAACACCCTCTTGCCCAGACCAGAACTGACAAGAAAGTACGGCCATTAAAACACCCTCTTGCCCAGACCAGAACTGACAAGGAAGTACGACCATTAAAACACCCTCTTGCCCAGACCAAAACTGACGAGGAAGTACGGCCATTAAAATACCCTCTTGCCCAGACCAGAACTGACAAGGAAGTACGACCATTAAAACACCTTCTTGCCCAGACCAGAACTGACAAGGAAGTACGGCCATTAAAACACCCTCTTGCCCAGACCAGAACTGACAAGGAAGTACGGCCATTAAAACACCCTCTTGCCCAGACCAGAACTGACAAGGAAGTACGACCATTAAAACACCTTCTTGCCCAGACCAGAACTGACAAGGAAGTACGGCCATTAAAACACCCTCTTGCCCAGACCAGAACTGACAAGGAAGTACGGCCATTAAAACACCCTCTTGCCCAGACCAAAACTGACGAGGAAGTACGGCCATTAAAATACCCTCTTGCCCAGACCAGAACTGACAAGGAAGTACGACCATTAAAACACCATCTTGCTCAGACCAGAACTGACAAGGAAGTACGGCCATTAAAACATCCTCTTGCCCAGACCAGAACTGACAAGGAAGTACGGCCATTAAAACACCCTTTGCCCAGACCAGAACTGACAAGGAAGTACGGCCATTAAAACACCCTCTTGCCCAGACCAGAACTGACAAGGAAGTACGGCCATTAAAATACCCTCTTGCCCAGACCAGAACTGACAAGGAAGTACGACCATTAAAACACCTTCTTGCTCAGACCAGAACTGACAAAGAAGTACGGCCATTAAAACATCCTCTTGCCCAGACCAGAACTGACAAGGAAGTACGACCATTAAAACACCATCTTGCTCAGACCAGAACTGACAAGGAAGTACGGCCATTAAAACATCCTCTTGCCCAGACCAGAACTGACAAGGAAGTACGGCCATTAAAACACCCTCTTGCCCAGACCAGAACTGACAAGGAAGTACGACCATTAAAACACCCTCTTGTCCAGACCAGAACTGACAAGGAAGTACGGCCATTAAAACACCCTCTTGCCCAGACCAGAACTGACAAGGAAGTACGACCATTAAAACACCCTCTTGCCCAGACCAGAACTGACGAGGAAGTACGGCCATTAAAACACCCTCTTGCCCAGACCAGAACTGACAAGGAAGTACGACCATTAAAACACCCTCTTGCTCAGACCAGAACTGACAAGGAAGTACGGCCATTAAAACATCCTCTTGTCCAGACCAGAACTGACAAGGAAGTACGGCCATTAAAACACCCTCTTGCCCAGACCAGAACTGACAAGGAAGTACGGCCATTAAAACACCCTCTTGCCCAGACCAGAACTGACGAGGAAGTACGGCCATTAAAACACCCTCTTGCCCAGACCAGAACTGACAAGGAAGTACGACCATTAAAACACCCTCTTGCCCAGACCAGAACTGACAAAGAAGTACGGCCATTAAAACACCCTCTTGCCCAGACCAGAACTGACAAGGAAGTACGACCATTAAAACACCCTCTTGCCCAGACCAGAACTGACAAGGAAGTACGGCCATTAAAACACCCTCTTGCCCAGACCAGAACTGACAAGGAAGTACCGCCATTAAAACACCCTCTTGCCCAGACCAGAACTGACAAGGAAGTACGGCCATTAAAACACCCTCTTGCCCAGACCAGAACTGACAAGGAAGTACGACCATTAAAACACCCTCTTGCCCAGACCAGAACTGACGAGGAAGTACGGCCATTAAAACACCCTCTTGCCCAGACCAGAACTGACAAGGAAGTACGACCATTAAAACACCCTCTTGCCCAGACCAGAACTGACAAAGAAGTACGGCCATTAAAACACCCTCTTGCCCAGACCAGAACTGACAAGGAAGTACGACCATTAAAACACCCTCTTGCCCAGACCAGAACTGACAAGGAAGTACGACCATTAAAACACCCTCTTGCCCAGACCAGAACTGACAAGAAAGTACGGCCATTAAAACACCCTCTTGCCCAGACCAGAACTGACAAGGAAGTACGGCCATTAAAACACCCTCTTGCCCAGACCAGAACTGACAAGGAAGTACGACCATTAAAACACCCTCTTGCCCAGACCAGAACATACAAGGAAGAACGGCCATTAAATCACCCTCTTGCCCAGACCAGAACTGACAAGGAAGTACGGCCATTAAAACACCCTCTTGGCCAGATCAGAACTGACTGCCGCTGGTAAGTGTGGATGAACTGCACATAGTGTGGTTGTATTCGTGTGTCAGATCTCCTCTACACGTGTCCTCGTCGCGTATGAGGATAAAGAGCAAAACGGGATTTGTCTATGAAAAAGCACATGGTTCCTTTCTGTATTCCATGACATGTACTGTTGGACCTCGGTACATCTTTGACGACTTTGAGCTGATGTCACTGCCATACATCTCAGCGGCCTCCTTGCTCCGAATCCGTACTCGTGAAGACGGTTTCGTACCGTTTCGGTACACACTGTGACACCAGAAGAAGGTCGAAATGATTCCCGGAGTCGGATACTGGTGATGTTAGGCCTTCTCCGAGAACCTACTCTCAGGTAACGATCTTTCCTCCTGGTGGTTTTCCTCGGGCGAGCACTCCTGGGTTGATTTGCAACATTTCCATGCCGTAGAAATCTTGTGTGTAGCCGACTTAATATACTTTGCGAAACTTTTATAAAACAGCAGCCATACCGATCTACTGAACACCAGCTTGCATGCCAACAGCCCTGTTTCAATGGTCAGTGCTCAAACATCGTCCGATCATAATTTCGGGTTAATCTCATACTGAAGGCAATACATTCAGCAAACTTCTAGGCCAAGTGGTGAGACGACTCGTTATCCACTTCTCGCGGGGTACTTGTATTCGAGGTCGTAGGCCATGTGCTGTGTTGTCATGACGCTAAATTTCATTTGACGTAGCTATCTACGCTGATAACGGATCTCCAGTAGTCGCTAAATTTACATAACAGCAGGTTTTCCTTCGGAACCTCAATATCCCAAAGTTTTTGTGGCAAGTGTGCATTATATTCAGGTACGTAAATTGATTGTTGGATTTATTTCCTTCTTACGCCTCCCTGGTGGCGCAGTGGTCTAAGCGATGGCTTCTGATCATTCGTCCGACAGGGGTCCGGGTTTTAATCCCAGTGAGGCATGGATGTTGTGTTTGTCTTACGGCCCTGGCTCTTTCCCATCCCTGGAACTAGTGGCCCTAAATTAGGGACGGGTGACTGCTTATAGCCCATTGAGTTGCTCACGGTGGTCGTTAAACCTTCAATCAAAAAACAATATATATATATATATACAGGATGATTCATAAAGAAGTATACAATTTCAACGCACTATAAAACAAGAACAATGCAACATATTTGATGTTACCTGTAACAGAATTGTAGGCGAATGTTTCAAGTTTTTTTAGAGACAGTCACAGATGATCTATGTGTGCACGGTTAGAGAGCCAGCGCCGTAGGACAAGCACAACATCCATGCCTCACCGGGATTCGAACCCAGACCCATCTCGGACGAGTGATCAGACTCCATTGCTTAGAACACTGCGCCACCGGATTTTAGTTAACCCCCGTAGAGGAGACGGAGAGAGCTTTGGAAAGATTTTTTGATGTCCGAAACGGAATTTTTTCTTTTTTTTTTTGATTGAAGGTTTAACGACCACCGTGAGCAACTCAATGGGCTATAAGCAGTCGCCCGTCCCTAATTTAGGGTCACTGGTTCCAGGGAAGGGAGAGAGCCAGTGCCGTAAGACAAACACAACATCCATGCCTCACCGGGATTCGAACCCGGACCCCTTCAAATTAAGACCCTCTTGCAGAAACACACTTCACCTAGCGGCTGTAGAGTTCGTCGAAGCACTTTTGGAACGCATTCTTTCCTTTAGTGGAACCAGTGATGCATTTTTCACTTCTTCTGCGCTCGAAAACCAACGACCCTGAAGTCGACGTGTCAGTTCATGGAAGAGATGGAAGTCGCAGGAGAAGAACAGTGAATGTGTGTGTAGGGTGGGGGAGGAGGATACAACAATTCTTGTTTTGGCGAGAAACTCTCGAACAAGGAGTGACCTGTGTGTGTGTGTTTTTTTTTTTTATTATTGGAGGTTTAACGACCACCGTGAGCAACTCAATGGGCTATAAGCAGTCGCCCGTCCCTAATTTAGGGTCACTGGTTGCAGGGAAGGGAGAGAGCCAGTGCCGTAAGACAAACACAACATCCATGCCTCACCGGGATTCGAACCCGGACCCCTTCAAATTAAGACCCTCTTGCAGAAACACACTTCACCTAGCGGCTGTAGAGTTCGTCGAAGCACTTTTGGAACGCATTCTTTCCTTTAGTGGAACCAGTGATGCATTTTTCACTTCTTCTGCGCTCGAAAACCAACGACCCTGAAGTCGACGTGTCAGTTCATGGAAGAGATGGAAGTCGCAGGAGAAGAACAGTGAATGTGTGTGTAGGGTGGGGGAGGAGGATACAACAATTCTTGTTTTGGCGAGAAACTCTCGAACAAGGAGTGACCTGTGTGTGTGTGTTTTTTTTTTTTTTTTATTGGAGGTTTAACGACCACCGTGAGCAACTCAATGGGCTATAAGCAGTCGCCCGTCCCTAATTTAGGGTCACTGGTTGCAGGGAAGGGAGAGAGCCAGTGCCGTAAGACAAACACAACATCCATGCCTCACCGGGATTCGAACCCGGACCCCTTACGGACGAATGATCAGAGGCCATCGCCTTAGACCACTGCGCCACCGGGACGGCCTTAGCCGGTTTGGCTGTTCATCTTTTGGGCGTCCCAACCACAGACAGAACGACGACATGCAATGCTGTTAACAGCAACGACTACCACTTTATATCCCTTCCGACTGATTGCAGCGCGCGACCTGAACTACGATAGTTTAAACACGTGACATACCCGCCGCAGTACATGCGTTTATGCAAATATTGCAAAATTTTCGACTCATCCTAATATCTGTACTATCCTCGAAAAAAGAGATAAATAAAATCCCAAAACAGATGAACAGTCGGAGCACCGGCGTTTTCACTTTTCTTCTTCCCATTGTATTTTATAAGGGTGCCTGTCGTTAAGTGAAGTTTTATGGAAATAGTTATCCCCTTCTTTCTACTCTGTGGTGAAGGTTAGTATCTGTCGCGCAGGCTTTGCCCAAATAAAACGACAAGTACAAAGCAGGAATGACTAGTCAATAGACAAAACTGCAAATCAAAGTTTCTTTGGCTGGGTGAAAAGCCCCTTGCTAATTTAACAGGATTACTATTCCCACACTGTTGACTGCAGGATAACGAAGAATATTCCTTATCAAAGGATTGTATTAACTTCATACATACAATCCTAATCACACGAAAACAGTATAAGAATAAGCATATGGTAGGCAGCGTTTGGAGAAGTTCAGCGCACTCACTCTCTCACACACACACACACACACACAAAGAAAAACTGATATTTTAAGCGCAACCTCAAGGAAAAATCTCTCCTATATACTTGCAATGTTCATTCATTCCATACACATATTTCCAAAGACTATTGCCTTCTGGTTTTCAAAACTTCGAGTGTAAATAAATAAAGTCCTCAGGTAATAAACACTGAGTGGCCAAATTAATATGATCACCTGGTTAGTACGCTGTTGGGCAACCTTTTGCCCTTAATACTGCTTGAATTCGTCTTGGACTCTATTAAATGTCGGTAAATGGCTTAGAGTATATAAGCCCAAATGCGATTAATAGCACCCTCCAGCTCTTGAAGACCCCTTAATACTGCTTGAATTCGCCTTGGTATGGACTCTATTAAATGTCGATAAGTGGCTTAGGATATATTAGCCAAATGCGATGAATTGCACCCTTCAGCTCTTGAAGACCCCTTAATGCTGCTTGATTAAATGCCGGTAAGTGGCTTAGAGTATATTAGCCCAAATGCGTTTAATTGCACCCTCCAGCTCTTGAAGACCTGTTAGTACTGCTTGAATTTGTCTTGGTATGGACTCTATTAATTGTCGGTAAGTGGCTTGGGGTATATTGGCTCAAATGCGATGAATTGCACCCTCCAGCTCGGTAAATAGCTTGGGGTATATTAGACCAAATGCGATTAATTGCACCCTCCGGCTCTTGAAGACCCCTTAATACTGCTTGAATTCATCTTGGTATGGACTCTATTAAATGTCGGAAAGTGCCTTGGGATATAATAGCTCAAATGCGATGAATTGCACCCTCCAGATCTTGAAGATTTTATTTTCTTCAAAACTTTGAATGGGGTGTATTAACCCAAATGCGATGAATTGCACCCTCCAGCTCTTGAAGACCCCTTAATACTGCTTGAATTCGTCTTGGTATGGACTCTGTTAAATGTCGGGAACTGGCTTGGGATACATTAGCTCAAATGCGATGAATTGCACCCTCCAGCTCTGGAAGATTTTATGGTAGCTGATCCAACTGTCTGCTACCCCTTCTGACTTCATCCCCCAAATGCTCCATTGGATTGAGATATCGTGATTGAGGAGGCCAGTGTATCAGAGAAATGTCTCAGTGCTGCTTCTCAAACCATTTGCGTACAATGTGAGCAGAATGACATGAAGCATTGTATTTCTGGAAATATCCTTTCCATTGGGATAAACCATCAACATAAACGAGTGGACTTGATCGGCAATAATATTTAAATACTTTTGGGCGGTAAGACGTTGTTCCACACGAATCAAAGGTCCCAAACACTTCCACGAGACCATGGCGTTGCCTCTGCCAGCTTGAAGAGTAGTGACGATGCAAGTTGGGTTCATGCTTTCGTGCTGCTGTCCTCATAGCTTCACCCTTCTGTCTGTATGGTGTAGTCGAAAACGTGATTCGTTGGACCACGTTACCCTTTTTCACTCATTTACTGTCCGATTCTTGTATTCCTGAGCGAACTGGCGGCGTTTCTTCATGATAGCAATGGCTTATGAACAAGCCATCTGCTTCTGTAGTCCATACGACGTAATGTGCGGCAAACTGTACATTAAGAGGCCATTGGACTTGGTCCCTGATTCAGATTATCTGTAATCTGACGAAGTGTTGCCCTTTCGTTGGACTGAACAAATCTGCTTACTCTCCGTTCAAGGTAAATAGACAGCAAGGTTTGCTCATCCCGGCTTCTTCGCAGACGAATAATCTTGACGTCACTGAGTGACGTCCCCGTCCTATCATGTGAATCGTAGATACGAACTCTAGGCATGGAGGAAGATGTGTTTTCAAAAAATTTTAATAACTCGAACACAGATCAAAAGCTTATGCAAAAGTACATTCACATTAAATACAGAACTTCGCTGTCGTGTGAATATTTTAGTAACGGAGATTTGAAAAATACCTCCCGCACATTTTTGTTACGTAAAGGGCGGGGAAACGGTTGTTAATTTAGTTACAAAGGGAATTTTAGCTGTTTTTATATAAATTCAGAACAGAAAACGCACAGCAGGAAATATTATTGTCATATAATAAAGAATTTCAGCCTGTACTACCGAATCAGTACGCTTTCAAGTAGTTCCCGATTTTCCGTGTATCGTTCCACTTTGTTGATATACAACCTGATCCCACCCAACGCGAAAAAAGTAGTTCACGATAAATTTTACGATGAAAGTTAGGCACATTATTTTCCTGAAAGAGGTGTTGCATTTCTTTTATCGGAATTATGATGCATAAATCTGTAATATATACTGTTATTTTCCATAAAGTAAATGCCTCTAATTATTTCAATTAAAATAAGATTTAAATCTGTAATATATACTGTTATTTTCCATAAAGTAAATGCCTATAATTATTTCAATTAAAATAAGATTTATTTCGATGAAACTAGTAAAAACATTTTCTTATATTATCGTGAACTACTTTCTTTCATGTTGGGTGTGATCAGGTTGTATCTAAACAAAGCGGAAGGATACAAAGGAAATCGGGAATTACTTAAAAACGTTCTGATTCGATAGTACAGCCGAATTTCATTATCAGAAATAGGGAAAGCATCTCAATAATATTCCCCAATTTTTTTAAATTAAAAATTGAAAACAATGTGCATTAAAAAATCTGGTAGAATTTATGAAGATTAATCCAGCTGGTTTACAAATAATGATTCTGACACGCTGCTATGGTGCAGATACAAAGAAACATGGCGATTAGGACAGTGACGTCACAACGCAATCACCGAGAGTGCAGGATGAGCATAACCTTGCCATCTACTAACCTTGCTCTCCGCTCAACTCTACCAACCAGCAGCCGTTCATGACAAACCGCTTTGCGCTCAAACCCTGGTTTTTTTACTGTTGTCCACTTTCTGTGCACTTTAAAAACTGCTGCCATAGAATATTTCACAAGTGCAGCTGTTTTGCTAATGCGCTACTAATATTTCGAACTTCCACGATCATGCCACATTAAAAGTCCGCCAGATCGCGTCTTTTACCCATTATTTCTCGCGCAGCGCACTTCGTTAGTATCTGCATGCTTTCAGCGTTCCTTTTTTATACAGATTCAGGCATTTTGCGACGGCAGCACCTGCGGGATAGCTACTTTGCATAAAATAGTCTGGTGGTTATAATAATTTAGCCACTCAGTGTATGCCCTAGCTGTGATTTCGAAACGCAAAAAATCGGTTTTTCAATTCAGTTTGTCTCAAGCGGGAAGTATTCCGATTTGGCACCGATTGAGATAAACTGAATTAAAAAAAAACTGGCACATTTTTGAAATCACAGCTGGCACATATATTATTAGCTAAGCACTTCATTTATTTGAGCTCCAAATTTTTAAGAAAAGAACACAATCATCTTTGAGAAAATATGTGTAGAACGGATTAGCATTACAGTTACTGTGAAAACACAAATTTGACGAAGATCGATTCCGCGCTCTTTCACTCCGGAGTAAGTTGCTCTCCTAAATAAGCTACACGGACGGAATGCATCGCTGCATGTCTGTTATCTTGAAATGTGCTTTACCTCTGTAGTACGTCACAGTACAGAGGATATTTTTCCTAAGTCCCTTATAACGATTAAGAACCATGCATATTTTTCAGTCAACAATGCAGTGGCGGCTCGTGGCAACTGAAACAGGTGGGGACAGTAGACGAAGTCAAACAATGATGTAAAAACATCTGTCATTATTAGGCCAACTATTCAGACCCCAACCCCGCCCCCAAGATTCCTTTACTCTGCCTCTGTTTACCCCCTTTGCTCACAATAATGCCCAAATCAGGTAGGAATGTGTCAACAATTGTATTGCACACGAAAAAAAAATTCCTTAGAATAGAATGCATAACTATTAACAGAAAAATGTTAAAACTCCTTAAATATTTTTTTTACCTTGAAACATATCAGCATTAATTTATCTTAGTTGCGTTTTGTGTTTCTTCAAATTTCTCAACTGAGGAATAATCACAGGATTCACAGGATAAAAAAATGTAGGGAAAAAATAATAACTCCAAATAATATGCAGGAAGGGAATGTTTCGTGAATTTCGTCCCATATAGAATGAGTACCATACTACCATTTGCATTATTTGAAAGGTTTAACCTTTTTTTTTTTTAAAGAACTTGTGAAACCTAAAACATATATGTACTCATGTGCAAATTATACTTACATGTTTTTTCATTTATTTATTTATTTTTAACTTAGAAAATCATCTTAGTTAAAATTGAAATTAGTTCTGCAAAGCGCTTTGTAAACTTCAAACTTGTAACGTACCAGGAGATGTGACGTACCTGCCAACAGGACGCACACGACATAAAGGCAGATAGTAGTCAGAACAAACGTCCGCGTAGCTCAATTGGTAGAATGACTTATTCCGGAATGAGGGGATCCGGGTTCGAATCCTGGCGTGGACAGAAATCACGGAGAAATTTACTTCGTTATAAGGGCGCCCGAACTATCCGGATGACCCGACCGTTCAAAATCTCGCAATGGTGTGATGTTATTTCCACACCGCGAGATAGGAAAAATAAGAGAATCCCTTCTCCAGCACTTCGAAAAAAAAATAAAAAAAAATAAGGGGGAGATGATGTAACGTACCAGGAGATGTGACGTACCTGCCAGCAGGACGCACACGACATAAAGGCAGATAGTAGTCAGAACAAACGTCCGCGTAGCTCAATTGGTAGAGCAACTTATTCCGGAATGATGGGACCCGGGTTCGAATCCTGGCGCGGATAAAAATGACGGAGAAATTTACTTCGTTATAAACTCTTGGAAACTCAAATTCTTGGGCTGATAAGCGCCGAGTTTTTTTAAGTGAAGCTTTTCGACTCAAGTTCCTGGGCTGATGAGCACTGTGTTTTTAAGTGAAGCTAAAACTAAAAGTTCTTAGGGTGATAAGCACTAAGTTTTTTTAAGTGAAGCTTTTCTTCCAGATTTAAAGCAAAGAACGGAGATTTTAACAAAATATCCACTCCATTCATTGTACTCGACAAGCAAAAGCAAAAAAGTCACGACGCAAAGGAACAACACATCACCGAGGGAGACACACAGAAAAAACAACTAACTGACCTTTCCTACGACATTTGAAACCCTCCCGCCGCCCTGCCCTTGAGCTTGGTCGGGGTAAGCTTCTCTGACAACCCAGGGCGTTAAGGAAATGGATACTCTCGCGGCCAATCAAATTAGCAGGGGGGCCAGATCTACCTGGCCCCACAGACTTTTTCCACAAGCGGTTAAGGCAGTGTTGTATGTAGGTCATCATATTGAATGATACGGGAAGGAAATCGTCTCCTCTTTGCTTGCGTAGTGATGTTACTGGGGCCTGTTGGAGTTGGCTCCAATAACCTCACACTCTGAATAGTTTTCTTTCCTCAGGGAATAGTTTTTGGTTTTTGAAGAAAACTCTTCCCTTAGGTACTGGTTTTTGAAGGGAAAGGTTTATCACCATGTAGTTAAGAGAGAGAATAAGAATCACGGCAAAAAAAAAAAAAAATTTTAGAAATAGAAATTTTTAGGTGGCGCCCGGCCCCTCTGGCCCCTAATGACGAACCGCCCGGCAACAATGCTATTCATCATCATCATCATCATTGTCAACCATTATCAATCCACTGCTGGACGAAGGTCTCCCCAAGTTTCCTCCACAACGGTCTGTCTTGTGCCAGTCTCCTCCATGTCACTCCCGCATATTTACGAATTTCATCCACCCATCTCCCATGTGGTCTTTTTCTGGGTCTTTTCCTGTCCCTTGGAATCCAATCTAAAATTTCGGCTGTCCATCTATGGTCTGTCCTTCTGGCAGTATGTCCAGCCCATTGCCATTTCAGGGATTTAACTCTGATCATGATGTCTTCCACTCTCGTCATTTTTCGGATCCACGAGTTCCTCTTCTTATCTCTCCTGGTTATACCAAGCATGCACCTCTCCATGCCGCTTTGAGTTGTCTGCAGCCTTTGTATGTCTCTTTTAGTTAAAGTCCACGTCTCTGCACCATACGTAAGCACTGGAAGGATGCATTGATCAAACACTTTTCTTTTAAGACATAATGGCATATTGCTCTTGAAAATTATGCTGTTTCTTCCAAAAGCTCTCCAGGCAAGTTTTGTACGCTGATTAATTTCTTCATCAATGTGACCCTCACTTGATATCTGCTGTCCAAGATAAACATATGTATCTGTTATCTCCAGTTTTTCTCCATCAATCGATAAATCTTCATTTCTTGTAAAAGCATTGAACATCACTTTTGTCTTCTGAAAGTTCATTTTTAATCCCACTTCTTTACTCTTGTCAGCAAGTTCCTGGATCATACTCTGCAGCTCTGATGGGGTAGTTGCAAAAATGACTACGTCATCAGCAAAACGAAGGTGGGTTAGATAATCTCCATTAATCTTTATCCCTTTGTTTTCCCAGTTCAGTGATTGAAAGACATTTTCCAATGTGGCATTAAAGAGCTTCGGAGATATGGTGTCACCTTGTCTCACTCCCTTTCCAATTTTTATGTGTGTTGTATTTTCAAACAGCCGAATCTTTGCACTTGCATTTTCATAGATGTTATTAATAATATTAATGTATGCATCTTCAATACCGCAGGATTTCAGAGCCATTGTAACTGCTGATGGTTTCACCGAATCAAAGGCTTTTTCATAATCGATAAAAGCCATGCACGATGGAAGTTCATATTCCCTCGCTCTTTCAATTAGTTCTCTCAGTACGTGGATATGATCTATTGTGCTGTAGCCACTCCTGAATCCAGCTTGTTCTCTCGGTTGAGCCATGTCCAGTGTTACCTTCAAGCGGTGTGAAAGAACTTTAGTGAAGATTTTATAAACCACCGATAGGAGGCTGATAGGTCTGTAGTTCCTGAGATCCTCAATGTCACCTTTTTTATGTAGCAGGATCATTGTAGCGTTGTTCCAATCCTCAGGAATCTTCCCTTCATTAAGGCATCGAGTGAAAATTTGGGCGAGTACTGTTTCAATTTCTCCACTTGCTTCTTGTATGATGTCTATAGTAATTCCATCTTCTCCTGGAGCTTTCCCCCGCTTCATGTTCTTGATTGCATGAGCAACTTCTGCTGGGAGGACTGGAAGAACTCTGGTACCTTTCATGATGTCTGGAGTACATGTATCATCCCTTTCATATAATTTGGAGTAGAAATCTTTCACTCTTGTCAAAATTTCGCCTCTATTTCTTGTTATAGAACCATCTTCTTTTCTCAGAGCCATAATCTGTTTTCTTCCCTTACTGAGATGTCCCTTTGCTATCTTAAGGCTTTGGTTGTTTTCAATTGCTTTCCTCACTAGCTCACAGTTGAATTTCCTTACGTCTTCAGTGATACTTTTTCGTGTTGTCTTGCATAGCTCTATATATTCCACTTTGGAAGTCACATCTTCTTTAGTTGTCCTCATCTCTCTTCTTTTTTGCACAATGCTATTAAGGACTACTAAGTTGGTCTTTGTCTAGAGCCACCGAAGTTCTGAGGTCAGACCTGCAAAGAAGAAGAAGATACAGAACTTCAATACATGATTTTTACAAGTTAGAAAAATCATGCAATGTATTGATTATGATATGCTTTCCAACATACCTGGAATCATTACTCAAGTTATGAGGATAATGGCTGTGGAATAAATCTCACTTTTGTGCTCTGATCTTTGACCCCGTTTCAATTATATTAAACAGAATTGGTTCAGTATACTTCCAGAACAACATACTAAAGTTTTGTCGCAATAGAAGCATTTTTAGTCAAGTTATAAGGATAATGGCTGTGGAATAAATCTCGCTCCTGTGACCTAACCTTTGAACCCATTTCCATAATATTAAACAGAACTGGTTCAGCATACCTCCGGAACAATATGATAAAGTTTTGTCACAATCGAAGCATTTTTACGTAAGTTATGACGCATAAGAGAAATGGAATGGATCCCGCTCCTATGTCCTGAATCCTGACCTTTGACCCCATTTCGTCCATTTTCAGCAGCGTTCGTCCCCAGGTTGTCCCCTACCACATACTAAACTTTCATCGAAATTGAACCATTTCTACGCGAGTTATCGTGTAAAAATGGGATCAACGGTCAGGACATATCTGACAGACAGACAAAGCTGGTGCATATACGCTTCTTCATCCCACGGTTGGAAAGCGTAACAAGCTCTCCAGCGCGAGGACCCGAAACCATGTGTTTGCGTCTGTCACGTGATATCAGTTTAGAGGTCATGAAAGCAGCGTAGGTAGGTGACCATTCGGTACAGGGTACGGACACTTAGAAAATATCAATTGCGAAAAGATTTGACACTCTTGAAAACATCGTTCAGTGCAAAGTCAGACACAAACATATACAGACAGAAGTACAGTATAGCAATTAAAATTAGGACAAAATGCTAAATTAAGGATTCATGCTCATAACTTGTTCATGTTTGTTGCGTTGATAAGATCTCATTACAATAATTCCCAAATAAAATTTTCTTAAAAATTTCAAGAGCATCGGATTTGGAGCATTACGCTTTTACGGTTACGGTTCCAAAGTATTAGTTCCGTGTTCACCAGCTGGCCCGCTGTTCTATTGAGATCTTCAGGGCGAACAGGCTCTCATTAGCCTCGGTGGCGCCAACTGGGGGAGCTACTAGGGAGACTAAGTATCATCGTAAGGGGGAGGGGGACACAAATTTTGAAGTGCTTAGTAGAAATCTTGACAAGAAAAGTTCCCTTATACATGTACATTTTATCTGACGCTGATGATGTCACCCCAGTAAAAACAAGTTAGTAAAATCATGCAATGCATTGGTTATGATACGCTTTCCAACATACCGGAAATCATTACTTAAGTTATGAGGATAATGACTGTGGAACAAATCTCGCTCCTGTGTCCTGACCTTTGACCCCATTTCGATTTTATTAAACAGAACTGGTTCAGTATACCTTCAGAACAACATACTAAAGTTTTGTCGAAGTAGAAGCATTTTTAGTCAAGTTATGAGGATAATGGCTGTAGAATAAATCTCACTCCTGTGCCCTGACCTTTGACCCCATTTCGATGTTATTCAACAGAACCGGTTCAGTCTTCCTTCGGAAAAACATGATAAAGTTTTGTCGCAATCGAAGCATTTTTCCGTAAGTTATGACGCATAAGGGCGATGGAATGGATCCCGCTCCTGTGTCCTGACCTTGCACCCCATTTCGTCTCCATTTTCAATAGGGTTCGTCCCCAGGTGATCCTTTACCACATACTAAAATTTCATCGAAATCGAACCATTTTTACGCGAGTTATCGTGCGGACGGACGGACCGACGGACAGACAGACGGACGGACAAAGCTGGAGCATAAACGCTTCTTCAACCTGCTGTTGGAAAGCGTAAAAAAGAAGAAAAGACTCTTCAGTACAGGTTTCATTATTAATGTTTTTCTTGTCTCCCTTCTTATCTCTTTAACGACGAACTGCTAAAAGATGAATTCTTTTAAAATACGATATAAAGAAAAAAAAAAAAAAAAAAAAGATACACAGATTCAGGGGTTTTTTACTACATGCTTTACATATCGGGCATTAAATATCAAGACGCGGCGTCGCTTTATTTTTATTGATCTGTTCTGTATTTATTCAACAAACGCTGGTTTACATTTACGTCACATTCGGTAAGCGAGCGTCTCTCTGAAGGAAATATTCCAAATGGCATATCCGAAGGAAATATTCCTCCATTTCCCCATTTACAACTCATCCTATTGTTTCGCAAAAGCTAAGTCGTCACATTCTTTTCTGTTGATTACTTTTGTTTTGTTTTGTTTTTCGCAACCAACACACCTATGCTATATAGCCTTCGTAACCTTGTAGCGTGTTTGCATGTATGTGTGTGTGTATTTGCCAGTAGACTACATCATCATCATCATAGTCACTGCCAAGGATACTTCATCTCCGCCATGTTATCTGAGCTGCAGTTGAAAATCCCATTGGCCAAAGCGGAGAAATGCGGCGGATGCCGCATCCGCAGGTGTGTGT
The DNA here is from genome assembly GCA_039090855.1 of Macrothele yani. Lineage (NCBI taxonomy): Eukaryota > Metazoa > Arthropoda > Arachnida > Araneae > Macrothelidae > Macrothele > Macrothele yani. The sequence goes on along the minus strand of CM077008.1, from coordinate 126,844,065 downwards.
ATGTGTGCGCGCGAGTGTGTGTGTGTGTGTGTGTGCATGCGTGCACCGCTATCCGGCGCGGTTTCCAAAGACATCCATTCGCCGGCGCTGTAACTTTAATTGCGGGCATAAATTTTTCTAGCAGCATGATAGTCAATCTCAAGAAAACGGTGCGTACTTCTTAAAGCTCGCGTTTCACTTGCTGCAGAAGTAAGTTGTAACGTTCTTCTACACCGTGTTTTCCTGGTGGCTTCCGTCTTTGAAGAGAAGCGCTCCTTCGGCGCCTATTTTGAACTTCCTTTGGACCAAAATTTTCAAGACATCAAAGCAGTATGTTCGCTAAAGTGTGCCTCGTAGGACCAAAAGGTAAGGATAAATTAATTTTCTTATTTTTTCTTTTTTCAAGTGTTTCATTTTTATTATTTAAGGACACCTTGAACTCTTCAAAAATACTATCTTGCGCATTTGCGCTTTTTAAATCCTCACCAACAACCATGGCAAGATTCCCGTAGTGCCTGGTATCATGGAGCACCAGATTTCAATGGTCTTGTATTGTTTTACTATCAGTGCATCGACTCTGATCTGGTAAACTTAGGCAGCCTATCAGAGCTGAGACGGGGTAAGCCCGAGCACGAATCGGGCTTGGGCTGTAGATTCTTTACAGTGGTTCGGACTCGGGCTCTTAGAGAGACGATATATAAAAAAAACGAGAATTTTTTTATATAAAAATTTGATTTTATATGATTTACCAAATGAGACAATTTATACACTGAGAAAAACGTTTTGTTATTTCAACAAAACATTTTGTCGATATACAGTCAACAAACATTTTTGTTGAATTTGCAAAATTATTTTGTTGAAAATTATTGTTGGTTTAAGAAAATTTATTGTTATCACGACAAAACGTTTTGTTCATTTAACAAAATGATTAGGTCGATTTTGGGGAATTTGCTTGATCCAACAAAACATATTGTTATAGCAACAAAACTTATTGTGTCATGATAACAATATGTTTTGTTACAGCAACAAAACTTTTTTTCATGATAATATGTTTTGTTGGATCAAACAAATTCCTCAAAATGGACCTAATCATTTTGTTAAATGAACAAAACGTTTTGTCGTGATAACAATAAATTTTGTTAAATCAACAATAATTTTCATCAACATAATTTTGCAAATTCAACAATTTTGAATAAAATAATTTTGCAAATTCAACAAAAAATTTGTTGACTGTATATCGACAAAAAAATTGTTGAATTAACAAAACTTTTTTCTCAGTGTAGTTGGTAAAAAGGAATTCTTCGGCAGCTGGATCTGGTTGGTCAGCGGGAATTCGAGATGACCCTTTATTCCGGGCTTGGGTAGAAAATGCCATAGGCCGCGCATTAGTGTGCTTCTGCAGAGAAGAAGCTTTTTCAAGAACTATATATATTGGATACTTCATAGCATGCCGACGATAATTTAACCCCTGTCTCTAAGCAGTAGCTTTCTACTAATTCTATTTAGGAACGTACATATTACAGCGCATTATGGAGCGATAATATTAGCATTATTTGAGCAACATACAAAGATAGAGGACCCTTCTCCACTCCCCATATTGCAGGAGGAGGATAGAGTGGAAGTGTGGAAAGGGAATTGTTTTTTATTAATGGTTGAACAGGTTAGCCAGTTTTCGGGCTCGTTCGGGCCCGGGTTCTATCTTACAATATAAATTTCGGGCTCGGGTGGGCTCAGGCTGATATGCCACGGGTTCGGGCTCCGAAAATTGAGTTCGAACTCAGCTCTACAGCCTAGGGAAGGGGGATACAACGACAAAGTGCGTCAGGGGCGGACTTTAGGGGGAGCCATCTACGCATTCGCTTCCCCAAACACGGGAGTCCGCGGCAGAGTAGATGACCGGCAGGACGGGGGTACGAACACTCGGCAGAAATGTCCGCTTCTCACACAGTGCATAGCGCCTTAACCAACTGGCTTTTTAAATATTGGAACGAAAATTCTGTGACAACACTGAACAAAATAATTGAGTTTCTAAAATAGAAATTTCGAAGATGGCGAATGTAATAGAAATTGCTTCCCACATATTTTTCACTTATAGAAGCTACAAAATTTAATTGTAATTTATAATATTAAATACAATACCGAAAGACTACCATTATTGAAATAATATATCCGTCGTAAATCGGATAAACATTCATTACATATACGTAGAACTATATGTCAAAAAATTTTAATGACCAAATGTACACTACATACATTTTCTGTTCTACTCGTTTGATGCAATTTTAAGGCATGATCTCGATAGGATTAGGCTTCTTGGTAAACCAAGACAGGAGCAGGGATTCATTATTAAAAATTAATTTTACTTATCATCTGATTAACGTGACGAAGGTGTATTCAGCTGCACATAAACATCATGATTTTTCAAGAAATAACCTATCAGCTTATAACACCTTAAAATTGCATCATTTTTTGTAAAACATGTAAAACAGAAAATGTATATAATGTACACTTTTAGAGATGCAGAAAGAAATTTGTGCATATTATATTTTTCGTCTTTTAAATTTTTCTGTTGGGAGTGCACACATATCGGTTGCGCCGGTTGTAGAGGGAATTAAAGCGCAGGCTTCTAGCTACTCGTGCCGGTTGGTTATGGGTTCGAATCCGTGATAATATATGATTCTGGCCATGGCCTCTGACAGGAATTTTATCGGGAGGAACAAAGTTTCTTTGGGGCACCATCCTTCTCCATTAATCATTTTGTTTTTATCCACTACGGTTTTATGCTATGAGCTGTATGGTCAAATAGGGAATGGAAGATATGGCAGGAGTGAAGTGGAACGCTCTGTTAATTTTTTACATTTCTGGCGTTATACTTTTATCCTCTCTCACGATAAATATAAATAAAATAAAAAGAGGATCAGAGATAAGAAAGCATAGTTGATTTGAACATCTTTGTTTAAGCTACAATAAACGTAAAGAGAAAGAATTCGAATTGAAACATCCTTTTATATTTTGCAAGGCAGATCAGATCATCAGAAGACATAATTATTAATTCATTGTTTGAAAAGTCACAGTGTTACTATAACCATTCAAAAGGTTACGTGCCTACAATTACTTTAATGACATTAATAAGAATCTTACCTTTGCTAGAAGGTCTGTTCTAATTTGAAAAAATATACATTTCTCTGCATGTTTTTTCCCATTTTGAGTTCTACAGTTGGTTTGGGCTTCTGGTGCAGCGGTCTTATGTTGTCTTCAGCTCGTTCTTTATTTGACAGAATGAGTAATTCTTTAATCCGTACTGTGGCAATGATACTTGGTCTAAGAACCTCTATTTGACTTAAAAACCTATTATTTCTACCGGTTAGGGTTATATAAACGTCAGTGAAATAATAGGTTTTTAAGTCAAATAGAGGTTCTTAGACCAAGTATCATTGCCACAGTACGGATTAAAGAATTACTCATTCTGTCAAATAAAGAACGAGCTGAAGACAACATAAGACCGTTGCACCAGAAGCCCAAACCAACTGTAACTCAAAATGGGAAAAAACGTGCACAGAAATGTATATTTTTTCAAATTAGAACAGACCTTCTAGCAAAGGCAAGGTTCTTATTACTCTCATTAACATAATTATTAGTTAAAAAAAAGGTAGATAAACTTAAAATGTACTTTAAAAAAAGAACTTTCCCAACATGTTTTCGTAAAAAATTTCACAGCATGAAAATTTATTATTCTGGTAATGTTTTATTCAATACTTATCCTGGCCAAATTCACAAGACATTCTTGAGACATCATATCATCATCATATCACTAAGTTGTTCTCTGAGACTCAGAGGTTAGCTCCACAAAGAAATACAAACTACCATATAAATTTTTAACTGATTATTTACTTGCTGTTGCCGTATCAAACTTCTCCATTAGCGCGATCTTGACGCACAACACGGGCTTCATTGACATCCATCACACGACGTATACAAGATCTTCTATACTTCATACTCATGATCTTTTTCTTATGCAGACACTCCTGAATCTGATCCTCCCATGACTTCCTTGGCTCTCCTCTGCCTTTCCTTCTTGCCACTTGGGCTAAAAAAAAATTCTTAGTAAGCATCTCATCACTCATTCTTTCAACATGGCCAAACCACCGAAGCATATTACTTTCCACCTTACTAACAACATTTTGCTTCACATTACACAACTGCAACACATCTTCATTTCTCACACGATCAGAACGTATCTTGCCACAACCCCCCACCCCCACCCCACCCCCACGTAAGTAACGCATTTCTCCAGCACCCAAACGACTCCTATGTTTCTTTTGTTGACCTTTAATAATTCTTAATTAGCTTAATTAGCTTAAGTTTGCTAAATGGCCTCTCTCCAAAAGCTACTTTTGCTGGAAATGTTAATAGTATACTTAAACTCTGACACAACCATTTGAAAACAAGTCACAAAGTCTGTACTCTGCTAAACAAGTTCAACAGATCTAATGGCTTTAACTGTGTATATACAAAATTTGCTTTATATATTGACGGTAAATATTGCATTTCTTTCACAAAATCATCACCATGATTTTCGCGTGGATCTTGGATATCAATTTTGTGGCAGTGATCAAGTGCCACAAAATCCAGCAACAGATCACACAAAATGTGATTGCTAGTTTTCACACAATAAATGCAAACATTTTCTGAGGTTCCAGAAAATTTCCGGCTTCCCTCATTTGGCTCCCGGACTTCATACCTGACCTCGGCTCAGGTACGTCCTAAACCATCACCCCTAATAGCTTCCTGTGACGTGATATCCCAGAAAGAAAGGGAGTTGCCAACCACAGATGGCTTAGTCAGAGTTACTACCATTCGACGGTGGTTGCGGTAAATTTGTAAGTCCTCTAAGGTTTGGGTTTTTAACGACTACGGTGAGCAACTCAGTGGGCTATAAGCAGTCGTCCGTCCCTTATTTAGAGCCACTGGTTCCAGGGAAGGGAGACAGCCAGTGTCGTAAGACAAACACAGCATCCATGCCTCACCGGGATTCGAACCCGGATCCTTCTCGGACGAATGTGCAGAAGCCAACGCTTAAACCACTGCGCCACCTGCGCGGCTAATTTTTTATTTTATTTGCTAATTTTGTAGCGTGCAACAACTACATTTTTTCATTTTTTTTTTTCGCTAAGAGAATCGAATCTCGCTATCAAACGTCATCAACCATATTGAGAACTCGTACAAGCCGTCTTCTCAGCCGGTCTGAGGCGATTTCCATATAAATAGCATAAAGTTAAGAAGATATTACTTTATGGTGAACAGTTTGGCTAACTGTCGCAATGTAGTTCTAGTCAGCTTCGTGACTGTAGTCCGGGCGCACTCAACCCCCTGTTCAAGCCAATAATGCTCCAGAAAATCCGGAAATGTCAAGTGATTTGAAGTATTTATTTAAATTTTTTTTTAAAAAGTAGTCCGATTTGTAGCTTAAATTTCCGCTACAAGCTACTTCATTTTGTAGCGTGCTACAGCCAGAGCTGGAAACGGGTCAAATATTTTGGACCCCCGAACCCGACCCGGCCCGTACCCGGACAAATCTGCTTTGAGCTATAAACTCGAATATATCATTATCACCATCGTCATCATCATTGTCAATCATTATCAATCCACTGCTGGATAAAGGTCACCCCAATTTTCTACCACAACGGACTGTCTTGGGTCAGTCTCTTCCATCCAGCCATCTCCCACGTGGTCTTCTTCTGGGTCTTTTCCCGTCCCTTGGAATCCAGTCTAGAATTTCGGTTGTTCATCGGTAATCCGTTCTTTTGGCAATATGTCTAGCCCATTGCCATTTCAGATATTTTACTCTGACCGTGATGTCTTCCATTCTTGTTATTTTCCTTTTCCACGGGTTACTCTTTTTATTTTTCTTGGTTACACCAAGCATTCATCTCTCCATGCCTCTTTCAGTTGTCTGCAGTCTTTGTATGTCTTTTTTAGTTAAGGTCCACATCTCTGCACTATACGTAAGCACTGGAAGGATGCATTGATTAAATATTTTTCTTTTAAGACATAATGACATATTGCTCTTAAAAATTGTACTATTTCTTCTAAAAGCTCTGCAACCAAATTTTATGTCCCAATTAATTTCTTCATCAATGTGACCCTCGCTTGATATCTGCTGCCCAAGGTAAATGTAAGAATTGGTTATCTCCAGCCTTTCCCCATCAATTGATATATCTTCATTCCTTGTAAAAGCATTGTACATCAGTTTTGTCTCGTGAAAGTTCATTTTTAATCTCCATTTCCTTACCCTTCTCAGCAAGTTCCTGGCTCACACTCTGCAGCTCTGAAGTATTATTTCAAAGACCTCCCAAGGGTTCTTTGAAATATTTTTTTCAATTTAAAAAATGAAACGGAAATAAAACTGGGTCACAATTGGGTCAGGAACGCCTTGACCCGACCCGTTTGACACGCAAGAAATTGTCAACCCGGTGACATGTGACTCGTTTCCATCTCTGGCTACAGCTACGTTTTTTTATTTGCAGCGATGCTAGAGGCCACGCTACTGTAAATGTAGCGCGCTATTTACGATCACTGCAAATACTGTACACATTCATAATACCTATCAGTAATCTGTATGCAAGAATTTCGTTCCAAGCAAAATATTCTTTGCTTATTATTAACCTTCAGAAATGACATTTATAATGATTTGTCATTAAGTCATTAACTTAAAATTCAATTTTGCTGTATATTGAGACAACACACGATTGTCGACTGATCGGAATATGTTTTTCTCATTTTTTATTGGTTGTTCATATTGTCCACCTGATTATGCGTTTCGAAAACTTCACATTGTACACCAGTTCTTTGCTTGTTCGACTGCAAAAAACGTTGTACTCTTTCCTACTCATTGAAAGGGAAGGGAGAGGCTGTCGACATAATAATATTTGAAGACCTGCAGTCCAGTTGAATGCAAGATAGAGGCCTCCAATCTTTTTGTGATAATCTAAGTTATAACATGTAATCTCTTCACCGGTGGTGAGTTTCGAACGTACGTCTTCCCACTCCGAAACGGCTGTTCTTCCAACTGAACTATAACGGTAGGCTTATCTCTTCATTGTCGATTTGACTAATGTTTCACTTCATTAGTACGTCATACACGTCATGGCACGTAGTGTGCTATAAAGTTATTTCTCATTGAAAAATCTGGTAGATTCCATCGTTTTTACATTATTTATATCGGACAAATCTACTCTCCCATCACACATTCCTAATGATCGAACTCTGAATACTTACACATGACGGGATTTCTGTGCTTTGCACGTAGTCTATGTGTTTTCATTAAGGCGACGGAAGGCGCTTAATTTATTTGACGCGTATGTGTCCAAGTTTATTTTGCGGTCAAGTCATTGATGATTTCCCTTCTCCTTCGACATCACTTCCTCTTTCAGAGTGTTATGCAGAGCAGCTTGTGTTCTTTTTTAATCTCTTTCCTTCCATATTATTTTCCCTTCTTTCAGAATAATATAATGAACTGCGTCTTTTCTTCGTCTTCGCTATTTTTGACAGCCGCTTTAGACGCGTTTACCAACATCTCTTCCCTCACGTCAATCCCTCTTTACCAGACTAGAACGAATTAACTCGGGATTAGGATAATGAGCTGAAACCAGCTTGAACGAATATATTCGCTGTCAAGTAAGTGAACCAAATGCGGTTGGAACGAGTGAACTTGCGCATCAGAAAGCGTTGCATTTCCCTCAGCTCTTTCATTCAAGGTGGTCCTTTAGGGGGATGATTGCGTCAGAAAGCGTTGCATACATATACACATATATTAACATATAGACATTCTGTACATTCATATACATACATGCACACATGGACATTCTCTTTTGCTAACAAACATACATACATACTAAATATTTTCTTTTACTAACACATATACATTCATGGATATTATCTTTTACCAACACAGATACACATACATACATGGACAATTGGACATTCTGTTTTACTAACACAGATACACACACACATAGAAGAACATTCTCTTTTTCTAACACACACATGCACTTTATTATTCTATTTTGCTTACACACATACTGTATATATACAGTACATTCTCTTTTACTAAAACACATACACGCGCATACATGCACATTCTGTTTTACCAATACACATACATAGACATTCTCTTTTTCTAACACAAATACATAGACATTCTCTTTTGTTAACAGTACATAGGCACTCTGTTTTACTAACACACACATAGATATTCCCTTTTACTAATACAAATACATAGACATTCTCGTTTACTAACACACATATATTCTCTTTTAGTAATACACATACATATTCTCTTTTACTTATACACATACACACATGCATAGTCGTTCTCTTTTGTTTACACACAGATACACAGACGTTCTCTTTTATTTACACACATAACACATACATAGACATTCTCTTTTACTGACACACATACACAGACCTTCTCTTTCACTAACACACATACATAGACATTCTCTTTTACTAACACATACTGTGGCGTACTGGGGAGGGAAATCACGGCAAATCAGCAACGGTACATTCCTTTTGTGTAGCTTAGTTGGGAGAGCAACTCACTCCGGAGTGAGAGGGCGCTGGTGGTTCGATCACCGTCACGGACAAATTTGTGTTTTCACATTGGCGCCCGAACGTAAAATTGGATCTACTGGCCGTTGGATTCTTCGAAAAATGTGTGATATTTTTTTACACACATCGTTTGGAATTAATGAAAAATTCCTACTTCGCTTCAAAAAAAAAAAAAAGTTAAGAGGGAGATGGTGTGACGTACTACAGAGGTGAATTACGTGTCAAGACGACAAACCTGCAGCGGTACATTCCGTCCGTGTAGCTTAGTTGGGAGAGCAACTTACTCCGGAGTGAGGGGAGCGTGGATTCGATCGTCGTCACGGACAAACTTGTGTTTTCACAGTATATAGACATTCTCTTTTTACTAACATACATAAGTAGATATTTTTTTTTACTGACACACATACATAGACTTTTTTTTACTAACACTCATATATAGACATTCTTTTTTACTTGCACACATACATAGACATTCTCTTTTATTAATACACATACATAGAAATTCTCTTTTGCTAACACACATACATAGATATTTTCTTTTACTAACACCCATACACAGACTTTCTCTTTCACTAACACACATGCATAGGCATTCTCTTTGACTAACACATACATAGACTTTCTCTTTAACTTACACACATACACAACCTACTCATAGACATTTTCTTTTGCTATTAAATATTTGTGTAGTAGTGACTACGCAGTCCGAAATGAATGCATAGGTGTTTTTGGCGGAATAGGTTTGAGACGTTTTTCGAAAGACGCAGTCAGAACATACGAGAATTTAGCGGCACTCTCCGTTTTTGTTTTTGTTTTCCTTTCCTTCTCCTCCTTTTTTTTTTTTTTTTTTGTGTACCAAGAACCAAATTACAATGAATGCGCATTTCTTTCCCAAAATTTAAATGCTTGCAACACGAAATATTTCTAGAATTTCATTTTAATATTTAATTTCTATTTGATATCTTCGATTGACCCACCCACTCTTTCCTTCACTAGCCTGTGGAAAACAAGGATTACGAAAACAAAACATGATAAATGAGACAGGACAAAAACAACGTCTCTTGAACTTGATCAGTCAGCCGTTTCATTGCGTTCCAACATTCGACCTTGCTCGGTTACGTTTGTCTTTTCGCGATCTCTTATGCTGTCTCATACGCGGTTCAACATTCAGAATGGGTTCTTTTTTTTTTTTTTTTTCTTCTTTTTTTTTTTTACGAAGTTGGCTGTCGCTACAAATCTTCTCTGAAGGTCTCGTCATTTGCAAACGATATCTCCTAAAACGGTGATTTATTCTTTATCTCTTTATCAAAGAGACATGCACATTTTTTTTAGAAAATTAAATACATAACTTTTAGTAAAATGGGTAAAAACGAACTTATTTATTTTACTTAACATTTTCGGGTGCAAGGCGACTTAGATAAACATGGCACTTTACACTTGTAGCTTCCAGAAAAGGTAGAAAGCGAAAGCCTACACATTTGTGGATGGTACCCCTAACGTTTCCAGGATAAGATTCAGATTCTACAATCAGTAGACCGAACATTAGAAATAGGGGTGATGGGCAGTTGACATGGGCATCCTCCGAGCGGAGTGGAACAGACTCAAACTGAACGCATGCGATAAATGGGTGGACAGCAAGGCTTCCCAACAGTATGTCGCAATCGACGGACATGGGTAAACGTGGTGATCTCAGTGACTTTGATCGTGTTGCCGCAAGACAAATGGGTTATTCTATCGCCCAAGTGGTAAGAACCCTACAGTTCCCGAGGGTAACCGTACCAAACTCGGTAGCACAGTAATGTCGAATCGACATCGATTTTCGGTTACCAGGTCGATATTACGTCGAGGCATAATTTTCAACGTAAAATCGATGAGACGGAACGTCAAGAAAAATAATTACATTGAATTTCAGTATACATGTAGACGGTTTTACGCAGTTTTCCTTTAGTTCCATTAGGCCGAATAATCGATGTTTTTTATCCGATCTATAAGCACCGAGCTCATGTGGCTCTGCAAATATTACGCCAAACTTTTTCGGATGCTGGAGTGTTGGTCGGTTGTATCATTTCTGTTGTAATGAAAGTCTTACCTGTCTCCTTTTTCGTCCGTAAGTTAAAAGATTTTTTTTTTGCTTAAGTATGTTTATAAGAAGTTTGAGTCTCGTTCCATTAAGTAGACTTACTTCTTAAGATGTATAATTTGTACGTGGGCATATCCCAATTAGGGATAGGCCTAGCGCGATGCTGATAGATCATCAAAAATTCTGTGAAATTTTTGAGAATTATGTGTCTTTTCGAAAGCGTCCGAAAAGACTCGGATGTTGAAAAAATAAAAATAACATCATGTAATCGTAGACAGCGTCACAGAATCGTACTACAAACACGAATAAATTCTACGTTTTATGCCACGATTAAAAGTTCAGAATTTCATGTTTCAACATCTAAATTGTAAAGTAAACGTAGATTCGACTTTACAACAGTACTAGAATCGATGACTGAACTACGTAACATCAATCGACGTCTACACTACGTACGTAGCAACGACGTATATGTTTCTCTCGAAAAGTCGAATCTTCGTCTACTGTTGGCTTGGTATCGACTTAATAGGTTTAAAATTGGACGTCGAAAAGACGTATCAAAAGTAAGCATGGATATCTATACTCGACATTTCATATCAACTAGAAATCGATCAAACATTCGACGTCGAATCAATGTAATGTGCTATCGGGGAAGAGAGTATACCATCAACGGACAAACCAGCGCCCAGAGAGTAAGCGGTGGTTACCCGCACACCATTGATGACCGGGGCCGACGTAGGCTATCCAGGCTCGTATAGATCTACCGCTTGGCAACGGCGGCATGAATCACATCCAAGTTAAATGTCGGAGGCCCAAGCACAGCGTCAGTGAGTGAACGGTGTGGAGCACAATGCATACCATGGGCTACGGAGCCGACGCCCTACTCGTGTGCCACTGGTGACGTCTCGTCATCGGACATTGTGCCGAAATCACATCCAGGTTAAAAGTCGGAGGCCCAAGCAGCGTCAGTGAGTGAATGGTGTGGAGCACAATGCATACCATGGGCTACGGAGCCGACGCCCTACTCGTGTGCCACTGGTGACGTCTCGTCATCGGACATTGTGCCGAAATCACATCCAGGTTAAATGTCGGAGGCCCAAGCAGCGTCAGTGAGTGAATGGTGTGGAGCACAATGCATACCATGGGCTACGGAGCTGACGCCCTACTCGTGTGCCACGGTTGACGTCTCGTCATCGGATATTGTGTCGAAATCACATTCAGGTTAAATGTCGGAGGCCCAAGCAGCGTCAGTGAGTGAATGGTGTGGAGCACAATGCATACCATGGGCTACGGAGCCGACGCCCTACTCGTGTGCCACTGTTGACGTCTCGTCATCGGACATTGTGCCGAAATCACATTCAGGTTAAATGTCGGAGGCCCAAGCAGCGTCAGTGAGTGAATGGTGTGGAGCACAATGCATACCATGGGCTACGGAGCTGACGCCCTACTCGTGTGCCACTGTTGACGTCTCGTCTTCGTACATTGTGCCGAAATCACATTAAGGTTAAATGTCGGAGGCCCAAACAGCGTCAGTGAGTGAATGGTGTGGAGCACAATGCATACCATGGGCTACGGAGCCGACGCCCTACTCGTGTGCCACGGTTGACGTCTCGTCATCGGATATTGTGTCGAAATCACATTCAGGTTAAATGTCGGAGGCCCAAGCAGCGTCAGTGAGTGAATGGTGTGGAGCACAATGCATACCATGGGCTACGGAGCTGACGCCCTACTCGTGTGCCACTGTTGACTGCTCGTCATCGGACATTGTGCCGAAATCATATCCAGGTTAAATGTCGGAGGCCTAAGCAGCGTCAGTGAGTGAATGGTGTGGAGCACAATGCATACCATGGGCTACGGAGCTGACGCCCTACTCGTGTGCCACTGTTGACGTCTCGTCATCGGACATTGTGCCGAAATCACATCCAGGTTAAATGTCGGCGGCCCAAGCAGCGTCAGTGAGTGAATGGTGTGGAGCACAATGCATACCATGGGCTACGGAGCTGACGCCCTACTCGTGTGCCACTGTTGACGTCTCGTCATCGGACATTGTGCCGAAATCACATTCAGGGTAAATGTCGGAGGCCCAAGCAGCGTCAGTGAGTGAATGGTGTGGAGCACAATGCATACCATGGGCTACGGAGCTGACGCCCTACTCGTGTGCCACTGTTGACGTCTCGTCATCGGACATTGTGCCGAAATCACATCCAGGTTAAATGTCGGAGGCCCAAGCAGCGTCAGTGAGTGAATGGTGTGGAGCACAATGCATACCATGGGCTACGGAGCCGACGCCCTACTCGTGTGCCACTGTTGACTGCTCGTCATCGGACATTGTGCCGAAATCACATCCAGGTTAAATGTCGGAGGCCTAAGCAGCGTCAGTGAGTGAATGGTGTGGAGCACAATGCATAGCCTGGGCTACGGAGCTGACGCCCTACTCGTGTGCCACTGTTGACTGCTCGTCATCGGACATTGTGCCGAAATCACATCCAGGTTAAATGTCGGAGGCCCAAGCAGCGTCAGTTAGTGAATGGTGTGGAGCACAATGCATAAAATGGGCTTCGGAGCCGAAGCCCTACTCGTGTGCCACTGTTGACGTCTCGTCATCGGACATTGTGCCGAAATCACATCCAGGTTAAATGTCGGAGGCCCAAGCAGCGTCAGTGAGTGAATGGTGTGGAGCACAATGCATAAAATGGGCTTCGGAGCCGAAGCCCTACTCGTGTGCCACTGTTGACGTCTCGTCATCGGACATTGTGCCGAAATCACATTCAGGGTAAATGTCGGAGGCCTAAGCAGCGTCAGTGAGTGAATGGTGTGGAGCACAATGCATACCATGGGCTACGGAGCTGACGCCCTACTCGTGTGCCACTGTTGACGTCTCGTCATCGGACATTGTGCCGAAATCACATCCAGGTTAAATGTCGGAGGCCCAAGCAGCGTCAGTGAGTGAATGGTGTGGAGCACAATGCATAGCATGGGCTACGGAGCTGACGCCCTACTCGTGTGCCACTGTTGACTGCTCGTCATCGGACATTGTGCCGAAATCACATCCAGGTTAAATGTCGGAGGCCCAAGCAGCGTCAGTGAGTGAATGGTGTGGAGCACAATGCATAGCCTGGGCTACGGAGCCGACGCCCTACTCGTGTGCCACTGTTGACGTCTCGTCATCGGACATTGTGCCGAAATCACATTCAGGGTAAATGTCGGAGGCCTAAGCAGCGTCAGTGAGTGAATGGTGTGGAGCACAATGCATACCATGGGCTACGGAGCTGACGCCCTACTCGTGTGCCACTGTTGACTGCTCGTCATCGGACATTGTGCCGAAATCACATCAAGGTTAAATGTTAGAGGCCCAAGCAGCGTCAGTGAGTGAATGGTGTGGAGCACAATGCATACCATGGGCTACGGAGCTGAAGCCCTACTCGTGTGCCACTGTTGACTGCTCGTCATCGGAAATTGTGCCGAAATCACATCCAGGTTAAATGTCGGAGGCCCAAGCAGCGTCAGTGAGCGAATGGTGTGGAGCACAATGCATAGCATGGGCTACGGAGCTGACGCCCTACTCGTGTGCCACTGTTGACTGCTCGTCATCGGACATTGTGCCGAAATCACATCCAGGTTAAATGTCGGAGGCCCAAGCAGCGTCAGTGAGTGAATGGTGTGGAGCACAATGCATAGCCTGGGCTACGGAGCTGACGCCCTACTCGTGTGCCACTGTTGACTGCTCGTCATCGGACATTGTGCCGAAATCACATCCAGGTTAAATGTCGGAGGCCCAAGCAGCGTCAGTGAGCGAATGGTGTGGAGCACAATGCATAGCCTGGGCTACGGAGCTGACGCCCTACTCGTGTGCCACTGTTGACTGCTCGTCATCGGAAATTGTGCCGAAATCACATCCAGGTTAAATGTCGGAAGCCCAAGCAGCGCCAGTGAGTGAATGGTGTGGGGCACAATGCATACCATGGGCTTCGGAGCCGACGCCCTACTCGTGTGCCACTGTTGACGTCTCGTCATCGGACATTGTGCCGAAATCACATCCAGGTTAAATGTCGGAGGCCTAAGCAGCGTCAGTGAGTGAATGGTGTGGAGCACAATGCATACCATGGGCTACGGAGCTGACGCCCTACTCGTGTGCCACTGTTGACGTCTCGTCATCGGACATTGTGCCGAAATCACATCCAGGTTAAATGTCGGAGGCCCAAGCAGCGTCAGTGAGTGAATGGTGTGGAGCACAATGCATAGCATGGGCTACGGAGCTGACGCCCTACTCGTGTGCCACTGTTGACTGCTCGTCATCGGACATTCTGCCGAAATCACATCCACGTTAAATGTCGGAAGCCCAAGCAGCGCCAGTGAGTGAATGGTGTGGGGCACAATGCATACCATGGGCTTCGGAGCCGAAGCCCTACTCGTGTGCCACTGTTGACGTCTCGTCATCGGACATTGTGCCGAAACCACATCCTGGTTAAATGTCGGAGGCCTAAGCAGCGTCAGTGAGTGAATGGTGTGGAGCACAATGCATACCATGGGCTACGGAGCTGACGCCCTACTCGTGTGCCACTGTTGACTGCTCGTCATCGGAAATTGTGCCGAAATCACATCCAGGATAAATGTCGGAGGCCTAAGCAGCGTCAGTGAGTGAATGGTGTGGAGCACAATGCATACTATGGGCTACGGAGCTGACGCCCTACTCGTGTGCCACTGTTGACTGCTCGTCATCGGACATTGTGCCGAAATCACATCAAGGTTAAATGTTAGAGGCCCAAGCAGCGTCAGTGAGTGAATGGTGTGGAGCACAATGCATACCATGGGCTACGGAGCTGAAGCCCTACTCGTGTGCCACTGTTGACTGCTCGTCATCGGAAATTGTGCCGAAATCACATCCAGGTTAAATGTCGGAGGCCCAAGCAGCGTCAGTGAGCGAATGGTGTGGAGCACAATGCGTAGCATGGGCTACGGAGCTGACGCCCTACTCGTGTGACACTGTTGACTGCTCGTCATCGGACATTGTGCCGAAATCACATCCAGGTTAAATGTCGGAGGCCCAAGCAGCGTCAGTGAGTGAATGGTGTGGAGCACAATGCATACCATGGGCTACGGAGCTAACGCCCTACTCGTGTGCCACTGTTGACTGCTCGTCATCGGAAATTGTGCCGAAATCACATTCAGGTTAAATGTCGGAGGCCCAAGCAGCGTCAGTGAGTGAATGGTGTGGAGCACAATGCATAGCATGGGCTACGGAGCTGACGCCCTACTCGTGTGCCACTGTTGACTGCTCGTCATCGGAAATTGTGCCGAAATCACATCCAGGTTAAATGTCGGAAGCCCAAGCAGCGCCAGTGAGTGAATGGTGTGGGGCACAATGCATACCATGGGCTTCGGAGCCGAAGCCCTACTCGTGTGCCACTGTTGACGTCTCGTCATCGGACATTGTGCCGAAATCACATCCAGGTTAAATGTCGGAGGCCTAAGCAGCGTCAGTGAGTTAATGGTGTGGAGCACAATGCATACCATGGGCTACGGAGCTGACGCCCTACTCGTGTGCCACTGTTGACTGCTCGTCATCGGACATTGTGCCGAAATCACATCCAGGTTAAATGTCGGAGGCCCAAGCAGCGTCAGTGAGTGAATGGTGTGGAGCACAATGCATAGCATGGGCTACGGAGCTGACGCCCTACTCGTGTGCCACTGTTGACTGCTCGTCATCGGACATTCTGCCGAAATCACATCCACGTTAAATGTCGGAAGCCCAAGCAGCGCCAGTGAGTGAATGGTGTGGGGCACAATGCATACCATGGGCTTCGGAGCCGAAGCCCTACTCGTGTGCCACTGTTGACGTCTCGTCATCGGACATTGTGCCGAAATCACATCAAGGTTAAATGTCGGAGGCCCAAGCAGCGTCAGTGAGTGAATGGTGTGGAGCACAATGCATACCATGGGCTACGGAGCTGACGCCCTACTCGCGTGCCACTGTTGACTGCTCGTCATCGGACATTGTGCCGAAATCACATCAAGGTTAAATGTTGGAGGCCCAAGCAGCGTCAGTGAGTGAATGGTGTGGAGCACAATGCATACCATGGGCTACGGAGCTGACGCCCTACTCGTGTGCCACTGTTGACGTCTCGTCATCGGACATTCTGCCGAAATCACATCAGGTTAAATGTCGGAGGCCCAAGCAGCGTCAGTGAGTGAATGGTGTGGGGCACAATGCATACCATGGGCTACGGAGCCGACGCCCTACTCGTGTGCCACTGTTGACGTCTCGTCATCGGACATTGTGCCGAAATCACATCCAGGTTAAATGTCGGAGGCCCAAGCAGCGTCAGTGAGTGAATGGTGTGGGGCACAATGCATACCATGGGCTACGGAGCCGACGCCCTACTCGTGTGCCACTGTTGACGTCTCGTCATCGGACATTGTGCCGAAATCACATTCAGGTTAAATGTCGGAGGCCCAAGCAGCGTCAGTGAGTGAATGGTGTGGAGCACAATGCATACCATGGGCTACGGAGCCGACGCCCTACTCGTGTGCCACTGTTGACGTCTCGTCATCGGACATTGTGCCGAAATCACATCCAGGTTAAATGTCGGAGGCCCAAGCAGCGTCAGTGAGTGAATGGTGTGGAGCACAATGCATACCATGGGCTACGGAGCCGACGCCCTACTCGTGTGCCACTGTTGACGTCTCGTCATCGGACATTGTGCCGAAATCACATCCAGGTTAAATGTCGGAGGCCTAAGCAGCGTCAGTGAGTGAATGGTGTGGAGCACAATGCATACCATGGGCTACGGAGCTGACGCCCTACTCGTGTGCCACTGTTGACGTCTCGTCATCGGACATTGTGCCGAAATCACATCCAGGTTAAATGTCGGAGGCCCAAGCAGCGTCAGTGAGTGAATGGTGTGGAGCACAATGCATACCATGGGCTACGGAGCTGACGCCCTACTCGTGTGCCACTGTTGACGTCTCGTCATCGGACATTGTGCCGAAATCACATCCAGGTTAAATGTCGGAGGCCCAAGCAGCGTCAGTGAGTGAATGGTGTGGAGCACAATGCATACCATGGGCTACGGAGCCGACGCCCTACTCGTGTGCCACTGTTGACGTCTCGTCATCGGACATTGTGCCGAAATCACATTCCAGGGTTAAATGTCGGAGGCCCAAGCAGCGTCAGTGAGTGAATGGTGTGGGGCACAATGCATACCATGGGCTACGGAGCCGACGCCCTACTCGTGTGCCACTGTTGACGTCTCGTCATCGGACATTGTGCCGAAATCACATCCAGGTTAAATGTCGGAGGCCCAAGCAGCGTCAGTGAGTGAATGGTGTGGGGCACAATGCATACCATGGGCTACGGAGCCGACGCCCTACTCGTGTGCCACTGTTGACTGCTCGTCATCGGACATTGTGCCGAAATCACATCCAGGTTAAATGTCGGAGGCCCAAGCAGCGTCAGTGAGTGAATGGTGTGGAGCACAATGCATACCATGGGCTACGGAGCTGACGCCCTACTCGTGTGCCACTGTTGACTGCTCGTCATCGGACATTGTGCCGAAATCACATCCAGGTTAAATGTCGGAGGCCCAAGCAGCGTCAGTGAGTGAATGGTGTGGAGCACAATGCATACCATGGGCTACGGAGCTGACGCCCTACTCGTGTGCCACTGTTGACTGCTCGTCATCGGACATTGTGCCGAAATCACATCCAGGTTAAATGTCGGAGGCCCAAGCAGCGTCAGTGAGTGAATGGTGTGGAGCACAATGCATACCATGGGCTACGGAGCTGACGCCCTACTCGTGTGCCACTGTTGACTGCTCGTCATCGGACATTGTGCCGAAATCACATCCAGGTTAAATGTCGGAGGCCCAAGCAGCGTCAGTGAGTGAATGGTGTGGGGCACAATGCATACCATGGGCTACGGAGCCGACGCCCTACTCGTGTGCCACTGTTGACGTCTCGTCATCGGACATTGTGCCGAAATCACATCCAGGTTAAATGTCGGAGGCCCAAGCAGCGTCAGTGAGTGAATGGTGTGGGGCACAATGCATACCATGGGCTACGGAGCCGACGCCCTACTCGTGTGCCACTGTTGACGTCTCGTCATCGGACATTGTGCCGAAATCACATCCAGGTTAAATGTCGGAGGCCCAAGCAGCGTCAGTGAGTGAATGGTGTGGAGCACAATGCATACCATGGGCTACGGAGCCGACGCCCTACTCGTGTGCCACTGTTGACGTCTCGTCATCGGACATTGTGCCGAAATCACATTCAGGTTAAATGTCGGAGGCCCAAGCAGCGTCAGTGAGTGAATGGTGTGGAGCACAATGCATACCATGGGCTACGGAGCTGACGCCCTACTCGTGTGCCACTGTTGACTGCTCGTCATCGGACATTGTGCCGAAATCACATCCAGGTTAAATGTCGGAGGCCCAAGCAGCGTCAGTGAGTGAATGGTGTGGAGCACAATGCATACCATGGGCTACGGAGCTGACGCCCTACTCGTGTGCCACTGTTGACTGCTCGTCATCGGACATTGTGCCGAAATCACATCCAGGTTAAATGTCGGAGGCCCAAGCAGCGTCAGTGAGTGAATGGTGTGGAGCACAATGCATACCATGGGCTACGGAGCCGACGCCCTACTCGTGTGCCACTGTTGACTGCTCGTCATCGGACATTGTGCCGAAATCACATCCAGGTTAAATGTCGGAGGCCCAAGCAGCGTCAGTGAGTGAATGGTGTGGAGCACAATGCATACCATGGGCTACGGAGCTGACGCCCTACTCGTGTGCCACTGTTGACTGCTCGTCATCGGACATTGTGCCGAAATCACATCCAGGTTAAATGTCGGAGGCCCAAGCAGCGTCAGTGAGTGAATGGTGTGGAGCACAATGCATACCATGGGCTACGGAGCTGACGCCCTACTCGTGTGCCACTGTTGACGTCTCGTCATCGGACATTGTGCCGAAATCACATCCAGGTTAAATGTCGGAGGCCCAAGCAGCGTCAGTGAGTGAATGGTGTGGGGCACAATGCATACCATGGGCTACGGAGCTGACGCCCTACTCGTGTGCCACTGTTGACTGCTCGTCATCGGACATTGTGCCGAAATCACATCCAGGTTAAATGTCGGAGGCCCAAGCAGCGTCAGTGAGTGAATGGTGTGGGGCACAATGCATACCATGGGCTACGGAGCCGACGCCCTACTCGTGTGCCACTGTTGACGTCTCGTCATCGGACATTGTGCCGAAATCACATTCAGGTTAAATGTCGGAGGCCCAAGCAGCGTCAGTGAGTGAATGGTGTGGGGCACAATGCATACCATGGGCTACGGAGCCGACGCCCTACTCGTGTGCCACTGTTGACTGCTCGTCATCGGACATTGTGCCGAAATCACATCCAGGTTAAATGTCGGAGGCCCAAGCAGCGTCAGTGAGTGAATGGTGTGGAGCACAATGCATACCATGGGCTACGGAGCCGACGCCCTACTCGTGTGCCACTGTTGACGTCTCGTCATCGGACATTGTGCCGAAATCACATCCAGGTTAAATGTCGGAGGCCCAAGCAGCGTCAGTGAGTGAATGGTGTGGGGCACAATGCATACCATGGGCTACGGAGCTGACGCCCTACTCGTGTGCCACTGTTGACGTCTCGTCATCGGACATTGTGCCGAAATCACATCCAGGTTAAATGTCGGAGGCCCAAGCAGCGTCAGTGAGTGAATGGTGTGGAGCACAATGCATACCATGGGCTACGGAGCTGACGCCCTACTCGTGTGCCACTGTTGACGTCTCGTCATCGGACATTGTGCCGAAATCACATCCAGGTTAAATGTCGGAGGCCCAAGCAGCGTCAGTGAGTGAATGGTGTGGAGCACAATGCATACCATGGGCTACGGAGCCGACGCCCTACTCGTGTGCCACTGTTGACGTCTCGTCATCGGACATTGTGCCGAAATCACATCCAGGTTAAATGTCGGAGGCCCAAGCAGCGTCAGTGAGTGAATGGTGTGGAGCACAATGCATACCATGGGCTACGGAGCCGACGCCCTACTCGTGTGCCACTGTTGACGTCTCGTCATCGGACATTGTGCCGAAATCACATCCAGGTTAAATGTCGGAGGCCTAAGCAGCGTCAGTGAGTGAATGGTGTGGAGCACAATGCATACCATGGGCTACGGAGCCGACGCCCTACTCGTGTGCCACTGTTGACTGCTCGTCATCGGACATTGTGCCGAAATCACATCAAGGTTAAATGTCGGAGGCCCAAGCAGCGTCAGTGAGTGAATGGTGTGGAGCACAATGCATACCATGGGCTACGGAGCCGACGCCCTACTCGTGTGCCACTGTTGACGTCTCGTCATCGGACATTGTGCCGAAATCACATTCAAGGTTAAATGTCGGAGGCCCAAGCAGCGTCAGTGAGTGAATGGTGTGGAGCACAATGCATACCATGGGCTACGGAGCTGACGCCCTACTCGTGTGCCACTGTTGACTGCTCGTCATCGGACATTGTGCCGAAATCACATTCAAGGGTAAATGTTGGAGGCCCAAGCAGCGTCAGTGAGTGAATGGTGTGGAGCACAATGCATACCATGGGCTATGGAGCTGACGCCCTACTCGTGTGCCACTGTTGACTGCTCTCGTCATCGGACATTGTGCCGAAATCACATCAAGGTTAAATGTCGGAGGCCCAAGCAGCGTCAGTGAGTGAATGGTGTGGAGCACAATGCATACCATGGGCTACGGAGCTGACGCCCTACTCGTGTGCCACTGTTGACTGCTCATTATCGGACATTATGTCTCGCCTGGTGCCGAGAATATTAAACCTGGACCACAGGAGAGTAGCGCCGCGTCGTGTTGTCAGTTGAATCCTGGTTTCAGTTATACCGAGCTGACGAGAGGGAGTGGGTGTGGCGTCGACACGCATGAGGCCATGGCCCTGTCGTGCCAGGTTGGCTCTGTTCAAGGCGCGTGTAGCTTTGTGATGATTTGGGGAGCCGTCGCTTGGGATACATTAGACCCCCTAATTGTGCCCGGTAAGATCTTTAACCGTTGCGAGCTATCAGCATGCGCTGACTGATCTGTTTCACGCATTCATGGCCTTCGTGCATACTGAAGCCTAGCAGGACAATGCGCCGAACCACAATCACCCATGCACGGCTCGAGGAACATTCGTCTCAGTTTGGAATCATCCAGTGGCTACCAAAGTCCCCGGATCTAAACCTTGTGGAAGCTTTCTGGGATGCCGTGGTGAGGAACATCACATCCATGGATCCTGGTCAGACGTCTAGGGTGGAGTTGAGAACAATGCTGCAACAGGCATGGCTGGCATTACCTCCGGAAACCCTCAGGCATCTGGTGAAGTCGATGCCTCGACGTGTACAGGCTGTTATTTGCGCTAGAGGAGGACCAATACAATATTAGGTAGGGGTCTATGGTTCGTCCATTGAGTGTACTGTAATTTTGCAATCTTACCCAGTCTTTTTCCAGGAGAAGAGCTTGACATTTTAGCTCAACGACTGAATAAAGTCGGCATTATTGTTGCATTTCAATATGATGATACTGCACTGACCGAAAAAAATCCCAACACCAAGATGGGGTTGTGTTAGATAAACGACAGTTGATAGGCGGTGAGAGTACATCTGTAAGATGACGTCCATGCAAATTTCGCGCTCGACGCATACGTGTGGCGCTAGTAGCGCCCCTCGGAACATGCAAAGCAGGTTTGCTGTAAATACGCGCTGTAACGTTCGTGAGCGTTAGTTATCGTTGAGATTCGACGTAGGGTATTGATGTTAGTCAAGAATGCCTTTAAGAAGACGAAGAAGCCATTTTCAACAGCTCACGGAGTTTGAACGAGGTCGTGTAATAGGGCTACGAGAAGGTGGATTTTCGTTCCGCAATATTGCAGAACGACTTGGCAGGAATGTAGCCTTTGTGCAAGATTGTTGGCAACGGTGGTCAAGGGAAGGTACTGTCTCATGAAGACCGGGTTCCGGCCGGCTACGTGGCACTACTAAGAGGGAAGACTGCCGTGTACGGCGCATGGCAGTGGCGCATCGTACCGCGTCTGCGGCACCAATTCGAGCTGAAGTTGCCACCACAGTGACACAACGAACTGTTACAAATCGGTTACTTGAAGGACAGCTCCGAGCCAGACGCCCTGTAGCGTGCATTCCACTTACTCGAAACCACTTCCGTTTGCGACGTCAGTGGTGTCAAGCTAGAGCTCATTGGAGGACGGAGTGGAGATCTGTTGTGTTTTCTGATGAAAACCGGTTCTGCCTGGGTGCCAGTGATGGCCGTGTGTTGGTTAGAAGGAGGCCAGGTGAGCGCCTGCAACCAACCTGTCTGCGGCCGAGACACACTGGACCTACACCTGGAGTTATGGTCTGGGGAGCAATTTCCTATGACAGCAGGAGCACTCTCGTGGTTATCCCACGCACCCTGACGGCACAGTTGTACGTCGGTCTGGTGATTCAACCTGTTGTGCTGCCATTCATGAACAGCATTCCAGGGGGTGTTTTCCAACAGGATAACGCTCGCCCGCATACCGCTGTTGTAACCCAACATGCTCTACAGAGTGTCGACATGTTGCCGTGGCCTGCTAGATCACCAGATCTTTCACCAATCGAGCACGTATGGGACATCATTGGACGACAACTCCAGCGTCACCCCCAACCAGCATTAACCGTCCCTGTATTGACCGACCAATTGCAACAGGCATGGAACTCCATCCCACAAACTGACATCCAGCACCTGTACGACACAATGCATGAACGTTTGCGTGCTTGCATTCAACATTCTGGCGGTTACACCGGCTATTAATGTACCAGCAATTCACATTTAAAATGGCTCTTCTCGTGCTTACATTAAGCTGTGATCTTGAAACCTTAATCGATTAAATATGTTACCTATACAAATGTATTGCCGCCATTTCATTCCTCTACAACTATTTTTTCGTGGTGTTGGGATTTTTTTCCGTCAGTGTAAAACGCAGGAATTATGTTCTAAGAATTCAGTGTTCTGGTAATGCCCTAGTACAGACTCCTTTGAAATCCACCGGCTCATGCAGCTGAGCTTCGCGGCGTAAAGCGCTGGCGAGCACGGCATTTCACGTCGCGGACGACCGTCCACTCTCGTAGCCTTAAGGGGATAGTAAACAAATTGCAAATGTAACAATCACCTAGGAAACGAAGACGGATTCTCTTAAGGGACCATCTACAAATGTGACTTACTACGGCCACGCGAAAGCATGTTTCTTGACAAGTAAGTAACCTATTTGCACGCATATGGTCTCTTTCTACTCAAGAACGAACCACACCTATCAGGTACGATAGAAAATTACGTTCCATCCGTCCGCCGTTTATCTGTCTGTCCGTCCAGAAGAATAAAAGCACGCAACCCCACCGAGAAACAACCGATTTTCACGGAAATGATTTCTTCCTACTCACAGCTATCAGATACGACAGAAAATTACGTTATATCCGTCCGCTGTTTGTCTGTCCGTGCAAATCGGTTGTTTCTCGGTGGGGTTGAGTGCTTTTATTCTTGCGGACGGACAGACAGACAGACGGCGGACGGATGGAATGCAGTTTTCTATCGTTCTATCGTGTCTGATGGGTATGATTCATCCCTGAGTAGAAAGAGACCATTTCTGTACAAATCGGTTGTTTCTCGGAGGAGATATTTGTTTTTATTCTCCGGGACGGACGGACAGACGGCGGAAGGATGGGACGTAATTCTGCATTGTATCTCATGGGTGATTCGTTCTTGAGCAGAAAGAGACCATTTGCGTGCAAATCGGTTACTTACTTGTTAAGAAACATGCTTTCGTGTGTCCATAGTAAGTCGCATTTCAATTTGTAGATGGTCCCTTAAGAAAACCCGTCTTCGTTTCCTAAGAAATTGTTACATTTGCAATTTGTTTGCGGTCCCTTTAAGGCTACCAGAGCCGACGGTCGTCCGCGACGTGAGATGCCGTGCTCGCCAGCGCTTTACGCCGCGGAGCTTAGCTACATGTGCCGGTGGATTTCGAATGTGTATGTATTAGGACATTAGCAATATTCTTACACCAGATTAAAGAAATTGTAACTTATAGCTGTAAAACTATCAGGTTTTTTTTCACTGTAAAACAGTATGTCTTACGCCACTTCGACCTAAATCTGTTTGCTGTACCCTTGAGTTTAATTTGAATTTGTAATTACAATTCGTCATACTTTTTTACACATTTGAAAATGAATAAATAGTAAACAGTCCAAAGTTAGGAATCGACTTACCATTTCAATATCCAAACTTTATTCAGTAGAAGGCATGTCAAGACGTACAGTGCTGAAGACTCTTCATTTCGCAAAAACAAGATGAAGATACAAATCACTATTAACTCGCTAATTTGACATGACATAATTGTCAACTCGCTGTAACAAAACCCAATCCACCTAATCCACTAATATCCACTCTCACGATGCCAATTTTGAAAAAACGTCGGAACAATGTGTCGTCAAGTCAGAAAACGTTTAAAGAGAAGGAACAAAATTTACATAAGAACCCAGAAATTCAAAATGATGGTTAAATTAGATGTATACCTTACAGATGGCAAACACATTTATTGGGCACTCACATTAGGTTCGTCAGTTGTGATAAACTCACGTAACTTAAATTCACAACTATGAACACATAATATTTGAATATGAAATACCACGAAAATTACTCATACTGCAGCGACGAAAGTTTCTAAAAAGACAAGTAACGTTGGTTAACAAAAGGTTCACTGAAATAGTAAAATACCTCGCTAAGGTAGTGTCGAAGTCACCTAACTCAAAACAGATGAAATCACCTCTCACATTTTGCACCTTGTCGCTCGTTTATATCAAAGTCAGGATAGGCAAACTTACTTATAGAAGGGCCAAATGAAAGAAAAAAAAAATTGGCTGGCCACAGACTTTTTCCATTAATTTTTCTTAAAATTCATTTTAAAAAATGATAAACACTCATGATAGACTGACATAAATAAATTCAAATACATTGAAAATGCTAAACAAACATGCATACCTAATAAATTATTTTCAAGTTCATTCAGAAGATTTATATGATTGGGGTGTGAGATGAGTGAAACAGTGATTGACCTTTCAGCATTTCTTCATAATCTGGGTTAAACTCTGAGGAGGATTCTCAATCTGTCTTTTCTCAGGAGAAAAGAGATGCTCTTCAGCAATTCGGTTTCTAAGATTACTCACCTCGAAAAGTTGGCGAGGCTCACTAAGCAAGTCTCAACAAGGAACAATATTTTACACGTGTATACATCTCCACCGTTGTCAGTCGGTCGCCATGACAGTGTCCCAACACCCGCATTCCCCCAGATATCAGTGGACTTCTTCTTATTCAACGTGTTTGGTGTCTTCTTCGAGAATAAATAAAGAGGGGTTGCAGCACGAGTCGTAAGTAAATTGGAAAAGACACTTTTGAAAGGTAAAATGAATCCTATCTTGAAACTGTACCCAGAAATTAATGAGGAACATTTCAGAATAGAGCAAGCTATGTTTTCCCCGATGAAATGATGTGTTATGCCTAAGAGAAGCAACATTTTAAAATTATTTATCTCGCGGCGTGGATTGAACACACTGGCGGACTGTAGTTTGCCCCCCATCCTTGATCTAGGTTATCTGACCTGACTGACACCCAGTGTTGTCAGCTGTCGTTTTCTCTGCTGCCAATCAACCGCTCGCTCTCCACAATAAAGAGTCTCCTAAGCGATGGTGCAGAGCCATTCTTCCACTAACAGTCCAACTCAAGCGTCATTTGCCGGATCTAGCTCAGAACAACGTTCATCAAGATCGCACGACTGCCAACTCGATTATGTAGCTGGTCATTTGCATACGTAAACCCAAAGGTGCTAGCAGCGGCGCGCTCACAGGTAAGTGGCCCAGGGACCCGAGCTTTTCCAGTGAGCTATCACTTGGTCATTCGTTCTTTATTATTGACTGCTTATTTAAAAATATACACGGTCGAGTCATATTATTGTGACTACCAGCTAATATCCAGAGTAACCGCCGTGTGCAGCGCGGACAGCAGTTAGACGGGCTGGGAGTGACTCAATACGGAGCTGGAAAGTGTTCACAGGTATGTGGAGCCATGTGACTCCAGTGCATCTAACAGCTGCTGGAGGGTGCGTGGTGGAGGATCCATAGAGCAAACAACACGATCGAGGTGGTCCCACAGATGCTCAATTGGGTTTACGTCTAGGGAATTAGGGGGCTAGGGAAGTACGTTAAAGTCTTCGTCGTGCTCTTCCAACCACTCTCGAACATTTCTAGCTATGTGACACGTTGCATTGTCGTTCTGGAAGATCCCATCCGCCCGAAGGAAGACAATCAGCATGTATGGGTGCACGTGGTCTGCGAGGATGGATTAATAACCAATTCGGTCCATAGTGATTTCCACAGGTATGAGTGGACCCAGAAAATGCCACGAAAACATTCCCCAGACCATAACGTTGCCCCCACCAGCTTGTGTTCTTCCAGCAGTGGTTGAAGAGTGTTCGTTCTCCGATGTTTCTCGCCTTATACGCCAAGATCCATCCGTTCGATGAAGCAGAAAACGTGACTCATCGGAGAACGCAATACTTTGCCAATCAGCGGAGGTCCAATTCCGATACTGCCGTGCAAATTTAAGCCTTTTCTGCCGATGCAGCTCGTTAGCATAGGTGCAGTGACCATCCGTCTGCATCGGAACCCCATACGCAACAGGGTTCGCTGAAGTGTCGTTTTACACACACTTCTGGTAGCCCCCTGGTTCATTCGGCCAGTGAGTTGCTCCGCTGCAGCGTGTCGATCACCACCTTCGAAGTCGACGTTCTCATATCACATCAATGGCACGTGGTGCTCGGCAGTTTCCACATCGATTACTCGCAATGGTGCCATTTCTCCATCACGATACACTTTAACCACAGCAACACGCGAACAGTTCACAAACTGCGATGTTTCAGAAATACTGCCACCCTTGGCCCTAAAGCTGATAAACATTCCTTTTTGCAAATCGGATAAATCGCTCCTTTTATTAATGACAGCAACGAGTGATATGTTTTCAGAATACCTACTGCATACCTTATATACCCTCCAAGCCAGCTCACAACACGTGCCTTCATTCATTAGCAACGCGCTATTGATGTCAAAAGTAGGAGGTGGTCACAATAGTGTGACTCGACTGTGTATAAAAAAGTTCTCTCGCTCTCCCTCACTCTAAGAGCCCGCCCGAGCCCTAACCGCAGTAAATATTCTACAGCCCGAGCCCGAATCGGGCCCGGGCTCTGCTTCAGGTTTTCCGGCTCGAATTCAATGTCACACTGTGGCGCCCATACTTTTAGGGGGGAGGGGGGCTAAGAAAAATTCTTACCTCCTTCAAGGCTGTCAAAGATTTTAGTAAATATACAAGATACTAAAATACAACAAAAATAATTGTTACATTCAATCATTATTATCTTATTATTTTGAAAAATGCCTTAAAAAAAGGTTTCGTCTATTTTAGTGTTTTGAATTTATCAAATATGTGGCTATACCAACGGTTGGGGGGGGGGCTAGATGGGTGCCCTTGATGTCACACCCTTTTTTTACGCTTTCCAACCGTAGGTTGAAGAAGCGTATGTGCTCCACCTTTTTCCGTCCGTCCGTCGATCTGTCCGTCTGTCCGTCGGCCTGTCGGCACGATAACTCGCGTAAAAATGGTTCGATTTCGATGAAATTTTAGTATGTGGTAGGAAACCACCTGGGGACGAACCCTATTGAAAATGGGACAAATGGGGTTAAAGGTCAAGACATATGAGCGGGATCCATTCCATTGCTCTTATGCCTCATAACTTGAGCACATATGGTTTGATTTCAATGAAATTTTAGTATCTGGTAGGGGACCACATGGAGAGAAATCCTTTTGAAAATGGGATAAATGGGGTCAAAGGGCAGGACATAGGATCGGGATCCATTCAATCACCCTTATCCCATACTATTAAGGTGGACGTCAAGTAATTTTGCTTCCTATATTTCTAATGGAAAAACTTTTCTACACATTTCCTACACAATTAGTGTGTTCCCAAGGATGGAAATTTGAACATCGATTAAAATAACTTCATATTATAACTTGGAATACTTAACATTTTCTGAAACATAGCCATAATTATATTAAAAGCAATAACGTTTCCTATGGTGGTGTTGAAACCAGAAAAAA
Source organism: Macrothele yani (assembly GCA_039090855.1). Lineage (NCBI taxonomy): Eukaryota > Metazoa > Arthropoda > Arachnida > Araneae > Macrothelidae > Macrothele > Macrothele yani. Next base: position 126,815,181 of record CM077008.1, on the reverse strand, counting down.
GATGACGCGACCTGTACTTTGATGACGTCAGTACACAAATAAATGCTGGATTGCATAATTATGGTTATGTTTTAGAAAATCTTAAGTATTCCAAGTTATAAAATGAAGCTACTTTAATCGATGTTCAAATTTTCTTCCTTGGGAACGCATTAGTTGTGAAGAAAATGTGTACAGAAATTTTTCCATTCGAAATACAGGAAGCAAAATTACTTGACGTCCACCTTAAAGGAGCAATTCTTGTATCTATGAAAATTTTATTTTGAAAATGGCTCTAAGGATTTTGATGACAGTCTCTAATCTACCATTTTGTGGTACTAGAAATCGATTTAGCTTGATCTCAACTTTAGGAAAATTCGTTTAGTGGGTTAAATAACCACCCCGAATTACCACGTTTTCAGTGTCATGGCGTCGTTCCATTAATGTTACCCATGCTTAGAAATCTTATGGAGTCACAAGCTCGCGATTGAGATGTTGGCGCGCGATCACGCCATCTGTCTCATTACGTCACGCGTTGTGTGAGGATCCTATTAAAGTTTTATGACGTCACACTCTTTCAAGCAGATGGTCGCGATTCCCATCTGCCTCATTACGTCACGCGTTGTGTGCTTATGCCCGTCCGCACGATAACTCGCGTAACAATCGTTCGATTTCGATGAAATTTTAGTATGTCGTAGGGGACCACCTGGGAAAGAACCCTATTGGAAGTGAACGAAATGGAGTCAAAGGTTAAGACATAGGAGCGGGATCAATTCCACTGCTTTTATGCGTCATAACTAAAGTAAAAAAGGTTTGATTTCGATGAAATTTTAGTATGTGGTAGGGGCCCGCCTGACGACAAACCTTATTGAAAATGGGGGAAATGGGATCAAAGGTCAGGACATAGAAACGGAATCACTTCCATCGCCATTATGCGTCATAACGTACGTAAAAATGCATCGATTTGGATGAAATGTCAGTATGTTGTAGGGGCCTGCCTGGGGACGAATCCTATTGAAAATGGATGAAATGGGGTCTAGGGTTAGGACCCAGGAGCGGGATCTATTCCATGGCCCTTATCCTCATAACTTGAGTAATGATTTCTGGTATGTTGGAAAGCGTATTATAATCAATGCATTGCATGATTTTACTAACTTGTTTACAACTCCCTTACGGTTACAGACATGCTAGCTGATGCAGTTGACTGTGTTGTGCATGCTTCCGCGACTTCGACAATCTTTCCATTTACGCGTTACATTCATTTAACTTTATGGACAGACCTTGCATTTGGTAACATTATTTCCGGTATCTTTTTCTTTTATCGTCCTTGTTTTGACTTCTGCGTTTTTATGTCTCCTATTTTATCCAGAATCTGGTGTGCTATTGTTTTTCAAGTCGTTTTTGTTTGTAACGCTGTACATCTTGTGACCAGAGTGTGTGGCGCGCTCACTCATTTCTTAGAAACATCAGTTGCGCCAATAAGCATAGGAAAAGTAATAAACTTGGGATTAATCGATTTTCTGGGAAAGTAGCTACTACTCTTAGTCACGCCATTCGACTTGATGTTGTTTTGCTATGCACAGCATTGGGAATTAAAACTGAGTTATGACTTTGTTTTATTCCGGGTAATTGTGGGTGGCTGCATGGTGACTACATTTCGCCTTTACTTTTCTTCTGCGGTGCTCACTGATAGAAACAGACTTGTCCAACGCTCATGCTCGGAACAAAATGAGTTTTGAAACACTGACTTTAGAGAGAGAGGATGGATGCCTTTAACATGACAATTTCAGAGAGAAAAAGTTTACCAAAGGTTCAGAGGCGAAAGAAGGGTTTCTGCGAATAGAAAACTTCAGAAAGAATTACTTTTTCAGTAAATACTTTAGGAAAAGGAAGATTTCTTAGGAGATCAGTCGTAAATGCGACCGGGGTTGAAATGGTAGTAAATGCTACCGGCTTAAGGTGGTTCCGTCTAAAATCTGTGCCTTATGTTTCCAATGGTGAAATTTCTTTACATATTTTCTTCGCAGTTAATGTATTCCCAAGGATGAACATTTGCACATCGATAAAACTAACTTTATGTTATAGCATGGGATACTTAATACTTGCTAAAGCATAACCATAATTATATTAAAAATCAATCATTTTTCTTTGAGTAATGTTCAGACCTGTTAATAGATGGCGCGACCTGTTCATTGATGACATCAGTAGACAAACAAATGTTGGATTGCTTAATTATGGTTATGTTTCAGCAAGTATTAAGTATCCCATGCTATAACTTAAAGTTAGTTTTATCGATGTGCAAATTTTCATCCTTGGGAATACATAAATTGCGAAGAAAATGTATAAAGAAGTTTTATTATTGGAAACATAAGGCACAGATTTTAGGTGGAACCACCTTAACGCACGGGGATGGGGAAAGAAAGAATGTAGGTCAGATGAAGGGGGGGGGTGAGCTACTGATGATACCAAGGCTAACTAGTTAGCCTTGTGACGATGCAGTGTGACGAATCGGGTAGTATTTGCGACCATCACGCTAACTACGGAGATGCGTTTTCCCTATACAATAAAAGAAGTTGTGAAAACACGTAGTAGTCTGTGTTCCCTCACTCCGGAGTAAGTCGGTCTCCCAACTGAGCTACGCGGACAGAATCTCTCGCTGTAGATTTGTCGTCTTGACCCATATTTTCACCTCTGTAGTACGTCACATCATCTCTCTCTTAATTAATTTTTTTTCTGTCTTTTAAGCGAAATAGGAATTTTTCATTAATTCTAAGCAATGCGTGGAACAAAAATCTCACATTTTTCGAAGAACCCAACGACTAGTGGTTCCATTTTCCACAATCGGACTCCAATGTGAAAACACAAGTTTGTCCACGACGGGCATCGAAACCGTGTTCCCTTTTGTAAAGTACGTACTTCAGTTTGAACGCGTATCTGGGGACTCACAGGGCTGTTTCTCCCACATGAATTTTAGATCTCCAGAAAATATGAAAAAATAATATAGCTTTGATTCATTTGTCATTTTTAAGAAAAGCTTATTTATGCTCTGACTTTATTACAACCACATAATAACAATTATTTAGAAAATGTAGAAAATATCATTCTCCAGAAAACATTTCCTACCTTCATGGATTACTTTTTAAATTCCTCATAGATTATTTTACACGTATCTGGAATTATTATTCCTAAAAATTCTGCAGGAACAGTTGTTGTAAATTTCAGATCTTCATACGAACGCTCAGTATCTGACTGGCGATCCATAAACAGACCTGGAAGCAGATTTTTGGTGGCGCTCACTGTTTGCAAAAAATATCCAAGTGCCCCAAACCTAATTTTAGCAAAAGTATATTATTTATTGTATTGTTTGTATTTACAAAATAAGCGTATTTGTAACTTCGCTATGTTTCAGAGCGATCTCTAGATTTCCTATAACAAACTTCAAACGCGATCTGCTCGGAGCTCTACCCACCTCCTATCTGACCTTTCTTCTTTCTTTCCCCATCCCTCTGCGTTAAGCCGGTCGCATTTACTACCATTTCAACGTCGGTCGTATTTACCGTTGGAAGACCCAGGTGGTCGACACCTAAACTCCCCACCCTGCCTCCCTCCTTTCTTCCCCACTCCTCTTTGCTCCTGAAGGTCGCATTTGCTACCATTTCAACCCCGGTCGCATATCCGGCGACCCTTTCTTAGGTAATAGGTTGTAATATTTTTAGTGTAGCGATGATTTAACATTACTTGTTAACTAAGTAATGTCCTCATGCAATTATTCGTTAAACGCATGGCATGACATCGGGGGGGGGGGGGCAGATTCCCGTGGCCCGGACTTCCAGGGGCCAGCGGCACAGCAAGGCAGGTCAAATGCCAGTTCAAATTATAAACAACAAAAATATGGGTAAAAGTGAAAAATCATTTAACTACATTTTCAATTGTACAAATCCAGACAGACTGTGCATGGTTTTGGAACTGACCAGTAAATTGCATTTTTCTAGCTGGGCAGTTAGTTGTATGTGAGCCTGGGGGAATTCGAGGCCGCTGTGGTGCAGTGGTAGCATGTCCGGCACGTAATTGGAAGACCCTGGGTTCGATTCCCGAGGCGGCCAATAAGAATTTTTCCGTGACTCACTTATAAACGTGGAAAGAGCGATGACTTCTGTTTGAGATTCATCGTACTGGCCGACCTTCTTGCAGTCATCCAAGGTCCTGTTTGGATGATCGCTTTCCCATTTTGAGTAGCTTCGGCGTGAACCGAGGTTAGCACGAGCATCCCTCAGAGCGGCCTGTAATTACGCAGTCCCGTTTTCGGTAAGATTTGATGCATTGTGTGTTGTGTGGCACATTATTTCCGTCACCACAGCTTTCAAATTAGCGGCGCGATTTGCCACAATATCCCTTCTGTTGGTTAGTTACCATACGAGATAGCCTTCACTCACCTCTAGCATCGAAGAGCCGTGGTCAGCCCACTCCTTGCCTGCATGTGGTGTAACCCTTCTCGGACCACTTTCTGAAAATGATAAACCACGGCTGACTTTGAGCACCTCACAAGCTTTGCTGTCTCAGAAATGATGTGACCCAATAGTCTGACCGTTATAACATGGCCTTTGTCATACTCGCTTAAGTCTGCTGCCTTTCCTATCTGACGAACTAGAATAACCCTCATTAACAGAGCTCAGTATCAGGTGTTATTTATACAGTTTCATGACCTTCAGACGCGCAGTCGTTTGCTTACAGTTGTTTCGATTTGCATAAAGATGCGCTGATCATAATGTTTTTGCTCTTCCGTGCATGTGTTCTGATCGATTAAATTTAATTTACTGTATATTAACCAAGGGTTAAAGCAGTGAAGTTGCAAAACTTGGTATCCGGGGGGAAAAAACCGAAAGCAAGTAAGTGTGAAACTTAGGAAATTGTTCGCCATCCACTGCCGTTTGCAGCCACTGCGACATGGTATCTAAATATTTTGTGTGTGATCATAAATGTGTAAAAATTTCTTAATGCTGGTATTTTTTCATTAAATCACAATAAAGCGAAACCACCGTTATATACTACTTTCATTTGTTTTAGTTGTACAAAATATGTTTTTTTTTAATAGTAGGGGTCTACTGGCATTTCAACAAAAGGGATGAGGGCCTATTTAAATGTGTTTGTCCCGGTGCCCGTAAATTGATGGTTGATCACTGACTCTGACCAAGAGAAATAATAGTAGGCCAAAACAAACAGCACATTACATAAAATTTTAAGTGTCTTATTCTCCAAACGAAGTTACGAATATGAAATACCAAGGTTAATAGACAGTAAGGTTTGCTCATCTCGGCTTCTTCGCAGACGAATAATCTTGACGTCACTGAGTGACGTCACCGTCCTAACATGTGAATCGTTGATCCGAACTCTAGCTTTTTTTTTGTTTGTTTGATTGGAGGTTTAACGACCACCGTGAGTAACTCAATGGGCTATAAGCAGTCACCCGTCCCTAATTTAGGGTCACTGGTTCCAGGGAAGGGAGAGAGCCAGTGCCTTAAGGCAAACACAACATCCATGCCTCACCGGGATCCGAACCCGGACCCCGTTCGGACGAATGATCAGAGGCCATTTTTTTTTTTTTTTTTTTTTTTTTGATTGGAGGTTTAACGACCACCGTGAGCAACTCAATGGGGCCGCCCCGGTGGCGCAGTGGTCTAAGCGATGACCTCTGATCATTCGTCCGAACGGGGTCCGGGTTCGAATCCCGGTGCGGCATGGATGTTGTGTTTGTCTTACGGCACTGGCTCTCCTTCCCTGGAACCAGTGACCCTAAATTAGGGACGGGCGACTGCTTGTAGCCCATTGAGTTGCTCACGGTGGTCGTTAAATCTCCAATCAAAAAAAAAAAAAAAAACTCAATGGGCTATAAGCAGTCGCCCGTCCCTAATTTAGGGTCACTGGTTCCGAGGAAGGGAGAGAGCCAGTGCCGTAAGACAAACACAACATCCATGCCTCACCGGGATTCGAACCCGGACCCCTCACGGACGAATGATCAGAGGCCAGCGCCTTAGACCACTGCGCCACCGGGGCGGCATCAGAGGCCATCGCTTAGACCACTGCGCCACCGGGGTGGCATCAGAGGCCATCGCTTAGACCACTGCGCCACCGGGGCGGCGCTCTAGCTATGGAGGAGGATGTGTTGTCAACAATTTTTATAACTCGAACACAGAACAAAAGCTTATCCAAAAGCATATTCGCATTAAATATACAGAAGAACTTCGCAGCCATGTGACTATTTTAGTAACGGAGATTTGAAAAATACCTCCCGCACATTTTTGTTACGTAAAGGGCGGGAAAACGGTTACACTTTAAACTGTTAATTTAGTCACAAAGGGAATTTTAGCGGCTTTTATATAAATTCAGAAGAGAAAACGCACAGTAGGAAATACTATTATTGTCATATAATAAAATAATTTCAGGCTGTTCAACCGAATCAATACGCTTTCAAGTAGTTCCCAATTTCTCGCGTATCGTTCCACTTTGCTTACATACAACCTGATCCCCCCCCCAACGTGAAAAAAGTAGTTGACGATAAATTTTACAATGGATGTTAGGCACATTAATTTCGTGAAAGGTGTGTTGCATTTCCTTTATTGGAATTATGATGCATAAATCTGTGATATCTATTGTTATTTTCCATAATAAAGTAAATGCCTAAAATGATGTCAATTAAAATAAGATTTGTTTCGATGAAACCAGTGAAAAAAAATTCCGTATATTATCGTGAACTACTTTCTTTCATGTTGAGTGTGATCAGGTGTATGTAAACAAAGCGAAAAAATATAAGGGAAATCGGGAACTACTTAAAAGCGTTCTGATTCGATAGCACAGCTGAATTTCTTTATCAGGAATAGGGAAAGCAACTCAACAACATTCCCCAATTTTTTTAAATTAGAAAGTGAAAAAATATGCACAAAAAAATCTGGTAGAATTTATGAAGATTAATCCAGCTGGTTTACAAATAATGATTCCGACACGCTGCTATGGTTCAGATACAAAGAAACATGGCGATTAGGATAGTGACGTCACAAAGTTATCACCGGAAGTGCAGGATGTGCATAACTTTGTCATCTAATAACCTTGATGAAATACTAGCCACAAATACGTTTTATGCTTGCGTGACCTTTAGTTGGAAATAATAAATTCGTAAATCATCTGATGATGCTTAACAACAAGCTCATGCAATTTTAATAAGCATAGCAATATTCACAATATACATGTCTACTCTTTACACGTTTTTAATCTCTCAGCACTGCCAAAACGTACAAGTTGTTCCGAGAGGTAATGTGCGGTTCAGTAGGAAAAACTTAAACCGAGGAGTAACGAGATTTAAATAAGAAACAAACTCAAAAGGAAGGTTAAATTGGAGACACACACACTATCTGATCAAAAGTATCTTGACACTTGCTTATCCACAAACTTCCTGTAATAAGAAAGGAATTAATATCCATTTGGTCCACTCTTTGCTGCTGTCACAGCCTCCCTCTTCTGGGAAGGCTGTGCATCCGATTTTTGTATGCTGCTGTGGGAACTGGCTTCCATTCTACCGCAAGAGAATTAGCCAGTTCGGTCACCGATGTCTCGAACGGTTCGGCCTTGCTCGCAGTCGGCGTTCCAATTCATCCCAAAGATGTTCTATGGAGTTGAATATCGGGAATGTGTGCATGCCATTCAAGTTGTTCCACATCCATCTCATCAAACCATTCTTGCACGGACCTTGCTCTGTTGACGGTGGACACTGTTCTGTTAACAAAACATGTGGCCTTCACCGAGCTGTTGCCATGATGTTGCGAACGCAGAATTGTCGACAATATCATTATAGGCCGCAGCGTTAAGATACCCTTGCACTGGAACTAGGAGACCAAGCACAAACAATTAAAAACAACCCCATAGCATGACGCCTTCTCCACCAAACTTCACATTTGGGAAAACAGAGTGGGTCAGGTAGCGTTTACCTGGCATCCTAAACACCAAGACTTGTCCGTCGGACTGCTGAATGGAGAGGACTCGTTTCCACTACTCTTGAGTCCATTGCTGCCGAACTTTACACCATTCCAACCGACTTTTGGAGTTGATCTTCAAGAAATTAGGCTCTTATGCTGCTGCTTGGACATGGAAACCCATTCTCTTCAGATTTCGATGAATCGTTCTTGTGATGGCGTTGCTTCTAGGGACATATCGGAACTTGGTGGTGAGTGTTGCAACCGAGGAGAGGCGATTCTATCGCCCCACCAGCTTCAGCCCTCTGTCTTTTTTGCGTAGCCTACCTTAGTTGCGAACGCGCTGTTGTTGCTTCTAGGCGTTTACATTTCACAAAGTCATCATTTACAGTTGACCAGGGCAGCTACAACATGGCAGCTGCCCTGGTCAACTGTAAGTAGAAATCTCCAGAACTGACTTGTAGCTGAATGGCACCCTATGACGGTACCACCTCGAAATACACTGAACTTCACCGCACGGTCCATTCTACTGCTCATGCTTGTATATGATATTTTCCACGCCACGTGCGCCCTTTTAGCACGTCTTTTATAAAAAAAAAAAAAAAAAGATGGCGCTAATGTTACAGGGTTATCCGTCCGTCTGTCCATCTTTTGACACCATATCTCTGCAACTATTTGTCCTATTTGAAAAATTATTTTTGCATTGGGGACCTTGAAATATGAGAATGATAATCCTTCATTTCGTTTTTGGTTTTTTTATGATGCACAATTTCGCCGCTAGAGGACGTAAATGAAGATTTCGAAATGCATTTTATTTCATATATTTGCTTCTAAACACTCGATTGAAAAAATTATTTTACCTTTCGATTTCATTTATGTCGAAAACTATTTCAGGTACAGTCACTTTTTCAAGTTACGCATAGATTTTCTGCTAGGGGGCGTAAAAGCAAATTACGTTTCCCCCGATATCTCTGCTTCTAAAACTCCGGTTTGAAAAATCTTTTCTGCAGCGGATGCAACTCCTGATGGGGAATCTTTTGCATGTAATTATTGATTTTTGGTAAAAATGGTTTGACTACCAGGGGGCGAAACTCTTAATTTCTGCTTCTGATGTATTTACAGCAAAATCTGGGCTTCTAAAATATCGATTGAAAAAATTCTTTCGAGGACTGATGCAACTCACGGTGATAAAACCTATACGGAATATTTTCTTCTTCAAATATTACATGGCCTTTCCTCAAGCGGGCGCATATCAAGCGGGCGTATATCATATTTTTGTCAATATTTCTGCTTCTTGGTCGGATTTGAAAAATTCCTTCTTCGTCGAATAGAGTTTCCGGTGCGACATGTTTTTTATAAAATTTCAGAATTTTCAAGTAATTCATAGACTTTCTGCTAGGGGCGTTAAAGTAAATTGCGTTTTCCCCAATATCTCTGCTTCTAAAACTCCGATTTGGAAAATTCTTGCTGTATCGCATACAGCTCCTGATAGGATATGTTTTGCATATAGTATCTAATATTTGGTAAAGAACAGTTTGGCCATTAGGGGGGCGTAAGTGTTAATTTCTACTTCTTTTTTTTTTTTTTTTTTTTGATTGGAGGTTTAACGACCACCGTGAGCAACTAAATGGGCTATAAGCAGTCGCCCGTCCCTAATTTAGGGTCACTGGTTCCAGGGAAGGGAGAGAGCCAGTGCCGTAATACAAACACAACATCCACGCCTCACCGGGATTCGAACCCGGGCCCCTTTCGGACGAATGATCAGAGGCCATCGCTTAGACCACTGCGCCACCGGGGCGGCTAATTTCTACTTCTGATGTACTTGTAGCAAAATCGGAGCTCCTGAAAACTTGATTGAAAAAATTATGTCTTATATTTGTCGACATCTCTGCTTCTAAGAGTCCGATTTGAAAAAAATACTTCTTTGCTGGAGAGCGTTCCCGCTGCGAAATGTTTCTCATATAATTTCAAATATTTCTTTACGCACAAGTCTGCCACCAGAGGGCGTAAGATCACTTTTCGATTTACAATAATATCTGCGAGTTAAAACCTGATTGAAAAAACTTCTTTCTTTGGTCAAATTCTACTTTTTTCCATACCAACCAGTTCCGTTGATTTTTTTTTTTTTTTTTTTGATTGAAGGTTTAACGACCACCGTGAGCAACTCAGTGGGCTATAAGCAGTCGCCCGTCCCTAATATAGGTCCACTGGTTCCAGGGAAGGAACAGAGCCAGGGCGTAAGACAAACACACAAGTACACAACATCCATGCTTCGCTGGATTCGAACCCGAACCCATCTCGGACGAATGATTAGAAGCCATCGCTTAGACCACTGCGCCACCGGGTTGAATAGCTTTGATAAATTTAATTCGCGTCAGAACGTATTGAAAAAACTCATTACAACCGAAAATTCGGTGTTATCTTTGTTGTATCGGTATGTGCCGTGGCTGTGACGTATATAGGCAATTCCACTACTCAGCACGAGTGTATGGATACTTTTGATCACGTAGTGTACGTCACAATGTTTAAGAGAAGAAAGTGTTTCCAAATAATAAATTTAAGAAAAACTGTTTCCAAGTAAGAACTAACGAAAAAAATAAAAAAATCAGTAAAACTCACTCATCAGTCTTTTCCTGCTTAAAATATTTAAGCCACACAGGTGGCGCAGTAGTCGAAGTGATTGTTTCTGACCATTCGTCCAAAATGGGTGCGAGTTCGAATCCCGGTGAGGTATGGAAGTTGTATTTGTTTTACAGAAATGGCGTTCTCGCTTCCCTGGAGTCAGTGACCCTAAATTAGGGACGGTCAACTGTATATAGCCCATTGAAAAAAAAATTAAACCACCAATGGAAAAAAATAATAAAAAAATTAAGGGGCACAGTAGCAACTGTTCGGCAACTTACAACGTAGAACTACGTCAACTGTCACTATTTCATGGCACTATCTCACTAGTTCTTCGTCTTTAAAGTATTCAGCGAAGGACATTTGACGTAGTCCTTCGTTGTACGTTGCGGCAGAGTTGCTACTATGCCCCTCTGACCTTTTCTTCTTTTATAAATTAATTACCTTTATTTCGGTTTATCACATACGCCCATTAGCTCTGACCGTCAGCTACGGAATGCGGAGATATTCGCTATCGTTATCTATTCACTAGTTATCAAACTTAAAACGGCGTGCTGCGAAACAAAATCACGCGAAATTTAGCTTAACTTTCTAACGCTACTGTATCGAAGGGTAAGGGGCGGAGGGTTGAAACTTGTTTAGCTATAAATGGGACTCTATAAACTATCTAATGATGCATTATTTATTACACTACGATTATTGATTTCGAAGATATAAGCATTCAAAGTTTGATATGTTCTCGTTGCATCCGTGCTCCTGATGTAACCCCCTGCCCAGGGCACAGAAAGACGTAGTTCAACGTTAAAAATTTAAAATCGTTTTTTCGAATAAACACTATAAAGAGAAGGACATTTTGTCAGCAATATTTTCAGCTGAAAAAGATTTTCAAATGAAGTTTAAAAATATCACCTTAGAAGAGTTTCGATGAGAACATTTTTTTTTATTAATAGTAGGACAAAAAAAAATCAAATAAGCATTTCAAAGAACGGATCAACCCCCTCCCCCCACTTAAAACTTCAAGCAGTTTTTTAAGTAATTGTAATGAAGAAACCTTTCAAAGATTTATGGAGTGAAATGGATTTTACTCATTAATCTTTGAAGATTATGCTATTACCACAGTACCTGGGAGAAGAAAATGGTTCCACAAATTAAAAATTCAAAGATGAAAGTTCTTTAAATTAAAATCTGAGTTAGGAAAGGGTTCTGGTGTTTCAGAAATAGTGTCAAGGTGAAAAAAAGTTACTTCAAATAAGGGCTTTATGAAGTTTCTGGAAAGGGATGTCAAAAAACATTCTTCTAAAGAGTTTACCGATAAAATCTTTTAGAAAATCATGCTATCAAGAAGTCTGTAATCCTGAGAAAATATGCATACAAGTTTTTCATAAATGCTGTAAAATGTGTTCAGTTCTTCTACGTTCAGATAGGAACTTCAGGAAGAGTAGCTTTTTCGAACAAAAACCTCAAGAAAAAATATGTTTTTTTAATAGGACTTCAAAGAGATGATAAATTCTCGAGTCACAGATACAGGAGGAAAAATAGTTTCTAACTAAAGACTTCAGTACGAAGAATGACAAAGAAGTGCCACTTTTAAAAATGGGAGGAACACCTTATCATTTGCGGAAGCAGATGAGGAACATCAAATGTTGAGTGCAGGAGATCCTCTGAATAAGAGTTAAAAACTGCAGTGTAATTTCAGAATAGGTTACACGATAACACTGAGAACTGGTTATGGACCTGATGATAAAGTCAGAAACTGTGAGATGAAAGAACGATGGTAAGGGCAAAGCTGAAACAAAATGTGCGTACTGAAAGATGGGAAATGTAGGTCTGCTTCTTCTAGAGATAAGAACTAAACAACACGATTACGAAACTGTCGATCAGGACAATTCAAAGCCAAGCGAAAGGAAACATCGTCCGCATTTTTTTTGAGTAAGGCAAAAATAATATACATATACACAGTCGAGTCACATTATTGTGACACCAGTTAATATCCAGAGTAACCGCCGTGTGCATCGCGGACAGCAGCTAGACGAGTTGGGAGTGACAATAAGGTTCTGGAAGGTGTTCACGGGTATGTGAAGCCATGCTGACTGCAGTGCATCTGACAGCTGCTGGAGGGTGCGTGGTGGAGGATCCATAGAGCGAACAACATGATCGGGGTGATCCCACAGATGCTTAATTGGGTTTAAGTTTGGGAAATTAGGGGTCCAGGATAGTACTTCGAAGTCTTCATCGTGGTCTTTCAACCACTCCCGGGCAGTCGTGTGGATTTCTGTCTGACCGAGCCTCATCTGTCCACTGACGCTACGTTCGCATTGCTGTTCTGGCGTTTTGTCCCGTACGAGTGACAATTTCGCGGTAGGTAACTCCAACTTCTCTCATCCCAACAATCCATCCTCGCTCAAGTCCGTCAGGTGTTCATAATGCGACCTTCTTAGGCGACGAGAATAGTGAGACACAAGAAACACCCTTTCGACTCAACGTCGGCTCTTCACTGATTGCAACCGCTCGTTTGAGCTATTTAGCTCTTTATACTCAAGACCAGACAGTTCAGAGGGCGCCGCTCCGAAAGCGCATGCGCGTTTTAACTGACATTTTAATCATTTGCATGTCCCAACCTGTTGTATGTATCCTGTAAGTTTCAAGCTCATACCAGCAGTCCTTCGTGGTGTTTAATCAAGAAGTAACTAGACTAATGAACGTTTAATCAAGAAGTAACTAGACTAATGTTCTCAAACAGTAGTCTAGTTACTTCTTGATTAAACGTTTTCTCGTTGAACGATACAGTAGTTAACCGAACAACTTTTGCAATTTGGCAACATGAGTCAGAGCAACATAAAATGACGACACTGAATGCATAGGAGGTGGAGTTTTACAGATGTTGAGAGATTAGGATTAGATTGTTACTTTCATATAAAGCCTATTTAGACATACACTCATCGCTAAAAAAATGCTGCTCCCAGACGGACTTGTCGGATTGCAATGTTATTGGGGAGGAAGATACAGGTTATCAGGAACAATGCATGATTAAACTCTGAGACTGATATGGGCAATATCTATTGAGCTACAAGCCGATAAGTAGAGTCTCTCAGTACGGCGTCGAACCGCCATGTTTGCTCACGCAGCATGCCAGACGTCTCGGCATGGAGTCGTACAGATTCCTAATGGTATCCTGCGATAAGCCATCCCATGCAGCTTGAATCTTCTCACTCCGTTCCTGCAGATTGTGCGGTAGGGGTGGAGTGTGGATAGCGCGTCCAATAGCATCCCACACATTTTTAATCGGCGATAGGTCGCTGGCCATAGCAATGTGTCAGTGCTTAGAAGGCAAGCTCTCGAGACAATATCCAGACAAGAGTTGTCCTGTTGAAAAATCGAACCGGAGTGAGCGTTCAGAAAAGGTAGGGCCATTGGTTGCAGGATCGCATTAACGTAACGTTGGGCATGTCAAAGTGCCTGCCTGTAATGAACACCATAGGGGATCTAGTATCGTAGGCAATTGCACCCCCCACCATTACACCAGGCCTTCTGGACGTATGACGCTCGACAACAAACCGTTCATCTTGGCACTGACCACGGTGTCTCCACACACGGATTCGTTGGTCGTCTCCTCCAAGACAAAAGCGGGACTCGTCACTGAAGATCACCCGCAGCCATTCTGCGTGGGTGCATGACGATCTGGCACAACACCAATGCAGTCTTTGGCGATAATGCACTGTTTTTAAGGGCAGTCGTCGTAACGGTCCGCGTGTGTGTAGTCCTACGTCGTGCAGTCGTTTGCCAATGGTGCTAGCACTAATCGGACCATGTATGGCGGGCACCACTGCTCACTGAATATCTTCAGTCGTGGCTGTTGGGCCACTCCGGGATGACGAACAACCCGTCAGCCCTCTCTCGCTGTGGTTCCTCTAGGTGTCCAAGACCCTTCCGGTCGCTTCTGCGTGCCTTTTTCTATCCATTGCCGCCAACAGCGAGCTATGGTGATGTCCGCACAACCGGTATGGCGCGCAATACGGCGCAATAAGACCATTCCGCTTCCCGTAGCCCGACGATGCTGCCTCTTTCAAACTCCTCCAACTACTCGAAGTGCTTCCAAACTTTTCTCTGGGGCATACTTCACTTGCAAAGTGTACAACCAACACAAAAGCGCGAGTCAGAATGGCAAGCACGCGCAACGGGACGACCTTATATAGCCGGTCATGCACAGCGCTACGACCCCTCCTTGCTTGCGTCACATGCGCGGCCTAGCATGATACTTGAATCATTTGCAAGTCTCGCGATGTCAAACCTACCCCCCAAGTTTCATTCTTGTGATCAATGAACAAGAGTCAGTCTTATAAGATGAATGTCTATGTTCAAGTCAGCGCGGGACGCCCCGGTGGCGAAGTGGTCTAAGCGCTGGCTTATGACCTTTCGTACGAGTAAGAGCTAGTCGAAGTTCGAATCCCGGTGACGCATGGACATTATATTATGTTTGTCTTACGGCATTGGATCTCTCCCTTCCCTGGTAGCATTAGCTCTAAAGTTGGGACGGGCGACTGCTAATAGCCCATTGAGGTGGTCACAGTGGTCGTTAAACTTTCAATCAATCGAAAAAGAAATGCCAGCGAGACTCCATTCTGGCATTGTATCGATGTCGGTTTTATTCATTGGAATGAAGACATTGGAATTGTACCCTGTTCTTTACTATGCATATTCACAAAATCATTATAGAAGTAAAATATACGGTTAACACACTTCACCACGAACATTACGTAGCAGAGGCACATAAAATAACCAGGTAAACTTGTTGGATATTTAGAGCTTAAATCCTATACAACATACAATAACTATGGCGCATGGAGAAACTTTGTGTTCAGAGCAGCGGGCGCTTTAGAGGCTGGACCTCAGGAGTCGGCAGCTCTTTTATGTGCCTATGTGGACAGAACGACATCGGCAGCTTTGCTTAAAGTGAGCACAGGGGCACGGTGACTGTACACTAAACGACTAGAAAACAGACTTGGCCAGCTTCAACATGCCGATGGATGTGTCTGTGATGTTTGCCGTCGCGCGAGTGAAAAGCGGCAATCAGGCAGCTACAGGAATTGCCTCATCACTGTATCCCTTCATAATCTTTAAACGCACGCTCACCAATAGAACCAATAGTTAGGCATTACTTCGGACCAATTTCCGTACATGATAACAACAAATCCGGATGGCACTGGACTTGTTCATCATGAAAACGCCCCGTGTCATAATCCCCGTATTGCGCATGAACGGTTCGAGAATTGTGTCCAAGCTGCCAATTTCTCTAAATTTGAGTCTCATCAAAACTTTTTGGGATACAGAGAGCCGCAAATTTCGCCTTTCCAAGTCAGTGGATGTCATGTAAGGTGCATACGATTATCGAGGAGAAAGGCTGTCCAAAGCGCGATCATAATGGCATGGCGCATGAGTATTTTCTTTTATTGGAGGTTTAGCGACCACCGTGAGCAACTCAATGAGCTGTAAGCAGTCGCCCGTCACTAATTTAGGGCCACTGGTTCCATGGAAGGGCGAGAGCCAGTGCATTAAGACAAACACAACATCTATGCCTCACCGGGATTCGAACCCAGACTCATCTCGGATGAATGATCAGAAGCCATCGCTTAGACCACTGCGCCACCGGGGCAGCCATCATGAGTATCTTCGAAGTCCAATTTTTTTCTTTCAAGTGGGTAACTGCACAGAGCAGGAGACTCAGAGGTTAATCTTCCATAGAGACACACGGCAACAATTTGGCCCCGAAGATCTCAATTGAACAGCGCGCCAGTGGATGGACATGGAACTAAAATGTCGAACCGCAACCGTCTGTGTGACGTTTTTTTTTTTTTTTTTTTCAGGAGTTTACACCTCTTTCCACAGTGCTACTTATATAGCCACTGGTACTGTATCACGTGACAGACACTATCGTAGTTTCATATCCGACTACTGGGGCTCTGTCTGTCCTCTGTGGATGACTGAGAACAGAACCGGTGGAAAATGTGATGTTTTTTTTTTAACTTAAATGTGATGTTACTTTTTATCCACTAGCAATTTAATGTCTGAAGTAATGAGCATAGTTTTATCCCCAAATCTATTTCAACAGTCTATTTCTAAGCTTTTTTTTTATTAAGAAAACAAAATACAGATGAGAAACTATTTCACATTTGTATGTCGTGACGAAAACAACACTGCATTTCTTAGATGAAAGTAAACATTCACTTTGGCGGCTCGCCCAAAAGTTACTCAAAAATGGTTAATAAATATTCCCCTTTGAGGAAGGAGTCACAAGAAAACACAAGTAATAAATCCATCTTTGATGTAGTATTGCTTAATTTTCAGTATGTACTGTAAACGGATTGGTGGTCTACATTTCATTCCGTTCAGACAGAGGAAAACATTCTTTTGGGCTTAATGTTAGTACCAAAAGGTGTTCTCTTAGTGTTGTACAAATCGCTTCTGCGATATCACTTTTATCATATAATATAATATTAACATTACAAAACTTAACAAGAAGTGTGTATGTTTGTGTAAAACTCTTCACACGTTGTTCTTGAGTAGTTAAGGACATTTATATACGCTGAAGCATATTACATCTAATGTATGAGAACAATAATATCTACGATCATTTGCAATTGGCTGACTTATTACTGACATAATAGTATCTGCGATCATCTGCTACAGGTTGACTTTATATATATATATATATATACTAAAGAGCAAAGCCGAAAACATAAGAAAAACTTTAGAATTTAAAACGAAAGGTGCAAAATAACCTGAAGATCAAAACGCGCAACGCAGCAGTTATGAAAATTCAGAATTCACATTCTATTAAGAAGAGACTGAAGCAAAAAAAAAAAATGTTTGACTCATACCAAGTAGAACATAGAAAAGGTTATGTATTGACCGGTGTGAGTAAAAAGAGAAAAAAATAGAACAACTGAATGTAGAAAGTGTCGAGAATACTGAGCCTTGGCTTTATCAAGGACCAGCAAAAACTCTGCATTTTCTCACTTCCACAAAGACCTATTTGGAAATGGGTTTCTGCAAAGTCATAGATGCAAGTAATAAGCCCACCAAAAAAAATTTGAAAAATATATATATGTCATGACCTCCACAGAGTTGTATGACCAAGCTTTAGTTAACAATTTAGCTTGCATCCATAACTTTCCTGGTCCGACCCATGCTCTTCATCTGTTACTATTAAACAGAAAGAAGATTATTATAGAAAACTCAAGTTGTAAGAGTGACATAATGTATCAGAAATAATGTTCAGCAATAATAAATTGCCAAGTTCGCCTGAGAGAGAATTTAAACCTGAATAGCAATACAAAAGTATTACAAATTCTTAACATTGCAATAAAAAAGGAAATATTAATTTTTTTTTTCTAAAGCACAGATTCTTGAAAGAAAACTGGATTATAAAAACCCCCTACTCCACAACTTCTGACAACACAAAAACGAGAATAAAATAAAGACGATAATAAACTGAAGAAATGCTTTGTGAAGGTTATGGGACATAAACAATTAGTTGCAATATTTACAAAGTATTTCAGAAGTGCTTTAAGTGCATAATTAAATAGTTATTAAGACCTTAACTACATTGAAAACACAGCGCAGACTACAAGAACAATGAAACTGCCGGCTGCTTGGCCTTAGTTCCCTAAAAAACGCGCAAAGTTACCAAGAAAAGAAAGAGTTAAAATCCGCAAAAAAGTTAATAGACTTGCTAGTGCCTAAATGCTTAAAGCAAAAAATAGAAAAAATGTTCAAGAAGTTCAAACATTGAACTTGGAAAACCTAAAACCCAAAGACAAAGAAGAGAGCTTACCTCTTATGCAACTTAACTTCTTCCACTCTTGAGGAAACATGGCCGACCTTTTAACCCAAACTTCCAAACACCCCTGCCACTCCCTAGTCGCTGGGGGGCAGTGTGGGTGGGGCTGAAGGCCTCCACAACTGAAAAAATCCTACTAGCGGAGATTTTAACTAGAGAAAAAAATATAATTAAGATTGTGGAGCTGTATGATCAGCAAGAGCAGAATTAACTCTCCAGAATACATGAGAAATATTATGAAATACACAAGTAGTATATTTAATAATCTTTGCATGTATTTAATCACCTTAGTGAGCTTCTGTAGACTATTCAGAATCCTATTAATTTTAATGTTAGTTTTACTATTTTTAGTATAGCTATTCTAGTGAGTGAATAACTAGTTTTCTTTTATATTTATTTTTATTTTATTTTATAAACAGATTTTTAAGTTTTTTTTGTGATTTTGTCTATATTATTTAATTTTTTATTTTTAATAGGGCCTTCTTGTCCATAGCACTAAGGTTCTTTTTTGTAGTTAATATGCATCCTCTAGCCAACTTCCAAAAGGCTTTCATTGGTCAGAATCATATTATTAACTGTGTAGAAAATTAAAGCAGATCTGCCAACCTTACTCTATTATTCAGAATAATTTTTCTTAGAGTTCTTTTGATGAAAGAAGTAGGAATTTTGTTCCGTATATTTAACCAGACATAACGAATAACTTGGCGATATTGTTATTAAAAGTCAAGTGTATTTAAATATGTTCAGTCCATATAGAAATTCTTCTTTACTATCTCATATGATATTGTCAGGTGAAATTAAATATGCTAAGTCCAAATACGAAATAATCTTCTTTGCTGTCAGTTGGATGTATGTCACAATTCCAGGTAATTTATATTTTCTAGGATTCAATCATATGGTTCTATGTGATGAAATATCATCTAATAAAATCTTTAAAATATTTATGAAAACATACCTTATAAGGATGATACACATAAAAAAATAACCAAGGGAAGAAACTGAAAAGCTAAAACTTAAAGTCATAGTCCATAGAGTCCTCAAGTAGTAGTTGATGATCTTCATAGATTGCTATGCATTTCGGTGTATAAACACCTATAACGAAGTGAATTTCTCCGTCATTTTTATGCGCGCCGGGGTTCGAACCCGTGTCCACTCATTCCGGAATAAGTTGCTCTACCAATTAAGCTACGCGGACATTTTATTCTGATTCCTATCTGCCTTTATGTCGTGTGCGTCCTTCTGGCAGGTACGTCACATCTCCTGGTACGTTACATCATCTCCCCTTATTTTTTTTTTTTTTTTTTTTTTTTTTTTTATTTTTCGAAGTGCTGGAGAAAGGATTCTCATATTTTTCCTATCTCGCGGTGTGGAAATAACATCACACCAATGCGAGATTTTGAACGGTCGGGTCATCCGGATAGTTCGGGCGCCATTATAACGAAGTGAATTTCTCCGTCATTTTTAGTCTACGCCAGGATTCGAACCCGGGTCCACCCATTCCGGAATAAGTTGCTCTACCAATTAAGCTACGCGGACATTTTATTCTGATTCCTATCTGCCTTTATGTCGTGTGCGTCCTTCTGGCAGGTACGTCACATCTCCTGGTACGTTACACACCATCCTCAGGCAAAAGTTGTCATCACTTGAAGGACACAAGAGCCTTGTGAGTGGCCCCTATATAGTTATATGACCACTATAATGCGCGCCGCCCACGTTGATGAAACTGAACTATTCGATGTTAATCTATGTATATGTTCCTGTAGTTTACTAAATGCACTTTTTTAATCAGCTATAAATCACAGTACTTACTACAACAATTCGATATTATTCCCTGAATTATCATATTGTGCTTGGAATTCAGACCTAAAAATCTCTTTAGTCAACTCAGCGCATCCCGCTAGTTGACAAAGATACAAAGATATGTATAGAAACTACATACCTTACGAGGAAAGGTACCGGGGCGGCGACCAACATGCAGTTCGGAAACTCTAAAACTGAGGACTGAGGATTGTGCTGAATTAGGCACCACTGAACATTAAGACAGATGGAGGATCTCTACCGGATGACTTATTTGCATTTCAGAATGCATACCACGATGAGATAACAAATACATCTGTATACAGGAAAATGAAAATTTTTCCAGCTATCTACCAAAACTTGTATCATTATAAGTATTAAAACTCACATCAAGACTATAAAGGTGAAACTAAGGGTTTATTACAAAAAAAAAAAAAAAATCAAGAGATTACCTTGGCACTCTTTCTAGATGAGTTATGCTATGAATCTTTTGTATGACAAGATCTTTATGGGTGTGAAATAAAACAAGTGCCCGAGAGTATACATTTGCTTACGGGCAACATATCGCATTTATTCACTCCCTCACGACCATACCTAGCCACAGTCCAGTACTTACTAAGTATTAGGTGTATAAATAAGTTTCAAAGCGTTTTTTGTGTGACGTATACCGCTAATTTACATATCCGACATTCCCCCGCGTAGTTGTTATGTTACCGTAACTGGTCCAGAGAATAAAATGTGACACATAAGTTTGTCCAACAGTCAAACGCACTTGCACATTGGTAGGTGAAAGATGGCAAGCGATACTGCATTTATTCGACACTGCATTCGTTACGAATTTCATCAAGGAAAAAGTGCTGCAAAAGCATGTGCATCGATTTGTTCTGTTCTGGGAGAGAATATTGCATCAAAAAGCAGTGTGAGTTTTGGTTTACACGATTTAAAGTAGGTGATTTTGATGTTAGCGATCGAGAAAGTAGCGGCGCGCAGCAGAAGATTGCACATGAGGAACTGCAAGCATTGCTGGATGAATATTCGTCTCAAACGTAAAAAGAACTAGCTGAACATCTGGGGGTAACTTAACAAACCATTTCCAATTGTTTACGCGAAGTGGGAAAGATTCAGGAGGAAGGAAAATGGGTGCCACATGACCTGAGCCAGAGGAACAAGGATGAACGTGCCATGGAGTGTTCGAATCTGTTGAATAAACAACACAGAAAGTCTTTCCTGTGAAAAATCGTTACGGGTGATGAAAAGTGGATATCGTACGACAATTCCAAAAGGAAAAAACACTGGGTAGACCCCGGTGAAGCAACGACTTAAACACCGAAACGCAATATTCACTCCAAAAAAATTCTGATGTGCATCTCGTGAGATATGAAGGGTGTGCTCTATTATGAACTATTGGGACAGGGTCAACCTGTTACTGCTGATCGCTACAAGCAACAATTTCTGCGATTGAACCAGGAAATCTGTCGGAAACGTCCATTCACAGGCAAAGGATTGCGTTCCGTGAAATTACTGCGTGACAAATCTAGGCCGCATGTTGTGTAATCGGTCAAGGAAACGTTATTGACGCTTGGCTGGGAAGTTTTGGAGCACCCGCCGTATGGTTCCGACATGGCCTCTTCAGACTATCATTTGTTCCGATCAATGCAACATGGTTTGTCTGCTGTACGGTTCCGGACAAAAATGGGTTGACGACTTCATTGCGTCACACGACGTAGTAGTGCTCTTCATGGCTGGAATCCGTCAGCTGCACGACCGATGGTGGAAGGTGATAGATAATGACGGCGCATATGTTGATTCGTAAAGGTATTAATGTTTTCTCTCAAATTACATGTTGTGTTGTCTTAAAACGCTTTAAAACTTATTTGTACACCTAATAGAATTAAATCATAACAATAAACAATAAGGTTTTCTAATTCTTGACATTGAGCGGTACTTAGGTAGGTGGATTAACGAATGCTCTTGTTGCAAAACCAATGGAAGAAGATATGCGATTCATAAAAGTAAATATTTCTAAATTATGGCGCGTCAATAGTATTTCGCGAATGTTTAGTTTTTCAGAAACAATATTTTTATTAGTATCATTATATAATTTTCAGATTTAGACGAACGTGAGGAACGACCCTGACACCGAAGAAATGTGACGCAGCTGTAAAATTTCATCTGCGTTTGCGCAACCTAAAACCTGACCTCAAAATAGAAAGAAGTACTGTCTAGGATATCAATAGATTACTACACCCCCCATTCTTTTAAAGCTCTCGTCAATAACAGGTAGCAACCCCTTGTGGTAGTCACGAGGAAGCCAAATTTCGCTACGCCTTACAGTTTTCGAGATATTTGAGAAAATCAGCCAAGGTGGCTCACCGACTACTTCCGTTACCCATTTTCGTTACATCGAAATTTTTTACTTGGGATTTACTTTATTACTGTCAGGAAAGACGCATAGGCTCAAAAAATGCATTTTTTTAAAGGCTTTTATCACATCTAGCATCAAATTTTTCGCAGATTGCAATGAGATGTTAGTTACGTTTATGTAATAATGTTCGGTGGTAGTTTAGTAAAGTGTATTGTTTAGTAACTATGAAATTAACTAATGCTGCTTCACTTCCGTTACATTGAAATTTTTTACTTGAGATTTATTTTAAAGCTGTCGGTAAAGATGCATAGCGTGAAAAATACCGAAACTTCCAGTGCGTTTGGTTACCTTTAAAAATATAATGTAGAATGCTATATAATTCTTTCAAAAATGACAAATTTAGGTCCTTCGCGTCTGAGTAAAATAATGTTTTTTTTTGTGTGTTTTTTTTTTAGGTGCTGGGAAGAGCACGTTGGCTTCAAAGTTTGGCAAAAATGCCTTCTCCGAACTCTTGAAAGGAATAGCTCTCATTACGTGGAATACGTAAGTTTGAAATGCTAATATATTGAACAGTATTATATTTGTTTTAAACAGCAACTAATTTTCTTTACAGAAGTTTTCTAAGGGCGATTATGATTTGAAGAAACTTGGGTAGATAATTTAGAGGCAGAGAGAGAGAGAGAGAGACAGACAGACAGAAAGAGAGAGCTCCTGCCGCGTGGAATGCTTTTGCATGCACACTCTTTGCCAAAAGAAAACGAAGCACCTAGAAAGAATCATCCAATCAATACGAAATAGTGTGAAAACACAAGTTTGTCCGTGTCCCCCAACTCCGTAGTAAGTTGCTCTCCCAACTGAGCTACGCGGAAAGAATGTCTCGCTGCAGGTGTGTCGTCTTGACAAAGGTTTTCACCTCTGTAGTAGGCCACATCATCTTCCATCTCTCTCTTAATTTTCTGTTTGTTTTGTTTTTGTTTTTGAAGCGAAGTAGGATTTTTTCATGAATTCCAAACAATGCGTGGAGCGAACATCACACATTTTTCGAAAAACCCAACGGCCAATGGATCCATTTTCCACAATTGGGCGCCAATGTGGAAACACAAGTTTATCCGCAACGGCATGCTTCCGTGTCCTCTCACTCCGGAGTAAGTTGTTCTCCCAAATGAGCTACGCGGACAGAATGTCTCTCTGCAGATTTGTCATCTTGACGCATGTTTTCACGTCTGTAGTAAGTCACAATTGGTAAGTGCAATATACATGTATAGGAAATGAAATTTTTGCAATTCTGGAGCAGTTGGGCCATGTATTGAGATAAAATAGCTACACGTGTGGAACAAGTCAGTAAATTGTATCGCCACCTCTGGCTCGGATACAAGCTGTTACCCGTCGTAGTATAGATGCCTACAGTTCACGGATATTGTCCAGAGGTATAACATGCCAGATAGTGTCCAAACTGTGTGCCAGTTGGCCGACTTTCCGGATGGGCATAGGTGGCATCCCATCAAGCCCCAAACATGTTCGATCGGTAAGTGATCGGACTATCCTGCTGGCCATGGAAGGGTGTCGACATTACTGAGCTTGGGAGAGCCGTGCCGTGTGTTGCCGGGCATTCTCCTGTTGAAAAATTGCTCGATGATGCTGCAACAAGAATGTCGTGCAATGTCGTGGACGTACCGTTGAGCCGTGAGGTTGGTACGGAGGACTACTAAGGGTGTCCGGCTATCGTAAGAAATGGCTTCCTAAACAGTCACTACCGCTATGTAAGCCGAGTGCCGTTCCAAGGTAAAGGCAGAATCAGTGCGCTGGCCGGCTCGTCTCCAGACACGTACGCGCTGACCATCGGCCCCAAGTGCAAACCGTGGCTTGCCGTCCCGGTTTCGCAGTGGTCCAAGCGATTGCTTCTGATCACTCGCCCGAGATGGGTCCGGGTTCGAATCCCGTGAGGCATGGATGTTGTGTTTGTCGTATGACACTGGCTCTCTTCCTTCCCTGGTACCAGTGGCTCTAAATTAGGGACAGGCGACTGCTTTTAGCCCACTGAGTTGCACACGGTAGTATTTAAACCTCCAAAAACAAAAAACCGTGATTCATCACTAAAGACAACACGACGTCAGCAGACACTATCTCACGCTGATCGGGCCCGACACCACTGCAACCGACGCCGGTGATGCTCGCTGGTGAGCTGTGGGCCGCGGAGTGGCATCCTCCGATGTACTCCCCGTGCCGCAAACCATCTGGCAACGGTCCGGATGTCCACTTCCGTATCTGTAGACGACTCAACATGGCTATGAATGGTTGAGAGCGACGAGTTCGGTTCTCTTCGAGCAACTCTCACAATCGGTTGATCCTCGCGTTCTGCCGTTGCCCTCGGCCGTCCTCTGCCCTCATGCCGCTGGATTGTGCCCTCCTCGACTCATGGGCGCCAACATCGTCTGATTATCGCATCACACCGACCCAAATGCCTGGCGATACGGCGACTTTACCAATTGACCCCTCTCAGCTCAATTATACGTTCACTCTCAAACTCGCTCAACTGCTCGTACGGTGCACGGATCCGACGTCGAGGCATTCTCACAGTCCGTGGAGATTGATGCAATCGCAATCCGTTGTCACAATTGTCTCTGCGTGCGAGCTTTGCTCTTGATATGCATTAGAACACATGAACGTTATAAAATACGATTAATATGATGATTAAAAATTACTAAAGTAGTACCTAAATAAAAATTTTAGAAAATATGGAAAGGTTTGCAATGGGTCGATAATTATTAATATCAGTAATACATCACAATATATTCATATTGATCAATTTATTTCACCCATCGCATATATAAAATCAGGAGTTCCACAAGAATCTGTACTTGGTCCACTATTATTAATATACACTGAAGTGCCACAAAAACTGGTACAGACGAGCTTATGCAAAATACATAGCAACGTCACCTATGCGCGTACTCGGTTGCGTCCGCCAGTGCGTATATAAAGCGATAGACATCCTTGCCAGCTGTCAGAGCTGTTTTCGGCATGAATAATAACGATTTAAGCTATTTTCAACGTGGTGTCATAGTTGGCGCTCGTGAGATGGGCCATAGTATTTCGGAGGTAGGAACGAAATTTGTATTTTCACGGACGACCATTGCAAGGGTGTACCGTGACTACAAGAATTCCGGCAAAACCTCCAACCTACGATGCCAGTGTGGCTGTAAAAAGACATTGGGTGAACGTGACCATCGTCGGCAGTCAAGAATCGTTTCACGCGATAGGCGTGCAACACTCTCGCAGGTATCATCGGAATTCAATGCTGGAGCCTCAACAAGCATCAGTGTCAGGACTGTGCAAAGTACCCTGCACGATATGGGCTTTGGGAGCCGACGCCTGACTCGAGTCCCCTTGATGGGTGAACGACACAGAGCTATGCGCCTCGCTTGGGCACGGCAACACCACCACTGGACACTTGATGACTAGAAACAAGTAGCCTGGTCTGACGAGTCGCGTTTCCAACTGTATCGGGCAGATGGAAGGATTCTTGTGTGGCGCAAACTCAATGAAGCCATGGATCCCGCCTGTCAACAGAAAACTGTAACGGCTGGTGGTGGGGGGGGGGGGAGTCCGTAATGGTATGGAGTGTGTTTAGCTGGGCTTTACTGGCACCCCTGGTACGTCTACAAACTTCTGTAACAGGCCAACGCTATGCGTGCATCCTTTCTGACGAGGTACACCCGTTCATGTCCTGCATTCATGCTGATGGATTGGACCTGTTCCAACAGGGCAATGCACCTCTACTCAAGTGTCGGCACGCCACATTATGGTTAGAGGAGCATTCATCTGAGTTTGGGGTGTTACAATCCCACCCAAGTTCCCAGATTTGAAAGTGATAGAATGCATTTGGGATGCCATGCAACGCGCTATCGAACACAGAAATCCGAGACCTCTGAATACACCCGGATTGTGGAACGCTCTGCAGGAAGTATGGTGTGCATTGCCTACAGCATATTTCCAGAAGCTAGGGGAGCCCATGCTTCATCGTATTTCTGCAGTTCCACGCTCCCATTGGGGACCTACCAAGTATTAGACAGGGGCACCAGTTTTTCTGGCACTTCATTGTATATATGAATTATATCTTTAATATTGAATCTAACTCAAACCTCATTCTTTACGCCGATGATACCACACTCCTCTTTTCGGGACCAACTATTAGGGAAATAATATTTCTATCCACTACTGAATTATCGAAGTACACTGACTGGTTGTCTTCCAATGAATTAGTAATTAATTACAATAAATCTAAACCTTACTTTTTTCCAGACAAAAACCTAATCAAACTATTAATTTAACTTTTCCATTCAAAATAATCAGATTGAGTTAGTTAATAATATTACTTATCTGGGTATTGTTTTCCATAATGATTTAAAATGGAATCTGCATATAGACATTTTATCAAAAATATCCAGAAATACAGGAATAATTAGTCATACACTAACAAATCTATCTGTTAAAACATTAAAATTATTATATTATACATTAATTTATCCACACTTCGATTACTGCTTACTATCCTGGGATCAAACAACACTTACTAATATTAATCCATTACAAATTTTTCAAAATAAATATATTCGTTTAATAGGTTTTAAACACAATTTAAATGGTGACAACTTACTAGGGCAAAATACATTCAGATATTCCAGAGTCAACCCGAACAAATATAATATTCTAACAATTCAGGAACTGTTTCACTTTAACTTAGGCTAAATTATGTACAAGCGAATTAAATTGAACCTTGGACAGGAGCTCATAGAAATTAAGACTGCTACGTACCGTTATAATATTCGTAACCAAGCTCTGTTGAGATTTACTACACCTAGAACACAAACTACCAAACAAAGCCTAGATTATTCTGGTCCGGAGTTTTGGAACTCTTTGTCTGCAGAATTCATATCTATTAATAACTTCAATTTGTTTAAAAAGAAATTAGAAATTAAAACACTACTTACTTAACAACTGATCTCCATTTATTAGTACAAGATGGGAGGTTGATTGACAGGGATTATTCGACTGAAGGGGGAATGCAAGGGACTTACCAGGTGAAGATTCAGGGACCAAGGGACGGGGGATCAATACAATAAGGATTGGGGGGGGGCACAACTCATGGTTTTTTCATTACTTTAACGTTATTTTCCCCTTGATATGCTGGTAACTCAATATCATTATTAGATGTTTAATTTGATATTTGTTTCCTTTTTTGACTCTTGCTGTTATATGAATGTTCTTGTCTTGACTTAAACCTAGGGAGATCAAGGCTGGTCAGGTCTCCTCGAGGCCTTTTCCTTGATCTTCCCTGCTGTTATTTTTATGTTCATGCTTAACTATTCAGAATTATTAATTTTAATATCTAAGAGCAAGATCAATAAATGAAGTGAAATGATATACCCTCCTTGATGCGTGGTCCCCATGAGCTCTGGCGGGCCACCATATAGTTATTGGTCGTTATTTTTTAATCATTTGCATATTCGGCCCTGAGGTATTTGCACGCGAAGTTTAATCGGGATCGAACGACTTTCTCGCGGTGCTTCGTATTTTTTTTTTTTTTTTTAGCAAACCTTCCAGTGTTTCATTCACAATGTGCAGGATTTAGCTGGTAGGGGCGTTAGCGTATAGTTTTATTTGAAAATGTGCCACCGATATTAAAAGCCCCATTTAAAAAACTTTTCTTGGTACTGCACTATAACTATTGCGAACATTTTGCACTCACTGTGGGATAAAAAGGAACACTCGAAGAAGTGGGGCGTTACCAGCAAAACTGCTGCACTGGTTGAATGCCGAATGGCAACAGTTAGGAAGTGTGTAAAAAAATAACAGGTAGGCTCAATTCTGATTGAGCCCTCCATTTGGAACGTAGAACTACGATTTGCAAATGGGAGAGTTGAAATGAGCTAGTCGAGTAGAATTTCAAAGCTCTTATTTAATTTGTTAGAGCCAGCACAGGTCTATGGTATGAAAAGTAACTTACATGATTTTTACAAATAATGCTGGATACATTGCGAACACAAAGCAGAGTTCGAGTTGGGCCGGGCAGGGTTCCATCGGTGTGTCGGATATTTGTTTGGCGGCGGCAGCTTTCATGCGTTCTCGATACTCTCTAGTTCGTTGGGCTGCAGTCTTCTCGGGCTTTTTACATTCCTCATCACTTGGTCTTGCCTCTCGCTTTGATTTTCTCCACTTTTGCTTGCGTTCATTTTGCGAATTCCGCGGCATTGTCGAAAATATTAATCCGTTCAAATAAAAACAATTAAAAAAAAAAAAAGAATCACCAGAAAAGACTTTATGACGGGTCACGGGTCAATCGGTCGACAATTTCTTGCTGGTCAAACGAGTCGGGTTAAGGTGTTCCTAATCCAATTTTGACCCGGTTTTATTTCCGTTTCATTTTTTAAGAGAAAAAACAATATTTGAAGGAACAAGTTAGTAAAATCGTGCAATGCATTGATTATGATACGCTTTCCAACATACCAGAAACCATTACTCAAGTTATGAGGATAATAGCTGTAGAATAAATCTCGCTCTTATTCCCTGACCTTTGACCTCATTTCGATGATATTCAACAGAACCGGTTAATTATGCTCCGGAACAACATGATGAAGTTTTGTCTCAATCGAAGCATTTTTACGTAAGTTATGACGCATGAGGGCGATGGAATGGATCCCGCTCCTATGTCCTGACCCTTTACCCCATTTCGTCCATTTTCAATAGGATTCGTCCCCAATGGTTCCCTACTATATACTAAAGTTTCATCGAAATCGAACCATTTTTACGCGAGTTATCATGTGGACGGACGGACGGACAGACATACAGACAGAGACAGGTGGACAAAGCTACATCATATACGTTTCTTCAACCTACGGTTGAAAAGCGTAAAAAATAACCTACAAAGGCTGCAAGCAACTGAAAGCAGCATTGAGAGTTGCATGATTTGTATATCTAGAAAATATAAGAGGAGGAACTCGTGTTAATGGAAATGACAAGAGTCGATGACATCATGGTTCAATCATTACTGTCCAACTTTTTCCTTGACACGGATTTAACCCTCTCCGTCATTGCAAGGGGTTGTATATTTTTTCCCATTGATACTAGGAGCTGACTTAGAACTTTTAATTGCCTCCAAATACTTGGGTAGAGTTCCTGTTCACAGACAACAAGAGCGGTAGCAACTCTGAGTATTTATTTTTGTGGTGTATGCTTCCATTTCCATTTCTCACACTACGTAAGATATTCTGATTTTATTGTTGTACGAACCACAGATTTTCAAAATGAATTTGTAATTGATTTAGTAAATGAACTTTGTTTGGATGCTACTTTACAGTCTCGACTTCACACAGACCGCACGTGTAGAAAGAGAAATGGAATACAACACACATAAAAATTGTAGTGATAACGATCAGGGAAAATATGTTGAACATGTTACATAATATACCTACTCACATTCAGTTGTAATACGTACAGCTAAAATGATAACCCACTAGGAAACAAAGCTGAGGAAGAAATCAACGCACAAACTGTATACCGGGTGTTTCAAAAGGTTGAAGCAAGCTTTTATCTCTTCAACGATTGATCTCAGATACATACTTTCAAGTAGAAAAATGCTCAAAATGACGTAATGACTTACAACATGGCAGTTGCACTCCTGCGAGTGGTATCTGCATTAAAAAAAAATTATGCAGCATTCGCGAAAAAAAAAAAAAAAAAAAAAGAAGAACAATCAAGAAAAGTTGCCCAATGTCCTAATTAGTCTGAAAAAAAAACTGGTCATTCTGCTTGCAAAACTCGCGGAGATATTTAAAAATGCATCGTCCTGAACCCGTTTATGACGAACGGTAGTTTGTTTCACTGCATAGCACAGGAGCACCCAAAGCGAGTAAGAGAAGAGCTCTTGCGCCTGCAGTAAATCGCGCCTGCCGAACGTCCATTGTTACAATTTTTATCGCGATTATCTTCGCGAGTTTTGCAAGCAGAATGACGCGGTTTTTTTCTAATTAGGACATTGTGCAACTGTTTTCAGTTGAATTTTTCTTCTGCGAAGGCTGTACAATGTTTATTTTTTTTATTTTTATGCAAATACCACCCACAGTGATGCAACTGCCATGTCGTCACGTCTTTACGTTATTTTGAGTATTTGCATTTTTCTAATTGAAAGTATATATTTGTGATCAACCGTGGAAGAGATAGAAGCTTGTTTCAATATTTTTTGAAACACCCTGTGTAATCATGTCTTAAAAAGTGCGTGTTTTGAAATGACAATGAAAATAATTAGCAGGTGAAAATTTTCGCGTGGGGGAAGGAGTCCGGAAGCCTAGGACCACCACTTTGGCTACTTCCCTGTTCTGGGTAAAGCATAACACACACCGTCTGACAATAAAGTTCCAGAACAGCTGCTGTTATTAGGAAAGTTTAATGCACTGAGTCCAACTGTGGTTATGGTTCTTCAAAGTAGTTCCCCTTTTTATCGATGTACTATTTTGATCGCTCCGCAAGATGTGTGAAACACTTTTTGACTCCATTTACCGAAACACTGTTCATTTCCGCTGTTACGGTTTTCTTGATGTCCTGAACAGTCATAAAACGTCCGTCGTCCTTTCAACGCCAATTTTACTTTGAGGAGCCGGAAGTAGTCGGCGGGAGCTAAGTCTGGGAAGTAGGGTGGTAGGGTGTATGGTTGAGCATGGGTACTCCGGACTTGGCGAGAAACTGTGTCACCGACAGTGCCGAGTATCATCCAGAAAGAACCAACTTCAACGTGCTCGTAGGTGCACTTCACACGATGAATTCTCTTCCGTAGGCGATCAAGAACTTGCAGGTAGAAAGCAATGGTGATTTTTGCATCCACCGGAGGCCATTCCCTGTGAATGATACCGCTGTCGTCAAAAAAACGTGATCAGCATTGCCTTGATTTTCGTCTTCCGCAGGCGAACATTTTAGGGTCTCGGTGAATTTGGTGCCCTCCACTCCATGCTTTGCTTCTTTGATGCTGGGTCGTTTGAAAGCACCACTTCTCATCACCTGCACAATGCGGTCCTGCATCGAAGGGTCCGATTCCACGGCCGCAATGAACGCCTTGCAGCTTTTGACTCTTTGCACTTTCCGTTTTTCAGTCAAACTGTGCGGCACAAACCTTGCGCAAATCTTCCCTTTCCCGAGATCTTCCTTTAGAATCAGCCGGATTGTTTCATGGTTGATATGGAGTTCGTCCTCCATCATCCGTACCGCCATCGACGGTCTGACTGCGTCAGAGCGCGAACTTTCTCCACCATTTCCTCAGAACGGCTGGTTGACGGTCTTCCAATCCTTGGTTCATTCCTAACGTCCTCCCTTTCCTCGCGAAAGCCAGCATACCATTGAAAAACGCGACCGCGGGATAGGGCATTGTGTCCGTAAACAGTTTTGATCATTTCGAAGGTCTCCATTGCTGACTTCCTGGACTTGCAGCAAAACTTGATGTTTACTCTCTGCTCTGTGTTCAAATTCATGAGAATGGTCTTTGCGGTACCTTCTATTAACAGTCTTCAGAATCGGACACTGCTGCACTTTCTTAGATCTTCATGTGTCCTGCAAGAGAGGGAAAACACAGTTACAATTTGGCCCATGGAACATATTTTTACCACTACCATTAACAGAGTAATACCCACTGTCCTGGAACATTATTATCAGACGGTGTACAATCGTGGCCAAACGTATTTTGACTGAAAGTCAAATTAGTTTTTTTTTTTTTTGATTGGAGGTTTAACGACCACCGTGAGCAACTCAATGGGCTATAAGCAGTCGCCCGTCCCTAATTAAGGGTCACTGGTTCCAGGGAAGGGACAGAGCCAGTGCCGTAAGACAAACACAACATCCATGCCTCACCGGAATTCGAACCCGGACCCCTTTCGGACGAATGATCAGAGGCCATCGCTTAGACCACTGCGCCACCGGGGCGGCCAAATTATTTATGTTTGAAGTCAACTTATACTGTACAGCGTAATGGTAAAGTCAGGAATACATATTATGCATCATTTTATAAGAAAATTTTTGTTAAATTCAAATATTTTTACAGAATGTTATTATCCGCAAAAGTACAGCGTCTAGTCATAAAAGGCAACAAATAGTGGATTTGTGAAATTAGTGAACAATGCATTTAGCGTAAAATTATTGACAGCACATTATTGACACTTGCAGAACACTTGAAATAACTGACCAACAAGCAAAATGCGCTTTAATATTTAATTGGATAACCTCGGTTTCTTAGTAACAAAGTGCGCCTTCTTGGCATGGAACTAATGAACTTCTCTAGTTATCCATAGGTGATAAAACGGTGCCATACGGCTCTTACAGACTCAATTAAGATTTTAAATT
Source organism: Macrothele yani (assembly GCA_039090855.1). NCBI lineage: Eukaryota > Metazoa > Arthropoda > Arachnida > Araneae > Macrothelidae > Macrothele > Macrothele yani. Next base: position 126,782,240 of record CM077008.1, on the reverse strand, counting down.
AAAGACTTTAATTGATTCTGTAAGGGCCGTATGGCACCGTGTTATCACCAATGGACAACTAGAGAAGCTCGTTAGTTCTATGCCAAGAAGGTGCATTTTGTTACTTTGTTACTCTGGTTATCCAATTAAATATTAAACCGTATTTTGCTTGTTTGTCAGTTATTTCAAGTGCCCTGCAAGTTTCAATAATTCACTGTACAGTAATTTTATTTATGTTCACTAGTTTCACAAATTTAATTATTTTTTGCTTTTTAAGACTAGACACTGTACTTTTGCTTGTAACTTCACTTCTCTTACTGGTAATAACATTCTGTAAAAATATTTGAATTCAGCATAAAATTTCCTTTAAAATGATGTTTAATATGTAATTCCTTATTTTACCATTACGCTTGATTACAATGATGTTCAATATGTATTTCCTTATTTTACCATTGCTGTTTGAAATAAGTTGATTTCAAACATCAAAAATTTGACTTTCGGTCTACTGGTGCGGAACTTGAGGAGGCGATTGTAGATTCATGCATGTGAGATGTAAGTGCGTGCGTGGGCCAACTGTGCTCGTAATTCAGCTGTTAACTTAGGGAAGCAGCTTCTCCTTTCTTCGACGAGGTCTTCCAATCTTCTGAAATTCATTAATTCCAAATCCCTACGCACTCAAGTTTCCTGTAAAATTTCCACGTGATTTGAAAGTTATCTCTGTTACATAAAAAAAATTTCGACATAATTTTATAACTAAGATATTACGACAGCATAATCCACATCTTTTATGTCGGAATCATCATTTCAACTTATCTACAAACAGAAGATACGAAAGCTCATTTTCCGGGCAGTTTCGTTTACGCAATTGTCATCTGGGGTGTGTGTGCACGGGAAACATAAACATAAATAAACTCACCTAATAACTACGACATCGCGATGTCTGCATTTTTCTCGTATAGATTAAACGATTTCATTTCACCTTATCTCGCAAGTGATGAAATCACTGCGTGGTGTGAAATTCAAGGCTATTTAAGAAAGCGCGTAGTTAGTAACAACTGCACCTAAGCTTTTGGAAATTCTCTTATGTTTTAGCAAACGCGGAAATAACATCGAATGCTCTTGTATAAGTCTATCCAAATATTAAATCTCCATTACGTGCAAAATTTCCGAAAATGCACTTAGCATTTGCAAGCCATCGAAGTACATTTTGCGTATCTAAATGTACTGCTATTAATTTAAGCTCTGTTTTATGAGGAGGCGCACTCACTAAAATAAATCGCTTGCTCATCGTACTAAAATCACACTGAAAGTGTAAAAAAAAATCGATTTTTATTATGCGTTCGTTTTATTAAAAATGTAGGAGAGGCTGGTTCTATAGAAATGCACTTAAATGTTTTGATCCCAGGATAGGAGATGTGACATGCCTGCCCTGCAGGACGCACACGACATAAAGTCAGATAGCAGCAAGGACGAACGTCCGCGTATAGCTCAGTTGGTAGAGCGACTTGTTCCGGAATAAGCGGACTCCGGTTCGATTCCCGCCGTAGACCAAAAATGACGGAGAAATTTACTTCGTTATAGGTCCGAGGTGGCAATTTTGACCTCAACGACTCTCCACGCTCAGCTCGTCCATCTCACTTTGATGAAGATCGTTTGAACAATCTCATCCACTTCGATCCCCGTCAAACCACACGCGAATTGGCCACTGAGATGGACTGTGATAAGGTCACAGTGGTGCGATGCCTGGAACGTATGGGAAAAGTCCAGAAATTAGTGTTTTGGGTGCCTCGCACTCTCACCGAGGACAACAAGAATCAGCGTGTTGTCATATGTGGTTCTTTGCTCGCCCGTTATCGCGAATGTTTTCAGCAACACAGACCCTTTCTATCACGTATTGTTCCTGGAGATGAAAAGTAGTGCCTCTACGTGAATTTCATTTCAGGCATCGGAGGGAATTAATTTGAATAAAACATTTGCAATTCATTATAAATTTTAATTAATGACGTCATCTTGTACAAATTGTTCTTCTCCGAATAAAGAAAACAGCTCTGAGTCCTCAGCTGAATGTCAATATTTCATTTTAGAGTTTAATAACGAAATTTCCTTAAATGGTTTTATATCTCATTAATAAATAGGAACTGTACACCAGCTATACTCAAAATAGTATAACTGTACTAATGATCCGAATTTATATGCGTAGAACAGGAATCAAAGTTTCCAACCTTTCACACATCAACCACATGACTTTCTCACGGAAGATAGACAGGATAATAGAACCTTCCACAATTAAACGCGAACCTTCAACATCAAACTGAATAATAGAACCTTCAACAATTAAACGCGCACCTTCAACATCAAACTGGATAACAGAACCTTCAACAATTTAAACGCGGTGACTTGACTTGACAAAAAACGAAGAGAAGCAAAGGTTATTATGCAATTGAAGACACGAGGCACCATGTTTGTTTTGCACGCGGAATCCTTGGACGAAAACAATAGGCACTCAACTATTTGAAGAATTGGTTTCAAATTCGTGGTAACTCTAGCGAGACGCTGTCAGCCTCATAGTTGGTAATGATCTCCAAAGTTTCCCGAATGGCAGTGGATTTAAGAGAAGAGTAGGAAGCTAATTTCTTTATGTCATCCCACATAATGTAGGATCAGCAGACCTAAACTGGACTTCTCTGGATATAGCCGTGGTTAATTTGCCGATCTTTATGTCCCTCTTATGCTCGTTGACTCTAATTCTAAATGAACGATTGGTCATTCCAATGTAGTATCGTTTGGAACCGTCCGGATATTATATATACACTGAGTGGCCACTTTATTATGACCACCCCCTCAGTACTTCGTTGGGCCACCTTTTGCCTTTAATACTGCGTCGATTCTTCGTGGCATGGACTCCACGAGATGTTGGTAGGTGCTTTGTGGAATCTGAGACCATGCTTGATGAATAGTACTTTCCAGGAGTGTGAGATTGTAGGGTTGTGGATCTAGCTGTCTGATGTCTCGTTCAACTTCATCCCACAAATTCTCAGTGGGGTTGAGATCTGGAGATTGTGGGGACCACCTAAGCAAAGTAAACTTACCGGCATGTTCCTGAAACCAATCCTATACAATACGAGCACTATGGCAGGACGCATTATCTTGTTGAAAGTAGCCATCGCCATTCTGATAAACCATCCACATGACAGGATGCACTTGGTCCGGAACGAAGTTTAAATATGATGTGCCAGTCAGACGTTGATCAACACGAATTAAAGGGCCCAAAGCATGCCAGGAAAACATTCCCCAAACCATTACGTTGCCTCCACCAGCTTGAATGGTTGTAGCAATACATTTGAGGTCCATGATTTCGTGCTGTTTCCGCCAAATTCTCACTCGGCCATCGGCATGGTACAACTGAAAACGTGATTCATCGGACCGCATAATTTGTTTCCAATTATCGACTATCCAATCCTTGTACTTCTGTGCGAACTGGAGACGTTTTCTCTTGTTAACTGCAGACAGCAAAGGTGTTCGAACAGGCCTTCGGCTGCCATATCCCATCCGATGCAGTGTACGGCGAACAGTGCGTGCAGAGATCATTTGAGGGGATCCTTGATTAGGATGGTCTGTAATTTGCTGTACTGTTGCCCTTCTGTTGTCTGTTACCAGTCTGGACACTCTCCGATCCGCCCGAGCAGTCACTAGTCGATGACGACCACACGTTGCACGTAGAGATCCAGTTTTTTGGCTGACAGTCCAGTGTTTAAACACTTTAACAACAGCTGCTCTGGAACATTTAACGAATGCGGCGGTTTCGGAGATACTCGCTCCATGGCTCTGAGCTCCTACAATCACCCCACGTTGAAAGTCCGTCAAATCGCATTTTTTACCCATCTCGTCACCCAAAAATCACTTCTACTACTGTCAGAAGCAGTAAGCTTTCCCTTTTTGTACTAGCCTCGCGCTCTGGCGGCAACGGCGTGCAGCCATAGCTCATTTGCTTTAAACCTGTCAGGTGGTCATAATAAAGTGGCCACTCAGTGTATAGAGGTATGGCATAAACACCTGCCTGGTTGGAAAGTGAGGGCTTGTCAGTATTTCGCTTAAGCATAGTATATGAAGATGCCGCAGATATTATGCCGACACCGAGGTTCATCTTCCTGAGTGCGTGCTTGAGTCCATAGGAAACTATGGACTCAAGCACGCACTGGTATGTAAGGAATATTGGTATGTAAGGAATAGAGCCCAGATAGCGTAGCCGCGGCATAGAAAGATTAGCATGACTCTTTCTGTTTCTTTTGATATACTGTATCCATGTACCATGTTCGCGTCGTATCCTGCCTCAGTGGCCAATTCGATAACGCTTTTTAATTCGTTTAGTGTAGAAGGACCATCGGAGGATATGGCGAAGGCTATTCTGATTCGAGAACGGAAGAAAGCTGTGTGACGTTCTTACCCCGCAGGACGCACATGAGATAAAGGCAGATAGCAGTGAGAGCACATGCCGGTGTAGTATAGTGGATGGCACTCGGAGACCCGGGGGTAGTGGGTTCGAATTCCGCCCCTGGCGTAAAAATGATGGAGAAATTTACTTCGTCATATTGGCCTCCGAACTTCCAGGATGACCTGACCGTTAAGTTTCTCGCAATGGTGTGATGTTCTTTCCACACCGCGAGACAGGAAAAAATGAGAATCCCTTCTTCAGTGCTTCAAAAAATAAATCAGTGTGATGTTACGTTCCACACACTAAATTGACTGGGATTTCTCAAATGCACGTTCTTCATCGGATGACTGGCTACAGCGACACATGGTCCCGGCTGATCCGTGGGACATGCCCCCGGCCCTCTTTCGTGGGAGGGGGGAAGATGTAACGTGCCTGCCCCACAGGATGCACATGAGATAAAGGCAGATAGCATTGAGAGCACATGCCAGTGTAGTACATTGGATAGCACTCGGAGCTCTGGATAGCCAATGTTCGTCATAGCCAATGTTAGAATTTGAAATAAATCTTCCACTGGCCCAGCGGACAACTAGAAGTTGCCAACCACTGGTCCACCAAAATAGCCACTGGTCCGTAAAAAAAAAAAAATTTAAAGTCCTTTACAATATATATATAAAATAATGTATCATTTCAATGGAATTATATCCAATATCTGTTTTTAAGCCTATCATTGGTCTGCAGCCTATAAAGAAAGCCATACAGCAAGGTAAAAGAAACAAATTTATCTTTTAACTTGTAACAAATTAGGGGGGGGGGAACAAACAACTAACTGGCCATCCGAGCCAGTAAAATTAATAGTTTAGTGGCCCGACGGAAGTTTTACTACTGGTTAATTCGAATTAACCAGCGGACCACTGGTTAATTCGAACGCTGGTCATAGCTGTCTTGTAATCAGCGGAGAAGAATGAGCTGTGGAGCATCAGGTTGCGAACGGAAGTGGGTTTATAATAGACTTGTGTACGGAGACGATTTTTTTTTTTTTTTTTTTTTTTGATTGGAGGTTTAACGACCACCGTGAGCAACTCAATGGGCTATATAAGCAGTCGCCCGTTGCTAATTTAGGGTCACTGGTTCCAGGGAAGGGAGAGAGCCAGTGCCGTAAGACAAACATAACAAACATCCATGCCTCACGGGATTCGAACCCGGACCCCATTCGGAACGAATGATCAGAGGCCATCGCTTAGACCACTGCGTCACCAGGGGGAGGGGGGGAGGCGTTTTTTTTTTTTTTTTTTTTTTGAGGTTTAACGACCACCGTGAGCAACTCAATGGGCTATATAAGCAGTCGCCCGTCCCTAATTTAGGGTCACTGGTTCCAGGGAAGGGAGAGAGCCAGTACCGTAAGACAAACACAACATCCATGCCTCACCGGGATTCGAACCCGGACCCCGTTTGGACGAATGATCAGAGGCCATCGCTTGGGGGGGGAAGGCGTTCTCAGGCGATTTACTTGGTAAAACATCCAGATAAGACAATGCATTATTGTGTTCTAGCTCCATAGCGAAATTGATCGCAGGGTGTATAAAATTGGTTTTATCCAGGAAGATGGGGGAGACAATTATATGTGTCCCCACCCGAAAAAACTCCTTTAGTACTTCCATCTGATGATGGTCTTTAGGAAGACCGAACGTTCTTATGGCTTTATTCTTTACCTTTTAACTTACATATTAAACAAGTTCTTCACTTCATATGAAGCTTCCGTACTGTTTTATAATTATCATGCTTTTAAGACTGCTACCTTAAACTTTTATGATTGAATAATTCCCATTTCTACCACTGTCGGTATGAATCGCTGTATGTTATAATGGATCTGTTTCAATCTTCTAAATGTATTTCGCGTTGTTAACTCACCACGTATTGAGGAAACTGTAGCTAGTGTATCACGAGTTTTTCTATGGATAATTCTTGTAGATGCGCAAAATCAAATTATCAAAACACTGATAGGATCCCCAGTATAACAAAAAGTAAGAAACCCACATTTAGAGGTATATTATCTTCACTTAGAAAGCTAAACAAGCTTCTCTGTGCACTAAACAATCTTCAGTGAATCAGCATCAACGTATCAGGCACCATGGAAACTGTGAGTAAGATACCCAAATGACTCGTAAATTTCCACGAGAACTTTCGTGATTAACAGGAATGACACGCAGAATTCTGCTTCTCTTGCGGTAAACAATTTATTTTCATCGAATTTCGTTGAATCTGTGAAACATCTCGAGTGATATAATGAGCACAAAAGAAAACACCACGCTACATGTTGCTGCTACTGCAGCATCTTCAACAGCAGGTGATTGAAGATTTCCCTGGGTATTTCCCATCCCATTCTTTTAACATCATAAAGCGGAAGGATGAATGAGTTCACAAAATTATTCTCGCGCATTTAGCCGCTCCTAAAAATTTCTCTACTGCATAGTAATACAAAGATATACACATAACGGCCACTGAATTAAAAACTTATATTCAATACTGGACCGGATCTCCCTTTGCCCCAATTACAGCACGTATGCCGTTTAGCATATACACCGATGAGACATTACATTATGACCACCTACCTAATAAAATGTAGGAACCCCCCCCCCCTTTAGCCCGCAAAACAGCGGCCACTTGGCGAGACATCTATTCGATGAGGTGGCGATAGGCATCCTGGGGTATCTGGTACCATAAAGTCTACAGCAGGTTCTCGGGGTGATGGCGATTTAATGTGAACCAGCTTTTCCAAGTCGAACCACAAATGTTCGATTGGGTTCATGTCAGGTGAATTTGGAGTACAGGGAATTAACAGAAAATCACCAGCATGTTCCTCGAACTACTCCTTGACGATTCTGGTAGTGTGGCATGGTGCGCCATCCTGTTGGTAATGGCCATCACCAGCAGGAAACACAGTTGCCATTAATGGGTGAACTTGGTCCGCAACGATGTTCAGATACCTGACAGCTGTCAGGGATTGTGCTATTGAGATGCCTGTTTCCGCCCAACAGTACATCCAGGTTCCATAGCAACGGTTGGTAGCCATAGCAACGGTTGGTAGTCGGCGTATCTGCGCTCGGCCGTCTACGTAATGCACTAGGAATCTTGATTCGTCAGACCAGGCTACTTTCCTCCAATCTCCATGATCTTGGGTTCATTTCATGCGTTGTTGGCGATGACGCGCAATGAGCATGGGGACCCGCCTGGGTCTTCAACTAAGCAGGCCCATGCGCAGAAGGCTGCGATTAATTGTGTGCTGTGACACATTGCCCTGCACCACGGTTGTAACTGGGGGTGATTTGTCACACTGTGGCCGTGCTGTCGCTGTGAACAATGAGCTAAAGTCTCTGCTTTCCTCAAGCTGCGGACAACACACGTTTGGACGACGGTTCGTCGTTTGGCCAACCGTGCCCCACTTTTGATACGTACTCACTGCAGCGGCACGTAAACAACTCACGGGTTGCACTGTTTCAGAGATCGTAGTTCCGAGGCCCTGGGCCATCACAATGCGTCCTTTATCAAACTCCGATAAATCGGCAGCTTTTCCTATTCTGACTCCAAACACTCTACTAACGGAAATTTGGTCCTCAGGTTGTATATATACTGCTCCTTGAGCTTCACTTGCGCCACCGTTCGGACTTCAGGCGCGCTCATTTTTTTGGCTGGGGTTGGTCATTATGTAATGGCCCATCGCTGTAAAGCAGTACATTTAACCTCTTCTTAAAGATAAATGAAACAAGTCATTGCCAGTTTAAAAGAGATCTCAAGTTCCAAAGCATTGTGTTGCTTCGAAAAATCGCGGTAAAAAATGTTTAATGTGTGATAAGTCTTCCTATAGAAAAAATGAAACTATTACAGAAGTACTCAAAACATTATAAGCTCCAACAGAAAATAAAATGACTAAATCCCACGCATTAATAACAAAAGAAAAAAATCATCATCGCGTAATTAAGAGTTTTACCTTGAACGTGACTGTGATCTCTGAGTTTTTCTATTTTAAAATGCGTAGTTGCTGTTGAGCAAACTCAAACGACCTCGGTTCGAATCTCACCAGTGCGAAATATTCGGAGTCACCGATTTCGCGGAATTTCTGTGTACGATCAGGCTTTTCTGAAATACACAGTGTGCTGACGAGGAGGAATGTAGAAAAAAAAATAGAAGAACAAAATTTGCCAGCAGTGAAAAATAAAAACAGGAGTAATGTTGAATTCCAAAAAAAAAAAAAAAAAAAAAAAAAGATAAAGTGAGAAAACTATGGACTTGGGACGCCATTCTTGAGTTAAAGAAAAGGGATGTAGAAACTGTGCAGCCATTTTTTGTGACAAGTTCAGAAGAATCGGGGAGAGGTTGCGAGTTTCTGAGAATTTTGAACATGGAATTCACAGAGGCCATAGCAACAGCAGAGTAGGCACATGGATTATGTCATAGGAAGGGTGATAGGACGCGGAGAGCATAGGATGTCCAGGGGAGACTACGGGGTCAGAATGCAAGCCTGTGATTGGTTGTGCGCTGGCCAGGGACCGAGAGAAAGTTCAGGGAAGTAAAACATGGGATTTTGGCGGGACTCCTCGTATAGCTTTTGCTGGGAAATGAGGTCAGGGTTTCTTCTGAGAATAAACCAGATCTAAAAGTTTGGGCGTTCAGCTGCGGTTGGGTCGCCAGCATAATTTTTCACTAGCAGAGGATAGTGATTAAACTTGATCAATAACAGAACTAGGCCGAGGTCTAGTCATCTAAACTAAGAGTTGTCGGAAAAGGCATCACGTATTTTAGTCATGTTTTACAAAGGTCATTTATTGACAGAAAGAACAAAGATCAATCAATGATATAACGCCCGTTTTGTTCAATAACCTTTTGCCATCTTTCAGTGAGCTGCAGAATGCCTCGTTCATAGAAGGACCTGTCTTTCGTGGCGAAAAACTGTAAAAGGTGCTGATTTACAGCCTCATCTGAATTGAACGTTATACCATGCAAGGACTGTTGAAGAGAGCGAAACAAGTGGAAGTCTGACGGCGCAAGGTCAGGCGAATATGCTGGGTGTGGCAACACATCCCACCCAAGCTCCAATAATTTTTGGCGGGTGATCAAACTTGTGTGTGGTCTCGCGTTGTCGTGGTGGAACACAACACCTTTACGATGAACGATATCTGGACGTTTCTGGATGATGGATTCGTTCAAACTGTCCAATTGCCGACAGTTCACATTCGAATTGATTGTTTGGTTCCGTGGTAGGAGCTCGATAAACACGACACCTTTAAAATCCCACCACACTGAGACCAGAACCTCGACTGATAAATGTCTGCTTTGGATGTCGTTTGAGGCAAAACAGCACGTCGGGACCAAGACCGTTTGCGCAGCACACTGTTGTACACAATCCACTTTTCGTCACCAGTTATGAGTCGCAGGATCATTTTCCTCGCGTTTAATGAGCATATCGCATATGTTTATACGCGCCGTCAATTGAGCTTCTTTGAGTTCATGAGGAACCCACACATCGAGCTTGCTTACGTATCTCAGCTTCTTCAGGTGGTCGTGAACGCTTGAATGATGGATGTGCAATGTGTCTGCAATCTCTCGTGTCGTGTAACGTGGGTTTGACTCGATCAATGCCTTGATTTGGTCGTCATCAACCTCGGTGGGCCTCCCAAACCGAGGAGCATCGTTGAGGTCAAAATCACCAGCACGGAATTTTGCGAACCACCGCTGGCACTGACGTTCTTGTAGCGCATTATCACCGTTCACTTTTTACGCAACTTTTCACAAGCTTGACGCGCGTTCTTCCCTTTACGGAAGTAAAACAGTAAAATATGGCGAAAATTCACAGCTTGGTCTTCCATCTTCAACTTGATGTCAAATCTCCGCAAATCAACCAAATCGCTCACTATTCCTTTTAGACTGCAGCTAGAACTGGCACCTGTGGAATACCATATCGATAACAGAGCTGCGCATGCCTCTAGTACTTCCAAAACCGCCCAACCGTCATCGGATGCCAAAATACGTCATGACTTTTCCGACAACCCAATAGATAGCTGGCAAGAGTAGTCACTCCCTGTATTACAGTAGCAGTATTGTCACTATCCTGAGCGATAATTATTAAGAACTTTTCAATGCATCTGCTAAAGAAAAGCATGTAGCATAATGATTTTTCATATACCATGACTGTGGATTATGTCAGTATCTAGACGGAACTCTCACTGCTGTATAAGACCTGGAATATTGAAAAGGAACTGTGCAGGTTCAATACCTCAACAAAGCAAACTTCGAATTGATTACATTGGGGGAACCGAAAAGTAATAATATTTTTGGAAAAGAAGAGAAACACTGTTTGTAACAGCAAACATTTATTTCTTAATCATTTATACACTGAGTGGCCACTTTATTATGACCACCTGACAGTTTTAAGCAAATGAGCTGTGGCTGCAGGCTGTTGCCGCCAGAGGGCGAGGCTAGTATAAAAAGGGAAAGCTTAGTGCTTGCGACAGTAGTAATAGTGATTTATGGGTGACAAGATGGATAAAAAATGCAATTTGACGGACTTTCAACGTGGGATGATTGTAGTAGCTCAGAGCCTTCGAGCGAGTATCACCGAAACTGCCGCATTCGTGAAATAGTGTTAAAGTGTTTAAACACTGGACTGTCAGCCAAAAAACTGGGTCTCTACGTGCAACGTGTGGTCGTCATTGACTAGTGACTGCTCGGGCGGAACGGAGACTGTCTAGACTGGTAACAGACAACAGAAGGGCAGCAAATTACAGACCATTTTTATCAAGGATCCCCTCAAATGATCTCTGCACGCACTGTTCACCGTACACTGCATCGGATTGGATATGGCAGCCGAAGGCCTGTTCGAACACCTTTGCTGTCTGCAGTTAACAAGAGAAAACGCCTCCAGTTCGCACAGAAGCACAAGGATTGGACAGTCGATAATTGGAAACAAATTATGTGGTCCGATGAATCACGTTTTCGGTTGCACCATGCTGATGGCCGAGTGAGAATTTGGCGGAAACAGCACGAAAGCATGGACCCCAAATGCATTGCTACAACCCTTCAAGCTGGTGGAGGCAACGTTATGATTTGGGGAATGTTTTCCTGGCATGCTTTGGGACCTTTAATTCGTGTTGATCAACGTCTGACTGGCACATCATATCTAAACATCGTTGCGGACCAAATGCATCCTGTCATGTGAATGGTTTATCCCAATGGCTACTTTCAACAAGATAATGCGTCCTGCCATAGTGCTCATATTGTACAGGATTGGTTTCAGGAACATGCCGGTGAGTTTACTTTGCTTAGGTGGCCTCCACAATCTCCAGATCTCAACCCCATTGAGAAATTGTGGAATGAAGTTGAAAGAGCTGTCAGACAGCTGGATCCACAACACTGCAATCTCACACTCCTGGAAAATGCGATTCATCAAGCATGGTCTCAGATTCCACAAACCACCTATCAACATCTCGTGGAGTCCATGCCACGAAGAATCGACGCAGTATTAAAGGGAAAAAGGTGGCCCAACGAAGTACTGAGGGGCTGGTCATAATAAAGTGGCCACTCAGTGTATAATCGCCATCATTATCGATCACGCTTGCCCATCGTGAAACCAAACTTTTAATGTCGTCTTTATAAAAACACGTTGACTGTGATGCAAAGAAGCCTGAAAGCCCCGTTTTGACATCATCAATATTGAGGAACCTTTTCACACTAAGAAAGTGCTACAGAGATCTGAAGAAATGGTAATCAAATGATGCAGTGTCAGAGGAATAAGGGGGATGGGGCAGAACTTTCCAGCCAACTTCTCTGATCGTCCGCTGGGTCCGCCTCGCCGTGTGAGGTCTCGCGTTGTCATGCTGGAAGATGACACTTTTTCTGTTGACCAGTGATGGATGTTTTACAGTAAGAGCTTGCTTCAAATTGTCTAGTTGGTGATAATAGAGGTCTGCCGTCACGGTCTGTCCGGATTCCAAGAGCTCAAAGTGAGCTATGCCAGCGGTAATCCATCAAGCTCAGAGCAAAACGTTTTTGTGGTGTAGGCATGTTTTTGGCGTAGGAACTGGTGTCTGACCTGGAGAAAGCTACTGGTTGTTGCGTTTGCTGTTCACGTAAAGAACCCACTTTTCATCTTCAGTGACAATTCGATGAAGAAATGGATCCTTTTCCTGTCGGCTGAGCAAAGAGTTGCAGATGGTGAAACTCCGGGCTTTGTTGTCAGGTGAAAATTGGTATGAGACCCAAACTCCTTGTCTATAGACCTTCCCTATCTGTTGCAGGTGCTTATGAACAGTAAACCATGATGCATTAAGATGTTGGGATAATTCATCAATGGTTTGACGTTGATCTGCCTCAACGGCTGCACGCAGCAGGCCATTGTCCAGCTCCATGGGCCTTCCTGAACGAAGGGCATCAGGGAGGTCAAAATTGCCCGACCGGAATTGGGCGTACCAAAGCTGGAACTTGAGGACATTTAACGTATTTGGATAAACAGCGTAAATGGTATTGGTGGCCACAGTTGCATTGTTCCCCTTGTGAAATTCAATAATAATTGGTTCAGAAAACGAACTAAATACTTGATAGAAAGTTTATTATTGTTTTCAGTTTGATTTAGGTGCAACGACTCCTATTGAAAACACACTTTTTGAGGAGCAACAGAAAATTCCGAAATCAAAAAATGTTTTTCTACGAATATGACGAACAATGGCTCTCCTCGGGTTTTATGTCACTCATTTTGTTCTGAAAATCTGGAAGACAAAAGCAGTTACATAAGTTAAAGGGGATAAGTTCATTTACTTGTAAATATACTTACTTTAGGTAGAACGTACATAAACACCTCACAACTGCTCCCAAAACTTAGCCCCCCAAAAAAGGACATTACTTTCCGGTCCCTCCAATTTTCACCACCATCACTGTAAATATTTCAGCGTCGCCCCGGTGGCGCAGTGGCCGAAGCACTGGCTTATGATCATTCGTCCGAGAAGGGTCCAGGTTCAGATCCCGGTGAGGCATGGGTGCTGTGTTTGTCTTACGGCACTGGCTCTCTCCCTTCCCTGGGATAAGTGGCCTTAAATTACGGACGGGCGACTGCTTATATTATAGCCTATTAGAAAAAGAATCAAAATATTTCCGCACCTTTTACGGCATGGCATTATATACACTGCTGGCCACCCAAAATGCAACACCAAGTAGGAAGCATCCGATTGGCCTGAAATTTGCAGCATGCGTCGCCCGCGAGAGGACATGCAAACGATTAGCATTGCAAGGCATATGCGAATCATGTGCCCCCGGCACGCCACCGAGAAGCATTATAAGAAGGGTGCACAGAAGGCGGGGTGTAAGTAGTGGAAGTCTGTTGTGCTGCCGGACCTGTGCGTGGGAAGTTTACTGGTGCCTCGTCGCTGAATATGGCAGTAATTCCAGCACGTTTCGGAGTGCAGCAGAGGACGAATAGTGGCTTTTCGCAACAGCAGTTTATCGTACCGAGACATCGGCGTCCGTGTGGGACGACATCCAGCCACAGTGAGGCGAGTACAGATTCGGTGGGTGCAGGAGGGACGAACGGACCGACGTGAGCGATTGCCGCAGCTGCGGCACACCACCGAACGAGAGGACCGGCATGTTGTGCGGCGGGCATTAACGGCTCGCACCGCCACATCACGAACGTTAGCGCAGGAATTAGGGTGTGTTGCGCAACAAACTGTGCAGCACGTATCGTTCGACGTCGTTTGCAGGAGCGGGGCTCCGATTACCATTGACGTTACACCACCAGCGAGTACGGCGGCAGTGGGCCGTTGAACGCCGCACCTGGACTACGGGACGGCACGACATTGTCTTCTCCGACGAATCCTGCTTCTGCCTGCAAAACCACGATGGCCGCGGCGAGAGACTGTATGACGCCTGCATTATGCATCGCCATATCGGTCCGTCGCCTGGCGTTATGGTTTGGGGCGCAATTGAATATGACATCCGCACCCCTCTGGTACGCATCGCCGGTACACTCAAGAGCCACCGCTACATCTCCAACGTTTTGGAGCCTGTAGTCCTCCCTTACCTGCAGGACCTGCCAGCAGCCACGTTTCAACAGGACAATGCGCGCACGCAAGTGGCACGCAGCGTGCAACAATTCTTCACGGCCCACCAGGTGTCACTGCTGACGTGGCCCGCGAGTTCTCTCTCCCGTTATGTCGCCCATCGAACACGTCTGGTCGCTGATCGGCAACCGAGTGGCCCGACAAGCACTATCCGCGGCTACGCCTGAAGAACTGTGGCAACGTGTGGAAGCAGCCTGGACCGACATACCCCAAGCCCACATCCAAAGCCTCTTTCGCTCGATGCCGCGGCGTGTAGCGGCCGTTATTGCCAACCATGGGGGCCACAAGAACTATTGATGTCTGCGTGTTCCGCAAGTCGCACAGGCCTGTAAGCTCAATCGTTTCATCTTTGTATCTGTTGTTATGTGTCCAGTAAATCTGGCTTTGCTATCTCGTGCCCTTCTTGGTGTTGCATTTTGGGTGGCCAGCAGTGTAGATTAAAGTTTGAAGATGTCAGCTCTGTGTGTAACCAATGCCTGATCATTCGCTACGCTCTGAGGTGAGTTGAAAGTGAAGTTAAGGGTGTCCAGGACTGGTGGCAGCAAATAATATCTTTAATAGAATTGGGTGAAAATTCTAACACATTGCATATATGATAACGTGTTAAAATACTTATCATCAGCAAATCTCGCTAGTGTTTTAAATAAATATTTCATCACAACACCAAACGAACTAATAAACATCACAAAAGATAACGTGCGGAATTACTGACTACGGAACATCCGTGAAAATACTAGTTGAAACAAGTTAGTAAAATCACGCAATGCATTAATTATGATACGCTTTCCAACATACCAGAACTCATTACTCAAGTTATTGCTCATGTTATGAAGATAATGGCTGTGGAATAAATCTCGCTTATGTGCCCTGACCTTTGAACCCATTTCGATGATATTAAACAGAATTGGTTCGGTATACCTCCGGAACAACATACTAAAGTTTTGTCGCAATAGAAGCATTTTTAGTCAAGTTATGAAGATAATGGCTGTGGGATAAATCTCGCTCCTGTGCCTTCGTGACCTTTGACCCCGTTTCGATGATGTTCAACACAACCGGTTCAGTATGCCTCCGGAGCAACATGATAAAGTTTTGTTGCAATCGAAGCATTTTTACGTAAGTTATGATGCACAAGGGCGATGGAATGGATCCCGCTCCTATGTCCTGACCTTTGACCTCATTGCGTCCGTTTTCAATAGGGTTCGTCTCCAGGTTGTTCCCTACCACATATTAAAATTTCATCGAAATCGAACCATTTTTACGCGTGTTATCGTGCGACAGACAGACAGACGGACAAAGCTGGACCATATACCCTTCTTCAACCTACGGTTGGAAAGCGTAAAAAAAAAAAAAAAAACAAGGTAGTAAAATCATGCAATGTATTGATTATGATACGATTTCCAATATACTAGAAATCATTACTCAAGCTATTACTCAAGTTATGAGAAAATGCCTGTGGAATAAATCTCACCCCTGTACCCTGACCTTTGATCCATTTGGATGATATTCAACAGAACTTGTTCAGTATATCTCCGAAATAACATGATAAAGTTTTGTCGCAATCGAAGCAATTTTACGGAAGTTATGATGCATAAGCGCTATGGAATAGATCCCGCTCCTGTGTCCTAACCTTAACCCGATTTCGCCCATTTTCAATAGGATTCGTCCCCAGACAGGTCCCTACAACCTACCAACATTTCATCCAAATCGAAACAGTTTTACGTAAGTTATGACTCATAATGGCGATGGGAGTGATTCCGTTCCTATGTCCTGACTTTTGACTCCCATTTCGCCAATTTTCAATAGGGTTTGTCCCCAGGTGGTCTCCTACCACATACTAAAATTTAATCGAAATCGAACCTGTTTTACGTTAGCTATGATGCATAAGAGCAGTGGAATAGATTCCGCTCTTATGTCCTGACCTTTGACCCCATTTCGTTCACTTTCAATAGGGTTCCTTCTCAGGTGTTCCCCTAAAATTTCATCGAAATCGAACGATTTTTACGCGAGTTATCATGCGGACGAACATACGCACACAACGTGTGACGTAATGAGGCAGATGGGAATCGCGACCATCTGCTAGCAAGGTGTGACGTCATAAAACTTTAATAGGATCCACAAACAACGCGTGACGTAATGAGACAGATGGCATGACCGCGCGCCAACATCTAATGGGGTGTCGCCAAGACACCACACTACAAACTTGGTAATTCGGGGATGTTATTTAACACACTAAACAAAGTTTCTTAAAGTCGAGATCAAGCTAAATCTATTTCTAGTACCAGAAAACGGTAGGTTAACGACTTTCATCAAAATCCTTAGAGCCGTTTTCAAAATAAAATTTATATACATACAAGAATTGCTCCTTTAAGGTGAACGTCAAGTAATTTTGCTTAATGTACTTCGAATGGAAAAACTTTTGTACACATTTTCTTCCCAATTAATGCGTTCCCAAGGATGAAAATTTGAACATCGATTAAAATAGTTTCATTTTATAACTTGGATTACTTAATATTTTCTAAAACATAACCATAATTATGCAATCCAACATTTTTTTGTCTGCTGACGTCATGAAAATACAGGCCGCGCCATCTTTTTTCTGGACAATTAATGCGTTCACAAGGATGAAAATTTGAACATTGATTAAAATAGCCTCATTTTATAACTTGGAATACTTAATATTTTCTAAAAACATAACCATAATTATGCAATCCAACATTTGTGTGTCTACTGACATCATCAAAGTACAGGTCGCGCCATCCTTTTTCTGGTTTTAACACCACCAAGGGAACAATTATTGATTTTTAATATAATTATGGTTATGTTTCAGAAAATATTAAGTATTCCAAGTTATAATAAAGTTATTTTAATCGATGTTCAAATTTTGATCCTTGGGAACACATTAATTGTGAAGGAAATGTGTACAAAAGTTTTTCCATTGGAAGTATAGGAAGCAAAATTACTTGACGTCCACCTTAATAATATGGGATAAGGGCGATGGAATGGATCGTAATCCTATTTCCTGACCTTTGACCCCATTTCGTCCACATTCAATAGGGTTCGTCCCCAGGTGGTCCCCTACCACATACTGAAATTTCATCGAAATCGAACCATTTTTACGCACGTTATGACGCATATGGGCAATGGAATGCATCCCGCTCTTATGTCCTGACCTTTGACCCCACTTCACCCATTTTGAATAAGATTCGTCACCAGGCGGTCCCCTTCCACATAGTAAAATTTCATTGAAATCGAACCATATTTACGCAAGTTATGACGCATAAGGGCAATGGAATGATCCTGCTCCTACGTCGTGGCCTTTGACCCCATTTGTCCCATTTTCAATAGGGGTTGTCCCCAGGTGGTCCCCTACCACATAGTAAACTTTCATTGAAATCGAACCATATTTACGCAAGTTATGGAGCATAAGGTCAATGAAAGGATCCCGCTCCTACGTCGTGGCCTTTGACCCCATTTGTCCCATTTCCAACAGGTTTTGTCCTCAGGTGGTCCCCTACCACATAGTAAACTTTCATTGTAATCGAACCATATTTACGCAAGGTATGACGCATAAGGGCAATGGAAGGATCCCGCTCCTACGTCGTGACCTTTGACCCCCATTTGTCCCATTTTCAATTGGGTTCGTCCCCAGGTGGTTCCCTACCACATACTAAAATTTCATCGAAATCGAACCATTTTTACGCCAGTTATCGTGCGGACGGACGGACGGACAAAGCTGGAGCATATACGCTTCTTCAACCTACGGTTATGGAAAGCGTAAAAAAGGCAACTTTTAAAAACTGAATTTTCTTTAAAAGACGGGCGTCTACCAGCAATATTGCTGCACGTTATTTTCAGAAATTTTCGGTGAATTCATACCACTTATTTTTTTACAGTGTATGGATGCACCTTCAAAGAAATGACGTGCTGAAAAGTCTACTAACGGCGGCGTCTTATTATCACTCAAAGTGTCACAAGTATAAGTGTGGGAACCATCAGAGTGGAAAGACACAGTCGCAAAGGTTCGCTTTCAGAGAAATTGTTTTTTCATGGCGGAGTAAGCGAAAAGAATAAACTGTATTCTAAAAGTGATAAATACTACTGCCTTCTCAGAAATCTTCGAGAAATCGTTCGGCTATCGCGTCTTCTAAAAGTTACACCAGTTGCATAACAGCAGACGTCAGTTACGGCACTATTCTTTTTTAGTATGAATCCAGCCCATTGTCTTGTCGACAGAAACTTTTTTTCTCTGATTTTTTTTTCTTTTGATTTCTCACTTCGAGAGGCACTTGTTTTCGCTGCCATTATTTGTCTCACATGAAAGGCAAACAAACGAAAGATTCAAAAGACACAGCAGGATCACCGGCTATGAATTCTTTGACAAGCGTTAAGTTCAGGATCAAGGTCGTAAATATCACGAATTACTGAAGAGCTTTTGTAACACGCGATTTTCTAGTGTCAGAAATATGTCAAAGAGCACGGAATTATGACGCAGGAGAATTCCAATAACTGTACTTTGAGTGAAATATTTGGTTTTACAGGGCGGCAACTATATATTGCAGTGTCCCCATTTTTGATATCAAAGGCGTTCCTAGACTTGCCGGACGAAAATATATCAGTTCTGTTTTATTCATGCACATGTAAATTACGAGCAGTCGTGTTCACAAGCGTGTCTTTAATGAAAATAACTCATTTCGGGAGAAAGATACTCGTTTTGTTTGAAAAACGCATGAGTTCAGAAGAAGTTTTGTTACTCGCAGTGAAACTGGAAATGCATACTAAATGAATAAATAAATAAAACGAATAGATGACATGGAATCCTCGTGTGTAATGAATACGTAGTTTGACAAAATTTCCAAGCTTCGGTAAGAATTCCAGCTGGTTTTTTGTTTTGTTTTTTAACTACGCAGTTAATAGAATTTTTAAATGAAAATTGAATGATACGACCTCTGGTGGAAAAATAAAAAAGAATCAAGGTGTCGTCTTTAAGAAATGTGTCTTTAAAAACTGAGGTGTCGTCAAACAATTAGTTAAAATCTGCGCTGTACTTACCAAGAAAATTTCGTACGGAAAAAAAATTGTTACAAATAATCGCGGACGGTGAATGTGGATGTAAAAACAAATCTAGCACGCAGAGGCGTAGCTTGGCATTCCTGCGCCAAGGTCAAACCACGAAATATTGTGCCCCCATCTGTTTTTTATCTGTGTGTGTGTGGGTGTTAATTTTGATTTTGTGATGGAGGCATAATCAAACTGTGAGTGTTCGTATAGCTTTAGCTTTTCACAACTCTTTCGGAGTTCGGACCTTCACTATCACGTCCAACAGGCCGAATGTAACTCGACGTCGTGACTGGTAGCCATAGTAATGATCAAAAACCCCCAAAGAATCTTCAACAATGTGAACGACATTTTTATCTTATTCTTTCCGCTCGGTGGCGGGTGGCGTAGTGGTCTAAGCGCTGGATTGTGATAATTTGTCCGAGATCGGTCTGGGCTCGAATCGCGGTGAGGCATGGATGTTGTTTTTGTTTTACGGCACTGGCGCACTCCCTACCCTAGAATCAGTGACCCTAAATTAGGCATGGGAGACTGCTTATAGTCCATCGTATTTCTCACGGTGGACGTTAAACCCCCAAACTAAAAATTTATCTATACAACTACAGAAAATTGACATCCTTATCCTTTCAACTAATTGTCGACAAAAGCCATGGTTCTTTTTTAATTGGACGAACTATACCGCTGCGTCTTCATTTCTGAATGGCAGCAACAAGCATCCGCTGAACACTTTGAGGAAGAAATTGGACTTTTAAATATACTAAAATGTGGTGTGTAAGAGTTTAAATTCCCAATTTAAGCCGATTGCCAGCAATGATTTTTGCGCCCGGGGCAGTAGCCCCCTTCCCCGTCTGCCCCGCCCTTGTTACGTCTCTACTGGTGCAAAATGGTCACCAGCAGAAACAGATTCAATGGAATTTTGGTACCAAATACCAAGATATAGCAAAAGGCCAAAACATTATGACCAGCGCGTCTTAATGCAAATCGAAGCAATTGCAGGAAAACAACGGCGTGTGTGAAGGTCATGAAAAGATGTGAATAACGACTGATACTGAGCTCTGTATGTTATTCTTCTCCCTGTATACTTAAAAAAGAAAGTGGGAAAATGGGAGTGTTTCCGTCCGCGAATTGTTCGACTACTTCTAAATGACCTAGAGATTTGAAAATTGGTAGGTATGCTGATAGGTCTTAACGTCCGTACTCCTAAAAAGTCCGAAAATTAAAAAATAAAATAAAAATTAAAATGGAGGATTTTGAGCATGCCTGCTAAGAGTTTCTTCGCGAATTGTTCGACCACTTCTAAATGACCTAGAGATCTGAAAATCGGTAGGCACGCTGATAGGTCTTGATGTTCGTACTCCTAGAAAAGTCCAAAAAAAAAAATTAAAAAAAAAAAAAAAAAAATAAAAAAAAATAAAAAAAAATGGAGTATTTGGAGCAATGCCGCTTGAATTTTTTTTCGCGAATTGTTTGACCCCTTCTAAATGACCTAGAGATCTGAAAATTGGTAGGTATGTGATAGGTCTTAACGTCCGTACTCCTAGAAAAGTCCGAAAAAAAAAATTAAAATGGAGGATTTGGAGCATGCCTGCTTGAGTTTCTCCGCGAATTGTTCGACCACTTCTAAATGACCTAGAGATCTGAAAATCGGTAGGCATGCTGATAGGTCTTGACGTTCGTACTCCTAGAAAAGTCCAAAAAAAAAAAAAATGGAGTATTTGGAGCAATGCCGCTTGAGTTTTTTCGCGAATTGTTTGACCCGTTCTAAATGACCTAGAGATCTGAAAATTGGTAGGTATGCTGTTAGGTCTTAACGTCCGCACTAAAAACTAAAAACCAAAAAAAAAAAAAAAAAAGTCCGAAAACCAAAAACTAAAAAACAAAATAAAAAACCAAAAAAAAAATGTAGGTTTTGAAACACTGCCTGCTTGAATTTTTTTGCGAATTGTTCGACCACTTCTAAATGACCTAGATATTTGAAAATTGGTAGGTATGTGATAGGTCTTAACGTCCGTACTCCTAGAAAAGTCCGAAAAAAAAAAAATTAAAATGGAGGATTTGGAGCATGCCTGCTTGAGTTTCTCCGCGAATTGTTCGACCACTTCTAAATGACCTAGAGATCTGAAAATCGGTAGCCATGCTGATAGGTCTTGACGTCCGTACTCCTAGAAAAGTCAAAAAAAAAAAAAAAAAAAAAAAATTAAAATGGAGGATTTGGAGCATGCCTGCTTGAGTTTTTTCGCGAATTGTTCGATCACTTCTAAATGATCTAGTAGAGTTCTGGAAATTGACATGGTTATAGGCCTTAAGGTCTGGATACCTATGTTACCGCGCCCTTTACTAGGGTTCTGCGAACCACTACTACGTCTTATTCGCCATAGTGGGTTAAGTGAAACATCCAACCAAAATTTACATAATCAAACCACCCGCAAAATTAGTCAGGTTGGGTTCCCGATTTCAGGGTCTCCAAGGTCAGGGTCGACTGAAGTGCATTGTGTTGTGTTTCACATGGGACAGCTATGGGGTTGCCTCGCTCTTCCATATGCCGCTTAGAAATTAAAAGTTTAAAGAGAAGCATACGAAATTTGATCACCGTTGTGAAACCTTGAAATGAACTTAGCATTATACTCAAGAATTATTTGCTGATTGACTGAAATGACATAGGTAAATGCTAAAATAAAACAGTTGAATCTTTAAAAATTCATCTAAGGCTAAATACATGTGTACCGGTGGAGTTTTTTTTACTTTCAAGTAATCATTCTACGCATTATACTCGAGATTTTGGCAACCAAGATATAAGGAAATGGTTTTTAGACAGATAAAAAACTTAGTTAGTGATTACTAATCATACGCGCCAAAACAATTATTCGTTCGTTCCAAGAAAATCCAGACAAAAAGAAATACAACAGAGGGAACAATTTCTCAAGTTGTCCACTGGGAAACGTCCCGGTGGGCCAATCCTTGCCCCCTGGTTATGGATGAGTCACGAGACAAGGTGGGTAGCCTTTTGTCCGAGAGCCTATGTTGTAGTTCTGGGTGAGTCACAAATTGGGGTGATTATGGATTGATAACCTTTCGTCCGTAAGCCCATGCTCTAGTTCTGGGCTAGTCACGAGTCAGGGTTAGTTACTTTCGTCCGAAAACGTATGCTGGAATTCTGGGTAATCACGATTTCGGGTGGATAACTTACGCTCGATCCCTGGATGAATTACTAGTCTGGGTGGTAACTTCCACTCGAGAAGTTATGTTCGATTTTCGATTGGTCGTAAGTCGGTTATGGTAATTTTTCGTTCGATGATTTATACTGGAATTCTTAATGAACTGCATGACGGTTGAGGTAACCATTCTGTCAAAGCCTCTGATCCATGTTTACTCACACTTCTGGTTTCCTTTCTTCCTGTAATTCTAAATTATATTCGACAACTCATCCTATCTTTTGATCAGGTTCGAAAACTACCATTCTCTTTCTTTTGAGGATGTCGTTAGATTAAATTGTGATGTTCATATTTGCATTTCTATCAAGTCGTTTTGCTGTCCTTGTCAGCTGCCATTTACGATTCTGGGAAATCAGAATATGAAGCATGGTTTCATTGTTCCAATACACCAGTAAGTGCTGACATGCAAAACGACGCAGCTACTTAATATGTTTGTTCTTTGTTTTGGAAGTCAGTCCTAATGATGACGAGACAAGGTCAACAAAAAGCGCTTATCATTTGTCAGACAGGATAAAGTGCTTCAAGAAGTTGTAATGATCTGTTCATCAGCGGGAACTAAATTTTGGAGATAACATTTGAAGGAAAATATTTGTTAATCTGAAATATTTTTTATCATTTTTTTTTTTGCTAATCGGCGACTATAACAAAATGGATTCGTCTGAAACATACGCACTTAAGAACTGTGTTCTTCAAGGATTCACTAAATCAATTTTTCCGTACTATAAAATTTTATATATTTCCATATGCGAATAGTACTTTTTACCCAACGTTCAAAAAAGTATATGCAAGCAAATCATTAAGAAAGAAATATTTTACAATGTTGGAATCCTGATACATTTTTTAAACAAGTTAGTAAAATCATGCAATGCATTGTTTATGATTCGCTTTCCAACATACCAGAAATCATTACTCAAGTTATGAGGATAATGGCTGTAGAATAAATCTCGCTCCTATGACCTGACCTTTGACCTCCTTTTTGATGACATTCAACAGAACCGGTAAAGTATACTTCCGGAACAACATGATAAAGTTCTGTCTCAATCGAAGCATTTTTACGTAAGTTATAACGCATAAGGGCGATGGAAAGTATCCCGCTCCTAAACCCTCACCTTTGACCCCATTTCGCCCATTTTCAATAAGGTTTGTCCCCATACTAAAATTTCATTGAAATCAAACCATTTTTACGCAAGTTATGATGCATAAGGGCAATGGAATGGATCCCTCTACTATGTCCTAACCTTTGACCTCATTTTGCCCATTTTTCAATAGGATTCGTCCCCAGGTGGTCCCCTACCACATACTACAATTCCATCGACATCGAACCATTTTTATGCGAGTTATCGTGCGGACTGACGGACGGGTGGACGGACGGCCGGACAAAGCTGGAGCATATACGCTTCTTCAACCTACGGTTGGAAAGCGTAAAAAATACAACTTTTGTGAATAAATTACGTTTCTATGGAGGAAAATATAGGTTCTGAAGCCAGGGATGTTAACATGGTCATGAAAGGTTTTGTAATTTTTTTATTGCCGCAGTTTTATTGATTGAGTAGCTGATATTCATCGATAACTGCACTGATGATGATTTGTCAGGCCACATCGAGAAAAAAACAAGTTAGTAAAATTATACAATGCATTGATTATGATACGCTTTCCAACGTACCAGAAATCATTACTCAAGTTATTTTTCAAGTTATGAGGATATTGGCTGTAAAATAAATCTCGCTCCTATGGCCTGACCTTTGACCCCATCTCGATGATATTCAACAGAACCTCCGGAACAACATGATCAAGTTTTGTCTCAATCGAAGCATTTTTACCTAAGTTATAACGCATAAAGGTGGTGAAATGGATCCCGCTCATGTCCTGACCTTTGACCCCATTTCGCCCATTTTTAATGGTATTTGTCCCCAGGTAGTAATGGCGATGTATTTGTCCCCAGGTAGTTACCACATGCTAAAATTTCATCGAAATCGAACCATTTTTACGCCAGTTATGACGCCTAAGGGCAATGGAATGGATTCTGCTCCTATGTCCTGACCTTTGACCATTTCACTTATTTTCAATAGGGTTCGTTCCCAGTTGGTTCCTTACCACATATTAAAATTTCATCGAACTCGAACCATTTTTACGCAAGTTATGATGCATAAGAGTGGTGGAATGGATCCCGCTCCTATGTCGCGACTTTTGACCCCATTTCACTCATTTTCAATAGGGTTCGTTCACAGGTTGTCCCCTACCACATACTAAAATTTCATCGAAATCGAACCATTTTTACTCGAGTTATCGTGCTGACAGACGGATGGACGGTCGGACAAAGCTGGATCACATACGCTTCTTTCATTGTATCGAAATTCTCCACAATGTATTCCCATTCTCCCTCACTGCATAACACTATCTCCACAATCTTGACATTTAAAGTCGCCTATATGTTTTGCTCTAACTTACTGTCAGCGTTGCAAAATTGCAAAAGCTATTCGAGAAAGTAATGTGCCGTTCAGTGTAAAAATATTTAAACATGAAGTAACAAAATTTACATAAGAGAGCAGAAACTCAAAAGGAAAGTTAGCAAGAGGTTTACATCACAGTCGTTACCAAGAATTTTTAAGTGGTCGTTTACTAATAGCGCACATCGAAACGTTCATAATCCTTCACGTTGTAGCTCCTAAGAATTTCATTACTAAGATTTTTTACGCTTTTCCAACCGTATCTTGAAGAAAAGTATATGCTCCAGCTTTGTCCGTCTGCACGTGCGCACGATAACTCGCGTAAAAATGGTTCGATTTCGATGAAATTTTAGTATGTGGTAGAGGACCACCTGTGCACGAACCCTATTGAAAATGAACGAAATGGGGTCAAAGGTCACGACATAGGAGCTGAATCCATTCCATTGCCCTTATGCGTCGTAACTTGTGCAAAAATGGTTCGATTTCGATGAAAGTTTAGTATGTGGTAGGGGACCGCCTGGGAGCGAAGCCTATTGAAAATGGATGAAATGGGGTCAAAGGTCAGGACATAGGAGCGGTATCCATTCCATTGCTTTTATGCCTCATAAGTTGCGCGAAAATGGTTCGATTTCGATGAAATTTTATTATGTGGTAAGGGACCGCCTGAGGACGAACCCTATTGAAAATCGACGAAATGGGATAAAAGGTTATGACATAGGAGCGGGACCTATTCCATTGCCCTTATGCATCATAACTTGCGTAAAAATTCTTCGATTGAGACCAGACTTTATCATGTTGCTCCGGAAGTACATTGACCCCATTCTGTTGAATATCATCGAAATGGGGTCAAAGGTCAGAACACAGGAGAGAGATTTATTTCACAACCATTATCCTCATAACCTGACTAAAACTGCTTCTCTTGCGACAAAACTTAGTATATTGTTCCGGAGGTATACCTAACCGATTCTGTTGAATATCATCGAAATGGGGTCAAAGGTCAGGTCAGGTCACAGGAGCGAGATTTATTCCACAGCCATTATCGTCATAACTTGACTAATGATTTCTGATATGTTGGAAAGTCTTTATCATACATAATAATCAACGCATTGCATGATTTTACCAACTTGTTGTCTTTGTCGGCGCTGAAGATGTTTTTATTTCCTTAAAAAACGACTCCACTGAATTATGATCCAGTCAAGCAAGCATGAGTCATTTTCTTGTAGGACTTCCGTCCACAGTGAGTAGATTTTAGGTCCCAGCCACCTACAGCGAGTTCGCCTTTTGGGCAGGACACAGAAACGGAAGGAATGAGAGCAAGTCTAGTGACAGTTTGTAGCGAGATTAGAGTACAGTAGATGGCGCCACCGTACAAGTACGATGTTGCATACAGAGGGGTGAGAGAATTTCAGGGGGGGGAGGCATAGGAAAGGATACCCATTTAACCAGTGGGTCCAGCCTGGGGGCCGTCACTTAACGTGCTCGTCCGATTCACGGCGGACATTCAGCGATTGTTAGTAAATCACACCATCTCTGAAAGATCAGCCCAGGATCGAACCTGAGGACCTTGCATTGATAGTCTGACTCGCTAACCACTAAGCCATCCGCGGCTCTTATGATCCAGTCAGGAATATATTGGTTTTTATTCGAAAAAATATCTACTCAATATTTTGAGGGTGAGTTTGAAAAATACTGATGCTAATCACACTACCTATATACGAGTAGAACCTTGGTTTAAAACTTTTTGTGTAGTGTTAGTGTGTACAATGTTTCCTCGAGTTGTTATTCTTCTGCTACTCGATTTTTTAAGCCTCAAATGTTTTTTTCTCCGCAGGAGATTTCTGTACCGTGAGAAACACGGGCGACGTCAGAGTAACAGAATGTAGGCACCTGTAAATTAAACCATATCTTCGTCTGTCAAGGAAATTTCCACCACGCGTACTCATCTTTTGTCTCAGGCACGAGTTGCAATCAGTTATCTTTATGTTATCAGTCAGTGTCGTACGCGCTTCCTAATAAGAGGAAGGACGATACGCCTGCGGAAAATAAGATCGGGAAGATCACTAAAGAATTTTGTTTTATGGCGGGCTTGAGATTTACCGACTCGCCGATAAGAATGCCTCAGGCAAAGCGGAAAAACTAGTGCTCTTGTCTTCTGTTGCTCTGGTATATATATTTCTTCCTTTCCGGAACCCAGTATATCAACCAACTACGTTTGCCACGATTTTAAACAGCAAATCTCTCAGAATATATCTGACAGGTTTCTCAGCCGACATGAAGAGCAAGCTAAAATAAAACACTATTACGGAAGTGGGCCAGTAATTGTAAGGCCACATGCTAATACTAATGCAAACTTACCCAGAAGCTTTGCTTTGTAAAGTAGGTATCTTGGAATAAACAAACATAAAATGTATATTTGATTAATTCGAGATCCGGCTGTGTCATTTAAAATTCTCTTTCATGTACATATCTATCGATACCAGAAATGTCAACATACACGCTTCAAAGCTACATCATTTAAAGAACTATTTTGGGGTTTGTTATATTAATGCACTAACAGGCCCGTTCACCGAACGATAAGTCCATAAAATCATTTTTTGACCATAAAATTAAAGAAAATCAAAAAATTAAGTCAGGGAAAGAAAAGTAATTTAAGGTACGTAACTGCTTTACGATTTAGAACGGGGTTGTGACGTCAAGGCATACAGTTTGACGTAAAACGGAGCAAGCTTTGGCGCCGCTTAACTTTAAATCGAAATTTCACGTAATTTTCACATTTGAAAGTTTCTGTTATAATTAACTTTAAACCTATCAGCATTTTGAACAGTAAAGCTATGCCACCCTTTCTTATTTTTTCGTTTTCACACTTTTCTAGGTGTAGAAGTGGTAGAAAAATTCAAGCAGACAGCATTCCAAAGCCACCATTTTGATTTGGTTTTCAGACTTTTCTAAGTATACGGACTTTAAGATCTTTCAGAATGCCAATTTTTCAGATCTCTAGGTTATTTAGAAGCGGTTCAACAATTAGCGAAAACTTCAAGCAGACAATTCTTCAAAGCCGCCATTTTTTTTTTTTTTTTTTTCATTTACGGATTTTTTGGGGTATACGGACCGCTTTCAGGTTATTTAGAATTGGTCAAACAATTCGCGGAAACTTCAAGCAGACAATATTTCAAAGCCGCCGTTTTTTTTGTTGTTGTTGTTTACGGACTTTTCTAGGTACACGGACCTTGAGATCCTTCAGAACGCGAATTTTCAGATCTCTGGTTTATTTAGAAGTGGTCCAACAATTCACAAAAACTTCAAGCAGAGAATGCTCCAAAGCCACTATTTTTATTTCTATTTATTTATTTATTTATTTTGTTTTCGAACTTTTCTAGGCATACGGACTTATCAGCATACCGATTTTCAGATCTCTAGGTCATTTAGAAGTGGTCGAATAATTCGCGGACGGAAACACTCGCATTTTCCCACTTTGCTTTATACATTTAGATCAACTACAATGCCCTACCGGTAATATTCTGATACTCCTCTGTCAATAGTGAATTAGGCCGCACCACGTCACTGATCCAAGTGTAAATATGCTCGGCACGACTACGAATACGAGATAACTCGATCGACAGAGTTAATTGGTTTCCAGCGAGGGCTGAAAATACGATGCCACATAAACAATCGCTCCGTACGTGACTTTTAGCGTCATATGAATATCCTTAGGTGAACGGCTGGTGCAGGGCTGCAGTGGTGAGCAGAAGTATTGCATTACCTGCAAAAACCGTGAATTTTTAAATTTAAATCTTTTTTTTTAACTAACTAATTTTCATAGTTATTTCATCATTTACTGTATATGTCATTAGATGCGAAATTTAATGGAGATTTCAAAAATGTCTTAATTTTTTCCTGTAGCTACTTCTGTTCTTAAAATACATTACAAAAGTCATGACCAAGTCGATATTATTATGAAAAGAATCATTTATCCAATACTTACGTTTACAGCAATAAATCGTTTTCGTAATTCATAAAGAATGAAATAAGATTTAAATGCAGAAATATGATGAAGAAAAATTGTAAAATGTATCTAATATTTTGTTGCCCTGCCTTTAGCTTTAACCACAGCTTTGCATCTTGTTGCCATATTGGGAACAAGGGGTCGGGACTAAAGCCCACTGGACACTTGTCCACTATGGATGATTTGTAGATAATACGTAACGTCGGATGACGTTTCCGATCTAGTGTAGGAAAACTGATCACAAAAATATTTATGGACCGTATAAAAATTGCACTTTGTTTTAGAAATGTTGAAATTTAAGGGGTTACCCCCGAACGTAAACTAATATATACACTATATGGACAAAAGTCACCGGACACCTAGAAAAGAATCACAACATAGCATTTATTGACATATATTAGTACGGGATCGGTCCATCTTTGGCCTTAATGCATGCACTGACCCTTCGAGACATGCTGTCGACAAGGTTTTGGAACACAACGATAGGTATGCGTTTCCATTCAGTACATAATGCTGCCGCTAACTGTTGCTTAGTAGTAGGCCTTTGTTCCAAACTTCTTATGCGGCGCTCTAATTCATCCCATATGTGCTCTATGGGATTAAGATCAAGGCTCTGTGCTGGCCAGTCCACACACGATACGGAATTATCATCAAACCCACGCCGTAACAGTCCTTGCTTTATGGCTCGGTGCATTATCCTGCTGGTACCAACAAGGCTCGGTTCCATAGCATTGCCAAAGAGTTGGTAGGACATAATTGTCCAGAATATCCAGGTAGACGTGTTGGTTAACAGGTTGTCCACAATAACCAATGGGCCGGGACCATACCACGAAAAAGATCCCTCCTCACACGAGTACACTACCAATTCCAAACTTGACCGTATGATCAGTATACTGTGGTAAATAGCGTTACCCCGGATGCCGCCGTACCCACACATCGTGCATCTGGATTCATCAATCCACAGTCCATAGGACCCGTTTGCATTGATCTACGGTCAACAATAAATGCTCTTTACACCATGCTAAACGACGAGTAGCATTCCGAGTGGAGATGGAAGGTTCATGAGCAGCCCCGCGACCATGGTAACCCATGGAATGAAGTTCTCTGCTAATGGTACGTGTACATACTGAGGTTCCAGCATTTTTACTCACCTGTACACTGAGGTTTTCTGCAGTACTCCGTCGATTAGCTGTAACAACTCTCCTGAGGCTTCGACGTCCTTTATCACTGATTGTCTTTTGTTTGCCGGTACGTTTTGTTGCTTCAGGCACGCCATGTGTCTTCCACTTATTCAGTACATCCAAAACAGTTGACTTCGGTATGTTTAAACGCCTCTCGGTTTATCTTATGGACAACCCACTAATATAACACCCAACAATTTTTCCTTTCTCAAAGTCAGTTCTCTTCCGCCGCGGGGTTTTAACTCAACCTCACAGTGCGATATGATCGCGGTCAGCTGCAGGCTTTGTTTTATACCGTTTGCAGCTGTACCGCGCATCTTAACAACGCAGCGAATCCGTTTATTTGCTTTTGAAGGGTGTCCGGTGACTTGTCAATATAGTGTATATCACATTCCTTATGAGTTCAAAAAGCTCAAACCGAAATCATTAGACAACGCCATCAATAGGCGAATAAGGCACTTGAAATTTTGAAAAAGTTTACATTTAGGGGGTGTTAACCTCCCAAATGTAAAAAAAACATATATAATCTTTTTCATAGGCTCTAAAAAGCTCAAACGTAAATTGTTAGCTAGTAATCGATAAATTCTAATTTATTACTGATCATATAGCAAATTCCAATTTATTACTGATCATATAGCAAATTCCAATTTATTACTGATCATATATCCTGGCTGATCCAGTATGAGAAAAAGAAAAAAAAATCACAAAGTATCAGCCTTATAGTTCTGAGAAGGATTAAAAAAGGAAAACGGCTCTCACAAAATACCAGCCTTAACAACAACAACAACAACAACAAAAACAGTTTTCTTGAAAAGTATTGTGTTTTTGTAAGAAGGATAGGAACTGTTTCTGTTTCAATTAAGTATAATAAAATCAGTCTTTCTTCAAAGAAAGAAAATATAAGGGGAAAGGGAAGAAAGGAATGATATATTTTTACACATGTATTGTTTGGTGTACAATGTAAGAGCTACGGTCCTCGTGCAATTTATACTAATGTAGAGATGTCCAATCAATACCATTTGACATTGTTTACTTTAAAAATACGAAATATCTAGTTCCTAACCTAGGTGCCCCGCAGCCTAGGTGCCTTGCAAAGAGCTGAGAAATAATCCGTTGAGTGCCTTTTATCAGGTTTTATAAAATGTTTACAAATACGAAACATCTAGGTTGTAACTTAAAATCTTCTAAAACGGTCCTCGGCCTATAGGTGCCTTGTAAAGAGCTGAGAAATAAGCATTTTATTATGTTTTGTAAAATGTTTACAAATACGAAATATCAAAGTTGTAATTTAAAATCTTCTGAAAAGGCCCGTAGCGTGGGTATCTTGTCAACACCTGAAGATCGATTCGCTGAGTCCCTGTAGATTAGCCTTTATTGCATGACATGCGAAATATTAAAATCATAACTCAAGATTTAGTGAGTCGCAAAGATTCCACATAAACCTTGTGTCGTTATGGTCTTATCATCATCATCATCATCATTGTCAATCATTATCAATCCACTGCTGGACGAAGGTCTCCCCAAGTTTCCTCCACAACGGTCTGTCTTGTGCCAGTCTCCTCCATGTCACCCCTGCATACTTTCGAATTTCATCCACCCATCTCCCATGTGGTCTTCTTCTGGGTCTTTTCCTGTCCCTTGGAATCCAATCTAAAATTTCAGCTGTCCATCGATGATCTGTCCTTCTGGCAGTATGTCCAGCCCATTGCCATTTCAGGGATTTAACTCTGATCATGATGTCTTCCACTCTTGTCATTTTTCGGATCCACGAGTTCCTCTTCTTATCTCTCCTGGTTACACCAAGCATGCACCTCTCCATGCTACTTTGAGTTGTCTGCAGCCTTTGTATGTCTCTTTTAGTTAATGTCCACGTCTCTGCACCATACGTAAGCACTGGAAGGATGCATTGATCAAACACTTTTCTTTTAAGACATAATGGCATATTGCTCTTGAAAATTATGCTGTTTCTTCCAAAAGCTCTCCAGGCAAGTTTTGTACGCCGATTAATTTCTTCACCAATGTGACCCTCACTTGATATCTGCTGTCCAAGATAAACGTACGTGTCTGTTATCTCCAGCTTTTCTCCATCAATCGATAAATCTTCATTTCTTGTAAAAGCATTGAACATCACTTTTGTCTTCTGAAAGTTCATTTTTAATCCCACTTCTTTACTCTTGTCAGCAAGTTCCTGGATCATACTCTGCAGCTCTGAGTGTGGGATAGAATTTCCTCTAATCCCGATGGTATAGTTATACCGCTATTGGCGGTCGTCAGAGCCCCTTTAGTGGGAACAGGATGCACCACGAGAAGGCGGGGTTGACATTTGTCAAGGAGAGGCTGTGATGTTACGCATCACCTGACCTTACATCCCTATGGTCTTATATACGCATTTATATCCCAAGAAAAACTCGTGCATTTCCTTTTGTTCTACTAGGAAAACTTCCACACTTTGACATGATCTCGGAACGAAACGCAATTTGTCATTTATGTAATTTGTATACGACCCCGTGACGTCGCAGACTATGAAGGGTACCAATCTCCCGGGTACGAATTTGCCGTTTCCCGTAGAGATCGTGTGTGTCGTTTTCGATTTGCATGCGACGTGCTTTATTTTGGGATCTATCCGTTGAGACAATTCGAATTCTTTTTCAAAACGTGCATTGGATCGCACTGCATACAAATTTTAAATTTCGGCAGGTGTACAAATCCGGTGGGTGTAAATCATGTCCCAAACGCAAGTTGGGTCACACGGCATACAAATTTAAAAATTTCGGCGGGTGTACACCATCTCCCAAAATCAAAGCAGGTCATGATACTTAAATTTCGGAAATATGGTAACGATTATTCCTAAAGTTACTGTGCCAAGTGTGCCCAAGTTCAGTGGGCTCGTGTCCAGTGGGAAAATTTCCGGGTGAGCAACTGTTCAAGTGGGCAAGTGCCCGAGATGGGCAATTTGCCGGTGGGGCAAATGTCCGACATCCGCGAACAAGATTTTGTAAAAGATTAGGTTGAACAATACGATTCCAAATTTGAATTACATCTTCAATGAGTTCAATTTTGGCTGTTGGCTTCCTTCTTGGATATAGTTCATACGACACTTTGAACCACAAATTTTCGACTGGGTGTAAGTCCGGTGACTGTGGTGGCCAATCAAGATGGTGATCATCCCCCCCCCCCCCCCCCGAAACCACTTTTTCACTACTTTACCACGATGACAATGAGCATTGTCATGTTGAAAAATAAATTGATATCATAAAGTCCTCTGGATGTTGGTAGCACCTTGTTTTCTAGTATCCAGAGGTATTTCTAGGCATTTACTGTACCATCGACATTATGGAGCTTCCCAACACCATCTGCACGCTAGACTTACCATCAAGCATCGTAATATTCTACGATACACAGTTTATTGTCTACTACACGCTAGCTGCTAACAGGATTATAATTTTCTTATCTGCACTAACCAGTAACGACTGTTCTATACAATGGCCGCTTTCCTAGTTCGAGATGATCAGTAATTTCATTCAAAAACAAGGGAAAAAGTGATGATGGTTTATCTCAATAATTTCCGTGCCAAGAAAACTTCTGTGACCTTATTTGGATGAAGCTGAACTTTATTAGTTCCATATAAAGGATTTCACAAACATTGATGGAACTTACTAAAACTGATTTCCGCCACACGACAATCTTCTCCCAATGACCACGCATTCTTTTACCAGTAAAAACTTCGACGCTTCGCTATCGAAGAACTTCTGTAGTCTATATCGATGTTTCGATCTTATCCCAGTAGTTCTTTTATCAGTGAAAATGCCTACCTATCGCTATTGAATATTTATTGAATAAGCACAGAAATGAATAGAATTTCGAATCAGATTAAAGAATAAAACAATTTTCTTCTGCTCCTAATAACAAGTTCTTACGTGATAAATAAAAACATCACTCGTCTCATTTCTTCGGTTCTTATTCATTTGAAAGCTATAAAATGAATCCATAAAAATGATTTACAATTAGTAGTAAACTTAAATAAACAGAAAACGTTCTTGCCTTCATCGTTTTTTACGCTTTCCAACCGTAGGTTGAAGAAGCGTATACGCTTCAGCTTTGCCCGTCGGCCTGTCCGCACGATAAGTCACTTAAAAATGGTTCGATTTCGATGAAATTTTAGTATGTGACAGAGGATCACCTGGGGACGAACCCTGTTGAAAATGGGATAAATGGGGTCAAATGGATCCCTTCTATTGCCCTTAAGCGTCATAACTTACGTAAAAATGGTTCCATTTCGGTGAAATTTTAGTCTGTGGCAGGGGACCACCTGGGGACGAACCCTATTTAAAATGGGCGAAAGGGGTCAAAGGGCAGGATATAGGAGCGGGATCCATTCCATAGCCCTCATGCGTCATAACTTACGTAAAAATGCTTCGATTGCGACAAAATTTTATCGATTCTGTTGAATATCATCGAAATGGGATCAAAGGTCAGGGCACAGGAGCGAAGTTGTTTCCACAGCCATTATCCACATAACTTGAGTAATGATTTGTGGTATGCAGGGGAGAATGTATCATAATCAATGCATTGCATGATTTTACTAACTTGTTAATATTTTCACGACGCATGCGGAAAATGAAATGTAACTAAAACAGACGGTCCTCAGCTATTTTGAGTTTACGAAACTCTGGGCGAAAGCAAAAAAAAAAAAAATAATCGATAAGTCTCTTCATCGATTACTTCGTAAGTCGCTCAGTCTGTCCGTGTGCTTTCCACTATCAGCAACAAAAAGAACTTTCTTCTGTCAATTTTTTAGAAACGGAGATACTGTTTATGAAGACAAAGAGGCGAAATGATAGGCAGTACAAAAATCATATACTTAACTCAATTCGATTTATATGCAACTAATAGTTGGAAAGGCGACGAATTTTCGGCGTCGAATTGACGTAAGCGACGGGTGTTTTCGCGATAAACTGCCGTATGCGAACGATTTGTCCCCCGAAATTGACGTAGGGACTACGAAATAATATAGGAGACGAACTAACGTAGGCGTCGAATTTATCAGAAACGAATTGATGTGAGATATGAATTTGTCAGCTACCAATTGGCGTAGGTGAGTAGTGTGTGTCCGCGATCAATTGACGCAGGCGAGTAATGTGCCAGCGACGAATTCGAATAGGCGCCTCGAATTGAAGTAGGAGAGAACTGACGACTTGCTGATGAATTTGCTAGCAACTAATTATTGTAAAAAGCGATCTGTCGTAGATGATGGATTCATTCGCGATCATCTGTTGTAGGCGACGAATGTTCCCGCTATAAACGAACATAGCACCGCAATATGACATAGGAAAAGGCGCCTCGAAAAATT
Source organism: Macrothele yani (assembly GCA_039090855.1). Lineage (NCBI taxonomy): Eukaryota > Metazoa > Arthropoda > Arachnida > Araneae > Macrothelidae > Macrothele > Macrothele yani. The sequence continues at coordinate 126,746,478 of CM077008.1, read as the reverse complement.
GACATAGGAGACGAATCGACGATTTCCTCTCGAATTTTCTAAAAACGAATTGTCGTAGATGATTCATTTGTTCGTGGTCATTTGAATCAGGCGACGGATATGACAGTTGCGAACAGATGCAGGCACAACAACTTGACATAGGAAAAGACATAGGCTTCTCGAAGTGACATAAGAGACGAACTGATGCCTTGCTGACAAATTTATTGGAAACGAATTGCTGTAGAAGACTAATTATCGTAGCAGATGAATTTGTTCGCGATCATTTGACGTAGGCGATGCACTTGCCAGCAATACGAACCGACGGCTTGACACAGGAAAATAACTAAGTAGACCCCAACTTTGCTCGCGACGAACTGACGTCGCTGACAAATTTTTCAAACTGACCTAGGAAATGAACTGACGTAGGCAACGAACTGCCGCATTTGCGTCTTACTACTCAGCTGAAAAAACTTTATAGCGAAAGAAGAAATCTCTGAAACCTCTTCAATCATTCTTACAATTTTAAGAGGCGTACACAAACTGAAGGAGAATAAAAACGAATCTTGATGTCGCAATTATTTTTTATCTCGGTGGTATAAATTGCCACTCCAATTTCCTGAGTACATCTGTCCAATATAATTCTGTGTGAGGAAATTCCCCAGATCAAAGTTATAAAACAAAGTTCCATTTGTTAAGCAACATTTCAGGGTCAGCTCACTCGTGTGCACATCAGTCTCCTAGATATCGTGAGTAACGCGTCACATCAAGAGTTTTGAGCAGTTATCATTGCTGAGGATACCGGTGAGTAAATGGTCTGCCATTTTAGGCAGTGAAATACCAGCTAAGTAATTTGCGATATCTAGTCACTTTACGTCATGAAAGTAACGACACGAGTTGCTTTTATCCTCCGCCACAGATACGAGGCTCAATCTAACTGTTTTATCTTTCCACAGGTATATATCTGTTCTAAGTCTAACCTTTCCCTCTTCGGTAAATATGCACTCTGGTTTTCCTTCTTCCTGATTCTTGAAACGCCAGCGTATGTCATAGAACCCCCCTCCCCCATTTTTCTCGATAATGTAACCGGTAAAGAACAACCCAACACTTACAGTGATTGACAAAAAATGTGAAGTATTTCTTTTCTACATCGCAATCGACGTAATTTCATTGAGATCGAAGGTTTTAAAGGGAAATAGCCCCTTTGTTTCAAGTTTCTTTTTAAATATTTCATCCTTTTATTATCTTTCTTTTCGCATATCTTTTTCCGTGTCATCTCTTTCCAAAACAAGTCCGTCTTTTCGATAATAGTTTGAGACAGGGCAAGGCAACATTACTGTAGTTCTTTAGTGTTAATTAATATCTTTCACTGTATATTCACGTTCTTTATTCTTGACTAATATCATTCATTGTCTGTCCATATTCTTTAAGTTTTGTTCACATCCTTTATTGTCAGCCTTTTTCATTCGGGCTTATTCTTGTCAGTTTGTATTATTTATTGACGGTTTGTGCTCTTTTTTATTGGAGGTTTAACGACCACCGTGAGCAACTCAATGAGCTATAAGCAGTCGGCCGTCCCTAATTTAGGGCCACTGGTTCCAGGGAAGGGAGAGAGCCAGTGCCGTAAGACACACGCAACATCAATGCCTCATCGGGATTCGAACCCGGACCTGGACGAAAGATCAATAACCATCGTTTAGACCACTGCGCCACCGGGGCGACGGTTTATGCTCTTTAATGCTAATCCTTTTTTTTTTTTTTTTTTTTTACTTTCAGTCAGAAAATTTCAATCACGGCATCCTCTATTTCTGATCATATTATTCATTTTTAAGCCATATTATTTCCCTTTATTCATATTCTCTACTCTTGCTTTTTATTAGCAATCTGCAGAAACTATTGATGAAATTTGTTCTTTAACGCTGATGCATTTTGTTTTATTTTCACTCGTTAAACTATAATGCCCTTATTATCGATTCATTGCTTATTGCCAAACTACATTCTTTATTGTAGATTTATGTTATTTATTTTTTGATTAACATTATGTGTTCTTTATTGCTGATCCACGTTCATCATAGTCGATCCATACTTTCTTTACTGATACGTTTATCTTTTATTTTTGATTTACATTCTGTATTTATTATGGTTCCACCTTCTGCCCAGCAGCTACGCGTTATCATTGCCGATATACACTGAAGAGCAATTGAATTATTTTTTTTGATTGGAGGTTTTAACGACCACCGTGAGCAACTCAATGGGCTATAAGCAGTCACCCGTCCCTAATTTAGGGTCACTGGTTCCAGGGAAGGGAGAGAGAGCCAGTGCCGTAAGACAAACACAACATCCATGCCTCACCGGGATTCGAACCCGGACCCCTTTCGGACGAATGATCAGAGGCCATCGCCTTAGACCACTGCGCCACCGGGGCGGCCAATTGAATTAGAGACAGCTGGCGTTATGCAAATGTGGGGCCGTGGGTGGCCCCGTAAACGGAAACGACATGACGTCTGCAGCGATCCGACAATATAAGGAGTGATGCGACGAGAATCAGTAAGAGTCGGACGCAGTATGGGTAAGACGAAGGATCTAAGCGCATTTGATCTTGGGAAAATTATCGGGGCCCGACCACTGTGTCACGGGTGCACCGTGAGTACATTGAATCCGGTAAAACCATCACCGCAAGGGCCAACTGCGGTTGACAACAGCGTGTGGATGAGCGGGGTCATCGCCGGCTAGCTCGCATTGTAACAGCGGATAGACGGGCCACAATGCAAGAAATCACTCGGCAATTTAACGCTGGTGCACAAAAACGTGTAAGCAGCCACACCATCCAGAACCATCTCCTCGCTATGGGGTACAGAAGCCATCGTCCCACGAGGGTACCTCTGCTGACCGCACATCACCGGGTGCAAAGATTAGCATGGGTGCGGGAACATCGCCACTTGACTCTAGACATGTGGAAAAATGTTGTCTGGACTGATGAGTCGAAATTCACGTTGGTACATGCGGATGGCAGGATAAGAGTACGGCGCAAACCACATGAAGCGATGGATCCTCCTTGCCAGCATGGTACTCTTCAAGCTGGTGGGGGTGGTATTCTCGTCTGGGGACAGTTTACGTGGACTGGAATGGGACCCCTGGTACGTGTGACATCGTCCCTCACAGGTCAACGTTACCGGGATATCCTGGACAACCATTTGCTCCCGTTTGTGCGTTTTCAACATCCCACTGGGAACCTCATCCTTTACAAGACAATGCACCGTGCCATCGCTCCCGAATTGTATCCGAATGGTTGGATGAACACTCCACCGACGTAACCTCGCTTCCTTGGCCAGCTAGGTCACCTGACTTCAATCCCATCGAGCACATCTGGGATGCCATCGAGAGAGATGTTCGAGGCTCTGACCCCCCTCTATCAAATCTTCGTGAACTGTGTGGGAGCTTGTTCAGGGGTCGTGGATCCGTATGGCTTCCCAACGCTTCCGGTGTCTTGTCGAGTACATGCCGAGACGAATCGACGCAGTCATCAGGGCGAAAGGTGGTGCTACACATTACTAGACATCTCTAATTCAATTGCTCTTCGGTGTATATTCATCATATTTGATTAACATTTTCGTTCTTTATAGCTGACCCACATTTTTACTGCCGATCCATGAAGAAAGAAATGCAAATGAAACACGTTTCTGCACTGCAAAATTATATCATGCAACTTTTCTTCAGCCAGATTCTTCATTTCGATCAGTGTTGTTTATGGTTGATTCACATTCTTTTTTTGTTTGTTGTCTATCCCAGTGTTTCATTTCCCAAACTTAATTCATTTTTACTTTTTACAGGATGAAATGTTTAAAAAGAATCCACTCGTCTACGTCCTTTAATTTCAGTCCAAGCTCGTGATTTTGAAAGGCTCTTCATTGTACACACTACATCTCTTTCAAGATTCTGCATTTAACTGTCACTGGCATAGAATTTTGCCGATTTTATTCAAATATCCAGAGGCGGATTTACAGGGAAGCCAATGAATCCCACGATGCTGGAGGGCATCAAAAATAATGATTAATATATATTTTTTTTAATTTTGCTTCTAAAAATATAGAAAAGTCATAGACCGAGGGATAAGTTCGCTCTTCTGGATTTGGGAAGATTAGGGGGCATATTTCGCCCGAAATCGATGTAGCTCAAATATAAATAAGAATTTACTACCTTAAATGAAGGCTCACTAGATATCGTTTTGAGGGTAATATTACTTAATACTACAGTACAACTGAGCTTAGAAATTGGGATATTATTATCTGCCGATTTTCTTAGAATGTAATGAATATTTAGCTCTTAGTTCGGTGTTTTATATGACTTCCCATCTTTCCCATAAAATTCCTTTACCCCTCATTAAGTTTAGTTTAAGAGGCAATCACAATCTGTAGGTAGTAAGATGGTAAAACCACTTTGAATCTTGTTGACAACAACAAAAATTCGACTCCGAGCGAGTGTGTGTGTGGGGTGGGGTGGAGAACGGGGAGGGGGTCTGCAATGATGTGGGGTGTCTGTGTGTGCGTTCGGTATGAGAGAGTTGGAAGGCATCGATTGTTTCTCCTATCCCTAATCTGTATGGGGATTGGCTTTCGTTGTGTTACCACTTGCTAGTTCAGAGAAAAGGAGATTTTGAACCCGCCTAGTCTTCTCTTTTGTCCCTAAAGGTAATATTCTTCAATCATTGTTAAAGTTTAGTTAATATTTTTAGGATTATATTCAACTAAATATTTTCGATAATATTGCATTATAAAATTTTCACAATTTAATGAAGTACAATAGAAAGACAAAATAATATCAAATGGCACATCACGGGCCGGCCCGAGTGTCTAATATTTAGGACGGGAAGGGCCAGGCCGGGCTGGGCTGAGCTGAGCTTAGGATGGCTTAGTGGTTAGCAGTTCAGACTTTCGATGCAAGGTCCTCAGGTTCGAACCTGGGCTGATCTTTCAGCGATGGTGTGATTTACTAACAATCGCTGAATATCCGCCGTGCATCGGACGAGCACGTTAAGTGACGGCCCCCACGCTGGACCCACTGGTTAAATGGGTATCCTTTCCTATGCCCCCCCCTTGAAATTCTCTCACCCCTCTATGTGCAACATCGTACTTGTGCGGTGGCGCCATCTACTGTACTCTAATCTCACTACAAACTGTTCTGTCAAAGGCGCTAGACTTGCTCTCATTTCTTCCGTTTCTGTGTCCTGCCCAAAAGGCGATCTCGCTGTAGGTGGCTGGGACCTAAACTCTACTCACTGTGGACGGAAGTCCTACAAGAAAATGACAAATACTGTGTGTCGGGCTGGGCTTTGAACGCACGGGCATGGACCGGGCAGGGTTCGCCAAAAAAGGCCCGTGCAGACCTCTAAAGCACACTGCCACTTCCTGCCTGTTTCTTCTCTAGCATCGTTTATCGACGAATTATGTCAGCACTGCTTTTCTGTCCTCTTCATCGACCATCCACACGATAAAGCAGAAAACGTGATTCGTCTGAAATAGCGACTTTCTTCCACTGTTCGATGGTCCAATGCCTCCTCTCAGATGCAAATTCACGGCGTAATCGTAATCGATGTCTGGCCGTCAGCATAGGGACCTTGAGTAGACGACAGCTTCGGAGACCGAGAGAGAGCAGAGTTCGTTGGACTGCGGGCTGCTACGCTTCATTAAATACTCAGGACGGTTGTTGCACTGTGGCCCGTCTGTTGAATCGTAATAGTAGGGATACCAACAGTCGTCGATGCTCCGTGAGCTTCCATTATTACCCCGATTACGCAGATCTTGCCGGTTCTCTTCCATTCCTGGAACTCTTTCACAACTGCTCCGCGTGAACAACCCACAATATTAGCCGTTTCTTTACTGCTACCACCCTTCAGTCGGTAGCCAACAATCCTGTGATGGTTATATTCAGATTAATCGGAAACTTGGTCGTTCTGGGTGGTGTAGTGGTTAGCATACCCGGGCGCTATCTGGGAGACGCGGGTTCGATTCCCGCTCCAGGACGACGAAATTTTCAAGTTTTCAGATATTATCTGACTTACCATCCTTGTCATAATTACACCAAAAAACGTATTGTCATCTTCAAAATTTGTATTATATGGTGTAATCCCGTATTTCATTCATGAATTATTCTTTTTCGAACTCAGTTAGGTCACGTCCTTTTCCCATGTTTCACGCGAAACTACATACCGTTCGCTAGGTTATTTCCTTTAAAATGCCTTACAAGATTTGCACATGTTGCTACGCATGCCGTCTGGCTGCTGGTTACGGTTCCTTCTTACATCAGGGGGTGATCATAATTTTTTGACTGGTCTGTGCATATTGGATCGAAACAAATGCTGCAGACATATGTACATCCAGGATGTCCAAAACTTTCCCGTTTTGTCGACCATTCCTTTTTTACGCTTTCCAACCGTAGGTTGAAGAAGCGTATATGCTCCAGCTTTTTCCGTCCGTCCGTCTGTCGGCACGATAACTCACGTAAAAATGGTTCGATTTCGATTAAATTTTAGTATGTGGTAGTGGACCACCAGGGGACGAACCCTGTTGAAAATGGGTGAAGTGGGGTCAAAGGTCAGGCCATAAGAGCAGGATCCATTCAATTGTTTTTATGCGTCATAACTTGCGTAAATATGGTTCGATTTCGATGAAATTTTAGTGTGTGGTAGAGGACCACCAGGGGACGAACCCTATTGAAAATGGGTGAAGTGGGGTCAAAGGTCACGTCATAAGAGCAGGATCCATTCAATTGCCCTTATGCGTCATAACATGCGTAAATATGGTTCGATTTCGATGAAGTTTTAGTATGAGGTAGGGAACCACCGGGCACGATCCCTATTAAAAATGGGTGAATGGGGTAAAAGGTCAAGCAGAGCATAAAAGCGGTATTTATTCCATTGCCCTTATGCGTCATAACTTGCGTAAAAATGGTTCGATTTCGATGAAATTTTAGTATTTGGTAAGAAACCATTTGGGGACGAACCCTATTGAAAATGGGCGAAATGGGGTCAAAGGTCAGGGCATAAAAGTGGAATCCATTCCATGGCCTTTATGCGTCATAACATGCGTAAATAAGGTTCGATTTCGATGAAATTTTAGTATGTTGTAGGGAGCCACTGGGGACGAACCCTATGGAAATGGGAGAAATGGGATCAAAGGTCAGGACACTAGAGTGGGATCCATTCCATTGCCCTTGTGCATCATAACTTACCAAAAAATGTTTCGATTGCGACAAAACGTTATCATGTTGTTCCGGAGGTAAAGTGAACCGGTTCTGTTGAATATCAACGAAATGGGGTCAAAGGTCATTGCACGAAAGCAAGATTTATTACACAGCCATTATTCTCATAACGCGTAAAACTGCTTCTATTGCGACAAAACCTTAGTATGTTATTCTTGAGGTGTACTGAACCGGTTCTGTTGAATATCATCGAAATGGGGTCACAGGTCAGGACACAGGAGCGAGATTTATTCCACAGCCATTATCCTCATAACTTGAGTAATAATTTCTGGTATGTTGGAAAGCGTATCATAATCAATGCATTGCATGATTTTACTAACTTGTTGTATATTCATACTATTCTTTAAGAGCATTTCGAGACGTATAATCCCTACCTGTAGCTTTCAAGTACAAAGTACATGGTTCAATGTACGATTGCCGGACGAGTAGAGGTCATATTCTGCTGTACTCTCGTCACATTTCATAGAAGCTGAAAGCACAAGTCGAGGATGCATGGACGCTCTAACGACCTGATCCACAATATATATCTCTATCACCACTAGGAACGAGCATTGTGCTTATTGCACAAAAGCCAGTGAGATTCACATTCACATTTTAGTGTCAATGACTGGCTTCTCACTTTGTCCTCAGGCCGCCCGGGATCCGAATGGTTTGTGCTGTTAGATTCTGATCATTCGTTCGAGAGAGGTTAGGGTTCGAAACCCGAATGAGGCATGGATGAAGTTTTGGGTTGTCAGATAAGTTCGTTGGGTTTTTCCGAATGTTATTTGAAGGGACACGAACAATATTTTGGTCATAGTGGTATATGTTTTTTGTAGCTCTATTTTTCCTGCACAACTTTTTTTCATCGGTTTCGATATTGTATTTGGTTTAACTCTTTTTAGCCATATGAAAATGGAGTGCAAAGTAGACAGAAATGGGAATTTTCGACACCTGCTTCTCTTCGCTTTCAATCAAGATTCCAAAGCTGCTCGAGACATTTGAACTGTGTACGGAGAAGGCGCTATTACTAACGGTACTGCACAGAAATGTTATTCACGCTTCAGGAAGGGGAAATTCAAACTCACAGAATCTCAGCGTTGCGACAGAACTGTTCAGTTCAGTGAGCGTGGATTGAATGAGCTCATCCATGAGGAAACGCGTCAATCCACTAGGGAATTGGCCCAGCAGATGGGATGCTCTCATGGTACCGTCGCCCGTCACCTTCACTCGATGGGTAAGGCCCAAAAACTTGGTGCATGGATGCCACATTCTCTGAACACAAGAAACAAACTCCAGTGCTCCATCACCGCCAGTTTGCTCGCCCTACAGGAGGCCATTCGTGGACACAAACAGAGATTTCTTAACCGCATCGTCTCCGGCGATGAAAAATGGTGCCCCTATGTCAATATGAAGCAGAGGAAAGAATGGTTGAGTCTTCACAAGCAAGCAGCACCTCGAGCCAAGGCCGATCTGCATTCACGCAAGACCATGATCTGCGTTTGGTGAGATTGGGAACGTGTAATCCACTACGAATTGCGTGAAAAGAACACCACGATCAATGCACAGCTTTACGTTCGGCAAATGCTCCGGCTCAACGAGGCAATTCAACTGAAACGACCCAACCGGCGGCACGGTGTGTTTCTTCAACACGACAACGCTCGTCCAAACGTCGCTAATCTGACCAAAACTGCTATTCAAGATCTCGGTTGGGAAGTTTTACCGCACCCACCGTATTCTCCTGATCTAGCGCCCTATCACCTTTTCCGGTCGCTCTCCAACAGTCTGCGAGGCGTATAGTAAGCACCGACGTCGAGCTGAAACGGTGACTCGATGAGTAAAAACCCGGGAATTTCTACCATCCAGGCATTGACAACCTAATGGAACGTTGGCAACAGGTCGTGAACAATAGAGGAGAATACATTATTGATTGATTTGTGAAAACTTTTTTATGAAAAATAAGGATTCCAATAATGAAAAAAAAACCGAACGAACTTATCTAACAACCCAATATTTGTCTGATGGAGGTGGTTCTGTATATTACCTAGAAGCAGTGTCCCTAAATCAGGGACTGTTTACAGACACCTGAGTTGCTCATAGTGCTGATGGCTAAACTCAGAAACGGAAAAATGTCCTTAGCACTCGCATATGCATACTCTTATTACCTTTGCGCTGTCAAGAACAATCGAAAGAGTACCTTGGCACTCTTTTTAGATAATTGCTATGCATCTTTCCCATACCAAAATCTTTGTGGGTGTGAAATGAAACGACTGATACGAGAGTGTACATTAATTTACGTACAATACATTGCATTTATTGGCGTCACTTACGACCAACTGAACCACAGTCCAGTATATACTAAGTGGACTTAAATCATAACAAGTTAGTAAAATCATCTAATGCATTGATCATGATACGCTTTCCAACATATCAGAAATCGTTACTCAAGTTATTAGTCAAGTTATTAGTCAAGTCATTAGTCAAGTTATGAGACTAATGGCTGTGGAATAAATCTCGCTCCTGTGCCCTGACCTTTGACCCCGTTTCGATTATATTCAACATAACCAGTTCAGAACATCTCCGGAACAACATGATGAAGTTTTGTCGCAATCGAAGCATTTTTACGTAAGTTATGACGCATAAGGGCGATGGACTGGATCCCGCTCCTATGTCCTGATCTTTGACCCCATTTCGTTCATTTTCAATAGGGTTCGTCCCCAGTTATCCACTACCACATAGTGAAATTTCATCGAAATCGAACCATTTTTACGCGAGTTATCGTGCGGACAGACAGACAGACGGACAAAGCTGAAGCATATACGCTTCTTCAACCTATGGTTGCAAATCGTAAAAAACAAGCAATAAGTTTTTCTAATTCCTGACATTGAGCGGTACTTAGGCAGGTTGATTAATGAATAACATTGTTGTAAAACCATGAAAAAAAAATATGTAAGTCATAAAAGTAAATATTTACCAAACTATGTCAGCAGCAATAGTATTTGGACTGTCAAATTTTTCGAAAACAATATTTATTTTTAATATTAATATAAATGTTTCAAATGTTGAAGATCGTAAGAAACGCCCCTGACACCGATGAAATGTAATGTAGCTATGAAAGTCCATTTGCGCATGTGCAAGCTAAAATCTGGTCTCAAGATGGAAAGAAAAGCTGAATCAAATTGCGCTGGTTAGGTGGAATGGTAACTTTTGGTATAAGATATCCACATGTTACACCCCATCTTGTTATACATCATTTTAAAACTCTCGTCAATAACAGGTTATCCGCCTACCACCGCTTGGGAAAGTTGAGAGGAAGCATAATTTCGCTACGACGCACCGTTTTCAAAATTTCGAGTAAATCAACCTAGATGGGTCATTGACTACTTCCGTTACCAATTTTCGTTACCTCGAAATTTTTTACTTGCGATTTACTTTATTACCGTCGGGAAAGTTCATAACATCAAACATGTATTTTTGTAATGGCTTTTATCAAATTTAGCATCCACTTCTCCTAATTTACGCAGATTGCAATGAGATGCCGTTGCGTTTAAATAAAACGTGAAAAAATAATGTTCGGCGATAGTTTAGTAAAATACTTTCACAAGTTACAATGAAATTAACTATCGTTGCGTCACTTCACGGCATAACATTTTGCACGATCAGATTACACCAGTGATTTTGGTTCACCGACCACTTGAGTTACCCATTTTCGTTACATCAAAATGTTTTACTGTCAATTTACTTTAGTACTGTCGGAAAAGCTGCGTAGCAACAAAAATTATGTTTAGAATGCAGCCTGAATATGGTAACAAAGAGCCCGCAGCCCGTCCTAGGACGGCTGCGTTTAAGCCTTAAATAAATAATCATACGAGGTCCTATTAAAAAGTTCCGAGACTAGGCCGATATACAACAAAGTACTTACGTTACTTAAGTCTGGCTATGAGCTATACCTCAAATTAGTCTCCTTAGCAGCGATACACAGCTGCCAGCGTTTTTTGCCACTGTTGGAACGCTCCCTGAAAGTCCTGTTGGCGAAATGTGTCGGCCACCGTCTGCGATTCGCGCTGGATCTCGGTCACGGTTTCAAAACGGCGACCCTTGAGCTTCAGCTTCATCTTCGGGAACAGAAAGAAGTCGCAGGGGGCCAAATCCGGCGAGTAAGGCTGGTGAGGAAAGGTAGCCATGCTGTTGCAAAACTGGCGTGTTGCTAATGCTCTGTGAGTTGCTGCATTGTCGTGATGTAGCAGGAAATCGCCTCTGCCCCACATTTCAGGTCGTTTGCGGTGAATGACCCTCCCTAAGACGCCGCAGAATATCTCAGTAAAAAAAGGCGGTGACGGTCTGGCCCTGGGGGACGAATTCACGGTGCACAACCCCACGGATGTCGAAGAACACGATGAACACGCTTTTGGCTGCGCTCCGGACCTGTTGGGCCTTTTTCTATCGTGTTTGGTCTCCGCGTCGCAACCGTAGACCCAAGTCTCGTCCCTAGTGATGACCCGCGACGGGAACGTTGGTTCATTCACCACCTGCTCTCGAAGATCTTCACAGAGTTAGACACGGAGCGCCTTCTGTTCGGGATTCAGAATATTTGGCACAAACTTTGCAGCAATGCGGTGCATGTTTAAAACCGACGTCATAATTCCTTGCACTGTTTCGTATGGCACGTTGACGATGGTAGCAAGGTCTTAAATGGTTCTCTGAGGATCCTCATGCACCAGATCCCTAATTTTGTCCCCATTTTCGGGGGTTTGCTCGTGGACGGTCTCCCTGACCTCTCGTCGTCTTCCAGTGCCGTTCTGCCGCTCTTAGAGCGCGAGTTCCCCTCGAAACACCTCGCAGGACTCATTGCTTCAATGCGAGAAGTGTGCCGCAACATTTCATACGTCCCCGTTCCCGATTTGCCGAGTTTGACGCAGAATTTGATGCTCGCTCGCTGCTCTAGTTTGCAGTCCATACCGAAATCGCAGCTCTGTTCTGAAGGTGGTCACCAAATATCGTGTAGCACAGCTCCCGATGTTCACAGAACGACGCCGCTCGGCACAATGACTCATGAAGGTCACTGCCCTCGACCACAGCTCGTGCATTCCCGTACTGCCATGTTGGCGCGCTACGTACCTAGTCTCTGAGCTTACTACGTATAATGGGGGATGTTGCCCGACCTAGGACAGGGTGAAAATTTTAATTGAAGCAGATTGAAAACATATCAAACAGACGCCGGATTCCGAAAGGAAATGCAGTAAAAACTCATTCATGTAAGAGCTGAAAATGTTTTTAGATGCGATTTTGCTCACTTTGACTTGTCAAAATTTCAGTTTTTATTGCATAGATTACAGCGTTTTAAAAACACTGGGGGAAAGTGAAAAAATAACACCAAGAAGGAATTGGCGGACGATCATGAAATTTACATATGTTAATGGGGTCGAGTTTACGTAGGTGTGATATTAATTTCGGGACCAACCGGTGAGCGCTTACGCCACAGTACGGCATAATATGCAAATTATCGTCGGTGGTATTTAAGGAGTACGGCGAAGTGAATGTAATCAGTCGTCGTCGTACGGACACGTGCGAAGAACCTGAAGAAGCTGCAATGCCTGGACATGGAAGACGTGTACGATTTCAGCAGTTATCGGACTTTGAGCGAGGTCGTCTAGTCGGACTCCGTGAGGCCGGGTGGTCGTAGAGTCGTATTGCGGAGCGAATTGGACGGGAAGTATCGGTGGTGGTACGTTGGTGGCGTAGATGGTCCGAGGAAGATTCCCACACGAGAAGACGTGGAACCGGGAGTCACAGACGGACTGATGAGTTGACCGATCGACGCATAAGAATAGCGGCGTTGTCAACAGAACATCCACTGCGACGCAAATCTGAGCTGCCGTTGCACCTGAGGTGACTGTGCGAACACCCCGCAACCGTCTACTGGATGCAGGACTACGTGCACGTGTGCCTCTGGCATGTGTACCTCTGACTCCAGCCCACCGTCAGGAACAGCTGCAGTGGTGTCGCCAACGTCTGCACTGTAGAACGCAATGGCGATCTGTCGTGTTCAGCGATGAAAGCAGATTCTGCTTGGGAGCCTCCGACGGCCGTATGCGTGTTCGCAGACGCACAGGGGAGCGTCTCCACCCTTCTTGCATCCGCCAGCGACACACAGGACCCACACCTGGTCTCCTGGTGTGGGGAGCGATCAGCTATTACTCCCGTACACAACTAGTGTTTGTACCGGGTACGTTAAACAGCACCTCCTACATCAACAACATCATTCAGCCCGTTGTTGTGCCATTTGTAAGGTCGGTCTATCGTGGTGTTTTCCAGCAAGATTACGCACGCCCACACAAGGCACGTGCAACGCAACATGCACTTCAGGGTGTGAGACAACTTCCATGGCCTGCACGTTCACCAGATTTGTCCCCCACTGAGCACGTGTGGGATTTTATGGGACAACGACTTATCCGGTCTTCACGGCCAGCCACGACCATCCCCGATTTGTGCGTCGAGGTTGAGGATGCTTGGAACTCAATACCCCAAACTTACATGCAACATCTGTACGACAGACTCCATGCCAGAATTGCACAGTGTGACGCAGTTCATGGCGGTTCAACCTCGTAGTAACCATGTTACATGGAAATGTTATTTTTCAGTTTACCAGCAAATACAGCTGTATTTTGCCGTAATGTTTTGATCACGTTATCCTCTGTATTCCGTTATTATGCTGTATAAATTTCGTTGGTATCAGACGTCTCCTTCTTGGTGTTCTTTTTTCACTTTCCGCCAGTGTAGATCTGGGTATTTATATTTATAATAAAAAGCCCGTAGCGAAATAGTTTGCAAAATGTGTGATATTGCGGCGTATTTGAGATATTTTGCAAAATGTATAAGATAATCAACACTAAACTCGGAAAGCTCGATAAAATAAAAAAGTTAAAAATAAGGTGTACAAAAAAATATTTGAGTTGTGCTATATTAAATTAACATACAAACTCAACTTGCCGTAATATTAAGAATTCAATTCGAATTTTGTAGATCGGTAAATACGAGGTAGAACTCGAGTCATTGATAATCCAATATTTTTAAATTAGCACGCGATCACCTTGACATCTCAAAGTGATCGCGTGCTATTATATAGCACGCAATCATTTGAATGTCTCGAGAGCATACACGAATTGATCCATACGTTATGTAGTTAAAACCTTGCTTTCGGCTCGCAGAAGAATTATAATGTAAGCCTGGGGTGGTCCTCGCTTTTGAAACTCAATCGTGTAGATATGAGCTGTCGATTTTCTCAAAACACTGAATTCTCTGACCTGCCATTAGTGATTTCAACTTCAACTTGTAAGTGAACCCGTTGCGAAATATTTTGCAAAATGAACGATAACGTGGCGTGTTTGACTACGTTTCCTCTCAGCTTCAAGAGATGGTGCAACAACGCAGACGTTACCGTGACACCAAGCGTTCCAGACAGAGAGGGAAAGAGTGACAGAGAGTTCTGGCTGTTTATATATAGTACAATACTTCCACAATCACTCTTGGAAAGCCTCGGATGGCTTAGTGGTTAGAGAGTCAGACAACTGATAGGGGGTCCCCAGGTTCAAGTCTGGGATGATTTTCCAAAGGTGGTGTGATTTGCTAACAATCGCTGAATATCCGCCATGCATCAGACGAGTACGTTAAATGACGGCCTCCGGGTTGGACCCCCTGGTTACGTTGGGTATCCATTCCTACTTCCCCCTTAACTCTCTCTAACCCCTCTATGAGCAACATCGTACCTGTACGGTGGCGCCATCTACTAGACTTACACTTTCCGTTTCTGTGCCCTGCAATGGCGCACCAACGGAGGGGGCCTTGTGGGCTTAAGCCCCTCCAAGGAGATTAAGAGCGACACACGTCACAAATTAAACATTCAAAAATATTATTTTGCTGTGCATGTTCAAAAAATTACATAGTGTCTTCTATTACATTGGGTCTTCTTCCTAAAGCCCCAAAGAGATTAGGAGCGACTTACGTCACAAATTAAACATTCAAAAATATTATTTTGCTGTACATGTTCAAAAAATTACATAGCGTCTTCTATTACATTGGGTCTTCTTCCTAAAGCCTCAAAGAGATTAGGAGCGACTTACGTCACAAATTAAACATTCAAAAAATATTATTTTGCTGTACATGTTCAAAAAATTACATAGTGTCTTCTATTACATTGGGTCTTCTTCCTAAAGCCCCAAAGAGATTAGGAGCGACTTACGTCACAAATTAAACATTCAAAAATATTATTTTGCTGTACATGTTCAAAAAATTACATAGCGTCTTCTATTACATTGGGTCTTCTTCCTAAAGCCTCAAAGAGATTAGGAGCGACTTACGTCACAAATTAAACATTCAAAAATATTATTTTGCTGTACATGTTCAAAAAATTACATAGTGTCTTCTATTACATTGGGTCTTCTTCCTAAAGCCCCAAAGAGATTAGGAGCGACTTACGTCACAAATTAAACATTCAAAAATATTATTTTGCTGTACATGTTCAAAAAATTACATAGCGTCTTCTATTACATTGGGTCTTCTTCCTAAAGCCTCAAAGAGATTAGGAGCGACTTACGTCACAAATTAAACATTCAAAAATATTATTTTGCTGTACATGTTCAAAAAATTACATAGTGTCTTCTATTACATTGGGTCTTCTTCCTAAAGCCCCAAAGAGATTAGGAGCGACTTACGTCACAAATTAAACATTCAAAAATATTATTTTGCTGTACATGTTCAAAAAATTACATAGTGTCTTCTATTACATTGGGTCTCCTTCCTAAAGCCTCAAAGAGATTAGGAGCGACTTACGTCACAAATTAAACATTCAAAAATATTATTTTGCTGTACATGTTCAAAAAATTACAGTGTCTTCTATTACATTGGGTCTTCTTCCTAAAGCCCCAAAGAGATTAGGAGCGACTTACGTCACAAATTAAACATTCAAAAATATTATTTTGCTGTACATGTTCAAAAAATTACATAGTGTCTTCTATTACATTGGGTCTCCTTCCTAAAGCCTCAAAGAGATTAGGAGCGACTTACGTCACAAATTAAACATTCAAAAATATTATTTTGCTGTACATGTTCAAAAAATTACATAGTGTCTTCTATTACATTGGGTCTTCTTCCTAAAGCCTCAAAGAGATTAGGAGCGACTTCCGTCACAAATTAAAAATTCAAAAATATTATTTTGCTGTACATGTTCAAAAAATTACATAGTGTCTTCTATTACATTGGGTCTTCTTCCTAAAGCCTCAAAGAGATTAGGAGCGACTTACGTCACAAATTAAACATTCAAAAATATTATTTTGCTGTACATGTTCAAAAAATTACATAGTGTCTTCTATTACATTGGGTCTTCTTCCTAAAGCCCCAAAGAGATTAGGAGCGACTTACGTCACAAATTAAACATTCAAAAATATTATTTTGCTGTACATGTTCAAAAAATTAGATAGTGTCTTCTATTACATTGGGTCTTCTTCCTATAGCCATAAAAGAGATTAGGAGCGACTTACGTCACAAATTAAACATTCAAAAATATTATTTTGCTGTACATGTTCAAAAAATTACGTAGTGTCTTCTATTACATTGGGTCTTCTTCCTAAAGCCCCAAAGAGATTAGGAGCGACTTCCGTCACAAATTAAACATTAAAAAATATTATTTTACATGTTCAAAAAATTGCATAGTGCCTGACATAGTGTCTTCTACACTGCCGGACAATTGCTAAGGACGGATGACAATAGCAAAGATAGCAACCATAAAATGGAAGGCAGGAAAATGTGGGAATTAGCATAAGTGCGGGATACAGTAAGACGTGTTGTGCGTATGCAAATTTTGGATTGCATACGCACAAGACGTCTTACTGACCGTTGTTGTTCAAACACAAAGTTGAAAGGGAAAGAATCAATTGACGAACTTGCAATTTTCAGTATGTCTTCCCGACATCACCTAGATGATTTTACGCGTGGCCGTATTATTGGCAAGATTGAAGAAGGGCGAAAAATAACAGATGCTGCCAGGGAGTTCGACGTCAGCCACAGTGTTGTTTCAAGGCTTTGGAAATCATTTCAAACAAATGGAGAGTGTAGCAAACGTCACGGGGGAGGACGTATTCGCAGTACGACACCTGCAGAAGATCGGTACATAGTGCTATCAACAAAAAGACACCGGCGCAGCACAGCTAGTGAGGTAGCAAATCAGTTAATGGCTGCTACTGGCAAGTGGTTCTGCATATTTTCCAGCAAACATACAGGAAAGGGACCGATGTCCGACATGTAGTGTCATGGTATGGGCTGGCATCATGATCAATGGCCGTACGTCCCTCTATGTGCTTCCAACTGGGACTATGACTGGCCAACGATACATTAATGATGTTCTGCTACCTCATGTTCCCATGTTCCGTGGTGCTGTCTGTGATAGATTCATTTTCATGGACGACAACGCAACATGTCATCGAACAGTCGCTTTCCAGGAGTGTCTTGAGAGCGAGGATATTCAACGCCTCGTATGGCCAGCTCGTTCTCCAGATCTGAATCCCATTGAAAATGTGTGGGATGCTTTGGGGAGGAGTCTTGCTGGTCGCCAATGCCCTCCAATAAACAAGGACACCCTCATCCGTGCACTGACAGAGGAATGGGATAAATTACCCCAACAGCTGCTTGATAATGTTGTGCAAAGCATGACACGACGTGTGGAATCTTGCATCGCCCTCCATGGTGGCCATATCCCGTACTGACATCTTACGCCGGAAAGCCTGCGGACGGTAATTGCATTTTTCACGTTTACGTATTCTGCACAAAATGGCCTGTTTGTCCCTTGAACACGTTCCAAAGCCTTCTGGATTTCAGAGCACAATAAATTGTCTTTCTTGTAATGTCCTGGCATTCTGACATTATTTTATTTCACTTGGCATCCAACCACACTTACTTGTTTATGCGCTATATAGCCGTTTATGATCCGTCCTTAGCAATTGTCCAGCAGTGTATATACAAATCGTAGTCAAATTATGTACACCTAATTATTTAAGTACTTACATCTCCTGAATTTTGTAGCTTTTGTCCTTAGTCCAACTTGGTACCATAGCTTAATGCTTTCAGGCATTTTTTAAGGTCTAGAATCTCCAAATACTTGTATATACATTTTCTTCCTTTTTGGACCAAGTTCTCATAATTCCTTCAATTGTTGTTTGTGCATCACACGCGGAAATTTGGAAATTCTAAAGACCTTAAAAAATGCCTGAAAGCATTAAGCTATATGTTACCAAGTTGGACAAAGGACAAAAACTACAAAATTCAGAAGATGTGAGTACTTAATTAATTAGATGTAAATAATTTGACTACGATTTGTATATATATATATATATAATGATATTAAAAACTTGCATTTAGTATAAAAAACTTGATGTAATTAATTAGTTAATTAGAAGTAAATAATTTGACTACGATTTGTATATATATACAAAGTGATATTACAAACTTGTATTTAGTATAAAAAACTTGATGTAAGTAATTAATTAATTAGATATAAAATTTTTGACTACGATTTGTATATACACTGGCGGAAAGTGAAAAAAGAACACCAAGAAGGAGACGTCTGATACCAACGAAATTTATACAGCATAATAACGGAATACAGAGGATAACGTGATCAAAACATTATGGCAAAATACAGCTGTATTTGCTGGTAAACTGAAAAATAACATTTCCATGTAACATGGTTACTACGAGGTTGAACCGCCATGAACTGCGTCACACTGTGCAATTCTGGCATGGAGTCTGTCGTACAGATGTTGGATGTAAGTTTGGGGTATTGAGTTCCAAGCATCCTCAACCTGGACGCGTAAATCGGGGATGGTCGTGGCTGGCCGTGGAGACAGGATAAGTCGTTGTCCCATAAAATCCCACACGTGCTCAATGGGGCACAAAGCCTTTGAACGTGCAGGCCATGGAAGTTGTCTCACACCCTGAAGTGCATGTTGCGTTGCACGTGCCTTGTGTGGGCGTGCGTTATCTTGCTGGAAAACACCACGATGGACCGACCTTACAAATGGCACAACAACGGGCTGAATGATGTTGTTGATGTAGGAGGTGCTGTTCAACGTACCCGGTACAAACACTAGTTGTGTACGGGAGTAATAGCTGATCGCTCCCCACACCAGGAGACCACTGTGTAGGCCCTGTGTGTCGCTGGCGGTTGCAAGAAGGGTGGAGACATTCCCCTGTGCGTCTGCGAACACGCATACGGCCATCGGAGGCTCCCAAGCAGAATCTGCTTTCATCGCTGAACACGACAGATCGCCATTGCGTTCTCCAGTGCAGACGTTGGCGACACCACTGCAGCCGTTCCTGACGGTGGGCTATAGTCAGAGGCACACGTGCACGTAGTCCTGCATCCAGTAGACGGTTGCGGATTGTTCACACAGTCACCTCAGGTTCAACGGCAGCTCGGATTTGCGTCGCAGTGGATGTTCTGCTTGACACCGCCGCTCTTCTTATGCGTCGATCGGTCCCTCATCAGTCCGTCTGTGACTCCCAGTTCCACGTCTTATCGTGTGGGAATGTCCCTCGGACCATCTACGCCACCCTCGTACCACCACCGATACTTCCCGTCCAATTCGCTCCGTAATACGACGATACGACCACCCGGCCTCGCGGAGTCTGACTAGACGACCTCGCTCAAAGTTCGATAACTGATGAAATCGTACACGTCTTCCATGTCCAGGCATTGCAGCTTCTTCAGGGTCTTCGCACGACGACTGATTACATTCACTTCGCCGTACTCCTTAAATACCAACGACGATAATTTGCATATAATGCCGTGCTGTGGCGTAAGCGCTCACCGGTTGGTCCCGAAATTAACATCTTACCTACGTAAACTCGACCCCCATCAACATATGTAAATTTCATGATCGTCCGTCAATTCCTTCTTGGTGTTCTTTTTTCACTTTCCGCCAGTGTATATGTAAAATGATTGGATTAGCAGGGTTGCTTCTTCCACGATGGAATATAACAGGGTCGCTTCTCGGACGATACCCAAGAGATGCCTCACGGGGAGAGCCCTTCCCCCTACGTGTACCACTTATCATGAGTGATTTGGCAAAATATTGACCTTCAAGCAAGAGAGTAGCTTTCACTGTGTTTAGTAAAATGCACAGAAAAAAGAAGCTTGAATCCTGAAATCACTTGTTTAGACATCTCATCAAGAGCTTACATAGAATTATTTTTCGGAGGAGGAGGGGGTGGAAGCCGACGAAAAATGGAAATTTTTGAAATCTGTCAGAACAAAGTAACAGTTAATGAAAAAATAGGAGAAAATTTGAACCATCCTTTTCTAATGTAAGTTGATGCATTCTTATTCAATTAAAGAATTCTTTATTATGTAAGTCGGATTTTAATCAAAAACATAAAAAAATGAAGTACTGCATCGCATGTTAAATTTTCGCTCATCCTGTTCAGTAACGGAGTAAGTAGCAAGACGAAAAGTTTGACTCTTCGCGTTCGGAAAGGCCTTCGTGTTTACGTGCGCGCATTCTGAAGGCTACAGACAACAACTTTTACTTCCGCTCTGTTGCAACGGTGGGTAAACACGTTTGAAGATAATCAGAATTTGGTAAATGCAAGAAATATATTTATTTTCGGTTGGCATGTAAAAAAAAAAAAAGTAGATAAACAAACGTAATGTACAGAGAGTGAGTCGAAAGTTTTACTGAACTTAAACGCAAAGAAATGCAATAAAATACAGAGGGTGAGTTGAAAGTTTTGCAATATTTGGATCACTTTATGTCGTCTTCATACGTACCTTTACGACGAAAGCTGACTAGCATTCAGAGTATAGGCCATCGTGCTGGCCCGTCTTCAGTTATCTGTTTGCCAGTTCTTCGATTCCGCGGCGGTACAAGTTCTTGTCTTTCGAGGCGAAGAACTCCTTCACCCCAGCTGCCACCACCTCCTGGTTGTTGAAGTGCTGCCAGCGAAAGAATTGAACCATGTACCGGAACAAGTAATAATCCGACGGGGGCAAGGTCCGGACTATATGCTGGGTGTGACATCTGTTCGATGTCCTCGAGTTCCTAGAGTTTTTCCTGGGTCGTTCGCGCGGTATGAGGCCGAGCGTTGTCCTGCTGTAGGAGAGCGCGCTTTCTGTTCATCAGTGCCGGGTACTTCTCCTCCAAAACGGCATACATCCACTCCAGCTGTTCATTGTTCAGAGTGGAGGTTGGCATTGATGGTCCGACCGTCTGGAACAAATTCGTAATGGATCATCCTCTCGAAATTCCACCAGACGCAGAACACCACCTTGTGCTCGAAGCACCCACGTTTGGCAACAAGTTCTGGAAGCCGGCCGGGGCACTGCCTGTTTGTGTTAGGATTATGGAAATACACCCACTTTTCATCGCACGTAACAATTCTCGCTATGAAACGTACATCGCGTGGGTTTTCTAGGAGATTCGTGCACACTTCTACACGGCAAGTTGCTTCAGGTGGCGTGAGTTCATGAGGAACAATGCTGCAGGTCCTATAGACCTTGCCGAGGTCCTAAAGGTGACGAACCACGGTGGTCTGTGATATGCCCAGCTCGCCTGATAATCTCCGAGTGCTGGTTGTAGGATTTGCGCTTATGACCTGGCGCACGGCCTCCGAATTCACTGTTCGCGGCCTACCTGACCTTGGCTGATCGTCGAGGTTTCTGTCACCTGAGCAAAATTTCTTCAGCCATCTTGTTGCGGTTCTGCGGTCCACGGAACCTTCCCCTTTCGCACAACAAATGATTCGTGCTGCTCGAGTAGCGTTGTGGCCGAGTTTAAACCCGTAAAACAAAGGTTCCCTAATTAGCCGGTTGTGGCTGTTCATCTTTTAGGCATCCCAACCACAGACAAGAACGACGACATGCAATACGTTCACAGCAGCGACTACCACTTTATATATCTTTCGACTGACTGCACGCTGACAATTTGATGTGTGTAAATGCGCATTCAAAAACAATGCTGCGCGACTTGAAATGGTTTAAAAACGTGACATACTCGCCGTGGCATATGCGATTATGCAAATATTTCGACTCACCCTCTGTAATTTTGCTTGTGACAATATTATAGGTAGATTATCTTCGCAGAAAGAATTTTACCTCTAATTTAATTCCCGAATGCTCCTAAAGAAATTGCTCCTTTGTAAAAAGTTTTTTTATCTGGAAATAATGAACGTGTAACCATTGTGTTATGATTTTCTTTGCTTTGATGCGTGTAAATGTGCATTCAGAAACAATGCTGACAATCCAAAATAATTTCAGGGCTGTTGGAAACTGCAAAGTTGACCTACAAATCTGGGAGACGTGTGGGGAAGACCGCTTTAGGTGCATGGTGAGTATTTCGCTAATTACATAAAGTCATTACAATTCATTGATCAAATGAGTAGCCAAATTCGTTTACACGAAATAAAAGATCGAAGAAATTTATAAGTGTCAAATCTAGTCCCCAAAGATTTTTAAAATATCATTTGAAAGTTTGAATGGACAGTTTTCTGACAAATATCGAATTTTATGTGACCTAGCAGGAAAATTTTGCATCAAAATTCATGGTTGAATATGGTCATAGCTACAACAATCAGATGCAAAAAGAGTTTTTTTTTTTCTTTTTTTTTTTAAATGGGAGCTTCAGAAAAGCAGATGTAGTTTCAATGTAAAGAGTAGTGATAATCTCCAGCAGGAATACAAGTCGTTTTGATTATCAGGCGGGTTATCTGGATTATATTGACCCTATCTAAAACCTAGTTCACATCAAAATAAATCCTTTAATCCAATTTGTGGAAGTCGAAATGTCGTCTAATTTAAGATTACACCACTTATGGGACCCTTTTGCAACAGAAGAAGCTGAGAAATTCCTGGAAATTTTCGTATGTCCGAACAAGCATTTTTAAATCGATCTTTCAGAAGTGGAAATATGAAATCAAGCCCTATTATTTATTTTTGATATCTTACAAAACATGTAACAGGGTCATATAAAGAAAATACTCTCATGATACCTAACTCGAGCAGTATTTACTAAAAAATGGGTAAATCCGAAAACGATATAGAAAATAGGTCTATAATGGATCAAGTATTTATAAATTGGGTAGACATAGAAACGAAGGAAGAATTGGGGATATAACGGGAATGTACATAACCTGTCTGTTGACTTTTGTTACACCATATACAGACGGAAGGCAGACCTGGTGGCCAAGTCGTCAAAAGCACGAGTTCCCGGCTAGTTGTCAGAGACGAATCCGGGGGTTAAAGCGTATTTTCAAATACCCGTGCATACTCGACGCGGAGGTTCGAGCATGGCAGTCGATCAGCGTATACTCAAGGCAAAGGTTCGAAGAAGACAGTCGATCAGCGTATCCTCAAGGCAGAGGTTCAAACATGGCAGTCGATCACCTTATACTCAAGGCAGAGGTTTGAACATGACAGTCGATCAACGTGTACTCAAGGCAGAGGTTCGAACATGGCAGTCGATCACCTTATACTCAAGGCAGAGGTTTGAACATGACAGTCGACCAACGTGTACTCAAGGCAGAGGTTCAAACATGGCAGTCGATCACCTTATACTCAAGGCAGAGGTTTGAACATGACAGTCGATCAACGTGTACTCAAGGCAGAGGTTCGAACATGGCAGTCGATCACCTTATACTCAAGGCAGAGGTTTGAACATGACAGTCGACCAACGTGTACTCAAGGCAGAGGTTCGAACATGGCAGTCGATCACCTTATACTCAAGGCAGAGGTTTGAACATGACAGTCGATCAACGTGTACTCAAGGCAGAGGTTCGAACATGGCAGTCGATCACCTTATACTCAAGGCAGAGGTTTGAACATGACAGTCGATCAACGTGTACTCAAGGCAGAGGTTCGAACATGGCAGTCGATCACCTTATACTCAAGGCAGAGGTTTGAACATGACAGTCGATCAACGTGTACTCAAGGCAGAGGTTCGAACATGGCAGTCGATCAGTCGATCACCTTATACTCAAGGCAGAGGTTTGAACATGACAGTCGATCAACGTGTACTCAAGGCAGAGGTTCAAACATGGCAGTCGATCACCTTATACTCAAGGCAGAGGTTTGAACATGACAGTCGATCAACGTGTACTCAAGGCAGAGTTTCGAACATGACAATAGATCAGCGTATACTCAAGGCAGAGGTTCGAGCATGGCAGTCGATCAGCGTATACTCAAGGCAAAGGTTCGAAGAAGACAGTCGATCAGCGTATACTCAAGGCAGAGGTTCGAACATGGCAGTCGATCACCTTATACTCAAGGCAGAGGTTTGAACATGACAGTCGATCAACGTGTACTCAAGGCAGAGGTTCAAACATGGCAGTCGATCACCTTATACTCAAGGCAGAGGTTTGAACATGACAGTCGACCAACGTGTACTCAAGGCAGAGGTTCGAACATGGCAGTCGATCACCTTATACTCAAGGCAGAGGTTTGAACATGACAGTCGATCAACGTGTACTCAAGGCAGAGTTTCGAACATGACAATAGATCAGCGTATACTCAAGGCAGAGGTTCGAACATGACAGTCGATCAACGTGTACTCAAGGCAGAGTTTCGAACATGACAATAGATCAGCGTATACTCAAGGCAGAGGTTCGAACATGACAGTCGATCAGCGTATCAAGGCTGAGGTATGAACATGGCAGTCGATCAGCTTATATTATAAACAGTGGAAATTTCGTGATAATTTCAGAAATTTCCATTTTGAGCACAAAAATTTATCCCTCATGTTTATCAAACCTCAGTACCCCATACGCAACACATTTGTGCATAACACCAGTAACTCGGAGAACAGTAGGACTGTATGTTTGTATTCCAGAACACATGTTTTCGCATAATGTTTACCAGTGGTTATTCTATGATAACCTTGGTAACTTCGTGATAATACCTTGCGAAGTTCGTGATAGTGAAGAAGTTGTCCATTTGTACGTAAAACATTACGTGAATGTAAACAAGTATAGAAATAATAGTGTACATGATATTTTGCACAGTTTATTCTAGGCAAACATGAAAGAAATACATTTTTATGAATAAAATACTTTCTTTTCCCATAAAGTTCCATTTCCGCATTTTAATTTCAGATATTATCAGCAGCTTTCACAGGCGTCGCACATGAATACATCTTCATTTTTTTTTATTGAAGGTTTAACGACCACCGTGAGCAACTCAATGGGCACTAAGCAGTCGCCCGTCCTTAATTTAGGGTCACTGGTTCCATGGAAGGGAGAGAGCCAGTGCCGTAAGACAAACACGACATCCATGCCTCACCGGGATTCGAACACGGACCCCTTACGGACGAATGATCAGAGGCCATCGCTTAGACCACTGCGCCACCGGGGCGGCATCTTCATTTTCACCGTAAGAGTTTTGGCATTTCATGTGGTACTACATCATGCAAAAGCTACATTGAACCCACTAAGCTCCATTTTTTTTTTTTTTTTTTTGGCATCCTCGTTATAGTTGTGTCCGCAAAATTCGCCATCCCAGTTATCGTCTGCTCTTTGCATGGGGCTGTTGACATAAACTGCACATATGAGCTATATCTTGTTACATTTCAGTTACATCAACTATTACGTATCACTTAGTTACCACCTGTAGGTGATGAATTCATCATACCTTGGTTACTTCGTGACATGCTAAAATTGATTAAAAACCGGAACTGAAGTGTCTATTTGAAACCCAACTATCATAATTGCGACTCAAAAATCAGATATTGTTGTCTAAATTATGGGAAAAAAGTTATTTTTTAAATCAGCATTAATACCTGAAAAAATTAACTCCCCAAAGCGGGGGATAATGCTCCCGTGGCTAAGACACTACATGCTATATAAATAACCTGACTTGCAAGTGCATTTTTAACTTAGAAACAGGAATCTAATCAATAATTGGGTTAAATATTGTTTGCTTACTTCTATTTTACTTCTTAAAATCCACGCTTCTACCTTGTATACTAAACATCATCACAAAAGACGATTCCATTATTTATTTATTTTTTGATTGGAGGTTAACGACCACCGTGAGCAACTCAGTGGGCTATAAGCAGTCGCCTGTCACTAATTTAGGGCCACTAGAAGAGAACTAGTGCCGTAAGACAAGCACAACATCCATGCCTCACGGGATTCGAACCCGGACCATCTCGGACGAATGATCAGAAGCCATCGCTTAGACCACTGCGCCATCGGGCCGGCGATTGTTCGATTCCCCACACACGTCGAATAACTTTCTGTGTGATACGGACAAAGCAACTTACTGACGATCCCCTTCCGATTTTAGAAACAGGACATCTGCTGCCATTTATAATAAAAAGTTGAAACTAATTAAGACTGGTTACTGTACGAATAGCCGCCTATTACTAATGTCTACCCTACCCAAGGCAGAGGTGCAAAAATGCCGGTCGATCAGCGTATATTCTACGCAGAGATTCGAATATGACAGTAGATCAGGGCATACACAAGGCGGATACTTGAGCATGTCTGTCGATCTGGGTATATTCAAGGTGTATGTTTGAACTCGGCCTTCGGCCCGTATACACTGGAGTGCCAGAAAAACTGGTACACCAGTCCAATACTTGGTAGATCCCCCACGGGAGCGCAAGACTGCATAAATACGACGGGGCATGGGCTCCACTAGCTTCTGGAAATATGCTGTAGGCAATGCACACCATACTTCCTGCAGAGCGTTCCACAATTCATGTGTATTCCGAGGTCTCGGATTTCTGTGTTCGATAGCGCGTTGCATGGCATCCCAAATGTGTTCTATCACGTTCAGATCTGGGGATGTGGATGGGAATGGCAACATCTCAAACTCAGATGAATGCTTCTCTAACCATAATGTGGCGTCCCGACACTTGTGTGGAAGAGCATTGTTCAAGTGAAACAGGCCCAACCCATCAGCATGAATCCAGGACATGAACGGGTGTACCTCGTCAGAAAGGATGCGCACATAGCGTTGGCCGATCACAGACGTTTGTAGACGTACCAGGGGTCGCAGTGAAGTCCAGTTAAACACGCCCCATACCATTACGGATCCCCCACTAGCCGGTTCAGTTCCCTGTTGATAGGCGGGATCCATGGCTTCATGGGGCTTGCGCCACACACGAATCCTTCCATCTGCCCGATACAGTTGGAAACGCGACTCGTCAGACCAGGCTACTTGTTTCCAGTCATCAAGTGTCCAGTGGCGGTGTTGCCGTGCCCAAGCGAGGCGCATAGCTCTGTGTCGTGCACCCATCAAGGGAACTCGAGTTGGGCTTCGGCACCCAAAGCCCATATCGTGCAGAGTACTTTGCATAGTCCGGACGCTGATGCTTGTTGAGGCTCCAGCATTGAATTCCGATTATACCTGCGAGAGTGTTGCACGCCTATCGTGTGAAACGATTCTTGACAGCCGACGATGGTCACGTTCACCCAATATCTTTTTACGGCCACACCGGTGTCGTAGGTTGGAGGTTGTGTCGGAATTCTTGTAGTCACGGTACACCCGTGCAATGGTCGTCCGTGAAGATCCGAACTTCGTGTCTACCTCCGAAATACTATGACCCATCTCACGAGCGCCAACTATGACACCACGTTCAGAATCGCTTAAATTGTTATTACTTGTCATTCTCATGCCGAAAACAGCTCTGACAGCTGGCAAGGATGTCTATCGCTTTATATACGCACTGGCGGACCCAACCGAGAACGCGCATAGGTGACGTTGCTATGTATTTTGCATAAGCTTGTCTGTACCAGCTTTTCTGGCACTTCAGTGTTTACTCAAGGCGTTGAGGGTTGCATTAGGTTAGGGAGTGTGTTGAGAAGTTTTCGCTTGTACTGAAATTCGCGATTGCTAAGCTATGTACATTCAAACTCGTATATAACGAAGTTGAAGGGAGAGTTAAAAACATTCGATATATGTGAACTTCGTTCCAACCAGGCAGATAAAAAAGGGACCATTTTTGGCATATTACATTATGTCAGATAGAAAGTACTCAATCATAAACTAATTATTAATTACTCGAAGTTAAATAGTACTTGTTAATTGTAATCTATAGCTAGCAAAATTATATGAGTGTCATCTGCAATAAGCAAAACACTAAACAAACGTAAAAATTAAAGAAACTACCGAAATTTCGGAATGCCACCTCTTACGTCGGATATATGAGTCATTTTTTGCCTGTTTTGTGCTTAGCATGACCGCTGTTTTGAATGTTTTTCAACTTCCTCTGACGTGGTGGTTAAGATGTATCTAGGTACAAAATAAACTCTTTAAGATTTTGTGAGCGGAGATTAAATGATTGAAAGGTGGCAAGAGGGCAGCATTTGCTCAAGAGATGTATGTTTGGCAAGGGGAAGGGGTGAGAGGAAGCGGCAAAAAAGCAACTGAAACAGATAGATAGATAGATAGATAGATAGATAGATAGATAGATAGATAGATAGATAGATAGATAGATAGATAGATAAAATAAATAACCACACGACCCGGGACCAAAAATAAGACAAAACACTTTGCCCATGCAAATGAATGTGAACGTGGAATAAAAATCAAAACATAAAATCCAGTCAAAAATACAAGTTAAAATACCTGAGCAGTCATCATCAGGAGAGCACCTGTTCCAGGAAGTGGCTTTTCAGATGTCGACCTAGAGCTCGTGTGACCAAAGTCCGTCTACTGTACTCCCTAAGCCACAGGAAACCAGTAAACCACAGGAGCCACAAAATGCGAAAGCTTCAAAAAGCAGAGCCCGAAGACATAAATCATAAATCACTCTAAACCAAGTAAACAAAAGAAGCCTTAAACCATGAAAGCTTCAAAGAGGCACAACGGCATACAAGCAGGAAACACCGCCCCAGTGAGGCAGTGGTCTAAGCGATAGCTTCTGATTATTGGTCCGAAAGGCGTCCGGGTTCGAATTCCGGTGAGGCATGGATATTGTGTTTATCTTTCGGCACTGGCTCTCTCCCTTCCAGTGGCAATAAATTAGGGACGGCGACTGCTTATAGCCCATTGAGTTGCTCACGGTGGTCGATAAACCTTCAATCAAAAAAAAAAAGTTCGGGTAATCATTATACACTGGTGTGCAAAAATTAAGGACGAAGAGGAGAAATTAGCATAACAGCGGAACAAGCAGGCAGAACGGACCGAAAGACCACTCATCAGGAGATAGAATAGGGTCTGGTGCGGTAGGGCATGCGCATATATATGCAGCATGCGAATGGGGGGGGGGCACACGGGCGGTGTACGCTCAACAATTCGGTGAAAGCTATTGCACATTGTACATCGGTTTGAACGACGTCGAGTTGCTGCCACCGTGTGATATGGTCAACAGGCAATCCAGTAAAAGACGTCTGGATGACTTAACCCGAGGTCGCGTCATCGGGAAGTTGGAAGAAGGTCGAAGTGTTACTAGTGTGGCCGAGGAGTTCGGGATCGCTCACAGCATCGTTTCACGAGCCTGGAGAGCATTTCAAACGAAAGGAACAGCTGTCCCAGAGTTTATCAGTGATCGTCCACGAGCAACCATGGCGGCGGACGACCGGTATATTGCCCTACAAGAGAGAAGAGACAGACGGTAGACATCGGGAGAAATCGCAAGGCACATGCAACAGACAACTGAACGTCCGTTATCGCGTTTTACCGTGGCCAGGAGGCTTCATAAAGGTGGTCTATTTGAACGACGACCAGTACGGTGTGTGTCATTAACGCCTGCTCATCGGAGACGGCGGTTTCTGTGGTGCCAGGAACAAAAGAACTGGACACATCAGCAATGGGGTCGAGTTCTCTTTACGGATGAGAGCCGATTTAGTCTGACCAGCGATTCTGAACGTATACACATCTGGAGAGAGCAGGGAACACGCAATCACACCTCCAACATCATCGAAAGGGACCGGTTTGGAGGTGGCGGAGTTCTCGTTTGGGGCGGTATCATGTTTGGTAGCAGTACTGACCACCACATCTTCCAAGGAGGTTCAGTCACTAGTGTCCGCTATTGTACCGAGGTTCTCCTGCTTCACGTGCATCTGTTTAGAGGTGTTCTGGGTCCTGAGTTCCCCTTCATGGACGACAACGTTACACCTCATCGTACAGTGGCTGTCGCTTAGCTGTTGGAGAGTGAAGATATTCTACGCATGGATTGGCCCGAAAGGTCCCCGGACCTAAATCAAATCGAACACGTGTAGGACCTTCTCGGGAGACGCTCGGCAGCACGTCACCAGCCGCCAGTAACGATTTCGTAGTTACGATTGGCGCTACAAGAGGAATGAGCCGCGATGCCTCAACAGCACCTTGACAACCTCGTCTTTAGCATGGACAGACGTTGAAAGTCCTGCAACGTAGTCAGGGGTTATCATATCCCCTACTAAAGACTGTTTTTTCTTGGCAGCCGCCTGTCACATTGACGTTTTTGTATCCTTTGAATTCCTTGTTTGGACGGTTTTCCTCACTTGTCCCATATTCTTACATCTTGGGGATCTTGTGGTTTGATTTGAGTCGATGTGGAGCACTTCTGTACAACGTAACATTCGAAAAACCATCTCGTCCTTAAATTTTCCACGCCAGTGCATATAAACACATATGCAACAACCACGTCGATGTCCAACGGGTGACGTACATATAGCCCTTCACCCGATTGAGGAAGTAATTGTACATAAAGATCTAAAACAAGTGGGTACGGAGGAGGGGGTCCCACCCTGTACTTATAAGACATTAACAAGAAGCTGGTGGTATTATATAATAGATCTAATTCCCACAACATAATATTCAGAAAATAGTAAGACTCCAGAAATGTGAAATAAATACTAAATACTGGGCTACATACGCCACGCGTTGGAAACCGACGTGGTTGTTGCATATGTGTATATATATAATGATTACCCGAACTTAGGGTTAAAAATTGTTTTTCATCTGAAGATGAGTTTCAGGAAACTTGAAAGATCTCATGAGTTTTATTTTGTTCTTATATTACTGAATTCGTGTACTATTAAAAATCATTGGAGCTGTTGTGATGCCAGACAGCATCCACAGGTTTTCAATTCGGGTACCTTGAGAACCATTGGATAGTTCCAAATTCAGATGAGTTTTCTCGAGCCATGCTTGGGTGTTTGCAGCCTGGTGGGGTGGCGTATTGTCCTGCTAAAACAGACCATTGGTCGCAGGATGCGTGAAGACCATGAGAGTGTGTCGGTGATCATCCAGCACATGCTGGTAGCGCGCAGCGGTTAAGAACCTCTCCAGACACACTAAGCGGCCATAGGCCGCAGGATGCCCGAAGGCCATGATAGTTTGTCGGTGATCATCCAGCACATGCTGGTAGCGCGCAGCCGTTAAGAACCTCTCCAGACACACTAAGTGACCATGGGCCGCAGGATGCCCGAAGGCCATGATAGTGGGTCGGTGATCATCCAGCACATGCTGGTAGCGCGCAGCAGTTAAGAACCTCTCCAGACATACTAAGTGACCATAGGCCGCAGGATGCCCGAAGGCCATTATAGTGTGTCGGTGATCATCCAGCACATGCTGGTAGCGCGCAGCAGTTAAGAACCTCTCCAGACACACTAAGGGACCATAGGCCGCAGGATGTCGTAAGGCCATGAAAGCGTGTAGGTGATCAGCCAGCACATGCTGGGAGCACACAGCAGTTAAGGCCCTCTCCATACACACTAATGGATTATAGGCCGCAGGATGCCCGAAGGCCATGAAAGCGTGTAGGTTATCAGCCAGCAAATGCTGGTAGCACGCAGCAGTTAAGAACCTCTCCAGACACACTAAGTGACCATGGGCCGCAGGATGCCTGAAGGCCATGATAGTGTGTCGGTGATCAGCCAGCACATACTGGTAGCGCGCAGCAGTTAAGAACCTCTCCAGACACACTAAGTGACCATGGGCCGCAGGATGCCCGAAGGCCATGATAGTGGGTCGGTGATCATCCAGCACATGCTGGTAGCGCGCAGCGGTTAAGAACCTCTCCAGACACACTAAGTGACCATAGGCCGCAGGATGCCCGAAGGCCATTAAAGTGTGTCGGTGATCATCTAGCACATGCTGGTAGCGCGCAGCTGTTAAGAACCTCTCCAGACACACTAAGGGACCATAGGCCGCAGGATGCTCGAAGGCCATTATAGTGTGTCGGTGATCATCCAGCACATGCTGGTAGCGCGCAGCGGTTAAGAACCTCTCCAGACACACTAAGTGACCATGGGCCGCAGGATGCCCGAAGGCCATGATAGTGTGTCGGTGATCATCCAGCACATGCTGGTAGCGCGCAGCAGTTAAGAACCTCTCCAGACACACTAAAGGACCATAGGCCGCAGGATGTCGTAAGGCCATGAAAGCGTGTAGGTGATCAGCCAGCACATGCTGGGAGCACACAGCAGTTAAGGCCCTTTCCAGACACACTAAAGGACCTAATGTGCTCCATGAAAAGTCTCTCCAAAACATCACAGAATCACCACTGCATTGAAAAGAGCCGACCTGGCAAGACGGGGCCATGGCCTCATGCTGTCGACGCCACACCCGCATTCTCCCGTCATCTGGGTACAGCTGAAAACGGGACTCACCTGAGCACACGACGCGGTGCCACTCTGCATAGGTTCACTTTTGATGTTTTCAGCACCATGCGAGGCGTAATGTTCGATGACCAGCAGTCAACCGTGGCACACGAGTAGAGCGTCGGCTCCCGTAGCCCAGGGTGTGCAAAGTGTGTTCGTAACATTCGCACGCTGACACTGCCAGTGACATTTAACCTGGATATGATTTACGCTGCCATTACCAAACGATTAGTCTGTACGAGCCCGGATAATATACATCTATATCGATATACAATGGCGTATGATCAGCCACTGCTTTCTCTCTGGGCGTTGGTGCGTCCGTCGATGGTACACTCAAGCTACATCCTTGATACGGTTGCCCTCAGGAATCCTACGTTCCTGACTTCTTGAGCGATTGAATGGCACACCTATCTTGTTCCGACAATGTGTCAACGATCAAAGTCGCTCAGATCAACACGTTTACCATGTTCTTTGATTTCGATTGCGATACACTGTTGGAAAGCTCTGCTATTTGCCTGTATATCGCCTGCGGTCGGATTAGGTCTGTTGCCTTTTGCGCGGGGGAACTTTTTTCTTTAGATTGTAGGTTTAACGACTACCGTGAGCAACTCGATGCACTATAAGCAGTCGTCCGTCCCTAATTTAGGGTCAGTAACTCCAGGAAAGGGAGAAAGTCAACGCCGTAAGACAAATACAGCCTCACCGGGATGCGAACCCGGACCCTTTTTGGACTGATGGTCATACTCCAGCAAGTAGACTACTGCGCCACGAGGGAGGTACTCGCGCGGGGGATGCCCATGTCAACTGCCCATCAGCTCTATCTGTCTGTCTATCTATCTATCTATCTATCTATCTATCTATCTATCTATCTATCTATCTAAAAATATATCACCAACATCATCATCATCATCATTGTCAACCATTATCAATCCACTGTTGGAAGCAAAATAATACCGAATAATGTTGTTTCTACAAAATGAAACATTACACGCTGTTTTTTACGCTTTCCAACCGTAGGTTGAAGAATCATTTATGCTCCAGCTTTGTGTATCTGTCTGTCTGTCCGCACGAGAACTCGCGTAAAAATGGTTCGATTTCGATGAAACTTCAGTATGTGGTAGGGGACAACCTGGGGACGAACCCTATTGAAAATGGACGAAATGGGGTCAAAGATCGGGACATAGGATTGGGATCCATTCCATCGCCCTTATGCGTCATAACTTACGAAAAAATGCTTCGATTGCAACAAAACTTTATCATGTTGTTCCGAAGATATACTGAGCCGGTTCTGGTAGATATTATCGAAATGGGGTCGAAGGTCAGGGCATAGGAGCGAGATTTATTCCACAGCCATTATCCTCACAACTTGAGTAATGATTTCTGGTATGTTGGAAAGCGTATCATAATCAATGCATTACATGATTTTACTAACTTGTTCTTTTGTTTGGTGGCTTATCGACCTCCTTGAGCAATTTAATAGGCATTAAGCTGTCTCCCGTTTGTAATTTGCGGACACTGCTTCCTAGGGAAGCACACCATCCATTGCCTCGCTCATGGTTTAAACCCGAACTCATCTAGGTGAATGACTAGAAGTCAACGTTTCGTATCATTCGGCCACCGGGACGGTTTACACCCAATTGTTAAATAATGTTAAATACCATACACTATAAACAATTTTCTGAAATTCGCGAACTACTTTCTGTCATTTCTTTTGTGAATTAACGAAGCATATTTCTGATACAACCTTTTCCCTGAAATGACGAAAAGAAACCTGAATTTCACGGAATTTTTCGTATCACGGGAAAATTATAAATTTTCAGAAACCTTTCAGCAGTTTCTTTCTTATATTGACGGTAAATTTCCATTTTTGAGATGTGTTATCGAAAATTTTTGAATTTTCAGAAACCTTTCAGCATTCCTTTCGTATATTAACGAAAAAAACTCCGTTCTCACTTCTTCCATATCCGTACGACGACAAATTGCCGGTAATAGGAGCGATTATTGAGAATATTTGAGGTTTGATTAACTTTTAAATTTCAATCGTCTGTTGAATTTTGAAGTTCCGTAGCGAGATTGGATATTGTGGATAGTATATCGAATGGGTTTTGTTTATTTTTGCACATGATATTTCTTCTGCTTTTCCCTATTTTGTGCACCAGCTATTTATTATATATTGCTTTACGGTAAGAAACCGGGAACTTAACGTGTTGTTCAGATGATTATACGATGTCTATGTATAGTGCGTCGCAAAAATATAACGACAGAAAAATTCTCGAATAAAAAAGAAACAACAACGAGCTGAAATGTACACCTCATATTTATAGCAAAAATAGCATAGGACAAGCAGCTGCACAATAGTTTGACGGAAACATAACAATTCCAACGCCAAGTACAAGAAAAAAACAGAAATACGCTGTCTCAAAAATATAAAGACTAACTAGTTATGAGCACATCCGGTACAAAAGGGGAGCTGTTGTTCCGAATAACAGTGAAAACCCGATTGGGCATGCTGTCCACCAAGTGATGTAAGTGTTCTGGACGGAGTGCGTACCAGCTTCGTTCAATCTGCTCTTTCAATGCCACCACACTTGAGAACTGCCCTGCATTCGCATACACATCATGAGCTAGGATACCCCAGAGGTTCTCAATAGGGTTCAGATCTGGACTGAGTGCTGGCCAGTCCATTACGGTCACATGATGAGTGTTAAACCAGCTTTTCGTTGATGCAGACTGATCGATA
Source organism: Macrothele yani (assembly GCA_039090855.1). Classification (NCBI taxonomy): domain Eukaryota; kingdom Metazoa; phylum Arthropoda; class Arachnida; order Araneae; family Macrothelidae; genus Macrothele; species Macrothele yani. The sequence continues at coordinate 126,710,951 of CM077008.1, read as the reverse complement.
GAGGCATTGTCTTGCTGGAACAGATAATCAACACCCGCGAGAGTTTCGGCAAACGGTAGAAGGTGGCTGCTGAGTATGTCCTGATACGTTTCGGAGTTTTGCCTACCTTGCAGAAAAGCGATATCCGTTGTCCCATTGAACGCAAAAGCTCCCCAGACCATCACAGATCCCTCTCCTTTCTGTCTGGTGAAGAAGATGCGTGGCTCGCGTCGTAAATCATGCCAATAGCAGTTCCAACCATCAGGGCCGTCCAAGTTGAACTTTTTCTCATCGGAGAAAATAGTCGTGATCCCACTCGTCCGTCCAGTGCATGTGGCTGCTTACCCATAACAGTATAGCTTCCTTGTGGCGTCGCCTGAGGTGTGGCAGACGGCGCATTTTACGGAGCACAATGTTGCGGGTTTTCCTTGATTCGTCGATGAACTGTGTTCTTTGACACGGTGACACCAACAGTCCGAGAAACTTGACGTAGTGATAACCTTTGAGATGAAACTAAACGCATGATGGCACGATCATCTCTTTTGGTTGTTATTCGAGGCCTTCCAGGCCGTTTTCTGGTAGTTAACGCACCGCGTTTTGATAAAGTCTTATAAATAACTACCCTCCCCTCCCCATGGCTTTACAAATTTTCGCTACAGGCAATCCATTTGCTCTAAGTCTCCGAATCTTCTGCACCTCCTCACCAGAAAGTTGACTGTTGCGTGGCATTTCGGCAAATGAATGTCTGACAGCAGGTTCGCTGTCTTTTGTAGGCAGGACCGAATTACGGCCCATGCGCGTGCGTACAACATGCTAATTTGTACATCTCATTTGCGTGTGGCTACTTTACATAGCTGTCTTTATATTTATGAGACACCTAAAATTACACTATTTCACTTTGTGGTGTTCTTTTAACACAATCCGGTCATCTCGACGGATCGAAACGTTTGTTGTAGGGTTATGTCTAATTAGGTACCACTTTAGCTTCCTATCTATATTCGCATTGCGTTCACGGCGCAAAGTCGACTGTCTCTATATTTATGCGACGCACCTTATCAGTCTTTGGACAACTCAAGACAAAAGATATTACAGCTATCAAGAGTAAATTTTATATTTAAAAGTTTTTTTTTATGAAATAATACTATAAAAAAGCGCATTTCACCTTTTTTAAAGATAACTGAAAGTCATTGTCAGTTTAAAAAATAAAGTTGCAGAGCATTTTGTTGCTTCGAAAAATCACGACGAAAAATGCTTAATTTGCGAAAAGTCCTCCTACAGAAAAAAAAAAAAAAAAAATATATGTATATATATATATATTGCAAACATATTCAGAAAAACAATAAGCTCCGACAGAAAATAAAAGGCCTAAAGCACACGCATTAATGGCAACAAAAATTGTTGCGCAATTTGTTTTACGATATACGTCATTCGTATTCCCGAGCATTTGTGGCTCAGTGGTTAAAGGCGTGCGTTACCTGTTGAACAAACCCAAACGATGGGGCTTCGATCTGGCTGCAGCGGAACGATTATCTGGAGTCGTGCTGAAAAATGCAGGGTCATGAAATTTCAGTTTAAATACGGAAAAACCTGAACCCGACTTTTCTGAAATAAAAGGAATTTCTGAGAACGGAAAATCTGTGAAAATACGGAAGTTAAAATAGAGGGTGGGGTACTTTTTCAAAAACGGAAATTCCTGGAGAAGACGGACATCTACCGGTAACTTTGCTGCACGTTATTTTCAGAAATTTTCCGCGAATTCACACCACTTATTTTCTACAGTGTACATTAATTTAGTGGAAAACTGTGTTCTTAAGGGGTAAAACACTGCACGTAATTGTATTTTACATTTTTCTCTGTTTTCCGTTTTCACCCGCAGATACTAGTAACTCTTTATCGAGTATAGGTATCTCCTGATGGCTTTCATGCACTATGGTGGTCGCTCATCATCATCATCATTGTCAACCATTATCAATCCACTGCTGGACGAAGGTCTCCCCAAGTTTCCTCCACAACGGTCTGTCTTGTGCCAGTCTCCTCCATGTCACTCCCGCATATTTACGAATTTCATCCACCCATCTCCCATGTGGTCTTTTTCTGGGTCTTTTCCTGTCCCTTGGAATCCAATCTAAAATTTCGGCTGTCCATCTATGGTCTGTCCTTCTGGCAGTATGTCCAGCCCATTGCCATTTCAGGGATTTAACTCTGATCATGATGTCTTCCACTCTCGTCATTTTTCGGATCCACGAGTTCCTCTTCTTATCTCTCCTGGTTATACCAAGCATGCACCTCTCCATGCTGCTTTGAGTTGTCTGCAGCCTTTGTATCTCTCTTTTAGTTAAGGTCCACGTCTCTGCACCATACGTAAGCACTGGAAGGATGCATTGATCAAACACTTTTCTTTTAAGACATAACGGCATATTGCTCTTGAAAATTATATGGTGGTCGCTAAATTACGATAATTAATGACAAAAAAAAAAAAAAAAAAAAAGCAGATTAGCGCTGAAATGTTTCTTTAAGAGATCGCTGCGATTTAATCCATAACAAGTTATTGTGAAACTCTTTTATTCAAATGATTCTGTGTTATGAATAATTATGGTTTCGATGTTAAACTGAGTTCCTTGTCCGGAAGAGATTACTGAGTTTTAGAGCATTATATCATCTAGCAATGGCAGTAACGCCTTTACGCTTTATTGTTTAAGGTTGAGAAATTATGTCGGTTCACATAAGTCAAATCGAAGAATAGTCGGATCTGATACCAAGACATTTTATCGCAGAATGTGATAGCGTTTCGTGATGACACACGTGGATATTGTCGTGACATTCGCCTGATATCTCTAATATTGGATATTGAGAAGGCGTGACAAGACAGCGGCTACTTCCAGGCCTGAAAACAGTGCAGCAGATCTAAAACTTCCGGAAGTTGAGCAATGTGAGGAAAAACTTCGAGGTGGTTCCACATTAATAACATACAACACGAACGATGATGCAACATTGAGTTATTTTAATCCTGCGATTATTCATTGTTACAGAAGGAACACGAAATACCTCAAAACACTATTGCATTTTTGACACCATTCCATTATCATCAATTCTCAGAGAATTCTTCTGATTCTTCCCATATCTTCTGCTTTGAGTATTTCATTTTACAAAAGCAACTAGTTGAAGATACGTGAAACATGCAATAGGGAAACAAAAAACATTTTTCTAGAAAGTACTACGATTTCTAAGACTTCCACAGATAAAGTTTTATTCTTTCAAACGAAGAATGTTCAGCATTAAGTCAGGGTAAAAATCATCAATAAAACTGATTAGCTGGATGTTCTTGACCTCGCCTTACGTAGCTAATAAATCTCAGAGAAAAACTTAGTGTATGTATTTATGTACAACGGCCGTTCCATAAAAACTAAGAGTAAAAACACACAAAATGAAGAAATATAGGTACAGCAAAATACACTGAGCGGCCACTTTATTATGACCACCCCCTCAGTAGTTCGTTGAGCCACTTTTTGCCTTTAATACTGCGTCGATTCTTCGTGGCATGGACTCCCCGAGATGTTGATAGGTGGTTTGTGGAATGTGAGACCATGCTTGATGAATAGCACTTTCGAGTGTGAGATTGCAGGGTTGTGGATCCAGCTGTCTGATGGATCGTTCAACTTCATCCCACAAATTCTCAATGGGGTTGAGATCTGGAGATTGTGGGTGCCAGCTAAGCAAAGTAAACTCACCGACAGGTTCCTGAAAACAATCCTGTACAATACGAGCACTATGGCAGGACGCATTATCTTGTTGAAAGTAGCCATCACCATTGGGATAAACCATCCACACGACAGGATGCACTTGGTCCGCAACGATGTTTTGATATGATGTGCCAGTCAGACGTTGATCAACACGAATTAAAGGGCCCAAAACATGCCAGGAAAACATTCCCCAAACCATAACGTTGCTTCCAGCAGCTTGAAGGGTTGGAGCAATGCATTTGGGGTCCATGTTTTCGTGCTGTTTCCGCCAAATTCTCACTCGGCCATCGGCATGGTGCAACTGAAAACGTGATTCATCGGACCACATGATTTGTTTCCAATTATCAACTGTCCAATCCTTGTGCTCCTGTGCGAACTTGAGATGTTTTCTCTTGTTAACTGCAGACAGCAAAGGTGTTCGAACAGGCCTTCGGCTGCCATATCCCATCCGATGGAGTGTACGGCGAACAGTGCGTGCAGAGATCATTTGAGGGGATCCTTGATTAGGATGGTCAGTAATTTGCATTACTGTTGCCCTTCTGTTGTCTGTTACCAGTTTGGACATTCTCCGTTCCGCCCGAGCAGTCACTAGTCGATGACGACCACACGTTGCACGTAGAGACCCAGTAGCTGTTGTTAAAGTGTTTAAAGACTGGCTGACAGTCCAGTCTTTAAACACTTTAACAACAGCTGCTCTGGAACACTTCACGAATGCGGCGGTTTCGGTGACACTCGCTCCATGGCTCCGAGCTCCTACAATCATCCCACGTTGTAAGTCCTACAAATCGCATTTTTTACCCATCTCGTCACCCGAAAATCAATCCTACTACTGTCGCAAGCACTAAGCTTTCCTTTTTTATACTAGCCTCGCCCTCTGGCGGCAACAGCTGGCAGCCATAGCTCATTTGCTTAAAACTGTCAGGTGGTCATAATAAAGTGGCCACTCAGTGTATATGTTATTCTTTCTCAAAGTATCTTCTCTCGGATGATATGCAACGGTCACATCGTTCAGTCTACTTTTCAAAGCATGTAGAGAAGGCATTTTGTGGAAGCTGCTGTAGCGACCCCTATACAGCTTGAATAACGTCAGCATCCGTGTTGAGTATTGCGCCACGGAACTTCTTCATTGTTGGAAACAACCAGAAATCGCACAGGGCGAGGTCAGGATTTTAGGCAGCTTGAGGAATAATTTCAATACTGCATTTTGTAAGAAACTGTTGAACACAAGCAGCCACATGTGGGCGGGCGTTGTCATGGTGTAGGTTCCACTTGCCCACCAGTTCCGGTTGCTTAATCGTTATGTGTCGTCGCAGATGCTTCAAGACTGAAATGTAATACTCACCAATGACAGTAATTTGTGGAGGAACGGCATGCTGGTAGACTACACCTTTATGATCAAAGAAAATTATCTGCATCATCTTCCCAGCGGATTTGGTTTGGCGGACTTTTTTGGAGGAGGTGAGCCTGTGTGTTTCCAGAAACTCGTTGCGCGCTTCGTGAGGGGGTTATTACTGTGTTTAGAGTGTTTGGATCCTTTGCAATAATTTGTTTCCACTCATGACACACCTGAACTATGGCTAGCAATTGTTCTCTCGTCAGGTGATGAGGTACCCGTCTGGAACACACGCGATGCAGCAGTAATTTGTTGAGTAGAATGCGGAATACCAACGTTTTTGAAATATTAGTTGACGCCGCTATGTCTTCACACATCATTCGTCGATCTTCTTGCATGATTGCCCAAACGTTGTTAACAATACGCTCCGTAACAGCACTTTCAGGTCGACCAGGCCTAGGAGCGAGTTCTGCTGACAAACGCCCTTTTTTTGAAATCATGGTGCCAACTAAAAATCGTTGACTCGCCCAAACATTTATCTTTGTAAGCTGTTTTAATTAAATCAACTGTTTTTGGAGCTGTTTTACCCAAACGATAGCAAAATTTTATCGCACAACGCATTTTACTCCTTAACTCTGAATCACCCACCTCCATATCTGTATGACGAAATGGAGACGTACGTTGAACAACTGCGCAGTAACAAAACTAGAATCATCTGCCACGGCTAATAACTGTTGCCATAGGTACTTCCTTAATTCGATTAGTCGTCTGCGTGGTTATTTTCCCCTTCGCACTGCTGCCAACTAAAAAAAAAAAAAATACTCTCAGTTTTTATGGAACGGCCTTTGTAGATGGGTTATGCAAATTTCAGCTTTATCAGAAGATGCTGTTTAAAACGTCAGAAATTCTTCCACAAGCATAATATGAGCGGGTGCTTAATAAAGTAACTACTCAGCGCAGACCATAATGGCATTGAGGAAGCATTTTTCCAACGGTTTGGGATTTTTTTTTTTTTAGTTTTGGGGTTCAACGATTACCATCGGCAACTCAATTGACTATAAGCGGTCGCCCGTCCCTAATTTAGGGTTACTGGCTCCAGGAATGGCAAGTATCTTTCCAACGATTTACGAATTATTATTTTTTTAGGTCTGGGGTTCAACGACTACCATAAGCAACTCAATGGACTATAAGACGTCGCCTGTCCCTAATTTAGGGTTACTGGCTCCAGGAATGGCATTGCAGAAGCATCTTTCCAACGGTTTACGATATTTTTTTTGTTCTGGGGTTCAACGACCACCATAAGCAACTCAATGGACTATATATAAGCAGCCTGCTGTCCCTAATTTAGAGTTACTGGTTCCAGGAATGGCAAACATCTTTCCAACGGTTTAACAATTTTTTTTTCTAGTTCTGGGGTTCAACGACCACCATAAGCAACTCAATGGAGTAAAAGCAGTCGCTCTTCCCTAACTTAGGGTTACTGGTTCCAGGAATGGCAAGCATCTTTCCAACGGAACGGTTTATGAATATTTTTTTTAGTTTTGGGGTTCAACGAGCACGCTAAGCAACTCAATGGACTACAAGCAGTCTCCCATCCCTAATTTAGGGTTTGTAGTTCCAGGAATGGCATTGCGGAAGCATCTTTCCAACGGTTTACGAATTTTATTTTATTTTTTTTAGTTCTGGGGTTCAATGACTACCATAAGCAACTCAGTGGGCTACAAGTAGTCGCCCGTCCCTAATTTAGGGTTACTAGCTCCAGGAATAGCAAGCATCTTTCCAACGGTTTACGATTTTTTTTTTTTTTTTTTTTTTTAGTTTTGGATTTCAACGACCACCATAAGCAAATCAAATCAATGGACTACAAGCAGTCTTCCGTCCCTAATTTAGGGTTTCTGGCTCCAGGAATGACATGCGGAAGCATCTTTCCAACGGCTTACGATATTTTTTTTTGTTCTGGGGTTCAACGACTACCATAAGCAACTCAATGGACTATATATAAGCAGCCTCCTGTCCCTAATTTAGTGTTACTGGTTCCAGGAATGGCAAACATCTTTCCAACGGTTTAACAATTTTTTTTTTAGTTCTGGGGTTCAATGACTACCATAAGCAATTCAGTGGGCTACAAGTAGTCGCCCGTCCCTAATTTAGGGTTACTAGCTCCAGGAATGGCAAGTATCTTTCCAACGATTTACGAATTATTATTTTTTTTAGGTCTGGGGTTCAACGACTACCATAAGCAACTCAATAGACTATAAGACGTCGCCTGTCCCTAATTTAGGGTTACTGGTTCCAGGAATGGCATTGCAGAAGCATCTTTCCAACGGTTTACGATATTTTTTTTGTTCTGGGGTTCAACGACCACCATAAGCAACTCAATGGACTATATATAAGCAGCCTCCTGTCCCTAATTTAGAGTTACTGGTTCCAGGAATGGCAAACATCTTTCCAACGGTTTAACAATTTTTTTTTTAGTTCTGGGGTTCAATGACTACCATAAGCAATTCAGTGGGCTACAAGTAGTCGCCCGTCCCTAATTTAGGGTTACTAGCTCCAGGAATGGCAAGTATCTTTCCAACGATTTACGAATTATTATTTTTTTTAGGTCTGGGGTTCAACGACTACCATAAGCAACTCAATAGACTATAAGACGTCGCCTGTCCCTAATTTAGGGTTACTGGTTCCAGGAATGGCATTGCAGAAGCATCTTTCCAACGGTTTACGATATTTTTTTTGTTCTGGGGTTCAACGACCACCATAAGCAACTCAATGGACTATATATAAGCAGCCTCCTGTCCCTAATTTAGAGTTACTGGTTCCAGGAATGGCACACATCTTTCCAACGGTTTAACAATTTTTTTTTTAGTTCTGGGGTTCAATGACTACCATAAGCAACTCAGTGGGCTACAAGTAGTCGCCCGTCCCTAATTTAGGGTTACTAGCTCCAGGAATAGCAAGCATCTTTCCAACGGTTTACGATTTTTTTTTTTTTTTAGTTTTGGGGTTCAACGACCACCATATGCAAATCAATGGACTACAAGCAGTCTTCCGTCCCTAATTTAGGGTTTCTGGTTCCAGGAATGACATGCGGAAGCATCTTTCCAACGGCTTACGATTTTTCTTTTTTCAGTTTTGGTGTTCATCGATCACCACAAGCAATTCAATGAAGAATAAGCAGTCGCCCGTCCCAAATTTAGGGTTTCTTGTTCCAGGAAAGCAAGAGAACCAATGCCATAAACAAAGCACAGTATCCATGCTTCACCGGGATTCAAACCCGGACCCATCTCGTACGAATAGTCAGAAGCCAAAGCTTAGACCGCTGCGCCACTCTTGCGAGAAATCTCATGAAATACGAAAATTGAAATTATATATAATAATAGTATAAAATGAGATGTACATCCCAGTTTTTCCCATATTAATAACGACATTATGCCTCTACGAGTTGAATGTACTTCAACTATCGACAACTAATAAAGAAGCTTTTTGGATTTCAGTAAGGGTAATTTCTTGGACAAAAGATCATTGTGTCCATTAGGTATATTTATTTCTTATTTATCGACTGTTCGATAAGAGCAAAATAACCAAGAAACGATTTAAAACATCATAAAAAGTTCATTGCCAATCGTTTAAACGTCTGTTAAATTTGTATTTTCAGCTGTTTCAAAGGTTTTTAAACAAAATTTCATGTAAAAGTGAAATTAAAAAAGGTACAAATATATACGAATGATGAAGAAACGGGTTTCTGTACGCCCAATTAATGTGAAAGACGATAAAAAGTGAACTCCGTTTATTAGGCATGTAAAATAAATGGATTCATGAGATGCTAGCTTTCACTATCTCCGGTTAGCTTCGTCAGGCATTTAGTAGCTAGCTAAAGATCGCAGAAGCAACTGGAAAAAATATTTCTAAGAATATAACTAAATTCAAAATAAGCAAAACACTTGCACGATGTCACGGGTTGTTTGATCCCAGGGCCGGGTGGTCACGTGTAACTTCAAGAAGCCGGTGCCATATAAAAGGAAGGCTCGTGGTTACATCCTTGTTACACACATTCCGTCGCGTGATGATCTCGATGGTTTCGCGAAGCGCAGTAGCTCTTGCGCTGTCGTAGGGTGCTAGTTTCTTAAAATCACGTTGCATCTGAAGGGGCAGTTCCCAGATGGAGAGATTTTAAGAAACTAGCACCTTACGACAGCGCAAGAGCTACTGCGCTTCGCGAAAACATCGAGAACATCACGCAACGTAATGTGTGTAACAAAGATGTAACCACGAGCCTTCCTTTCATATGGCACCGGCTTCTTGAAGTTACACGTGACCACACGGCGGTGGGATCAAACAACCCGTGACATCGTGCAAGTGTTTTGCTTATTTTGAATTTAGTTATATTCTTAGAAATATTTTTTCCAGTTGCTTCTGCGATCTTTAGCTAGCTACTAAATGCCTGACGAAGCTACCCGGAGGTAGTGAAAGCTAGCATCTCTTGATTCCTTTATTTAATACGCTTAATAAACGGAGTTCACTTTTTATCGTCTTTCACATTAAAAAAGATATGTGATAATACCGTCGGGGAAGTACCTCAGTCTCTTAAATTAACAGGTTGTGGTTATTTTGAGAAACGGACAAAGATAACTTACTGCGTATGTATCCATAGCATTATCGATACGCCACAAAGCCGCTTTTTTTATTACCTCGTGAAACTACGAATGCGGGAAAAAAATGGCTTTGAGGAATGATCCTTTAACAGCTAAATTTTCAGCAGAATTATCTGAAATAAAAGGCGAGAGTAAAAAAATGATTTTTAAAGTGTTTTCTTTGTTTTCATTGTGCTAGTGGCGCAGTCTAAACGCTGGCTGCTGACCATTCGTCCGATATGAGTCCGAGTTCGAATCCCGGTGAGACATGGATGTTGTGTTTGTCTTACGGCACTGGCTCTCTCCCTTCCCTGGAACCAGTCACCCTACATTGGGGACGGGTGACTGTGTAACGTATACTCTATGTTCACTTTCCTTTTGATTTTACTATCTCTGGTTATTTTATTTTTCTATGTAAATTATCTTCTTACTGAACGAGATATTATTTCACCCGCTGAATGAGATCTGGCAATGAGTGTAAGTCATGACGTGGTGGTAGCCAGTATATATAGGCGCGTTCATCGATAGCGGAGGAGAGATTTTGTTGTTACAAGGGGAGCGTTGTTGTAAAAGAGATCGTTTGTTGTTATACTAGAGGAGAGAGTTTCGTTCTATGTGATTAGTGATTCTTCATTATTGTGAAACAAGTTGTGTGTGTGTGCTTTGGATGACCAAGAGTTGCATAATAAAAAAGCTTGTAGTAAGTACGTCTTTCTCAATTCATAGTTTTTGTGAGACCTCTGTCTGGCTGTTAGGTTTATATCATTAGTTTATTACCATTAACAACCAGCGTTAAGACTTTATTCATGTTCTTAATTAACTAGTAACAACAACCATTTGAATTCACTATTTGAAGCTTAGTACAAGTATATCATTCAGTAGCAGAAGCATTATACTTAAGCTCAGTAAGAAAGCTTCATTATTATCATTAGCTAGCTGGTAGGAAGAGCTTATTCATTATAATTAGCTTAGCGGAAAGCAAAATAAAGCTAATTCATTATAACTGCTTATAGCCCACTGAGTTACTCGCGATGAGAGTTAATCCTCCAATAAAAACAAATATTGTGTTGCAGTAGGTACTTTCTCCCTCGTACATTTTACCATTTAATTCATTTTAAAATATGCCCCCTCCAACCGTTTGAGTCAATAATGACTGAGGAAACGGCTGAAATACTTTCTTCGCTGTGGTAAGTTTAGAATAAACTAAATACACGGATTATTAATATTATTATTACACTCAGTAGATAAAACAATACAGATAGAGGTGATGGGCATTTGACTAGAGCAGTGTTTCTCAAAGTGTATTCCATGGGGGTTCCACGACGGCAGCCCAGGGGTTCCACAAGCAATTATTTATAAAACATCGCCAAACTTTTCAAAAAAATCTGTGAATTCCATATTTTTTCTGATGACAGCATTAACCAACCAATTCCTCATAACCAATAAAAAAAAGGAAAAAAGACGTAACGATGAGCCATAAAAACCACATGGGACAGAACAGCACAAGGAGGAAGGAATGCAAAAAGATTGAGGGAGAAGTCAAACAATTTGAATCCTAAAATGCTGATTGAGCGATTTATGGTCTTCGTTGTTGCTTAGGTCTGGAAAGGGCTGTAGAGTGCCGGTGAACTTAGCGAGAATTTGCTGCGTAGTTTTGGCCAGTTAAGTGTGTGCTTGTTGAATTGTGCCCTCTACTCTGCTTAACGTTAGAAATGGATCATTAACTTAAACAGAGTACATTACAACGTTCAAGCTCCAAAATTTTAGAGTCGAATTCTCCATCAGTGCCTGGTACTTCTCACATACTGTAGATGGGAATGATAGTGACCAAGAAACAAAAGAATTAACTTCAGTTCAAGAAAATGATACATGTTCTGGAAGGTGTGATCAACATAAAACTGTCAAATTTGTGAAAAGAAGAAAGTATGGTGAGAGCTATGTTGGTTTCAGATTTATGAACGCGGATGATGATCCACAGTGTGTCGTATACAGCAAAGTTTAACATAATAGCACAATGGCACCTGCTAAACTGCTTCATCATTTGGAGACTACACATCAAGAGCTCAAAGATAAAAATGTCCATTTTTTTTTTTTTTTGTACGCAAGCATGATGAACTTTTAAAAGTGAAAAAACTATTTTTCATGCAGCACATACAGTGACTGAAAAAGCTACCGAGGCTTAATTTTTAGTAACCTATCAAATAGTAAGAGCAGGTGAACCTCATATACACTGCCGGACAATTGCTAAGGACGGATGACAATAGCAACGATAGCAACCATAAAATGGAAGGCAGGAAAATGTGGAAATTAGCATAATTGCGGGATACAGCAAGACTTGTTGTGCGTATGCAAGTTTTGGATTGCCGAACTTGTTCGTGACGTCATAGCGCTGATAAGAGATATAAAGGATTTGACGCTTATTGACCGTTGTTGTTCAAACGCAAAGTTGAAAGGGAAAGAATCAATTGACGAACTTGCAATTTTCAGTATGTCTTCCCGACATCACTTAGATGATTTTACGCGTGGCCGTATTATTGGTAAGATTGAAGAAGGGCGAAAAATAACAGATGTTGCCAGGGAGTTCGACGTCAGCCACAGTGTTGTTTCAAGGCTTTGGAAATCATTTCAAACAAACAGAGATTGTAGAAAACGTCACGGGGGAGGTCGTGTTCACAGTACGACACCTGCAAAAGATCGGTACATAGTGCTATCAACAAAAAGACACCGGCGTAGCACAGCTATACTCGGGGCAAACTTAACCTGTCATTGGAAGGAAGGCTACAGAGTGTATACTTCCACTGCATAAAATAGTTCCGGTCTAAAAGCTCGTACTCCAGCTTCAACTGGCACTTAGAAATGACACAGATGTTCAATACGTTGTGTGTGTGTGCATTTAAAAAATTCAGATCTCAGTTTCAGCGGCATTTCTAAAAAATACAGATATTCGTGCTTTGGTGACGTCACTGATGGTTCTCTGTCACAGCATTCTTGTTTGGGTCAGAGTTAAGCTGTCAACCCAGGGGATATTTATTGCTGTGGGGGGGTGGGGGTCATTAGTGGAAGGATGAGGGTGAAAAAAAGTGTTTCCGAGAGCATTTCGCGTTTCTCCTTCTTGATAGTTGTTTTAAAACACTCTTCTGTCTTTTCGTTTTTTTCGAATGGCATCTGCCGGTCACTCGAGTGTATTTCAGCCGCATAAACGTGGGAAATCACTACGAAGCTCTGCTAAGGTGATCGTTATGAATGTTTTCACTAAATTGATGGAAAAACATTCGCCGAATAAATCAAATGAATTAACAGTTCTTACGGCAGAACTCACTGGCGTTTCAAGTCGCACCATTGCGAGAATGAAGGTTGAATTTAGTACTGAAGTAACCTCAGATCCATTGGCAATTTATTTCTTCAAATTAAAATACAATTCTCGCTTGGCTTACATAGAACGTTTTCTCGAAATTAGTTTGGAGTTCCCAATTCAGTTCTCAATATAGGCCAAGAAACGGCCATCTTTTCCTTTTGAACTTTTGTGCGCAGTTGCCTTAAACGCGCATGAACCGGCATGAAAATTCAGACAAATGAAAGAGTTCCTTCCCCAGCCACACATAATTCGGAAACTTGGAAAACTGCCACACATTCAAAGTGTTCCTCGGAGGAACAGCAATTTGTGCCCGGCCCATCAATGAAAAACATGTGGCAATTTTCCAATGTGTGGCAATTTTCCAAGTTGCTGAAAGATGTGTGGCAGTTTACAGTGAACCCTAAAATATCATTTACCACAGAGACGGGCTCTTCTTGTCCAGTACTTATGGCAACACGGGGTAGTTAAAAATGCATACACATTTAACGGATGTCTGTTATAAAAAAAAAATCTAATCAAGGCAAAATTTTTGAAAGAACGAAATTTTACGCATAACTGATGACATGTTAAAATTACTTTTAATTAAATCCCGCAGTTGGTAATCTTCAAGCAATAAGTATAAATATATGAAATATATAAAAAAAATGGAAAAATATGTGAAAACAAAATTAGTCCACTTAAGACTGCTTCCCGTGTTTAGCAAAGATAATTTCATTTTAAAAGTAAGAAAGAAAGAAACGTTACACGTTCTGTAACATCTCCAAAAAAAAAAAAAAAAAAAAAAAAAAAAAAGATAAGAGAGGGAGAAATAAACTGCTTGTCTACCGGTCTGCAAAGCGCGCGGCGGTGGGGAGGGGGTTAAAATAGAGGGGTTTGGTAAGGGATCACGGTGACAGACAGCCAGCCCTGAGGGCTTGTGGGAGAAGTTTTCCGAGTGAAGGTTAATTACACACCATTAGTGCGGAGTAATACTGGGAGTGAAAAGGTCACCGTAGCTTTGGCCCCATTGCCAGGATAGCTTTGCCCCGAGTATAGTGAGGTAACAAATCAGTTTATGGCTGCTACTGGCAAGCGGATCTCCCGAAAAACTGTCGCCAGACGTTTGCATGAAGGAGGACTATACGCCCGCCGTCCTGTTGTGTGCATCCCATTGTCCAGACGTCACCGTACCGCCCGTTTGCAATGGTGCCATCAACATCGCAATTGGACTGATAATGACTGGTCTGCTGTCCTCTTCTCAGATGAGAGTAGATACAGTCTATCGTCTGATTGTCGACAACTGATCTGGCGTGATAGTGGTACTGCATATTGTCCAGCAAACATACAGGAAAGGGACCGATATCCGACATGTAGTGTCACGGTATGGGCTGGCATCATGATCAATGGCCGTACGTCCCTCTATGTGCTTCCAACTGGGACTATGACTGGCCAACGATACATTAATGATGTTCTGCTACCTCATGTTCGCATGTTCCGTGGTGCTGTCGGTGATAGATTCATTTTCATGGACGAGAACGCAACATGTCATCGAACAGTCGCTGTCCAGGAGTGTCTTGAGAGCGAGGATATTCAACGCCTCGTATGGCCAGCACGTTCTCCAGATCTGAATCCCATTGAAAATGTGTGGGATCCTTTGGGGAGGAGTCTTGCTGGTCGCCAATGCCCTCCAATAAACAAGGACACCCTCATTCGTGCACTGACAGATGAATGGGATAAATTACCCCAACAGCTGCTTGATAATGTTGTGCAAAGCATGACACGACGTGTGGAATCTTGCGTCGCCCTCCATGGTGGCCATATCCCGTTTTGACATCTTACGCCGGAACGCCTGCGGACGGTAATTGCATTTTTTTCACGTTTACGTATTCTGCACAAAATGGCCTGTTTGTCCCTTGAACACGTTCCAAAGCCTTCTGGATTTCAAAGCACAATAAATTGTCTTTCTTGTAATGTCCTGACATTCTAACAATATTTTATTTCGCTTGGCATCCAACCACACTTACTTTTTTATGCGCTATATAGCCGTTTATGATCCGTCCTTAGCAATTGTCCAGCAGTGAAATAGCCAATAATCTTATCAAGCCATGTACGTGCTATTGGCCAAAGAAACAGCAAAGATTCGGCTATCAAACGATACAGTGTCTCGCCGAGTGAAGGAAATGGCAGGCAGTGTAAAAGAGAAACTTATTTTTCACATAAGTCTTGCAATTTTGCTTTGAAAATGCATGAGTCTACAGAAGTATCAAATAGAAGTCATCGCTCTTCCCACGTTTATAAGTGAGTCACGGAAAATTTCTCATCGGCCGCCACCAGGCATCGAACCCAGTGTCTTCCAGTTACGCGCCGGATATGCTTCCACTGCACCACAGTGGCCTCGAAATTCACCAGACTCACAAACGACAAACTGCCAAACCACATGGAAGAGTTGCTTCTTTGGAGCCCCGCACAATACTGGGGGTTCACCACAGATGAACAGCAGCAACTGAACAAATAACTAGAAGGCGAATGAATGATAAATACAAAGTGGACGTGGACCAGGAACATCAAATAGAAGTCATCGCTCTTTCCAGCATTGTGCGGGGCTCCAAAGAAGCAACCCTGCCATGTGGTTTGTCAGTTTGTCAGTTGTGAGTCCAGAGAATTTCGTGGCCGCTGTGGTGTAGCGGAAGCATATCCGGCGCGTAACAGACCCTGGGTTCGATTCCCGATGGCGGCCGATGAGAAATATTTTCCATGACTCGCTTATAAACGTGGAAAGAGCGATGGCTTCTATTTGATGTTCCTGGTCCACGTCAACTGTGTATTTAGTCTACAGAAGTGTCAGATCTGCTCATCTTTGTGAAATATCCATCGATGCATCTCTGGCAAAAGATCTTCTTTTATGCAAGCTGCTAGCAGCACATGCAACTGCAGCAGAGATCTTCAATATCTTAAATTCCTTCTTCGAAAAAAATGAAATTCCGTGGGAAAAGTGAATTGATAATTGTAAAGATTGTGCTAAAACTATGGTGGGAAAAACATCTGGTGTTGTCACGCGCATTAAAATGATTGCACATAACTGTACCAGCAGTCACTGTATGCTTCCTAGGGAAGCTCTTGCCGCAAAAAATTTGCCTCTCCATCTAAAAAGCACCCTGGATGTAGTAGTTAAAATGATAAACTTTATAAAAGCTCGTCCTCTGAATAATAGATTGTTTAAAATCTTGTACGAAATGTGCACATGTCATTGCATCTACATATGGAAGTGATATGGTTATCTCGAGGAAAAATATTGGAACTCTCTTTTGAACTTCAAGCTGAAGTGCATGCTTTCTTCATCGATAACCACTTTTATTTGGAGGACTGATTAAATGATAAAGAGTGGTTATTTTGAGTGGCTTACCCATCTGATATTTTCTCAAAACTGAATGAACTCAATCTTGCACTTCAAGGAAAGCAAACTGATGTACACGATCTTTCTTCCTAATCTAACAGTGGGTGCCACTTTTTCATACTCTCACTCACAGCCGCAAAGCTATGGACAACAGGCAATCTGCTAGCTCTCTTCACTGTTAAATATGCTAGCTCTCTTCACAGTTACCAATGACAAAATTGTGGCATTAAAAAACAAATGAAAAATAAAAAGCTTCAAATTTGGACTTGTTTTGTTTGCAGCCACGAACTTGACTGCTTTCAACTGTGAGAACCTGTCAGAGTTGGACTCAGAAATAGTAAACAAACAATATGATGAAGTTACCCAGCATCTGGAAGCTCTCCGTGATTCAATGAGGCATTATTTTCCTGATGAGCAGCACAAAAAATTTAAAAGTCAATTATGGATTAAAAATCCATTTATTATTAAATGAAAAACCTCCATCTGATGAATATGAAAAATTTATTGAACTCATGTTGGATTCTTCAATGACATCTCTTTATAAAACAGTGCCAGTAGCAGAATTTTGGTGCAGTTTGAAAGGAGAATATCCATTATTATCACAAAAAACTGTGTCAGTACTACCATTTGGAACAACCTATCTTTGCGAAACTGGCTTTTCTGCGCATGCCTCAACAAAAACTAAGCACTGGAATAAGCTGGATGCATAGCCTTATACGAGATTACAACTTTCTTCAATAGAACCAAATTTTAAAGAACTACATGGAAATAAAACGCAAAGCCATTCATCCCATTAATATTTTTCATTGATGAATACTTGTATCATTGGCATAATAAATTTTCTTGGCTTTACATTGCCTTTCTTGTAAGTATTACCTTTTAATTGATTGATTGCTTTTATTTTTTTCGTTTCATGTTTATTTCAAATCAGTGATAAATAATAGGAATATAGGTATATTAATTTTAATGGTATTTATAGAGGGGTTCCATCGGTAGAAATTGTAGGAAAAAGGGTTCCATGGTATAAAAAGTTTGAGAACCCCTGGACTAGAGCATCCCCTCGCAGAGTGGAACAAATCCAAACGAAACGCAGGCGATAAATAGGCGGAAAGCAGGGCTTCCCAAAATTGTGTCGAAATCGAGGTACACAGGTAACCGTGATGATCTGAGAGACTTTGATCGTGGACGCATTGTCGGCGTAAGACGTGCGCCATTCTATCGCTCAAGTGGTAAGAACCATAGGCATTCTATCGCTCAAGTAGTAATGGTAAATCTTACAGCAAAAGTCCCATGCGATGTAGTCCGATTTCCACTTTGTCGACTTACGATCTTTTCTTGCATTGATTAAAGTAACAATGTCGTACTTTAATGGTATTTATTACCTTTAACAGCTTTTACATTCTTATACGTTATTTCTTTCAGGCTCCGATATTCTACAAGGCCACAAATGCTGCTATATGCATGTTCGACATGACATCCAAACAGTCTTTCCTCGACATGCAAGCGTGGGTTACATGTAAGTAAAATTTTTTTCAAATAATCGATTACGCAATTGATCGTAGAAGAAAAAACAAACTATCGCGTAATTTGGTCGAACGTATACAATATTACCACAATTCAATAATGAGGTGTCCCGATTGCCAACGTTTTTGCCATCGGATGTTGGATCGTTACAGCCAACGAATAAGGACATTCCTACTTCCAGGTTCGGTAAATGTCGTTTAAATGCATCGTGAAGAGCAACATTTTCCTGAATCAGCGTCTTTAATAGAATTTAAGAACATACTTATTCATCAACAATATATATATAGTAATAAATCTTGGCCGATTGTTCAGAGGCGTGGGCTTCTGACTAATCATCCGAACTCGAGCCCCGAATGAGGTATGCGTGGCGTACTTACCCTACAGCGCTGGTTCTCTTCCTAGCGACCCTGAATTATGAACAGGCGAGTCCTTATAACTACAGATGTTCACAGGTTCGTCAAATCCCGAAACAACAAAACAAGCAGTAGTATATCTTATCTAAGACAAATATGTTACCTGGAGGCTAGCAAAATGAAAAACATAACAAATATTACCTAAACGAATCGTTCTTCACATTACGCTGGTCTGACGACGGCCCACTGTATAATTGTTCCCTGAGCGTAATCTGTTGAAAAGCCTTTTTGTGAAACTTGGAGACATTCCGTCGAAACTCGAACTTTAAGCCTCGAAAGCGATTGGGTATGACGTCCCATCGAAACCTATTCGTCGCCAGGGTGGTCGAGTGGTATGCAGTGTTGGCTTCTGACTACTCATTCGAGTAGGGCACGATTTCAAATCTCGTATGAGGCAGCAGTGAAGTATTGGTCCTACGGCGCTGGATCTTTCTTTTCTCGAGAACCAGTAGCCCTCATTTAGGGAAAGGAGGCTGCTTGTAGTCCAATGAGTTGCTTATGGTAGTCTATGAACCTCAGAATAAAACAAACTATTCGAAAGTTATCAAGCCTCTTTAACGGAAACTAAGTGTTGTATCCTGAATGCACCTATTTCCACTATCGCTCTGGTGCGGTAGTGGACTGAGGCGCTGGCTTCGGACAATCTTTATTCTTCTAGTCAGTCAACCCAGTCAATCTTCATTCTTCTGAGAGTCAACCCAGTCAATCTTCATTCTTCTGATAGTCAACCCAGTCAACCAAGTCAATCTACATTCTTCTAGTGTCAACTCAGTCAATCTTCATTCTTCTGACAGTCAACCCAGTCAATCTTCGTTCTTCTGATAGTCAACCCAGTCAATCTTCACTCTTCTAGTCAGTCAACTCAGTCAAACTTCATTCTTCTGATAGTCAACCCAGTCAACCAAGTCAATCTACATTCTTCTAGTGTCAACTCAGTCAATCTTCATTCTTCTGACAGTCAACCCAGTCAATCTTCGTTCTTCTGATAGTCAACCCAGTCAATCTTCACTCTTCTAGTCAGTCAACTCAGTCAAACTTCATTCTTCTGACAGTCAACCCAGTCAATCTTCATTCTTCTAGTGCCAACTCAGTCAATCTTCATTCTTCTGACAGTCAACCCAGTCAATCTTCATTATTCTAGCCAGTCAACCCAGTCAATCTTCACTCTTCTAGTTAGTCAACCAAGTCAATCTTCATTCTTCTAGTCAGTCAACCCAGTCAATCGTCATTCTTCTATGCAGTCAACCCAGTCAATCTTCATTCTTCTGGCAGTCAACCCAGTCAATCTTCTGACTAGAGTCCAGTCCAAGATCAGAATGGGTTCTACTCAGAAGCCAGAACCCAGTTCAAGATTGGAATGGATTCTAGTCGTATATGAGGGGAGGGGAGGCATGTGGGGGAGGTGAGGGAGGTATGAGGTATGGGGAAGGTATGTGTCCGAAACCTATTCGTCGCCAGGGTGGTCGAGTGGTATGCAGTGTTGGTTTCTGACCACTCGTTCGAGTTGGGCACGATTTCGAATCTCGCATGAGGCAGCAGTGAAGTATTTGTCCTACGGCGCCGGCTCTGTCTTTTCTCGGGAACCAGTGGCCCTCATTTAGGGAAAGGAGGCTGCTTGTAGTCCAATGAGTTGCTAATGGTAGTCTATGAACCTCAGAATAAAACAAACTTTTCGAGAGTTATCAAGATAGTGGAATAGGTGCATTCAGGATACAACACTTTGTTTCTTTAACGGAAACAAAGTGTTGTATCCTGAATGCACCTATTTCCACTATCGCTCTGGTGGGGTAGTGGACTGAGGCGCTGGCTTCGGACAATCTTCATTTTTCTGACAGTCAACCCAGTCAATCTTCATTTTTCTGACAGTCAACCCAGTCAATCTTCATTTTTCTGACAGTCAACCCAGTCAATCTTCATTCTTCTTGTCAGTCAACCCAGTCAATCTTTACTCTTCTAGTCAGTCAACCCAGTTAATCTTCATTCTTCTGAGAGTCAACCCAGTCAATCTTCATTCTTCTGACAGTCGGTCCAGTCAATCTTCATTCTTCTGACAGTCAACCCAGTCAATCTTCCCTCTTCTAGTCAGTCAACCCACTCAATTTTCATTCTTCTGACAGTCAACCCAGTCAATCTTCATTCTGCTAGTGTCAACTCAGTCAATCTTCATTCTTATGACAGCCAACCCAGTCAATCTTCATTCTTCCAGTCAGTCAACCCAGTCAATCTTCACTCTTCTAGTTAGTGAACCTAGTCAATCTTCACCCTCCTAGTTAGTCAACCCAGTCAATCTTCATTCTTCTGACAGTCAAACCAATCAATCTTCATTCTTCTAGTCAGTCAACCCAGTCAATCTTCTATATTCTACTCAGTCAACCCAGTCAATGTTCATTCTTTTGTGTCAACCCAGTCAATGTTCATTCTTTTGAGTCAACCCAGTCAATGTTCATTCTTTTGAGTCAACCCAGTCAATGTTCATTCTTTTGAGTCAACCCAGTAAATTTTCACTCTTCTAGTTAGTCAACCCAGTCAATCTTCATTTTTCTAGTCAGTCAACCCAGTCATTCTTCTATATTCTACTCAGTCAACCCAGTCAACGTTCATTCTTTCGAGTCAACCCCGTAAATCTTCATTCTTCTGACAGTCAACCCAGTCAATCTTCATTCTTATGACAGCCAACCCAGTCAATCTTCATTCTTCTGACAGTCAACCCAGTCATTCTTCTATATTCTACTCAGTCACCCCAGTCAACGTTCATTCTTTCGAGTCAACCCAGTAAATCTTCATTCTTTTGACAGTCAACCCAGTCAATCTTCATTCTTATGACAGCCAACCCAGTCAATCTTCATTCTTCCAGTCAGTCAACCCAGTCAATCTGCACTCTTCTAGTTAGTCAACCCAGTCAATCTGCACTCTTCTAGTTAGTCAACCCAGTCAATCTTCACTCTCCTAGTTAGTCAACCCAGTCAATCTTCATTCTTCTGACAGTCAAACCAGTCAATCTTCTATATTCTACTCAGTCAACCCAGTCAATCTTCTATATTCTACTCAGTCAACCCAGTCAATGTTCATTCTTTTGAGTCAACCCAGTCAATGTTAATTCTTTTGAGTCAACCCAGTAAATCTTCACTCTTCTAGTTAGTCAACCCAGTCAATCTTCATTCTTCTAGTCAGTCAACCCAGTTAACGTTCATTCTTTCGAGTCAACCCAGTAAATCTTCATTCTTCTGACAGTCAACCCAGTCAATTTTCATTCTTCTGAGAGTCAACCCAGTCAATCTTTATTCTTCTAGTCAGTCAACCCAGTCAATCTTCATTCTTCTAGTCAATCAACCCAGTCAATCTTCATTCTTCTGACAGTCAACCCAGTCATTCTTCTATATTCTACTCAGTCAACCCAGTCAACGTTCATTCTTTCGAGTCAACCCAGTAAATCTTCATTCTTTTGACAGTCAACCCAGTCAGTCTTCATTCTTATGACAGCCAACCCAGTCAATCTTCATTCTTCCAGTCAGTCAACCCAGTCTATCTTCACTCTTCTAGTTAGTCAACCCAGTCAATCTTCACTCTCCTAGTTAGTCAACCCAGTCAATCTTCATTCTTCTGACAGTCAAACCAGTCAATCTTCTATATTCTACTCAGTCAACCCAGTCAATGTTCATTCTTTTGAGTCAACCCAGTAAATCTTCACTCTTCTAGTTAGTCAACCCAGTCAATCTTCATTCTTCTAGTCAGTCAACCTAGTCATTCTTCTATATTCTACTCAGTCAACCCAGTCAACGTTCATTCTTTCGAGTCAACCCAGTAAATCTTCATTCTTCTGACAGTCAACCCAGTCAATTTTCATTCTTCTGAGAGTCAACCCAGTCAATCTTTATTCTTCTAGTCAGTCAACCCAGTCAATCTTCATTCTTTTAGTCAATCAACCCAGTCAATCTTCATTCTTCTGACAGTCAACCCAGTCGATGTTCATTCTACTAGTCAGTCAACCCCGTCAATCTTCATTCTTCTACTTAGTCAACCCGGTCAATCTTCATTCTTCTAGTCAGTCAACCCAGTCAATCGTCATTCTTCTAGTCAGTCAACCCAGTCAATCTTCATTCTTCTGACAGTCAACCCAGTCAATCTTCTGACTAGAGTCCAGTCCAAGATCGGAATGGGTTCTACTCAGAAGCCAGAACGCAGTTCAAGATTAGACTGGATTCTAGTCGTGTATGAGGTGGGGGAGGTATGTGTCCAATGGCGCTGGCTTTCTCACTCGCCTGGAATTACGGCCCACAAATTTGGGACGGTGAACTAGTTATAGCTCTCAGAGTTGCTCATGGTGGCCGTTAAAACTCCTAGTTGCACCAGTAGTCGGGTCTCATATCTCTCTGAGCAACTAATTTTAAATAGCAAACAAAATTATCTGACGCATTCTTAAGTACAACATCCAGTCCTTTGTGGTAAGAACAAGGTTTCGCAGTTGTCAAGACAAATAGTTGTTTCATAACAATACATCCCCCCCCCCAGCGTACAGCTGCACCTCAGCGAATTTTTCCAGGTTTTGTGACGTGCTTGTATTCTATAATCATTGGCCCGTGTTTCATATCCTGAAAATTTTCATAGCTCTACAAGAAACACAGTTACGTACCATTCGTTATGGGTACATCTGAGTAAGCGTCACTCTGATAGCTTTACCAGCCAATCTTCAAATTTTGAAATTGCTTGTCAAACATATTGTTTTAATTACGGGGGTTTAACGCCCACCCCGTGAGCAACTCAATGAGCTATGAGCATAGAATATTCAAAGCAAACAGAATTTAAATTCTGACATCATCCGGGAGGGGGAATCCAACCCGCATCTCCCAATTTGCGTTCGAATATGCTAACCGTTACACCACAAAAGTTTTCTGAGAGGTGGACCAGTAAGTGTTACAAGCAAATTCAGAATTTGTATTCTGTTTGCTTTGAATATTCTTTCGATTTCCCATGTATCACGAGGAATATTTCTTCCTTCATTGAGCTATAAGCAGTCTCACCCGTCCCTAACTTTGAGCTACTGGTTCCAAAGACGGAGAGAATAGTGCCGTAAGATAAACACATCATCCATGATTCACCCGGGCTTCGAACCCGGACCCATGTCGGACGAATGGCTAGCGTCTAGTACCTCTCAGCCAATATGGCAACTTTTTTACATGCAATGATTTCTCTTAGATTACGATTTTATTTTTGACTATTGGTATTTGGGACAACTTAGTTTTAAGCATCTTTTTATCCTTATGACCAATTAATCAAAACACGTTCCTGATGGCGCCATTTTTACCAAATATGCATTGCCTTTCATTCTCAGATATAGAGAAGATAGTAAAATGCATCGCAGCTCACAAATACTCAGCATATAATGATATCAGACCAATCATAAAATGCGCAATGAATAGCCTCTCGCAGCAGAAAACGAAATAAAATTCAATCGAAAAGCCTGAATCAAAAACAAACAAACAAAAACTCACACTCTTCTACAAAAGACATTTGTAGGGGCTAGAAGAGTGTGACATTTGTAGTTGGAGACCATTCGGGATTTGGCCGAATCTTTTGGTTATTCTAGGTATTTAATCGATGGAGTTAAAAGGAGGATCCTGAGAACTACTTCTACCACTTTGACTGGAGAGCGTCCTACTCTCACCTTTGTCGGCTCTCTGCCGTTTATTCTTGCAATTACCAGGCCTCTTCAGACTATATGCAGCGGCATAATCTGGGCTTCGACCTCAAAGTATGAAATACCTTCTCATCTACAAAAAAAGACTGGGACCGACCTGTTGGTCTCCATAGGAACAGGATATACAAAATTTCCTTAAGATCGCTATCTCCAAGGGATCCTGACATGTGTTGCATTGGTTCCACGTCAAGGACACTTAAAACTCGTTTGACAGAACACCAATACGATCTTTGAAATTGATCTACTACTACTGCATTGGCTCAATTCGTCACTAGAGGAACTCATGCTCCCATTTGGGAAGACGCCAGGATTCTTACAGCCCCTCATGTCAAATCTCAACTGTACTCACATAGAGCCTATTCATCGATAAATTTTCCGGTTCCTGTTGTAACAACGGGATGCCAAGGAGAATCCCCCAAAAATGGAAACTTTTGCTCAAAAATTGACTGTACAGCACTTTTTTCTTTTCCATGACGTCGTACCTTGTGGTTATGTTCGACATGCGCTGTACATCACGTGCGTACTGACTATGCATCATCTTCTAATGTTTCTTAGGGTATTTATATGTTGCCTCATCCATTAGTTGTCTCATTGCGTCTGAGGATAGGAGCCGAAAGATCTAACGATTTTTAATGAATTTTATCAGTAATTAAAGTTTTTATCTTATCGTGACTTTTATTAGTGTATCGTTCTTAGACGGTTATTTTCCAGCGTTTCTCATGACATTTTAGCACGAGTTACCTATTCTTCTGGATCCGTTAACATTTCGCGCATGCGCAAAGAAAAATCATAAGCAACTTGCTCTTCCCGATGCTTTGCAGTAGCTCAGAACAGGTGAATATACAGAAGAAAGTCAAAATGAAACCATTAGTGCAGCCAATTTAACGTCTACGTACAAAAATATTTTTACAAAAAGTTACTTGTATGGTACACCTGATGCCTGCATTTCTCCGTGGAAATATGATCACATTGAATTTATCGATAAATGTTTTCATCAATGACTTTTCTTTCAAACATATTTTATTATTGCCCTTAATATAAGACTTTGTTCTGTTTCGTTTTCAGGTGTCCAGAGAAGCGCTGAAGACGAGTGTATTTATGTCCTTCTTGGAAACAAAGCGGACCTCAAAGAAGATAGACAAGTGACAGCTAAGGAAGCCGAAAAGTACGCGGAGTCTGTTGGTGCGAGCTACTTTGAAATTTGCGCACTTTCTGGAGAAGGTAATGAAGGAACCTTTTTTTTTTTAAATAATATATCCACATCAAAGAAATTTACAGTGCTGCACAACTTACACAACTGCAATGACGCTTTAAAGTATTTATTTATTTTGTAAAACTTTCTGTTTCAGAGTGATAAACCTAACTAAGTCCGTCCGTGATATACACTGAAAGGACAATTTATTTCGTACACCCCATTGAAAATACGCAAAGCAGCAGGACAGCAGAAAATCGCGGCGTGCAGGAAAACCGGTTGGAGCTATAAATAGATTGGGCCGGTACACATAGGAATGCAGAGCCGCGGTTGGCTTAGTGGTTAGCGAGTTAGACTGTCAATGCAAGGTCCTCAGGTTCGATCCTGGGCTGATCTCTCAGAGATGGTGTGATTTACTAACAATCGCTGAATATCGGACGAGCACGTTAAGTGACGGCCCCCAGGCTGGACCCACTGGTTAAATGGGTATCCTTTCCTATGCCCTCCCTGAAATTTTCTCACCCCTCCATGTGCAACATCGTACTTGTACGGTGGCGCCATCTACTGTACTCTAATCTCACTACAAACTGTTCTGTCAAAGTCGCTGGACTTGCTCTCATTCCTTCCGTTTCTGTGTGCTGCCCAAAAGGCGAACTCGCTGTAGTTAGCTGGGACCTAAAATCTACTTACTGTGGACGGAAGTCCTACAAGAAAATGATAAATACTTGACACGCTTCTGAAAACATAGGAATGCATTCCGTCAAGTTCCAGCATGAGTCAAGGACGAGACTTAAGTGAGCTTGATCGAGGTCAAGTCGTGGGAGCCAGAAAAGCCGGATGTTCAATCAGCGCAACGACGAAACTGTTAGGAATTCCGCGACAAACCGTAGCAAGTGTGTACCAGGAGTACGTGAAATCCAGCAAAACCGCTAACAGTCGAATGAAATGTGGGTGTAAAAGTACATTGGATGATCGAGGACGCCGACGATTGGCTCGCATCGTACAGAAGAATCGGAAGGCTTGTTTGCACCAAATGATGTCACAATTTAATGAAGGAGCATCCACAAGCCCACAAGCCTATGCTCGAAGACAGTCCGGCGACACATAGCACAACTCGGCTGGGGCAGTCGACGACCACATCGTGTCCCGATGTTAAAGGCACAGCATCGCATGATTCATCTGCAGTTTGTGAAGGCCCATCGAAACTGGAGCATGGATGATTGGAAACGCGTCATGTGGTCTGGCGAATCCCGTTCCACATTGTATCGCGCCGATGGCAGACAGCGTGCGTGGCGTAAACCACGCGAAGCTATAGACCCCGCATGCCAAGTTGGGGTATTACAGGTCATTGGTGGCGGTGTAACTGTTTGGACAACTTTCATGTGGCCCGGCCTGGGTCTCTTGGTACCTCTTGAGTCTTTCATCATTGGTTCCAGCTATGTGCAGCTCCTGGCCGACCATCTCCACCCTTTCATTACGCGCCTCTGTCCGAAGGAAGATTCGGTCTTTCAATAGGACAACGCTCCACCTCATCGGTTCCGGCTAGCGACCGACTGGCTCCAGGAGCATAGCAGTGAGCTTCTCACACTCGCATGGCCCCCTCGCTTACCGAACATAAATCCCATAGAGAATTTATGGCACATATTGGAACGAGCTGTTCGTCATCAACCATCCCCACCTACATCTATTCTTAGATTGTTTGTCAGAGTTACCTGAGTCTGTGTTTCGGAACCTCATTGCGGCCGTGCCACGGCGTTTAGGATGCTGTCGTGCGTGCAAAAAGAAGTGCCACACGCTATTAGGTGGGAGCACGTAATAATTTGTCCTTTAAGTGTATGAGCTGCACGTAAAGCAATGAGATTTACAACACTGCTCACTTTCTGGGATAGCCGCCCCGATGGATGATTGGTCTGAGGCGCTGACTTCCGACCTTTTGTCAGAGAGGAGGCCAGACTCGAGTCGCGGAGGGCGCCTAATTTTACCCCTTCAACTCACAGTAAAGCAAATCGCATGAGTGGATGCGATTCCCTGCTTGCACGTGACCATGCTGAACCGTTCTTAGCCCGCATTGTGACAGGTGCCCAGAAATGGGTCCTGTATGACAATATCAGCGTCCAGAAATAGCAGTTGCGCCCAAAATAGAAGCCCATGCCGACCCCTTACACCCACATAAAGCCTTGCTGTATGTTTGATGGGATATACTAGGTGGTGTGTTTTTTTCAGCGGCTGCCAGACAACACTACTATCCCCCTCCGATGTGTTGTGCTGTCTGCTAGATGATTGCACGCATCACTCACGACGAAACAACCAGCACTGCTGAACCTCAAGGGCTTCTACAGCAGGATGGAAAGAGACCTCACACATCACGGGTGGCCTGTTACATGATCAGGAACCTGGGCTGGGATCTGCTGCCGCCCCCAGCTTATTTCCCGGATATTGCCACCAACCGACTACCATATTTTCTGGCCGTTGCAGCATTTCCTTGACGGACAGTGGTTCACCAACTGGGGCGATGTCGAATCCACACTTACTGACTTTTTTACGTCCGAGCCCTCACAATTCTACAGGGACGGCATCCAACAACTGTCCAGTTGAGAGTAGGTCGTGACAAATCATGCCGTCTAAATTTTTGGCTGATTTGTACTACAGTAATTAGCACTTTTCTGTTGTCTTGTATTTGAAGACTTTCTTTCCAACCCACTACATTTAGTTACCATAAATTCTTAACAGAATGATTTTATACGGAAATAAATGTATTTGCTCATTACTAAATCTCAGAATCCCGCCCCCTTTTTTTTTACGCTTTCCAACCGTACGTTGAAGAAGCGTATATGCTCCAGCTTTGTCCGTCTGTCTGTCCGTCTGTCCGCACGATAACTCGCGTAAAAATGGCTCGATTTTGATTAAATTTTATTATGTGGTAGGGGATCACCTGGGGACGAACCCTGTTGAAAATGGGGTCAAAGGTCAGGACATAGGAGCGGTTTCCATTCCATTGCCCTTATGCGTCATAATTTGCTTAAAAGTGGTTCGATTTCGATGGAATTTTAGTATGTGGTAGGAGACAACCTGGGGACGAACGCTATTGAAAATGAACGAAATGGGGTCAAAGAGCAGAGCATAGGACCGGGATCCATTCCATCGCTCTTATGCATTACGTAAAAATGATTCGATTGCAACAAAACTTTATCATGCTGTTCCGGAGGAATACTGAACCAGTTCTCTTTAATATAATCGAAATGGGGTCAAAGGTCCGGGCACGGGAGCAAGATTTATTCCACAGCCATTATCCTCATTACTTGAGTAATAACTTGAGTAATGATTTCTGGTATGTTGGAAAGCGTATCATAATCAATGCATTGCATGATTTTACTAACTAACTTGTTTACGCTTTCCAACCGTAGGTTAGCGTATATGCTCCAGCCTTGTCCGTCTGTCTGTCAGCACGATAACTAGCGTCAAAATGGTTCGATTTCGATGAAATTTTAGTATGTGGTAGGGGACAATCTGGGAAGAGGATCCCTATTGGAAATGGGCGAAATGGGATCCAAGTTCAGGACATAAAACTGGGATCCATTCCATTGCCCTTATGCATCAGGACTTGGGTAAAAATGGTTCGATTTCGATAAATTTTTAGTGCATGGTAAGGGACCACCTGGGGACGAACCTTATTGAAAATGAGCGAAATGGGGTGAAAGGTTAGGACATATGAGCGGGATCCATTCCATTGCCCTTATGCGTCATAACAAAATGCTTCCGGTGCGACAAAACTTTAGCATGTTGTTCCCGAGGTATACTGAACCAATTCTGTTTAATATCATCGAAATGGGATGAAAGGTCAGGTCATAGGAGCGAGATTTATTCTGCAGTTATTATCCTCATAACTTGAGTAATAACTTGAGTAATGATTTCTGGTATGTTGGAAAGCGTACCATAATCAATGCACTGCATGATTTTACTAACTTGTTTACCACATCTTGGGTAAAAAAAATACGTGCTTATAGTATCACTTTGTCCGTCCTTCCGTCTGTGGACATCATACCTCTGCAATTATTTATCCGATTTGAAAAAATAGTTTTACGTTGGGAAGCATAAAATGTAAGAACGATGATCATTGCTTTCAGTTTTTTTTTTTCCGATGCACAACTTCGCTAGAGGGCCTTAATGCAGATGCTAGCTAATTCAAAATATATTTTATCCCATTTCATTACTTTTAGACATCTGACTGAAAAAATTCCTTCTTCCTTTCGCTCCTCTTATAATGAAGACTGTTTCCGCACAGTTTGTTTTTCAGGTAATGCGTAGTATTTTCGCTGGGAAGCGCAAATGTAAATTGCAATTTCTCTATATCTCTGTTTGTAAATGACCGATTCTTTTTTGCATCGGATAAATCTCCTGGTGGGAAATGTTTAGCATATAATTTTAAATTTCCGGCGGTTTTGCACTAGGGGGCTTAAGATGATATTTCTGTTTCTGATATATTTGCAGCAATATCTGCGGTTCTGAAAACTCGATTGGAAAACATTTTTTTACGTTCTGATACCTTTCACTACGAATAACCTTTTCAAAATTTCTTGTGCCAAAAGTAATCCGTAGCTTTTTCGTAAGATGGGGTAGATGTATGTCTTATTTTTCTCAATATCTCTGCTTCTATAACAGTCAGATTTGAAGAATTCTTTCTTCGGAGAGCTTCTAGCGGTAAACGTTTTGCATATAATTTAAAAAAAATTAATGAACAAGTTTACCATCTGTAGGCATCAATTAAAGTTCGATTTTACAGCATATTTACAGCAACATCAGTGCGTCTAAGAAAACGATTGAAAAAATCGTTTTTCATTCGATACTACTAACTACAAAAAGTATTTTCGGGTATTTTCTGCCCAAATTAATATGATACCTCCCCGGTAGGGGTGAAAATATTTTTTCTATTTTTTTCGATATCTCGTCTTCTAAAAGGCCGATTAAAAAAATTCTGTTACCACCGGACTCCATTTAGCTTGTGGAACACTTTGCCTATTCCGGTGGGGATTTTGTCGTTCATAATTTTGGCTCTAACTGTATCTCATCTTCTAAGAATCCTATTGGAATTTTTTTTCTACTGTATATCATTCGCTACAGTAAAGATGGGGAACACATTATCTTCTTTAAATAATTTTTCCTGCTATGGGGGGATTAAGTGTCAAAACCGTTTTCTCGCTGCCTTTGCTTCCAGGAGACATGTATAAGAAATAATTCCTCCTTTTATCATGGTTTTTTTACGCTTTCCAACCGTAGGTTGAAGAAGCGTATGTACTCCAGCTTTGTCCGTCCGTCCGTCCGCACGATAACTCGCGTAAAAATGGTTCGATTTCGATGAAATTTTAGTATGTGGTAGGGGACCACCTGGGAACGAACCCTATTTAAAATGGACGAAATGGGGTCAAAGGTCAGGACATAGGAGCGGGATCCATTTGATTGCCCTTATGCGTCGTAACTTATGTAAAAATGCTTCTATTACGACAAGACTTTAACATGTTGTTACGAAGGTATGCAGAACTGGTTCCGTTGAATATAATCGAAATGAGGTTCAAGATCGGGACGCAGGAGCGGGATCCATTCCGTTGCCTTTATGCGTCATAACTTACGTAAAAACGCTTCGATTGCGACAAAACTTTAACATGTTGTTCCGGAGGTATACTGAACCGGTTCTGTTGAATATAATTGAAATGAGGTTAAAGGTCAGGACACAGGAGCGAGATTTATTCCACAGCCATAATCCTTATAATTTGACTAAAAATGCTTTTGTTGCGACAAAACTTTAGTATGTTATTCCGGAGGTATACTGAACCAGTTCTGTTTAATATCATCGAAATGGGGTCAAAGGTCCTGTCATAGGAGCGAGCTTTATTCCACAGCCATTATCCTCATAACTTGAGTAATTATTTCTGGTATGTTGGAAAGCGTATCATAATCAATGCATTGCATGACTTTACTAACTTGTTCTATGAAGATTTATACTCTTCACATGTTTTCTGCTTTTCCTCTATTCAAAATTATTTTTTTACGTGGTGTAAAATTATATCATGTTTTCCTCTATATATATTTTGTTCTAATTGTTCAATTTGAAAAAATCCCTTTGCCTGCGACATTTTCCTTCATCTACAAGAAATGTTTTGTGCACATTTTTTTTTTAATTTTCGTAAAGTACCTTTCAGCTGCCAGAGGGTAAAAGTAGCTGTTCCTACTTCTAGTTCTGTTATCGATTATGTAAAACGATGTTTGCCACCCCGGTGGCGCAGTGGTCTAAGCGATTGCTTCTGATCATTCGTCCGAGATGGGTCTGGGTTCGAACCCGGCTGAGGCATGGATGTTGTGTTTGTCTTACGGCCCTGAATCTCTCCCTTCCCTGAAACCAGTGGCCCTAAATTAGGGACGGGCGACTGCTTATAGCGCACTGAGTTGCTCACGGTGGTTATTAAACCTCCAATGAAAAAAAAAATCCATGTTTGATGTTTTTAATTGATCTCATTTACTATCAATGACTTTAAAAAATTTTATTTGTGTCGGAAAGAATTCAAAAGGCATGCTCATTACAACTGAAAATTCAGTGTTATCTTGTTTATTTATTGCAAAACGTGAAAACAGAATAGTGTTCCCTATGCACCGCAGATGGCACGCGTGGTGTCGTTTGGGAAAGATTTATTTAGAACATTATTTTTAGAAAAGCAATGTGTTTTCCTCGTCGAAGTTAGCACGGATGCAGTTCACATCTGTTGTCAAGTCTTATGATGCAATGCCATTACGCAACAGCTAAGCGGAAAACGTCAAAGGAACGGCAGGCTTCAGTGATGAGAAACAACAACTACAAAAACAATGCCGATATTTCTTTTTTATGAGAATGCATCAATCAGACTATCCATTCTTTTTAGCGCAACAATCTATTTTGTTCGCCGATTATGTAGCGCGATGCAATATTCAGAAGTTTATTACTTGTGCGGAGCATGTACTCTTGCACGAAAGAACAATGTATTGGCAATCTCAGCAGTCCGCTCTCCCTCTAGCGGCGAAAGGAAGAATTACTATAGTACCGATAACATTCTTAGCTGTTAGATCGTTGCTTAGGTGCGGTTGTCTTGTTTTGGAGTATGTTTGTATTCATTCTGGAATTTGAGAATAATATAACGGAGAATTCCGTGAAAAAGAACAATTCATATTGTTGTTTCCCGCAGTGTCGTTCCCAAGGTTCCAGCTATGTGTTTTACAAGTTAGTATAAACGCTAGCGCCTTGTATTTGAAATCCTTCCAGTGAAATACTACTAACCTAGTAACGTGTTGGAATGAATAATAAACAAGACATGATTTTATTGCATAGTAATAATTTAAAATTCCGGATTTCTATGTTAGCGATATAAATTTAAACACCATTAAGGAACAAGATTTGCAATGTTCTATCACCAGTTCAAAAACACAGACCTGAATGATGATCAACAATTACCAATTCAAAAACACTGTTTAGCAACAGAATCTTCAAAAATTAAAAATCTGTTACTGTTGACAGAGTATTGCAAATGGGTCCTAGAAATCGTCAAGTGAAACGAAATGCCGGTAAATGTGTATATTAGCGTTCTAAATTATTTCGTCGGAAAAATGTTAGTACCTGGAAAAAGTGCGACGTACATATTTTAGAGTATGAAAAATAATGGCAAATGGTGCATAAAAGCAGTGCTTACGCGTTCCACTTCTGCCTGCTTTACAAGAGCACTCGAAAGACTACAGAAATTTCGCAATTATTTCTGTCTAAAACACCGTTGAGCGAATGAGGCAAGGACGTTATTGCGGTGGATTGAATGCAATTGGAAACCATGTGGATTTCTTTCCTATCTTCCTTTTTAATTGCACATGAAATTATATGACCTGCATTAAGAATCCCTTCTTCTGCTTTGATGCATCGTGAATTTTTTGTAGCATCCGCAAATTTCATTATCTCAAGGATTGAGAGTGTTAAACCAGCTATAACGAAGTAAATTTCTCCGTCATTTTTATCCGCGCCAGGATTCGAACCCGGGTCCCCTCATTCCGGAATAAGTTGCTCTACCAATTAAGCTACGCGGACGTTTTATCCTGATTCCTATCTGCCTTTATGTCGTGTGCGTCCTTCTGGCAGGTACGTCACATCTCCTGGTACGTTACACAGCCATTCCTACATACGACTTCACGGGACCACGTGCGACGTTATCCGTACTAAAAGAAGTTTGTTTACGTTTGCGCAGCGCCCCCTATAGTTCGTTGAGGTTGCCAATAGGTTGAATGATGTCATGCATGGCTTTTGACATCTTCAAAATCGGTACCATGAGGGTACGCTCTAAAAAAACTTGACGGACATAATTTCTTACGATTGATCAAATGCTTATAATTTCTAAATTATAACAAATAGCTAAAATCTCATAACTGACATAAAAAGAGTAATAACCAATGATTCTAAATATATCAGCTTCAAGGTCATGCGCATGCGCGGGGAAAGAGGTTAGGGCGTCCGCCAATATGGGGTCGAATACGCTGAGTCCAGCGCCTTGAAATCAGTATAACACGAGATCGCGTAGAGGTAGGATCGTGATATTGGTCTCAAACGATTTGTCTGGATGAGATCTATCTGAAAACCAATAATTCATAAACATTTAATAAGTACCTTATAAGTTATAAGTGATAAACGAAAAAATATTTGTGAGAAAATCAAAATGACTAAATATTTGAAGCAAAAATCCAACTCAAAATATTACAAACGTATATCAGAAGAAAGAAGAACTCAAAAGGAATCAAATAAGCCCACAACAACTAATGCAGAATGATGTAGGGCTTATAGGCAGAAGAAGAAAGCCGAAGCGGCGCAACGCGTGTAGCCACAACCAAGCACTTCTACATCTAGTACATGTGAACCAATGGACTATTTGCCCGTGACTGAAACTTGGATGAATGATTCTAGTCCCATACATTTGCGCGGCTTCGAATTGAAGGTGAAAAGAAATAGGGAAATAGCCCAACACAAACCATCCACTTCCAAACGTACTACTTCGCCCACAAAGCGAACTGCTGGGGGAGTTGCCATCGGCAGAAATATCAACAGTCTTACAGATTGCCAACCCGTAAATGTCTCAGTCAACAGTAGATTGAGAATTGAAGAGGACTATGTGGTTGACATGTGTCTAGTTGATGTGACAGTGTCTGCTCAAACTCACTTCACACTTGGTTCGGTTTACACTCATCCCGACGTTTCACGAACATCACTACAG
The DNA here is from genome assembly GCA_039090855.1 of Macrothele yani. NCBI lineage: Eukaryota > Metazoa > Arthropoda > Arachnida > Araneae > Macrothelidae > Macrothele > Macrothele yani. The sequence continues at coordinate 126,676,450 of CM077008.1, read as the reverse complement.
GTCTTCATGTTACGGATGCTATGCGATTACTCTGAAAACATCAAGAAAATCATACCAAGTATGGTACCGGATACCCAAGTGCCCACCATTCTCAGTGGTGACTTTAACATTGATGTGCAACAAAACACCAACTTACTCAAGTTCATGAAAGACAATTTCGGCTTGACTTATATAAATTCTCCACCAACTACCTTAGGCAATACTTGTTTCGACTTAACCTTTCTACGAAACATAGATGTGAATTGTATGCCATATATTTGTTACTTCTCATATCATCGCCCTTTAATAAATAAAATTATAGTCTAACTGCATTCCTCTTTCATTTATCAACTGAATTCTACCTCAAACCCCAAACACGTATCCACGTAAATAAAACCTGCGGGTGTGTCCCGGACGCAGCCTATTCCCCCTTTTTCACTTTTCATTTCTATGTTTTACATCTTGTGTTGAAGCAAATGCATTTCAGATTACTGATCTGGGTTAAAATATTAACAAAAGATCCGATTGCGAAGAACAAGGTGTTAACGAATTTCCTTCTTCTTTTTTCTTTTTTTTAATTTCAGAGTTTAACGACCGTCATGAACACTTTAAGAGCTATAAGCAGTTAGTTATATGTCCCTAAATTGAAGCCACTGGTTCCAGGGAAGGAAGAGAACCGGTGCTGTAAGACAAACACGTCACCCATACGTGGACTCGAGCCCTGACTTGCTGGAACGAATGACCTCCGACCATTGGAGGAGGCTAAGGAACTTTCAAGATATTGGTTTGAAACGTCGTGAAGAATAATACAGGATGTCCATAAATGAAGTATAGAACTTCAGTATGCTATTGAAAAGAAAAACCTACAATAAATAACAACTTACTTTTAATGTCAAAACACATGGTAACTGTGAAAGTTTTTTTTTTTTTTTTTTAAATGTCAGTAGGTTTCCGCGTGTGCGCCGTTGGTTGCGCTGAGGATGTCTAAACGATAGTCCAGTTCCACCCACGTACGCTGCAGAATGTCAGGTGTAACATGGAGGAAGGCTGCAGCAATGCGTTCTTTGAGCTCAATGATAGATGTAACCATATCCTTGTACACAGTGTCTGTAGTAAAGCCCCAAAGAAAATAATCGCATGGGGTAATTTCAGGAGAACGGTGTGGCCATGCCGTCAGACACCTACGTCCAATTCAACGCCCTGGAAAATGGTGGTCTAAAGAACTGAACACATCCAAAGACCAGAGCGGATGCGTTCCATCTTAGTGGTAAACGGTACCTTGAATATCCTGGAGTTGTGAAATTGCGAATTGTTCTAACATGTCCAAGTACATTATGCCAGTAATGGTTGGTTCACCGAAGAAAAATGGTATCTGCATTTTTTAAGACACTTCCTGTTGCTTCGAATTTATTTAACCATTGCTCGATGTTCCTTCGTGTCGGCGGCTGTCTCTTGTACTCGTTTCTGAATTTACAGAGATTTTGACACCTCAAACCAAAACACACACGCTGCTTTCTCTACTGGGGAAGCCATGTCTGTTGTAATACGTGTTTGACGAGATTTTTCATTGCATGAGACACCTGGCGCCATCTATCATCTGACTTAACAAACTTTAACACTTGCCACGTCTCTTGACATTTAAAGTAATTTTTTTCTATCGTACAGTATTTTTTTAATAGCATACTGAAGCTGTATATATCATTTATAGACACACTGTATTTATTATCGCAAATGCGTATAACAAAACGTTTTGTTATGAGTTAAACCGAGGGGAGAGAGATTCATTTTAGTGCTGCAATTCGTACCATTTCTTTCTTTAACAAACGTACTATGTGTGAATAAAAAGTTTTTGGAATAAATTCTGGGATGCCGTGTTGGTCCAGTTAGCAGCACGGGCTTCTGGGTAATTCCTTTTATTATTATTATTATTATTTTATGGGTTTAACGACCACCGTGAGCAACTCGATGGGCTATAAGCTGTCGTCCATCCCCAATTTAGGGCCACTGGTTGCAGGCAAGGTATAATGAATAAAGTTTTATGCTAGTTGTGTGTAGTAATTATAATGAATAAAGTTTTATGCCTGGACTTAATGGAGACACTTAATGAAAGAGACCTAACGGCCAGACAGAGGTCTGACAATACTATGAACTGAGAAAAAACGTACTTACTTTAAAACCTTTTATTAGAGAACTCCTGGTATTATCCAACACACACTCTACAAATCACACTACTACTGAATATCCGCATAAAAATAATGAAGAAGAACCTATCACATAGAACGAAGCTCCTGGCACATAAACGAAGCTCCTGGCACATAAACGAAGCTCTCGGCACATAAAACGAAGCTCTCTCTGGTATCGTTGAGCGCGCCTATATAAACTGCATACCACCACGTCATGACTTACACTCATTGCCACATATCATTCAGCGGGAGAAATAACATCTCGTTAAGTGAGAAGATAATTTGCATAGGAAAATAAAATAACAAGAGATAGTAAAATCAAAAGGAAACTGAATCTAGAGTATACGTTACAAAGGGAGTAAACCAGTGGCCGCCCCGGTGGCGCAGTTGTTTAAGCCATCACCCCCTTATAGCTTACAGTATAACGAAGTGAATTTCTCCGTCATTTTATCCGCGCCGGGGTTCGAACGCGGGTCCACTCATTCCGGAATAAGTTGCTCTACCAATTAAGCTACGCGGACGCTTATTCTGATTCCTATCTGCCTTTATGTCGTGTGCGTCCTTCGCGCAGGTACGTCACATCTCCTGGTACGTTACATCATCTCCCCCTTATTTTTTTTTTTTTTTTTTTCGAAGTGCTGGAGAAAGGATTCTCTTATTTTTCCTATCTCGCGGTGTGGAAATAACATCACACCAATGCGAGATTTTGAACGGTCGGGTCATCCGGATAGTTCGGGCGCCATTATAACGAAGTGAATTTCTCCGTCATTTTTTATCTACGCCGGGGTTCGAACCCGGGGCCACTCATTCCGGAATAAGTTGCTCTACCAATTAAGCTACGCGGACATTTTATTCTGATTCCTATCTGCCTTTATGTCGTGTGCGTCCTTCGCGCAGGTACGTCACATCTCCTGGTACGTTACATCAGGTCCGCGCATCGGATTGTGACGTCACTAGGGTAGTCCGTAGTCAGGGAGAGGGAGATGCTGGAAGCCGTACGGCGATGTGCGAAGTGAACACGTCTTTAACGTATACCAACGAAACAAGTGACGCGTTTTTTAGAGTTTCACTGCATTTAAATAAGCTGTGTTAGATTGTTTTAAATAACTGCAAAGTTTACACGTTTGTTTTATAATTTTTCAAAATACAGAAGAAAAAGAAATTACAGCGTAAATCTAGCGTAGGAATAATTTCGACGTAAAAGTGTAAACAAGACAGATTCGTCAACTTAATGAAATCATCGCTGTCATTTCACTGGAAGTGACAATCCATTCCTGTAATCGACATTATAAACTGTCTTAATAGTTTCACTTGAAGTTATAATGTCGTCATACTTCACAGAATCATTCTTGTGCTTGAGAACAAATAATTCTTGTGCTTGAAAGATTAGTTTGAGGGTCCATTACGAAGTACCACCGTCGTTTCAAATGATGTCAATTGACGAATTTTAGGAATCAGATTTTTCATTCATTACGAGCTTACGACTACAAAATATTGAGCGATGAAATAAATCCTTTATGAAAATATATTTTCATATCAGACAGTAACTAGCAATTTATTTGCGATCCATGTTCACTAATATATATATAAAAAAAAGGTTAAGAAGAAAAACTGAATTTTTTCCTGTGTGTTTTTAAATTATTGCCAAAGGCTCAATAAAATACTTTAACATACATACAGTGAATTGCTACTTGATCCACTGATTGCATCAAATAAATTAAGATTTTAAGAAAATTACGCAATTGTTACATTATTAAATGTACAATAACGACTTTTTCATGACGTAACAAGTTTTCCTGATTTTAGTACCATCTAGTTACATATTTGGACAACTTCATTTTGGTACGCAAATGTAAAATTTATAATTTTTGTTTTCCAGAGCACTATTTAAAAAACGTTTCCTTCTGAAAGTTTAAAACATCTGTATTAAGTTTATTAGTGGCATTGAATAAAACTATTTGGATCCAGAATATAAACATTACTTTTTATCTGGAAAAATACGAGTTCTTATTGGCATAAATTTCTAGAAATTTGATTTTCAAGAAGTATTCAGAAAAACTGCCAATGTACAAATACATGTATACATGATTGTGTAGTTCTTTATGTATCACAAACACAATTTAATTATTTGTCCGTTAGCTGTTCCTCAAAGAATTTCAAAGATAAATTTCTAAGGAAATTGGGAATTTGTTCTAATAAGTTTTTAATAAAGTATTTTTCCAGATAAGAATTGTATTTTTTTAAGAACCTGACAAACGCACATGCAGTTATTGTACTGGATAAATCTGAAAGACTGTTTTGGTACTATAGGATGTTTTCTTAAAAAGATATACATGTCTCAATATAAATTGACTAACTTGATGTACCATTTTCTCAGAAACTATAAAAAGCAATGGTATAAAATTCTGCGCAAATGTTTTGTCATTACTAAAGCTATTGAAAAGATTGTTTTTTCCTTATTTTACGATTTTGGGTTAAAAATATTTTCCATGAAGGATTGGAAAAGTTTATCTTCATACAAAGATTGACACCCACTCCCCACATTTGGAAGCACACGTTCCAGTAGTTATTGGATAATACGAGTTATATTAGTTCCAGTTATTATTGCTGTAGTTTTTGACGAAAAGGTGCAGGAAGTCTGGAAACAGAAAAGTGATAAGTTTAGATGAATGATAAAAAACTGATCTCTCATTTTAAGCAGATGTTTTCCAAAAAAAAAAAAAAAATCGAGTATGTATTTCTACTTGTTTCTTAAAACTCTTGTTTGTTTAGAACATAGTTTCCACAATATGTGGATTTATTCCCATCTAGGTACTTTTTTTTGTCTCTTAAAACTGACAATATCCAGGGCTTGAAAATACCATGCCCTAGATGCCCGGGGCATGTAAATCATTGACCTGGACAGGCAAATAAAAAATCTAGTTGCGCACGCTGGGCAATTAAATTTTAAAATAAAAAAAGTTTGTAATAGAATTTTCTAACACACAAGAAAAAAGACAGCCATCTCATGTCGTATTTCATTTCATTGTTAATTACCGGAAGTTGTATTATTGTTACGAAGTGCCAAGGAAAGAGCAATACCACATCTTTAATTATATTATGCTCTACGACCAAAAATTGAAACCATATGTAGTTTTGCTCCAAATGCTGTTTATGCTCAGCGAAGGGGTGCATGCCTTAGGTCCACAAAAGGTTTCCACTTACCCGTGAGTTCTTGGTCACTTGAAAATTTTCCCGTTTTATTGAAGTAATTCATTTTCTTCGGAGGTCCCCGTTAGTAGGGAATTTGAATACTCTGACGATTTTCAGTAAACACATAAGCAAATAATAACCCGTGGTGCATAATACAAGTTAGTAAAATCATGCAAAGCATTGATTATGATACGCTTTCCAGCATACCAGAAATTATTACTCAAGTTATGTAGATAATGGCTGTGGAATAAATCTCGCTCCTGTGTCCTGACCTTTGACCCCATTTCGTTGATATTCAACAAAACCGGTTCACTATACCTCCGGAACAACATGATAAAGTTTTGTCGCAATCCAAGCATTTTAGGTACGTTATGATGCACAAGGGCAATGGAATGGATCCCACTACAGTATCCAGACCTTTGACCCCAATTTCGCCCATTTTCAATAGAGTTCGTTCCCAGTGGCTCCCTACCACATACTAAAATTTCATCGAAATCGAACCATTTTTACGCAAGTTATGACGCATAAGGGCAATGGAATATATCCCGCTCTTATGCCCTGCCTGACCTCTGACCCCATTTCGCCTATTTTCAATAGAGTTCGTGCCCAGGTGGTTCCCTACCACATACTAAAATTTCATCGAAATCGAACCATATTTACGCATGTTATGACGCACAAAGACATTGGAATATATCCCATTTTTATGTTCTGACCTTTGACCCCATTCCGCCCATTTTCAATAGGGTTCGTTCCCAGGTGGTTCCTTACCACATACTAAACTTTGATCGAAATCGAACCATTTTTACGCAAGTTATGACGCATAAGGGCAATGGAATATATCCCGCTCTTATGCCCTGCCTGACCTTTGACCCCATTTTACCCATTTTCAACAGGGATCGTCCCCAGGTTATTCCCTACCACATACTAAAATTTCATCGAAATCGAACAATTTTTAAGCAAGTTATGACGCATAAGAGCAATGGAATGGATCCCGCTCCTATGTCCTGCCCTTTGACCCTGCTTCGCCCATTTTCAATACGGTTAGTCCCCAGGTGGTCCCCTACCCCATACTAAAATTTCGTCGAAATCGAACCATTTTCACGTGAGTTATCGTGCGGAAGGACGGACGGACAGACGGATGGACAAAGCTGGAGCATATACGCTTCTTCAACCTACGGCTGTAAAGCGTAAATAACACATGGTCGATCGTCATAATTACCCCGACAGTGGAGTACACTGCATCTAAACGGCATAATGCATTTTCTTCTGGAGCTGTTTGTCCTAAAAAATATTTATGAGAACAAAGAGGGGAAAATTTAGTTGACATGACAATTTGACAACGACAGCCATGTACATTGACAGTGAGGCTTATACACTACACAGCTAGCGAGCAAGCTCGACCGTTCGAGTACCCACTACGTATTACCAGACTACCCTCTCCTACGTCACCCAGCTTCCGGTATCCAGTGAGCGGGCCTGTAAGCTATAAGGGGGTGATGCCTAAGCGCCGACTCCTGACCATTCATCCGAGATGGGTCCGGGTTTGAATCCCGGTGAGGCATGGATGTTGTGCTTTTCTTACGGCACTGGCTATCTCCATTCCCCGGAACCAGTGGCTGTAAATTAGAGACGAGCGACTGCTTATAACCCATTGAGCTGCTCACGGTGGTCGTTGAACCTCCAATCAAAAAGAAGAGAGAGAGAGAGAGAGAGAGAGAGAGAACCAGTCCCATAAGACAAACACAACATGTATGCCTCAGCGCCCGATTCGAACCCAGACCCATCTCGGACGAATTATCAGAAGCCAGCGCCTAGACCACTGCGGCTCTGGGAAATTTTCCGTGGTGTTGGGCCATGGACGATGAATTTGGCCTACGGCCTTGGTTCTCAGCCTACTACCCAAAACCTGTAATCTTAAATTTGGAACGGGTGACCTCTTGTAGCCTTCAATGCTCATACGAGTCTTTACATCCAGAAATAAATCAACAAGCAAAATAAAAGATTCCATTTAAAGCAAAATTTCCTTCTACGTGTCCAATTAGTCACTGCGTTTTCTTTTAAGTACACGCTGCTCGAAATAGAAAATACCACACTAGAAAGTATTTGTTGAAGCCATTCAAATTGGTTGAGTATGTGTGACAGTTGGGTTAGGTAAATGATCGCAAGTGCGAACCAATCACATGAGAGGTGAGGGAGACAGAAAGACAAAACAGCTTGGGTTTGCTAAGTTTGGTTGTCCTCTTCTGGGAGTGCGGACCACTGCATCGGAGTGATTTCTGTGTCGAAAGAACGTGTGTAAGGAGTGTGAGTGCCTGGTGACGTCATTGGGAATCTAACAATCATACGTTAGTCCCAACGCAGCATCGCAGGGAAAACTCATCGAGCTGTAAAAACTGTCGGCGGAATGTTGCAGCTGAAATTGGAGGAGGATAACTGGTGTCGTCGTAGTGGGACTGGTACATGTAGGTGGACGCCCCACCGAACGACATTCGACGAGGTGTACTGGCAGTTATGGTCATTCCCGTGTCGATGCGGTCTGGGAATCACAGATTGACCGTGGCAGTTTCGCCTTCTTGCCAGCGATTGCGACGACTGCTACTCACCGCAGTGCATCGTAGCCTAAGGTTACAGTGGCTATAAAACAAAATAAGTGGAAATACGAAAGAAATCACGTCGTATTTAGCGACGAGTCTCGCTTCTGCAACAGCACCGAAGATCGCCGATTGAGTGTTTGGAGGCGACGTAGTTTCTAGGCTGACCTTGCTGCCATCTGTGAGCGTCGTACGGTTCTTCAGCCTAGTGCCATGTTTTGCGGTGGCATCAGTTACGACTGCAGTTCACCGCTCGTTCGTGTAGTGGGTACAATGACGTCACGATAACACGTGGAGGATGCGCTCAGATCGTTTTGTTGCCGCATCTTCTCGGTAGCAGAAGATAATGCCCGCCCGCACACAACCAACATCAGAAGACAGTGCCTATAAGTTGTCCAGTTGCTTCCCAGGTCTGCGTGTTCCTTAGACTTCTCCCCAGTAGCGAATGTATTGGACGTCATTGGCAGACAAATTAACACGACCCCCTTACAACGTCAAGGAATTATGCACACAGGTCAACGGAGCATGATCAGCAATATTTCAGGTCAGCATCCGAGGACTTTTCCATTCGATGCAACATCTAGTTGTCAAATGTATAGCTCAGCACGACGGTTATACGCCCTACTGACTCGGGCCACATTATACAGGACAATTCAAAATGATTGCACCGATTACAAATGTAATAACGTGTTTATCAAAATACACTGCTGGCCACCCAAAATGCAACACCAAGAAGGACACGAGAGAGCAAAGCCAGATTTACTGGACACATCACAACAGATACAAAGATAAAACGATTGAGCTTACAGACCCGTGCGACTTGCGGAACACGCAGACATCAATAGTTCGTGTGGCCCCCATGGCTGGCAATAACGGCCGCTACACGCCGCGGCATCGAACGAAAGAGGCTTTGGATGTGGGCTTCGGGTATGTCGGTCCAGGCTGCTTCCACACGTTGCCACAGTTCATAAGGCGTAGCAGCGAGTGGTGCTTGCCGGGTCACTCGGCTGCCGCTCAGCGACCAGACGTGTTCGATGGGCGACATATCGGGAGAACAGGCGGGCCACGGCATTAGTGACACCTGGTGGGCCGTAAAGAATTGTTGCACGATTCGTGCCACGTGCGGGCGTGCATTGACTTTTGAAACGTGGCCGCTGGCAGGTCCTGCAGGTAACGGAGGACTACAGGCTCCAAAACGTCGGAGATGTAGCGGTAACTGTTGAGTGTACCGGCGATGCGTACCAGATGGGTGCGGGTGACATATCCAATTGCGCCCCAAACCATAACGCCAGGCGACGGACCGGTATGGCGATGCATAATGCAGGCGTCGTACAGTCTCTTGCCGCGATGCTGCCGCACTCGCCGGTGGTGTAACGTCAATGGTAATCGGAGCAGTAGGCGCCGGGAGACAAGTCCCCGCTCCTGCAGACGACGTCGAACGGTACGTGCTGACACAGGTTGTTGCGCAACGCACCCTACTTCTTGCGCTAACGTTCGTGATGTGGCGGTGCGAGCCGTCAATGCCCGCAGCACAACATGCCGTTCCTCTGGTTCGGTGGTGTGCCGCGGCTGCGGCAATCGCTCACGTCAGTCAGTCAGTCCCTCCTGCACCCACCAAATCCATACTCGCCTCACTGTGGCTGGATGTCGTCCCTCACAGGCGCCGATGTCTCGGTACGATAAACCTCTGTCGCGATAAGACACTATTCGTCCACTGTCGAACTCCGAAACGTGCTGGAATGACTGCCGTATTCTGCGACGAGGCATCAGGTAGCTTCCCACGCACATGTCCGGCAGCACAACACACTTCCACTACTTACACCCTGCATTCTGTGCACCCTTCTTATAGTGCTTCTCGGTGGCGTGCCGGGCGCACATGATTTGCATATGCCCTGCAATGCTAATCGTTTGCATGTCCTTTCGCTGGCGACGCATGCTGCGAATTTCAGGCCAATCGGATGCTTCCTTCTTGGTGTTGCATTTTGGGTGGCCAGCATTGTAAATAGACAGCTGATATCCCTACGCAAGAAGGAAGGAAATTGAGAATTTTATTGGAATCTACTGCTGTGTTGCTATGGTGACGTAGGAAAGTGAGCTGCCTGTGCGCCAGAGCCAGTGGGCAGAAATGGCGTTGTGGACAGGACGACAGGGTTTGCTACAAGTGCCCTCCCCCCCCAGGTCTCCGGATCTTACTCCTTGTGACTTCTTTTTGTGGGGGTATTTCAAAGGCCATGTATATGTGCCACCTTTGCCGAGAACACTGCAAGAACTAAAGATGCGCATTCACCTTCCACTGGAATCAGTGACTACGGACGTGCTTCATAATGTATGGCGTGAAATGGATTACCGTTTTAAATGTTGCCCGCGTGACCCAGAAGAGTCGTATAGAGCATTTGTAAGGTATCGAAACAAAATTCAAAACTTCCTTCTTTATAGTGCAATAATGCGATCTTTGTATCTATATTCATAACCAGGTATTTTCATTTGTAATCGGGGCAATCATTTTGAATTACCCTGTACTGTCTCTTCGCCAATCGCATTCATACCCTGCAGAATTAAATCTCATCTTTCCCACATACTTGTTACATGCGTGGTTAGTTTAGTCTCATTTCGTGCGTATTTTCATGTGTGATATTTTTCATGTCGAGCAGTGTATAATATTCGTCTCTCCCTCAAAGAAACGGAGTCTGTTTATACTTCTTGATGGATGTTCTGTTCAACTGTTGTATAATACTGTTTGTGAAAATTGCAACACCAAGAAGGAACCATGCGATTCTTTCGAATCGCATGGTTCATACCACACATTACTGATATGATTGTGCATAAGTGATTCAATTTTCACAACAATACAACAATTTTTCCTGCAAAAATTAGTACCTTGTGAAGTCTCCACGAGCTACAATAAGAGCTTCTAGACGGCGTGGCATTGAATCGAAAAAGCGTTGGGTTATGTCCTGGGTAATTACTTGCCATGCGGCATGTATATGAGTCCACAGATCATTGGTACTGACCGCTGGAGGACTTTGATGGGTCAGTTGCCGAGTGACCATATCCCAGACATGTTCGATAGGCGACATGTGCGGCGAACATGCAGGCCAGGGAAGAAGCGGTATCTGCTGTGCTGCGAAGAGGGCTTGAACAACATTTCTGGCAACATGTGGTCGAGCATTGTCCTCCTGGAATACAGTGCCAGGAATGCTGTGAAGGAAGGGTATGACTTCTGCATGTACAAATTCCCTGATGTAGCGGTCGCTACTGAGATTGTCCTCAAGTCGTAGCAGCTGAAATCGCGAATGGTACCCAATGGCATCCTACACCATCACACTTGGCGTTCGGCCAGTATGACGCTCGAAAATGCATGCTGGAAGAAGGCTCTCACCGCAATCCCGTCTAATGCGTATGCGGCCATCACGATAGTCCAAGTTGAATCGGGACTCGTCCGAAAACACATCATTGTCTGTATTGAAAACCCCATCATTGTCTGTATTGAAAACCCCATTCCAGCCCGAGGTGTAGATGGTTTAGGGTCAAGGAAATCCGCCACAAAGGGATGCGTGCAACCAGTCCTCTGCGCAGCAGACGGTGTCTAACTGTGGAAGCAGACAGTGCCACACCTGTTGCAGTGATACGCTGTTGTGCTAACACCTGCGAAGATGCGGAACGGTTCATCACTGCCGTGCGGTCGAGAAGTTGGTCATCCTGCGGTGTCGTCACATTTGTCGTAGCGTTATGACCCGTCCGAGCCGCAATGTCGCTGAACGAAAATGCACCTTCACGTAGACGAATCATTCGTTCCCGTTTAAACTCTATCGTATGGTACTATTGCGCACTTTGTCGTCGCCGAGACATAATTGAATCCTGGAGACAGGGCCGGCTGGACCATAGGGGCAACCGCGCCTTCAGGGGGCCCCGCAGTTTAGAAAACAAAATAATTTTCGGTAAACAAAATTTAACTACATATTTTTTTGTAACTTTTGGGGCGCAAGGCCCTTAAAAATATATTTTTGAAGTTTTTTTTGTTTGTTTCCAATCTCCTCAATTTTGAATACGTTATCTTCCTGTTCGTCGTCCAGACACTGAGATTTGCAGATTCGAAATGATTTTTGTAACCACCTTAATGTTTTCCTCATTGATGAAATAACAAATTAAATTTCATCATTTTGTGGTCCCCTACTTTTATACAGTATATCCAACAATTTGTGTGAAAACCTGGTACTTAAATTTAAGGAAATAAAAATAACAATATCCAAGTTACTTTCGGACTACATATGGAGGCCACTTTTCCAACATTACAAGAAATTAAAAAAAAAAAAAAAAAAAAAAGGCAACTTTCATATAAGAACGCGTATAAAAAGTTTAGAATGTCACTAATTTGTCAGTTACTCCACTGTGCATTAAAAAACAATCACTAAACATGTATCAGGGGAAAAACTGTTTATGCCAATTTATTTTAGAGGGATCCTTATTATATTTCCTATACAAAAATATTCGCTAAGCAGGTATCTTTTTATCATTTTGTGAATAAGGTGTTATAAGAGTAACAATGCAACTTAAACCTCTTCTCCCGGGAAAGAAAATCGTAGATTTTAACACTTTTTACTCTCTCTCTCTCTCTCTCTCTCTCTCTCTCTCTCTCTCTCTCTCTCTCTCTCTCTCTCTCTCTCTGTCTCTCTCTCTCTCTCTCTGTCTCTATCTCTCTCTCTCTCTCTCTCTCTCTCTCTTTCTCTATCCCTATCTTTTCCCTTTCTTTCTCTCTTCCTCTCTCTCTCTTCCTCTCTCTCTCTCTTCCCTCCTGTCTCTATTTCTCTTTTTTCTCTATCTCTCTCTCTCTCTGTCTTTCCTCGTGTCTCTATTTCTCTCTCTTTCTCTATCTCTCTCTTTCTCTCTATCTCTCTTCCTCTCTCTCTCTCTCTCTCTCTCTCTCTCTCATCCCTCCTATCTCTATCTTTTTCTCTCTATATCTATCTTCTCTCTCTCTCTCTCTCTCTCTCTCTCTCTCTCTCTCTATCCCTATCTTTTCCCTTTCTTTCTCTCTTCCTCTCTCTCTCTCTTTCCCTCCTGTCTCTATTTCTCTCTTTTTCTCTCTCTATATATATCTCTCTCTGTCTTCCCTCGTGTCTCTATTTCTCTCTCTTTCTCTCTATCTCTCTTCCTCTCTCTCTCTCTCTCATCCCTCCTGTCTCTATCTTTTTCTCTCAATATCTATCTTCTCTCTCTCTCTCTCTCTGAACTTTCAGATACTTCTTTGAGATATTCATTTTGTCTTTACGGTAGTGTTCGTGTGTCTTCCTCACGAACGATAATTTTCAGAAACGACTTTATTAAAATATGAGATTTATTTTTAGTGCCCACAATGAAATTTCGCCCAGGGTCCGGCAAGAGCTCCATCCGGCCCTGCCTGGAGACCCTTTTACAGCTCGCTCTTCGCGATGCAGCGATGCACTACTCGCTGTTCCCGATGCACTCACTCGAATGTTCAGAGGGCGTTCCACACATGCGCAATGACTCTGCACTTCTAATCATTTGCATATCCTACCCTGCTCTGCATATCCTGTAAGTTTCACGTGATTACCATCATTCCTTCATGGCGCTGCAATGTTCACAAACAGTAGTTTATTTACACACGTGAACAGCGAACCTGCCACACGAATAAAACAATTCATGATGTGTTCACTCACGTCCAAAGCGGTAATACACGCAAGTTTTGTTTCATTTAGTCAGTGGGTTATTATCAGGGTGGAGAAGAGGGGCGTCTGCGTAAAGCTGAATAAAAAAATCTCGACGCGTTAAAATTTCTCGTGCAAAAAAACTTTTTTACATCCGTTTGCTGAAGGCACGACCCTCAATTTTCCATTATTTGTCAGCCTTTCTTATGCAAAAGATTTCACGAAAGATTTCGCAAATTTGGGATTTGTGCAAGAAGATGACGAATTTCTCTCTCTTTTTTTAAAATTTATGCCAGTGATTTAATCGTTTTATTTTCTGTTGGAGCTGATTATTACTATCTTTTTTTTAATACGTTTATAATAATTTTATTTTTTGTGTAGAAGAGCTTATCACAAATTAAATATATTTTTCATCGTAATGTTTCGAAGCAACAAAATGCTTTAGAACTTGAGGTATTTTTAAACTGACAATAACTTTTAATTATCTTTAAGAAAAGATTAAATGTACACTTTTATAGCATTATTTCACAAAACTTCTAAATATAAAATTTACTCTTGAGAGCTACACTAGTTTTTATTTTAATAATTCCACAGACACATAATACAATTACCTGTACAATAAATTAAATACCCTGTTTCTTACGGTAACACAATAGCTGGTACACAAAATGCGGGAGAGGAGAAGAAATATTCTGTGCCACAATAACCAAATTTCCTGCAATATGCGATCTTGCTATAGAACTTCAAAATCAGTTCCTTTGGCAGACGATTGAAATTTAACAGTTAATCAAACCTCAAGTATTCCCTTGAATCACTCCTATTACCAGAATGTTTTACTCCTATTACCAGAATGTTTTCGTCATATGAATAGGAAAAAAGTGAGAACGGGGTTTTTCCGTTAATATACGAAAGGAATTGCGGAAAGGTATCTGAAAATCAAAAAATTTCCTGGCGTACGTACAAAAAATCCGTGAAATAAAGGTTTATTTTGGTCATTTCACGGAAAAGGTTGTGTCAGAAATATGCTTCATTAATTCACGAAAGGATTCACGAAAACTGGCTAGTGAATCTCAAGAAAAAGTTTTACACTGCACACTGTAAAAAATGTTTTCCTGAAATCTTACTTCGCTTTAAAGACAAAAAGAAAAAAAAATTAAGAGGGAGATAATGTGACGTACTACAGAGTCAAGACGACAAATCTGCAGCGAGACATTCTGCTCATCTGTGACGTGCCTGCACCGCAGGACGCACACGAGATAAAGGCAGATAGCAGTGAGCGCACCTGTCCGTGTAGCTCAGTTGGGAAAGCGACTTACTCCGAAGCGAGGGGACACAGTTTCGACACCCGTCGGGGACACGGTTTTGACGCCCGTCGGGGACACGGTTTCGACGCCCGTCGGGGACACGGTTTCGACGCCCGTCGGGGACACGGTTTCGACGCCCGTCGGGGACACGGTTTCGACGCCCGTCGGGGACACGGTTTCGACGCCCGTCGGAGACACGGTTTCGACGCTCGTCGGGGACACGACGCCCGTCGCGGACAAACTTGTGTTTTCACACGTTTTAGACTCGTGTGCTGAAATACTATTAAACGTTAAACACGGCACTTACAAGTACTGTATATTACCACGAAAGGTTCAGGGATCGATATGGCAATAAATGGAACTTACGGCGACTTGATTTATTGGCTTCATGGTTGTTAAATCGCAACTCGCTCGTAATCACAGTTCGTCTTCTAACACTTCACAGAGATTCATTGTTTTCTCAATATCACGTGCATAGATAAGACAGTTTCAGTGTATAAATCATCAAATAGCGTGGCTCAAAATGTAATCAGTAGCTCGTCATACCACCACGTATAATGAATAAATTTCTCCGGCTGGACGTGTAGTGCAGGAAAGCTTACGTTGAGTCACGTTAGGGTTATTGAAAGGTTACTTGACGTAGCTAAAGTGTGCTTAATCTTCAAAGTGCTAGAGTTTGTTTAGGTAAGACACGCACGTGCAATAAATTCCAAGAATATGGAATTTATTTTTACTCAGCGTTCCTCATTATCTTGAATATCAGTAATATAACTTCGGTTTTAGTACATTAGTACCTTGAAGGCTCCTTATTAGAGCGGTAAACACAATATACCGTGAACTTAACGTAAACACTCAATGAAATAGACTTAACGGCCTGACAGAGGTCTGACAATAAAATGAACTAAGTAAACGTACTCACTTTTAACCTTTTATTGGGGAGCTCCTGGTATTACTCAAATACACACTCCAAAATAACACAACTACTGATAGCCCGAACTTTCGTACTATCGTAATATCGTAGAAACGTAGGTAAATCGCATATCAATAATCAGGAAGAACCTATCACATATAAAACGAAGCTCTCTCGAATCTTGAGCGTGCCTATATATATATATATATATATATATATATATATATATACTGCATACCACCACGTCATGACTTACACTCGTTGCCACATATAATTCCGCGGGAGAAACAACATCTCGTTAAGTGAGAAGATAATTTGCATAGGAAAATAAAATAACAAGAGATAGTAAAATCAAAAAGAAACTGAAGCTAGAGTACACGTTACACACGACGCGTGCACCTGTACCCACATACATACTTTTTACTTTCGACGTGGCTTTTTACTTACTTTTGACTCACTGTCAGTTGTTGAAGGAAATTCGGGAGAGTGACGCGCCGTTCATAAGGAAAATCTAACGGAGAACTGATATAATTTACATAAAAACAAAAGCTCAAAAGGGAAGGTTAAGCCGCCCCGGGGGCGCAGTGGTCTAAGCGCTGGCTTATGACCATTCGTCCGAGAAGGATCCTGGTTCGAATCCTGGTGAGGAATGGATGTTGTATTTGTCTTAAGGCGCTAGCTCACTCCTTTCCCTGGAACCAGTGGCCCTAAATTAGGAACTTGCGACTGCTTACAGCTCACTGAATTGCTCACGGTGGTCGTTAAACCCCCAATAAAAAAAAGGGCAGAAACTTTATGACGTAAAATGTAATGCAGAGTCAGGTTATCGTATGCAAACGAGTGGCGATGGCATCAGTTTATGTCAATGAGACGCAGCATAAAAAGGGCTCTTGCGGAGATGTGCGTCGTATCTTTTGCAGAGCGTAAGGTAAGAGTCTTCAGATAGCACATTTGCTGAGAGAGATCGTTTAACAGATGAAATGAGGTGGAAAGTCATCGGTAGACTAGAAGGAAGCTAAAGTCTAGTGGAAATTGTGCAAGATGTCTGCATGCAAGTCCTTCTGTGGTTCACAGACTGTGGAATCAATCTCAGACTGCACAATCAGCTCCCTTAAGGCACAAAGAAGGAAGGCTACAAATGCGTCGGTTATTGATATCAACATCCGTGGGTGACCAATTTCTTCAATTAACCCCTCGGAGGAATACTACACCTACCCCGATATAGCTATGATCTACTCTTGCTGCGGCTAGAGGAACGATGATATCTGCTTCCACTGGGCACAGAAGACTTCACGAAGAAAGTATTTATATGATAATACTAGCACTCAGACATGCCCCTTACACCCGTTATGAGCGTGAAAACCAATGGAGGTTAATATTCTTCACAAATGAGTCCATATTTGACTTGGCGAGTGATTTGAGGCGTACCCTGATTTGGAGAGAACGCGCGACACAGTATCATCCCTTTATAACCAGTGAAAGGTACACTTATTGTGGTGGTTGAGTGCTGGATTGCGGTGCCATCTCGTTAGGGGTAGCGCAGAACTCCATGTGCTTTCAAGAAGAACCGTGAATGCTTTACTCTATAGAGATGGTGTCCTGGACCTCTATCATCGCTTTTATGCAGGTACCATAGGAGATACATTTTCTCTTGAAGACGATAACATTCGTCCCACCGAGCGAGGATGGTAAGACATAATCTTCAAGAGGAGACCACTATCCACGTGAACTGGCTAGCCAAGTCTCCCGACCTTAATCCAATCGAGCATGACTGGTATGCTCGAGGGAAATGTGTATCTGCTCTCAACCCGCTTGGCAAGACCTGGAGGGGATTAGACAAGATCTGCATGAATAATGATCTTTGCTACCAACTGAGCTTCTAGACACCGTCACCAACAGCGTGAAACATCACTGTGAGGCCTGCATTGCTGTGACGGGTGATGACATTCTTTGGCTTTTTCATTTTGGCACCTTATTTTTTTCACCTGTTTCCGTACGAGATCATTTTTGTAGAAATGAAGTGCTTCTTACGAAACGTTTTGGAGTCATTCTCCAACATACGATATGATACAGGTTTTAATCAAATTTCATAATACTGCATCCTATATTTTTTCAGTTACCGCGATTTGTTTTAATTTTTTCCTTTATTTATGGAAACCAACGTAGTTGGATCGAAACATTTTTATTGTAGCAGACATTGGGTAAAACGGGTTCATTTTTATCCGCTAATGCCGATTTCACACTTTAATAAGTATTGAAATATTTTTCGGGAACAAGGCTCGAGACTCTTTTCAAAATTTGTGCTTATGCAGCTGAAAATTTAGTGATCTTTCTTGCTATTTACAGGGGTTGAACAGAATAATGTGAACACCACGCTCTGAGACGTGACTTTTAATGCAGCTGCGTACGTCACAATACGCAAAGGTATCCACCACTTTTTGGTTGTAAGAGCTTTGTTTAGAACCTCAAGGTCCTGTTTAAGTGCATTTAAAGTGTCTTGTTGCAGAATTTCTTTCAGGGTGACGACGGAATGAGCGACCTAACGGACTTCGAAAGAGGGCTGATTGTTGGTGGCCGGCTAGTTGGTGCTTCCGTGACCACAGTCGCCATGATAGTGCAGGTATCGAGAGCTACTATGTGTAACGTCATGACAGCATACCGTGTTCGTGGCAACACCTCGTCTGCGAAACACAGCAGCGGCCGGAAAAGGATCCTGACTGATAGAGACAGGAGAGCATTAAACAGGATTGTTACCTGTAATAAGAAGACTACGGCGCCGAAAATTAGTGCGGAATATAATCTGCACCTCCATAACCCAGTATCAACGAAAACAGTGCGCAGAGAACTGCATGAACAAGATATTTATGGCCGAACTATTATTGCAAACTTCTGGTGACCAGAGTGAATGCACAACGGCGACGACAGTGGTGCCGAGAGCATACATCGTGGACTGATGATGCACGGAAGGGTGTAATGTAGTCGGATGAATCCACGTTCACTCTATTTCCCACTGTCTGCTCCCAACGTGTTTACGCGTGGAGAAACGTGTGCAGAAACGTGTGGAGAAACGTGTGCAGGCGTGTTTACGTGTGGAGAACACCTTCAGAAACGTACAATCCACACTGTATGCTCCCAACAGTGCCACGTGGTGGTGGTTCTGCCACGGTCTGGACGGCCATATAAAGGTTTTCAGCTGGTCCCCTGATCACCTTGAAAGGGCGGACGACTGGCATGGCGTACAAAACCATTTTGGCCGACCAAGTCCATCCAATGGCTCAGACATTGTTTCCTGCAGGGAAGCCATCTATCAAGATGATAACGCCCCAGTTTACTGAGCTCGGAATGTCCAATCATGGTTTGAGAAACATCAGGATCAACTTTCACACCTTCCTTGTTCTCACCAATCACTAGACTTAAACATCATTGAGCCGTCTGTCGTCTGTGTTGGAAAACAGAGTAAGATCCCGCTATCCTCCTCCTGCATCGCTCAAGGACCTGGAGTAGTTTCTGCATGAAGAATGGTGTAACACCCCACTAACCACCATCCAGGATTTTGAGGATTCCGGGGATTTTGATTGCTTGGTCCCATACCCTACTAGGTACATGAAACCTTCTTTTCCTATGTGCTCACATTATTCTGTCCAACCGCTGTACGTGCTGGTTATTTATAAATGTTTTCTTAATTCTTTATATATGTATATATATATGGATTATTCTCATTTGCCCCATTCTTTCTTTAATCATTCTATCACTTTTTTTCTCGTTTTACTTAGGTGTCACAGAAGCCGTCAGGCATATAGTAAGAAGCCTGCTCAGATTGAACGACTGTTACAACAGCTATCACGCTAAATTAGCCATATCTACAAGCAGCTTCGGCTTCTGCTCGGAACAGCGAAGGAGGCACAAGAAATGGAAACAGAAGCACGCTTCTTGTCTTGCGTGTTTGCGCATACGGTGATAGAACGACGTAGGCTCTCTTTCTACTTAATTGCTTCAAAACAAAAACAGCAGAAATATGTATTTCTGAAAAAAAATCTTCTAAAGACTAAGGTGAAGTGGAAACGTTTTGTATACTAGAATGCTAAACAAAAACTGCCTTAGTAGACTGTGAGAAATACTCAACTCAACGAATATTCGAGATGTTTTCCACTTCCAGAAAACGGCGTCCATCGCAAAACTCATCTATTATTTTCAGGCTTAACAATTTGTATTGACTTAGTAATGAGAAGTTGAAAAACTTCTGGCAGCTCTACGTTTTTGTCGCCACACGGACTTGTGAAAGTACATCTGACTCTGAAAAGCCTTCTGTGCACGAAAAGTGTGTAAGCAGATTGTTCACGACTTAATTTCTTCCTTATCACTGATTTAGATAAATACTAAAAGAGGGAACACTTTCGCTGTTTCTCCTTAGCAGCAGTAACGGAATATTTTGTACAGGAAAATACAGACTAGGTCACTTCGCTTACAGTTTGGTTTCTTTGCAGTCTAAAACTGAGAAGACACTTTTTGCTGTTACGCATTGGTCAATCAGCCCAAAAATGGTTAAGTTAAAAAAGTTCCGATATTGTTTTACTTAAAATGTCGTTCTGCTACAAACATTTAAGAATGAAACATTTCAAAATACACCAATCACCTCGATAGCCTCTGCCTATTCGTCCGAGATGGGCCCAGGAGAGACAAGAGAGTGGTGTGTCTGTCCGATAGCCATAGCTCTGCCATACAGGAGAGTGGTGTGTCTGTCCGATAGCCATAGCTCTGCCATACAGGATAGTGGTGTGTCTGTCCGATAGCCATAGCTCTGCCATACAGGAGAGTGGTATGTCTGTCCGATAGCCATAGCTCTGCCATACAGGAGAGTGGTGTGTCTGTCCGATAGCCATAGCTCTGCCATACAGGAGAGTGGTGTGTCTGTCCGATAGCCATAGCTCTGCCATACAGGAGAGTGGTGTGTCTGTCCGATAGCCATAGCTCTGCCATACAGGAGAGTGGTGTGTCTGTCCGATAGCCATAGCTCTGCCATACAGGAGAGTGGTGTGTCTGTCCGATAGCCATAATCATCCCAAAAGTGGTTAAGTAAAAGGGTTCCGATATTGTTTTACTTAAAATGTCGTTCTGTTACGAACATTTAAGAATGAAACATTTCAAAATACACCAATCACCTCGATAGCCTCTGTCTATTCGTCCGAGATGGGCCCAGGAGAGTGATGTGTCTGTCCGATAGCCATAGCTCTGTCCCCTACCTGGAACTATTGGCCCCCAAATTGGGGACGGGCGACTGCTTATAGTCCTTCGAGTTGCTCATGGTGGCCGTCAAATCCCAAAATACAAAAATAAAAAATCTTGAATGCATTTTAAGAATGTTTTACCATTTTAAGTTACCAGTAGATGAACACACGTACTGGTGAGAAGTTCCAAATTTGGCGTTCTTACTGTAACGTGTCTTCTGGGCTAGGGGAGCAATCAATATCATCAGTAGTGTGATTGATGTTCACACGGCTGTTTTTATTTTACTTTTTTAATCGCAGTATCCACACCATAGCAGAAAATACGAAAATACGATACCTTTCATTAGTGCATTCTAAAAATGCTTTCAGTGACTCATCCGGAAATATTTGTCATAGGTACTTGACAAATATTTTGCCATAGGTATTCGATGACCTATTGTTCTAATTTTGTTGTTGTATGTCTAAGTAACGTTTCTGTGTAGTTAGGCAAGTTATCATAAGAAATAAAGAATATTCTATATTTTAAAAAGCAGGAGCTATGGTGGCACCAAGTTTCATCTGCGGCCACAATCTTGGAAAGAAACTGCCCCCCCCCCCCCCCTCTGCGTGTTAACGATGCAGATGCTCCAGGCAAGCACCCATTCGCCGAGTCCCCTGCTTCTCCTGGAGATGCTTGGGGACCCATTGTGCGCAAACCTTGCTGTATCCAATCTTTGATGGGGAATGGTGTTAACAGTTCCCTTACTCACGAACAATGTTGCCGAAAACTAGCGGGTGGTGATTCGGTGATTCTCCTGCACAAGGTTGTCCACGGCAGCAATCGATTTCGTGGTGATGGCCACGTGTGCTTGTCCAGGTCTCGGCATGTCCTCCGTGCGCACGCGTCCTTTACGAAATTCACTACACCAGCAGAACACTGTACACCTTGACTGACACTCATTCCCATACACATCCTTCATATGACGATAAATTTCGGCCCCACTAACACATTCTGCCGTCAAAAATTGCATAACTGCCCGCTGGGCATGTTTGGACGAATTCATGTCACGACCCTACGTAGTCAACTTGCCTCCGCACGTGTAAACAGCACCCTGACACGTGCCGCCGATAACAGTATGCTTCCTGACATGACACGCCATCTATCGGCGCAAATGCACGGTTCTGTGTAATTATGCAACGACGCTATTACACGAGTCTCACTTTCATTTGGGCGACCCTTATACATTAAACGCTGTGATCCAGAGAGATATACCCCGTTAATGAAAGATCCATCCATCCATTTATCTCGTCCGCTCATGGCGGGTAGAGTCCCGCCAAGACGACGAAACGCCCTTCAAGGTTACTGGCAAATTAAAGATCAGCTGGCTTGCCATTATGAAAGATCAAAGTCGATTAAATTTTCCTAAACATCAAATGAAAGCATTATTTCATGTCAGGAAAGACACCAAAATTCTTTTCACAACAGCGGAATCCCCGGGAAATTACATTAGATGACAAGACAAGTTTTAGTCCGCCCATCTAGAGTAAAACCATTTTTTGTTGTTGTTTGCTCTAAGGTGTTAAGGCACTTACTCCTACAGGCTAATGAACGCGATACATAAAAGCCTCTCAACATTCTTCTTCGGAGAAAGGGTATGTACAATTTCACTTCTGTTCTGGGAATTCGAATTTGGTGTATGTGGGGAGATAGTCATATCTCGAAAATTTTCACACTACTGAGATCGCATGAAGGTGATAGCACGACGCTTTCACTACAATACATAAGGTTTAAATAACAAAGAAAGTAAGGCAGGAGAAACAGCAGACTGCGGTTATCTTGATTTCTTATTTGTCCTTTCGCCTCTGCATGTTCATTTCAACGGAAGTTCTTAATGGATTATATTCAAAAGGCTTTTCTCAAGGGATGTGCCACGTTTATTAACGCACAGAAGTTCCAGTACTCCTCGGTACAGAAAAGTCTATCAGAACAGTAGATCTTCAATTGAATGGACTGATTTCTTGAATTTGAGTCTGACGAGCTTACCCGAGTCTTGTCTTCCCCAAACGAAAGAGTGTGAATATTAGTGAATATTAGCCTATGAGGTATTCGCGCAAGAAAGCACGAGTTGAAGACGAAACCAAGAGTCTTAACTTGAGCCATTAAAATCCTTATTGTCCTCCTTTAATTACAGAAAGGTAGCATTTCTCTTTTTATTGCAAAGCCATCCACTGAAGGAGCAGCTTCAAACTGAAAAGTGGGTGGCTCGATTTTAAAGACAGATTCGATTCGATCTAATCAACTGTTCATTTTTTGGTAGCAGGTGTGAAACGTATGCTATTTTTTGCAAAGTCGTCCACTAAAGAAGAAGTTTCCGAACTGAATCATGACTGGAAATGAAAATTCTTTTCGCTCCAAATGGTAGGAATCGAATGTAATCCTTTTATTAAAGTAGTACACCAAGATCCTTCAACTCGTGTCGCGCGTTCTGCTAATGGGCCCTGAATCTTTTCTTAGTGGCCCGGAAGACCTTTTCCTCATACGAAATTTTAAAATGCAAAAACATATAAAAAGGACATTTTTTTTTCATTCATTTCCTAGTAGTACATTAATTTAGACTACTCTTTGACATAAATCGAATATTTCTGAATCAATGAGCTATGTTGGGATAGATTACATATTTGAAATTTTTAAAGACTGCTCAAAATGTAGGCACATCAAGTCACTACTTCGGTCTTCTTTGTTAAATAGGTAAGTTAACTACTTCGCTTCTTTATCCGAAAGTTAAGCTTTATGACTCAAGACCTCTTGGAAAAAATCGATACTCGTATTAAACACATTGCTCTTTCTCATCTTTTTAATGTGACAGCCAGGCTCATTCGATGTGACCCGCCAGTCGTGTTCATTTGACATGTGACCACCAATCCTATTTCATTTTGTCATGTGGCCTGCCAGCCCTATTCGATTTTGTCATGTGTCCGGCAGTCCTATTCCATATTGCCTGCCATTCCTGTTCCAATTTGCCATGTGGCCCATGAGTTCGGTTTCATTTTGTCGTGTGACCAACAGCCCTATTCCATTTTGCCATGTGGCCCGCCAGCTCTATTTCATTTTGTCCGGCAGTCTTATTTCATGTTGTCATGTGGCTCGCTAGTCCTATTCCATATTGTCATGTGACCTCCTATTCCTGTTCCATTTTATCACGTGGTTTCCATTTTGTCATTTTTTGTCCTATTTCTGTTCCATTTTGTCAGTCCTACGCCATTTTGTCATCTGACCATCAGTCCTATTCCTGTTCCATTTTATCATGCGGTTTCCATTTGGTCATTTTTTTGTCCTATTTATGTTCCATTTTGTTAGTCCTACGCCATTTCGTCATCTGACCACCAGTCCTATTCCATTTTGACATGTGACCTCCTATTCTTGTTCCATTTTTTCATGTGACCCGCCAGTCCTATTCCATTTTGTCTTGTGACTGCCAGTCCTATTCCATTTTGCCATATGACCTCCTATTCCTGTTCCATTTTGTTAGTCCTGCGCCATTTCGCCATCTGACCACCAGTCCTATTCCATTTTGCCATATGACCTCCTATTCCTGTTCCATTTTGTCATGTGGCCCGTCAGTCCTATTCCGTTTTGCCATGTGCCCCACCAGCTCTATACATTTTGTCCGGCAGTCCTATTTCATGTTGTCATGCAACTCGCCAATCCTATTCCATATTGCCACGTGGCCTGCCATTCATGTCCCATTTTGTCATTTGGCTCACCAGACCTATTCCATTTTGTCTTGTGACTGCCGGTCCTATTCCATTTTGCCATGCGGCCCACCAGTCCTATTCCATTTTGTCTTGTGACTACCAGTCCTTTCCATTTTGCCATGCGGCCCACCAGTCCTATTCCATTTTGTCTTGTGACTGCCAGTCCTATTCCGTTTTGCCATTTGGCCCACCAATCCTATTCCGTTATGTCTTGTGACTGCCAGTCCTATTCCATTTTGCCATGTGGCACGTCAGCCCTATTCCATTCTGTCATGTGGCCAGCAGGTCCTATTCCAATTTGTCATGTGAGCCGCGATTAAAAAAAAGTTGAAGCCCTTCTTTGAATCTCTGGCTGTAGTACAGGATGTACCATAATACATCTTCTGTGTAAATGAGAGTCAGACTTCATCTACGAAAGCAGTTGACCGTTTCGGGATGAAATAAAGAAATAATTCATTTAGAGCTGTTGTTACGACACGACTCCACTGAACTCGAGGTCCGCTGTAATTAATTGATAAAACAGGTCCTGTTCCAATTGTCAAAACAGATGAGTAAGACTGATGGTTATTCCAATGAGTGACTGACTTCTATCAGTTAAAAAAAAAGTGATGGTGAAACTGAAAGACATCGTAAGGAAGTTTCTAAATAGCATACGTTTAATTGAACAATACATTGTTGGTAAAATACAAGTATAAACGTGTACCGTTTTCATGTTTTTCTTTTTACTATTAAATGAATAGAAATGTTAATGGAGCTACTAGTGTCACTAAAACAGGTTTTTCGCTCACTTTAGCGATAATACTCTGCAAAGAAGCCAAACTGTAGGAAAAGTGATTTACAGAGAATATTCCCCTTCAAACTATCCCCTACCCCCTTTTTTCTTTATGTATCTGAGATAAAATATGTTCAGAATTCTTCAAAATTGTAAAATGCAATTCAAAGAGTCATGTAGGATTCCTTAACCGCACTCACTTCGGTTAAGTGGTTGTATATGCATCGATGATAAATGCAATGTTTAAATTGTGGAACTTTTTGAACTGTCTTTCTTTATGCTTAACATATTTTTCTTTATGCTTAACATATGGTGAGTCTCTAATAAAAATTATTTCAAATAAAATGACTGATATTTTTTTAAATAAAACAGCCTTCCTTGACTACTTGTGCATTTGTCAAATAAAACACTATTGAATTGCAAGTAAGTGAATGAGATATGCTTTGCAGGAGTAATAAATTTTGCAAAAATGTTTAATAATTAAATCAATACCGAGCGTTAAAATTCATTTCTGTATCTTTTCCTTCCCACGCATTTTTTGAAATGACTAAAGAATACGGGGAAAATATTCTTTTGGGCTCTTTGAAAAATTGTTTCTACCACGTTTGTAATAGTAATGTGTACCAAAGTGTAATAGCATTACCGATATGTTGATGTACTTTTCATGTCAATAATAAATACTGTACTTACAATATTAAAACTATCGTACATTCCAAAAAAGAAACGGTATACCAACACGGTACATGTGTCTTCGTAATCAACAGACTTCAGAAATAATGATACAGTTTATTTTTTTTTTTGAGTTATTTATTCTCAAATATTTATACGTTGACAAGAAGGTAAATTCTACTTTCAGTAGTAACGAAACATGGTTATGTAAGTTGATTCTTTCTATAGTCCTAAGGGGATTATATACATGAACTTAAAAAGGAAAGCTTTAGGCTTAGAACAAAAGTTAATATTCACTGTGTAACGTATACTCTAGATTCAGTTTCTTTTTGATTTTACTATCGCTTGTTATTTTATTTTCGTATGCAAATTATCTTCTCACTTAACGAGATGTTGTTTCTCCCGCTGAATGATGTGTGGCAACGAGTGTAAGTCATGACGTGGTGGTATGCAGTATATATAGGCGCGCTCAACTATACCAAGCAGCTTCGTTTTATATGTGATAGGTTCTTCCTAATTATTGTTATGCGATTCTACGATAGTACGAAAGTTTGGTCTAACAGTAGTTGTGTTATTTTGGAGTGTGTATTTGAGCAATACCAGGAGCTCCCCAATAAAAGGTTAAAAGCGAGTACGTTTTCTTAGTTCATTTTGTTGTCAGACCTCTGTCTGGCCGTTAAGTCTATTTCATTGAGTGTTTACGTTTAGTTCAGGAGATATTGTGTTTACCGCTCTAATAAGGAGCCTTCAAGGTACTAATGTACTAAAACCGAAGTTATATTACTGATATTCAAGATAATGAGGAACGCTGAGTAAGAATAATTCCATATTCTTGGAATTTATTGCACGTGAGTGTCTTACCTAAACAAACTCTAGCACTTTGAAGATTAAGCACACTTTAGCTACGCCAAGTAACCTTTCAATAACCCTAACGTGACTTAACGTAAGCTTTCCTGCACTACACGTCCAGGCGGAGAAGTTTATTCATTATAACTGTACATCACTATGTTATGGCATACTGACTTTTCTACAGTTCTTTAAACTGTCTTAATACTTACCATAGTTTGAATTTCTCCATGGTTAAGGATGACATCTTGACTTGCACATATTCTGGAACACTTTACAACAACAAGAAAGCAGCAATAACTCACATCACACACAGAGCTCGACCAACCTCAGCAAGACTTCTTCTAAGGTATATACTGTATATACACTATATTGACAAACGTCACCGGACACCTAGAAGACAAGCAGACAACATAGCATTTATTGACAAACATTAGTACGGTGTCGGTCCACCTTTGGCCTTAATGCATGCACTGACCCTTCAAGACATGCTTTCGACAAGGTTTTTGAACACAGCGATAGGTATGCGCTTCCATGCAGTACATAGTGCAGCCGCTAATTGTTGCTTAGTAGTAGGCCCTGGTTCCCAACTTCTTATGCGACGCTTTAATTCATCCTATAAGTGCTCTATGGGATTAAGGTCAGGGCTCTGTGCTGGCCACTCCACACACGATACGGAATTATCGTCAAACCACGGCATAAAAGTTCTTGCTTCATGGCTCGGTGCATTATCCTGCTGGTGTGAACAAGGCTCGGTTCCATAGTATTGCCACAGAGTTGGTAGAGCATAATTGTCCAGAATATCGAGGTAGACGTGCTGGTAAACAGGTTTGTTCACGATAATCAATGGGCCGGGACCATACCACGAAAAGCAGCCCCACACGAGTACACTGCCAGCTCCAAACTTGACCGTGGTAAATAGCGTTCCTCCGGCTGCCGCAATACCCACACACGGCCATCAGACTGATGGATCGTGTATCAGGATTCATCAGCCCATAGGATTCGTTACCATTGATCTACGGTCCACGATAAATGTTCTTTACACCATGCTAAACGACGAGTAACATTTCTAGTAGAGATGAAAGGCTTATGAGCAGCGGCATGACCACGGTAGCCTATGGAATGACATTCTCTGCGAATGGCACGTGTACATATCGATATTCCAGCATTTTTACTCACCTGTACACTAAGGTCTTCTGCAGTACTCTGTCGATTAGCTGTAATGACTCTGCTGAGGACGTCCTCTGTCACTGATTTTCTTTGGTCTGCCGGTAAGTTTTGCTGCTTCAGGCACGCCATGTGTCTTCCACTTATTCAGTACATCCAAAGCAGTTGACTTGAGTATGTTTAAACGCGTCTCGGTTTCTCTGATGGACAACCCACTAATATAACACCCAACAATCTTTCTCAAAGTCAGGTCTCTCTTGCCGCGACATTTTCACTCAACCTCACAGTACAATGTGTTCGTGGTCAGCTGCAGGCTTATTTTTATACTGTTTGCAGCTGTACCACGTATCATAACAACGCAGCGGATGCGTTCATTTGCTTTTGAAGGGGAGTCCGGTGACTTTTGTCAATATACTGTATATATATATATATTATATATATATATTATATATATATATATATACATATATTATATATATATATATATATATATATATATACAAAAATTATATATCTTGGCTGATGTCAGACATCCATCTGTCGTCCCAGCATTCCTTTCAAACGGAAACTCAGAAGACCATGGTAACAATTTCGTAAACGGGCACACGTGCAGATGCGAAATGCGGCACATCTCAAGGACGCAACACCAAGAATTACGTTATCGGTTTGTTCCTCAGTTGAACAACGCATCGAAATGGTATTTGAAAATTCCTTTGCAGGGGATAGATATCAGCTATATACACTATCTACCAACAAGTAATTGGACACCTGTGATAGCAAAGGAAAACGAAGTTTATTCACCTTCAATAGTTGGTGGAGCCTCCACGAGCGGCGATTACAGCTGCGACCCTCCGGGGCATACTCTCAACCAGGCGTTGTACGACGGCTAGCGGTATTTTCTTCCACTCGGCTTGGAGAAGACAGGTCAGTTCCTTCACCGATTTCGGACGGTGGGGGCACCCCTTAAGTCGACGCTCCAACTCTTTCCAGAGGTGCTCGATAGGGTTAAGGTCCGGGCTCAGCCCATGCGATTAACCCCATTGTCCCCATGCCAAGCCATGGTGGACCTCGCAATATGACAGGTGGCATTGTCATCATGAAAGTAACATGGGTCCACCCCGTAAAACTGCCACAACGTAGGAAGCGCATGGTCATCCAAAATGGTGCAGTAGGTCTCGGCGTTGAGTCTACCAGTAATTGCGACCAAGGGTCCCGTGCCACACCAGGTGAAACACCCCCATAGCATAATTCAACAGCCGCCGAACTTCACAGTTGGCACAATACATTCCGGCAGGAGGCGTTCTCCAGGCAGACGCCAAACCCAGACCCTGTCATCCGAACGGTAGAGGGTGAACCTTGATTCGTCGCTCCAGAGAACCTGTTTCCACTGTTCAACGGTCCACTGTCGACGTTCTTTGCACCACGTTAGCCGAGCAGCGCTATTGGACTTGGTGATCAAAGGCTTGTGGGCGGCAGCACGCCCATGATAACCGAGCAGATGGGCTTCCTTACGGATGGTATTCATCAAAAGAACACTCCAGGATGCCTGTTGAAACTCCTCGCGGATGTGGCCCATCGATTTGGTGTGGTTCTTCCGAATTTCTCTGGACAGCACCCTTCGGTCGCTAACTCCCAGTTTTGTGGGTCTGCCGGGTCGGGGAACATTCCGACAGTCACCTCTCATCTTCCACTTGCCAATCACGTTGGCCACTGTCTATTTTGAGTACTTCAACTCGCTGGATATGTCAGGTATGGATCTGCCATTTCTGTGATACCCGACGATTACACCTTTCTTGAAATCAGAGAGCTCTGAACTGCGTGGCATCTTGCATGCGACTGGTTGCGTTGTTGTTTCCCACACGATATTTAACTGCGGAGGCCGTGACGTGTATCAGGGCCGCAGATATCGTCGATTGCGGGGGTGTCCAATTACTTGTTGGTAGATAGTGCATATGGGGATGAATATATTGATAAATATATTCCACGAGCTTCCCAGTTCTCCACGAACAACCGTGTTTTCGACGGAT
Organism: Macrothele yani; assembly: GCA_039090855.1. Classification (NCBI taxonomy): domain Eukaryota; kingdom Metazoa; phylum Arthropoda; class Arachnida; order Araneae; family Macrothelidae; genus Macrothele; species Macrothele yani. The sequence continues at coordinate 126,646,184 of CM077008.1, read as the reverse complement.
GAGATGTATTTATCATGATATCTCTGCATTTACAACACTGATTCAAAAAATATATCTGAGTGCTTATTGAATCACACTATAGTGCCAAAAGTCATGGGATGGGTACTTAGTATCGTGTAGGACCTCCTCTAGCCCGGCGAAGTGCAGCAACTCGACGTGGCATCGATTCCACAAGTGGCCGGAAGACCTCTGGAGAGATGTTGAGATATGCCATCTGAATAGCCGACCACAGTTCGCTGGTATTTGTAGGGTAGGATCTTTGGTGCGAATGGATCTTTCTACAACTTCCCATAAGTGCTCTTCCCATATGTGGTCTTCCCATAAAACTTCCCATATGTGGTTCATTTTTGGCAAACATGGTGTCTATACCATCCGTCGGAACTGCCCAGAATGCTCCTCGAACCAATTTTGGACAACTTGGGCCCGATGGCATGGTGCGTTGCCCACCTGGAAAATTCCATCGTTGTTCAGGTACATGAAGTCTATGAAGGGCTGCGAATGGTCACCCATCAGAGCAACAAAGCGATTACCGGTTAATCACGTGTTTAAGAGGACCAGAGGACCGAAACCGTGTAGCGTAAAGACGCCCCACACATGTATGGAAGTACCACCAGCTGGCACAGTGCCTTGTTGACAGCTTGGGTTCATGGCCTCATGGGGTCTGCGCCAAACCCCGAACCCTACGAGTAGCTCGTAATGACTTGTAGCGTGACTCATCAGACCACACCACATGTTGCCAGTCTTTCAGGGTTCAATTACCGTGTTCACAAGCCCAATAGAAGGGATGTGTCCGATGTCGTGGTGTTAACAATGGCACTCTGGTGGGTCTTCTGCTCCCATACCCCATGGACACTAAATTACGCTGCACTGACCTGATGGATATGTCTCTGGCACTTCCTGCATTGAATGTGGATATTATTAGAGTCAGTATCGTTTGTCTGTTAGCGTGGACAATCCTGGTCAGACGCCTCTGGTCACGGTCATTCCGCACCCGTGGTCAGCCACTGCGCTGTCCACAGTGGGTGGTAATGCTTTCCATGAGGTATTCTCGGTACACACGTGACGCCGTGGATCTAGGAATTTTGAATTTTCGCACAACTTCGGAAATTGAATGTCCCATCCGCTACCATGCCTCGTTCAAACTATGATAATTCCCGTCGGCTTGCAATAATCCTAGTGACGGTTGTTCAGCCTGACTCACAAGACTACACCTCGTAACTGATAAAATTCGAGGCGTACGTCGAAACCTTTACATGACGGCAGTGCCAGTTAAAATTTGCATACTACTATTCCATGACTTTTGGCACTTCAGTGTATAGCAACCTACCTAATACTTCGTGGGCGGTTCTTTCGCCCAGAGGACGGCTGCCAACCTGCATGGCATCAACTCCACGAGGTGCCTGTACAGGAGAGTTGAGTTCGGGCTCAATTTTCGTAGCCCGAGCCCGTCTAATACCGTGGTATATCAGCCCGAGCCCACCCGAGCTCGAATTTTATATTGCAAGATAGAGCCCGGGCCCGAACGTGCCCGAAAACTGGCTAACCTGTTTAACCATCAATAAAAAACATCTCCTTTTTCACACTTTCCACTCTCTCCTCCTCCTACAATTAACCAATGTATTTCTCAAATGGAGAGTGGGAAAGAGACCTCTACCTATTTTATAGTGTAACCATACGATTTTCTTTGATCGTTCGTTCCCACCTAAAGTGCTTCGGTCGGTGCTGCAATTGTTATGTTGCTCAAATAATGCCAATATGATTGCGCCATAATGCGCTTCAATATGAACGTTGCTAAATAGAATTAGCAGGGAGCTACTGCGTAGAGATAGGGGTAAATTATCGTTGGCAAGCTATCAACTATCCAATATCTATAGTTCTTGAAAAAGCTTTTTCTTCTCTGCAGAAACACACTAATGTGTGGCCTATGGCATTTTCTACCCAAGCCCGGAATAATTACCCATCTCGAATGCCTGCTCCCCAACCAGAACCAGTCGCCGAAGAATTCCCTTTACCATCTATAAAGTGTCTCATTTGCTGAATCATATAAAATCACATTTATATACACTGGTGTGCAAAAATTAAGGACGAAGAGGAGAAATTAGCATAACAGCGGAACGAGCAGACAGAACGGACCGAAAGACCACTCAGGAGATAGACTAGGGTCCGGTACGGTAGGGCATGCGCATAAATGCAGCATGACGTAGGGGAGGGGGAGTGTTGGAAGGGTATAAAGTACACGGACGGTGTACGCTCAGCAATTCGGCAAAAGCTATTGCACGGTGTACAGCGGTTTGAACGACGCCGAGTTGCTACCACCGTGTGACATGGCCAAAAGGCAATCCAGTAGACGACATCTGGATGACTTTACCCGAGGTCGTGTCATTGAGAAGTTGGAAGAAGGTCGAAGTGTGACTAGTGTGGCCGAAGAGTTCGGGATCGCTCACAGCATCGTTTCGCGATCTTGGAGAGCATTTCAAACAACAGGAACAGCTGTCCGAGAGTTTAGCAGTGGTCGTCCACGAGCAACCACGGCGGCGGACGACCGGTATATTTTCCTACAGGCGAGAAGAGACAGACGGCATACAGCGGGAGAAAGTGCAAGGCGCATGCAACAGACAACTAGACGTCCGTTATCGCGTTTTACCGTGGCCAGGAGGCTGCACAAAGGTGGTCTATTTGCACGACGACCAGTACGGTGTATGCCATTAACGCCCGCTCATCGGAGACGACGGTTTCTGTGGTGCCAGGAACACAAGAACTGGCCACATCAGCAATGGGGTCGAGTTCTCTTTAAGGATGAGAGCTGATTTAGTCTGACGAGCGATTCTGGACGTATACACATCTGAAGAGAGCAGGGAACATGCAATCAGGCCTCCAACATCATCGAAAGGGACCGGTTTGGAGGTGGCGGAGTTTTCGTTTGGGGTGGTATCATGCTTGGTAGCCGTACTGACCTCCACATCTTCCAAGGAGGTTCAATCACTGGTGTCCGCTATTGTACCGAGGTTTGCCTGCCTCACGTGCGTCTGTTTAGAGGTGCTGTGGGTCCTGAGTTCCTCTTCATGGACGACAACGCTACACCTCATCGTACAGTGGCTGTCGCAGAGTGAAGATATTCAACGCATGGATTGGCCCGCAAGGTCCCCGGACCTAAATCTAATCGAACACGTGTGGGACCTTCTCGGGAGACGCTTGGCAGCACGTAACCAGCAGCCAGAAACGATTCCGCAGCTGTGATTGGCGCTACAAGAGGATGTGCCGCGATGCTTCAACAGCTCCTTGACAACCTCGTCCTCAGCATGGACGGACGTTATAAATCCTGCAAGGCAGTCAGGAGTGATCATATCCCTTACTAAAGACTGGATTTTTCTCGGCAGCTGCCTGTCACATGGACGCTTCTGTCTTCTGTGCAGTTGTGTTCGAAGCAACCGTTCAATAAAGTGCCTTTGTATCCTTTGGATTCCTTGTTTGGACGTTTCTGCTCACTTGTCCCATATTCTTACATCTTGGGGATCTTATGGTATGATTTGAGTCGATGGGGAGCACTTCTGCACGACGTTACATTCGAAAAACCGTCTCGTCCTTAATTTTTGCACGCCAGTGTATACAAAAATTATCTCGCTCTTCCTCTCTCCAAGACCCCGAACCGCAGGAAATATTCTACAGCCCGAGCCCGATTTGAACCCGGGCTTTGCTTCGGGATTTTGGGCTTGGGCTCAGTCCGTCTCAGCTCTGCTGTACAGTTGTATCGAGATCTAAAAACGAGCTGTTGGTATTGCTGCCTACAGTTCCTATATGTAGCAGGATGGTGTATCCAGCTGTTTCACCTGCCGTTCCATAAAATCCCACAGCTATTAAATTAGTTTGAATTTAGGCGAGTTAGGGCGCTATTGGAGATGTGTCACATCACCACTGTGTTCTTCCAACGATTCTTGCACAATGCAGACCCGATGGTCTAAGGCAGTGTTCCGCAAACTTTATCTACTCGCGACACACCATAAATTATCCATGACTCGTCACGGCACACCAAAATGTTAATTCACCAGAGACGTATATGACACTATTAATATAAATACGTAATGTAATCATCCTATTATTATTATATTATATTATTATTCTATTATTATTAGACAGAAATCGACTCGTGCATTTACTAAAAATTTATTAACTTTAATTCACTGTAGAAAATACAAGAAAATACACTTTTCTATTAAAGTAAATAATTCTACTCATACCTTCAATGTGATGCTTGCGCCTGTTTTGCTGCACACAAGCGGCTGATCCGTGGCGGAATCGTTGACAATGCAAGTATCTATTTTTCATCGACGGATTTGAGTCTCTCCCTCTTTGATATTTTAATTTCAGTCTACGTCGAAAAGTCCAGTTCACACAAATATGCAGTTTAAAATGGCAAATAACACATTAACTGCCATCTCGGCGATAGCCGGGGTTTCACTCCTTACTGCCAACCAAAATGTGTCCAAAGGCACTTCGAGAAGTTTAATTTCAATGTTCTGTCTGCTTTTAAATCTTCGAGTTCCTCTTGTATATTAATCGGAAGAGGTTTTGAATTCGCAACGAATGGAACACGAACCCAGTCGAAATCTTGAACATTCTCTCCAAAATACTTCTTGAACTTCTGCTGCAAGATTTCTAAATGTTCTTTAATTAGGTCCATGACCATTTCATTACCGTCATCAAGTGGTCATACAGTCGGGAACATCTCAAACGACCCATTTCCAATTTCCTGTATGCACAAATTCAGCTTATTCACAAATCCATGAATCTTATCCATACTGGCCAGAATACTTTCGTTTCTACCTTGCATTTTTCTGTTCAGCTCATTCAAGTGCACGAAAATATCGGAAAGATACTGACGAACTTACATACCCTATAACGAAGTAAATTTCTCCGTCATTTTTAGTCTACGCCGGGATTCGAACCCGAGGCCGCTTATTCCGGAACAAGTCGCTCTACCAACTGAGCTACGCAGACGATTATTCTGATTCCTACCTGCCTTTATGTCGTGTGCGTCCTGCTGGCAGGTACGTCACAACCCATTCATCATCTGCAAATAAATCCGCGTACCTCCACAGTCAAAAATGCATGCACCTCCTTTTTAAGTTCAAATGTTCGCAATAACACTCTTCCTCGTGATAACCGCCGTACTTCTGCATGTAGTTCTTCTGAACGTACTTCTTCAGTAAGTAGCTGGAGTGTAGTGTGTTCTGATCTCATTTCCTGACACAAAACGGAAAAAAGCCGCGAATTTAGGGGCCGCGATTTGATGAGGTTCATGCCTTTTACTACTTTGTCTAGCACAACTTTCAGAAAAGATGGCAAAGGCTTAGCAACAATGCGATGAATGAAACAAAGGTCGCATCGTATATTAAGGTTTACTTCGCGTACTTTAGCTACAAAGCCTTTCACTCAGCCTGTCATAGAAGCGGCTCCATCTGTACAAACACTAACGCAATTCTTCCATTTCAATTCATTATGGAGCACATGTTTATTAGTCACACGAAATATTTCTTCACCGGTGGCTCGCTCGGGAAGTTCTTTGCAAAAAAAAAAAAAATTAGTTGCAATTACATCTCCATCGATGTACCGAATGTAGGTGTAGAGTTTCAGACTGAACGTTTCTCGAATCTATCGGTAGATGGCAGCAGCGCGGCGGAGAGAGTGGAGAGGCGTGGAGAGGAGACAGGTAGCAAGATGGAACAGGAATGATATTGTTGTTTATAATATGTCTTAGATATCATTATTTTTTTGTGGTCGTGTTTGCGAATAAATAGTTAGCAACAAGAAATGGCGTGTGTTTACTGTTGTGCACCACTGAAGCAGGATCACAAGCTGGATTACCTGTTCCTCAAACAGATGCCAAGGTAAGTGATCTTACCGTAAGCGGACGGTTAGATACTAAGCTTCAGGCCATTGATCACGTTAGTGGGGAAGGAGCTATGCGTGACCGCTAATATCGCTGGACTCGTCGATTGAAGTGAGAACTTCTGACTGCTGTTGATTTTCTACTTCATAATATCTTCAATGTCACTGGACATGTCACTAACTCTGCGACTCATTGTATCAGCAAGAGACAGGATTTTTTAAATATAATTAGCAGCTTCTGAACCCAGGACTATTTTTACCATCTCTTTACTAGCAGGCATCAACAACGTTTCGGCTATTGTGTGTGGTGGTATTTTGGCCTTTACGATAAGTTCGGCTACCTTACAGCTTCCTGTAACTTTTTCGAAACACGTACTATCGCGGTCATGAACGCTGCTTGTTTTTAGCACGTCTTTTGTCAAACAAGTTAGTAAAATCATGCAATGCATTGATTATAATACGCTTTCCAACATACCAGAAATCATTACTCAAGTTATGAGGATAAGAGCTGTGGAATAAATCTCGCTCCTGTGCCCTGACCTTTGATCCCATCTCGATGATATTCAACAGAACCGGTTCAGTATGCCTCCGAAAAAACATGAAAAAGTTTTGTCGCAATGGAAGCATTTTTACGTAAGTTATGATGCATAAGTGCTATTTAATAGATCTCGCTCCTGTGTCCTAACCTTTGACCTCATTTCGCCCATTTTCAATGGGATTCGTCCCCAAGCAGGCCAGTACAACGTACTAACATTTCATCCAAATCGAAGATTTTTTACGTAAGTTATGACGCATAATGGCGATGAAAGTGATTCCGCTCCTATGTCCTGACTTTTGACCCCATTTCGCCCATTTTCAATAGGGTTTGTTCCCAGGTGGTATAAAAAAGGTTCGATTTCGATTAAATTTTAGTATTTCCCCTACTAAATACTAATATTTAATCGAAATCGAACCTTTTTTACGTTAGTTAAGACGCATAAGATCAGTGGAATGGATCCCGCTCTTATATCCTGACCTTTGATCCCATTTCGTTCACTTTCAATAGGGTTCCTTCTCAGGAACCTTTCCACATACAAAAATTTCATCGAAATCGAACGATTTTTACGCGAGTTATTGTGCGGACGGGCATAACTCACACAACGCGTGACGTAATAAGGCAGATGGGAATGGCGACCATCTGCTCGAAAGAGTGTGACGTCATAAAAAAATAGGATCCACACAAAACGCGCGACCGCGCGCCAACATCTCGAGATTGTGACGTCATAAGATTTCTTAGCATGGGAACATTAATGGGACGACGCCATGACACTAAAATCGTGGTGATTCAGGATGGTTATTTAACGCACTAAACGAATTTTCCTAAAATCGAGATCAAGCTCATTCGATTTCTAGTACCAGAAAACGGTAGGTTAACGACTTTCATCAAAATCCTTAGAGCCGTTTTCAAAATAAAATTTACATACATACAAAAATTTACATACATGCTTTAATAGTATATATATATATTAATAGTATTAAGGGCGATGGAATTGATCCCGATCTTATGTCCTGACCTTTGACCCCACGTCACCCATTTTCAATAGGGTTCATTCCCAGGTGGTCCCCTACAACATACTAAACTTTCATCGACATCGAACGATATTTACGCAAGTTATGACGTATAAGGGCAGTGGAATGGGTCCCGCTCCTATGCCGTGACCTTTGACCCTATTTCGTCCATTTTCAATAGGGTTAGTTCCCAGTGGTCCCCTACCACATACTAAAATTTCATCGAAATCGAACCGTTTTTACGCGAGTTATCGTTCCGACAGACAAACGGACGGACGGACAAAGCTGGAGCATATACGTTTCTTCAACCTACGGTTGGAAAGCGTAAAAAAGATCGTGCTTATGTTACAGGTTTATCCGTCCGTCTGTACCCACGACATCTCTTCAACTATTAGTCCGATTTGAAAAATTCTTTTTGCATTGGGAAGCTTGAAATATGTGAATGATGATCCTTCATTTGTTTTTTTACGCTTTCCAACCGTAGGTTGAAGAAGCGTATATGCTCCAGCTTTGTCCGTCCGTCCGTCTGTCCGCACGATAACTGGGGTAAAAATCGTTCGATTTCGATGAAATTTTAGTATGTGGTAGGGGACAACCTGGGGACGAACCCTATTGAAAAGGGGTCAAAGGTCACGACGTAAGAGCAGGATCATTCCATTGCCCTTATGCGTCATAACTTGGTAAATATGGTTCGATTTCAGTGAAATTTTACTATGTGGTAGGGGACCACTTGGGAATGAACCCTATTCAAGTAGGGTGAAGTGGGGTCAAAAGTCAGGACACAAGAGCGGGATGCATTCCATTGCAGATACATGTACTTGGAGTGCCACTTTTCCAAAATAAGAAATCAACGCTGCCAACGTTTTGTACTAGTTTTGTACAGTTTTTTGTACACCCAAAAGAAAATTTTGTACACCACCGGAAGTGGTACTTTTCGGCTCTTTAAAAGTGGCACTCCAAGTACATGCTGGAGTGCCACTTTTTCAAAATCGAAAATAAATACTGCCAAAGTTTTGTACTAGTTTTGTACAGTTTTGTACACCCAAAAGAAAATTTTGTACACCACCGGAAGTAATACTTTTCGGCTCTCTAAAAGTGGCACTCCAAGTACATGCTGAGTGCCACTTTCTCAAAATCGAAAATAACTACTGCCAAAGTTTTGTACTAGTTTTGTACAGTTTTGTACACCCAAAAGAAAATTTTGTACACCACCGGAAGTGGTATTTTTCGGCTCTCTAAAAGTGGCACTCCAAGTACATGCTGAGTGCCACTTTCTCAAAATCGAAAATAACTACTGCCAAAGTTTTGTACTAGTTTTGTACACCCAAAAGAAAATTTTGTACACCACCGGAAGTGGTATTTTTCGGCTCTTATTTTGAAATTTTGAATTTCCATGGTGAGGGGGGCTGGTGAAATGGTCGGTCTCTCTGTATATATGCAAATTCTCAATATTATTTTTTAAATATCTCAAAAACTATTGCGGTTCAAACGATAAAAATGGAGTTCATTCCTGTTCATACGATTTACTAACGAATGGCTATTTCGGAATTTTGAATTTCCACATGATGAGGGGGTGAAATGATAGGCCCGTATCATTATTTTAAATATCTCAAAAACTATTGCGGTTCAAACGATGAAAATGGAGTTCTTTTCAGTTCATACGATTTGCTAACGAATGTCTATTTTGAAATTTTGAATTTCCATGGTGGGGGGCTGGTGAAATGGTCGGTCTTTCTGTATATATGCAAATTCTCAATACTATTTTTTAAATATCTCAAAAACTATTGCGGTTCAAACGATAGAAATGGAGTTCATTCCGGTTCATACGATTTACTAACGAATGGCTATTTCGAAATTTTGAATTTCCATGGTGGGGGCTGGTGAAATGGTCGGCCTCCTATATTTATATGCAAATTCTCAATATTATTTGTTAAATATCTCAAAAACTATTGTGGTTCAAACGATGAAAATGGAGTTCATTCCGGTTCATACGATTTATTAACGAATGGCTATGCTGAAATTTGAAATATCTATTTTTTGGGGGTACCATTTCACCCCCCCCCCCCACACACACACACACTTTGTTTTTTAAATAACTCAAAAACTATTGCGGTTCAAACGAAAAAAATTGAGTTCATTCCGGTTCATACGTGGTACAAACGAATGGTGCAAAAAAAATTTAAAAATTCCATGGTGGGGGGGCTATCGTTTCACCAGCCCCCCCCCCCCCCCACTTTGTTTTTTAAATATCTCCAAAACTTTTGCGGTTCAAACGAAAAAAAACGAGTTCATTCCTGTTCATACGTGGTACAAACGAATGGTGTCTGAAAAATTAAAAAATTCCGTGGTGGGGGGCTGGTGATATGCACCTGTGTTTGCCTTACGGCACTGGCTCTTTCCCTTCCCTGGAACCAGTGACCCAATATTAGGGACGGGCGACTGCTTATAGCCCAATGAATTGCTCACCGTAGCCGATGAAACTTCAATAAAAAAAAAAAAGAAAAAGCCATCTCTTAGACCACTGCGCCACCTAGGCGGCGGAATGTCTGGTTTAAGGTGGATCCACCTGATCTTTGGCTTATATTTCCAATGGCAAACTTTCTTACGATCTTTGGCTTATATTTCCAATGGCAACCATTTTCTTCAAAATTAATTACTTTTCAAGGATGAAAATTTGAGCATCGACAGAAAAATCTTCATATTTTAGTCTAGTATACATAATATTTTCTAAAATTTAACCATAATTACATTAAAAATCAGTAACTTTTTCTTTGGTGGTGTTGAGACAAGAAAACAGATATCGCGGCCTATACATTGATCACGTCAGTAGACAAATAAATGTTGGATTGCTTAATTATGGTTAAATTTTAGAAAATATTAAGGATACTAGGCTATAATAGGAAATTATTGTTATCGACGTTCAAATTTTCTTCCTTGAGAACGCATTAGTTGTGAAGAAAATGGCTACAGAAGGTTGCCCATGTGAAATACAAGACAAAGATTTTAGGTAGATCCACCTTAACACTCTCAATCCTTGAGATAATGAAATTTGTGGAAGCTACAAAAAATTTACGATGCATCAAAGAAGGGTAAGTGATTCATAATGCAGTTCCTATAATTTCATGTGGAATTAAGAAAGAAGATTGAAAAAAAATCCGCCGTTCCGGTGGCGCAGTGGTCTAAGCGATGGCCTCTGATCATTCGTGCGAAAGAGGTCCGGGTTGAATCCCGGTGAGGCATGGATGTTGTGTTTGTCTTACGGCACTGGCTCTCTCCCTTCCCTGGAACCAGTGACCCAAAATTAGGGACGGGCGACTGCTTATAGCCCACTGAGTTGCTCACGGTGGTCGTTAAACCTCCAATAAAAAAAAATAAAACAATCCGCATAGTTTCGCATTTCATTATTTAATCCACCGCAATAATGTCGTCACCTCATTTTTTTTTTATTGGAGGTTTAACGACCACCGTGAGCAACTCAATGGGCTATAAGCAGTCGCCCGTCCCTAATTTAGGGTCACTGGTTCCAGGGAAGGGAGAGAGCCAGTGCCGTAAGAAAAGCACAACATCCATGCCTCACCGGGATTCGAACCCGGGCTCCGTTCGGACGAATGATCAGAGGCCATCGTTTAGACCACTGCGCCATCGGGGCGGCTCTCCTCATTCGATCAACGGGTTTTAGACAGAAGTAATTGTGAAATTTCTGTAAAATCTTTTGAGTGCTCTTGTAAAGCAAGCAGAAGTGGATTGGGTAAGCACTGTGTAGCAGTAATGCTTTACTGTAACAGGTAATTTTTATTTTTACATTTTTAGACAAGTGATATAGTAATACCGACAGGGGTGTAGAAAATATTAGTGGAACCCTGGGAAAGCCGCCCCGGTGGCGCAGTGGTCTAAGGCGCTTGCCTCTGATCATTCGTCCGTAAGGGGTCCGGGTTCGAATCCCGGTCAGGCATGGATGTTGTGTTTGTCTTACGGCGCTGGTTCTCTCCCTTCCCTGGAACCAGTGACCCTAAATTAGGGACGGGCGACTGCTTATAGCCCATTGAGTTGCTCACGGTGGTCGTTAAATCTCCAATAAAAAAAACTGTTGCGGTTCAAACGAAAAAATTGAGTTCATTCCGGTTCATACGTGGTACAAACGAATGGTGCAAAAAAAATTTAAAAATTCCATGGTGGGGGGGCTATCGTTTCACCAGCCCCCCCCCCCACTTTGTTTTTTAAATATCTCCAAAACTTTTGCGGTTCAAACGAAAAAAACCGAGTTCATTCCGGTTCATACGTGGTACAAACGAATGGTGTCTGAAAAATTAAAAAATTCCGTGGAGGGGGGGGGGCTGGTGAAATGCACCTCTGAACTACAACAACAAAAAGACGTCCGCACCATGCCAAGAGTTGTAGCTTGCCTAAGTGCACGTTTTATTCAGAGCAAAGATTGCGAAATAAATTTTTCATCCAAACCGAAACTAAACAACATATCCCTCTCTGATGAGATCAAGGTTCAACTTTGCACGAAGAAGGAACACAAGAACGCTAACCGAAAGTAAACAGCATACCCTTCTCTGATGGGATGAAGGTTCAACTTTGGCTGCACCAAGAACTCAGTAACGCTGTCTCGATTCTCTCAAACTTGTGATATACCGGTTACGTAAACGAATCAAAGAACTGTGAGTTTGTGATAATCAGAAATTACAAAATTTATGTACATCGCAAAAAGCGTATAAATGAATTAATTAGCTATTATCGAATTGGAAAAGCTTAGAAAATACAGTAAAATATCGGGACTAATGCAGAATTACGTATAAATATCAAAAAATATAACTGGAGTACGCATAGCCGAAGTTTCACTGAATATCTTTTTATTTCTACAAAGCAATGCTTAAATATAAAAATTTTGTTTAAACTGAAAACCACTAGATTGAAAAAACATTGCGCAGAAATTCAAATTGCTTGAATTTCAGTCTGTGACTTATACCTGTAACTTAACCCTCCTTTCGAGTTGCTTCTAAACTAAAGATTTTCCCACTGAAGAGTCCGCTACTTCTCTAACAGCTTGTACATTTTAGCTACACTGACAGTGAGTCACAGCAAAATTTATAGACAACCTTGATTGTAAAAATGGGGGGGGGGGGGGTGTAGAGAGAAAGATTGCAAGTAATTGTGGGGAACTGATATAAAGAAAGAGATTTAAACGAATACGTATTGTTGCTATATGTTGATCTAAGAGCTATTTTGTGTCAAATGATGAATCACAATGTGACGATTTTTTATAAAGATGACCTTCGAACTTTCATTGAGTGGAAAATTAAGGGAAAGGAGATTTTAAACATAAATTCTTTTGGTGATTCTTCCAACTTGGCCGTTCGGCTTCTAGGTTATTACAAAAGTGTGTTTTATATGCAACAAACTAGGAATATTAATCAAATTAGTTAACCATTTAAGCTACTGCTTCGAAAATCAAGAGTCAAAAAGTACCACTTCCGGTGGTGTACAAAATCTTCTTTTGGGTGTACAAAACTATGACATCACTCGGGCAGTGTTTTTTTTTTAATTTTGGAAAAGTGGCACTCCAAGTTCATGCTCGAGGGCCACAAAGGAGAGTCAAAAAGTACCACTTCCGGTGGTGTACAAAATTTTCTTTTGGGTGTACAAAACTAGGACAACACTCTAACAGTGTTTTTTTTTTTTCAATTTTGGAAAATTGGCTCTCCAAGTACATGCTCGAGGGCCACAAAGAAAAATCAAAAAGTACTACTTCCGGTGGTGTACAAAATTTTCTTTTGGGTGTACAAAACTGTACAAAACTGGTACAAAACTTTGGCAGTATTTATTTTCGATTTTGAAAAAGTGGCACTCCAGCATGTACTTGGAGTGCCACTTTTAAAGAGCCGAAAAGTACCACTTCCGGTGGTGTACAAAATTTTCTTTGGGGTGTACAAAACTGTACAAAACTAGTACAAAACTTTGGCAGTATTTATTTTCGATTTTGAGAAAGTGGCACTCAGCATGTACTTGGAGTGCCACTTTTAGAGAGCCGAAAAGTACTACTTCCGGTGGTGTACAAAATTTTCTTTTGGGTGTACAAAACTGTACGAAAACTAGTACAAAACTTTGGCAGCCTTGATTTCTTATTTTGGAAAAGTGGCACTCCAAGTACATGTATCTCTTATATGCGTCATAACGTGCGTAAAAATGTTTCGATTTCGATTAAATTTCAGTATGTGGTAGGGGACCACCTGGGGACGAACCCTATTGAAAATGGACGAAACGGGGTCAAAGGTCAGGACATACGATTGCGATCCATTCCATCGCCCTTATCCCATATTATTAAGGTGGACGTAAGTAATTTTGCTTCCTATACTTCCAATGGAAAAACTTTTGTAAACATTTTCTTCACAATATTTAATGTTTTCCCAAGAATGAAAATTTGAACATCGATTAAAATAAATTCATATTATAATTTGGAATACTTAAAATTTTCTAAAATATAACCATAATTATATTAAAAATCAATAACTTTTCCTTTGGTGGTGTTGAAACCAGAAAAAGGATGGCGCGACCTGTACTTTGATGACGTCAGTAGGCAAACAGATGTTGGATTGCATAATTATGGATATGTTTTAGAAAATATTAAGTATTCCAAGTTATAAAATGAAGCTATTTTAATCGATGTTCAAGTTTTCATCCTTGGGAGTGCATTAATTGTCCAGAAAAAAGATGGCGCGACCTGTATTTTCATGACGTCAGTAGACAAGCAAATGTTGGATTGCATAATTATGGTTATGTTTTAGAAAATATTAAGTATTCCAAGTTATAAAATAAAGATATTTTAATCGATGTACAAATTTTCATCCTTGGGAACGCATTAATTGGGAAGAAAATGTGTACAGAAATTTTTCCATTCGAAGTACAGGAAGCAAAATTACTTGACGTTCACCTTAAAGGAGCAATTCTTGTATGTATGTAAATTTTATTTTGAAAACGGCTCTGAGGAATTTGATGAAAGTCGTTAACCTACCGTTTCCTGGTACTAGAAATCGATTTAGCTTGATCTTGACTTTAGAAAATTATTTTAGTGGGTTAAATAACCACCCCGAATTACTACGTTTTTAGTGTAGTGTCATGTCGTCGTCCCATTAGATGGCGCGCGGTCACGCCATCTGTCTCATTACGTCACGCGTTGTATGTCGATCATATTAAAGTTTTATGACGTTACACTCTTGCGCGCAGATGGTCGCGATTCCCATCTGCCTCATTACGTCACGCGTTGTGTGCGTATGTTCGTCCTCAGAATAACTCGCGTAAAAATAGCTCGATTTCGTTGAAATTTTAGTATGTGGTAGGGGAACACTGGGAAGGAACCCTGTTTAAACTGAAATAGGGTCAAAGGTCAGGACATAGGAGCGGGATCCATTCCACTGCTCTTATGCGTCATAACTAACGTAAAAAAGGTTCGATTTCGATTAAATTTTAGTATGTGGTAGGGGACCACCTGGGGACAAACTCTATTGAAAATTGGCGAAATAGGGGTCAAAGGTCAGGACATAGGAGCGGAATCACTTACATCGCCATTATGCGTCATAACTTACGTAAAAATGTTTCGATTTAGATGAAATGTTAGTATGTAGTAGGGGCCTGCCTGAGGACGAATCCTATTGACAATGGGCGAAATGGGGTCAAAGGTTAGGACACAGAAGCGAGATCTATTCCATAGCCTTTATGCATCACAACTTACGTAAAATTGCTTCGATTGCGACAAAACTTTTTCATGTTATTTCGGAGGTATACCGAACCAGTTCTGTTGAATATCATCGAAATGGGTTCAAAGGTCAGGGCACAGGAGTGAGATTTATTCCACAGCAATTTTCCTATTAACTTGAATAATAACTTCAGTAATGATTTCTAGTATGTTGGAAAGCGTATCATAATCAATGCATTGCATGATTTTAATAACTTGTTTTTCTACGATTTACAATTTCGCCGCTAGAGGGCGTAAATGCAGATGATGTCGAATTCAAAAGTACGTTTTACTCCACATATTTGTTTCTAAACATCCGATTGAAAAAATTCTTTTATCTTTCGATTCCATTTATGTCGAAGAGTATTTTAGATATAGTTACTTTTTCAAATAACGCATAGATTTTCCGCTAGGGGGCATAAAAGTAAATTGCATTTTTTCCGATAACCTTCTTCTAAAACTCCAATTTGAAAAATGTTTTCTTCAGCGGATACACCACCTGATGGAAAATCTTCTGCATATAATTTCAAATTTTTGGTAAAGAATACTTTGGCCACCAGGGAGCGTATGCGTTAATTTTTGCTTCTGATGTATTTGCGATAAAATCTGAGCTTATAAAATATCGATTGAAAAATTCTTTCGTGGACTGATGCCACTCACATCGATAAACCTTTTCGGAATATTTTCTTCTTAAAATATTCCACAGTTTCTCCGCCAGGGGCGTAGATGGATATGTTATTTTTGTCAATATCTATACTTCTAGGGGTGTGATTCGAAAAATTCCTTCTTTTTCGAATAGTGTTTTCAGTGTGACATGTTTTTCGTATAATTTCAAAATTTTTAAGTAATTCATAGACTGTCCGCTAGGGGTCGTAGAGGTAAATTGCGTTTTCCCCTATATCTCTGCTTCTAAATCTCCGATTTGAAAAATTCTTTCTGCACCGCATACAGCTCCTGATGGGAAATCGTTTGCACATAATTTCTAATTTTTGTAGGAAAAAAATGGTTTGGCCACAAGGGGGCGTAAATCTTAATTTCCGCTTCTAATGTATTTGCAGCAAAATATGATCTTCTAAAATCTCGATTGCGAAAAAAGTCGTTTGTTGACCGATACTTCTCATGTCGACAAACCTTTTAGGAACATTTCTTTTTGAAATAATGCATGGTTTCTACGCCAGGGTGCGTAGATGTATACTTATTTTAGTCAATATCTCTGCTTCTTGGAGGACGATTTGAAAAATTCCTTCTTTGTTGGATAGTGTTTCCGATGCGAAATATTTCCCCTATAAATTCACAATTTTCAAGTAAATCGTAGACTTTCCGCTAGGGTTCACAAAGGTAAATTGCGTTTTCTGCGTTATTTCTGCTTCTAAAACTCCGATTTGAAAAATTCTTCCTGTATCGCATACAATACCTGATGGAAATTTTTTTTCACATAATTTCTAATGTTTGGTAAAGAATGGTTTGGCCACCAGAGGTCATAAGTGTTCATTTCTGCTTCTGATGTATTTGTAGCAAAATCTGGGCTCCTGAAAACTCGACTAATTTTTTTCTTGGGCCGATACCGCTCACATGAAAAAACCTTTTGAGAATACTTTCTTCCTCAAATAATGCATGGTTTTCCCACCAGGGGACGTACAGTCACATCATATTTTTGTCGACATCTCTGCTTCTAAGAGTCCGATTTGAAAAATTATTTCTGTGCTGGAGAGCGTTTCCGGTGCGAAGTGTTTCTCATATACATTCATGTTTTTCTTAACGCACAAATCTGCAACCAGAGGGCGTAAGCTCACGATTCCCTTTACAGCAATATCTGAATGAATAAAAACCCGATTGAAAAACTTCTTTCTTCCGTCAGATATTATTGTTTTCCATACCGGTTCCATTGACTTTGAATAGCTTTGATAAATATAATTTGCGTCAGAACGGATTCAAAAGACGTGCGTATTACACCCGAAAATTCGATGTCGTCTTTGTTTTTTGTTTTGTTTCTACAACCGATGAAAACAAATCTCGTTTAAATTTACTGAAAACCTTAGTAGCATTACTGAGTGTTTCACCACAAACGATACACTCGGGGATTGGGCATGTTTTATCACCATATAAAAAAAAGAAAAGAAAAAAACCTTAAGATAAATAACTATCATTATACTGCCGATGCACTAATTTTTGTTTCTTTTTTCGGGCTCAATGCTTTCACTACTTACACTCGTGGACGGAACACTCCGTACGAGGAACGTGTTCATCTTGAAGAAATAAAATGGTTTAATAGTAATAGAAAATAGCAAGACTGACTAGCAATCACAATTTTCGGACTACTTCAGAGAGCATTGATAGAACTGAAATAATTGTAAGACGCGGGACCTATATTCTTCAAAAGGAAGAAGGGACACATACACCGACTTATTTAAAATAAAGTCTAACAGTGGGTGGGTGCATCGGTACAATAAAAAAGTAATAAAGCGGAAGAAGCACTAACAAACAGGGACCAAAACGTAATAAAATAATAAAAGACACGGAAATTTTTTGCTAATTCCCTCACTTTTAAGGAAAAGCGTACACAGAGCATGCGGTAAGTGTAACAAAGAAACCTCACAGCGCAGCGGTTGAGGCGAGAAATACAAATATATCAGTAAGCAAAAATACGATATAACAACAACTGTGAGTAAATAATTTACATTTAATTTCTTAGAATACATAAAAATTCGCGGCCTGTAATAAAGAAGAAATAAGCATCATCTTATTTAACCAGTGCAGCGGCAGAGAATGAAATGCAAGCATATGAAACACAGTAACTGGGATAAAATTAAAAACAAAACTCGACAATTAATTTCTTACTATAGGATAATACGCAAAAGTTCGCGTCACACCTTTCACCTTGGGTGGGCGCTGCGGCACAATGGCTGCGGAACACTGGTCTAAGGCGTTATCTTTCTAGAAGAACTCATCTCCCTCTGGATAAAGGCACAATATTGTGCGGTGTATATGGTCCGCAAGCAGTCTCTGGTAGTAGACGGCGTCGCATGTTGGTCCATATGCACCAGGAGCCCCAATTCTCACCAGCTAAACATGCCCCGTATTCGGCTAAGATAGTGGTGTAGATCAGCTGTTCCCAAACTGTTTTGATTTTACAACCCCTTCAACATTATACTGTTATCGCGAATCCCTTTCAACACTCTATTGTTATCGCGAACCCCAGGACTTCTCCGCAAATGATACCCCGTGGGCGTGGATAGTCCTCACCTTCCGTGAATGAAAACCCAAATTTAATATAGTCTTCACTGCATATCTTTTATTTAGTACTAGTTGTAATGCCAATATCTTGAACCTTTTTAAGCAATGTTCCGGAATTTTTGACAGTTGAATGCGTTTTACGGGATTTTAGAAGATCATCTTGCGACACATTTGAAGAAAGAATATCATTCATTTGCTCCTCATTAGCACGTGTTACCATGGTTCCCGTCTTCACCCAGTGATCCCTGATTTCACAGTAAAAAATTACTAATGGTAGGTATTTCCATCCTGAAGTTAAAAAATTTTACGAGCTCTCACAACCCCAATGCTCCTTTAACGATGCACAGACTTTCGATGCTCTGAGAGTACGGGTGAGCATCAGCACGTGCGCACTCTGCAAGGTCATCCCACAAGCTAAAAACTAATCGATTTCTTTCTACTTCAGAGTCAAGTAGAACGAACTATTCCGTGGCCTTGTGATATCAAGGAGTAGTCTTTCCCTCGCTGCAGATGTCCGTCGCACAAGGATGTTTTTGAAACGTAATACAGCACCGACCACTCTTTCATGCACGCTGACTATATAAGAACGCGTGTCCCTCACATCTGCAAAAAAATAATTAAACTATTAACGCATTTCAACTTATTTGCTATTTAAAAAAAAAAAAAAACTTTATTGTAATTTTATGGAGACGCCATCACAGAATTTTTACTGCGAACACCTTGGAACACCTTCGAACCAATAAATGGGAACCACTGGTGTAAATGATAGATAGATGGTGTAGTACTTCATCAAAATGCTGCTTTTCAAAATCGCTTTATTGGTATAACGAAATAAAATAGACGTTCAGCATGGAGCGTCCTGCAAACAAAATTCAAACTGATAAAATCAATGATATTTACACTGCAATGAGAAATGTCGATGATACTGATATGCTGTAATTGAGCTAAATACACAGTAGGTGTAGGAGAAAACACCATAATTTGGCCAACGTGTCACATGACACTGAAGGAACATATTTCCAGGTACACTGTATTTGAAACTTAAAACGCATGATAAAGCAGGCACAGGTTGAGCAAAAACAAAGATGAAATAGAATGATAATTACATATATACATAGGTAACATTCCATAGCGCAGGCATACGCAGAAGCGAAACGACGACGATTGAAAAACATAGTATAACTTGTGCAACGAAGAAATATATACTACAATGAGAATTGTTAATGATAAGGAGATGTGCAATTGAGCTAAAAACACAACAGGTGTAGACGAAACACCGTAAGGTGGCCAGCATGTCACATGACACTAAAGGAACATATATGCAGACAAATAGTATTGAAAACTTAAAACGCATGATAACACAGCCACAGGTTGAGCAACACAATGATGAAATAGGATGACAATTATATACAGAGGTAACATTACGTAGTGTAGGCATACGTAAAAGTGAAATAACGACGACAGAAAAAACATTGTACAACTCATGCAACGGAGAAATTTATACTGCAATGAAAAATGTTAATGATAAGGAGATGCTACAATTGAGCTAAAAACATAACAGGAGTAGAATAAACACCGTAAAGGTGGCCAGCATATTACATGACACTGAAGGAGCATATTTTCAGGTAAACAGGATTGGGAACTTAAAGCGCACGTAAAACATGCACAGGTTGATCAACACAATAGTGAAAGAGAAAGACAATTCCAGACATAGGCGACTTTATACATTGCATACATACTCAATAGCTAAACAAAATAATAGAAAAACATGGAACAACTCGTGCAATGGATGAAATATCCTGCAATGAATAATGTAGATACTAGGAAGAAACTGCAATTGAGCGAAATATCAAATTGCTGATGATGATAGGTAGGTGGTGTAGTACTACAGCCGGTGAGGTAACAATATCTGAAAACACACGTGATACTAGCAATGAACCGAAAAAAGCACATTCCACTAACATTTGTTCATTTAGATTATTTTTTATTATGAGCAACACAACGGTTAATTGACTTTGCAAACACAAAAGCCGAAGGGTTGGTTGGTTGCTACCAGTTTTGGGACGCAAATGCCTAAGGAATAAACGGACCTAATTTCAAGATTATCGATAAAAAAAAAAAGAAAATAATCCGATATCAAAAGAGCAGCAAAACAGGTTAGAAACATATAATCCGAAAGTACGCAGAACACTTTAAAAGAACTAACAGGAATGATCTTCCAAAATATTACGCAAATGCCTTTGGGTAAGATTAGTAAATTAACAAGAAAGATGACACCGAATTTTCGGGTGTAATAAGCACGTCTTTTGAATGAATCCATTCTGACGCAAATTAAACTTATCAAAGTTATTCAAAGTCAAAGGAACCGGTATGGAAAACAATAGTATTTGACGGAAGAAAGAAGTTTTTCAAACGGGTTTTTAATCCCTCAGATATTGCTGTAAACGGAATCGTGAGCTTACGAACTCTTAGAAACAGAGTTATTGAAAAAAATAAGATGTGACTTTACGTCCCCTGGTGGGAAAACCATGCATTATTTTAGGAAGAAAATATTCTCAAAAGGTTTATCCATATGAGCGGTATCGGTCCAAGAAAAAAAAAAAAATTTAGTCGAGTTTTCAGGAGCCCAGATTTTGCTACAGAAATTAACACTTATGACCCCTCGTGACCAAACCATTCTTTACCAAACATTAGAAATTATCCGAAAAATTTTTCCATCAGGTATTGTATGCGATACAGGAAGAATTTTTCAAATCGGAGTTTTAGGAGCAGAAAACGCAATTCACCTTTGTGCGCCGTAGCGGAAAGTGATTGTACAATCATACCAATAATGATTTACTTGAAAATTTTGAATTTATAGGAAAAACATTTCGCATCGGAAACACTATCCAACAAAGAAGGACTTTTTCAAATCGGACTTTTAGAAGTAGAGATATTGACAAAAATAAGATTTACATCTACGCCCCCTGGCGTAGAAACCATGCATTATTTCAAGAAGAAAATCTTCCTAAAAGGTTTGTCGACATGAGTAGTATCGGTCAACAAACAACTTTTTTTTTCAATCGAGATTTTAGAAGCTCATATTTTGCTGCAAATAATCAGAAGCAGAAATTAAGACTTACGCCACCTGGGTGGCCAAACCATTTTTTACAAAAATTAGAAATTATGTGCAAACGATTTCCCATCAGGAGCTGTATCCGGTGCAGAAATAATTTTTCAAATCGGAGATTTAGAAGCAGAGAGAGAGGAGATATAGGGAGAAACGCAATTTACCTTTACGCCCCCTAGCGGAAAGTCTATGAATTACTTGAAAATTTTGAAATTATATGAAAGACATGTCACACTGAAAGCACTATCCAAGAAAGAAGGAATTTTTTAAATCGGACCCCTAGAAATAGAGATATTGACAAAAATAAGATATACATCTACGCCCCCTGGCGTAGAAACCATGCACTATTTTAAGAAGAACATGTTTCTACAAGGTTTGTCGACATGAGTAGTATCGGTCTACAAACGACGTTATTTTCAATCGAGAATTTAGAAGCTCATATTTTGCTGCAAATACATCAGAAGCGGAAATTAAGATTTATGCCCCCTTGTGGCCAAACCATTTTTTTTTCTACAAAAATTAGAAATTGTGTGCAAACGATTTCCCATCAGGAGCTGTATCCGGTGCAGAAAGAATTTTTCAAATCGGAGATTTAGAAGCAGAGATATAGGGCGAAACGCAATTTACCTTTACGCCCCCTAGCGGAAAGTCTATGAATTACTTGAAAATTTTCCAATTATATGAAACACATGTCACACCGAAAACAGTATCCAACAAAGAAGGAATTTTTCAAATCCGACTCCTAGAAGTAGAGATATTGACAAAAATAAGATATACATCTACGCTCCCTGGCGGAGAAACTGTGGAATATTTTAGGAAGAAAATATTCCGAAAAGGTTTATCGATGTGAGTGGCATCAGTCCACGAAAGAATTTTTTCAATCGAAATTTTAGAAGATCAGATTTTATGGCAAATACATCAGAAGCAAAAATTAACACTTACGTCCCCTGGTGGCCAAATTATTCTTTACCAAAAATTCGAAATTATATGCAAAAGATTTTCCGTCAGGAGATGTATCCGCTGAAAAAAAAAATTTAAATCAGAGTTTTAGAAGAAGAGTTATCGGGGAAAATGTAATTTACTTTTACGCCCCCTAACGGAAAATCTATACGTAATTCGAGAAAGAAACTATATCTAAAATACTTTTCGACATAAATGGAATCGAAAGAGAAAAAATAATTTTTTCAATCGGATGTTTACAAGCAAATATGTGGAATAAAACGTAATTTTGAATTCGACATCATTTGCATTTACGCCCTCTAGCGGCGAAATTGTCATCGTAAAAAAAAACGAAATTAAGGATCATCATTCGCATATTTAAAACTTCCGAATGCAAAAAGAATTTTTCAAATCGGACTAATAGTTGCAGAGATACCGTGGGTACAGACGGACGGACAAACCGATAACATAAACACGATCTTTTTTTACAAAAGACGTGCTAAAAATACGAGCACAGTCACAAATCTAACAAGTTAGTAAAATCATGCAATGCATTGATTATGATACGCTTTCCAACATACCAGAAATCATTACTCAAGTTATGAGGATAATGGCTGTGGAATAAATCTCGCTCCTATGTCCTGATCTTTCACCCCATTTCGATGATATTCAACAGAACCGGTAAAGTATACTTCTTGAACAACATGATAAAGTTTTGTCTCAATCGAAGCATTTTTACGTAAATTATAACGCATAAGGGCGACGGAATGTATCCTGATCCTATGTCCTGGCCTTTGACCCCATTTCGCCCATTTTCAATAGGGTTCGTCCACAGGTGTCCCGTACCACATACTGAAATTTCATTGAAATCGAATCATATTTATGCACGTTATGACGCATAAGGGCAATGGAATGGATCCCGCTCCTATGTTGCGACCTTTGACCTCATTAACCCCATTTTTAATGAGGTCCGTCTCCAGGTGGTCCTTTACCACGTACTAAAATTTCATTGAAATCGAACCATATTTACGCAAATTATGACGCATATGGACAATGGAATTGATCCTGCTCCTATGTCCTGACCTTTGATCCCATTAACCCCATTTTCAGTAGGGTTCGTCCCCGAGTAGTCCTCTACCACATACTAAACTTCGATCGAAATCGAGCCATTTTTACGCGAGTTATCGTGCGGACAGACGGACGGACGGAAAAAGCTGGAGCATATACGTTTGTTCAACCTACGGTTGGAAAGCGTGAACAACAATATTTTCCATTGATGTTGACAAACGTAATGAGTTGTATGCTTCTCAGATTTCGATACCTTATTAGCAATCAGTCGAACAACTGCTGACAGTGAGCACCCCACCAGCTTTGCTGTCTCGGAAACGCTCTGACCCAGTTGCTTGGCCATTACAATTTGGCTTTTGTCAAACTCGCTTAAGTCCGCTGCCTTCCCCGTCCGAAGAACAACAATTAACAGAGTTCAGTATCAGGCGCTATTTATACCGTTTCATGACCTTCATAGGCACCGTAGTTTACCTGCAATTACTTCGATATGCATAGAGATGCACTGGTTACGTTTTGGCTCTTCAGTGTATATCTACAGGGTTGGACAGCTCAGAGACGTAAACGTTTAATGCAGCTGCGTACGTCGCAATACGCTAAGGTATCTGCCACTTTTTTTTTTTTTTTTGAAAAAGCTTTGTTTAGAACCTCAAGGTGTTGTTTAAGTACATTTAACAGGGCTGCATGAGGCCTAGGGGTCAGCGTTCGTGACTGCCATGGAGATAACCTCAGGTTCGATCCTGGGCCGGTACGAACGTTCGAACCACTAAATACCTGCCGTGTGTCGGATGGGCACGCTAAGCCGTCGGACCCCGGGTACTGGCCCCCCGGTAATAAATAAGGACGTCTTCCTGCCCCTTTCTACCTCGCTTCCGTGTCACTTTCCTATCGGGCACTCTAGCCCAAATCTCCTAGCTTCCTATTTCTAACGGTTGTTTAAGACCTGGGATCAGACACTCCCTTCCTAAAATTCTCTACATATGATCTGATCTAAGTGCATTTTAATTGTTTTGATGCAAAACGTTTTTCAGGGTGACGACGAAATAAGTGACCTAACGGACTTCGAAAGAAGGCTAATTGTTGGTGGGCGGCGAGTTGGTGCCTCGGTGACAACAATCGCCAGGGTAGTGGGATTATCGAGAGCTACTGTATCTAGCTAGCCTCATGACAGCATACTATGTTCGTGGCAAAACCTCGTAATCCGTAATAAGAAGACCACGGCGCCGAAAATTATGGCGGAGCTCATTCTGCATCTCCAGACCCCAGTCTTAACTAAAACAGTGCGCCGGTTTTCAACAAATTTTATTTAAGAAAATAGGCCGGTAACTCCATAAACAAGATATTCATGTCAGATCGGTTACTACAAAACCTCTGGGACCTGAGTGTTTGCAAAACGGCGACGGTAGTGGTGCCAGGAACATACAACGTGCACTGCCGATGCATGGAAGCGGGTAATGTGGTCGGATGAATCCATATTCACACTATTCCCCATCGCAGGACGTGTTTACGTCTGAAGAACACCATCATGAGCGTACAACCCAGACTGTCTGCTGTCATTTATGTTTAACGGCTTCATCAAGTCACCCCTTTGTATATTATTGTACATAGCGTTTTGTGTAGTCCTTTTTGTTAGTGTGTTTGTTTTCTTTGAGTAAACTGGACACGCATTGTGCCCACATGCAGCGTGATACCCAACAGCGCAGCATAGTGGTGGTTCTGTCATGTTCTGGGCTGTCATATCGTGGTTTTCAGCAGGTCTCCAGATCACCTTGAAAGGACGAATGACTGGCAGGGCGTATGAAACCATTTCGGCCGACCACGTCCATCCCATGGCTCAGACATTGTTTCTTGCAGGGGATGTCATCTATCAAGATGGTAATGCCCCAATTCACAGAGCTCGGAATGTCCAATCATGGATTGAGGAACATCAGGACGAACTTTCACACCTTCCTTGTCCTCCCCAATCACCAGACTTAAACATCATCGAGCCACTGTGGTCTGTGTTGGAAAACAGAGTAAGATCCCTTTATCCTCCTCCTGCATGTTTCAAGGACTTGGAGCAGTTTCTGTATAAAGAATGGTGTAACATCCCACTAACCACCATACTGGATCTGTATGCGTCCTTTCCAAGGAGGATTCAGGTGGTTTTGAATGGCAAAGGTGATCCCACACCCTATTAGGTAGGTAAAACCTTCTTTTTCTAGGTGTTCACATTATTTTGTCCAACCCCTGTATGTCCCCTAATGTTAAGAGTGCGAAACCATGAAAGTACTCTAACGTAACCTGGTAAAAGTCCTCTTATGTAAGAGTCTGCTTTTTTATTAGAAGTTTCCTAATATGAAAATTATGTATTGTTAGAAGTTCTCTGAAGTGAAAAGCTTGCGTTATTAAAAGTCCCCGTGAGGTAAAAGTGTGTACTGTGTTAGTAGTAGCCGAATGTGAAAAGTGGGCATTATTAAAAGACGGTAACGTTAAGTGTGCATTATTTGCACTATTGGAAGTTCCCTAACGTAAAAGTGCGCAGCACTGTTCGATGTCACCTAAACTGAAAAGTGTGCATTATTCTAAATCCACTAATGCGAAAGGTATGTATTATTAGAAGTCCTTTGATATGAGTGCATTATTAGAAGCGTCTAACCTTATTAGAAATCCCTTACCTAAAAGTGGGCGCCACTAGCCATCCTCTAACGTAAAATTTGTGCATTATTAGAAGACCCCTTACGTAAAAGCGGGCATTACTAGAGCCTCTAACGCAGAAAGTGTTCATTATTTGAAGTACAGAAGGCAAGTCGTGATAGCGAAAAGCAGCGGCAGATTTACCACTAGGCTAAGTAGGCCGCTGCCTAGGGGCCCCAGGTGTAGAATCCAGAAAAACGGCGAGCATGGAACAGAAAAACTTAGAAAAGGGAGGTACCGTTATTTTAATTTACTTGAATAAAATAAAGTAGTGGTAATTTTTTATTACATCTTGAACGATAACTAAAGAAATAAGAACGTAATAATAGCTCCATTGCGAGCACGACCGTGTTCGTACGAGTGCGATAGAGAGCGCATTCGTAATGTAAAGTGTTGTTCCTGGATAAGCATGAACCTCTTTGATTATTTTTACAAATATTTTTTTATAACCTTTACTTTAATAACAAGTTAAATCAAAATAATTTTTATTTAAATAATACTCAGGGCCGGATGAAGCTCTTGCGGGGCCCAGAGCAAAATTTCATTCCGGGCACTAAAAAATAAATCTCATATTTTAATAGAGTCGTTTCTGAAAATTATCGTTCGTGAGGAAGGCACACGAACACTACCGGAAAGACAAAACGATTATCTCAAAGAAGGATTTGCTTTAAGCTTAAGAAAAAGACCATAATACGGACTGAAAGTTCAGAGAGAGAGAGAGAGAGAGAGAGAGAGAAAAGAGAAAGACAGAAAGAAAGAGAGAGAGAGAAAATGAGAGGGAGAGAGAGGAAGAGAGAGAGAGAGAGAGAGAGAGAGAAAGAGAAAGACAGAAAGAAAGAGAGAGGAAGAGAGGGAGAAAAGAGAGAGAGAGAGAGAGAGAGGAGACAGAGAAAGAGAGAGAAGAGAGAGAAAGAGAGAGAGAAGAGAGAGAAAAAGAGAGAGAAAACAGAGAGGGAAAGAGATAGAGAAAGATAGAAAGAAAGAGAGAGAAAAAAGGGGGAGAGAGAGAAAGGGGGTAAGAGATAGAGAAAGAGAGAAAATGAGAGGGAAAGAGATAGAGAAAGAAAGAAAGAGAGAAAAAAAGAAAAGAGAGAGAAAACAGAGAGGGAAAGAGATAGAGAAAGATAGAAAGAAAGAGAGAAAGAGAGAAAATGAGAGGGAAAGAGATAAAGAAAGAAAGAAAGAGAGAGAAAAAGAAAAAGAGAGAAAAAACAGAGAGGGAAAGAGATAGAGAAAGATAGAAAGAAAGAGAGAAAAAGGGAGAGAGAGAGAGAAAGGGGGTAAGAGATAGAGAAAGAGAGAAAATGAGAGAGAAAGAGATAGAGAAAGAAAGAAAGAGAGAAAAAAGGGAGAGAGAGAAAGAGAGAAAATGAGAGGGAAAGAGATAGAGAAAGAAAGAAAGAAAGAGAGAGAGAAAAAGGGAGAAAGAGAGAGAAAGAGAGAAAATGAGAGGGAGAGAGAAATAGAAAAAAGAGAGAGGAAGAGAGATAGAGAAAGAGAGATAGAGAAAGAGAGAAAAAGATAGGGAGAGAGATAGAGAACGAGAAAGAGAGAGTAAAAAGTGTAAAAATCTACGATTTTCTTTCCTGGGAGAAGAGGTTTAGGTTGCATTGTGACTCTTATAACAGCTTATTCACAAAATGATAAAAAGATACCTGCTTAGCGAATATTTTTGTATACGAAATATAATAAGGATCCCTCTAAAATAAATTGGTATAAACAGTTTTTTCCCCTGATACATGTTTAGTGATTGTTTTTTAATGCACAGTGGAGTAACTGACAAATTAGTGACATTTCTAAAGTTTTATACGTGTACATATATGAAAGTTGCCTTTTTTTCTTTTTTTTTTTCAATTTCTTGTAATGTTGGAAAAGTGGCCTCCATATGTAGTCCGAAAGTAACTTGGATATCGTTCTTTTTATTTCCTTAAATTTAAGTACCAAGTTTTCACACAAATTGTTGGATATATAAAAGTAGGGTACCACAAAATGATGAAATTTAATTTGCTATTTCATGAATGCAGAAAAGATTAAAGTGGTTACAAAAATCTTTTCCAATCTGCAAACCTCAGTCTCCGTACGACGAACAGTGGGTGGGGGGTAACGTATTTAAAAATGGGGAGATTGGAAACAAACAAAATATTCAAAAATATATTTTTAAGGGCCTAGCGCCCCAAAAGTTACAAGAAAATATGTAGTTAAATTTTTTTTTACCGAAAAGTATTTTGTTTTCTAAACTGCGGGGGCCCCTAAAGGCGCGGGGCCCGGGGCACCGCCCCGGTTGCCCTTATGGTCCAGCCGGCCCTGATAATACTTATATAACAATAAAATTATACTACCAATTATTATATTCTTGACTTAAAGATAAGTTTACTAGAAAATCTTATGGGAGCAAATTCAAATATGGGTGTCGGGTGGGGGGGGGCATAGAAAATTTGGCCTAGGGCCCCAAAAGCCTTAAATCCGGCGCTGGCAAAAAGCATCCTGACGGAAAAATGTATTTTCAATCAGCCATTTAGAAGCAGCTAGAAAGAATAAAATGTCGGAGTAAATAAGCATGTGTGCATTTACACGTCCTAGCAACAAGACCGTGATCCAAAAAAGAAATTTGGGGATTATTGTTCTTATAGTTAACGGAAGAAAAATATTATATTAATTATTAATATCAATTAAAAATATTATATATATTGATCAAAAATATGTATTAGGTACAGATATATTGTGTTCACAGACGGACGGACTGACACGGCAATAATAGTACGAACTTTAAGACTTCATAATGAAATGCTAATTATCCAGCGTTGCAAGGAAATAGCATTTTCTCGTGGGACCAATGTGGATGCGAGTAGGGAGCGGAGAAGTCTAAAGTTGAAAAATTTTCCAGAGTTCCAGTCAGGTTCCGGTACGTCTGCACTTATATGCTTTGCGTTTAGGAATGCTCTGTGTTCCGATAAAATCACAAACTGCAACAGGGGAGTTATCGCTCTGATACATTACAAGGAATTAGCTTGAGTAAAACAATTTTTTCTTAGAGTATCTGGATAAGATAAATAAACAAAACAAAGCAAAAATGGAAAAAGAAAATGAGAAGCTAGCTCAGTGACACATGATCTGCAAATCATCGGCCATAGATTTACAGAACACTGCTGCGGAATAGAACGTGATCCACTTTCGGGGCCTTCCCTCGTATCTGGGCATTACGAATTTGTTTTTATCAGATAATCTTATTTCAGTTTCGATCTGTTACTGATTACGCCTAAATCTGACCTCGACAACAAGGCAAAAAGTATGACTTCGATTACAGAGTTCAAGGCTACAAAAAAAAAGGGGGGGGAGAAAAAAATGCAGCGCAGCGTGAAAACAGGCCTTCATGAAATCACGTGCTGTTTTTACTGGCTCTTTGTAGTACCATCTGCGTAAATACCAAAGCTCAGTGCTTGACTTTCTTGTTACAATTCTCCCAAATAGCGACGAAGATAAATAACAACACTGAACAAAAATGAAAAGATATAAATAGCACTCAATAAAGTAAAAACAAGTGAATGAATAGAACTGAAAAATAGTATGCATATAATGCGTGATTAAAAGTATCGAGACGGGATTTATTTAAAAAAAAAAAAATCAGACTTACAGATTTGAAATTTCATCGCCTTCGAAGTAGTCCCCTTCAGAAGCCACACACTTAACTCAGCGCTGTTCCTACCGCTCGAAGCCTTTTTTGCTGTCATCTTATGAAATAGCAAACAGTTGCTTCGTCGCATTCTGTTGTATCTCCTCCATGTCTGGAAAGCTTTTTCAAGTAATATTTGAATTTTGGAAAGAGAAAAAAGTCGCAGGGAACGAGATCTGGAGAACTGGCTGGCTGTCGGATCTGTGCAGTGCGGTGCTTAGCAAGAAACTGCTGCGCAAGTTGCCATGCATGGGCAGGCGCGTTGCTCTCGCGCAATGACGGCCTCTTGCGACGAACTGCATCCCTCAAACACCGCAAAACTTGACAGTAGTACCCCCTTTGTATGAAAGTCAAGCCACCAACAAATTTTCATTCCTGCCGTTCACCATGTAACGTCGTGCGTGTCGACTTCTTGATTTTTTGAAGAATACCATTGACATTGTGTTTAGAATATTCATAGTCTATATGGCAATGTGAATAATCTTCTTTAACTCCTTTCTATATAAGTTATGGGAAGAGGAATGGGTTATTGAATACAGAGATTAAAATTTGTGATATAACGGATGAGCGGCATTCATGGAGATCAAATGACAGGTGACAGGTGTCACTCTGTCTTCCATTAGGCCAGTCCAGACATTAACCTTCGGGCTGTCTCTCTCGGGTGCTACGACCACATGGGGATTTTCCGTGTCCCAGATTCGGAACTTACGCTGAACTGTTGTTAAATATTTTGACTCCTCAAACCAAAACACACACGCTGCTTTCCCCATTGGGGAAGCCATGTTTGTTCTTTTCCGTGTTTGACGAGATTTTTCATTACGTGAGACACCTGGCGCCATCTATCATCTGACTTAACAAACTTTAACACTTGCCACGTCTCTTGACGTTTAAAGTAAGTTATTTTTTCTATCGTATTTATTTTAGTAGCATACTGAAGTTGTATACTTCATTTATAGACACCCTGTATTTTGAATTCGATAGCATGTGTATTTACGCCCTCAAGAAGCGAAGTTGTGCATCGGAAAGAAACCGGGAAGCATATGATCGTCGTTCTCATATTTCGGGCTTCCCAACGCTAAAAGAATTTTCCAAATCGGACTAATATTTGCAGAGATATTTTGCCCACAGACGGACGGACGGAAAAAGCGATGCTATAAACATGTACATTTTCTTACAAAAGACGTGCTTAAAAACACCAAACAGGGTAGAAAAAGAACTACGATTAACACCGAACAAGAGAGGAAAGAATCAAGCTTAGCTCTCAACAAAAGTGAAATGGTGCATAAATAACACAGAACTAGAGTATAAAGAATCAAAGTTAACACCAAATAAGACTATCTGCGTATGAAAAGGACGAAAAAAAAATCCCATCGAACAATGGTGGGAGAAAAACAAATAAATTGCACTGAGTTAGAATGGGGATATGCATTCTGTTATTACGCGTAAAAAACGTCATGGAATGGCACAAACATGTGCGAAGCTTCATACATATCTTTCCGAAACTCGGTATCCACATCTTTTAAATATTTTTTCAAGTCACGGATTGGGGTCGTATGTATATTTCGTGGCTTGAAATCATTATTTGTGCTTTGAAAAAGAAATATGTCAATAAACTCTGCACCTACAACTAATACAGAACACTTAATGCTTCTGAAGTGTGGTTTCATGAATGCGAATCTTCAGGAAAACATGAATCACAGTATTTGTCGAAACTACACATGCGTCGAAATCCGTAAACATTCCATCTCGAGAAAGGCTTCAGAAGAAGAGTAACGTAGACATATTTCTTTTTTCATTAAACTTATTTGTGTGCGCTTCTTCTCAAACGAAGATAAACTCGCTAGGCGGGAATCTCAAGATTTTCTTTTTCGGGTACTTGACCCACTTTTTCCAATCTTGTTACATTAGGTAAAACTTTTCAAATCTAATCTTACGGCGTCTTCTGTAACACTATCTCTTAACAGCTTATAGTCTCGGAATAGAATTACTCAGCCAGCACGGTCTTCTAAGACGAAATTTAAAATCTAAAGGACAAGTTTTGCCGCGATATTGTCAAGCTTTGAAGCACTTTATAGTCTCAATTGCATGGTATCTTTCATGTGTGAGTTACATACTAATGTTTGTATGTACTGCATTATTCTCTCAAAAGTGCAAAACTGTATATACACAATGTGCCCGTTAAGTAGCGAGACTTGATTTTTTATGGTACCTCCCTTTGAATAAAAATAACAAAGGTGATTATAGTTTTGACCACTAGAGTGTGCTGTAATCACAGGAGCAAATTTCGAGGCGGGTGACACAGCAATTTTCGTGTGGCCACCGTTGAAGCAAGACTGTGTGAGTGGAGTGTGTCATAAGTTGCGTAATGGAGTAGAGAGTTCCGATAAAATTTTACTGTAAGTTAAGGGACACTGTCACCAAAGTGTGACAAGACCTAGAAAACGGTTACCACAATGACTGTCTGAGCCGTGAACAGGTATTTCGCTGATCTTCAACGTTTGAAGATGGGTGGGAGTCCCTCGAGGACAAAACCACGCACAGGGACGTCCAGTTTTTGCACGGACAAATGAAAATGTGGTGAAGGCTAGCGAAATTAGTGCCCATGACCGGAGAATAACCGCTACTCGCTGAACAGTTTGGTATCGGTAAAGAAACACACAGGGTAATCTTAGAAAGCCGACCCGGTGGCGCAGTGCTTTAAGCACTGGCTTATGACCATTCGTTTGAGATGGGTCCGGGTTTGAATCCCGGTGTGGCATGGATGTTGTTTTTGTCTTACGGCGCTGGCTCTCTTCCTTCCCTGGAACCAGTCGCCCTAAATTAAGGACAGGCGACTGCTTACAGTCCATTGAGTCGCTCACGGTGGTGCTTAAACTTTCAATAAAAAAAACCTCAGAAATAGATATTCAAAAGAGGAAGATTTGTTCGAAGTTTGTGCCGCACACATTGACACACGAACAGGGAGAGCACCGGGTTGCATGTTGACTATGAAGCAGTTTCTAGCTACGAAGTCGGTCTGTGTGGTCGAACATCCACCCTACTCGCCAGATTTAGCACTCTCAGACTTTTTCCTTTTCCCTAAGTGAAGTATGCCTTAAAAGGGAGAGATTCAGCGACATTGAAGACATTCAACGAGGTGTGACTAACAGACAGTGGAAATCCTGAACCGGAACCTCCGGTTCAAGATTTCCACCGTGCCTTCAAACACTTGTACGAAAGGTATCGCCGTTGTGTGGAGTTGGAGGGAGATTATTTTGAATCTGTGTAAGTGAAAACTCAAAATATAGTTTGTTGTTTTAATGTAATTATTTTTTGCTCATCACTTAACGGGCACTCTGTGTATGACGATCCCCTCACCTTTTTAACAAAATCAGAATGCCCTCAACTTAGTTCTAAACCATCTCTGAAAAATGCGCTGATTTATGTTTATTACCAAAAATTAGGATATATAATTTGATTTATATTACCAAAATATTAGATAGAAAAAGTATAATGGCTTGGAATATTTCAATATCATGCGGTAGCTCTATTTCAACTGATCAAATGAAAGAGTAAACAAGTTAGTAAAATCATGCAATGCGTTGATAATGATACGCTTTCCAACATACCAGAAATCATTAATCAAGTTATGAGGATAATTGCTGTGGAATAAATCTTGCTCCTGTGCCCTGACCTTTGACCCCATTTCGATGATACTCAACAGAACTGGTTCAGTATACCTCCGGAATAAAATGAGAAAGTTTTGCCGCAATCGAAGCATTTTTACGTAAGTTATGACGCATAAGAGCGATGGAATGGATTCCGCTTCTATGTCCTGGCCTTTGACCCCATTTCGCCCATTTTCAGTAGGGTTCGTCCCAAGGTTGTTCTCTACCACATACTAAAATTTCATCAAAATCGAACCATTTTTACTCGAGTTATCGTGCGGACAAACAAACAGACAGACAGACGGACAAAGCTGGAGCATATACACTTCTTCAACCTACGGTTGGAAAGCTTAAACAATTAATGCAAAAATAATTCAGTTCAAGAAAAGAAGAACCCCTTTTATTACACGACAATGATTCCCTTCTTTTCTTTTCACACTGTCACTTTAAAGAAGTATAAAAGAGAATAAATTAGAAATCTAAAGTATGAAAAAAATCTGGCTGCAATCACGATGAAAGAGATGCAACTGAGAAAAGAAAAAAAAAAAACTTGCTTTTGAAGATCTGAAGCAGGTTCTGCACTGGATTCTTTTTATTTTATTCAACCACTTCTTTATCCACTTTTAACCTAACGTTGCTGCTAATATTGTTCAGTCGGTAAAAAAAATCGCTAACTCATATATTTCTTCGCAACTAGGGAATTTTGCTTTTGACAGAGAGCCCTTCGGAGCCATAAAGAGTGTGTTTTTGTACTCGTGAATGAAAAGGGACTAATATGTAACAACGAAAAAAATGTAACTGAAAATCGAAATTACTATTAAATTCTTTTTTGAACTTGTGGATGAAAGAAGGCTAAATAATAATTCACACTGAAACAGAGCGCTTTTTTTTTTTTTAACTTATCATTTTAAGAGCTTAAGGAAACAACTTCAAAAATTGGACTGCAGGGATTAGTTCACCCCCTCTTTTATTTTACCTTTCATGTCTTGTATACGGACTTTATTTCTACAAGATGAATTTTCCTTTTTCTTTACATTCACAAGACTCAAGGTAAAAATGTTACATGAAATGCTGCAGGCGCTGTTTGCATTCTTGGAAACGGGCAGCAAAGGAAGGGTCATCACAAATTTGTGCGACGAGATGGTTTCATCAGAGGGAACGTGGAGCTCCCTAGGAGAGGATTAACGGGAATCGTGAGTGGAAGCAAGGCGCTTGAGCGATCGCCAGCGAAGGAGACGAGGGGTTAATGTCGTAGTAGCGAGAAGTGACCCTGATCTCCTGGGATGGATATCCCGAGTAAACGATATTAGAGTTCTAACTGACGAATAAAGTCTGAGACTTATAAGACCGTTCCGGTGGCGCAGTGGTCTAAGCGATGGCTTCTGATCATAAGTCCGAAAGGGGTCCGAGTTCGAATCCCGGTGAGGCATGGATGTTGTGTTTGTCTTACGGCACTGGCTCTCTCCCTTCCCTGGAACCAGTGACCCTAAATTAGGGACGGGCGACTGCTTATAGCCCATTGAGTTGCTCACGGTGGTCGTTAAAACTCCAATCAAAAAAAAAAAAAAAAAAAAAAGACCCAAAAGTTCACAATCTAATTCAGATAACAAACACTACGGGAAAGCACCGAAGAATAAAAAAAAATTACCTTTTTTTGTTTGTAAAACACAAGACAGAGGAGTGCAGAAAAAGTGTGTACAAGCAAAACTGAAACCACACTCTCAAAACAAATTTTCATGCACATTACAAAAGAGTAAGCGCTGTGGCCAACTCTTTAGGCCTGCGTGCCACAACGGAAGATCAACACTCAGAGCCGTCAAAGTACACAGAACAAATAACTCTATTAAATAAAGTCACTAGATAATACCAGTCCTGCACTAAATCAAGAATCTAAGGTAGGGAATGCAAAACCTAATAAAAGTGACATGTGAGTTACGAAAAAGCAGGACGGCAATCAACTGCTATTACGGAAGTATGACCCAACAATTCATTAACAAAACCATAGAAAACACTACATAAAAAAAAAACACCGAAGAAAAAAGGAAATTAAACACATGACGAAATTAATGCAGAAAAGGTCTGCACAAGTGAAGCTGAAGATCACACTCAAGACAAAGTGTCACATACAAAAGAGGCGAGTTGATCAACGTTCTTGGTCGTCGTGACACAGCAGAAGAAACAACACTCATAGCCGAAGACTCAGTGGTCTAAGCGATGGCCTCTGATCATTCGTTCGAAAGGGGTCCGGGTTCGAATCCCGGTGAGGCATGGATGTTGTGTTTGTCTTACGGCACTGGCTCTCTCCCTTCCCTGGAACCAGTGACCCTAAATTAGGGACGGGCGACTGCTTATAGCCCATTGAGTTGCTCACGGTGGTCGTTAAACCTTCAATCAATCAATCACTCAAATCATAGCCGAAGAAACACGCAGAACAAATGACCCTAATTAAATGTAAACACATTCTCATCCTAGTTTTACACAAAGGCAGGCAGTTAATGTAGGAAATAAAACGACAATGAGAAATAACATGTGAGATGCAATGGAAACAGTGCAGTGACAGGTAAAATAAAAAAAAAAAAAAATACAACACAACACAAATTGACTGACACTGCAAGACAGCGACAGAAGAAACAAAACTGTACTACTGAAAAGATGCAGCAGCGGCCGAAATATTAGTACAAGAAGAACATAAAAAACACAAAGAGCGGTGCACATAAAGAGGGGTGCGTTAACCAACCGCTATAACTAAAAACAAAATACGAAGTGACGTATGTATGTCAGAAAGAACACTATACAGAAGAATACATGATAATAAAGGAAAAAACCGCTGCATCAGACAAATAAATGTAGGCAAAAAGGCACACGAGGTTCACAAAAAAATCACACTCAATTCAAATTTCCACACTCAAAACAAGAAGTCACGCGTTGACAAACTCCGAAAGCCGACTTAGCGCTATGGAGAGAATCACGCGGAAACAAGAGCATATAATGAATAAAGTTCTTCTACCAGCTAAGCTAATTATAATGAATAAAGCTTTCAACTAAGCTAAGTATAATGTTTTATAATGCTTCGGCTACTGAATTATATGCTTGTACTAAGCTTCTAATAGTGAATTCAAATGGTTGTTGTTACTAGTTAATTAAGATCATGAATAAAGTCTCCTGCTAGTAGTGTAGTAATAGTATTGAACAAACTTATAATTGGTAGTAATGTTGTTGCAGTAATTAGGATGAATAAAGTCTTAACGCTGGTTGTTAATAGTAATAAACTAATGACATAAACCTAACAGCCAGACAGAGATCTGACAAGAACTATGAATTGAGAAAGACGTACTTACGAAAAGCTCTTTTATTATGTAACTCTTGATCATCCAACGCACACACACAACTCGTTTCACAATAATGAAGAATCAAACTAATCACATAGAACGAAGCTCTCAATACAACAACAACAACAAACTCTCTCTTTCACATAAACCAACGCTCTCCGTACAACAACAAACGCTCTCCGTACAACAACAAACGCTCTCCGTACAACAACAAACGCTCTCCGTACCTCAACAACAAACGCTCTTCGTACAACAACAAAGGCTCTCCCAGATATCGCTGAATGCGCCTATTTATACTGGCTACCACCACGTCATGACTTACACTCATTGCCAGATCTCATTCAGCGGGTGAAATAACATCTCGTTCAGTAAGAAGATAATTTACATAGTAAAATAAAATAACCAGAGATAGTAAAATCAAAAGGAAAGTGAATCGAGAGTATACGTTACAAGCACAAAGCACCATAACACATTGAAAACAACACAAAGTACGTCCAGTCGTGCACGGCAACAGAAGGCTGGCCCGAGAAAAAATACAATATTACAGGAAAAACCCAGACAGGAGAAACGCGAAGCAAGACGTAGAACCCGAGCTTGAGTGCAAAGAAACACAAAAACGAAAACGCAAAAAGTGCACTCAAAACATAATCAAAGACAAAACTGCCTTGACTGATTACTTCACTACACGTGTAGTCGCATAGAGTCAAGAAAAAACACAAGAGGCACTGTAAAATAATGAGCACAAGGCAAAGGAGCCCCGCAAGAGGGGCAAATGAGAATCCCTAAAAAGGAAACCCTCATTGCACGGTCAACACCAAAACAAAACAAAAAACCTGAAATAGTGCGTTGACCAACTCCTTGGGTTAACGTAACCCAATAGACAAGATACGCACGAGAAGCACACTGTATAGAAAACGAGAGATAAGGCTGAGTACTCAAAGAAAAACAGAACGAGACCAGCAGGGCCACACTAAGTAATTCACAGTGCATAAAAAAAAACAAAGAAAAAAAACAAAGCAAAACAAGTGAGCATGAAACACAGGGCATGAGAAAAAAGGCTTCCTAAACTGCGGAGCCAACTGAAACACGAAAGTAGAACATACACAAACCAGTAAAAAACAAGATTATCACATTAGCAGTCTAGGTAAAATACAATCACAATATTAATAAAAACTCACACAGGAGCAGAGCGAGTAGGACAGCCGCCATCCGAACAACTAAACAAAACACGTGCAAAAAGCAAGAGCAATTACAAAAACATGGGAATACCACATACAGGAACACAGTACAAAAAAGAAAATCAGAAACAACAACAACCAAACAAGCACAAAAGAAACACAACACACCAAAAAACTTTGCAAAACTAGACAATACAGACTAGCCCAACGGAAAACAACAACACCCAACAAGCATCACACTATTACAAACAATAACACTGATCACAAACAATTGGTGGCGAACCAGTACAACAAAACACCACAACAAGAAATGCGTCGGCCAACAACTGTGGCCGACGAAAACATAGAAAGCAAGCACACAATAATACATAGACAAACAACTCAACTAAAATACCGACACAAAAAAAGAAACAATAACCGATTGCACAGCACCACCAAGAACCCACCACCAAGAACCAAAAAAAAAAAAAAAACACACAGAACGCAGCAACACAAATGCCCACGAACTCCGGATGGAAAAAAGTCAAAGCAACTAGCTGTAAAACTTCCAATCACAGCGCAAAACGATAAGAAAATTCAGACAGAGGCCGAGGCCGCTAGTAAGAGGAAAAGTAAAGAAAAGCACTATCCAAGAAAGAATATGCCGACCAATAGAATGAGCTAACAAAGCACTGGGGAAAAACAACAAAAAGACCGGAATCTCAAGAAAGCAAAACAGTACAACATTACCAAAGGGCCATCATAAAAAAAAAAAAAAAAAAAAAAAAGAAAAGGAAAACGAGGTAAAAAAACAAAATGCAAAAAAACAGGATCAGAGGAAAAGAATGAATACAAGTTAAAAAAAATATTTACAGCTCAATCAAAAACAGGACAAGACAACAAATCAGAAGAGCCGCTGAAAAGCAAAAATAAACAAGGTGAAGAAAACAGTACACCAAAACAGAAACAAGAAAAAAACTGATCAAACGAATCCAATCAAACCATGCTCAACCCGAAACCATGGGCGATGGGGGGACCAGATCGAGAAGAAAGCAGGAACAGCCTGCCGGGCCAGAGCTACCTTGTACTCAAGTTGGATGATGGACTTCATCGAGGAACGAAACCTGCGGCACAGAAAAGCTCTCGCAGGATGATATCGACGAAGAGAAGGACGATCAAAACTGGTATGATAGTATAAATAAATAATCTGTTTGGCTGCAAAATTGAAAACGCGCAAACTGGATTGTGAACAGCAGCGGAAGGATGATGACGGCGAAGAAAATAGTAATGTGAAACAGAGTGAAAGGAAGAACAGACCTTGGAGAGAAGAGCAAACATCAACGAAAAAATAGGCTGTAAAACTAAGCAGGTGTCATATGCGTGATGAACATCACCGAGCGTTGAACAGAAAAAACACAAGGGAGAAGACAGGCGACCAAAACGATGAAGAGTCCGTGGGGTGAGCAAGCGACAATGAAGATGGAGCCAATAAATATCACTTGCCTTTGGGGAAGCCAGGGAAGTGTGAGAATCGATCCATGTCTGAGAGGTTTCATCAGGAGGCACAAAAGGCATAGCGAGAGGTGCTCTAAAATAAGTAAGAAAGTGGCGGTACAAGAGTTTTGCAGTAACTTGATGCACCAGAAAGGGAACATCATTCAAATAAACCACAAAAGGAGGGCAAGGGGACGCCGAAGAAGAAACAATTAACCCAAAATAATTCACGAGGGGCGGGTAAAGGCGTTGAAGCTGAAAATGAAACAACCGGAGTTGAGCGCGATGTAAGGGAGTGTCAGCAAGAGAGGGGTTAATTTGGGAAAGAGACTTCCAGCGAAGAGAAGCATCTACAAGTTGGAATACCTGCACCACGCCACTGGCGAACCAGGTGGAGAAGCACAAGTACTGTGAAGGGGAGAACGGAGTGCAGAAGAGTAAAAGAGAGGTTCCGCAAGCAGATCATTAGTTGAGGTAGGTGGGAGACGGACGAGACATAAGGAATGCCAGAGGGAAAAGACGGTGCGATAAGTATCGGGAAAGTGATCTGGAATGAGGGGGAACAGATCCAACCCCAACAGAGGAAAGTAGCGAGAGTGAGAAACGGACTGCGAGGGAAAAGTAAAGTATCAACAATAGTAATCGATGAAATCTGAGGAGGAGAAAAGTAACGGAGAAAAGTCTGAAGATTAATAGCATTAGATATTTGGAAAAGATCTGGAAGGGCAAGACCTTCAAAGGACAGAGGAAGGACGAGAGTAGAACGATGAACCCAGTGAACTTTATTCCAGATGAAATCAGTAATCAATCGTTGAGCGGATTGGAAAAAAATGGGCGAGGGAAAATAAGCGAACCACGAATGTGCCGGAATGGGAAGAAGAAAGGAAGTAACCAGATGTGCTCTACTAAAAAAGGACAAAAAAGGTTTGAACTGGCAAAAAGGAGCAAGACGGCGATTGAGCTGCTGAACCAAAGGAATCCATGTGGCGTCAGCAACCGCCACGGGATTTCCAACGTACACACCAAGAAGTTTAATGACCGAGGATGACCAACGGGCGCCCCAAGGGCGATCACCGTGTGCCACCCACGATCCGGCCCACAGACCGACAGATTTAGACAGATTAAGTTCGGAACCGGAAATGGAAGCATACTCACGATAAGCAGAAAGGACAACACAGAAAGAACGTTCAGTGCGAAGAAAGAGAGTGAGGTCATCAGCATATGCAGACAACACTGTGCGGTGGTGACGAGTAGGAGCAATACTGCGAGGAATCACAGAAAACAAACGAGAACGCAGACAAATTAAGAGAGGTTCAAATGCAAGCGTATAAAGTTGACCCGACAGGGAACAACTCTGCCGGATCCCGTTGTCAAAGGGGATGGTAGCTGTCATGAATGTG
The DNA here is from genome assembly GCA_039090855.1 of Macrothele yani. Lineage (NCBI taxonomy): Eukaryota > Metazoa > Arthropoda > Arachnida > Araneae > Macrothelidae > Macrothele > Macrothele yani. The sequence continues at coordinate 126,605,295 of CM077008.1, read as the reverse complement.
GAAGTGCGAATACGGAAAGTAGAGTGAGAGTAAAGATTAATAAGAGCTTGAGAGTAAAGATTAATAAGAGCTTGAGAGTAAAGATTAATAAGAGCTTGAGAGTAAAGATTAATAAGAGCTTGAGAGTAAAGATTAATAAGAGCTTGACAGAAAAGAGTAGGATAGCCAAAATGACGAAGAACAGCAAAGATATAAGAATGATGAATGGAGCCAAAAGATTGTTTCTGATCAATATTAAAAATTGCGTGAAGTTCGGAAAGATGGAAAGCAAGAAAATATAAGTTGCAAATGGTGGAAATGGTGGTAGTAATCGAACGGGAGGGAATAGTGTAAGTTTGATCGGGGTGGATTAAATGTTGCAAGACGGGATTGAGGCGAAAAGTGAGAATTTTAGCAAAGGTTTTGTAGTCAGTATTAAGAATAGAGATAGGACGCCAGTTAGCAAAAACACCAAGGTTTCCGGTTTTGGGGATGAGACGGAGAACAGCGAAAGTGAAATCAGAAGATTGAAAATTTGAAGAAGTAAAAACGGCATTAAAACATGCAACCAGAAGCGAAAGGAGAGAAGGAAGAACTTCTTATAAAATGAGAGCGGAAGACCGTCCGCGCCAGGGGAAGAACAGTCATTCAGACTGGAAATTGCAGAGCGGACTTGAGAAAGAAAGATAGAAGAAACAAGAGAATAAAAAAACAATGTGGAACATGAGGGAGGACATGAAGAAGAGGGAAGGTGGCTGCAGGAGAAAGGAGTCGGTGTTGAAAACGATCAGAATAATAGGAAAAAGTAAGTTCATAGATACGATAAGGGTCGGTAACTGTAGATCCGTCAGGTAGTGAAAGAAAGGAAATTGTGTTGCTTTTAACATGATACTCCTCAAGGGACTTCAAACTAGAAAAGGGGTCGTCGTGAATCCGCAAGTGAGTGAATTTCAGACGAGTAAGGACTGATGAAGCAAAAGTAAACAGAATACGACGAAGTTGAGCTTGAAACATGGGAAAAAAAGGATCAGAAGGAGAAATAGTCTGCAATTTACGACGGAGAACATCAATATCTTGAAAGCGAGAAGTACGGGAAGAGAAAGAAAACTGATGTGCGAAGGAAATAATCGAAATTTTTGTGGAAAGCCACAGAGCCACTGGGTAGTCAGACGAAGAAAGTTGTTGCACAGAAGACGAGATCATAAAGCGAATTTCAGCGCAGAAAACAGGTTCAGTTAAAACTGAATCGTCGAGCGACCAGACTGGGGAAGGCAGAACAGCGGAAGAATTTTTTTTTTTTTTTTTCATTGAAGGTTTAACGACCACCGTGAGCAACTCAATGGGCTATAAGCAGTCGCCCGTCCCTAATTTAGGGTCACTGGTTCCAGGGAAGGGAGAGAGCCAGTGCCGTAAGACAAACACAACATCCATGCCTCACCGGGATTCGAACCCGGACCCCGTTCGGACGAATGATCAGAGGCCATCGCTTAGACCACTGCGCCACCGGGGCGGCCAGCGGAAGAATGCAAAAAAAGTTTTAAAAGAACGGGGCGATGATCTGACGAAACGGAAGGGTGATGAGTAACTTCAGCTAGAGAGGAATGGAGAAAACTGGAAGCATAGAATCTATCTAGGCGTGCTGCGAGACAGTGTGAAGCAGCCGGGGGAACCAGGAAAATTCCTGGGACCGGAGATGGAGGGAACGGAATTCATCAATCAAATCAAAATTAAGAACGAGCTGGGTGAGATTGGAAACAAGGTCGGAACGGCTTTCGGTTGAACCATCTCGGTAAGGAACGGATTGAATGATAAGGTCTTCCACAACATCTTTTTCTTTCTCATCTTTGACAAGTTGTTCTTTCGCAGTAAGCGGAACATTTCCTTTTAACGTATTCATACAAACTTCACATATAGCTTTAATTCCATTTTTTCAACATTTCGATATTAGGTCTTTTAATACTTTTTTTGGACAGTGTTGAATCATAGATAAAAGTTGGACATGTTGTTTAAACAGCGTCATGATGAAAACTGAGACTTTTTCATTTCACCGAGGTTGATATACACTGTATACCAACAAGTACTAGGACACCTGTGATAGCAAAGGAAAACGAAGTTTATTCACCTTCAATAGTTGGTGGAGCCTCCACGAGCGGCGAATACAGCTGCAACCCTCCGGGGCATACTCTCAACCAGCCGTTGTACGACGGCTAGCGGTATTTTCTTCCACTCGGCTTGGTGAAGACAGGTCAGTTCCTTCACCGCTTTCGGACGGTGGACAACTCATCCCAGAGGTGCTCGATAGGGTTAAGGTCCGGGATCTGCACAGGCCAGTCCATTCGATTAACCCCATTGTCACCATACCAAGCCATGGTTGACCTCGCAACATGACAGGTGGCATTATCATCCTGAAAGTAACATGGGTCCACCCCGTAAACCTGCCACGACGTAGGAAGCGTATGGTCATCCAAATTGGAGCAGCAGGTCTCGGCGTTGAGTCTACCAGGAATTGCGACCAAGGGTCTCGTGCCATACCAGGAGAAACACCCCATAGCATAATTCCACCGCCGCCGAACTTCACAGTTGGCACAATACATTCCGGCAGGAGGCGTTCTCCAGGCAGACGCCAAACCCAGACCCTTCCATCCGAACGGTAGAGGGTGAACCTTGATTCGTCGCTCCTGAGAACCCCTGTTTCCACTGTTCAACGGTCCACTGTCGTCGTTCTTTGCACCACGTTAGCCGAGCAGCGCTGTTGGACTTGGTGATCAAAGGCTTGTGGGCGGCAGCACGTCCATGGTAACCAAGGAGATAGGCTTCCTTACGGATGGTATTCATCGAAAGAACACTCCCGGATGCCTGTTGAAACTCGTCGCGGATGTGGCCCTTCGATTTGGTGCGGTTCTTCCGAATTTCTCTGGCCAGCACCCATCGGTCTCTAACTCCCAGTTTTGTGGATCTGCCGGGTCGGGGCACATTCCGACAGTCACCTCTCATCTTCCACTTGCCAATCACGTAGGCTACTGTCGATTTTGGGTATTTCAACTAGCTGGATATGTCACGTATGGATCGGCCATTTCTGTGATAACCGACGATTACACCTTTCTCGAAATCAGAGAGCTCCCAACTGCGTGGCATCTTGCATGCGACTGGTTGCTTTGTTGTTTCCTACACGATATGTAACGGCGGCGACCGTGACGTGTATCAGGACCGCATATATCGTCGATTGCATGGGTGTCCAATTACTTGTTGGTAGATAGTGTATTACTTGAATGTCTCCCGGAAGTATCTGGGAGCGCAATTTTAATTCTTCCTTTGTCTCACATATTAGATAAATCAATAAATAGCTGCCAGGGGATTTTGTGGCATCCATATACACTTCTTGAAAAACTTTAAGTTTGCTAGGGTACAATTGCCTCCGTAAATGAGTGATTTGATTCACATCTTTTCGTGATTTAAACAGAAACAAGTAATGAGCATTCAGGGAAATTTCTCGCATTTCTTTGCCTTTATTAAAAACATTCTGAGTAATGAATATCACGGACACATTGAAATGATAACTCCCTCTAGTGAACAAGTGAGCTAATTTTTTATCGCTTCCGCATTCAGTTATGAGATCGTCAATGACAAACAGGGTTCTTTCTTTCACATAGTCACAGGAATTAGAGGGGAGGCCTTCCACAAATGTCTCGTTTTCTATTTCATCATGCAACGTTTGTTGAACCCCGTAGAACCACACCACGTGTTCGGGAGAAGGGAGATACGACTTCTCCCTGACGCTGAAGTAAGTGTTTTACAAAACTGAGTTTTCCCGCAGCCCGTAGGAGGACCCACTATCAGAGCTGTGAAAGGATGTTGTAGTCTGGACACTTGCATGTTGACAACGGATTCCATTAAAAAGTTACAAACCAATTTAAACACAAGACACATGAAAATGAAGTTTAATCATTTTTTTTTTATTTTAAATTCTAAATTTTGATACTATTCCAAAATATTTCGAACAAAATGAAAGACACGCACATCGTTTGCCTCAGATTTCCATCTAAAATTTCTTACAATGGAGTGCAAGCTTATTCCATGACATCTAGAATAGAGGAAGAAAATACAAAATTGACCACATACGGCCGTAAACGAACTTTGAAGAGGTACATCACTAAAATTCACATAGTCAAACTTGGAAGTAAGTCGTTCAATAGGTTCTTGAAAAACATTTTGGAGGATGTCCGAAAGAATAAAAAAATTCCATTGTTTTTGGGTTTGGCATATACATAGCCAACCAGTGTTTCCCAGAATTTCCATACTGATCCGTATTCACAACAAGGCATGCTGGGAAATTGACAATTCTCTTGGGAAGAAATTGTCAATTTCCCAGGCAAACACTCCGAGGAAGGAACGTCGGATCACGTGATCTTGCTTTAGGGACTTCGTTATTTGTACAGTGTTCATTTTTTTTTTCAATTGGAGAAATCACAAAGAATGTTTCTGGACTTGGAAATTTCAATAATGTTCTGGAACTCGGCGTACATTAATACAGAAATGGTTTTTGACAAAGCTTTTCCAAATTTGATTTCCACTCTTAAATTTCCTTGCTGGATCAGGTTCATATGTCTTCCATCACATAGATCCGGACTGAGATCGAATGCATAAAGAGTGTATTCCTTGGAAAATTCGTCTCGATCGATATATATTCCACGGTCCTGACCCAGTTTCTTGGTTCCTTGAAATAGGCTATGGAAAGAACGAATTGTGCTTCCCTTTTCAAAATTGTGTTCTAGAGGTTTGTGCGGAACTGGTTGTCCATCAACGTACACGGCGATAAAGTTGACATCATAATGCTTGAATTCAAAGGGGCTTGATTTACATGTACCATTAAAAGCATCGTTATCTACACATCCAATGACCAGTCTTTTGTGCATTTGTCCTAGCAATGCGTTGCCTTGCACGAAGGACATACTTCCTTGGGAGACGGAATACACTTTGCTTAAAACACGGTCAATGGGATACTTGGCAGGAGATTTTTCTAAAGCTTTTGCATGACCGATGGCAACTCTAGGGTTGACTTTCACTTTTCTCACAAAAATCGATGCGTGTTCGATGAGAACTCTGTAATTGGGGGCCTCGCAGGAGGAAACGAAGCAGAAATCTGGTTTGCTTAGGACCAGTTTAATTTTCACAAAAATTAAATTGAGAAGCAGTCTGTTTTGAAAAAATAAATCCCAGTGCAAGGTTCGAATCATGTCCAACGTTTTGCTGTCTTTCACGAGCTCGTAGCGTTGGTGTAATCCCTTGTTCGTTGCGTGCATTTGTGGGATTAATTTCGTGCAAATATCCGGCTGCATCCTTGTATAACCCTTCACATGCTAAATAGGTTTTCTTTGCTTCTTCTCTATAATTCAGAATAGTTTCACTATAAGCTCTGTAGGGGTACGTGTTGCTTGAAGATGAAATCACTCTTTCGTTTAAACTGATGTCAACTTGGGAAAACAGAGAATGGAGAAAATAGTTAATGGAACCCACAGGCTCTTTGTCAGCTAGGACAGAATTATCCGCTTTCACAATTTTAATTTTCACATAGAATTGGCTGGAATATACGTCCATGTATTCTTCTCCACTCCCAGAAATATTAAATTTCAGAGGTCCTCGATCTCGAATGTGGGCGAAGGGGTTATATTCGATCAATTGTCCTTCTTCTATGCCAGTTGGGGTAGGTGGTAAAGCAAAGAAATCAAGTTCAGATTTTAAACATACGGAAGAATGACTGTGAATCAGAGACATAGTTTACGGATCAAAAATATCGTGTGCTGTTCTCCTGGCTTTCTTTGAATGAATGATGCATTTTTTCGTATTTCTCTTCCTTTTAACGCTTCCTCCCAACATTTTCTTCACTTTATTAGCTGCTTTGTCAGTTAGTATTTGTCCTGCTTCTTTAGTTCGTTGTTTGGCTGCTGTTTTCACGTCTTTACCAAGAATGACATCATTAGCTAGTTCCACACCCGTTCGAAAGACTTGTTTTCCAAGCGTTTTTGCACCTTCTTTAAATAATGGTACTGTCGCTCTAAATAACGAACGAAAAAGTCCTCCAAGTCTATATACCCTTTTTGAAATTGCGCTCCTTGATAGTAGACTAAACCTTTTCCAGTTTGGTTGACGTAATAATCCTCGAAGGATTTTGAACAACAACGGTATGGTTCGTACATGACTACAGAGCCTTGAGACAAAATTGAAGTTTCACGATCGCTCTCCCGCGTTCAAATGGTACTAATTGCCCTGAGTGATTCCTTATGACGATTTCGACGGTTTGGAAATGTTTTCTTGCGAGAGGCAAATAATGAGGGTGGTCGTATAAGGCGCTCACCACATCTCCGTCTTCTCCGCTCACTTTAACGATGCGGAGGAGAGGTGCAACCATGTCTCCTACAGCCTGAGGTTCCACAATATCGCTGTACACGTACAGTAGGGGAAGCAACGTGTCCAGATCGGCGACGAAATTTTCATGAATTGTGACATCACTCCCTTCTGATGCCGAATACACTCCAGGTTGTAAACCTAGAATTTCAGCTATTCCAGGAAATAACTCCAGCTGAGAACCATGAAACAAAGCTGATTTGGCCCGCCTCGTGGTTTTATTAAAAAACATCGTAATTTTTTTTTTTTACTAATTCTGGTACATGGCTCCTTGCTCAAACATAGGATTAAAATTGTTCCACGTGGCGAATTTTAATTGTTCCACGTGGTGAATTTTAATTGCTCCACGTCTCCTACCGAATCGTAATATCCAGCAGGGATTTTTGCTGCTTTCAATTGACCTGAACCTGCACCATAAGAAAAGGAATTTGAATTTACATTCACATTAAACCAGGAATGGCGGTAGATGCGTTCGACGAGTCCCACTTCCCAGTCTCCATTGAGTTCGATCGGGGAAGGAAGACGTATGAAGAAATGAGAAATTTTATTTTCTGAAAAGTAGCCGAGAGAGCTGTCGCTAGGTAACGTCAGATAGAAACTCATGTTGACGAATGAGGTTTCATCCAAAAAAAAAAGGTTGGTTTTATAGCGATGTCAAGTCTTCCGCGGGGATCCAGGCATTAAATTCATCGAGATACCCTTTAAATTTAACAAAGTATTCAATTTTTCCTTTTCTTTTACGTTTCTTTATAACACGTTCCACAGGAAAGGTCTCGGACAGAGTGACTTTTTGAAGCTCTTCGGCGTAAAAAGTTCCTTCCAGCTCTTCGTTCAATAAATCTTTTACTTTGTAGACGGGAGGGGATCTTGGAACAAGGTCGCTCACAACAAACACTTCTTCCGTCAAATTTGATTCGTATCCTTTCTCAAATGTCAATTTTGCTTTACTAATCCTCACGTGATCACCCACCTGAAATTTGAAGGAGGGTTTTTCCCTCTTGAGGCTGCCGTAAAGATTGTCAAACACTTGCTTTTCATTGTTTTCGTTTACATGTACAGGTTTCATTTTTATACTTCGATGGGGAGAATGATCGTAACTATGAACTAAATGGTTGAGCACGTCTATGAATTTAAACGTATTTTGACTTGTAAAGCGTCGCCACAATTGAGTTTTGAGTGTGCGATTTAATCTTTCCACAACATTTGCTTTCGTCTCATTGTTCGTCGTAAAGAAATGCACTTCGTGCTGTTTCAAATAACTTTGGAACTCTTTGTTCTTAAATTCAGTTTCTTTATGTCTGTTTGAAGTCTTACTGGCTTCCTATCTTTGAATATCTGGGAAAAGACTTGGACGATATGAGAACCCGACTTTTGTTTTAAGGGAATCACCCATGAATATTTGGAAAATATGTTGTAGGGCCAGACATATCAATTCTTAGATAATACCTTTTGATTCCCGCCGTATAGCGAGCTACCGCCTCAGCTTTACTATGCGATCTGGCTATCAAGGCGGCTGAAGGCGTCCTTGCTTAGAAGAATTATTACCTCGACGAAACTCAGTCCAGTACACGGAAATAGAAAAACAGCAAGATTTTATTATTCCGATAACATTTGCTTCATGGGTTTCCGATGGCTTCCCGCTCAGGGTCCCCGTGCTGACCACGTGCTTCTTTTCCACAACGCTTTCCGCGAGACCCGGTGGACGAAGGAATCCGCCTTCCCGTCCACCACGCTGTACTTCTGCGATACACGCAAACCTTCCGTCAAACCGGTGTCCGAACTGGGACCCTCTCTCCTTAACGACCGAAGCTCAACGGCCTCCCACTAAATTCTCTTGGCCCTTTCGGTCCTCTACCAGGCATGCGCAAGAAAAACTCGTAACCCGGCCAGCACGCGAAATACCTGAGCTCAGGAATGCCGTCGGATACCCGCAGGCAATTGCAACCTTGCACCTATACAGAAGCGGTACGACAACTTTTTTAACAGAAGCACTCGAGCAGCTAACTCTTTAAGGTCAGGTGCCCCAGGCGTTCATGCACCCCTCCTTGCTCAATCATAGGATTAAAATCGTTCCATGTGGTGAAGAATGTTCAGTTCTTTGTTGAAACAACAAAATGGCGGAATGAAACGTCTGTCCGCACGTGTTTATCCCAACAGATCCTCTGTAAAATGAAAGAAAGCTTGATAGTTCCATCCACAACTTTCAGGGGCCCAGTGATCAGGGAGACTATAGAAATTATCACAAGATCCGATGATTGCATTGATGGTAGGTCGGTCGACCTACCATTACTGTGGAACTCCATTATCCACAAGCAGTGACTTCGAGACAAAGATCATGAAATGATATTTCTAACAATTTTTCGGTTGCTATGTGTTTCTGGAATGTGGAAAGACCGATGTATTTGTTTATTTACTGACGCCACGTATTTGGAGGATTTTCCCTTTAATATTTCTGCTATGTCAAACTACGTCAATAGTAGATCCACGTAATGACTATCGCAAATTCACTTCTTTTGAATGTTATGTTTACATGATTTCAAACCTAGTTCTGTCCTATCGATTTTAATTTTGAACTCCAAACTACACTGCTGGCCACCAAAAATGCAACACCAAGAAGGACACGAGATAGCAAAGCCAGATTTACTGGACACATAACAGACACAAAGATGAAACGATTGAGCTTACAGGCACGTGCGACTGCGGAACACGCAGACATCAATAGTTCGTGTGGCCCCCATGGCTGGCAATAACGGCCGCTACACGCCGCGGCATCGAGCGAAAGAGGCTTTGGATGTGGGCTTGGGGTATGTCGGTTCAGGCTGCTTCCACACGTTGCCACAGTTCATCAGGCTTAGCCGCGTGTGGTGCTTTCCGGGCCACTCGGTTGCCGATCAGCAACCAGACGTGTTCGATGAGCGACATATCGGGAGAACAGGCGGGCCACGGCAGCAGTGACACCTGGTGGGCCGTGAAGAATTGTTGCATGATGCGTGCCACGTTCGGGCGCGCATTGTCCTGTTGAAACAGGGGCCGCTGGCAGGTCCTGCACGTAGGGGAGGACTACAGGCTCCAAAACGTCGGAGATGTAGCGGTAGCTGTTGAGTGTACCGGCGATACGTACCAGAGGGATGCGGGTGTCATATCCAATAGCGCCCCAAACCATAACGACAGGCTATGGACCGGTATGGCGATGCATAATGCAGGCGTCATACAGTCTCTCGCCACGGTGCTGCCACACGCGGATACGACCATCTAGGTGTTGCAGACAGAAGCGGGATTCGTCGGAGAAGACAATGTCGTGTCATTCCGTAGTCCAGGTGCGGCGTTCAACGGCCCACTGCCGCCGCACTCGCCGGTGGTGTAACGTCAATGGTAATCGGAGGAATGGGTGCCGTGCGACAAGTCCCCGCTCCTGCAGACGACGTCGAACGGTACGTGCTGACACAGTTTGTTGCACAACACACCCTAATTCCTGCGCTAACGTTCGTGATGTGGCGGTGTGAGCCGTCAATGCCCGCCGCACAACATGCCGGTCCCCTCGTTCGGTGGTGTGCGGCGGCTGCGGCAATCAGTCACGTCGGTCCGTCCGTCCCTCCTGCACCCACCGAATCCATACTCGCCTCACTGTGGCTGGATGTCGTCCCACACGGGCTCCGATGTCTAAGTACGATAAACCGCTGTCTCGATAAGCCACTATTCGTCCTCTGTCGAACTCCGAAACGTGCTGGAATGACTGCCGTATTCTGCGACGAGGCATCAGAAAGCTTCCCACGCACAGGTCCGGCAGCACAACACACTTCCACTACTTACTCCGCCTTCTGTTCACCCTTCTTATAGTGCTTATCGGCGTGCCAGGGCGCACGTTATTTGCATATGCCCTGCAATGCTAATCGTTTGCATGTCCTCTCGCGCGCGACGCTTGCTGCGAATTTAAGGCCAATTGGATGCTTCCTTCTTGGTGTTGCATTTTGGGTGGCCAGCAGTGTAATTCTACATTCATCTAATGTAACTGGCCTTGATAAAGCCTCCCGTTGGCAGGGGAAAGATGGGCGAATTAAAGTCTTTTTTACTACACCAGTTGTGGATTTATGAGATTATTTGTCTTTTTAGTTATTTGGGGTGTATTATTCGTGTTATGGAAATATCCTTAAAATATGATTTACAATGCAATCCCAAAGTTTTCGCTTTCTGCCAGCTGTACATACTGGAGATGAAAAATGCTACACATTGTCTCCGCAGATGCTCTTGCTTCTACCCACTTGCTCTGCGTTTCGTGGAGTAGGAAGAACAAGTTAGTAAAATCATGCAATACATTGATTATGATACGCTTTCCAACATACCAGAAATCATTACTCAAGTTATCACTCAAGTTATGAGGATAATGACTGTGTAATAAATCTCGGTCTTGTGCCCTGAACTTTGATCCCATTTCGATGATATTCTACAGAACCGGTTCAGCATACCTCCGAAATAACATGATAGAGTTTTGTCGGAATGGAAGAATTTTTACGTAAGTTATGATGCATAAGGGCTATGGAATAGATTCCGCTCCTGCGTCCTAACCTTTGATCCCATTTCGCCCATTTTCAATAGCATTCGTTGACCCCATTTCACCCATTTAATAGGCAGGCCCCTACGACACACTAACATTTCATCCAGATCGAAGAATTTTTACGTAAGTTATGATGCATAATGGCGAGGAAAGTGATTCCGCTCCTATGTCCTGACCTTTGACCCCATTTCGCCCATTTTCAATAAAGTTTGTCCCGAGGTGGTCCCCTACCATACACTAAAATTTGATCGAAATCGAAACTTTTTTACGTTAGTTATGACGCATAATAGCAGTGGAATGGATCCCGCACCTATGTGCTAACCTTTGACCCCATTTCGTTCACGTTAAATAGGGTTCCTTCCCAGGTGATCCCCTTCCACATACTAAAAGTTCTTAGAAATCGAACGATTTTTACGCGAGTTATCGTGCGGACGAACATACGCACACAAAGCGTGACATAATGAGGCAGATGGGAATCGCGACCATCTGCTCGCAAGAGTGTGGCGTCATGAAACTTTAATAGGTTCCAAAAACTACGCGTGACGTAATGAGACAGATGGCGTGACCGCGCGCCAACATATTGTTGGAAATAAAATTATTTAAAATAAGTTTAGTCCGACATGCACGTGCATAGATAGCCCCAGGGGATAGCGGGAGGCAATCTCAAGCCTTGTGACGATACTTAGGCCCCAGGGGATATAGGGGGGTCGGAAAAGTTGAAGGGCCAGTTCCCAAGAAGGGAGCGAAGTGACGTTCACCTGACGGATTAGATGAATCCCAGACTGGTCAAGTGACCTTGGCATCCGCGGACAAGGTGAAGCTCAAAAGGTCAGAGGTCTTCACTGGTCAATAGGAGTGGAGTGCGAGTAGCGGCAAGGGACAGACGTGGGTAGTGAGTGCCGAGTAGGACCAGAGAGATGAAGTATGCCCAGTTGACAAACGGAGAGCCGAGTTCGGATAGCGCCAGTCAGATCAATTAGGTGGATATGCCCAGTGTTGAAAACCTGAAAGACATATGGAGATACCAGATAAGTTATTTTCCTTTTCCCTGTTATTGCATGTACTTGCTTAAATTAATTCATAACCCTATTTAGAGCACGTGGCGTGTGTGATGGTCATGATCAAACAATGAAAACCCAGTTAGCTAGTTAAAACCTTTAAGTAAAGCATAGGAGAAAAAGAACTAAAAGTAAAATAAATCACCCAGCATTGCACTTATATATATATATATAGATAGATGTATGCAGAAATGATCGGAGACGTTATAGAGAAAAATCGTAATAATAGTAAATTTTATGTGTAAGGTATTGTTAACGGCTGCACCCACGCACGTGGCACCTTAGTGTTCCTAATTCTCACGTATTAAACCATTTTTATTACTTCCACATAAGACTCCTGTTTGTTTTCCTTATAACCACACAAGACATAAGTTAAGGTATGTGTAAGTTGAAATATGTGTTTGTTTCTAATTTCTTTCACGAGCGGCACCTTTATTCCCCCACCATTCCAGTGACGGGATAAAGGTGAATCACAACGCCGTGCTTTATTATATGCCAGTACATATAAGGGGCACGTTTTTGTCCATATACGATCACTGTAAAACAAAAGTCCCATAGTTATAAAAAAGGACGATAAAGTAAATTTATTCGGTAAATGATCTGTAATTGATGCACCTATAATTTGTTCATAATAATAAATATAACAATAAAATTAACACCTTGTATGTAACATCGATGACAGTAACACGTGTTCCAGTGAATAGCATTAACACGTGTTCCATTGTTCATAGCTTTAACACGTGTTTTATATTAGAATATAACATTGGTACCGATTAACGTTTGAAGATAACTATGGTGAATTGATTAAATAATTGATTATTCCTATGATAATAACGTTTAAAATAATTGTATATAACAACATCAAGCGCAAAATTGTGACGTCGTAAGATCGTCCTCAGGTGGTCCCCTACCACATAATAAAATTTCATCGAAATCGAACCATTTTTACGCACGTTATGACGCATAAAGGCAATGGAATGCATCCCGCTCCTATGTTCTCACCTTTGACCACACTTCACCCATTTTCAATAGGGGCCATTCCCAGGCGGTCCCCTACAATATACTAAAATTTCATCGACATCGAACTATATTTACGCAAGTTATGACGCATAAGGGCAATGGAATGGATCTCGCTCCTATGCCGTGACCTTTGACCCCATTTCGTCCATTTTCAATAGGGTTCGTCCCCAGATGGTCCCCTACCACATACTAAAATTTCATCGAAATCGAACCATTTTTACGCGAGTTATCGTGCCGACAGACGGACAGACAAAGCTGGAGCTTATACGCTTCTTCAACCTACGGTTGGAAAGCGTAAAAACGGTGTCTCGCTATCTCAAGTGTGGGGATCTCACTCGCAGAGCACGTTTGCTTCGTAATTCTGGGCTTCTGGCAGCACGTTCCTTATAAAATTGTTGACTGTATTATCACCACTATTTTGTTCTCTGCATCTAATGTACATGTTCTCCGGGCAGCGCTGCAATTTCGTTGTGGTACTAAGTTACTGAGCTTTTTGTGTTACGCCAGTTTCACTTTCTACATCGTTTTGTGAACCCCCTGCATCCAAAATTTAGGAATTGTTTCGAGGTAACTTTTCCCTGGTTTTTAAAACACTTCTTTAAAGATTTGTTAATATGTCATCAGACAACAAAAAAAAAAAAAAAAAAAGAGATATGACTCAGAAATTCGAAAGTTTAAGGCGAAATGGGAAGAAAATTTTGTATTTTGCCATTGTGTCTTGTGTCCTACATGCAAAGAATCACTCTCTCCTTTTTAAGTTTGTGACTTAAAACATCATCACGAAAAAATCATACACAGTTTTCTACTAATTATCTTCCTAATTCAAAGTTACAGGTAAAAAAGCTAGATTAGTTAAAATATGAACTTCGTAATCAACAAGCATTACTATTGTCTCTTGGAAAGGAAGTTGATACTGTTACGCTCCAGGGACAGCCGAATTAAAATAAAATAACACTTAAAGAATTTAGAATGGCTGCCTGCGGATCAACGATCTCGACCAGTAGGTAAAGATTATAATATGTAAACGTGCATTAACGATTTTGGGGGTTCTTTATCGCCGAAGTCTTATTGGGGTGTCACTCCCTTTCCCCCTTTCCACTTTTTATGGGTGCTGTATTCTCAAATAGCCTTGCATATTTTCAAATGCACTTGCATTTTCATAGGTGTTATTAATAAGATTAATGTATGCATCTTCAGTACCGCAGGATTTCAAAGCCATTGTAACTGCTGATGGTTTCACAGAATCAAAGACCTTTTCATAATCGATAAAAGCCATGCATAATGAGAGTTCATATTCCCTCGCTCTTTCAATTAGTTTTCTCAGTACGTGGATATGATCTACACTGAAGAGCAATTGAATTAGAGATACCTGTCTAGTAACGTGTAGCACCACCTTTCGTCCTGATGACGGCGGCGATTCGTCTCGGCATGGACTCGTCAAGACACCGGAAGCGTTGGGAAGCCATACGGATCCACGACCCCTGAACAAGCTCCCACAGTTCACGAAGATTTGATGGAGGGTGGTCAGAGCCTCGAACATCTCTCTCGATGGCATCCCAGATGTGCTCGATGGGATTGATGTCAGGTGACCTAACTAACCAAGGAAGCGAGGTCACGTCAATGGAGTGTTCTTCCAACCATTCGGATACAATTCGGGAGCGATGGCACGGTGCATTGTCTTGTTGCAGGATGAGGTCCCCAGTGGGATGTTGAAGACGCACAAACGGGAGCAAATGGTCGTCCAAGGTATCCCGGTAACGTTGACCTGTGAGGGAAGATGTCACACATACCAGGGGTCCCATTTCAGTCCACGTAAGTAGTCCTCAGACGAGAATGCCACCCACACCAGCTTGAAGAGTACCCTGATGGCAAGAAGGATCCATCACTCCATGTGGTTTGCGCCGTACTCGTATCCTGCCATCTGCATGCACCAACGTGAATCTCGACTCATCAGTCCAGGCAACATTTTCCCACATGTTTAGGGTCCAGTGGCGATGTTCCCGCGCCCATGCTAATCTTTGCACCCTGTGATGTGCGGTCAGCAGCGGTACCCTCGTGGGACGATGGCTTCTGTACCCCATAGCGAGGAGATGGTTCTGGATGGTGTGGCTGCTTACACGTTTTTGTGCACCAGCGTTAAATTGCTGAGGGATTTCTTGCAGTGTGGCCCGTCTATCCGCTGTTGCAATGCGAGCTAGCCGACGATCACCCCGCTTATCCACACGCTGTTGTCCACGGCAGCTGGGCCTTGCAGGGATGGTTTTACTGGATTCGATATACTCACGGTGCACCAGTGGCACAGTGGCTCGTAAAATCACAGGGCCTGCACGAGTTTCGAGATGGAGTGACCCATTCGTCGGGCCCCGACAATTTGCCAACGATCAAATGCGCTTAGATCCTTCGTCTTACCCATACCGCGTCCGGCTCTTACTGATTCCCACCGAATCACTCCTTATATTGTCGGATCGCTGCATACGGCTGCATACGCCACGTCGTTTCCGTTTACAGGGCAGCCCACAGCGCCACATTTGCCCAACGCCAGCTGTCTCTAATTCAATTGCTCTTCAGTGTATAGTGCCGTAGCTGGATTCAAAAGTGGCTACAGAAAAAAAGAGAACCGAAAAAAAATTTGAACCTGGTTATTACCAAGTGAAAGCAATATGCCCGAAAAGAGAGATTTTCGCTGCAACAAAACTCTCGAAAGTGGCAGCATCTCAGTTTAATTCCAATACTCCCCGTTCTTAATTAATTTGCAGAACGATAATCTGTCAAAATGCCGAATGATAAAATTTTTTTTCGTATTAACCAGTCCCTAGCAGAGGCGTAGCGATGAGAAGGGGGGGGGGCATCTTTCCCCTGGCGCCAGTTTATGGGATGCCGAAAAGGTTGGAAGAATGTTATTACTAAATTTAAGAATAAGCCACTGCTAGTAACTTCATATTGATATTCACTTTTCGCAAAGTAAGATATTTGCTTGTGATTGATTGTCCTCAGCCTCCCTTTTTTACGCTTTCCAACCGTAGATTGAAGAAGCGTATATGCTACAGCTTTGTCCGTCTGTCTGTCTGTCTGTTTGTCGGCACGATAACTCGCGTAAAAATGGTTTGATTTAGATAAAATTTCAGTATGTGGTAGAGGACAACCTGGGAAGAAACCGTATTGAAAATGGACGAAATGAGGTCAAAGGTCAGGATATGGGAGCGGGATCCATTCCATTGCCCTTATGCATCAGAACTTGCGTAAAAATGATTCGGCTTCAATAAAATTTCAGTACGTGGTAGGGGACCTCCTGTGTACAAATCCTATTGAAAATGGGTGAAATGAGGTCAAAGGTCAGGACATAGGAGCGGGATCCATTCCATTGCTCTTATGCGTCGCAACTTACGTAAACATGGTTTGATTTCGATGATATTTTAGTATCTGGTAGGGGACCACCTGAGGGCGAACCCTATTGAAAATGGGTGAAATGGAGACAAAGGTCAGGACATATGAGAGGTATCCATTCCATCGCCCTTATGTGTCATAACTTACCTAAAAATGCTTCGAGTGCGACAAAACTTTAGCATGTTTTTCCGGAGGTATACTGAACCAATTCTGTTTAATATAATCGAAATGGGATCAAAGGTCAGGACACAGGAGCGAGATTTATTCCACAGCCATTATCCTCATAACTTGAGTAATGATTTCTGGTATGTTGGAAAGCGTATCATAATTAATACATTGCATGATTTTACTAACTTGTTTCTTCAGCGTTTAACGCCCACAACCAGCAACTTCAAGAATTGGGCACATCCCTAACTAAGGGCTACTGGTTCAAGGGAAGGGAAAGAGCCAGTGCCATCAAACAAATAAACCACGGGTGGTTCCATTCCTCACCTCGTACACATCTTGAACAAATGGTCAGAAACCAACGCTTCAGACCACTCTGCCAGCGAGGTGGCGATATATATATATATATATATATATATATATATATATTCTGTTCTTAGCCGTTTTGTTAAGTATTGTGCGATTTTACTTCTTGATTCTGCCCGGCACTCGTAACGTATACTCTTCTTTCAGTGTCTAACCTGGTTTTAAAAAGTTAATCTTTTTAAGCGTATTGTAATGTGAAATTAAACTTGATGCTTTGAATAAACTCTAGGAATATGTTCAATATAGAAGTGGAACAAACTTTTCACGGGTAGATGCTGACCGATACTGAAGTCATTTCCCGAAACCACTTTCCCAATCGCCTATGGTGCTGTTTCCCAAGGGAAGCAAATTCTATATTTCGTCTGGGGAGCCTATATACACTTTGTTATGGGTGAAACGACCATCGTGAGCAACTCAATAGCTATAAGCAGTCGGACGTTCCTAATTTGAGGCCACTGGTTCCAGGGAACAGACAGAGCCAGAGGTCTAAGACAAGCACACCATCTGTGCTTCGTATCTCGGTTCCAACCGGGACACATCTCGGTCAATGTTCAAAACCAAGGCAGGGGCGTACTGATACCCCCTACATCGGGGGTATCAGTACGCTGTATCAGTACGCCGTTCGTGGCTAAGAGGGCCTCTAACCTCAGGAAAAATATTTTACAAATTTGTTTGCGCAAACTGCATATGAAGCTGGTTTAAAAAGGAGCCAGGATTTTGTTACGGAAGCTTTGAATGAAGTATTAGTAAAAGGGAATTTTTGGTGTGTTTTGTTCATTAAATAAATAAGACATTTGAAAATTATTTTCGCGGTTTTAGTTTATAAACATTGGATAACAGTAAAGCAGCTATTCCAGACAACTGGAGGTCCCTTTTCACAGTCATACCAATTGCCCCTATATTTATATTAACAAGGAAATCTGAAAGAAATACCTGTTCAATTAATGTAATTTTCATAGAAATGAGGATATCATGTTATAAGGATATGATGTTTCGTCTGCGTGGTTATTTTCCTCCTTAGCACTGTTGTTTGGACATAAGTACGCATTCAGAATAAAATCAACTTCAGGGGGCGATTAAACAGAGACCTGTGTCATTTTTTATAACAGTGAAGAGAAAAAAATTACTATGAGCAAAACATCGCGGCATTATATTAAGTGTGTTATTTATACATTCAAGAGTAAATAATTTAATGGGTATTTTATTATATATTCAAGGGTACATAATTGTTAATTGCCCCTTATTTTTTTGCTTACTTATGTTCCGTATTATCGTATAAATCAGAAAAGGTCATTTCTGACTCTCACATCGTAGTTAGATGTTGCGCATGCGTGATCGTGAGGCATCTTAAAAAGGCTAGACTTAATTCTCTAACATGAGAAAATTTGCATCAGTACTTTGTAATGGTATAAAACTAGGACACTAATTTTAATTACAACGTGCACATTTGTGTTTTATTCAATAAGGTGCAATAATTTTGGTTTTACGAAAAACACCTGTAGGTTTCAGAGTTTTAATTACTAAAACACACCCATGAAACCTAATTAATAATATGGAATTTAAAATTTTCAGTAATTGAAAGCTAGTAGATTTTCACAAAAGGTCCTCAAAGATATTTTTTGCGAGGGGGCCCCAAGTTTTACCGGTACGCCACTGAGCCAGGGCTTACACCACTGCGCCACAAGGGCTGCAATGCTGCATGCCCCCCCCCTCCGCCCGCGCCATGGAAATGATGGTGACAGAACCTGGAGGAGGAAAATTATCTTCCGGAAAATTCGTTTTTTCTTTTTTTAATTATACTTCTAGGAACTGAAAATGTCCTGCTTTCAGACAAAGAGCGAGCAGAACAATAAAACAAGCATGAGACGCGGTAAAAACAGTCAAAGGAAAACCCTAAAAAAAGAGCACCATTACTGAAATGTTCGCTAAATAACAGATTTGAAAGTTTGATGACCAGAGTTAGAAGAAATCAGATAAAGGATTAGACGTAATTCATCGGAAGTGACCAGAATCCGATCAAATCGCACCATGACGGACTCGATAGGGAATGTGGATAATGCCTATTCAATTTTCTTAGCCCGCCTTATCAGTTTTCACCAAAGCGAACAGCTGGGATCCCGTTTTCTGATAAGACACACGCGAACGGACTTCTGACTCATGCCCTCGAAGGCCTTTAATCAAAATCGTTTGAACATTGTATTGTTTGTGTTCAATCACTATCCACGGCAGCACTCCGCTGGCACACACGCTTCGCTGCTGACTGAAGGACATCATCCTCTCTCGTATTGCGTGCCGTACTTTTTTTACGTTTCACGCCAAGACAACGCGATTGCAGTGATTATTACCTTGTTGCTCTCAGTTTTTGAAACCCAGATGTAGTCGGATTTTCCTAGACAAAACCTGCTGTATTCCAGAGAGAAAAATAGTGACGTTTTACTGTGCATCTGTTTCCTTCGGATCGATTTTCAAGCGCTTTGTGGAAAACAATAGCAGCGAATAAATATCTCTGCTTAGGGTTTGTAATTTTTATTGGATTAAAAGAAGTGCCTACAAAAGTTTGCAAGATGGCGGGAAAAGTGATGTCATTTAAGACGTGTTTCATCGGATCGCAAGGTAAAAAAAAAAATGCTCTTTTTTAATATTGATATTTGTTTTTATGATTCTTTTAACTCGCAAAAGCAAATTTAATTAAATAGTGTCAAAGTCGGGAAGGATATAGTTCGACTAACTGAAATTTATACCTTTCCTTAGATTCGCAGAAGAAAATTTAATTAACTAGTGCCGAAGTCAGGAAGGTTATATAGTTTGACGCACTGAAATTTATGTTTGTGCATTTCTTTTAATTTTGTAGATGCAGATTTAATTAATTTCGTGTAGAAGCTACTCTGTAAAAAAAATTCTGAAATACACGCGCCATTTTCAGTCATTTCTTTCGTAAATTAACGAAACATATTTCTGATACAACCTTTCTCGTGAAAGGTCGGGGGCAGAAAACCTGAATTTTACGGATTTTTTCATACGCCAGGAAAATTCTGAATTTTCAGAAATCTTTCCGCAATTCCTTTCTTATATTGAGGCTAAATTGTCGTCTCTATACAAGCGGTGTTAACGAAAAATTCTGAATTTTCAGAATTTTTTTTCGTAATTCCTTTTGTGTAATAACGGAAAATTATGTTCTCACTTTTTCCACCCACATCCAAATAACGGAAAAATTTCGGTAACAGAAAGGGAATATTTGAGGTTTGATTAACTATTAGATTGATTGTATGATAACGCAAAGAATAAATAAGGCGCATAAATGCACAAAACTGTTATAGAACGAAATCCGTTATATTTTATTGGCGTAGACGGGGGCGTAACCATGTTTCAAAATCTGGGGGAGGGTAGGTCCGATCACACATACACACATTATATGTATACATATATATATATACAATATTATATACATGCTGTATAAGAGATAGTTTGGGACCCCTCTCCCCCCACACACATGCAGGAGCAAAGCAGTTGCTGAGGCGCGATCTAAGGGGCACGACATATCTGTGTTGGCGAATTGTGGAACTTAGCGAATACAACTGTAAAGCTATGATAGATAGGGCAGAAATGTACATTACGAAGTTGTAGAGCTGACTCTGCTTATTAGGAATCGATATGGCTGTTTTATTAAGTGCACATTATACACGTGTTTGCATTCTACGAAAAATTACAATCTTATATTATTAAATTTAGTTGGTTCACATCATAAAAAAGTGTGCGTTATATACCCGAAAAATTTGGGGGTAGGGTCCTTTACATTGAGCATCCCCGACTCTGAAAATCTGGGGGGGCGTCCTGGCACCCGACCCCCAGTGGTTACGCCTATGGGCGTAGAACAAACTGATAATGCCAAGCTCTCACGGCCGCCCAGGTGGCGCAGTGGTCTAAGTGATGGCCTCTGATCATTCGTCCGAAAGGGGTCCGGGTTCGAATCCCGGTGAGGCATGGATGTTGTGTTTGACTTACGGCACTGGCTCTCTCCCTTCCCTGGGGCCGGTGGCGCAGTCAGTGGTCTAAGCGATGGCCTCTGACCTTTCGTCCGAAAGGGGTCCGGGTTCGAATCCCGGTGAGGCATGGATGTTGTGTTTGTCTTAAGGCACTGGCTCTCTCCCTTCCCTGGAACCAATGACCCTAAATTAGGGACGGGTGACTGCTTATAGCCCCTCATTGAGTTGCTCACAATGGTCGTTAAACCTCCAATCAAAAAAAAAAAAAAAAAGCTCTCACGCACCAACGAGTGGCTCTTCAAGGAGGCAGGTTGACACTAACCTATGAGGAGAAAACTTATAGCAAACGTTATTTTTTTGAAAATCGGTAGTCACTCTGAGTTAACTTCGAATTGTGCAAATTGGGAAATTTGCATATGAATCAAACATCAACAATCAAATTAAAGTCTTAACACTCAGGGATATCTATTCGTAAGGGGTACAAGTCACGTGAGACAGTATAGTATCGTTGCATGCGTAGTTTGTTGTATTTCTATTCATAGATGTAGCGTCAAGGGGACACGTGCCACCCCAAACTTAAAAAGTCGAAAAAGTAAGAACTGGTCGTTCTCCTTTTAAATGTTATAAAGTGTGACATACAGCCAAGAGAACAACGCTACGCAATAGTAAACATTGTTATGACTGCTATCCAGCATTCAGCAGTCATTCCATGCACAATAGCATGCAGTCATCTGATGATGGTTTCCATCGTCAGATAACTGCATGAGGTGCTTTGAAAGGCATATTTTTTTTCATCCTCATTAGGATGAATTGACGCAATCCTCGCACACCTTGTAGTTTTGGATATATTAGGCATGTAAATAACTTACGTTCTGGCATTAACATGGTAATTGAACAGGTAACAAGAGCATTTTCGGTGAAAATATTTCTGAGACCCCCCTCCTAAGTTTACACTTATTTGTGCTCCCCAAAAATTTTTGGTCATGCTATGCCTGTGTTTCTATTGTCTCCCTGATAGCAGTCTCAATTTGGGTAGTGTATGGAGCTAAGCATTTGTATCCTGCCCATTCATGTGTCGCACGCTTGAGACACACTCCTCTTGCAAGTGCTGTGTTACAAGTTCCATTTTTTACATTTCTTTTATGTTTAGCTATCCTGGTGCTAAATGATCTCTTAAGCATATCTATACAACACTTCTGCGCTCCGTCTGGGTACTCCAGCGGAATGAAATAAACACGTGCTTTCTGGTCAGTGTCGGTTTTCCTCCTGGGAGAGAGGATATTTGTAACTTAAGCAGTTGTCCAGATGCCTATCCCGAGACCCAGCTTCTTTAAGGCGTTTCTTACAAAAAATATGAAGCCTAAAATGTATGGAAGCAATCCGATGAACTTTAAGGGGGACTTGAAGACCGGTGTATTTCCATTTATGTGGTATTTGACTTTATTTAGGATTAAGATCATGAGGTCTCTACTGAAACTAGCTGACAATGCTTGATTTAAAATATGTCTGCTTCTTTCTCTTCGTTTTCTGAAGAAAATAAGACTGCTCTTCTGAAGTGTGCTCGAAATACAGTGGTTTTATATTCCATAGGAGAAAACGAGTCCGACGAAAGGAAATTCGGTACAGCATAGGGCTTATAATAGACTCCAGGGTGAAATTTTGAAAAAGCCAAGCGTTGGTGCGCGAAAGCTTGGCATTATGAGTTTGTTTCGCCAATAAAATATAACGGAATGCGTTCTATATAATTGTATGATAACACAAGTTTGTCCACGACGGCATCGAACCCGAGTCCCCCCTCACTCCGGAGTAAGTCGCTCTCCCAACTGAGCTACGCGGACAGAATGTCTCGTGCAGATTTGTCGTGTTGACACATGTTTTAACTTCTGTAGTACGTCACAGATCTTTATGTATCTGTCTTAGACCTCTTAAGACAAAATCTATTATAGCTATCAAGAGAAAATTTCATATTTAGGAGTTTTGTGAAATAATACTATAAAGTATTACATTTCACCTTTTCTTAAAAATAATTTAAAGTCATTGTCAGTTTAAATAGTTCTCCTGTTCCAAAGCAATCTTTTACTTCGAAAAATCAAGATTAAAAAAATACGTAATTTGTAATAAGACCTCCTACTGAAAAAAATATTACAAACGTATTCAAAAAAATAACTAGGACAAACCGCCAACGGTAACCGATAACACGGGTACAGTTGGCAAATTTTGAGCGAAGTTATTGCAAAATCTGAGCTCATAAAGACATCCATTATAACAAATTCTAAAAAACGAACGCGTAAAATTTATGACTTCCAGAACAAAAGTACGAAACATTCTAAAAAAAAGATGCCTAAAATTTATCATGAACTACTTTCCTTCACGCCTTCACGTTGATTGTGATCAGGTTGCATGTAAACAAAACGGAAAGACACACTTAGATCAGGAACCAAGTTTTTCATTTTGTATCGCAAAAGACAGACACGGACACACATACACAAACTTCCTTTTATTATTATAGATTAAGCAAGTGTTAAGCTAACAGACGGAGGCTTTCTATTTCTCCGTTTTTCAATTCAAACGTTTTTTTTTAAATTAATGTTAGTGAGCCAACTTTCGTGAAACGGGTCAAATAAAAGGCCATCTAGTTTTAATTGAAATTCCTCAATGACACGGAATTTCGAGAATCGAAAGGCGTCAAAACCTGACCATGGACGATGTCCAACCAATCGCTTGCCAAAAATCACTGTGATCGGATGTGTCGTGTCGTAGCTATGCCCGAACAACTAATTGTCCCGAGTCTCGTATAGAGAGCGGATTTTTTTAATTATTATTAAAATTGGTCAGTTTTTTAATGGTCGTTATTTTTATACGAGACGACCAATCACCATGATACCAACCCCATGCCACTCACCACGTCCTTCCCTTTATCTGTGGTAAGTTTCCCCGCGATCGGCTGAAGATCTTTAGAGGAAATAGGTAACAAACGACACCTTTTCGAAACTGGGAAAAAACCACTAAAATTGCACGGTTTTTTTTTTTACACTTATTCCTCAATGACACAGAACTTCGAAAATCGGAAGGCGTCAAAACCTGACCATGGACGATGTACAATCGCTGCCAAAAATCACGCTGATCAGATGTGTCATCTCGTACCTATGCCCGAACAACTAATTGTCTCGTGTCTCGTAAAGAGAGCTCCAACAGAAAATATAATGATTAATTCATCCACATTAATAATAGAAAAAAATCCACATCGAACAGGCTGTACCTTCGAACAGGCTGTACCTTACACACACCAAGGGATTCACGAGTTTCTGGCTCAGCGGTAAGACACGCGTTTTCCGTTCCGAAGCTCACTAGTTCGAATAACGAAGGGCTCGTTACCTTAGTTACGCCGAGTCAGTCAGATGATGTTGTGAAATTTCAGTAAAAATACGGGAAAGCCCAAAACAGCCTTTTCTGAAATAAACGGGATTACTGACAACGGAAACTCTGTGAAAATATGGAAGTTAAAAAAAAAACGGGAACTGTTGAGAACGGAAATTTCATTAAAAGACGGGTGCCTACCGGCAACTTTGCTGTACGTTATTTTCAGGAATTTTCCGTTAATTCAGGCCACTTATATTTTACAGTGTAGGAACGATATTTGATCAGTTGAAATTAGTCCACTGTGTTTCTTTTAGCTCACAAATACAAACTAAATTAATTATATAGAAGTAAGGAACGATGAAATTTCACTAATCAAAACTTTAGTTACATATATACATTATAAGTTTATTTTTCAAATAAAATTAGCGTAAGCCAGAAAAGATACGTTTTAAATAAATAAAATTTTCACATATTTTTTTAACTTCCAGTTGTAGATTAAAAAATTTTTCATAAATGTCAGGAACGATGCTATTTGATTAGCTCTGATATTGTGTGCATACATTTCTTAGACCTTGCGGGTGCAAATTTAATTTATCGGGGAAAATGTTATTTGACTACTTGAAATTGTGTGTGTGTGCTCAACTCTCAGATACAAAATTAAGTGTGCAGAAGTCGTAAACTAGATTACATTTGATTAACTGAAAAGTGTGTTCTTTTATATAGGTACATCACCATTATTATCAATCATTATGAATCCACTGCTGGATGAAGGTCTCCCTAAGTTGATTCCGTAGCACTCTGTCTAGGGCGAGTTTCCTCCATGTCACTCCCTCATGCTTTCGAATTTCATCCGCCCATCGCCTACGTAGCCTTTTTTTGGGTATTTTTCTATCCCTTGAACCCAGTCTAAAATTTCGGTTGTCCGTTCTTCTGGTAACATGCACAGCTCATTGCCATTTCAGGGATTTTACTCTGATCATGATGTCGTCTATTCTTGCCATTTTCTTTATCCATGAGTTATTCTTCTTATCTTTCCTGGTTACACCAAGCATGCATCTCTCAATGCTTCTTCCAGTTGCCTGCAGTCTTTGGGTGTCTTTTTTAGTTAAGATCCATGTCTCTGCTCTATATGTAAGAACAGGAAGAATGCATTGATTAAACACTTTTTGTTTCAGACATAATGGCATATTGCTCTTGAAAATTGCACTATTTCTTCCAAAAGCTCTTCAACAAAGTTTTATACGCCGATCAATTTCTTCATCAATTTGACCATCACTTGATATCTGTTGTCCAATGTATATATACACTACGGGCCAGTGTGGGGTATCTTGGGTCCGAGACCTAGCTATCTCACTCGTCCCCAGTACTGTTTTTTTTAATTGCAAAGTTTAATTTCTAATTGTTAAGTAATAGAAGTAACTTATTTTAGGTACATGCTATTGCAACACGATACTAAATAATTTAAATAATTATGAGGATCAGAATTTGAACACTTATTTGCACATGAATTCCATTCTTCTGTGAAAATACTCCAAATACGTGGCGACAGTTAATAAATAAATACATCGCTCTTTCCACGTTCCAGAAACACACAGCATCCGAAAAATTGTTTTTTAGCAGCCGCTGTGGAATTGAACCAACAGAACTCTCGATATCGCGCCGAGTGCGTTACATTTACGCCACGGTGGCCAACAATCCACGGTGCTATGTGTATTTTTAAGTCAGCTTCTGACGTCATAAATCCGTAAGATGGGCTCAGCTACTGAGACGTCTCCATCTGGTGGGCATTAACGCATTATCAATTCTTCTGAATACTTTATTTGTACGTGAACTCCATTCTTCTGAATACTTTATTTGTACATGAACTCCATTCTTGTAAATACTTTATTTATACGTGAACTCCATTCTTCTTTCCTTTTGTGTGAACTTGAGTGTTACGTTTTCATAAAAAAGTGTCTTCCGAGTAGTTTTCCATATTTAAAAAGAATGTTTTTTTCTATTGACAAATCAGCCAAGTTGTTCGAATGTACATGGCCTTATGTGGCTCCAAGATACAATATATCTTGATTCTTTTTAATGCAGAAAAACTTCTTTCAGCAGCTGCAGTTGTTGATGGAAACTTTAATTGCACTTCTCCCTAAACACTATATCCAATGTATCCAACTTTATGTAACAAATAATGTCTCTTACTAATTCCTTTTGTGTTCATCAAGGGAATAAAACACCTTCAGTTCATTTTTTTAGTCGAGCTGTATCAAAATTTGAAGCATACAGTTCTTTAAGTTCTGACAGTAGATGTTCAGGGAAGCTTTCACAAAATTTATCAAAACAGTTCGAATCCAACAAAGCCACGAATTTAAGATATAACATCACTGATTTTAATTCATTGACACTTCACACAAACTGAAACAACTATCGTGAAACACGTGCTGTTACAGGCGGAAGTATGCGAGGGACTGAGGTAATCGAAGTCTTCTCTTTTCTGAGCGAACCGTTACCCAAATCAATGATCAATTCCCCTCCACCCGCTCATTCATGTTGTCATGGAAACGCTAGCAGGCGATCGTATGAAAGGTCTTCGAATCAGAACAGCGAAGACTGAAAGAGATGCTTGCGTTATGCCATTGGTCTTCGCTCGCTAGTGAGTCAAAAAAGCGAATCGCACGTGTTTTTTGCAGCGAAAGCATCGACATATTTTAATACAGTTGATAATTGACTTTTATTTGTGCATTCTCTGCGGGCTTCGCAGCTAGCCTCAAATATACGCCACTGCTACAGGTATAGGTAAAAAATAATTGAATAAATGTCGCAAGACATGTTTAGGTAGCACAACTTACGTTAATTAAACTGAATTGTGATTGTGCCACTCCTGGTTGAAAGAAATTAAAAATTGCAATCTTCTATTGGTTTGTCCGAATCGGTCGACAACTTTTCTTCTAAAATCTACATATCCATACACCCTATTTCAATTGACACTCCATTACACAGATCACCTACTATCTCCTTGGTCGTGGTTGATCTCTCTCAAGACTTCACCGCATGCAGGGTACTGAAAGATATTTCAATGGTACATAATGCGGGGACAGTGTGGCTGTGTTCTGTAGTGCCCTTGAAACTAGCAGGTAAAATTTTTCTGCTTCTTGCATACTTTTTGAAAGGGAATTCTTTTCTGTTTCCGCTAACAACTTGTTTTTCCAAAAGTGGGACCATGACCTTGATTCTGCGCCTCAATTATCACCGTACTCTGCTAAAATGTCTTTGACCGACAAATTAAATTTAGGTTCATCGAGTTTGCTAATATTTTTGGAAAGTAAAAGTGAAGAGGGTTCCTTCTCTTTCGAGAACCTGCTTTCCAGATAAGTTATTAAAGAGTCCAAATTCGGAGTACAGACTGACGAACGGTAATATTCTTCCCCTGATTTTTAAAATTGTTTTTTATTTGAGTGTTTAACGACCATCGCAATCAACTCTGAGGGGAATAAGCAGTCCCCCGTCTTTAATTTAGGGCCGCTGGTTTCAGGGAAAGGAGCGAGCCTGTGTCAAATACAACATCAATACTTCATGGGATTCAAACCTGGACCCAACTCGACCAAACGGTCAGAAGACAGGGGTTTGATCGCTTTGATCATTGCGCCACCGGGGCGGTTCCCGAATTTGATGGTACATTAGATCTCTACACTTGTTTCGCCACGTTGGAAGGGAGGGGGTGAACATGAGAAAACGGGTTTCGGCGGTTCGCTAGTGAATTTTTTTTTTTTTTTTTGGGGGGGGGGGGGGTTAACGACCACAGTGAGCAACTCAGTGGGCTATAAGCAATTGCCCGTCCCTAATTTAGGACCACTGGTTCCAGGGAAGCGGCAGAGAGAGCCAGTGCCGTAGGACAAGCACAACATCTACTGGGATTCGAACCCGGATCCATCTCAAACGAATGATCAGAAGCCATCGCTTAGACCAGGGGTCGGCAAACATTTTTTGTAAGAGGCCAAATAGTAAATATTTTAGGCAAACGCGAAGATATTTATGAAGGTATTTATTTATTTTTTTTTCTTGTTATTTAAGTAACATTCGACTGTTCTCGCTGAAAGGCTGACAGATTTAAAAAAATCCATTTTCCCTGGACACATTTCTCCTGTTGCTACAATCAAACGTAATTTAATTAACTCACCATCAAGAAACGGCTTTTTGCTAATAAATGAGCTACTCGTAAACTGACTGTAGTTGCAGCCTCATTTTCATTTTCGTGAATAAATCGCGTTGTGATGAAATATTCCGTTTTAAAGTTTGCAATTTTTCTTATAGTTGCTTTCCTGTGAGTTGTGAATATTCTGTCGAGTGCTTAGTCTGGTAATGACGGCATATATTGTACTCTTTTAGTTCAGTTATAGTGTCATTGCACAATAAATACAATGCTTTGTCATCTAATTCAGTAACAAAATAATTCATACTCCACTCTGCCTTAAAAGCACGACATTCCAAGTCGTTCACTTTTCTGTTCTTTTCTGGTTTTAACAGTGACATGATATATATGCAAGGGTAATCAAATGAGAACAAAATGTCGCAGAACAGCGATATACGTGGCACTCGAAACGTTTCCGAATCATAACGGCGTGGCGTCACAGTAGAGGCCACCGAATACGGAAGCTATAGGAGCGCCACATGCGGTCGTATCTCGCAACTGCTCAACTTGGCGGTCGGTCGTTCTGTATTGGCGCGTACTTTGACATTTTGAAGACTGAAATTTTAAAGAATTTGAAAATGTAAAATCAATTCTTCGAACTCGCGGGCCGTACAAGAAGAGGTGGTGGGCTGGATTTAACCCGAGGGCCGTAGTTTGCTGACCCCTGGTCTTGTGTGTTGATTAAGCACAAATTTGGAGCATTTAGTACTCAAAGATAAATGCAATTACAATTTTACGAAAAAGTACAGGGACTTGCTTCTTACATTTCGCTTCACACTGAATTGTATGCTTTTTTTTTTTTTTTTGTTATGTTCTTTTGTAGTTAATTGATAACTAATAATCACTAATGATTGCGTAATAGATTTTAAGAACGAGTTAGTTTCTCTCCGGACCAGAGGAAGACCTTTGCGAAGTTATCGCTTATTTAACAACCTGACTCTTAAATATTTTATTGTGCTTATGATACTGCAGATAGAGAATTAGGGAACCAGGTGCAGGGCCCGCTTAAGGTATTTTGGGGCCCTAGGCACGGTAAGCGTTGCGGGGCCCCTACAGCAAAATGATAATCCCATTCTCAATAGTACCTCTCTACATTTTTTCAGGACAGTTTTCTGTCTACACTTTTGTTATTATATAATGTTCTATATGTTGCTGTCTTATTTACTGAAAATTTAATTACCCTACACTTATACCTGAGGTTCCGTTACACGACGACTTCGCACGCCTACCTGTTTTTTTTTTGTTTGTTTTTTTTTGTCCACAATTACTGTATCTACTTTATCCATGAATATATCTGTTGGTCCTATGTTGGGATGAAGTTGGAACTTAATCCCAGGGCTTGGGAGATATGGGCTGGTCCTTAGCTCTCCACCCCCTGAAACACGCAGGCAAAGTTGATGACGTAGCTGCGCTGGGTCTTCGGAAGCCAAGAGCCACGAGGAGCTGTGCACTAACGGACCACCATAGGAAAGGCACCTTCAGTTAATGTTATTACCGTATTTAACAGAATACAATGTGCCATCTATTGCAATGTTCACTAAAATATTAGACTCTGCCTTTTTCGGAAATAAAAGTTAAAGATTTTGAGTCTTAAAATCGGAAAACATTGATGTAATAGAATAAATGCGATAATTTTAAACGAACAATTTCTGTCATGCATGCGTTTTCTTTAAAAAGTATTTTGCTTAATATACTAACCCTATTTTACTGATGTCGAAAACTCAGTGTATCTTTCCTTTTTTATTTTAGTAATTCCCTAGAATTAGTTGTTTTAAAACCTTTTTCTCTCTCACAAACATTAGTTGTTTAAAACCTGTAAGACACGGAAAGTTACCGCGTTCTTCAAACTCTGCAAAAGTAGTTCAAACACTCTGTTAATGTATAAAATCAAAATTATTTACTTACATTTTATATCCATCATGATTTCTGAAGTTCACTGCGTTTAAAAAGGGGTGAACCAAATTTACTTCATGAAGTGAAGATATGTTCCTTATTGCACGAACTGGAAACTGTTTTCTTCATTGCACCAAATGTTTAAACTTTTTTTCTTCATTGCACAAACAGGAAAAAAAAAATTACGTTTTTTTCACTGCTTTTGAGTCAATCAATTTTTTCATTTTCTGCAGAGCTTTCCTGCGCGGCACTAATAGTGAATTTCTGTTCAGAAAACGAATTCGAATAAATGTTCAGATTCTGCAAAACAGACGAATAGCATCTTTGTTGATAGATGGGAAACGTTTTTCTAGCTCATGTATGAGTTCCCGAATAACACCTTTTCCTTTTCTAAATGTCCTGCCATGAACTGCGCAGAAAATCTGTTCAAACTGTTTCACAGTATTATTTCAAGAACATGATGGTACTGTCAAACCGCCAACAGAAATTAGTTTTACCCAATTATCTTGAACAGAATTAGTATCGGGGCAGTTTTTAGAAATAGTTCCTAAAGAAGGATCTTTATCGCGAACGCGATATGCTATGTTTCCAGCTATGTAGGCCATGGTTTCCTGTTCAGAAATGGAGAGTTCTCTTGACTGCTCGTTCAAGTCAATCTCCCAAGCAATTGGAGATGCGTCTTCAAAAAATTCAAAGTTCATATCCTCACAGCTGTTTTCGGTCGAAGTCATTGTCACCAGATCCTCTACTTCTTCATTTCTGAAAGCATTTTCCAGCAGTTCAGATGCTGGAAAATGCTAAACACCCAGGCTCTTAGGAGTTTCTGCCTGGGATTCAGTCGTATTAACTTTTTCGTTAAAAAAACGTAAATAAAAATCAACACTCAGTGTACAACTTAAATAAAACACAACGTGAAACAAATACTATAAACCAATAACACAGGAAAATTGGATCCTGTAGGCAGGTTGACAAACGAACTCGGAGAGCAGGCCAGCGCGATGACGTAGAAACAAGTGACCTACCCATTTTCCACCCTCCCTTCCAGACACGGGTCGGCATTCAGTCTCTCAAAGTGATGCACTAGCCCTTCCTCTGTAAAGCCCTGACTTCATCCTCTTCTGATCCTACTTCTACGAATGGATGGCGGCTTGGTACAACACTTTCCTATGTCTTTTTTGTTTACTCTTTTCAGTTTTCTCTCTCGTTAAACCTACGTATACGCATTTCACATGGACTACCGTTGCATTGAGCAATACCCCCCCCCCCCCCCCCAGCTATTCCTATTTTGTTTTCAAACGGGGATTATGGACACCGGCAGAGAAGATTTTCTATCCCGCGTGTGGTTTTCCCAAGCGTTTTACCCCAACCCCCTTCATATCATACCAACGTATGTCGATGCAACCACTTGTTGGTACGTAGACTACCTGATGAGAACGTTAGTTCGAAATCATATGGTAGTGGGGTAATTCCATGTCAGTTGCAGCATATGTCCTTCCTTACTCCGTGATATACTTTCTCAAAAAACCTAAAAAAGTAAAAAATATAACCAATAAAAAAAAAAAAGCTTGGGGAAAAGATACTGGAAATTTGGGGAGCCCTTGAAAATTGAGGACCCTAGGCCCGTACCTTACGGGCCTAGTCGGTAATCAGGACCTGACTAGGTGTCATTTCGTATCCCAAATGGGAATGGTATTTTACCCTCATTATTTCCGTCGGAAAAAAAATTAGGAAATGGGGTTCAGCACTCAGCAGAAGGGTTTTGTGATTTCTCTTACACTTTCTTACATCGAGGATGTTCTGGATAATGAAGCTGAACTGGACGCGAAACGCCATTTAGGGTTGTAAAATGCAAAATATGAAGAGAGCGGTAAGATTCCCAACTGCTCCGGAGTTCCGATCTTCGGTACCACATTAAACGGAACAAATTCAGCTTGAAGTGCTGCAGAAATGATCGAACCCCCCCCTCCCCCCTCCCAGAGAATCTTCGAAAATACGAACGATATCCTTATCTTGTAATGTACGAACAACCGCGCCGTCATTTCCGATTCTGAGCAACTTACATTTCCTACACAATTTGAGGAAGAAATGCAAAATTTAAGCCGACAAGCTATCGCAACTGGCGAAAGAAGTCAAACATGGTAAATTCTGTACCCGAATGGGGCAAAAGTTTCAATTCCGATTTTAATCAATCTGTACACAAAGTAAGTCTGGCGCGATCTCTTGAACGGAGCCAGGGGCAGCCGGCCCTTGTTACGCCTCTGTCATCCGGGATTCGAACCGGAGTCCGTTTCGGATGAATGATCAGCAGCAGATTCGTAGACCACTCGGCCATCCGGACAGCTATTCATCTCTTGAACATCGTCTTAAGAAGTAAGTTACCTTTTCGTCTAATGTTCAAAAGTGCTGTCTAAATATAAACTCAATCAGCCATTCCGATGTCATGTCATCCAAAATGATTGAGCGTGTAATATTTAAATTTTTACGGCAAAAGACAATACGTGATTTCCCCAAAATAGTGCCCGTTACATCTTTACATCTGTAGCTTCGTTATTATTGTTTTAACTTGTGGTTTCTCCGTAATCGGATAACTTATTGAGATGTATTCCTGAACAGACAAATAAACAAACATCAATGATCGAAGATACTGAGTTGTTTGGCCGAAATGAAAATTTTTGTTGTGATAAGGAATCAGAAAAGAAGGTTGCGATCGCTGATCAAAGAATATTTTTAGCAGCTCGCAGTGATCTAAGAATGAATCCTAAATGCTTCATTCACGAGAGACCCCAGAGAGCAAATAAACAAGAAACATTTAGTTAAGAAAAATTCTTCATGTAAAAAAAAAAAGTAAAATAAAATAAAATAAAATAAAATTACATGTACTCAATGTTTGCATAATTACGTTAAATCTAATCAAGGGCAGTGATAATTACTGTAATCTGAACTCTGAACTGCGACTGGAATATCAACGAAGATGCAAACAAAAAAATCCTGTTTAAAGTACGCACGCATTTTGCGAAACACTTTAGATAAACGACATATGCGAAAACGTAAAAAAATATATATTAAAAATGAACAGATAAACACAAGTTATCCCACAGATTATGTACAAGGATGCACGTGGCAGACAAATATCTGTGAAGGAGCTTTAGAAAGTTCCATTGCTCTCCCCTTATTAATACGAGGTGTTCCAAAACTGTAGGAACGGTTTCAGAATTGGGTTTGGAAAAAACGTTTCCTAGTGTAAACATGAGGTTTGTGGCATCAATCTCAGAAAGATATTTTTTCTTTCTTTCTTTTTCGTGAACACTAAGTGGACTTCATGTAGCCATCTCTGAAAATCTGGCTCCATCATGAAGACCACTCGAAAATTTCTGGACAGATGAATAAAGAAGGGAGGGCATATTGCTTTTCCATTTCATTTGCTAGACTTCTTTCGTGTGGATTTTCTTTCTTTCTTTTCTTTTGTTTCTCATGCGGCCTGTCAAAAGTATTGTTTCCAGAGCTTAAGTTCTTGACATTACTCGGACGGCTCTTCTTTTCTTTCACGATGGCTATACCTGATACGGTGCAATGAGTTCCTCCAGAACTGGACTATGCAGGAGTGCAAACCTCATAGGTGCTCACATCGAATTTCGGTAATGCACCGAAAAACAAAACATTTCTGCGTTGCGTTATTTTGCAAACCGATAATAGGGAGACACACACCAAGGAGCCATTACATTATGACCCCCCCCCCCCGCAGTCTAGATAAATGAGTGCGCCTGGAGACAGAACGGTGGCAAAAGTGAAGTTCACAGAACAGTATGTATACAGCCCGAGGACTAGCTTTCGGTTAGTACAGCGTTCAGAGTCAAAAACTGCCGATTTATAGGAGTTTGATAAAGGACAAATTGTGACGGCAAGACGCCTTGGAACTACGATCTCGAAAACGGCACGGCTTGTGGGATGTTCACGTGCTGCTGTACTATAGGTACGTATCAACAGTGGTGCAGAGATGGCCTAACGACGAGCCGTCGTCCATCCGAGGTGTCTTTCGCAGCTCATTGATGCCAGAGGGGAGCAGAGACTGTGGCGCCGCATTCGACCACAGGGCCACAGAACGGCAAATCACTCGCAGCTACAACAGTGGTGATAAGGGCAATGGGTCACAGAACACACAGTTCATCGCAGCCTTCTGCGCATGGGCCTGTGTAGCCGAAGATCTAGCCAGCTCCCCATGCTCACTGCACTTCATCGCTAACAACGAATGAAATGGGCCTAAGAGCATCGAGATCGGACCGTGGGTGATTGGAAGAAAGTGGCCTGGTCGGAGGAATCAAGATTCCTGGTGCATCACGTAGATGTCCGAACGCGGATACGCCTTTTACCAACGGAGCCTATGGCACCTGGATGCATCTTTGGGAGGAAACAGGCTGGTGACGGCGGTGTTATGCTGTGGGCGTTGTTTTCTTGGGACACTTTGGAACCCATTATCCCAATAGCACACTCCCTGACATATGTCAGGTATCTTAACATCCTTGCGGACCAAGTTCACCCATTCATGGCAACTGTGTTCCCTACTGGGAGATGGCCATTACCAACAGGTTGGTGCGCCATGCCACACTGCCAAAATCGTCAAGGAGTGGTTCGAGGAACATGCTGGTGAATTTCTGTTAATGCCCTGGCCTTCGAATTCACCTGAGATGAACCCAATCGAACATTTGTGGTTGGACTTGGAAAAGCGGGTTCGCGCTAAATCACAACCACCCCGAAATGTACGGGAACTGGAGGACCTGCTGTTGACATTATGGCACCAGATAACCCAGGATACCTATTGCCATCTCATCGAATCGATGCTTCACCAAGTGGCTCCTGTTTTTCTGACTAGTATTTCAGCTTATTAGGTAGGTAGGTTGAATAATGCATTGGCTCATCGATGTGTGTTACCGCAAAGAAACGCGTACTTAAATTAATGTACAGGTGATTGTATGATATCTATGTACCATTCTATGGACTCCTTAAGCCAAAAGCTATTATAGCTGGCTAGAGTAAATTTTATATTTTGGAGTTTTGTGAAATAATATTATAAAGGAGTACATTTTCCCTATTCTTAAAGATAATTGAAACTCATTGTCATTTTGAAAAGATCTGAAGTGCTTCGAAATATCACGATGGAAAAAATACGAAATTTGTTATTAGTCCTCCTATAGAAAAGATAAGATTATTACGAACGCATTCTGAAAAATTATAATCTCCAACAGAAAATAAAATAAGTAATTCGCCCACCTTAAAAACCAGGAAGGAAAGAAAATTAAAAACGGTTTCGGCAACGGGCAATTAGAGTTCTACCAAATTAGTAAGATACGAACTAAAAAGTTACATTGTGAACAGCAGTTATTTCAGATGGACATCCAGGAATTAATGGCTGACAAAGTTTATCAGAGTTCGGAAAGATCTGCACGATTATGGAAACTCGGTGTTCTTCCAAGGTCGGTTATGATGATAAGCAGAAAAGGGTGGAGGAGCTAAGAAAAAAATGGTGAAATGAGAGATAGAGAAAGACCTTCAGCATTGATATTAGATATAGGCGTTTCCACGCTACTGACTGAAATGTAAAACTTAAGTGAAGGGGCAGGCAGTAAGGCAATCAATCAAACAGTGCATAAACGTTTCCAGGACATTTTTTCAAAGAAAACTGTTACCACAGGAAGTGCAAAGCAGTACGTTAAAGGAATCACTGCCGTGATCATTGCAGTACGAGTGCGAATAAAATAATCAAATATTGTAGATATTATAAATACCAAATTGAATTTATATTAGAATAAGGAGCCAAGTACAAAATAAAATTAAATATCATGTAACAGGATGCATAAGAGGAAACTAAGCTAATAAATGTCCAAAACTGCAAATATAAACTAGAATATTAAATTAAATAAATGAAGCGACGCTAAAGAAAAACTAGAAGTTTCAGCTGAGCAAGTAGGTCAGCATGTAATAAGTTAGAAAAGTAAATTGCATGTATCACATTCGAACACAAATAAGCAACTTTAATATTATAAATACTAAATACTAAACAGAAATTGGAATAATAAAATAAATAAATTTACCAAAAATTAAAGTCAGATATAACGTAAGGATTATTGCTACCATAAAGTCTAAAAATTAAGGTACATAAATGTGTAAGATCTGCTTTTTCCTGTGGGCAGTTTTAGCACCAAATAGTCCTAGGGTAGACCTCCCAAACAAGTCTTCATTTTTTATATCCTGTTCATCTTTCCTTTATATCTCTGACTTTCTTTCTGTCTTTCCCCATTTGTTCGTACTACCTTTTTCTTGGTCTGCCTACTCCTGCTATTTCCTGGAGCCTCCATTTGCATTGCTTTTAGAATTGGGCTCTCTAAAATTTTATTTAGGATGACAAAAACGTTAGGTGACACTCGTATTGCAGAACAAGGGCTGTAAAAGATGGGTCTTTAAGACCTTTTCGAGGAAGTTAGATACCGTGATGTTTGTAGCTGAGGGGAGCCAAGCAAGCGCGAATTTTGATTGTTACATCACACCAAAAGAAATTGCTACAATGTAAATTGTGGAAATCCTGTTAACACTGAATTCGAGCAAAGACGCGGTATTTTCGGAATTGTCCTTAATATGATTTGGTTTTTTGTCGTAGGACTCGACCCGTCAACTATTTTGAATTTGCTTTATTGTATTTTATTTTATCTATTGCTGTTGTTGTTGATGATGATTTTCTCGGCCAGGACTGGTGATCAAAATCGGAAATATTCACCTCAACCCTGGAAAGCCATGATTTTTTAGTGATATGGAAGGTAAGCAAAATGACTGCATTTTGGATTGGGTGAAGCAGTCTCTGTGCAGGGTTCCCACTCAACCTGAAAACAGGGAAACTTGGAACTCTCAGGGAATTTGAAAATGGTTCCAAAAATCAGGGAAAACTCAGGGAAAATTACCCTTTTTTGTAAAAATCAGGGAAAACTCAGAAAATTATTCCTTTTTTTCTTTTTTTTGTAAAAGTCAATGGGTACTTTATTTTGCCAAAAAAACTTATTTTTTCAAGATTTCAAACTTTTGCTTTGCAATTACTGCTTGCCTAGAATTTGGTAGATCTTACTTTCAGTTATATTAAGTATTTCCTTTATTCTCTAAAAAAAGATGCAAAATTGAATTTTAAAAATTGCCAGTTATTAAGCTTTTGTTCAATTTCTGCAGGCAGTTGTTATAACATGGAACAATTGGCTCCTGCTTGAAGAAACACTTCAACCAAATGATGGATCAAAGTCCTTTGTCTGTTGGTTCTCTTGAAACATGTTTCTTTGAATAGAGCCATTCCATCATTAAGCTTAGCTGCATTGTGTTATAGAAAAACTGAAACTATTCAACTGACAGATTTTTTCTTACATATGACCTGTTTCATGGGAATGTATTTACAAATTCCGTGTGGGTAGTATTCACAAAAGTTCACGAAACTCTGGTACAGAAAATAATGTGCACAGTTAGTTGTTATTAATGAAAAACAGGTAATTTTATAAAGACAAATTACGTAAAGAATTTACAAGTGTGTGCTTTGGTGAAAAAAATGAATGAAATGGAATGAAATGTAACAATTCTTTGCAACATGCCACTCTGGAAAATTTTAAAAACCATCTGGAGAACCTGGAAAAGTCAGGGAATTTTTTATTACTTTTGAGTGGGAACCCTGCTGTGACAACACAAACACGTCGAGATTTTATAAAAGTTACTAGATACCGCTGTGATTGTCCGAATGTCAGCTGATACGGTTATGCCCTGTTTTCAGTTCCTTTGGATTTCCTTTTGCAGGTTCTGGTATTTTGATATTTTTCATAGACAGTCTTCTTTGGATGTTTTCTGTAAGAAGAAACGCTACACCGATTAGTTGCGTCTACTTCAGCTTCTGTCTACAATAACCAATGTTAGATTTATTGCGGTCAACAGTGTCCTGTTTGCTTGTCCCCGTGCATGACGTAATTTTCATTTTCTGGAATAGGTTCTGTTTGGGGCTCCTAATAAGGCGGCCTGTGTTTAGGCCGTATTTAACGCAAAGCTCTTCATGTAGTGAACATACCGGCCAGTCAGTTTGAAACCTGTGTTCCAAACGTATCATCATCAACCATTATCAATCCACTGCTGGATGAAGGTCTCCCCACGTTTCTTCCACAACGGCCTGTCTTGCGCCAGTCACTTCCATGTCATGTTTTCGAATTCCATCCATCCATCCATCCATCCATCTCCCGTGAGGTATTCTTCTGGGTCTTTTCCTGTCTCTTGGATTCTAGTCTAGAATTTCTGTTGTCCATCTGTAGTCCGTTCTTCTGGCAATATGTCCATCCCATTGCCATTTCAGGGATTTCATTCTGATCAAATTGTGTGCGAGATGGGTGCCATGTTTACTCACCGACTAGCACAGAAACCAACGTTTCCTGTCGTCTTTGGCTCTTCTGCAATGGCATTCTGCTGAGGGTCACAATTCTTTGCGTCGAATCTTCACAGGTGATGAAACGTAATTTCGCCATTTCACCCCTGAAACCAAACGATCGCCCATGGAATGGAGGCATGTCACCTCTCCAACAAGAAAAAAGTTCGAAGTCCAACCATCTGCAGAAGAGGTCACGGCGTCTGTTTTCTTTGACTGTGAAAATCACAGAATTTCTGCCAAAAGGGACGACTATGAATGCTGACTCATATTGTCACACGCTACGAAATTTGCGAAAGGCGATTAAAGACAGACGACGGGGTAATTCTGCTGCACGATTTGTGGGCAGTTTGATTTCAACTCAAATATACACTGAAGAGCAATTGAATTAGAGACAGCTGGCGTTATGCAAATGTGGTGCTGTGGGCGGCCCTGTAAACGGAAACGGCATGACGTATGCAGCGATCCGACAATATAAGGAGTGATGTGACGCTGTATGGGTAAGACGAAGGATCCAAGCGCATTTGATTGTGGGCAAATTGTCGGGACCCAATGAATGAGTCACTCCATCTCGGAAGTCATGCAGGCACTGGGATTTTCACGAGCCACTGAGTCACGGGTGCACCGTCAGTACATTGAATCCGGTAAAACCATCCCTGCAAGGGCCAACTGCCGTGGACAACAGCGTGTGGATGAGCGGGGTCATCGTCGGCTAGCTGGCATTATAACAGCGGATAGACAGGCCACAGTGCAAGAAACCACTCGGCAATTTAACGCTGGTGCACAAAAACGTGTAAGCAGCCACACCATCCATAACCATCACCTCGCTATGGGGCACAAAAGCCATCGTCCCACGAGGGTACCGCTGCTGACCGCACATCACAGGGTGCAAAGATTAGTATGGGCGCTGGAACAACGCCACTGGACCCTAGACATGTGGAAAATGTTGCGTGGACTGGTGAGTCGAGATTCACGTTGGTACATGCGGATGGTAGGATACGAGTACGGCGCAAACCACATGAAGCGATGGATACTTCTTGCCAGCAGGGTACTCTTCAAGCTGGTGGGGGTGGCATTTTCGTCTGGGGGCTGTTTACCCCTGGTACGTGTGACATCGTCCCCTTCACAGGTCAACGTTACCGGGATATCCTGGAAGACCATTTGCTCCCGTTTGTGCGTTTTCAACATCCCACTGGGGAGCTCATTCTGCAACAAGACAATGCAGCTGCCGAATTGTATCCGAATGGTTGGATGAACACTCCACCTATGTGACTCGCTTCCTTTGCTAGCTAGGTCACTTGACCTCAATCCCATCGAGCACATCTGGGATGCCATCGAGAGAGATGTTCGAGGCTCTGACTCTCCTCCGTCAAATCTTCGTGAACTGTGGGAGCTTGTTCAGGGGTCGTGGATCCGTATGGCTTCCCAATGCTTCCGGTGTCTTGTCGAGTCCATGACGAGACGAGTCGCCACCGTCATCAGGAAGAAAGGTGGTGCTACATGTTACTAGACAGGTATCTCTAATTCAATTGCTCTTCAGTGTAGGAATAAGAAGTGGATCACGTTACTTTTTCAGGGTAAAAACGAAAATTAAAGCGCACCCCACACAGCACGGAAACAAAGGAATTGTTGCAGTCATTCAAGTGGGAGGTATGGCAATATCCACCGCACAACCCCGACTTATCTCCGTGCGACCACCATTTGTTCAGTAAGATGAAACAGGATCTTGGTGGGCAACGATTCCAAACCGATGAGGCTGTGAAAACTGCGCTCCTGAAAAAGTCTCCTCCAGTTTGGTTGCATGAAACTGGAGGAAACTTTTTCTGTACAAGTATGGAAAAGTTAATCACACGTTCCGGTAAATGTTTACAATCCTTAGGCGACTACGTCGAAAATGAATAAATAGTGTACCTTTAAACCAACATACATCCCCTGAGTATACCTTTTTTCTTTTTTTTATTCAACAGTGAAACTAACTTTCTTATCCGCCCTCGTAACATGAGCAATTTGGCAGGGTTGCTCGTCCTCAGTTTGAGGGCACTGATTCCAGGGAGGGAATAGAGGCAACTCCATCAGAAAGGCGGCACATGTGCCCATCCGAGGGTGTGGCCCAGTCCCATCTGGGACGAATGATCAAAGTCCACTGGAGGTCTATCATTTCCGCAAGAATACCGATTTATCCCCCCCCAATCTGATAGCCCAATTCCGCTTGAGTTTTTTTTTTTTTTTTTTTGTCCCGTGGCTTTTAATAGTCAGGCCGCCTCTAGCAAAGAAATAAAATTAATTTTGTCTAGTAGGGAATATTTATCCGTTATGCACTTTCTCATTGACTGAACATAAACTGTACGCACTTCCACGCACTGCCACAGAAACTTCTCATTGACACAATGTATACGAATACATACAACATTATAGTCCACAACAAATATTTTCTCATTGACACAACATGCACAGTACGCACTTCCACAGAAACGAATGTACGTAAAAATTCAGGGATTCTAATTTCGACAACAACGGTCCGAGAGTTTTTGTAAAATTATATTCTCAAGATTTGCGCACGATTAAATCCTTTGCTTTTGCAGATCATAGCTCATTGATTGAGCATATGCAGTACGCACTTCAACAGAAACTTCTGGCAATAAAACCCATGCGGAATTGGGCTATAAAAACCATGGGGAATTGCTGCGTAAAACTCATGCGGAATTGGGCCATCAGTTTGGGGGGTGGGGGTGCTGGGGTAAAACCGAGGCATATTCCATCCGTGATAATGTCAGACATGAATTGGGTGGTGCTGTATAACGTATAACTTTCTGCCGGTGGTGGCTTTTCAAACCTTCGCTTCCTACTCCGAAGCGGCTGTTCTCCCAACTAAACTACGCCGGCAGGCTTATCGCTGCTTCATTGTCGATTTGACTCATGCGTCACCTCAGTAGTACGCCATCTATATGTCATTTTATTTAGTGCGTTACATCGTACGACCCCCACCCCATCCCGAAAGGCGGGGACACGAAATCGCAGGCTTCTGGTCAACAACAAAATCATTAACAAAAAAAAAAGAAAAAATTTCATATCAGAAAAAATATTTTCATTAACTACGTGCGGTGTGAGGATGACTCATCATCTACTTTCGTTCGGGCGCCAATATGACATATACAGTACAAAGTTTGCACTGCCCCTGAAATCCTAGAAAAGTCGTACAATTTCCTTTTTTCCAGGTCTGGAAAGTCCTTGATTTTTCATATTTTTTGAGAACGGACGTGGAACAGCCCTGGAACTTTTTCTTGCAATGAAAAAACATAAATGAAAAAAAGAATTGGTCGGAATGTTTTGAATGATTACGTCACTTTGTCCTAGCTCCCAGCAGCCTCTGCTCGCGATGATATCACTTCCTCCCATTCAGTATGGAGCCGTGATGTCATCTCTTTCGTCTCATGTGTCGTTGCGGTGAGAGATGTTCAAGTGCTATATTTCCAGCCATCTTGTTTTGTGATATAGCAGTTGCATGCAGTTGGACTCACAACAGCGAGTGAAAACTTCTCCCGCTAGTCCAAGATGGCCGTTCCTTCTATACTCCGAGTCAACCTAAGAGTGTACCACTCCTAAAGGTACGGAACACCTACCTCTGCTATGAAAAAATAGTACCTAGCGTTTAGAGCAAAAAAGCAACAGAAGTATTGT
Source organism: Macrothele yani (assembly GCA_039090855.1). Taxonomy (NCBI): domain Eukaryota; kingdom Metazoa; phylum Arthropoda; class Arachnida; order Araneae; family Macrothelidae; genus Macrothele; species Macrothele yani. The sequence goes on along the minus strand of CM077008.1, from coordinate 126,562,850 downwards.
TCAGAATCCATTTTTGTTTGCTCAGCAGTTTATTGGACGAAACTGGTATCTGACACAAATTTTCAAAAAGTCAGAGAGTCTTCAGAATTACATTTGATATGAGAATTTGCTCAATCAAGAGCCTCGCACTTTCGGCTCATGCTGTCCAGCTGGAAACCAGCTTGGAGAAGGTGGGAAAGGGGAGGAATAAAAAACTTCTCCCAACACAGCGACAATAAATTGACAATCGGGGGAACTCGAGGGGTGGGGGTGTTACTTAAGCAGGCAGTATAGGGGGAATGGAGTTCGAACTCCGCGACACCCCCATTCACGAATCCCACTGCTTCTCTTGAAACGCATTCCTGTCTTAAAGTTCCTCGTGGTGTTAAAATTAATTTCGATACTTAGTGTAATTCGGCCTTAATTTGTTCTTCGCTGGACTTAAAAATAGCAAAGAATAAGCACACCGGACAAAAAATTAGTCACCCGTGGTAGAAGTTACCTAATAACGGGTGACGGCGCCTCTTGCCTTGATAACAGAATGAATCCGGTATGGTAGAGACTCCACGAGGTTGTGGATGTATTGAACATCGATTTGCAGCCACTGGTCCCGAAGTTCCGCTAGAGCACGTGGGTGTCTGTTCCAGCGTTTCACCTTCTGTTCCTAATGATCCCACAGATTTTCAATAGGATTTAAATCTGGGGATTTGGTGGGCCAGTCGAGATGAGATTGACTGTGCACATGGCAACTGTCGTCTTGGAAGACAGGAATGACGATGCTATGCTGCTCCTGGAGATGTAGGGCAAAGGGCAACACTTCGTCATTCAGAATGCGGAGGTACGCATGCTGGTTCAAATTCATCGTCACTGCAACGAGAGGGCCCATTTCGTGGTACGAAAGACATCCCCAAAACATCCCATAACCTCCTCCAGCTTGAACACCACCTTCGATACAATCAGGATTAAAGGCTTCATTGGGACTGCGATGCACTCGTCGCCTCCCATCATTGGGGTACAAACAAAAACGAGACTCATCAGACCAAATTAGACGTTTCCAATCCTCCGCAGTAAAGGTTTGGTGCCTCTGAGCCCATTGACAACGTGCGACTTTATGACTTACTGTTAAAAGAGGCCTCTTCCGTGGTACTCTGCTCCAGATGTCCATCGCATGCAGTTCTCGTCACAATGCCCTTTCAGAAATTTGTTGGAGTGGACTTTCTTTGATTGCTTGGAGCAATTACTGCCTGGTTTGAAACCGAGTTGCAGTTATCAGGCGTGAAACATGGCGGTCATTGTTGGTGAGAATGATTTTCCGTCCACAGTTACGTCACCTATTTTCAGGTGACTGCGAACTACACCATTGTTTGTGGACCCGTTGGACACTACGCTTCGACGCATCGACAAAGTGGGCGACTTCATTCACTTTGTATCCGTGGGCACGGTCAAACACGATGGCTCCTTTTTGCCACTCATTAACGTCCGTCTTAAGACCCATATTGCAGAGTAAATTCAACACAAACGTTGCTCTTCACCACAGCACGAGACAGAAATGATCCTGTAGACCACGTGAGTGTTATTTATCACCCAACAATGCAATCACGGCGCCCTCCGTGCAACCGGTAACTTCCTACTGTCATTTCTGTTAGGGGTGACTAATTTTTTCTCCGGTGTGCTTAGCATCAGGAAGTCGAAGAAAGAAAGAAAAGAAATGAGACGGTACAGAGCTTAGATTGGGAGATAAATCCGTCAGTGCGGTAGATTGTTTGACAGAGTAATTGTCTGACAGAAGGGAAACAGCAGGAGTGCACCGTAACGCGGACTGATACCGTTCTTGCTTTCCACGCACAGGTCTTGGTAAGGCACCCCCTGCCTTTATCAACAGTGCACTGGTAGGATGACTTGGAGACTTGCGTAAGCTTTCCTCCCTGAAGGATGTTGATATCTGGCTTCATAACCGCCAGTGTTCTTGGGAATAAAATATTGATGATTCCGGAATAGAGAATCTTCAGTTCTATAGAAGAAGATGTAACACACACCCTGAAGAAACTCTGTAACAGTGGAACACATAGGACTCCGTAAGAATTCTAAATGCGTAGTAAATTTCAACACAGTTTGCAAAATGTGAAACAAAGCGCTATGATTCTAGCAAAAACTTAAGCTTCTGAAATTTTTTTATAAACTCCTGGAAAAGTCCTGGAGTTTATTTTCTGTAAATGTGTACTAACCCTGCAAATAACCTTTTCCCGGTACTGAGATTCGAATCTACGTCTTCTGACAGAAAGTGAACATTTTTGCTCGATATGCCGGGACTACTTAAGAGCCAAAAATGGAATGACGACTTGATCGTTGTCTTTTATAACTTACGAGGGTGGACCGAAAAGTAACGCACACTATTTTTTTTTTCTTTGGCAACAGTTTAATAGATAGGCAAAACAAAACATATCACAATAAAACTACATTTTTTAGTTATTTTTCAGCATAAGAACCGAGTCACTCGAGACATTTATCCCAGCGTGGTACCAGTTTTAGTATACATTGTTCGGAAAAGTCCGTTTTCTGGGCGTATAGACATTTCTTAGCTATTTTTCAACATAAGAACCGAGACGCTCGAGACATTTATCCCTGCTTGGTACCAGTTTTAGTATACACTGTTCATAAAAGTCCGTTTTCTGGGCGTATAGACATTTCTTAGCTATTTTTCAACATAAGAAACGAGACACTCGAGACATTTATCCCAGCGTGGTACCAGTTTTAGTATACATTGTTCATAAAAGTCGTTTTCTGGACGTATAGACATTTCTTAGCTATTTTTCAACATAAGAACCGAGACGCTCGAGACATTTATCCCAGCGTGGTGCCAGTTTTAGTATATATTGTTCATAAAAGTCCGTTTTCTGGGCGTATAGACATTTCTTAGCTATTTTTCAACGTAAGAACCGAGACGCTCGAGACATTTATCCCAGCGTGGTACCAGTTTTAGTATACATTGTTCATAAAAGTCCGTTTTCTGGGCGTATAGACATTTCTTAGCTATTTTTCAACATAAGAACCGAGACGCTCGAGACATTTATCCCAGCGTGGTACCAGTTTTAGTATACACTGTTCAAAAAAGTCCGTTTTCTGGGCGTATAGACATTTCTTAGCTATTTTTCAACATAAGAAACGAGACATTCGAGACATTTATCCCAGCGTGGTACCAGTTTTAGTATACCTTGTTCATAAAAGTCGTTTTCTGGGCGTATAGACATTTCTTAGCTATTTTTCAACATAAGAACCGAGACGCTCGAGACATTTATCCCAGCGTGGTACCAGTTTTAGTATACATTGTTCATAAAAGTCCGTTTTCTGGGCGTATAGCCACCTGAGGACAACCGATTTGACTTCATCAGCCGAATCGAAGAATTGGCCGCCGAGGAATCTTTTCAATGGACCAAACAGATGAAATTCCGAAGGAGCCAGGTCCGGACTGTACGGTGGGTGCTGGTGCACCTCCCAGCCAAATTGTGCAATTTTGTAACGAACATGTTGTGCAACATGTGGGAGAGCGTTGTCATGAAGCAGTCTGACATTTGCAGCCTCTGTTGGGACTTTTGCCACGGAGCGCACGACGCAAATTTGTCAGTGTGTTAGTGTAGGTTTTGGCATTCACAGTGGTCTCCGTTGGAAGAAACTGCACTAAGAGAACTCCATGCATGTCCCAGAACACCGTCACGAGGACGTTTGTGCAGACTGTGTTACTCTGATTTTTTGGTGACGGAGAGTCGGAATGTTTTTCCACCATACTGGCCTTCTTTGATTCCGGAGTGTAGTGGTACGCCCAGGACGAATCTTCCGTCACCACTCAAAGTCATGTCCTTCTGCTCGTGTCATGCATCAACTGATCCAAGGATGACATCATTCTCTGTCCATTCTGGTCGTCTGCCAAGTTCTTGGGCACCCATTGCGCACTGACCTTGCGAAATGGCAATGTCTCATGCACAATTTCGTACGCTATGCCGTACCAAATGTTGAACTTCTGGGCCAATGTGCGCAGATGGATCCGCCGTCCACTCAAAATTGCCTGTTCAGTGCCTCTCATAGTGGCAGGTGATGACGCGGTTACAGGTCGATCGGAACGTGGCAAATCGGTAAGATTGCCACGGCCATCTGCAAAGAAACTGCGCTATCTGGAGATGTTGCTGCGGTCCAGGCAATCACCGTCATGCACTTCGACCGTTTCTTTGTGAATTTCCTACGGAATTTTTCCGTTTAGCCCACAAAAATTGGACTAAACCGCGTTGCTCTTCATTCGTAGACGACGCTAATAAACGCGAAATCTTCGTGTCGTCGTCCACACTGTCTTCCACAGCGGGGGCACCTGATCCAGCCAAACCGGTAAGTAGCGTGATATTCAAACTCGTTGTCTTCCAAACTGTAAACTGTTACTTGCAACCTGCAAAGAGAAAAAAAAATTGCTGTGCGTTACTTTTCAATCTTCCCTAGTATTAGCTCGATTCTTATGACTCAAAGGAACACGTAATAAAGTGTTAAGGTGCTAGGTGGTGGTTCTTTGCTCCAGTAAATCACATAATAAGTCTTTTGCCATTAATGGCAGATGCAGAACATATCGACCATTCCAGCGGCGTCGGAACCGCGGGGGCAGAGGGGGCAGTTGCTCCCGCACGCAAATGAGTGTGGGGGCAAAACATCACATTTGCCCCCTTAGTTTTCTTCTTTTTCAAATTACACATGTTCGTTATCGGAGATTTTAAACATTCGGTTTTTTTAAGTTCATTTTGATAAAAATTGAGTATTACTCTTCATTTTTTACCATGAACTATCCAGCAATCTGAATATTTTTTTTTAATGTCACTCACTCCTGAGACCCCATTAAACAGTCCTGATGCCTGTTTCCCGTTTGAAGACCGCAATGTTTTGTCTCATTAGGTGTAAAAAATTAGTCTTCCTCTAAAAAAACTGAGTAAAAATAAATAGGGAAATGGAATTAGGGTGAGGAAGGAAATATAAGTTCCTTCGATGTTTAATTATAACGTCTACGACTGCAATTCCTGCGGAATTCATACCAATCCGGAAGTACCAAGATCTATAGTTTAACGCCGTTCATGTGTACGATTAGTTTACATTGAGAAACTATATGGATATGAAAAGTGCTTTGTTTTATAGATGAATGTTTAATGAAAAACAAAATTCAGAAAATTTTCGTAATGAAGGCAGCACGTCTTCTTTAATTGTAGTAAGATAAATTTTATGCCAGGGTAAAACATTTTGTTCTCCGACATCTTGCCCCCGCTGTCAGAAAAGAGTTCCGACGTCACTGGACCATTCCCACAATCCGTGGATACATGCTCCTATTATTCAAGGTGATAGAAGTTAGACTCATTTATCAAGGACACCTTCACGTTTCATGACATTGGGCCTTAGATGATTCTGTACGCTTATCTCACTTTCAGAAAGTACGTACGTCTCCTCGACGACCAGGAGCTTCCCATAATGCCGTGTTGAGGTAGACCCATGGTCAAGCACAACAGTTCATCACAATTTTATCTCATATTGTTGTTGGTTCTCGGAACATCAGTCCATCTGTTTCTTCTGTATGAGTCAATGGCCAGATCGAATGAATTAAGCATTAATTAATTATGGGGCTTTATCATAGGCCGAAGTTGAAAAGAGCAGAGGAAGTTTTGTTCAGGAAAACAGGGAGAAATGGGAATGCATCTCATCTCGCACGCGGTTTGGGTGGTCTGAGCTACTAATGCTTTTAAGTCGTAAATCGCTGTAATGCTGGTCGTAGGTGACGCATAGACTAAATATCTTGAGAAGACGGCTCGAAGCGAGGCATTACAAGCCAATTTCAGGGCTTAATGGAAAAGGAAGCAAAGGTTAACGAGTAACCACAAAGTTGTCCACATGTTGTCTAACAATGCTCTCTCTCTCTCTCTCTCTCTCTCTCTCTCTCTCTCTCTCTCTCTCTCTCTCTGATCTGTCTGTACGCAAAATCTCGGCTTGACGGAGGTAAGAAAAGAAGGAAGGAAGTTCAGTTGGTTGTTTGGGTCTGAAGAAAGTCTGCTACACTCCGAACGAACGGAACGATTCTCTTACATTGGGGTTACTCGCACAGCAACTCGTTGAAACGAATGCGGTAAGGTACTGTTGTGGAGAAAGAGGGGCGGTTGAAGGTACGTTCGGGGGGTATACGCTGGAGATTTGTGCGAAGTAAAAATCTTCGAACGGCTGACTGGAGGCAGCTGGCAAGTGTGAGAAAAAGTTCGTGCCATTGGAACAGAGGGAGATGTCCAGCAGAGTAGGTCACTGACCCTCACCCGAAAGAGAAACGAGCACAAGGATGGCAACTGACGGCTATTAAACTCTTCATACCCCCTTCTCTGCCACTGCGACGGCCGAAGTCTGAGAGGAGAAGCAAAGCTCTGCTGGCGAAAGTGATGTGCGTGTGTTTCAGTGCGAAAGAAAAAGTTATCCGTGGTCGAAACAGAGCAAAGCATGATCATCGTAATACGAGCACAACATGATCATCGTAATAAGAGCAAAGCAAGATCATCGTAATACGAGCAAAACATTATCATTGTGCTTGTTTACAGTGTTTAGTGCAGCTATGCCATGTGACATTACCTTTTGCTGGATTAATGCCTGCGTCCAGATACTGTAAGTACAACGCTTTGTTTATATTTCCAGTACAGTTGATAATTAAGGAGATGATATGCAGAACTATTGCGCTCTGAGTTGAACAGAACTATTAATTTCAAAAGCGATACTCTGAATCAGACATAAAAGCTGATTGCCATATTTAGATGTCGGTCAAAAAGGATCCATCCAACTCACACTAGCTATTTATTATTTAATATTTATGCGTTTTATCATTTATTAAATTGTTTTGTGTTGTGCAGAAAGAGTAATCTGTCGACCTCTTTTAGGTGGATGTTGAAACCTATTTGTTTAAGTGTTTGCCCTAACATTCAGTCTTCGCGTCCAGAACAACGTCTCGTGTTTGTGTATGCAAATGTATTGTTGCCTACTAAGATCAACATGCTGCAGAATCTTGTAGCACGGGTAAAATAATAGCAATTGGTAGCTATTTTAAAGATAATTAAAAGCCGTGGAGTTAAAAATAATAGCTCAGCCACGGTCGCAACAATGTTAAGGAAATATTAGTAACGTACTGGTTTATAATGAATTGGCTAAGACCTGTAATTGAAGAGACTGTGTGTGTGTGTGTACTTATGCACTGGTTAAAGAAGGATGTACGTATAATACTTTTTAAATGAAAAATCTAATTAACTCATACACTTTTTCTTTTCAACAGATGTTGGGAAGACGAGCATTGTCACTCGAATCAGCACAGGTATTTTCCAAAATCAATGTTCACCAACCATCGGAGCATCCTATTCAAAAATAATTCTGTAAGTTGAAATTTAATATTTCCCTTTTATGTAAGTTACTCTTCAGTTTAATAAATAATATCTTTGATTAAATACTTTTCAGGATAACATTTACTATTTCCCTTGACCTTAATTATCTGCTAAGATGGTATTTAGTCTATATGTCGATCGAAGTGTCTTGCAAGTCAACATTTAATGCGTTTGCTTCAAGTTGATGTAATGTCGTCGTTCACGCAATACTGTATATCTTATGCAGGTTACGCTGCAGGTTAGGCTTCATTTGTTTTCGACCCCTGCGAGTTAAATTCCTGAAAAGGTTTGCTAACGCAAGTGGGATTCTTTGCGTTCATGCTTTCTTCAAACAAACCAACAATATTCTTGCAATAGGCAAGAGAATTATGCGCACGCGCTCCCACAGGATGAACCAACGCCCCCTGTAACTGAAAGCCTAACAACTCATTGATGACGTCATCGTAAGTGGACCGCACGTTATTTTTACCAGTGCTCGTCAGCCACGGGGAAAACACGAGGTTTCTAGTGTAGTCTGAAATGCAGATCAGCTGATGTTCAAATGTAGTCATTACCTATAGTATACTATATTGACAAAAGTCACCGGACACCTAGAAAAGAAACACAACATAGCATTTATTCACATACATTAGTACGGTGTCGGTTCACCTTTGGCCTTAATGCATGCACTGACCCTTCAAGACATGCCTCCGACAAGGTTTTGGATCACAGAGAAGGTATGCACTTCCATTCAGTACATAATGCTGCCGCTAACAATTGCTTAGTATTACGCCTTGGTTCCAAACTTCTTATGCGGCGCTCTAATTCATCCCATAGAATTAGGATCAGGGCTCTGTGCTGGCCAGTCCACACACGATACGGAATTTTCGTCAAACCAAACCGTAACAGTCCTCGCTTTATGGCTCGGTGCATTATCCTGCTGGTACCAACAATGCTCGGTCCCATAGTATTGCCACAGAGTTGGTAGGACATAATTGTCCAGAATATCGAAGTAGACGTGCTTCTTAACAGGTTTGTCCACGATAGGAATGGGCCGAGACCATACCGCGAACCAGCTCCAAACTTGACCGTAGGAACAGTAAACTTGGTAAATAGCGTTCCTCCGGCTGCCGACATACCCACACACGGCCATCAGACTGATGGATCGTGTATCTGGATTCATCAGTCCATAGGACCCGTTTCCATTGATCTACGGTCCACGATAAATGTTCTTTACACCATGCTAAACGACGAGTAGCATTCCGAGTGGAGATGGAAAGTTTATGAACAGCCGCACGACCTCGGTAACCCATGGAATGAAGTTCTCTGCGAATGGTACGTACACATACCGAGACCATCATTTTAACTCACCTGTACACTGAGGTCTTGTGCAGTACTCCGTCGATTAGCTGTAACGACTGTCCTGAGGTTTTGACGTCCTCTATCCCTGATTTTCTTTGGTCTGCCGGTACTTTTGCTGCTTTAGGCACGTCATGTGTCTTCCACTTATTCAGTACATCCAAAACAGTTGACGTGGGTATGTTTAAACGCCTCTCGGTGTCTCTTATGGGCAACCCACTAATACAACACCCAACAATCTTTTCTTTCTCAAAGTCAATTCTCTCCCACCGCGACATTTTCACTCAGCCTCACAGTGCGATACGACCGCTGTCAGCTGCAGGCTTGTTTTATACCATTTTCAGCTATACCGCGCAACTTAACAACGCAGCGGATTCGTTCATTTGCTTTTGAAGGGGTGTCCGGTGACTTTTGTCAATATAGTGTATTTTGTTTAGCAAATCCGACAGGATTTATGATGTAACGCAACTATAGGATCCGAGGGTTACGCCACTAGTCAAGACAATCATACACATTATCAAAAGTATTCGGACAGTGGTTTGGGAGAAATGGCTTTAGTAGTTAGTCGGTCCACCTTTCGCTTGTATGACCGCAGCAACACGTCAAGACATACTATCAACTAATATCCGGTAGATCTCGACAGGATTGGCTCACAAAGCTGCTGCCAGAGGAAGAGCAAAGACGGTCGTTCTGGTCGATTTTGTATTCGTCGGTCCAGTTCATTCCAAAGGTGTTTCTTTGGGATTAATATCAGGACTCTGAGCAGACCAATTTACCAATTCCACCTCATTTTCACAAGAAACCCCTCCTGCACATGCTGTGCAGTGTGGAAGGGAGTTCGATCGTGTTGGAAGACACAACGGTCATTTCCATAATACTGCCACATTGTAGGTAGGGCAGAATTATCCAGAACGTCGAGGTACAGTTCATGGTTTGTGGTATAATAAACAACGGACCAAGTCTCATCCACGAAAAACAACTCCGTACCATGAAGGAACCTCCGCCGAACTTCACACTTGAAAGAACACGATCCGACAACAATCGTTCGATCAATCCAAACACTCCCATCAGACTGGAAGAATGAAAAGCGTGACTCATCACTCCAAAGAACAGCTTTCCAGTCGCCCACAGTCCAGGAACGACGGGAGACACACCACTCCAAATGCCGTTTTGCATTCATGGCAGTGATGTGTGGTTTGTCTACCGCTTCTCTGCCATAATAACCCACACGGTGCAACTATCTGTGGTCCTGGGCCGCGGATGGCCTAGTGGTCAACGTTCGTGACTGCCACGGAAAGAGCCTCAGGTTCGATCCCGGAGAAGTACGAACGCTCGAACCACTAAATATCCGCCGTGCGTCGGATGGGGGCACGTTCAGCCGTCGGACCCCGTGTACTGCCCCCCCCTCCGCGCGTAAAAAATAAGGGCGTCTTCCTCCCCCTTTCCACATTGCTTCCGTGTCACTTTCCTATCGGTCACTCTAGCCCAAATCTCATAGCTTCGTATTTCTAAGGGTTGTTTAAGACCTGGGGTCAGACACTTCCTTCCTGAAATCCTCTACATATGATCTGATCTGATCTCTCTGCGGGCCGTCCATGTGGCGCAGACCATTTGTCCGTGAAGGGGTCCCGGTTCGAATCCCAGTGAGGCATGGGTGTTGTGTTTGTCTTACGGCACTGGCTCTCTCACCCTGACACCAGTGACCCTAAATTAAAAGCGGGCGACTGCTTGCAGCCCATTGAGTTGCTCACGGTGGTCTTTAAACATTGACTCAAAAAAAGAAAGAAAACCTCTCTGCGGATAGTCGTGGTACTTACCGAGCGATTTTCAAACATTTCCTGCTTCAGCAGCGAAAGAAACGGCAGAAGAAATGCTGCATTTCTTAACATTTCTTACCATGGCTTTTCGGTCACATTCTGTCTGTTTGTGCGGGCTGCCTGAACGTTTTTCTCTCCTATAGTTGCATCGTCTTGCTTCCATTTCTTCATGACATCACTTACAGTCGATTTTGGTATATTTAGTTTAGCTTCAATGCTCCTTATGTAAACGTTGCTCAAGTGACGTCATATGACCATCCCACGCTGGAACTCGGAAAGTTCCCGTCTACGCGGCATATCAGCTTCAAAGTTACTGATAACACGACAGAACATCTCATATCTATATACATGCATCTCCATTCACAGCGCAGCTTCCCTGGGCAACCGTTTTTTGCACTCCTCACTGTAAAAAATTTACTGTAGATTTTACGGTTTTAAACCGTTTTCCTGGGTGCCAACACAAAACCGTAAAATCTACAGTTTTATGCCGTGTTGGAGCAAGGCTATAGCTTTGCTCCAACACAATCAACACATTCGTTCCAGCCAAATTTTTGTGTTTTCGTGATTATTTGGACTGTGACTCGCTCCAGCCAAATTCTATGCTGTTTTCTTCATTAAATGCGGTGTTGGAGCAAAGCTATAGCTTTGCTCCAACACGGCATAAAACTGTAGATTTTACGGTTTTGTGTTGGCACCCTGGAAAACGGTTTAAAACCGTAAAATCTACAATTTTTTTTTACAGTGCTGCAAATATTTGATAGTGTACGAATACTTTTGATAATATAGTGTTTGCGGTACACTTTGGCCGGATACGTCCCCCACGCTAGAAATTTTAAGCAGATCAGATCATGTGTAGAGAATTTTAGAAAGGGAGTGTCTGACCCCAGATCTTAAACATCCCTTGAAATGGAGATTTGAGCTAGAGTGCCCGGTAGGAAAATCACACGGAAGCGAGGTAGAAAGGGAAAGGAATACGCCCTTATTTATTACCGGAGGAGGGGGCAGTACCCGGGGTCCGACGGCTTAACGTGCCCATCCGACACACGGCGGATATTTAGTGGTTCGAGCGTTTGTACCTGCCTGGGATCGATCCTGAGGTTTCGCCGTGGCAGTCACGAACGTTGACCACTAGGCCATCCGCGGCCCGGAATTTTAAGCAACCAAACACCTGCATGTTCTAAGTAAAGATCAGGGCGGGATACTCAGATTATTCCCGTGTGGCTGCCCAGTCCAACCCATGATGTGAAATCTTTGCGTGATCTGAGTAAAAATAAAGCAAACTAAAACAACAACAAACAAGCTAAAAACAAAGTGATACACTTGTCGCGAGAAAATCGGGAAAACAGTGCGGCAGTTCCGAAAAACAGACGAAGCCAAAACCTATTGAACCAAGAGCAAACAAGAAAGATGACACCGAATTTTCGATTGTAATGAGGACGTCTTTTGAAACCCTTTTGACGCGAATTAAATTTTTCAGTGTTATTCAAAATCAGTGCAACCGGTTAGGAAAACAATCAACCGGATATCTACAATCAGTAAAACATCCAGAAATAGAAACAGCTACTTCTACCAGCGGTTAAAGAGTATGTTACGAAGATTAACAAATGGCGCACAAAAGTTTATCATAGCACAAGGAAATATCAGAGACAAAGAGATTTTCAAATCGAACAGTTAATCGATGAAATATACACTGAGTGGCCACTTTATTATGACCATCCCCTCAGTACTTCGTTGGGCCACTTTTTGCCTTTCATACTGTGTCGATTCTTCGTGGCATGGACTCCACGAGATGTTGATAGGTGGTTTGTGGAATCTCAGACCATGCTTGATGAATTGCACTTTCCGGGAGTGTGAGATTGCAGGGCTGTGGATCCAGCAGTCTGATGGCTCGTTCAACTTAATCCCACAAATTCCCAATGGGGTTGAAATCTGGGGATTGTGGGGGCCCCCTAAGCAAAGTAACTTCACCGGCATGTTCCTGAAACCAATCATGCACAATACGAGCACTTATAGAAGGGTGCGTTATCTTGTTGAAAGTAGCCATCGCCATTGGGATAAGCCATCCACATGACAGGATGCACTTGGTCCGGAACGATGTTTGGATATGATGTGCCAGTCAGACGTTGATCAACACGAATTAAAGGGCCCAAAACATGCCAGGAAAACATTCCCCAAACCATAACGTTGCCTCCACCAGCTTGAAGGGTTGTAGCAATGCATTTGGGGTCCATGCTTTCGTGCTGTTTTCGCCAAATTCTCACTCGGCCATCGGCATGGTGCAATTGAAAACGTGATTCATCGGACCACATAATTTGTTTCCAATTATCGGCTGTCCAATCCTTGTGCTCCTGTGCGAATTGGAGACGTTTTCTCTTGTTAACTGCAGACAGCAAAGGTTTTCGAACAGGCCTTCGGCTGCCATATCCCATCCGATGCAGTGTACGGCGAACAGTGCGTGCATAGATCATTTGAGGGGATCCTTGATTAGGATGGTCTGTAATTTGTTGCCCTTCTGTTGCCTGTTACCAGTCTGGACACTCTCCGATCCGCCCGAGCAGTCACTAGTCGATGACGACCACACGTTGCACGTAGAGACCCATTTTTTTGGCTGACGGTCCAGTTTTTAAACGCTTTAACAACAGCTGCTCTGGAACATTTCAGGAATGCGGCGGTTTCGATGATACTCGCTCCATGGCTCCGAGCTCCTACAATCATCCCACGTTGAAAATCCGTCAAATCGCATTTTTTACCCAACTCGTCACCCAAAAATCACATACTACTGTCGCAAGCACTAAGCTTTCCCTTTTTATACTAGCCTCGCCCTGTGGCGGCAACAGCGTGCAGCCATAGCTCATTTGCTTAAAACTGTCAGGTGGTCATAATTAAGTAGCCTCTCTGTATATATAATATAACTGTACGTCTTCTAGCGGAAGAATTTTGCATAATGGAAAAGTTGAAAATAGGCGAAAAATATTCTTCATGGAAAAAGCTATGCTAAGGAAAAATAACTTTTCGCATACATCTCCCGGAAGCAGAGACAGCGAGGAAAAGGTTTTGACTTTTGCTCCCCCTAGCTGGAAGTCTGTGCATTATTTAAAGAGGATAATGTCCCACATCCTTATTGTAGCAAATGGCATACAGTAAAGAAGAAAGTTCTCAATACGGTTTCCAGAAGCGGAGATACAGCTGCAAACTGAAGTACAAGAACACCACCTAGCGACACCACTGTGAACTATAAAACTCCTCATATACTAACCTAAAGTTTTCTACAAGGTAAATGGCATCCGGTGTTGAAATAATTTTTCAAATCGCACATGTAGAAGCAGAGATATTGAGAAAAACAGATAAAAACTTTGCGTCACCTAGCGGCGAAATTGTGCATTATTTTGGGAAGTAAATACACACACAGAGTTTGCATGGTTAGTTGTATCTGACCGAAAAAGAGGATTTTCAATCGGATTTATAGTCCAGCAGATATTGCTGTAAACGGAAATTTGAGCTTACGCTGGTGACAGACTTGTCCGTTAAGAAATTACATAAATAAGAAACATTTCGCACAGGACATTCTCTCCAACAAAGAAGGAATTTTTCAAATCGGACTCTTAGTAGCAGAGATATTGACAAAAATAAGATATACATCTACGCCCCCTGGAGAAGAAGCCATACATTATTTTAAGAAGAAAATATTCCGAAAAGGTTCATCGACATGAGTGGTATCGGTCCATGAAGGAATTTTTTCAATCGAGCTTTTAGAAACTCAGATTTTGCTGCGAATACATCAGGAGCAGAAATTAAAGGTTACGCTCCCTGGTGGCCAAATCATTCTTTACCAAAAATTAGAAAATATATGCAAAAGATTTCCCATCACGAGCTGTAACCGGTAGAGAGATAATTTTTCAAATAGGTATTTTTTGAAGCAGAGATATCGGGGAAAACACAATTTGCCTTTACGCCTCCCAGCGAAAAGTCTATACTTTACTTGAAAAATTTGAAATTATATGCAAAACTTTTCCCATGAAGAGCTGTATCCGGTGCACGCAGCATTTTTCAAGTCGGAGTTTTAGAAGCACAGATATCGGGGGAAACGCAATTTAATTTTACGCCTCCTATAGTGGGAAATCTATGTGTAACTTGAAAACGTGACTGCATCTTAAGTAGTCTTCGATATAAATGGAATCGAAAGGTAAAAGAAAAAATTTCAATCGGTTACTTGGAAGCAATTATATGGAATAAAATGTATTTTGAATTCGATGGCATCTACATTTACACCCTCTAGCGGCAAAATTGTGCATAAAAAAAAAGGGAATGCAAGGATAATCATTCTTACATTTCAAGCTTCCCAACGCAAAGAGAATTTTTCAAATAGGACTAATAGTTGCAGGGATTTAGTGTCCACAGACGAACGGACAAACCGATAGCATAAGCATGATCTTTTTCAAAAGACGTGCTAAAAAAGGATTGTTTTATAACCTAAAACACTAAGCCATGAAGTAAGGCATTTCAAATATTTCTTGGGCCGCCCCGGTGGTGCAGTGGTCTAAGCAATGGCTTCTGATCATTCGTCCGAAAGGGGTCCGGGTTCGAATCCCGGTGACGCATGGAACGTCCGAAAGGGGTCCGCTTCGAATCCCGGTGTCTTACGGCACTGGCTCACTCCTTTCCCTGGAACCAGTGGCCCTAAATTAGGAATGGGCGACCACTTATAGCCCACTGAGTTGCTCATGGTGGTCGCTAAACCGCTAACAAAATAAAACAAGAACAAATAAAAAAAAAAAGTAGCTTACATAATTTTTACAAATAATGCTGGATACGTTGCGGACACAAAGCAGATCGATACACGAATTACCCAACGTGGTGCTCTGCCTTCTTGAGCTTCTTACATTCTTCATCACTTGCTCTTGACTCTCGTTCTGATTTTCTCCACTTTTGCTTGCGTTCATTCTGCGAATTCCGCGGCGTTGTCGAAAATGTTAACCCGTTCACACGAAAACGTTTTTTTTTTTTTAATTTTAGTTTAAATCACTGCGATATGTTCTTCCTATATTTGAATAGAGCTTTTAAAACGATGCCACTCAGAGTAGTGTTGCGCTCACGGTTGACGAGATGGACTGAGTCAAACGCGGCGGCACCCCAGAAATATTGCATCATCTCCCCGCGCACAGGGAGTGTCGTGCGGCGATGTATTGCGCAGTACGCGAATCGGACGCCATGCTGTTTACGAATATGCAAACACGATTAGTGTGCGGCACATATTTTTAACGCTATATTGATTTCAATTGGGACCTATTTTTTTGCCACTGGTAGTCGGCCATACTATCTGCGGAGTTAGACGTATTCCTACGTCAAAAAACATAGGGACAAGAGACATAGGAAAGCGAAACCTTGCTAAAAAATGTGGAAGCCTGCGAAGTGAATAAAAATTGCCGAGTTTTTTGTTCTGTTTCCTAGTTTTTTGAGGAGAGAAAAGTAGCGATACCCAAGTTGTTGAAGAAATTCGTGCCAATAACACTAGTTGTTAGAATGCCGTCGTTGCATGATATAACATATTACTCAAAGTCAAACTGGACGATGAAAATGAGTTTATTTACACTGAAGCAAATGTTAAAAGTCAAAACCACATCGCTGGATCTTTCGTGCTGGCTTCCAGCACATCCTTAGGTGAATTTTAAAATGAGGTATTGTAAAAATGTGAAAAAAGAGTTCATCTTGGAACGTCACTCTTATGTAAACACACCGCGTTCAGCTCTCGAATGACTTGCCGCGGATGGCTTAGTGATTAGCGAGTCAGACTATCATTGCAAGGTCCTGAGGTTCGAACCTGGACAGAGATGGTGTGTTCAGAGATGGTGTGATTTACTAACAATCGCTGAATATCCGCCGTGCATCGGACGAGCACGTTAATTGACGTCTCCCAGGCTGGACCCATTGGTTAAATGGGTATCCTTTCCTATGCCCCCCCCTGAAATTCTCTCACCCCTCTGTGTGTAACATCGTACTTGTACGGTGGCGCCATCTACTGTGCTCTGATCTCACTACAAACTGTTCTGTCAAAGTCGCTAGACTTGCTTTCATTCCTTCCGTTTCTGTGTCCTGCGCAAAAGGCAATCTCGCTGTAGGTGGCTGGGGCCTAAACTCTACTCACTGTGGACGGAAGTCCTACAAGAAAAATGACAAAATACTCTCGAACGACTTCAAAAACCGTCACCGAGCTCTGACTGATGATTGTTGTGTTTTAATTGTTATTGGATGAGTTCTGAAATAAAGTTCGAGTTAGTAGTTTATTTGGTCCTTGTTGTTTGTTGTGCGAGGCAGTGGATTCATCAATTTTCGTGTGGCTGTGCATAACAACCACACAATTGGTGATCCTGTGCTTCTAGATGTGTTTTGAATTATTTTAAGTTTGCCAGCGATGGGGAAATCAAAAAAAAGTTTGTTATCTCTTTACCTGCTGTGCAGCTAAACGAGGTGCGAATTATTTTAACATGTAATCATTTATTGTTCTTCGTTTCTTTTACAGTGACGTTGACGATCATCGAATACGCTTCCAGATATGGGACACTGCAGGACAAGAAAGGTTTCGATCAGTGGTAAGTTATCAGTCCTCACAACTGCGCATTTTCTTATCGCACATGCGTCAACTACGTTAAAAAAAAAAAAAAAAAAAAAAAGAGTGATGTTATCGATCAAGCGGGTGCAATCAGATATCGGCTGTTCACCAAAAATAACTGAGTTCACGTTCACACCGTACTAAATTAAAATGTGAAGTATCATAATTAAGGGTTCATGGCTACTAAACACATTTCCTGTAATACAGTAAAACTGTGGAAACTCGAATTTTCAAGGTAACTACGATTAACTTCGAGTTGTAGAAAATTCAAGTTACAGAATTAATCCACCAGTGGCATCTGTTGTTAAATTTTCTAAATTTGCCTAAGAAAGCAGTACATCGTTCTTGGACCTAGGGTTATCGTAATTACTGTATTTATTTAAATACAAGTACAAATGTTTTAAGTACTACAGTACTTCACCAATTGTTTAAAAAATACTGCCGTGCATACTCACGGCATCATCAACATGTTTCAACCGATTTCCACGATTTTTAAGATGGTACTACAGTTGGCATTCCATATTTGTGAGCAATATCTGTTTTCTTTATTCCCCTAGTATCCACTTCTTGTATTAGCTTTATTTTTTCCTGCGAGAATAACACTTTAAGCTTCCTTTTAGACATTACAAAAATGTCCACTACACTGATAGACTTAGATTTTTCTAAAACTGGGTGCACAGCACTCACTGCCTGAAATGAGCCCAAAAGAATGCTGACTTAAGAAAGAATGCTCCTAAACAGGCCTTGTAGATAAGGGCTAAATCCCCGAAAATGTTCCACCTGGAAGGGATCAAAACAGCCCCAATTGTATCATTCTTGGGTTCTGGCTACGTTACAGAAAAACGGCGGGAAAGTTGTAGGGTGGATGAGAGAGGGGATCCCCTTTGTACAGCTGACCTCGTTTGACCAAAACCCCCTGGAGAGAAAGCCCCAGCGCGCGACATGCGAAGGGGTGTGACGTCACCGTCAGAGGGCCATCGCAATCCCTCTCTCCAGAGGGGTCAAAAGGCAAACGTAAGGGGAGTGCCGATATTAGCTTCGCGTTCATGCGGCATACTAGCGTCTCGAGGTAGAGACATCCACATGTATCGAGTTATCTCATTGGCAGCAATACAACTGGGACCCACCAATTGGCGAACGGCATCGTAACGGCTTTAACAGTTTGGCGGTAATAATGGTGGATAATAGCTGCAAAACATAAAAGCACATCAAATAAATCCAATTTCACCTTAAAATATCAATTGTACAGGACTATCGACAACCGCCAACGAAGAAACTAATGTTAACTAAGATGTAAACAACCTGTGTCACGACTTCGACGACGTATATCTGGCTCAAATTGTATTTCTACCCGAATGAAACAGTACAAATCGAACAACTTAACCCGTTCGCAGTATCCATCCAAATATAATTATTAACTAGATAGAAGTTTTAAAGAAAACTACTTACTTATTCTCTCAAACTTACCTCTTCGCAGCGTAGCAGTAGCCATTATCCACCATTATTACCGCCAAACTGTTAAAGCCGTTACGATGCCGTTCGCCAATTGGTTGGTCCCAGTTGTATTGCTGCCAATGAGATAACTCGATACATGTGGATGTCTCTACCTCGAGACGCTAGTCATGCGGCATTGGTCAGCGTTGAGCTTTCGGTTGTCGTGCACATGAATTAACGTTTTTATACAACATGCGTGGAAAATATCGGGTGCTTTTATGCAAATCTAATTACAAACAAGTCTAAAAGCCACTGTTTTCAGCTTTTCTAAAGATGAAAGCCTTCAATGAAGATGCATTTCTTCCATACCAGTAAAGGATTTTGAACCCACCGTGAATTCAAAGGTTAGTTACTTGAGGTTCCGATTAGAGAACTATGAACTTGAATTGTCTACATTGAACTCTTCTACAAAGTAGCACTTTAATTCCTAGTCGAATTCATAGTCACATCATTCACATGTATAAGGATAGCTTCAAGAATATTGGCAGTGAGACGTTTCTCTCTGCAAAAAGCACATCGTGCAAAAAAGAAAGTACTTATGCATAATGAAGGAACACATTTGTTGATACTTGTGTTTTCCGTTTTTTGGGGAGTCTGTTAATGTGTTAATTAATATTTTAAATATTTTCAGTTGAAAAATGAAAAAAAAAAAAAAAAGTTTGCCTTATAATGAATATACTGCTGGAGAAAATTAACACCTTTTGTGTAAAACATGTTTTTACAAAGTTGGGGAAAACAAGGATGTGACATTCTGATTTTCCAGCATAAGATTTGCAATGTTATGTGCATAAATTCGAAGATATCCAATATACCTTCCATATTCATCTAACAAAGACCTTTTTCCTGAGGGATTTTAATTTGTAATTTGCAAGATCTGAGCACACGTCTTACCGTATTTTCAGGAAATATACTCACTAAATCAGAAATTTTGCTTTCGCGTTCGTTTTACGTAATTAGAGAACGTCTTTCTTTATTAATAAATCGAACGCGAAGAGAATTTCTAAAAGTTTTAAGTGAAATGATTATGTTCATAAAGTCCTACAAATTCGCCTTTCACGCACGTAAAAAAATCATAGTTGCAAAAATGTTTAACGTAAAATGTTGGGGTTTTCAAGTTATGCTTGAAAAAACTATTATGTTTGTGTTTCTTTAGCCAAATTGCAAAAAAAAGGAAAAATTTCCTGAAATATTTAGTTTTTTTAAGACCCGTACATGAAATCACTTCCCAGCACAAGAGCAAAACTTCGGAATTCCCCGATTTACCGGTATCATTGCTGTAAACTGAGAAAAAAATGAAAACTAAAAATGTAATATTTCGATGTTACCTAAGGATAAAAATTACAGAGAAAAAAACCATGGTCAATATATTGCTGTGTGCGCAAATTGTCTAATATTATACTCGAGAAATTATTTCCCTGAGTAAACACCGCGGTACTTTTTTTTTTTTTTTTTTTTTGATTGGAGGTTTAACGACCACCGTGAGCAACTCAATGGGCTATAAGCAGTCGCCCGTCCCTAATTTAGGGTCACTGGTTCCAGGAAAGGGAGAGAGCCAGTGCAGTAAGACAAACACAACATCCATGCCTCGCCGGGATTCGAACCCGGACCCCGTTCGGACGAATGATCAGAGGCCACCGCTTAGACCACTGCGCCACCGGGGCGGCCCGCGGTACTTCGTTGGCGTTTTCACGAGCGGAGGGCTCGAGTCGGTCGGCCCACTAGCTCTGACTTCACAGACCAGTTCGGATACTTTCTTAATCTTCAGGGGTTTTGGTTTGACCCACAGCACCTGCAAGACTAGCAACAGGTGGATTTTTTTTTAATCCAAGTTTTAAAATACGATTTTCACGATTTTTTTTTTCACAAAACACGAAATGATGTTTCGAGTTTAAGAAATTCGACTTATAGAAGAAAAAATGTATGAAAAAAATAAATTTTTATGCAAAATGCTGAAATTCTTCGAGTTATGGAAAAATTCCCCTCATAGAAATTCGAGGTTTAGAAGTTTTACTGTTTCTCCGAAATACAATAAGTCTTAAACGGCACGGCGTGATAACGCATCAATCCTAACAGAGGAGGGGCATATATAAAAAAAAAAAAAATTCGGGAAAGGGGGGGGATGAAAAAAAGCTTCTGAATTTTTTTTTTTTTTTGGTTGGAGGTTTAAGGACCACCGTGAGCAACTCAATGGGCTATAAGCAGTCGCCCGTCCCTAATTTAGGGTCACTGGTTCCAGGGAAGGGAGAGAGCCAGTGCCGTAAGACAAACACAACATCCATGCCTCACCGGGATTCGAACCCGGACCCCTTACGGACGAATGATCAGAGGCCAGCGCCACCGGGGCGGCCTTCTGAAATCCACAAGAACAAAATAAAAAAGTAGAAGAAATAACTAAAGCATTTCTTTGCAATGTAAGTTGAGGCATTTTTATTAAATTAGGTAGTTTTTTCCTAATTCATGTCGCATTTTAACCCAAAATCTAAAAGCCGCCGTCCCGGTGGCGCAGTGGTCTAAGCGATAGCCTCTGATCATTCGTCCGAACGGGTCCGGGTTCGAATCCCGGTGAGGCATGGATGTTGTGTTTGTCTTACGGCACTGGCTCTCTTTCTTCTCTGGAGCCAGTGACCCTAAATTAGGGACGGGCGACTGCTTATAGGCCGTTGGTTGCTCACGGTGGTCGTTAAAATTCCAATTAAAAAAAATCTAAAAAAAAAAAAAAAAAAAAATTAAGGTGGCGCAGTGGTCTAAGCGATGGCCTCTGATCATTCGTCCGAACGGGTCCGGGTTCGAATCCCGGTGAGGCATGGATGTTGTGTTTGTCTTACGGCACTGGCTCTCTTCCTTCTCTAGAGCCAGTGAACAGTGACCCTAAATTAGGGACGGGCGACTGCTCATAGGCCGTTGGTTGCTCACGGTGGTCGTTAAAATTCCAATAAAAAAAAATCTAAAAAAATTAAACAATTTCGGGAAACTGAACCTCTCAGAATTGTATCATTCTTGGGTTCTGGCTACGTTACAGAAAAACGGCGAGAAAGTCGTCTAGACTAAAGTTGTTGCAGACCAATAAACTGATCTGATAGGCTAGTCAGTTATGGTGGTGCATACGATGCTGAGCACTAGTCACAGAAGCGTAGGTTCTAGATCATTATAAATTCGATCGTCCCTAATTTAGGGCTGCCGGTCCCAGAGAAGGTACCGAGCCACCGCTGTACGGCGAACACACCAACCATGCCTAATCCAAGACAAACTGTGTTGATGACTTTCTATTAGGAACGCTTGCACTAAGTGCTAATGTTACATGTGAGTGCGCTGAAATGTAATTTCTGGCCGGGTAGTCAGAGGAACGAAGTTCTGGTTTCGTTCGAGTTACTGCTGGGTTCGAGTTCCGATGGGCACTGCTCTTGTCTTATGGAGCTGGTTCTGCCTTTTCCTTGGAACCAGTAGCCCTATATAGAAGACGGGTATCACCTAAGAGTCGTATTACCGAAAGGTTCTGTAACGTACCAGGAGATGTGACGTACCTGCCAGCAGGACGCACACGACATAAATGCAGATAGTAGTCAGAACAAACGTCCGCGTAGCTCAATTGGTAGAGTGACTTATTCCGGAATGAGGGAATCCGGGTTCGAATCCCGGCGTAGACCAAAAATGACGGAGAAATTTACTTCGTTATAGTTCATATAATTGAAGGTTCATTTCGCCGAAAGCTACATACGCTACATTGACAAAAGTCACTGGACACCCCTTCAAAGGCAAATGAACGGATCCGCTGCGTTGTTAAAATGCACGGTACAGCTGCAAACGGTATGAAAACAAGATTGCAGCTGACCGCGATCATATCACACTGTGAGGTTGAGTGAAAATGTCGCGGCGGGAAAGAACTGACTTTGAGAAAGCAAATATTGTTGGGTGTTATATTAGTGGGTTGTCCATAAGAGAAACCTAGAGGCGTTTAAACATACCTAAGTCAACTGTTTTGGGTGTACTGGATAAGTGAAAGATACATGGCGTGCCTGAAGCAACAAAATGTACCTGCAGACCAAAAAAATCAGTGAGAGAGGACATGGAAGCCTCACTAGAGTCGTTACAGCTAATCGGTGGAGTACTGCACAAGACCTCAGTGAATAGGTGAGTAAAAATGCTAGAACCTCGGTATGTACACGTACCATTCGCAGAGAACTTGATTCCATGGGTTACCGTGGTCGTGCGGCTGCTCATAAGCCTTTATCTCCACTCGGAATGCTACTCGTCGTTTAGCATGGTTATAACGAAGTAAATTTCTCCGTCATTTCTGTTCTACGCCGGGATTCGAACCCGAGTCCGCTTATTCCGGAAGAAGTCGCTCTACCAACTGAGCTCTACACAGACGTTCATTCTGATTGCTATATGCCTTTATGTCGTGTGCGTCCTGCTGGCAGGTACGTCACATCTCCCCCACCCGAAATAGGGCCGGGGGCATGGCCCACGGGTCAGCCGTGACCATGAATCGTTGCAGGCAGCCATCCACTGTAGAACGCGCACTTGAAAACTCCCAGTCAATCTGGTATGTGGAATGCAACATCACACGTTTTTATTTTTCGAAGTGCTGGAGAAGGGATTCTCTGATTTTTCCTATCTTGCGGTGTGGAAAGAACATCACACCTTGCGAGATTTTGAACGGTCGGGTCATCCGGATAGTTCGGGCGCCATTATAACGAAGTAAATTTCTCCGTCATTTCTGGTCTACGCCGGGATTCGAACCCGAGTCCGCCTATTCCGGAACAAGTCGCTCTACCAACTATGCTACGCAGACGTTCATTCTGATTGCTATCTGCCTTTATGTCGTGTGCGTTCTGCTGGCAGGTACGTCACATGGTGTAAAGAACATTTATCGTGGACCGTATCAATGGAAACGGGTCCTATAGACTGATGAATCCAGATACACAATCCATCAGTCTGATGGCCGTGTGTGGGTATGGCGATAGCCGGGGGAACGCTATTTACTACAGTTTACTGTTCCTACGGTCAAGTTTGGAGCTGGCAGTGTACTCGTGTGTGGGTGTTTTTGTGGTATGGTCCCAGCCCATTGGTTATCGTGGACAAACCTGTTAACCACCACTTCTACTTCGATATTTTGGACAATTATGCCCTACCAAGTCTGTGGCAATACTATGGAACCGAGCCTTGTTGGTACCAGCAGGATAATGCACCGAGCCATAAAGCAAGGACTGTTACGGCGTGGTTTGACGATAATTCCGTATCGTGTGTGGACTGGCCAGCACAGAGCCCTGATCCTAATCCCATAGAGCACCTATGGGTTGAATTAGCGCGCCGCATAAGAAGTTTGGAGCCAAGACCTACTACTAAGCAACAGTTAGCGACTGCATTATGTACTGAGTGGAAGCACATACCTATCGCTGTGTTCCAAAACTTTGTCGAAAAGCATGTCTCGAAGGATCAGTGCATGCATTAAGGCCAAAGGTGGACCGACACCGCACTGATGCATGCCAATAAATGCTATGTGGTGATTTTCTTCTAGGTGTCCGGTGACTTTTGTCAATATAGTGTATAACTGAAGACTCGTTTTATCGAGGCTTCATTTCACTGAACGATAAGCCCGGTGGCGTAACCATGTTTTAAAATCGGTATCTGATCCCACATTATATTTATACATATGTCATCATCATCATCATCATTGTCAACCATTATCAATCCACTGCTGGACGAAGGTCTCCCCAAGTTTCCTCCACAACGGTCTGTCTTGTGCCAGTCTCCTCCATGTCACCCCTGCATACTTTCGAATTTCATCCACCCATCTCCCATGTGGCCTTCTTCTGGGTCTTTTCCTGTCCCTTGGAATCCAATCTAAAATTTCGGCTGTCCATCGATGATCTGTCCTTCTGGCAGTATGTCCAGCCCATTGCCATTTCAGGGATTTAACTCTGATCATGATGTCTTCCACTCTTGTCATTTTTCGGATCCACGAGTTCCTCTTCTTATCTCTCCTGGTTACACCAAGTATGCACCTCTCCATGCTTCTTTGAGTTGTCTGCAGCCTTTGTATGTCTCTTTTAGTTAAGGTCCACGTCTCTGCACCATACGTAAGCACTGGAAGGATGCATTGATCAAACACTTTTCTTTTAAGACATAATGGCATATTGCTCTTGAAAATTATGCTGTTTTCTTCCAAAAGCTCTCCAGGCAAGTTTTGTACGCCGATTAATTTCTTCATCAATGTGACCCTCACTTGATATCTGCTGTCCAAGATAAACGTACGTGTCTGTTATCTCCAGCTTTTCTCCATCAATCGATAAATCTTCATTTCTTGTAAAAGCATTGAACATCACTTTTGTCTTCTGAAAGTTCATTTTTAATCCCACTTCTTTACTCTTGTCAGCAAGTTCCTGGATCATACTCTGCAGCTCTGATGGGCTAGTTGCAAAAATGACTACGTCATCAGCAAAACGAAGGTGGGTTAGATAATCTCCATTAATCTTTATCCCCTTGTTTTCCCAGCTCAGTGACTGAAAAACACCCTCCAATGTGGCATTAAAGAGCTTCGGAGATATGGTGTCACCTTGTCTCACTCCCTTTCAATTTTTATGTGTGTTGTATTTTCAAACAGCCTAATCTTTGCACTTGCATTTTCATAGATGTTATTAATAATATTAATGTATGCATCTTCAATACCGCAGGTTTTCAGAGCCATTGTAACTGCTGATGGTTTCACCGAATCAAAGGCTTTTTCATAATCGATAAAAGCCATGCACAATGGAAGTTCATATTCCCTCGCTCTTCCAATTAGTTCTCTCAGCACATGGATATGATCTATTGTGCTGTAGCCACTCCTGAATCCAGCTTGTTCTCTCGGTTGAGCCATGTCCAGTGTTACCTTCAAGCGGTGTGAAAGAACTTTAGTGAAGATTTTATAAACTACTGATAGGAGGCTGATAGGTCTGTAGTTTCCGAGATCCTCAATGTCACCTTTCTTATGTAGCAGGATCATTGTAGCGGTGTTCCAATCCTCAGGAATCTTTCCTTCATTAAGGCATCGAGTGAAAATTTGGGCGAGTACTGTTTCGATTTCTCCACTTGCTTCTTGTATGATGTCTACAGTAATTCCATCTTCTCCTGGAGCTTTTCCCCGCTTCATGTTCTTGATTGCATGTGCAACTTCTGCTGGAAGGACTGGAGGAACTCTAGTACTGGTATCTTTCATGATGTCTGGAGTGCATGTATCATCCCTTTCATATAATTTGGAGTAGAAATCTTTCACTCTTGTCAAAATTTCGCCTCTATTTCTTGTTACAGAACCATCTTCTTTTCTCAGTGCCATAATCTGTTTTCTTCCCTTACTGAGATGTCCCTTTGCTATCTTTAGGCTTTGGTTGTTTTCAATTGCTTTCCTCACTAGTTCACAGTTGAATTTTCTTACGTCTTCAGTGATACTTTTTCGTACTGTCTTGCATAGCTCTATATATTCCACTTTGGAAGTCACATCTTCTTTAGTTGTCCTCATCTCTCTTCTTTTTTGCATCAACATTTTCGTTTTTCCTGATAATTTATTTACATGCAACTTGTTCTTAGACCCAGCTAATTTTGTTGCTGTTTCCATAAGAGCTTTGGTTACTTTTCTGTTAACTTCAGAGATGTCCACTTCTTCCGATGTTAGGCCTTCTAAAGCAGAGAACCTGTTCTTCAGTTCCAACTTGAAGATATTATGGTGTTTTTAAGGTTGGTTATGTCAATAGATTTTGTTTGTCTTATGAGCTTGCCACGTTCAAGTTTAGTGTTGAGGTGCATCTTACATCTCACCAATCTATGGTCACTACCAGTGTTGAACTTGTTTAGCACACTGCAGTCTTCTATGACGAATTTTTTGTTACACATAATAAAATCAATTTCACTTGTCGTCCCATTTGGATGTCTCCATGTCCATTTCCTGTGTGGCTTTTTCTTGAAGAAGGAGTTCATGATGAAAAACCCTTCTGCCTCTGCAAACTCAACGAGAGTATTTCCACGCTGGTTTCTGTTGCCGTGACCGAATTTACCTACTGAAGTTTCATTCTGTTGCCGTTGCCCTATTTTTGCATTGAAATCTCCCATAATTATTTTCAAGTGCTGCTTACCTTTATTATTTAGATGACAAATTTCCTCATAAAATTCTTCAATTTCTTCTTCAGGATGACTTGTGGTGGGTGCATAAGTTTGAATAATCTGAGCCTGGTATCTTTTCGAGAGTTGGATAACAAGTCGTGCAGCTCTGTCAGAGGAACTTTCAACTTCTACAACTTTATCCTTCAGTTTCTTGTTTATTATAAATCCAACACCACTAGTTCTGCCAGTATCTGTCCCACGATAGTAGAAGAGATGTCCACTTTTCAGTTCGATGAGATCTTCTCCTTTTCTCCTTACCTCACTTAGCCCCACGATGTCCCACTTGATCCTTTGTAGTTCCTCTTCCAATTCAAGAAGCCTTGAATCAGAAGATAGGGAGCGTCCATTGTACGTTGCCAAGGTCAGCATCAGATGGCAGCCTAGTCCGGTCCTCCGGGGATTCTTAGCACCCTCTGCCTTCATGTCGCACTGGCCGCTGCCTTGGCCAGGTACATTCCAGCTGCCGGAGACTGAGGGCCAAGATTTAAGTTGTGGAATCATTTTGGAGGGTTTGGCCATAACTCACCACGCTGGCCAAGCGGGTTGGTGAGTGTGGGATAGCATTTCCTCTAATCCCGATGGTATAGTTATACCGCTATTGGCGGTCGTCAGAGCCCCTTTAGTGGGAACAGGAGGCGAGATCTAACGGGCACGACATAGGCGCCTCTGTTGGCGAACTGTGGAACTTAGCGGGCACAACTGTAAACCTATGATAGATGGGGCAGAAATGTAACTTACAAAGCTGTAGAACTGACTTTGCTTATTAGGAATCGGTATCGCTGTTTTATTAAGTATACATTATACACGTGTTTGCATTCTACGAAAAATGACAATCTTATATTAATAAATTTAGTTGGTTCACATGATAAAAAAGTGTGCATTATATCATTATATTCCCGAAAAATTTGGGGGTCCTTTACATTGGGCATCCCCGACTCTGAAAATCTGGGAGGTCCTGAACCCCCCGACTCCCCAGTGGTTACGCCTATGAATAAGTCTATTCATAAAACAAAATCACTTCACAGGCAGATTATTTTATCAAAATGATCCTTCGTTTAAAATTCGTTTTATCGAATACAGGTTGATGATCCATATCCCAATTACACTTTATTGGGGGTGCCTCATCCGAAAATCCCCAAATCTCCGAAATCCGGAACTTTTTTCTAGCGCCGACATGACGTCACACCCTACTTGGTACTTTTTAATCCGACATCTCGATTACTACTATTAGGACTTTTTAATCTGCATCTGGATTCACACTACTGAGCATTTTTCAATCGGACATCTTGATTACAATTGACTGGGAAAACTTTTTATTCCGACATCTCGATTACTACTATTAGGACTTTTTAATATGCAACTGGGTTAACACTACTAGGCACTTTTTAATGTGACATCTCGATTACTACTATTGGGACTTTTTAATATGCAACTGGGTTCACACTACTAGGCACTTTTTAATGTGACATCTCGATTACTACTATTGGGACTTTTTAATATGCAACTGGGTTCACACTACTAGGCACTTTTTAATGTGACATCTCGATTACTACTATTGGGACTTTTTAATATGCAACTGGGTTCACACTACTAGGCACTTTTTAATGTGACATCTCGATTACTACTATTGGGACTTTTTAATATGCAACTGGGTTCACACTACTAGGCACTTTTTAATGCAACATCTTGATTACTACTACTGGGACTTTTTAATCCGCATCTCGATTCACACTACTGAGCACTTTTTAATCCGACATCTCGATTACAATTGACTGGAAGCGCTTTTTAATCCGACATCTCGATTATAATTTACTGGAAGCGCTTTTTAATCCGACATCTCGATTACAATTGACTGATAACGTTCGGAGGTGGACAGGACTAGTGTTATTTGCTAGTTCGAACATGTCATTACTTGTCAATGCATACCTGTTTGCACAAGCTGATTTGTGTGCGAACGGTTACTAAATAATGTTTCAACATCCCACATTCAAAATATGTACACTGCCCTACACAGAAAACACCACGCAATGAATTCTTTCTCGGAGAGCAATGCAAATTGGTGGCTATGTCGACAACTTGATTATGAAATTGGTTGCGAACCAATCACGTGATAGGTAAGGGAAGTGTAGGGGCAAAACAGCTAAGCTTGGTCGTCCACACCTGGGCGTGTGGACGACTGCATCGGAGTGATCTCAGTGGAGAAAGCACGAGTGAGAATGCCTGGGTGACGTCATGAGGAATCCTACAATGACACGGACAGCTTTACAAGAGGCTTCATCATAGGGCTACGCACCACTGGTTGGTCCCTACATCGCATCGCAACGGAAACACGTCGGGATGCAACAGCTGTCAGACGAATGTAGTGAGAGTGGTCGGAAGAAAGTAACGTGCGTCGCCGTAGTGGGACTGGTGTAAATAGGCGGACGCCCAAGCACTTGAATCGCCACATTCGACGGCAAGCCGTAGTAGCTCCACAATCCACAGCGGACGATATTCGACGAGGGGTACAGGCAGCTATGGACATTCCTATTCTACAAGCACTGTGAATCGCAGATTGGCTCAGGCAGGTTTGCGTTTTTGTCAGCCATTACGACGACTGTCTCTCACTGCAGTACATCATCGACAAAGTTGCAATGGTGCTGTACAAGACATGCGTGTTGGAATGAAATGGAACTATGTGGTACTCAGTGACGCTTCTCATATCTATGTCATCGCCAACAATCGAAGATTCAGAGTATGGAGACGAGGTGGTAACCGGGTTGAACTTGTTTCCATTCGTGAGCGTCACACGGCTCCTTAGCATGATAGCAGGATTTAGAATACTAGCAGTTAAAACAGCCGTTCGCCGCTCGTTCACATAGCGAGTACAGGATTACAATGCGTCAATAAGGTGCTGCAGCCCGCCTTGTTGCCGTACCACCGTAAGATTCCACATGCCCAGTTTCAACAAGATAATGCCCGCACTAACATTGCCAACACAATCAAATAATACCTACAAGATGTCCCGGTGCTGCTCTGGTTAACGCAATCCATAGACTCCTCCCGAATAGAGAACGTATGTGACAGCATTGGAAGACGACTTAACGCTTCTGCACGACTCCTCGCAATGTCGATGAATTGTAGATATAGGTCAAGGAATCATGAGCAGTGTTACCTCAAGACACCATCAGAGAACTTTTGTCGATGAATTGTGGATGTAGATCAAGAACTCATAATGATACCTCAGGACACCATCAGATAATTTTTGTCCATGAATAGTGGATATAGATCAAGGGCTCATGATCAGTGGTACTTCAGGACACCATCAGAGAACTTTTGTCGACGAATTGTGGACATAGATCAATGGCTCATGATCAGTCATACCGCAGGACACCATCAGGAAAATTTTGTCGAGGAATTGTGGATATAGATCAAGGGCTCATTGTCAGTAATACCTCAGACCACCATCAGATAACTTTTCCACTCGATGAGACGCCGTTTTTCTGTATGTATAGCCTAGCATGGCGGTCATACGATCTACTGACTCAAGTCACGTTAAGCTGTCTTCTCGCCCATCGCTTTATTATAATCTCTCAAAAATTAAATCACTTCTTTCCCGCCTAGTTGTCGACAGGCGGGGATTTTCTCAGCTCCCATTGACGTGGTTGCTATTTTGTGTACTTCCGTGTTGTGAGTTATTCTTTTGCTTAGTTTTTTCCCAGAAGTCTTAGTTTGTCACAAGGGGTACATTTTTTAAAATGGTTTTTCATTTTTGGTCGGTTTCGTCGTCAGCGTGAGCTGCTACGGTAGTCTGGCCGGAGACAAGACGGCGTCTCCCAGCGGTTTCGCCCAAGCGACGCAGCAACGTAAGAATAGCCCTTCTACTAATGTCCCTTAATCGTCGTCTGCTTCCTTAAACTTGTCACTTTCTACTGGAAACGACCTCTCTTCAACAGCTTGTACATCTACTTTACTTATTCAGCTAATTTTCCACCACTTAGCACCTCAGTAGCTTCGAAATCTGCTTCGTTTAGTTCAGCTCCTCCTCACTTCAGCCATAGAGCAGGAGACTCAGAGGTTAATTTTCTATAGAAACACATGGCAACAGTTTGGCCCCGAAGATCTCAATAGAACAGCGCGCCAGTGGATGGACATGGAACTAAAACCCTGAACTGTAACCGTCCGTCTGTCTCTCTCTCGCTCTCTTTTTTTAAATTTACAACTCTCCGCGATGCTACTTATATGGTACCGTATCACGTGACAGACGATGTTGTAGTTTCATGTCCAACCACTGGGGCTCTGTCTTAAACACCATAGTTGGACCTCTGTCTCTCCTCCTC
Organism: Macrothele yani; assembly: GCA_039090855.1. Lineage (NCBI taxonomy): Eukaryota > Metazoa > Arthropoda > Arachnida > Araneae > Macrothelidae > Macrothele > Macrothele yani. The sequence goes on along the minus strand of CM077008.1, from coordinate 126,531,736 downwards.
TGTGACTTTAGCTATCCCAACAAACTCGCCGGTGTCACATTGCAGTCTTCTTCCACTTCGACAAAACAGCTTTTGAAAACAAGCACGAGTGAAATCTGCAGAAAGCTGAATTCTCAGCTTTCTGCAGATTCCACCCTTGGCAGCCAGTTAGTGGACAAAATTAAATTTGGATTATTTTTCCCAGCATTAAAGGACACACACATAAACTGCTGCATAGCAGGCTTGCAAAAGGTAATTTAACCACTATTACTGATATGTCGAGATTTAAACGCGGTATTGTGTTCCATTTTCCCACTACTGATATCGTTGATAAAGTCTTAGCTTCAGGAATTGATGTTAATCAAACTCATCTTTCCCCAACTCCGGTAGCCCGAAGACCTCTCACAGTGACTCTGTCTCCAGTCAATCCTTAAATCCCAGAAGGCATTCTGATTCAAACCCTCTCCACCGTTGGCAGCTGCAACAGTGGAGAGGGCTTGGTTGAGGAGCTGCTGGAAGATATTTGGCTCACCCAAATATCTTCCAGCAGCTCCCTCAACCACCCATAAGCTCAAGCAAGCAGTTCCCGATGACAGTTTCGTGTTATTTTCCCGTCAGACGAAGCCTTGTCATCCAGTCCTAAAATATTTACTGTCATTTGTGACGGTCATGCTCATACTTTTGACCTATTTGCTGGTGTACAGTGTTTCAGCTGCAAAGGGGAGGGTCATGTATTATGCCCTCATCGTCAAATTCCAGCTCAATCTGAATCCATTACATCGGCAGCAACAAATAATACCATGGACACTTCAACTCCCCATGATACTAATGCTGTGAAAACCCCTGAAGCTAACATTCCCACAAATTCTGTGTCTCTCACTCAGACTGCTGACTTGAAAACTGCCGCCACTGTGCTCGTATCGGCTTAAACTCATCCTGAAAATGTGCAATCAGAAAACTATTCTGCTCTTTCTACACCAATTTCATCACAACCAACATCCACTCAACTTCCGAATGTGTTTACTGACATGACTACCTGTAACAGATTTGCCGTGCTGACAGACGACTCGTCAAATGACTACGAGGATGATTCTGACAACCCACACAGAGAGAAAGAGGAGTCTTCTTCTGACATTCCAAGCCACGAACCAAATGAAGCACGTGTCCTGGTGAAACGGTCTTCCAAAACCCGCACTTCCCATACTAAACCAAAGAAAGTATGTATATCAACAACTTCTGACTCTCCTTCCAAACCTCCCGAAATGTCCACTGGGAAGAGACACCCACCTCAACCTCAATGTCTTCTGAGAAGGAAACCCTTATTTCTAACTTGACCGCTGAGTCGAAGCAGCGCGACGAACCGATGCTGCAAGGTGACGATTCTTCGGAACACGAAGACTCAGCAACCATAATTACTACTTTACAAAAAAGCCATTCACAACGTTCCTTACCGGAAGCTATTGCGCTGCTGTCAATAATCAACTTCATTCCCTCGTCTTGTAATTTCGAGGAAATGCTAGAACTTATGACTCTCCCTCCTCGGACTAAGTTTAAAAGACAACGCAACTATCTCAAATACCAAGATAAATTGTCATTTCTCATTGAACAACTCAATTCTGTCTCGATTCAAATTCGTGTAAAAATAAAGGATAAACGCCAAAGTCAAATTATCCGTCGCTTGTCACAGTACTCCAGGTACCTTCACTCTTCGATTGAGGACGGAGGCGGTCTACAAGCAGACGATGACACTGATGTATAAATTTGCAACTTTCAACAGTAGGGGGTTTGCCCTCCCTGTGACAAACTCCCTTACTTTTGAAGATATTTCCCCCCTAAATATTGACATACTTGCTCTGCAGAAGACCAACTGCACTCCTACTACTCAATATTCCCTCTAGAGACAGTGGCCGTACACATTCCTGCATTGTTATCGTCTCTCACGTAATTCTGGCCTGGCTGCCGCATTCCACTTCCACTACCGCCTTCAGCATGGCCTGGCGTCACCCGTTTCAATTGAATTTTTTTTTTTTTTTTTTTTTTTTTTTTTTTTGAGGTTTAACGACCACCGTGAGCAACTCAATGGGCTATAAGCAGTCGCCCGTCCCTAATTTAGGGTCACTGGTTACAGGGAAGGGAGAGAGCCAGTGCCGTAAGACAAACACAACATCCATGCCTCACCGGGATTCGAACCCGGACCCCGTTCGGACGAATGATCAGAGGCCATCGCTTAGACCACTGCGCCACCGGGGCGGCTCAACTGAATTTGTTCCTGGATGTCTATAGCACGTTTCATTTTTCTCTAGTCACAATGTTTTCATATTTTCAATATTCATATTCCGTCTGGTACTTCTGACGCACTAAATGCTCTTTCCATACTTCAATCACAACTCCAATCCATCGATCTTTTTTGTAAATATTATTTTATGTGGCGATTTCAACTGCGCACTTCGACCTGATCTTGATCGACTTAACTCCACTGAGTTTCGGCATTCCATTTTTAAATTGCTTTCAACCATTACCCAACAATCTACCGACATCCAGAAATCCCAACGAAGCAGCCGGATACGACTGTTTTTATATTTCCCAACAACTTCGCCGTCGATTGCCCTCTGATAATCACTCATCAGCAATTTATCTGATTATCATATAATGACAATGACTCTTCATTTTAGTTCTTGCCCTGGGAGCTGTCCCCGTGTGTGGACTTCAGATGACAATACCCTAAATGACCCTGAATTTCAAGCTCAAGTTTGACTTATTTTACAAGAAACCACCTAAAAAATTTCCTCTGTTCCAGATCCTGTTTCCCTTTGTTTAGCAACTAAAGACCAAATCCATTCGGTTGCCCGCCGGATTTCCTTCACTTTACGAATCCTAGCTTCGATGGAAACCACTAGATGGCGACGTATTCTTTCCTCCACTCCAGTTGTCTCTGAAGACTGCGAAATTCTCACAGCCAGACTCAAGCTATTACTACTTCCAGCAGCTCAGAACGCACTCATCCGTATAAAAATGCAACCTGCCTGACAACCCCTCTGCTATTCTGTCGTCAATGGAAAAAACCCGGCGGGTGACCCACAGTATCACCCAACTTCAACGTCCCGGCGGTACCTCTGATCCCGATGAACTGTGTGCAATCACTTACGTTTGTTTCACTCAACGGTTTAAGGTGTTTCCACCTAAATTCTCTGCCTTATGTTTCCAATGGTAAAACTTCTTTATGTATTTTCTTCCCAATTAATGTATTCCCAAGGTTGAAAATTTGCACATCGATAAAGCTAACTTTAAGTTATAGCATGGGATACTTAATACATGCGAAAATATAACCATAATTAAGCAATCCAACATTTGTTTGTCTACTGACGTCATCAATGTACAGGTCGCGCCATCTATTAACAAGTCCGAACATTACTCAAAGAAAAATGATTGATTTTTAATAGAATTATGGTTATGTTTTAGTAACTATTAAGTATCCCCTACTATAACTTAAAGTTAGTTTTATCGATGTGCTAATTTTTATCCTTGGGAATACATTAATTGCGAAGAAAATATGTTAAGAAATTTTACCATTGGAAACATAAGGCAGAGATTTTAGGTGGAATCACCTTAATCCGCCTTCCATTCCTCCAGACCCGTTATCTCCGCTTTTCGCTAACCTTCCTCAAGTGCCAACTTCTGCTCACGATTCCCTTCTCGCCCCCATTTCACCTTCCGAAATTACTACTGCTTTCTCACTTTTGAACCGTCAGTCTGCTAAATTCCAAATTCCTAACATTTTTTTTTTTTTTTTTTTTTTTTTTGAGGGTTAACGACCACCGTGAGCAACTCAATGGGCTATAAGCAGTCGCCCGTCCCTAATTTAGAGTCACTGGTTCCAGGGAAGGGAGAGAGCCAGTGCCGTAAGACAAACACAACATCTATGCCTCACCGGGATTCGAACCCGGACCCCTTCCGACGAATGATCAGAGGCCAACGCTTCCTAACATGTTCGATTCAGCTGATTAAGGTTGTACAATACAAGTTACTGAAATTATTAGGTATTACAATTAAAACTTTATTGTGCAGAAAACTCTTCTGTTTTTTTATTTGGGGTTTAACGATTACCGTGAGCAACTCACTGAGCTGTAAGCAGTCGCCGTCCCAAATGTAATCCCATTGGTTTCAGGGAAGGGACAGAGCCAGTTCCGTAAGACAAACACGCCATACATGCCTCACCCGGAATTCAAACCTGGACCTACCTTGTTCAAATGATCAGAAGCGCCACCATGGCCGCGAAACTTTTCTCTTCTCTTTTTTTTCTTTTAGGAAACAGCAAAATATTTATTAGGACAAAAATCCGATGTTGGAAAGCCGCCCCGGTGGCGCAGTGGTCTAAGCGATGGCCTCTGATCATTCGTCCGTAAGGGGTCCGGGTTCGAATCCCGTCAGGCATGGATGTTGTGTTTGTCTTACGGCACTGGCTCTCTCCCTTCCCTGAAACCAGTGACCCTAAATTAGGGACGGGCGATTGCTTATAGCCCATTGAGTTGCTCACGGTGGTCGTTAAACCTCCAACCAAAAGAAAAATGTTGGAAAGTCCAATTTCAACTTTTGTTCCAAAGTTACTTTCTTTAACATTCTTACACTAGTACATTCGAAACAAAAATTTAGATTACACACATCTCTGCATAGTATAAGTATTTCTGGATGTCACCGTGATTACTTCGATAGTTTTCAATGCATTGTTATTCATTTTAAAAAGAACCTAGAAGAAGTAAATTGCGTATTTGTGTAAAGCTTTTGTTGTTGTTTTATTTAATTACCGTGGTACGTATGTACAAATAATGAATTAATATCAATCTGAGCGTAGATCAAATAATTTACAATTCATATTTTTATGTCTTTAGGCCTCCATGTATTACAGAAAAGCAGACGTTGCCGTCATCGTATTCGACATTACAAGCGCCCAGAGTTTTCAGGACTTGTCGGACTGGCTGGCAGGTAAGACGCAAGAAATGTTAGTTTAAAATTGATCTGTGAGCGTGTATTACACACACACACACACACACACACACACACACACAAAGAAGAAACGATTATGCAGAAACATTCACAGTGGTTGCTTATTCTTTGAATTGAAATACTGTTGAAATATTAAAGGAGTGAACATATACTGCTAGAGCACAACATTTGAACCGCCTTCAAGATATATGGACGGATATGCGAGGGAAATACATGGACGTACACGAGGGATATATATATGGGCGGGTGCGAGGGAGATATATGGACGAACACGAGGGAGATATATGGACGTACGCGAGGGAGATATATGGACGGACACGAGGAAGATATATGGCCGGACGCGAGGGAGATATATGGACGGACACGAGGTGCGAGGGAGATATATGGACGGACACGAGATGCGATTGAGATATATGGACGGACACGAGATGCGAGGGAAATACATGGACGTACACGAGATGCGAGGGAGATATATGGACGGACACGAGATGCGAGGGAAATACATGGACGTACACGAGGGATATATATGGGTGGGTGCGAGGGAGATATATGGACGGACACGAGGGAGATATATGGCCGGACGCGAGGGAGATATATGGCCGGACGCGAGGGTGATATATGTACGGACACGAGATGCGAGGGAGATATATGGACGGACGCGAGGGAGATATATGGCCGGACGCGAGGGTGATATATGTACGGACACGAGATGCGAGGGAGATATATGGATGGACACGAGATGCGAGGGAGATGGACTCACTTGCATAGTACATACGCACCTAGCAAGGGAGGAGACAAAAATATGCTAGTTATTTTGGCCAATATGAGGTCCCGCGGTGCGATCGCACCCTAGCATTCCAAGCCAGTCCGCCCCCAGGGGTACGAATAATTGTAAACTGATGTTTTCCTTTGTAGGCACAAAGAAAACGTAAATTGATGTTTCCTTTTTGGGGTGAGGCAAGTTTTGGAAACAATTTCTCCGTAAAAATGTCACAACCTTTTAAGTGCATAACAAACATATGTTATTATGCATTACTCTTCACCCATTTATGAGTGTGAACAATGACGAACACTCCCGCATATATTTTTGAAAAGACGCTATGTTTTCTGAAAACTAAGTCCTGTCTTTTATTATGAATTCTATCGCAAATTTCTTTACTGATACATGAATAACGTCCTATAATGGGTTCTCTGAATTTATGGCGTTTTCCTGTTGTTTTCACTTCCACCGGAAAATGTTATAAATGCAGAGGTGGTTTCACTTCCACCGGAAAATGCCATAAATGAGTGGCAAGGAGCGAAAGAGAACAACAATCAGGCATAGCGCTTTTCGTCCTGGTGGTGGTGGTGGTGGGGGGAGTCAGTTTACACAATTATCACAACCACTAGGAAATTTTAATTCTTACGATCAGGGATGTCGCTAAGGAGATGCAAATGTGGGCTATAGCCCACCCTGGAATTTTTCTTTTGCCCACCCAGTTCAAGAAGAGCCAGTCTTAATTTTTTTTTTTTTTTTTTTTTTAACTTTAGATTCTGGACTATGCCAAGCAATAATAAGTCTCGTGTTTTTCGTTGTGTAAACCTATGTTTTCCCCCTAGGAATTCGTTGTTTACTTCTCCGTAGAAAAGTTATATAAACACATTCCGCCGGACAGTGAAAATTCAGTTGTTCCCCATTCTTCAAAATCTTTAGTTTCAGGTGGTTTCACCTAAAAGTTCTGCCTAATGTTTCCAATGGTAAAACTTCTTTACATATTTTCTTCGCAATTAATGTATTCTCAAGGATGAAAATTTGCACATCGATAAAACTAACGTTAAGTTATAGTATGGGATACTTAATACTTGCTAAAACATAACCATAATTAAGCAATCCAACATTAGTTTGTCTACTGACGTCATCAATGTACAGTTCGCGCCATCTATTAACAGGTCTGAACATTGCACAAAGAAAAATTATTGATTTTTAATATAATTATGGTTATGTTTTAGCAAGTATTAAGTATCCCATGCTTTGACTTCAAGTTAGTTTTATCGATGTGTAAATTTTCATCCTTGGTAATACATTAATTGCAAAGAAAATATGTAAAGAAGTTTTACCATTGGAAACAAAAGGCAGAGATTTTAGGTGGAACTACCTAAAATCTCAAGATCGCTGGCTTTCCTTTTCATGTTAGTATGGCGAATGGTGAACGAGGAAGGTGGGCAGAAATTCACTGATAAAAGTCGTTGCTAATTGCTCAGCTGTTTGTTTGTTTGTGCTATTAAGTAGGTAATTCCATCACCGAAAGGGGAGTCTAAAGATACACTGGCGGTCTTAAGACTGCCCCGGGTCAGTGAGGAATTAGGAAGTATCTGTTTTGGAGAAGAGGAATGCAAGGCAAGATAGCTGGCTTGAAGAAAGGGAGTTAAGGTGGGGAGAAGTATTGTGTTTCGTGTCACGACGTTAAAATTTCATATAGCTAAACAAAAAGAACATTTTTCAAGGGCAGTTCTGTTTTCATAAGCAAAAGTGCAAAATTTCTGAAAGCAATTTATACAGTGCATTCACAGCAAGTAAAAAAGTTGAAGGCGACATCCTACCAACAATTTTATCTCGCACCACTAACCCACTGGTCATTGTCATGTTATCTTGTTGGTTCACCAACGGCGTAACTTGTCATATAACAGACAAAAACGTCCCTGGATTTCGAAATCTGAATGGGCGACGGGTGGGCGAGCTTTATTTTTGGTGCGGTAAGCTTGATAGCCACGTTTTTTTACGAAACACTGAAAGAACTAATTTTTAAACCATTTCACTACCCGCTACAAAGGTATTCATGCAATCCCCACTGCATCCACACACACACATATACACTTATCTGACTAGTTACGCCACTGGTATAATATACAAGTATCACTAGAATGTCGTTTTCAACTTTTTCATTGCTCTGAATGCATTGTCTTGAATTGCTTTACAAAATTTTGCATTTTTGCTTACGAAAAAAGGAAAATGGCACTGTACTTGAACAATTCGAAGGAAAATCAAATTTTAGCATCGTGCCAAGCAGACACAGTACCTCTCACCTCCATAATTTCCTACTTTCAAGCCAGCGACTTTGCCTTGCCCTCCTCTCCTCGGGCACTTCCTGCACCTTTTTTTTTTTTTTTTTTTTTGGTTTGGATGTTTAACGACCACCGTGAGCAACTCAATGGGCTATAAGCATTCGCCTGTCCCTAATTTAGGGTCACTGATTCCAGGGAAGGAGACAGCCAGTACCGTAAGACAAACACAACATCCATGCCTAACCGGGATTCGAACCCGGACCCCTTTCGGACTAATGATCAGAGGCCATCGCTTAGACCACTGCGTCACCGGGGCGGCTCCTGCTCTTTCACTGACCCAGGTAGTCATAAGAGCTCTGGTGTAGTTTAGACTCCACTTTCCGTGCTGAAATCTCCTATTTTGTAAAGAAAACAAACAGCAGAGCAGTTAGTAGTATCCCCCCCCCCGGCCGTACAAACATGAAAAAGAAGCTTCATCTAAGGAATGCCACCCCGGTGGCGCAGTGGTCTAAGCGATGGTCTCTGATCATTTGTCCGAAAGGGGGTCCGGGTTCGAATCCTGTTGATGTTGTGTTTGTCTTACGGCACTGGCTCTCTCACCTCCCTGGAACCAGTGACCCTAAATTAGGGACGGGTGACTACTTATAGCCCATTGAGTTGCTCACAGTGGTCGTTAAACCACCAATAAAAAATCCTAAGGAATTGGAAGGGTGGAAAACAATAATTTTTTCTAAGCGCAGTGGTCTAAGCGATGGCCTGATCATTCGTCCGAAAGGGGGGTCCGATTTCAAATCCTGGTGAGGCATGGTTGTTGTGTTTGTCTTATGGTCTTGGTTCTTTCCTTTCTCTGGAACCAGTGGCCCTAAATTAGGGACGGGCGACTGCTTGTAGCCCATTGAGTTGCTCACGGTGGTCGCTAAACCTCCAATAAAAAAAATAAAAAAAAACCCTACGGAATTGGAAATGTGGAGAACAATAATTGGTACAATAATTAGTCTAAGCGCAGTGGTCTAAGCGATGTTTTTTTTTTTTTTTATTGGAGGTTTAACGACCACCGCGAGCAACTCAATGGGCTATAAGCAGTCGCCCGTCCCTAATTTAGGGTCACTGGTTCCAGGGAAGGGAGATGAGCCAGTGCCGTAAGACAAACACAACATCCATGCCTCACCAGGATTCGAACCCGGACCCCGTTTGGACGAATGATCAGAGGCCATCGCTTAGACCACTGCGCCACCGGGGCGGCTAAGCGATGGTTTCTGATCATTCGTCCGAAAGGGGGTCAAGGTTCAAATCCCGGTCAGGCATTAATGTTGTGTTTGTCTTACTGCACTGGCTCTCTTCCCTGGAGCCAGTGACCTTAAATTAAGGACGGGCGACTGCTTGTAGCCCATTGAGATGCTCACGGTAGTTGTTAAACCTCCAATTAAAAAAAAAAAAAAAAAAACTACGGAATTGGAAGGGTGGAGAACAATAATTGGTCTAAGCTATGGTCTCTGATTATTCGTCCGAAAGGGGGTCCGGGTTCAAATCCCGGTCAGGCATTAATGTTGTGTTTGTCTTACTGCACTGGCTCTCTTCCGTGTAGCCATTGACCCTAAATTAAGGACGGGCGACTGCTTGTAGCCCACTGAGTTGCTCACGGTAGTTGTTAAACCTCCAATAAAAAAAAAAAAAAAAAGAAACTACGGAATTGGAAGGGTGGAGAACAATAATTGGTCTAAGCTATGGTCTCTGATTATTCGTCCGGAAGGGGGTCCGGGTTCAAATCCCGGTCAGGCATTAATGTTGTGTTTGTCTTACTGCACTGGCTCTCTTCCGTGTAGCCATTGACCCTAAATTAAGGACGGGCGACTGCTTGTAGCCCACTGAGTTGCTCACGGTAGTTGTTAAACCTCCAATAAAAAAAAAAAAAAAAAAGAAACTACGGAATTGGAAGGGTGGAGAACAATAATTGGTCTAAGCTATGGTCTCTGATTATTCGTCCGAAAGGGGGTCCGGGTTCAAATCCCGTGAGGCATGAATGTTGTGTTTGTCTTACGGCGCTAGCTCTCTTCCTTCCCTTGTACCAGTGACCCTAAATTAGGGACGGCAGACTGCTTATAGCCCATTGAGTTGCTCACGGTGGTCGTTAAACCTCCAATCAAAACTCTTTGAATGTTTCGTAAATAAAATTTGCCATCAAACTTGTCGCAATAAAATATTTAATACTCGCCCACCCTAATTTCGAAGTCTAGCGACGTCCCCGGTTGGCTGATTACAATAGCTTTTAACATAATAGTTAAAATTTGACAAGAGCTTTGAGTGTACGCGAGTGGGTTTTTCAAATTTAAACACGAAACAGACCAAGAGCAATTAGGAAGAACCTGTCTCTAAGTTTAGAACATGGGATTGTATTTCCTGCTCTAGTTTTCAGGGCCAAAAAATATGAACCTTCCTTGTGTTACGCAATAACAAAGTGAAAAAATCATTGCATAACTAATTTTCCCTTTCCAGTCATTACGACATATTATGTGGCAAACAATTTATGCATAACCACTAAGAGGAGAAGAAATAGTGCTGCCATCTATCGAGAATATTACAATACGTAGATAAGTTTTTACAAAACAAAAAACAAAAAATGTAGCCCCTTTCGCCAAGAGTTGAGGAAAGAAAGAGAGAAACCCTTTATGCCCTAGAGGCTCCGGAGTAGATAATTTAATAGTTTCTTGTTTACTTTGCTATTTTTAACTAAGTAGTGAAGAAACATTTGTTCTTTCTTTGAAATTTTGGGAAAGACAAAGTTTCAGGGCACGTTCCGGTAACTATCGTCACTCCTATCGACAAACATATAACCTGTAAGGAAGTTAAAGGCATATTAGGATTATAAGTTTTGTGGGGATTTTTTTTTATCCCTTCAAATTTCCTTCTGTTTTTTACGTACCGTGGTTAACTCATAAAAAACGAAGTAAGTCACTTCCACGGCGTACTGTGTTTCGGTGGTTGTCACGAGAGAACTGTTTTCACTAAATTTGGTTTGTCTGTGTTCACATTTTCTCATGCAGTCCTGTACTTAAGTTACAATACAAGTCGTAAGTGTTCCTATTGCGTTATATTACTTGAAGGATGATGTAATTTATACGATGTGTTGCCATTTCTTTTGCATGACCTACGCAATTTTCCGGGTTTTTTATTATTATTGTGTTGTTGTTTGTTTCGGTGTTTAAAGACCAACATGGGGCAACTCTAAGGGGTATAAACATTCGTTTACCCTTAATTTTGAACCACTGGTTCCAGGGAAGGGCGAGGCCGCCCCGGTTTCGCAGGGGTCTAAGCGATGGCTTCTGATAATTCGTCCGTGATGGGTCCGGGTTCGAATCCCGGTGAGGCATGGATGTTGTCTTACGGCGCTGGCTCTCTCCCTTCCCGGGAACCAATGGCCCTAAATAAGGGACGGGCGACTGTTTATAGCCCACTGAGTTGCTCACGGTGGTCGTTAAACTTCCAATCAAAGAAAACAAGGGGGAGGGGGTTACACAAACGCAGAGACCAGGGACGTCGCTAGACTTCGAAAACAGGTTTGGCGACTATTATTTTTGCTGGGGCAAGTATGAAAGAAATTATATACGAAACTCAGAAGGAAAGAATTTTTATGTTTTTAACAACAGGCAGCGATGGAATTCGTGCAATACCCCTCTCCCCTGGATACATACTCATTAATTTTGGAACTGTCTTGATATTTTGCAATTTTTGGAATCCAAAAGAATCCAAAGTGGGAGCTTTTATTGTTAATGCTCCGTCTATCCATTTTTAATAAAACCTCAAGAGTTACATACCTGTATAACAAACCTGACACACTGCTACCAGCATCAGCGTACGAACTAATTGAAATGATCATACACTGACAGAAAAAAAAATCCCAACACCAAGAAGGGGTTGTGTTAGATAAACGACAGTTGGTAGTGGAGATCTGTTGTGTTTTCTTATGAAAGCCGGTTCTGCCTGGGTGCTAGTGATGGCCGTGTGTTGGTTAGAAGGAGGCCAGGTGAGCGCCTGCAACCAACCTGTCTGCGGCCGAAACACACTGGACCTACACCTGGAGTTATGGTCTGGGGAGCAATTTTCTATGACGGCAGGAGCACTCTCGTGGTTATCCCACGCACCCTGACGGCACAGTTGTACGTCGGTCTGGTGATTCAACCTGTTGTGCTGCCATTCATGAACAGCATTCCAGGGGGTGTTTTCCAACAGGATAACGACATGCTCTACAGAGTGTCGACATGTTGCCGTGGCCTGCTAGATCACCAGATCTTTCACCAATCGAGCACGTATGGGACAACATTGGACGACAACTCCAGCGTCACCCCCAACCAGCATTAACCGTCCCTGTATTGACCGACCAAGTGCAACAGGCATGGAACTCCATCCCACAAACTGACATCCAGCACCTGTACGACACAATGCAAAAACGTTTGCGTGCTTGCATTCAACATTCTGGCGGTTACACCGATTATTAATGTACCAGCATTTCACGTTTAAAATGGCTCTTCTCGCGCTTACAGTAAGCTGTGATCTTGAAACCTTAATCGATTAAATATGTTACCTATACAAATATATTGCCGCCATTTCATTCCTCTACAACTATTTTTTCGTGGTGTTGGGATTTTTTTTCCGTCAGTGTATGTAGAGGATTTTAGGAAGGGAGTGTCTGACCCCAGGTCTTAAACAACCCTTAGAAATAGGAAGCTAGGAGATTTGGGCTAGAGTGCCCGATAGGAAAGTCACACGGAAGCGAAGTAGAAAGGGGGAGGAAGACGCTCTTATTTATTACCGGATGGCCAGTACCCGGGGTCCGACGGCTTAACGTACCCATCCGACGCAGGGCGGATATTTAGTGGATTGAGCGTTCGTACCTGCCTGGGATCGAACCTGAGGTCCTTTCCGCGGCAGTCTCGAATGTTGCCCACTAGGCCACCCGCGGCCCCTAACTAATTGAAAGAAAAATTTATGCCTAGATGAACGGTCCGAAAGCAAATGTTTTTGTGAATTAGGGATGAGAGATAATAAGGAAACACAGACGTAATACCTTCCCCCGCCTGAACTCCCTTCCTTCAAACCACCAAACTTGTTTTGCACTTATCTCCAAATGGTGTCGTCGCATATGCGACCGGGGTTGAAATGGTAGCAAATGCTACCAGCAGGGGAAAAGAGGAGTGGGGAAGAAACGAGGGAGGCAGGGTGGGGAGATTAGGTGTTGACCACCTGGGGGTCTTCCAACGGTAAATGCGACAGGGGTTGAAATGTTAGTAAATGAAATTTTAGTACATTTGGATTTCCTTTCTTGCAAAAACCGAAGAAAATTACAATTGATTCTGAATGCAGCTATCGCAATAAACTTCGCACACTAGTGAAATAATATCTCCGGCAGTTTGTCGTAGAGAAAGTACTATGGCTATTGTTTGGGAAAAGAAAGTGTTTTATTTTTTATATACAGATCAAATGTTACTAGGGGTACCTTCAGCTGCAACCCAGAAACATGAGTAAAACCTTATTTTGTAAATACAAGCAATACAATTATTATAGACTTTTTGCTAAAAAGACTGTTAAACAAGAAACACACCGCATCGTCAGCAGCTCACTCCCTCCACCCCATCTGAGCTCCTTTCTTTCCCCATCCCTCTGCATTAAACCAGTCGCATTTATTACCATTTTCAACACCGGTCGCATTTACCGTTGGTGCTCAACACCTCTTCTCCCCCCACCTTGCCTCCCTCCACCCCATCTGAGCTCCTTTCTTTCCCCATCCCTCTGCATTAAACCAGTCGCATTTATTACCATTTTCAACACCGGTCGCATTTACCGTTGGTGCTCAACACCTCTTCTCCCCCCACCTTGCCTCCCTCGTTTCTTCCCCACTCCTCTGGCACCTGCCGGTCGCATTTGCTAACATTTCAACCCCGGTCACATTTACGACTGCTTCCTCCAAATCAGTCGTCAACCCCGTCACCCTCTCTGACTGCCCCGGTGCAGGCTTAAAAGCGCTGGTATAGCTTTAGACTCGATTACGTGCGGGAAGCGACCGTGTGCTAAGCGACCCTGTGGAATATCGTGCGCAAAGCGACCCTGTTATATTCTACCGTGGACGAAGCGACCCTGCTAATCGAATCATTTTACTTATATATATATATACAAATCGAATTCAATTATTTACATCTAATAAATTAATTACTTACATCAAGTTTTTTATACTAAACACACGTTTTTAATATCATTTTATACAGTATATATATATATATATATATACAAATCGTAGTCAAATTATTTAAATCTAATTAATTAATTACTTAAATCAAGTTTTTTATACTAAATACAAGTTTTTAATATCATTTTATATGTATATATATATACAAATCGTAGTCAAATTATTTACATGTAATTAATTAATTACTTGCATCAAGTTTTTTTATTCCAAATACAAGTTTTTAATATCATTTTGTATATAAATATACAAATCGTAGTCAAATTATTTGCATGTAATTAATTAAGTACTTACATCTTCTGAATTTTGTAGCTTTTGTCCTTAGTCTAACTTGGTAACACAGCTTAATGCTTTCAGGCATTTTTTAATGTCTTTAGAATTTCCAAATTCGACGTGTGATGCACAAACAACAATTAAAATAATTAGGAGAACTTGGTCCAAAAAGGAAGAAAATGTATATACAAGTAGACGAACGCATTCGCAATATTATGGCGGAATTAAAAAATTCTAAAGACCTACAATAATGCCTGAAAGCATTAAGCTATGCTACTAAGTAGAACTAAGGACAAAAACTACGAAATTCAGAAGATGTAAGTACTTAATTAATTAGATGTAAGTAATTTGACTACAATTTGTTTATATATATATAAGTAAAATGATTCAATTAGCAGGGTCGCTTCGGCTACTATGGAATATAACAGAGTCGCTTCGGCTACTATGGAATATAACAGGGTCGCTTGGCGCACGGTCGCTTCGAGCACGACACCCTTAAGACTCCACCTTCTGTGTTGGAATCCCCTTCTTAGTAGCATAAACAAAGAGCAGAGTAATTAACAATGAATTCCTTTCCATCCTCCTCATTCGCCTCTGGCCATACTAACATGAAAAAAGATGGTATAAACTAAGGATTTGAAAGAGTGGAGAACATCTAAATTTTCATAGCCCTGCGGATGCTATTTTGGTAACTTTTGTACGGAGAAGTAAACACCACACTTTCTATATAGGGAAAAATACATAGGGGCCACACGACGAAACATACGGGACTCATTATTACTTGGCAAAGTCCAAATTAGGTGATAATTTAAAGCGAAAATAATTTAGAAATGGCACATCCTGAACTGGGTGGGAGGCCGGGTGGGCAAGAGAAATATTTCAGGGTGAGCTTCAATCCATCCTCGCATTCCCTTGGCGACGTACTTGTCCGAGACTCGTTTCTGGACACTCAGTTCGGACAAATATCAAAGAATAAAAAGCTTCATGTGAAGAACGTTATCTCATAGAGATAACAGTAGAACAGGCGACAACAGCGCCACCACATCTTAAGAGGTAATATGCTCTGCGGGAAAGTTAACATTCATGAGCAAAACACGTTAGGGGGGACTACGGCAGTGAAGCTTTTCTTTGATCCACGATGGTTTCCTTCGATCTGATGACTATTTGCTTAGAGCAGTTTTTTGTTGTTATTGTTGCTCTTTTCTGATATCCCGCCCATCCCTTATTTTGGTGAGAAAAATATGAAATAGTATTACTATTTAAATTAAATTTTAGCAAATATTATAGTTAGGCCTAAGGATCCGCACAAAATGCAGACATTCCCTAGTATTTGGCATTACTGAAAATGTTTCTGAAAAACTGAAGAACAAACAAAAGCCTTAACTAACCCGATTGGCGAAACAAAACTAACATATCCGTTTTGCGAAGTGATTATGTTACCGACAAGGTAACAATCACGTGCTTTGAGTACAGCTTGGCTGACTGTTCTTTACCCAAAGAATTGAAGTCAACAGAAATACGCATGCGCAGTCTGCTCCTGCATCAATCTGTACGTTGGCTTCTGTGCAATGCATTTTAACCATGATTTTAACTCTTACCCAAAGAATTGAAGTCAACAGAAATACGCACGCGCAGTCTGCTCCGGCATCAGCCTGTATGTTGGCTTCTGTGCACTGCATTTTAACTCTTAAGATATGGCGGCGCTAGTTACGCCTCGTCGAGCCTTAACTTCTTCTCAGTTAGATATTCTTTACAAATACCCTGTTAAAAGTTTTGCAGCAGCTTGCAAAAGCGGTGTTTTATTAACAGCTGCACCACCTTTTGGGGCTATGATTGACCATTGTATGGTATATGAAACTGCAAAAACATGACGCTGTGGGTGCAACTTCGCACCAGTCAGGTTATATGCCATAAAATGGTGTATAACTGCACCACTCAAGGGTTAATCTTTTTCCCAAAGAGATAGTGTAGCTTGTGTAGCACCACATTTTAATGCAAAATACTGGCCACTCGGCCACTGGGGGTGGAGGGCATCCAATATTCTGTTGGATTACGTTTGTCTTTCAGAAAAGCAGTATTTTTTTTTTTAATTTCTGTTGCGGGTTTAACGACCACCTCAATGGGCAATAAAGAGTCGCCTGCCCATAAATTATAGCCACTGGTTTTAGGATAGGGAAAAGGCGAGCGCCGTAAGACAAGCAGAACATCCATGCCTCACGGGATTCGAACCCGGACCCAACTTGCACGAACGGTCAGAAGCCAGCTCTTAGACACTGTGGGAGTAATTCGCCTCCACATTTAATCAATAAAGTTTTGCTATCGTTTATGTGAAATACTGGGAATAGCATATTCCATTTCGTGCAAAATGCATGGCAGAGGATCCAGGCATTAAATTTCATCTTTCAAATGCTCCACAAGACTGGGATCTGGGGACTGAGCTGACCAAGAAAATGAAACATTTTTCATCATGTAAATGAAACCATTGTGAAACAATATAAGCATTGTGTCATGACGCATTGTCTGTTGGAAGCGTCATCACTCACCACGGGAGTTGAAAGCGACGATGTCTGCATGAACTTGGTCGGCAATGACGTTAAAATATGCTTTGCAGTTCAGGTGTGGATCCACTCGAATGAAGGGGCCTGAATTTTCCCATGAAAACATGGTCCACATCACCACCCTCCCCTAAGCCTCGATCTCGAGAGAAGTGACCACGCAATATGTATCCATGCTCACATGATATTGTCTCTAAATTCTCATCCGTCCATCGGCATATCGCTATCGAAAATGCAATTCGGACACCTCATGACTCTTTTCCAATCATTTAGGGTCCACCTCCTGTGTTTCAGATACCACTGGAGACGTTTCATGTTGTTTGCTGTGGACTACAGTAATGTAGGGAGAAATCTGATGTTGTAACGCAGGCTGCGCAATATATGACTAACCGTGTGCTGTGATGCCTTTTGGCAATGGCGGGATTCAGATACACTACCATTTGATTCACTTTTAAAAGCGTATCCGCTTTCCCTCACAAATCTGGCGTTCCTCTGTTCATCTCAGGTGTCGACTGGTCGTTTCCGACCATAAGCCGATTATCTATTTTTGACTTCCAGTTATGCGCCGATTAGCCGTTTTCGATTTCGGATCACGCTCCGACTATCCGTTTTCTACTTCCGGTCAAATGTCGACTCTCCGTTTCCGACTTCCGATCATGCGCCAACTAGCTATTTTCGACTTCCGGTCAAGCGTCGACTAGCCATTTCTTTTTTTTTTTTTTTTCTGCAAGAGCCACTCTGGGTAGGCTATGCTGTTACTATAGCTCCTCTTCCGCATTCTAGAAATGCCGAGATTTTACGAGGGTTATTACAAAAGTTCTGCACACGTTAATCTAAAATGGAAGCGAATGATGCAACCGGGAAAACGTATGCCTCATGTCAAGGTCAGACTCTCAGCAACGCAGATGGTGTCAGAACGACGCGCAATCATTTGCTGTGTGGACATGGGAGGGTTTCGAAATGGAAGCGTGCAGCTACTCAGATCGAGTCATGGTGTTACACCAGCGTTCGTACGTGAAAATGTGTGACGTACCTGTCAGCAGGACGCACACGACATAAAGGCAGATAGGAATCAGAATAAAACGTCTGCGTAGCTCAGTTGGTAAAGCGACTTGTTCCGGAATAAGCGGCCTCGGGTTCGAATCCTGGCGTGGATAAAAATGACGGAGAAATTTACTTCGTTATAATGGCGCCCGAACTATCCGGATGACCCGACCGTTCAAAATCTCGAATTGGTGTGATGTTATTTCCACACCGCGAGATAGGAAAAATAAAAATGTGTGATGTTGCATTCCACACAGCAGATTGACTGGGAGTTCTCAAGTGCACGTTCTACAGTGGATGGATGCCTGCAACGATTCATGGTCACGGCTGACCCGTGGGCCATGCCCCCGGCCCTCTTTCGGGGGGGGGAGAGATGTGACGTACCTGTCAGCAGGACGCACACGACATAAAGGCAGATAGGAATCAGAATAAAACGTCTGCGTAGCTCAGTTGGTAGAGCGACTTGTTCCGGAATAAG
Source organism: Macrothele yani (assembly GCA_039090855.1). Lineage (NCBI taxonomy): Eukaryota > Metazoa > Arthropoda > Arachnida > Araneae > Macrothelidae > Macrothele > Macrothele yani. The sequence goes on along the minus strand of CM077008.1, from coordinate 126,513,129 downwards.
CGGCCTCGGGTTCGAATCCTGGCGTGGACAGAAATGACGGAGAAATTTACTTCGTTATAAATGGAAACTCTGTGGGGAAAAACTCCGCCACAGATCCACACTTCCCTGCAAGAAGTTTGTGGGGAAGGAAATCTTGATTGACACACAATTTCTTGCTGGGCATCGCGCTTTCGGGAGGGACAAAGTAGCATCGAATATGATCACTGCTCAGTTCGACCTCAAACGGCAACAGAAAAAAACATCTGTCACCATTGTTGCAACGCTATTCGAAGATAATCGCCGTTTGACAGTCGAAGAGATTGCTCATGAGGCAAATTTGTCCACCATGTATGTTCACCGGATTTTGGTCGACTCACTGGGAAAAAGAAAAATCGCCGTGCGCTGAGTGATCCATCAACTCATCCCCAAGCAGAAGGCAGCCAGAGTGAGCATCCCACAGGATCACCTCCACAGGTTCCGAAGGGAGGGGCTTCCTGAACAGAATTGAATTGTCGTGATTGATGAGACTTGGACCCGTGAGATTGAGCCGGAACTAAAGTCACAATCAGAGGAATGAAGACATCCAAGTTCCCCACGCCCCTCAAAGTGTCGTCGGCAGCAATCCAAAGTGAAGCAAACGCTTATCTTTGCGTACGATGCCCAGGGGAGTTGTGGACCACAACTTGTGGTCTCTAATCGAGTGCCAGTAGGGGAAAATGTCAACGCACAATATTATCGTGACTTTCTGAAGACAAAGTTGAGACGGAAAATTGGTCAAAATCGCCCCAACTTGTTCGAAACGGGAGCGATATTTTTGCATGACAACGCTTCGTGTCATGGTGCAGCGTCGGTGCGGGGATTTTTGTCGAAATATGGTTGGGAAACTTTATTCCGCTCACCATACAGCCCTAATCTCAGTGCACAAGACTTTGATCTTTTCAAAAAGTTAAAAAATCGGCTTCGTGGCATCCCTTACGAATCGTTGGAGGAACTGTCATTGGACGTGAGCACGTGACCCAAGTAATACAAGAGCTGAACAAAGATGGCGTACTACCGGCAGTGTTTCTTTCAGGACTTTTTGGCCCGGGGGGGGGGCAAATGGAACCTTAGAGGGTCAAGTTTTCCATTTGCTATATGTATATATATATATATATATAGAGAGAGAGAGAGAGAGAGAGAGAGAGAGAGAGAGAGAGAGATAACTACAGACCTATCAGTGGTTTATAAAACCTTCACTAAAGTTCTTTCACACCGCTTGAAGGTAACACTGGACATGGCTCAACCGAGAGAACAAGCTGGATTCAGGAGTGGCTACAGCACAATAGATCATATCCACGTAGTGAGAGAACTAATTGAAAGAGCGAGGGAATATGAACTTCCATTGTGCATGGCTTTTATCGATTATGAAAAAGCCTTTGATTCGGTGAAACCATCAGCAGTTACAATGGCTTTGAAATCCTGCGGTATTGAAGATGCATACAATAATATTATTAATAACATCTATGAAAATGCAAGTGCAAAGATTCGGCTGTTTGAAAATACAACACACATAAAAATTGGAAAAGAAGTGAGACAAGGTGACACCCTATCTCCGAAGCTCTTTAATGCCAATTGGAAAATGTCTTTCAATCACTGAACTGGGAAAACAAAGGAATAAAGATTAATAGAGACTATCTAACCCACCTTCGTTTTGCTGATGACGTAGTCATTTTTGCAACTACCCCATCAGAGCTGCAGAGTATGATCCAGGAACTTGCTGACAAGAGTAAAGAAGTGGGATTAAAAATGAACTTTCAGAAGACAAAAGTGATGTTCAATGCTTTTACAAAAAATGAAGATTTATCGATTGATGGAGAAAAGCTGGAGATAACAGACACGTACGTTTATTTTGGACAGCAGATATCAAGTGAGGGTCACATTGATGAAGAAATTAATCGGCGTACAAAACTTGCCTGGAGAGCTTTTGTAAGAAACAGCATAATTTTCAAGAGCAATATGCCATTATGTCTTAAAAGAAAAGTGCTTGATCAATGCATCCTTCCAGTGCTTACGTATGGTGCAGAGACGTGGACCTTAACTAAAAAAGACATACAAAGGCTGCAAACAACTCAAAGCAGCATGGAGAGGTGCATGCTTGGTGTAACCAGGAGAGATAAGAAGAGGAACTCGTGGATCCGAAAAATGACAAGAGTGGAAGACATCATGATCAGAGTTAAATCCCTGAAATGGCAATGGGCTGGACATACTGCCAGAAGGACAGACCCTCGATGGACAGTCGAAATTTTAGATTGGATTCCGAGGGACAGGAAAAGGCCCAGAAAAAGACCACGTGAGAGATGGGTGGATGCAATTCGAAAGTATGCGGGAGTGACATGCAGGAGACTGGCACAAGACAGACCGTTGTGGAGGAAACTTGGGGAAACCTTCATGCAGCAGTGGATTGACAATGATGATGATGATGATATATATATATAATTTTAACAACTGTATTTATATATATAGAAGTAATTACTATATATCTAGCGCAGGGTCGCATTTAGAGGGGGCGTTGCCCCTCGGAAAATGTTAATTTTTTTTTTTTTTTTTTTTTTTTGGTTAAAACGCAACTTACATTAGAAAACAATGCCTTAATTTTATGAATATATTACATTAGAAAAAAATGCTTTAATTTTTCTTAAATTTTTCATTAACTTTAATCTTGTTCCAGATGGTGAATTTCAAACCCCCCCCCTCTCCAGGCAAACTCTATATACATTCCTGATTTAGTAATTACTTCTTCAAACATTTCAGGAATCAAAAACCTTTTTCAGCTAAAGGAGGTCGGTCCGCAGGCTTGAAATGTTTACCTATTAAACTGCATTCAAGGTCAAGAGATCCTGAATCACGATTCCCAGACAATTAGGTATGATTAGTCTACTTATTATATTTTGAAGAATATCATGCGTCGTAATACACTTTGTAATAAAATAAACTACTATAACTATAGTACCATTTGAACAAATATTTAAAAAAATATAATTGGAGAAATATTTGTAGCATCAAAAGAAACGAAACTTCCTTTTTCATCATAGCCTGAATTTAGTAAAATTTGGTCGGTAAATGAAATGTCTCCGGGAGGGGGGTACCCCCTTGATGTATGCCTGAAAGAAACACTGACTACCGACATCCAGAACCCACCTCATCGTTGGCACGCTGTCATTAGCGGCGAAGGCGAAGGGGAAGTACACTGCACGGCAATACGGTAAGTTTTCTCCGTTACTTCACACTTTTTTCAAAAAAGGACAGTGTGCAGAACTTTTATTAGGACCCTCGCACTGATACTCGCATCCTTTCTTCGAGCACCCACTGTCATTTTCCGCTAAGAGTCCATTAAATCACGTGACTTTCCCCATTTGACCTTCAGTAATGTATTCCGAGCTACTACTGGGAATCTTCCCGTTTAAATTATCATGCAGCTGTAATGACATGAGACAAATGATGACACGTCAGCCAATTTGCAAGTAATGCTGCAAATACAGTGACCACTAAGTGTGTATATTAAAGTTTTGTAATAATAATGACGTTCATTTATTTTAATCCATCGTAATAATAATTTCGTGTTTTTTTTATTTTATTCTAGAACTGAAGAAATTTTCCGAAGATGATTATTTGCTCGTTGTCGTGGGGAATAAAAGTGATTTGACAAACCAGAGGTTTGTGGAGAGAGAAAAAGCAGAAGCTTACGCCGAATATTTAGGAGCTCTTTATTTCGAAACTTCTGCCAGGACAGGAGATGGTGAGTTTACGGAACCGTGTGTATCAACGCGATATACCGGGTGTCACAAAAAAGATTCAAACAAGCTTTTATCTCTTCAACGGTTGATTATATTTACATTCTTTCAATTACAAAAATACTCAAAATGACGTAAAGACTTATGACATAGCACACTGAGGAAAAAAGTTTGTTTGAAAAAATGGGCGAAGCAGGGTCAAAGGTCAGGACATAGGAGCTGGATCCATTCCATCGCCTTTATGCGTCATAACATGCGTAAATATGGTTCGATTTCGATGAAGTTTTAGTATGTGGTAGGGAACCACCTGGGCACGAATTCTATTGAAAATAGGCGAAATGGGGTCAAAGGTCAGGCAGGGCATAAGAGCGGGATATATTCCATTGCCCTTATGCGTCATAACTTGCGTAAAAATGGTTCGATTTCGATGAAATTTTAGTATGTGGTAGGGAGCCACTGGGGACGAACCCTATTGAAAATGGGCGAAATGGGGTCAAAGGTCAGGACACTGGAGTGGGATCTATTAAATTGCCCTTGTGCATCATAACTTACCTAAAATGCTTGGATTGCGACAAAACTTTATCATGTTGTTCCGGAGGTATAGTGAATCGGTTCTGTTGTTGAATATCAACGAAAGGGGGTCAAAGGTCATTGCAGAAAAGCCAGATCTATTCCACAGCCATTATTCTCATAACTTGCGTAAAACTGCTTCTATTGAAACAAAACTTTAGTATGTTATTCTTGAGGTGTACTGACCCTGTTCTGTTGAATATCATCGAAATGGAGTCAAAGGTCAGGACACAGGAGCGAGATTTATTCCACAGCCATTATCCTCATAACTTGAGTAATAATTTCTGGTATGTTGGAAAGCGTATCATAATCAATGCATTGCATGATTTTACTAACTTGTTTTGTTGCTTTAGCCAAACTCCATCAGAATTGTTTTGTTGGAAACACAAAATTATTTCGTTGACTATATTTTGTTAATTCAAGTATATATGGAGGTGGTCCTTACGCCAAAGCGTACGTGATTACTAGCTACTCCATATGGGCACTACCAGATTATCACTGACCAGAAGAATCTGGTTTTGCGCTTAAGATTTCGTTTTGATTGTTTTTTTGTTTTTTTTAATTGGAGGTTTAACGACCACCGTGAGCAACTCAATGGGCTATAAGCAGTCGCCCGTCCCTAATTTAGGGTCACTGGATCCAGGGAAGGGAGAGAAACAGTGCCGTAAGGCAAACACAACATCCATGCCTCACCGGGATTCGAACCCGTACCCCGTTCGGACGAATAATCAGAGGCCATCGCTTAGACTGTAACGTACCAGGAGATGTGACGTACCTGCCAGAAGGACGCACACGACATAACGGCAGATAGGAATCAGAATAGAACGTCCGCGTAGCTCAATTGGTAGAGCAACTTATTCCGGAATGAGGGGACCCGGGTTCGAATCCTGGCACGGATAAAAATGACGGAGAAATTTACTTCGTTATAAGATCACTGCGCCACCGGGGCGGCCAAGATTTCGTTTTGAATTATGGCTGACTGCGAATTTTTATTTGCGATCGGTTCCTGATCGCAAATAAAAATTTGCGTGTGAAGTAATGATAAGAGTTGTAATTTATGTATAGAGCTTGATTTCATGTATAGGCAGGATATTTCAAATACGTGTGGCAACCAAAGATTGCATGGTTATAGTACCCTGGAACATATAGAACGTTAAGGAAAATATTACGATTTTTTTTTTTTCTAACCAAAAATGTCAATCATTAGTTTTGTCAAAAAGGTAAGGAAAATATTTAAAAAGAAATCGGATTTAGGAACACGCACCAAATTAGTGTCAATACATCATTATGTCAAGTATAAATCATCCGTGAACATTCCAGAAGGTAATAAACCGACCTTCAAATGCTGAATTTGCAAATAAGAAGTCGCTCGTCAGAGCAGGTATAGCCGAGTGTTTAGCACGCCTAGTTCCTAAACTGAAGGTCTGTTTCGAATCCGCTCGGTGAGAGATTTTCCGATTGCTGAGAAAAAATTTCCTCGTGAAGTAACACCGTCCAAATTCATTTAAACACCACTAGAAAATAAATACGACGGGGAAAAAAATGGCGGACACCCAGGGTCAAAGGGCGCCGCCTAAAATTACTGCACCGGCAAAGTGTTGCCATCGGGAAAAAAGTTTAGGGAGCTGCATAACTAAATTTTGTTGTAGCAAAAAATTACTGTGTCATGATAACAATGTGTTTGGTTGCAGCAACAAAAGGTTTTATCACGATAACATTGTTGAATCAAACAAATTCCCAAAAATTGACCTAGGCATTTTGTTAAATGAACAAAACGGTTTTGTCATAATAACAATAAACTTTGTAGAATCAACAATAATTTTCAGCAAAATACTTTTTAAATTCAACAAACATTTTTGTTGACTGCACATCGACAAAAAGTTTTGGTTGATTGAGCAATTTTTTTGCTGAATTAACAAAACGTTTTTCTCTGTGCAGTTGCACCCCTGTGGGTGGTATCTGCATAAAATTTAAAAAAAAGTATTTTTTAATTTTTTATACAACCTTCGCAGAAAAAAAAGTTCAATTAAAAAAAGTGGCACGATGTCCTAACCAGTCTATAAAACAAACCCCGTTGTTCTACTTGCAAAACTCGCAGAGATATTCGCGATGAAAATTGTAAAAAATGTACCGTCTGGAGCCCGTTTACGGGCAAACGGTAGTTTGATTTAGAGGTTTGCACGGGCATAATTTGATGAGCCTGGCCTGGCCCAAGCCCATGTGTTTAAGGCCCAGCTCAGCCCGGCCCTGGCCCGTCAATTGCAGCTCTTATTTAGGCCTAGCTCGGCCCGTGATGTGCCATTTGGTTGTTGTTGTTTTTTTGTCTTTCTATTGTTTTTTTCTTAAATGTGAAAATTAAATAATGAAATGAGGTACTTTTGAAAATATTTAGTTGAATGTAAGCCTAAAAATATTAACTAAACTTTGACAATTATCGAAAAATATAACGTTTAAAAACAGAGAAAAAGGAAGACAAAGCGCGTTCAGAATATCCCTTTCTCTGAACTGGTAAGCGGTAACACTACAAAAGTAAATCCCTATACAGATTAGGGATAGGAGAAAAAAATCTTTGTCGTCCCACTCTCTCATACAAACACACACATACACATTACACATCCAACTCCACTGCAAACACTCTCCGTTTCCCACTCTTCACAACACACACACTCGCTCGGGGTCGAATCTCTTTGTTGTCGACAATCTTAATGCATACAGATTGGTAAAAAATATGTGTCTGATTACGTCCTAGGGTATGTCATGAAAGTAAGTAAAGCCAGCAAAACAGTTGAACACACCACAAAATCGGGGAACACGACTTTTTCCTTTCTTTACCATTGCGATAAAAAGAATGGGTCGACTTGGCCCGGCCCGGCGCGCGCGACCCAGTCGTAAGTGTCTGGGGAAAGCCCGGCCCGGTCCGTTGCTTTGTTCTCTAAACTAAAATAAGGTCGGACTCGGCCCGCGGGTCTGGTTTGACGAGCCAACCCTGCCCGTGCAGATTTTTAGCTTGTTTCGCTGCATAGCTTTATAGCACTCAATGCAGTAAGGGAGGAGTTATCGCGTGTGCAAGAAATTATCGCTTCAGACGATATTTTTTTTACAATTTTGATCGCAAATATCTTCGCGAGTTTTGCAAGCAGAATGACGGGGTTTTTTCACCCGACTAACCAGGACATTACACAACTTTTTGAACTTTTTTTTATCTGTGAAGGCTGTATAAAAAAAGTGGCTTGGCAGTTAGTTGTATGTGAGTCTGGAAGAACTCGAGGCCACTGTGGTGCAGTGGTAGCATGTCCGGCGCGTAACTGGAAGACCCTGGGTTCGATTCCCGGTGGCAGGCAGTGATAATTTTTCCGTGACTCACTTATAAACGTGGAAAGAGCGATGGCTTCTGTTTAATGTTTGATATAGGTAACAGCTTAAAGATGATAAAAATGTGAAAAACCGGAAGTGAAGAGTTGAATAAGATTGTCAGGAAGTGGTTTGTTTGCGCAAGAGCGAGAAGTTTGACAATTTCAGGCTGCCTATACGAGCAAGAGATGTAGCCAAAAAGCTTAGAAGAAAAGAGTTCCATGGTTCTGATGGATGGTTAGAGACTTTATGAAAGAGGCACAACATTTCGATCAAGGAAGTTTCTGATAAAGCAGCAGACGTCAACGAGAAAACAATTTAGGAATGGATGCAAAAATTATCAACACTATGGTGCAGTTTACGCATCTACCCATACAAAAATTCAGATGATGCACGAATTGAAACCCCAAGATCCGAGGCAGCGAATAAATTTTGCGTTATGGTTTTGGTGAAAATGGATATGGAAGAAACCTTCCCTTATAACATCCTGTAGACTGGTGAAGCCCATTTTACACTGACAGGTGCAGTGAGCACTCATAACTGCCAGATGTGGGGCACTGCAAATCCACATGTTGTGTTCCAAAGACCATTACAGTTCACTTATGTGACTGTACGGTGTGGATTCACGTCCAATTTTATTTTCGGGCCATTTTTCTTTGAGGAAAGTACCCCTGCAGATGTAGTGCGATGCACCGCTGCAAGTGAACGTTACCGTGACCTTCTGGCTCAACATATCATTCCTACGTTGCAAGAAAGAGCGTGTTTACCGAGTACTGTTTGTATATAAGATGGGGCACCGTTACATGTTGGTCGCACAGTTAAGCAGCTGTTCCAAGATACATTTAGAAGTGAACTCATAATTTCCTGACGTTATTCTCACGTTTGGCTTTCACGATCACCAGATTTGAATCCCTGTGACTACTGGCTTTGGGGATATCTCAAGGATGTAGTCTACTATGGTCATATTTGATCCATACCAGAGTTGAAGTCAGGCATAACGAGACATGTTTTAAATATCCCACCTGAAATGCTACGAGCTTGTGTTGATTATTCTGTACTGAGTATTGAGCCTGTACTCGACATGGATGGCAGACTTATTGAACCAAATTTATAATTTCTGAACGACAATAAATATTATACTCATTCCAGCTCTTGTTTTCTTTCACAGCGCCATTCCTCCACCTGCTGGTGAAAAAATTGACCTCTTTTTTTATTTCATAATTCTTGACGGCATGTTCTAATTCGCCATTCCTTCGAAGTTTCACTGCTATACCTGTCATAGTACTCCTTCCAGATTTCTCTGAGTTAGTGTCACTTTTATTATAACCACTCGGTATATACACTGAGTGGCCACTTTATTATGACCACCTGACAGTTTTAAGCAAATGAGCTATGGCTGCACGCTGTTGCCGCCAGAGGGCGAGGTTAGTATAAAAAGAAAAAGCTTAGTGCTTTGCGACAGTAGTAAAAGTGATTTTTGGGTGACGAGATGGGCAAAAAATGCGATTTGACTGACTTTCAACGTGTGATGAATGTAGGAGCTCGGAGCCATGGAGCGAGTATCACCGAAACCGCCGCATTCGTGAAATGTTCCAGAGCAGCTATTGTTAAAGTGTTTAAAGACTGGACTGTCAGCCAAAAAACTGGGTCTCTACGTGCAACGTGTGGTCGTCATTGACTAGTGACTGCTCGGGTGGAACGGAGAGTGTCCAGACTGGTAACAGACAACAGAAGGGCAACAGTGCAGCAAATTACAGACCATCTTAATCAAGGATCCCCTCAAATGATCTCTGCACGCACGGTTCGCCGTACACTGCATTAGATGGGTTATAGCAGCCGAAGGCCCGTTTGAACACCTTTGCTGTCTGCAGTTAACAAGAGAAAACGTCTCCAGTTCGCACAAGGATTAGACAGTCGATAATTGGAAACAAATTATGTGGTCCGATGAATTACGTTTTCAGTTGCACCATGCCGATAGCCGAGTGAGAATTTGGCGGAAACAACACGAAAGCATGGACCCCAAATGCATTACTACAACCCTTCAAGCTGGTGGAGGCAACGTTATGGTTTGGGGAATGTTTTCCTGGCATGCTTTGGGCCCTTTAATTCATGTTGATCAACGTCTGACTGGCACATCATATCTAAACATCGTTGCGGACCAAGTGCATCCTGTCGTGTGGATGGATGGTTTATCCCAATGGCGATGGCTACTTTCAACAAGATACTGCGTCCTGCCATAGTGCTAGTATTGTACAGGATGGGTTTCAGAAACATGCCGTGGAGCTTACTTTGCTTAGGTGGTCCCCACAATCCCCAGATCTCAACCCCATTGAGAATTTGTGGGATGAAGTTGAACGAGCCATCAGACAGCTGGATCCACAAACCTGCAATCTTACACTCCTGGAAAGTGCTATTCATTAAGCATGGTCTCAGATTCCACAAACCACCTATCAACACCTCGTGGAGTGCATGCCACGAAGAATCGATGCAGTATTAAAGGTGGCCCAACGAAGCACTGAAGGGGTGGTCATAATAAAATGGCCACTTAGTGTATATATATATGTTCGCACCTAGGTGTTGTCATGTCCACCGTACGCCATCTTGTTTTTCTTCTTACTTTTATTAATCTTCAAATTGTACTACTGTTCCTTACTTTTGCCATTTTTGTTTCTTTTCTTCACATTTATGTGCTTATGTGCCATGTTCCTCGAGGACACATTATGTCTTTTATTCTTGGTTCCTTTAATTTACAGTGCTCCAGACTGCTCCATGTTTCTTTCCTGTCTTCATATCTAGGTGTCCAGGAGTTGTTCGAGAAAATATCAAGGCAGCTGATAAACTCCCGAGAGCTAAAAGAAAGAACGAATTCGCAAGTGCATTTGGATCAGAGTCTGCCTGCAGCTAATACAAACCCTACGCAAAGGCAACGAAAGTACTGCTGCCACTGACTATAGCTCCATTTAAAGATCTGTTTGCAGTGTAAATAACCACTTCGCCATGTTTCACCTATCACATCTGCTTAAATTTGTAGTTTTGTAATTCTAGTCAGTAAATTCTTATTTGTGCAGAAAAAATAAATAAAACTGGAAAGAGAAATTGCACGTGTTCTCACTAAACACATGTTTCTGTGAGAAGTGATTCGTTCAGTTTTGATATTGGTTTTCTTCTCTGCATTGATGCCCATTAAATTAACGTACATTTTAACTGAATAATTTCCTGATTGAATTTTTTCGTCTTTGTTAAACGGGCTATACTTAATTTTGTTTTCGATTGTTTGGGATCTCTTTATATTGTCAATAGGGAGAGGTGTGGATATCTAGCTAATCGTCCGAGATATGCCTGGGTTTGGGTTCCGTGTGACTCATAGATGCTGTAGGTCTCCAGTGGCGCTGGTTTTGTACCTTACTTGCAACCAATGACCATAAGGACGGATGACTTCTTATCAAATTACACTGTTGCGGTATGCAGTGTTTCTTTCAGGCATACATCCAGGGGGACGAAGCCCTCCCGGAAACAACCCCCGGAGATATTTTAGGTTACCGAGCCAAATTTTAATAAATTCAGGCTATAATGAAAAAGGAAGTTTCGTTTCTTTTTATGATAGAAATATTTCTTCAAATTTATTTTTTTAAATATTTGTTCAAATGGTACTAGTTATAGCTTATTATATTAAAAAATGTATTACGACGCATGGTATCCTTCAAAATATAATAAGTAGACTAATCATACCTAATTGTCTGGGAATCGTGATTCAGGAACAAGAGTGCGTTGAATGCATTTTAACAGATAAAAATTTCAAGCCTGCGGAACCTCCCACTTCCGTTCTTTAGCTGAAAACAGTTTGTTATTCCTGAAATGTTTGAAGAAGTGATTATTATATCAGGTACTGTATAGAATTTTTCTTCGGGGGGGGAGAAGTTTTTGAAATCCACCATCTGGAACAAAATTAAAGTTAATGAAAAATTGAAGAAAAATTAAAGCATTTTTTTTCTAACGTAAGTTGATACATTTTTATTAAATTAAGGTATTTTTTTTTCTAATGTAAATCGCATTTTAACCAAAAACAAAAAAATGAAGCATTTTCCAAGGTGGGGGGGGGGGCTCTAAATGCGCCCTTGTGCTAGATATATAAAACTTGCCCCCTATAAGGTTCCATTTGCCCCCCGGCCAAAAAGTCCTGAAAGAAACACTGGCGGTATGTTGTACCAAAAAGTGTTGCTGCTCCACACTTTTGGGTGCCATTTTGTGGTGCATGAAACATACAACAATAGGGTGCAGTTGGTGCAAAGTTGCACCATTCAAGTCGGATACCATCGTGTTGTTGTGTGTTTCATGCGACACAAAATGGTGCGCAGGGTCTCTACGCTTAGACATATGAGTGAGCCCCTGGGCTAAGACAACTGAATGGACTCCAAAGCTAACAGGGACTCCAAGCTAACAGGGACTCCAAAGCTAACAGGGCTGGCTCATACGGCAGATTTTAGTTGTTCCCGGAAGTTGCGGCTGGTGATGTAGCTGGGATGCATCGCTGAGTGTTAGGAATCGGGTTTGCTTTGCTGTGTGAGGGGAACTGGTACAACTACTGAGCTGCCGAATATGAAAAAAAAAAAAAAAAAATGGTGAAGTAATTTAAGGAAACAAAAGGAGTGAAACAATACATCATTGATTGTTTCCTCTTTTATATACTGTATATGTGTATTACTTGATTTACTTCCATCAAACGCGAAAATAATGCTTTTTAGTCAATAACAAAACCTCGGCTACTGTAATTTTTGTAAAACGTTTCGGATATTCAGGTGTCCATTTAATTCGACTTTTACCCTATACAAGAGAGGTTACCTGTGTTTTTGTAAGTATGTTTCGAAAGCATTTGTCATTTTTTTTTCAAATTTTTGCTTTTTCGTATTTTGTTTTTTACCTTAATTTTCAGTTCTCTGATTTGTTTCAATAAAAGCCGGCGCGAACGATTCCATCTTCTGGCTTTGCTAGAAAAGCTCTTTAAAATATATTTTTTTTTTTTTTTTTTCCTGTTTTCAGAAAGTTAATCTCTTTTTCCGTTATTGACAATTTGTAGTTTTTTTGTTTTTTTTTCTTGGGAACACATCACATTTTAAGCACAAAAATTTTCTTTTCATCTGATGCAGGTTGAATTGGGGCCACATTTTCTGCAAAAGACCTTTTTTGGGGACTAAGATTTTAAGTCTATCAAAAGCATCATGCAGTATTTTTCTCTTTCTTTGTCTTTCACTTCTTGCAGTAACATTTTCAACGTCTGATCTCGGTAAATTGACTGTTGGTACAGCCGACGATTTCAGTATCTTTTTCATTGGTTAACCAAGCAGGCGATTCATCATATCGTCTTCGTACTTACTATTTAAAAAGTGATCACTGCAAATCCTGGCATTTTTCCATTAGAATAATCTGCTTGTAACTATTGGGTCGTTTCCAGGGAAGCAGTGAAAAATTATGTATCGCCCTTTTGTGTTCGTGCAGGTATTTCGGCACGTAGCAACAGTGCAGGAAGCCATTGTATGAAAACGATGTACTAAAGAAATTAAATTAAAAAAAAAATTCTATGTCAGAAATACAACCAAATAAACAGCAGATAACTAATGCGAATGCAACAAAAGTTTGTTAACAGCATCCACCGGCGCTTTACATCGCGCGCTGACAAGTGGCATGAATCCCCGTGACGTCACTGAGCGGCTCAGGCGAGGACCACTTCAACAACCAGAAGCACAAAGTGATGAACCAGCCCTTTTTACTAAGCCCTGCAAAGCTAAGATGCCTGAGTAGGTCCCCAAATCCTCCCGTTTCCCCGACTTTTTACCCCCCCCCCCCATCACAGGTGTAACCAAGGTGGTGTAACCGTTACCCAACCAGCTCACTACCATTTCCCCGACTTTTCCTCAGGGGTTCCCCAGTTGATCCGCTTCACTGGAGTTTGCTTTTAAATCTCATATGTCGTCTCATTTAGTTTTTTTATATTTAGCTTTGACTCGTGGAGGCGGGTTTCCAACATCCAATAACCCATTTGTATTTCGAAATATAACATGCTGCTCTTTCACAAATTCATAAATGTTTGCATGAGTAACATTGCTGCACAAAGTCGAAAGAGTTTCATTACTTGTGGATCTTGTTTAAAAGCAACTAAGCCTACTTTTCCACAATTATGCCACAATGCCTGGTTATAATGAAACAATATTTCAGCATCAGGAAATAATTCCTTCGTAATATTTATAACCGCTAGCTGAAAATCAGTCATAATAACGGTAGGCTTGAATTCATAGCCTATTTTTTCTGCAATCGCTTTAATTTCTGAGAACATTCTATAGTAGGTGCTTTCTTTCTTATTTGGAAGTAATATGTACATAAAAGGCATCATTTGTTTCTTATAAAAAGCATGAATTGCGTAGAGCTGACAAAAAAAATCCGGGGAACAGCTTTAAAAGTTTCATCCATATCCATATATATATAGTTTTGACGGAATCATTCATGCACAAAAGTTTTAAAAAAATGTTCTGTGCCGAAACCGATAATCTTATCCTTACCATCAGTATTGAAGAGAACGAAGTTTTCGTTTCCAATAAAAGACCACGCATTATCTAATATTAATTCACTTCGATGAGTAGGAAAATGAGGTTTTAACTTGGATCTTTCTCTGTACAAAATGGTATTCATGTTGTCGAAAGTTGGAGCAGCGTTAACTATTTCGTTTGTGGAGCAGTATCTGTAACATCTGTAGCGATATATTCGGAAATGACCTTATCATAGCTTACTTTTACTGAGCAGGAAGGATCCTCCAAGACGCGTTTTTTTATTTCATTTTTCATACTTATTTCCGTGATTTTTCTATCCATGGGTCAGTGATTGTGCACCGAGTCCTTTATGTAGCCTTTTATATGGTAACTGCTGCCATCGTAAAAAATAGTTATTCTATCTTTGCATCCATAACTTCGAGATCTGCTGCAACGTGCATAGATAGTAACGTCATCAGTTTGATTACGTTTTCCTTTTTCTTTTTCATATAAATAGCCGTTAATGGCAAACATAAGCTTACCTTTGTTTGATTTGATTACTTCGATATTATTGATAATGGTCAAGTTCTGGCTCCTCTCATAACTAAGAAAAACATGCAGGCCTGCTATCTACGTATCGATCACCAGTCACCTCGAAATACAGTAAAGGTTATAAAAGCAAACACCTGTAAGCTGGGTCAGTCCTTGGGAGGGGAGGGGGCGATGGGGGTTTAAAAAGTCGGGGAAAGGGGATTCAGGGTAGCGGTCGTGAACATTATAAGCGTTATAAAAGCAAGCACCTGTGAGATGTTGAGGGCCTAGTGGGCAACGTTCGTGACTGCCACGGAAAAGACCTCAGGTTCGATCCCAGGCAGGTACGAACGCTCGATTCACTAAATACCCGCCGTGCGTCGGATGGGCACGTTAAGCCGTCGGACCCCGGTACTGGCCCCCGGTAATAATAAGGGCGTCTTCCTCCCCCTTCCTACTTCGCTTCCGTGTGACTTTCCTATCGGGCACTTTAGCCCAAATGCCCTGGCTTCCTATTTCTAAGGGTTGTTTAAGACCTGGGGTCAGACACTCCCTTCCTAAAATCCTCTACATAGATCATTTGATCACCTGTGAGGTGAGTCAGTCATGGGGAGGAAGGCAATGGGGGGTTAAAAAACGGGATTCGGGGAAGCGGTGGTGAACTCCAAAGATATCTTAGCTTTCTTGTGTGTGGGGGGGGGGGCACTTTAACTACTCTAACCAAAAAATCTCTCATGTGGGTATATACACGATTAAGTTGTATAAAACTAAAAACAAAATTCGAAATAACTGGTTTCCGTATTAAATAAAAATATTTTTTCCTGTAAACTAAAAACTGAGCCTACAGGAAAGCACACAAACGTTGTTTCAGTTAAAATACGTTGCTTCAGTTAAAATTTGCTTTTGTAGGGTTGGTTTTTTTTTTTTTGTTACAAAATTTTTAACAATGTCCGAATTGTCTAAGTCTCTAGCAATTTTGTTTTCAGTACTAGCGATACTTTTATTTGAAAGTTACTCCTGTTTCATATCTAATCAAAATTAACTTTTCATGATTTTAAGTTTGGAAGATGATCTTTCCTCGTAAGCCACTGTTACAGACAGTAAAAATTTGAAAGGAGGGTTTTGTGCACCTTATTACTACTATCAAGTCTATGAAATTGAAAAGGGGACATTGTAATTTTAATGACTGTAAGGGCGAAATGCATAATTAATGTAATGTCGGACATTCGACATCATTTTCATATTTTATGTGATTACGATACAAGGACTGGAATTAGAAGTCAAGCGACAAAAGAAAGAAGCAGCACGTGTTTTCCCGTTTTCAGGAAAAGAACTCTTCTATTTTTTTTTTTTCCAGAAAAGGAACATTTCTGCAGGTTAAATTTGTCGGATTACTAAAAGCCCTTGAGGCTAATGGGTTTCGGATGTATTGTAAGACTCCAACCTGGCGCCCGGCCGTCTGAGAAAATATACATATTTATTTTAACCAAGTCGGTTCGAAATGTACGAACACAGTACTGTATACAATGCTGGCGAGCTATGCTGTTCGTTGGAGATTAGTTCATGTAAAAGGTCAAGGTTGCGTTAGGGGCAGTTAGGTAACCTTCGTAATCCGCAGCGAATGCTGGGGGTCAGGGAGCAAACGGGTCAGAAAAGAATGGAGGGGGGGGGACAGCGGAGGCTCGCCTGCCTCTCGCTAGATAGTTCATCGCGCCTCAGGCGATAGGGCAGAGGTAAGCACGTGACCAGAAGGGGTAGAAGAGTGATCCGCGAGGCTTGATATTCAGTTAGTGGAGGGTCGGAGCTTGGTGGAGGAGCACGGGTATGCTGCTCAGTAGGAAGCTAGAAACTTAGTATGTCCTCGTGGATGGACGGAAATTGAGCGTTCTTGTGATACAGGCTCTCACAAGCGCGTGGAGATTCTGTGCCGAAGAGCGGACAGACTCCGGCAATTATTATTAGGAAGAACAATAAAGTGTTAGCAAGGAGAGCTCCGCAACGACGAAAACGCACGTGTGAAACAATGTGTAAGTGATTTCTCGCCACGAACGAAGTCTCCGATATACAGCCTAGGCTCGGACAGCATTTCTTTGAATGATGATTAAATTTAATTAAGTATGGAAAACTTTGATGGATTCCTTTCAAGGCCTGTCTCTTCGTTATTTTATACACCTTCCCTCCCTTGATTAGCAGATCTTAATATAACAAAGCTGAGGGAGCATGAGCATGATCATATGTAGAAGATTTTAGGAAGCGAGTGTCTGACCCCAGGTCTTAAACAACCCTTAGAAATAGGAAGCTAGGAGGTTTGGGCTAGAGTATCCGATAGGAAAGTGACACGGAAGCGAAGTAGAAAGGGGGAGGAAGACGCCCTTATTTATTACCAGGGGGCCAGTACCCGGGGTCCGACGGCTTAACGTGCCCATCCAACGCACGGCGGACATTTAGTGGATCGAGCGTTCGTACCTGCCTGGGATCGAACTTGAGGCCCTTTCCGTGGCAGTCACGAACGTTGCCCTTTAGGCTACCCACGGCCCAAGCTGAGGGAGCAGAGCCATCACCCCCTAATAGCTTAGCTATTAGGGGGTGATGGCAGAGCGCCTGTTTGACTTATCTAAGTAACAGGAACCTTGACCTATTGTCTGTGGGGTGTGTGCTCCCAGGGATTAGTAACAAGGGCTGGCTCATCGCTTTGTGTTTCTGTTCGTTGAAGTGGTCCTCGCCTGTGCCGCTCAGTGACGTCACGGGGATGCATGTCACTTGTCAGTGCGCAATGTAAAGCGCTCGGTAGATGCTGTTAATCCACGTTTGTTGCATTCGGATTAGTTATCTGCTGTTTATTTGGTTGCATTTCTGACATTGAATTTTTTTTGTTTAATATCTTTAGTACATCGTTTTCGTACAACGGCTTCCTGCGCTGTTGCTACGTGCCGAAATACCTGCAGGAGTACGAAACATAATTTTTCACTGTTTCCCTGGAAACGATCCAATCGTTACAAAAGACTGGGTGAACAGGTGTTGCAGAGCAGATTCTTTTAGTTAAAAAATACCAGGATTTGCAGTGAGCACTTTTTAAATACTATAGTAAGTACGAAGATGATATGATGAATCGCCCGCTTGGTTTACCAATGAAAAAAATATTGAAATCGTCGGCTATACCAACAGTCAATTTATCGAGATCAAACGTTGAAAATGTCACTGCAAGAGGTGAAATACAAAGAAAGTGAAAGATACTGCAGGACGCTTTTGATGGACTTAAAAATCTTTGTCCCACAAAAAAGGTCTTTTTCAGAAAATGTTTCCCCAATTCAACCTGCAGGAGATAAAGAGACAATTTTCTGCGTGAAATGTGATATGATCCAAAAAAAAAAAAAAAAAAAAAAAAAATTTAATGACAAATTGTCAATAACGGAAAAAGAGAAACTTTCTGAACACAGGTAAAAAAAAAAAAGGATGTTTTAAAGAGCTTTTCTAGCAAAGCCAGAAGATGGAATCGTTCGCGCCGGCTTTTATTGAAACAAATCAGAGAACTGAAAATTAAGGTTTCAAACCAAAATACGAAAAATCAAAAATAGAAAAAAAAAAAATGGCAAATGCTTTCGAAACATACTTACAAAAACATAGGTAACCTCTCTTGTAGAGGGTAAATGTCGAATTAAATGGACACTTGAATATCCGAAACGTTTCGCAAAAATTACGTAGCCGAGGTTTGAGAGACAATTTTTTTGCGTGAAATGTGATATATCGCCCCCCCCCCAAATGAATTTTTTATATGACAAATTGTCAATAAGTGAAAAAGAGCTTAAATTTCTGAAAACAGGAAAAAAAAAAAAAAAAGGATATTTTAAAGAACTTTTCTAGCAAAGCCAGAAAATGGAATCGTTCGCGCCGGCTTTTATTGAAACAAATCAGAGAACTGAAAATTAAGGTAAAAAAACAAAATACGAAAAATCAAAAAGTGAAAAAAAAAATGGCATGCTTTCGAAACATACTTACCAAAACATAGATAACCTCTCTTGCAGAGGGTAAAAGTCGAATTAAATGGACACCTGAATATCCGAAACGTTTCACAAAAATTACAGTAGCCGAGGTTTTGTTATTAACAAAAAAGCATTATTTTCGTGTTTAATGGAAGTAATACACACACATAGTAACAGACAAGGTGACACCATATCTCCGAAGCTCTTTAATGCCACATTGGAAAATGTCTTTCAATCACTGAACTGGGAAAACAAAGGGATAAAGATTAATGGAGATTATCTAACCCACCTTCGTTTTGCTGATGACGTAGTCATTTTTGCAACTACCCCATCAGAGCTGCAGAGTATGATCCAGGAACTTGCTGACAAGAGTAAAGAAGTGGGATTCAAAATGAACTTTCAGAAGACAAAAGTGATGTTCAATGCTTTTACAAGAAATAAAGATTTATCGATTGATGGAGAAAAACTGGAGATAACAGATACGTATGTTTATCTTGGACAGCAGATATCAAGTGAGGGTCACATTGATGAAGAAATTAATAGGCGTACAAAACTTGCTTGGAGAGCTTTTGGAAGAAACAGCATAATTTTCAAGAGCAATATGCCATTATGTCTTAAAAGAAAAGTGTTTGATCAATGCATCCTTCCAGTGCTTACGTATGGTGCAGAGACGTGGACCTTAACTAAAAGAGACATACAAAGGCTGCAAACAACTCAAAGAAGCATGGAGAGGTGCATGCTTGGTATAACCAGGAGAGATAAGAAGAGGAACTCGTGGATCCGAAAAATGACGAGAGTGGAAGACATCATGATCAGAGTTAAATCCCTGAAATGGCAATGGGCTGGACATACTGCCAGAAGGACAGACCATAGATGGACAGCCGAAATTTTAGATTGGATTCCAAGGGACAGGAAAAGACCCAGAAAAAGACCACATGGGAGATGGGTGGATGAAATTCGTAAATATGCGGGAGTGACATGGAGGAGACTGGCACAAGACAGACCGTTGTGGAGGAAACTTGGGGAGACCTTCGTCCAGCAGTGGATTGATAATGGTTGACAATGATGATGATATATATATACAAGGAAACAATCAATGATATATTCTGCTTCACTCCTTTTGCTTCTTTAAATCATTTCGCCATTTTGTTTCATATTCGGCAGCTCTGTAGTTGTATTTATCATCAGAGTTCCCCGCACAAAGCAAAGCAAACGCGTTTCCTAACACTCAGAGATGCATCCCAGCCACGTCACCAGCCGCAACTTCCGGGGACAACTACAATCTGCCATATGAGCCAGCCCTTGTATAGAGCCCTGGATCCACTGTAATTCCTCCGACGTAACACACAGAGAGAGATATCACCATTCATTGTTTTCGTCACCCAATTCCAGCTCATGGTGGAGTAAGAGGGAACAGCAATAAAAACTGAAGGGCAAACAGGCTGCACACTAATGCCCTCTTTAGTCTTCAGCGTTTGTCGGAGATGTTTAATTTCATGTGTGATTTTTTGTGATTTTTATTCTAAATGGAAATAATTCAGACGACTAAAAATAAACCCGCTGCCATATGCAAAGGGCATCAGTTCCGGCAGCATAGAAAAACCAAACAGGGCGTCATTAGTTGGTTGTGTATAAAAGAAAGAAATGAGAAATGCAGTGAAACATTGAAGAATAAAGAAGGTATCGTCATAAATGTGTCTCCACACGTCTGCAAGCCAGACATAGCTTTAACAGAGGTAAAGAAAAGCGTTTTTCACGCAAGAAAAAGGACGAGAGAGAATGAGGAGCCTATGTCACAAATATACCTGGAAGAAATGGATTCCCTTTTAAAGTGACAAATACGTAACAGAAATTCCACTGTTACCTTCACTGGAATCTTCTTAATACAGAATCAGAAGAAAAGCGACTGGCGAAACGAGAAAACCACCAACTGCAGCGCATGTCAATATACTCACGAAATATCTGTAAGTTGCGGTAAAAATGGAAATGCAGACTCCGGAAATGTCCCCCACATTCGGTATTTCGTGTAAAATGCAATTTGTACACGGCCCTTGACTCAAAAAGGCGGGAGAATTTTCCTATGGGGAATTTTCAAATGTGGGAGGACTTTTCCGTGCATGGTAACAGTTCAAATGGAAAAGAAAGATAAGATCTTTGACTTAACTCCTTGCAGTGGCGTAGCAGAAAAACTCGGGATCCTGCCGCAAAAAAATATCTTCGAAATTCTTCCGTGAAAATCTATTAGCTTTCAATTACTGAAATTTTAAAACGCCATATTAGGTTTTATGGGCGTTTAATAATAGGTTTTATGGGCGTTTTAATAATTAAAATTCTTTGGTACCTAGAGGCATGTTTCGTAAACCCAAAATTACTGCACTTTATTGCGTGTAAACAAATGTTTATGTGATAATTAAAATGACTACCTTTGTTGTATATCAATAGAAAGTACTGCAAATAGAGTAAATCATATCATGCAACTTTTATTCTTCTTAAAGAAATAAGACCAGCTTCTTTCAAAATGCCTCACGGTCACACACACAAAACACTTGTCTAATGACATTTAGCAATTTGTACGAAAATACAAAACGTTCATAAACAAATAAATAACAATTCAGAATTGTATCACAAAAAAGTAGAAATACTTAAATTGTATACTCTTGAACATTAAATAAAACAAATGCACTTAACGAAGCACCGCAACGTTTTGCCCATTGAAAGAGAATCCCATAAAATATTATAAATAATTAAATTTAAATAAACGGGCTCAACAGTGGCGCCAGCGAATTCACTCTGTGCACCGAAGATGAAATTTAGATTGTGAGCTCAGAGTTAGAAGTCTCAAAAATTTAAAAGTGTAAAAGCCTAACAAACACAAACACGAAATCTATTCCCCTAACAATTTTAAGGCAAGAGAAGGAAGAAAAAAATAATAATAAATGCCATGACTGTGAATAGGGCCTTAAGTACTCGCAAAATAAATAAATAAAAAAAAGTGCTTTTCTTTTTAATATTTTGTTCAAATTTGCCTCAAAAATTCCTGACTATTTCTTTACTAGTTTCGTACGAAGTTTCCGTAAAAGATTTTATAAAATCTTCTTCCTGAGGCTAGAGTTCATGCACCAGAGGCTCCTACAGCCGTGAACCCTCCCGCACTGGAGGGAGGGGGGTTATCAGTACAACCCTGATCCTCTGTCTTTCTTCACGAATATCTCACTCACATCTGTGTACGGAAATGGCACTAGACAATCTGGATGTGTACGGAAATGGGGCAAAATTCCATTTGTACAAAAGTGGCACGTACGGATCTGGGACGACACCGATTTTTTCCAAGATGGACACCTAACACTCTCCCCAGCAATAAGTAGTGTAATATGGCTTGGTGCCTCCCACTTTCACAACATACTAGCGGGGAGGGAAGAAAGGGGTCCTTCAAAAAGCGCAGGGAGAAACAATCAGCTACCATGGGGCCGCGGGTGGCCAACGTTCGTGACTACCACGGAAAGGGCCTCAGCTTCGATCCCAGGCAGGTACGAACGCTCGATCCACTAAATACCCGCCGTGCGTCGGATGGGCACGTTAAGCCGTCAGACCCCGGGCACTGGCCTTCCGGTAGTAATTAAGGGCGTCTTCCTCCCCCTCTTTACTTCGCTTCCGTGTGACTTTCCTGTCGGGCGCTCTAGCCCAAATCTCCTAGTTTCCTGTTTCTAAGGGTTGTTTAAAACCTGGGGTCAGACGCTTCCTTCCTAAAATCCTCTACATGTGATGATGATGATGAATCGGCTACCATCCCAAATTGTAGGGGTGGGTGGATGGATGTGTGGGGGAGGGCGAGGGATTGTTTGGTGCTCCGAGGAGAAAACTGAAATCTAAGATAAAAAAAATATATTCCGCAAGACATTGAAATCTAAGATTAAAAAGAAAATGTTCTGCAAGGGGGGATTCTGTTCTGCGCGGGTACGGAGAACTGGACACATTGCAATTTCAGTGCCATAAAATTGTTCTGCATAAACAAATTTCGTGTGGCTATATTCCCCACTACTTGAGCAACTATTGTTCATAAAATTTTTTTAATATTTCATTTTCAGTAAGAAATTTAGACATCCATGATTTTCGGAGCTAAGACTAAGCGGAGAACTGGCCACAAAAATTTTAGGGGGCCGTATAAAAATTGCGTTCTGGGCTGTACCGTGGCTACATCTCCCCGAGATTGGTTATCTGACACACATAAAATGTCCATAATTTCGTATTTTCTTATTTACGATATTTTTCTATAAACTATAACTAAACAAATTCCCTGCGAGTATGAGCAAACCCAGGGAACTTGTCGGGTGGGGGCGGGGGGCTTAAAACCTAAAATATGAAATATGGAGAATTTCTGGTCCGATCGGGAGATTTTCAGCGTTTACAAGCTACAACTCATCGAATTATCTGCCGCCTCAGGAAACTAGTCGGGGTAGAGGGGGTAATGCCAAAAGTGTAAAATATGAACAATTTCTCGTCCGATCCTCGGCATTTTCCAGCTACAACCCGACACATTATCTGAAGGCACGTGCCTACTCAGCAAGCCTGTCTGGGAGGGGGACACCAAAAGTGTTTTACACTTTTGATATAGAACCCCCCCCCCCCCCCTTATCGGGTTTACTGAGTAAGCACATGCCCTGAGTTAATGACTCGAGTTGTAGTTTGTAAATGATGAAAATCTTTCGGTCGGAAGAGAAATTCTTCATATTTTACACTTTTGGTATTCCCCCCGACAGGTTTCAGAGTAGGCACATGCGCTAAGATCATGTGCCGAGTTGTAGCTTGTAAATACTGAAAACCTCCCGATCAGATCAGAAATGCTTTATATTTTACACTTTTGATATCTCCCCCTCCCCCCAAGACGGGTTTGCATAGTAGGCACATGCCCTCAGAAAATGTGTCGAGTTGTACGTAGCTTGTAAATGCTGAAAATCTCCCGATAGGACGATAAATTTTTCATATTTTACAGTTTTGGTATTACCCCCCCCCCCTCCCCCCCACACACACAGGTTTCCAGAGTAGGCACATGCGTTAAGATAATGTGTCGAGTTGTAGCTTGTAAATGCTGAAAACCTCCCGATCGGATCAGAAATGCTTTATATTTTACACTTTCGGTATCCCCCCGACAAGTTTCCTGAGTCAGCACATGCGCTCAGATAATTTGCAGACTTAATTGTAGTTTAAAAACCCTGAAACCTTTTGCTGAGATGTAGATCATAAACATTTGTTATAAAGAATTACACTAATTATCGCAATTAAGAAGAGACGAAAACTTTATATGACTCAGATTACCAACCTCTGAGGGTCGTGGGCACGAAGCGGTCAAAAACGTAATTTTTATACGGCCCCTTAAAATTTTTGTGGCCAGTTCTCCTACACCCGTTCTGCGACGTACGTCGCAGTTTTAAGTACTTTCTGCTCCTGGGCGTTAACACAACATTATGCACCAAATCAGTACAATAGAAAACATTCCAGAAGTTAGGAGCAAGGCTTTTATGTTCAAGTAGTTTCCATTTCTATTACTGTTTTCTGAACGTTTCAAACGTAATGTACCCTTCACTATCGTTGAGGCACTTTAAAAGTAGATCTGCATGCCTTAACCTATCAAAAACGCCTTTAAAATATCAAAAACACCTTTAAAATTCTCATACTGAAACAATGAATCTGAAATTTTATTAAATTTAGACTTTGATAAATTGAAAATGAACTCTTTGGAAGACGAAAAAAAGGAAACAATGCACTTAAATATTTAAAACAGACTTGAACTTTCGTTTTAATTTTTTTTAATGCAAAGGAAAAAAAGGGGGAATTGGGTGGCCACTTTTTCTTTCATTTTAACGATAGTTCAAGTTCTTGTGACCTTGGTATTAAAAAAGATAGCTTTATGATCTTGGTTATTAGTGGATGTATGCTATCTTACTTGGCTACCAATGTTAATAAAAATGCATACTGACAAAGTTGCGACAACAGAAGGTCTTCCCATGTACTTCTAGAAACTGAAATTATGGACGATATAATCTTTTCAGTTTAGTAAGTTTAAAACATGCGAAAATAAAAACAAAAATTTTTTCACAACTTTTCTACGCCATTATCAATAAATATTAGTTTAAAAATATTGAGACATTGTTTTTACTACTATTCTTCGAATAGAATGAAAACAAAGACAAGAAAAATAATTTGGTCTGAAAAGAAAGGAATAATGTAATAGGTTTTATTACCTGGAGAGAACATTAATTACAATGCTCTTGCAGAAATTCATATAATCCACAAGAGAGATAGAAGTTAGTCTCGCAACATCGAATAGGACAGAAATGACCGGATGAACAAAGAAATCTTACGTGACTTAATGCCTGGATAGTTATCATTCTTCCTTAGAAGCATGTTCCACTCTGACCACAAAACTTGACGCCTGTAACGAGCGACGCCTTTTTTCAGTACTACCTTAATAATAGGTCAGAGATGACCGGATGAATAAAGAATTCTTATGTGACTAAATTCCTGCATCGCTCATTCTTCTGCAGAAGCATCTTCCACTCTGACCACAAAAACTTGATGCCTGAAACAAGCAACACCTTGTTGAGCACTAGCTTGGCGTCTGAGGAACCGTTTCTTACTTTCGTCTTCAATCTCGTACCTCAGCCGAGCAATAAAATTCGTCATTAAAACTTGGATCCTGAGGTTGCCTGGGTTTTGAGAAATCTTTGCCTTGGCCACTCGAATCATGGCCGAAAGTTCTCTAATACGCGCCACAGAGTCGCTTTCAGACATTGCGATGGAAACTATTATAGCAGAGTTTCACACAAATAAATTCGTTTACGACAGAAAATATTAGTTGATGGTCCGAAACTGCTGACGAAATAAACAGATCTTACCACAACCTTCAACATAGAGAGACTTCACCTAAATTATAAGAAGGTCACATCTAAATACACAGGTGCTGAGATCATCTCTCAGATGAGAAAAGGGGAACGATTTTGGCCGCTGGAGAGTCACAAAATAAGCCCTGAGGCCCCAACTTGTATGGGAATGAGCGTGGGTGCAGTGTTTCAACCCAACATTGACATTGTTGCTTTCTTTGGTGGAAATCCATTGACTTTAAACCCGTTAATCCATTGGGACAAAAAATGCCTAAAGACGGGAGCGGAGGGGAGATAGAGGTTCCCTTTAGCTTAGAGGCGCTAATTTCCTGTGTACGCCTATCTGGTACCATCTTAATCTCTTATCATCAAAGTGATAACGCCGCTTGTTTTTCAAAGAAGACAAAACGCATGAGTTGCACAATTGTTCTCCACTTTCTTCTGCCCTGACCCCTGAATGTCACCTTTGCGATTGTGACTTGAACTTCTATAAAGATATTTGCATGCTCTCCTTTAAAGCCTCCAATGCCACTGGTTTGAGTCCATCGCGCTGTAATGCGATTCTAATAATTTCGTGCATTTTTAGCTCTTGTCAGCAAATATTTCGGTAAACACCTCTCTGTAATCAGAAAAAAAAAAAAAAAAAATCTCCCCAAAAAAACATACTTTTAGCATCACATTGGTAGCACGTCTGTGAGAACAATATTAGCTTCTGAAAGTTTCGTCAGAAAAATTCAAAATCCTTTGTTAAATTTGTAGCACGTCTTTTGTAAAACAAGATCGGGCTGAAGTTATCGGTTTGTCCGTCCGTCTCTAGACACCATATCTCTGCAACTATTAGTCCGATTTGAAAAATTCTTTTTACATTGGTAAGCTTGAAATATGTGAATGATGATTCCCTATTTCGTTTTTTTACGATGTACAATTTCGCCGCAAGAGGGCGTAAATGCAGATGATGTCGAATTCAAAATACATTTTATTCCATATATTTGGTTCTAATACACCTGACTTAAAAAATTCTTTCACCTTTCGATTCCATTTATGCCGAAGAGTATTTTAGGTATAGACCTCTTTCAAGTTACGCATAGATTTTCTGCTAGGGGGCATAAAAGTAAATTACGTTTTCCCCGATATATCTTCCTTTTTTAACTCCCATTTGAAAAAAATTCTTCATAGGATGCATCTTCTGATGAAAAATCTTCTACATATAATTTCTAATTTTTGGTAAAGAATACTTTGGCCACCATGGGTGTAAGTGTTAATTTTTGCTTCTGATGTATTTGCCAAAAAACGTGAGCTTCTGAAATCTGGATTGAAAAAATCTTCTGTGGACCCATGCTACTCACGTCGATAAACCTTTTTGGACCGCCAGGGGGCGTAGATGCATATCTTATTTTTGTCAATATCTATGCTTCTAAGGGTCCGATTTGAAAAATTCTTTCTTTACTGGATAGAGTTTACGGTGTGGCATGTTTCTCAAAAAATTTCAAGTATTTAATTTTCAGCTAGGGGGCGTAAATATGAATTGCGTTTTCCCTGATATCTTTGCTTCTAAAACTCCGATTTGAAAAAATTCTTTCTGCACCGGATACAGATCCCGATGAGCAATGTTTTGCATATAATTTCTAATTTTGGTAAAAAATGGTTTCGCCACCAGGGGGCGTAAGTCTTAATTTCCGCTTCTGTTGCATTTGCAGCAAAATCTGAGCTTCTAAACACTACCTCGATTGAAAAAAATTATTTTTTGACCCGATGCCACTCACGTCGATAAACCTTTTTGGAATATTTTCTTCTTAAAATATTGCATGGTTTCTACGCCAGGGGCGTAGATGTATGTATATCTTATTTTTGTCAGTACTTCTACTTCTAGGAATCCGATTTGAAAAATTCCTTCTTCGTTGGATAATGTTTCCGATGCGAAATGTTTTTTATATGAATTTAAAATTTTCAAGTAAATCGTAGACTTTCCGCTAGGGGGCACAAAGGTAAATTGCTTTTTCTGCGTTATTTCTGCTTATAAAACTCCGATTTGGAAAACATCTTTCTGTATCACACATACAGCTCCTGATGGAAAATATTTTTCATATAATTTCTAATATTTGGTAAAAAATGGTTTGGCCACCAGGGGGCATAAGTGTTAATTTCTGCTTCTGATGCATTTGCAGGAAAATCTGAGCTCCTGAAAACTCGACTAAATTTTTTTTTTTTCTTGGACCGATGCCGGCCACATCGAAAAACCTTTCGAGAATACTTTTTCTTAAAATAATGCATGGTTTCCTGCCAGGGGGCGTAGATGCATATCTTATATTTGTCCATATCTCTGCTTCGAAGAGTCCAATTTGAAAAATTCTTTCTTTGTTGGAGAGCGTTTCCGCTGCGAAATGTTTCCCATATAAATTCAAAATTTTCTTAACGCACAAAGTCTGCAACCGGAGGGCGTAAGCTCACGATTCCGTTTATAGCAATATATGGGTGTGAATTTTTTCAATTTCAAACTTCACACAAATTGAAATGTGCGAAATTTTTTCAATTTCACGATTCCGTTTATAGCAATATATGCGTGTGAAGTTTTTCACCCTGAAAATTCGGTGTCAACTTTTTTGGTTTTTAAAAACCCAACTGAAAAACTACTTTCTTCCGTCAGATACTATTGTTTTCCATACCGTTTCCATTTACTTTGAATAGCTTTGATAAATTTAAATAACGCCAAAATGATTTCAAAAGACGTGCTCATTACACCCGGAAATTCGATGTCACCTTTTTTGTTTTCTCTTTCTTTCGCTTTTTTCTTATGTAATGGCTGTAATTTTTTTTTTTTTTTTTTTTTTAATCTAATAGCTATTTTCCGAAATTTCCCAGATCATTTTATCATTTTTAGCCAGGTAGGGCAAATGTATAATATTTGTGTTCCTCACGGAATTTTCCTTTTCAAAATCGCATTGGAATAGCTGTAGCCAAAAGTAAAAGTTATCATGCATTACCTAATACTCAGTTTCCAAAAGTGGCGACGTAAGAGTATATTTGCACTTGGCACAGTACTTTATCCTTCATAAGTCGAATAGGGATTTTTTTTTTACAGCTTTCTTTCGTTTTCAGTTTTTCTAAGCCTGTTGGTGGCCGCTTCTACGAACCAGATTGGAAACATTATTTTTTGGCACCGGGTAATTATGAAAGGGACCAAAATTATTGAAGGCTTCCCTTTATTTAGATGGATAATTTTTCAGTGCAATCCTTAAAGCTAATTTTTGCATTTGACACGGTAATCGTACTTGAACGCTAAGAGTGAAACGTTGAAAAATACTTTGAAATTTTACAGAACTGTTGATAAAAACCGAATGTAAGAAAGAATGCCCACGGAAAAATTGTCCACAGAAAAAATACCCACTTCTTGAAAATTGGAAAATACACCAACTTTTGACTGATGCCTTCTTAAAAAGACCTCATGTCTCTTAGAAACATGAGGTCTTTTTAATTTCATGACGAAACATCTTAATTTCAACTCAGCAGGTAAAATTAGCCAGAACACTTCCTCTATTTAATCACACAATGTTAACTGGCAACTAGCATGGCAAGTGCATCGTAGTTTGTTCACAAAATGTCAGAACAGGCTCATTGTTCGAAAGACCACGTGCATAGCTCATCCATGAATAGTAATTACGCCTAAGGCAGTTCTTTTCACAGGAAATTAGGGAGTGGCGCATTACAAGGACACCCCCCCCCCCCTTCCAATGAACGAGTCTTAAATACATGGAAATACATGGTAAAATCAAAAGAACTCCCACCTCACAGACAAGGTATTACTGAAGTTCTGTTGTGAGGGTGCACCAGAGTATAAGTTTGTGTGTATAAATGCATTTCTTAAATGCCAACTCGTAAACATACGACCTTCAGTGCACCAAACTGGGAAGTTAAAAAAAAACCACAAAAAAAAATCTCTTTTCAAATATATGTATCATCATCATCATTGTCAACCATTATCAATCCACTGCTGGACGAAGGTCTCCCCAAGTTTCCTCCACAACGGTCTGTCTTGTGCCAGTCTCCTCCATGTCACCCCTGCATACTTTCGAATTTCATCCACCCATCTCCCATGTGGTCTTCTTCTGGGTCTTTTCCTGTCCCTTGGAATCCAATCTAAAATTTCGGCTGTCCATCGATGATCTGTCCTTCTGGCAGTATGTCCAGCCCATTGCCATTTCAGGGATTTAACTCTGATCATGATGTCTTCCACTCTTGTCATTTTTCGGATCCACGAGTTCCTCTTCTGATCTCTCCTGGTTACATCAAGCATGCACCTCTCCATGCCGCTTTGAGTTGTCTGCAGCCTTTGTATGTCTCTTTTAGTTAAGGTCCACGTCTCTGCACCATACGTAAGCACTGGAAGGATGCATTGATCAAACACTTTTCTTTTAAGACATAATGGCATATTGCTCTTGAAAATTATGCTGTTTCTTCCAAAAGCTCTCCAGGCAAGTTTTGTACGCCGATTCATTTCTTCATCAATGTGACCCTCACTTGATATTTGCTGTCCAAGATAAACGTACGTATCTGTTATCTCCAGCTTTTCTCCATCAATCGATAAATCTTCATTTCTTGTAAAAGCATTGAACATCACTTTTGTCTTCTGAAAGTTCATTTTTAATCCCACTTCTTTACTCTTGTCAGCAAGTTCCTGGATCATACTCTGCAGCTCTGATGGGCTAGTTGCAAAAATGACTACGTCATCAGCAAAACGAAGGTGGGTTAGATAATCTCCATTAATCTTTATCCCCTTGTTTTCCCAGCTCAGTGACTGAAAAACACCCTCCAATGTGGCATTAAAGAGCTTTGGAGATATTGTGTCACCTTGTCTCACTCCCTTTCCAATTTTTATGTGTGTTGTATTTTCAAACAGCCTAATCTTTGCACTTGCATTTTCATAGATGTTATTAATAATATTAATGTATGCATCTTCAATACCGCAGGTTTTCAGAGCCATTGTAACTGCTGATGGTTTCACCGAATCAAAGGCTTTTTCATAATCGATAAAAGCCATGCACAATGGAAGTTCATATTCCCTCGCTCTTTCAATTAGTTCTCTCAGCACATGGATATGATCTATTGTGCTGTAGCCACTCCTGAATCCAGCTTGTTCTCTCGGTTGAGCCATGTCCAGTGTTACCTTCAAGCGGTGTGAAAGAACTTTAGTGAAGATTTTATAAACTACTGATAGGAGGCTGATAGGTCTGTAGTTTCCGAGATCCTCAATGTCACCTTTCTTATGTAGCAGGATCATTGTAGCGGTGTTCCAATCCTCAGGAATCTTTCCTTCATTAAGGTATCGAGTGAAAATTTGGGCGAGTACTGTTTCGATTTCTCCACTTGCTTCTTGTATGATGTCTACAGTAATTCCATCTTCTCCCGCAGCTTTTCCCCGCTTCATGTTCTTGATTGCTTGTGCAACTTCTGCTGGAAGGACTGGAGGAACTCTGGTACTGGTATCTTTCATGATGTCTGGAGTGCATGTATCATCCCTTTCATATAATTTGGAGTAGAAATCTTTCACTCTTGTCAAAATTTCGCCTCTATTTCTTGTTACAGAACCATCTTCTTTTCTCAGTGCCATAATCTGTTTTCTTCCCTTACTGAGATGTCTCTTTGCTATCTTTAGGCTTTGGTTGTTTTCAATTGCTTTCCTCACTAGTTCACAGTTGAATTTTCTTACGTCTTCAGTGATACTTTTTCGTACTGTCTTGCATAGCTCTATATATTCCACTTTGGAAGTCACATCTTCTTTAGTTGTCCTCATCTCTCTTCTTTTTTGCATCAGCATTTTCGTTTTTCCTGATAATTTATTTACATGCAACTTGTTCTTAGACCCAGCTAATTTTGTTGCTGTTTCCATAAGAGCTTTGGTTACTTTTCTGTTAACTTCAGAGATGTCCACTTCTTCCGATGTTATGCCTTCTAAAGCAGAGAACCTGTTCTTCAATTCCAACTTGAAGGTATTATGGTGTTTTTTAAGGTTGGTTATGTCAATAGATTTTGTTTGTCTTATGAGCTTGCCACGTTCAAGTTTAGTGTTGAGGTGCATCTTACATCTCACCAATCTATGGTCACTACCTGTGTTGAACTTGTTTAGCACACTGCAGTCTTCTATGACGAATTTTTTGTTACACATAATAAAATCAATTTCACTTGTCGACCCATTTGGATGTCTCCATGTCCATTTCCTGTGTGGCTTTTTCTTGAAGAAGGAGTTCAAGATGAAAAACCCTTCTGCCTCTGCAAACTCAACGAGAGTATTTCCACGCTGGTTTCTGTTGCCGTGACCGAATTTACCTACTGAAGTTTCATTCTGTTGCCGTTGCCCTATTTTTGCATTGAAATCTCCCATAATTATTTTCAAGTGCTGCTTACCTTTATTATTTAGATGACAAATTTCCTCATAAAATTCTTCAATTTCTTCTTCAGGATGACTTGTGGTGGGTGCATAAGTTTGAATTATCTGAGCCTGGTATCTTCTCGATAGTTGGATAACGAGTCGTGCAGCTCTGTCAGAGGAACTTTCAACTTCTACCACTTTATCCTTCAGTTTCTTGTTTATTATAAATCCAACACCACTAGTTCTGCCAGTATCTGTCCCACGATAGTAGAAGAGATGTCCACTTTTCAGTTCGATGAGATCTTCTCCTTTTCTCCTTACCTCACTTAGCCCCACGATGTCCCACTTGATCCTTTGTAGTTCCTCTTCCAATTCAAGAAGCCTTGAATCAGAAGATAGGGAGCGTCCATTGTACGTTGCCAAGGTCAGCATCAGATGGCAGCCTAGTCCGGTCCTCCGGGGATTCTTAGCATCCTCTGCCTTCATGTCGCACTGGCCGCTGCCTTGGCCAGGTACATTCCAGCTGCCGGAGACTGAGGGCCAAGATTTAAGTTCTGGAGCCATTTTGGAGGGGTTTGGCCATAACTCACCACGCTGGCCAAGCGGGTTGGTGAGTGTGGGATAGAATTTCCTCTGATCCCGATGGTATAGTTATACCGCTATTGGCGGTCGTCAGAGCCCCTTTAGTGGGAACAGGATGCACCACGAGAAGGCGGGGTTGACATTTGTCAAGGAGAGGCTGTGATGTCCATCTATTATTACATAAGCCATCTATTTTTATAGATGGCTATTTTTTATATACACTGCTGGACAATTGCTAAGGACGGATCATAAACGGCTGCATAGCGCATAAAAAGTAAGTGTGGTTGGATGCCAAGTGAAATAAAATAATGTCAGAATGCCAGGACATTACAAGAAAGACAATTTTTTGTGCTCTGAAATCCAGAAGGCTTTGGAACGTGTTCAAGGGACAAACAGACCATTTTGTTCAGAATACGTAAACGTGAAAAAAATGCAATTACCGTCCGCAGGCGTTCCGGCGTAAGATGTCAATACGGGATATGGCCACCATGGAGGGCGATGCAAGATTCCACACGTCGTGTCATGCTTTGCACAACATTATCAAGCAGCTGTTGTGGTAATTTATCCCATTCCTCTGTCAGTGCACGGATGAGGGTGTCCTTGATTATTGGAGGGCATTGGCGAAAAGCAAGACTTCTCCCCAAAGCATCCCACACATTTTCAATGGGATTCAGATCTGGAGAACGTGCTGGCCATACGAGGCGTTGAATATCCTTGCTGTCAAGACACTCCTGGACAGCGACTGTTCGATGACATGCTGCGTTGTCGCCCTTGAAAATGAATCTATCACCGACAGCACCATGGAACATGCGAACATGAGGTAGCAGAACATCATTAATGTATC
This sequence comes from Macrothele yani, assembly GCA_039090855.1. Classification (NCBI taxonomy): domain Eukaryota; kingdom Metazoa; phylum Arthropoda; class Arachnida; order Araneae; family Macrothelidae; genus Macrothele; species Macrothele yani. Next base: position 126,479,762 of record CM077008.1, on the reverse strand, counting down.
GTTGGCCAGTCATAGTCCCAGTTGGAAGCACATAGAGGGACGTACGGCCATTGATCATGATGCCAGCCCATACCATGACACTACATGTCGGATATCGGTCCCTTTCCTGTATGTTTGCTGGACAATATGCAGTACCACTATCACGCCAGATCAGTTGTCGTCGACAATCAGACGATAGACTGTATCTACTCTCATCTGAGAAGAGGAAAGCAGACCAGTCGTTATCAGTCCAATTGCGATGTTGATAGCACCATTGCAAACGGGCGGTACGGTGACGTCTGGACAATGGGGTGCACACAACAGGACGGCGGGCGTATAGTCCTCCTTCATGCAAACGTCTGGCGACAGTTTTTCGGGAGATCCGCTTGCCAGTAGCAGCCATAAATTGATTTGCTACCTCACTAGCTGTGCTGCGCCGGTGTTTTGTTGATAGCACTATGTACTGATCTTCTGCAGGTGTCGTATTGCGAACACGACCTCCCCCGTGACGTTTGCTACACTCTCCATTTGTTTGAAATGATTTCCAAAGCCTTGAAACAACACTGTGGCTGACGTCGAACTCCCTGACAACATCTGTTATTTTTCGCCCTTCTTCAATCTTGCCAATAATACGGCCACGCGTAAAATCATCTAGGTGATGTCGGGAAGACATACTGAAAATTGCAAGTTCGTCAATTGATTCTTTCCCTTTAAACTTTGCGTTTGAACAACAACGGTCAATACGCGTCAAATCCTTTATGTCTGTTATCAGCGCTATGACGTCACGAACAAGTTCGGCAATCCAAAATTTGCATACGCACAACACGTCTTACTGTATCCCGCACTTATGCTAATTTTCACATTTTCCTGCCTTCCATTTTATGGTTGCTATCGTTGCTATTGTCATCCGTCCTTAGCAATTGTCCGGCAGTGTACATTGCCATCTGTATATTACTTTTTCTTACTTAGTTAAACATACCAAATATTATGACCTCATCAAAAGTTTTTGCCAAAAATGCGTGACGCATTTTTGGTAACATTTATGGCAGAACCTAATGATTGATGTGCTGTTTCTCTTATCACAAATTAAGTAGAATATGTATGTATGTATGTATGTATGTATGTATGTATGTATGTATGTATGTATGTATGTATGTATATTTACACGCTCCACCCTGAAATCGGACTGTAAAAGTTAAATTTTGTTGAATAATCCTAGGTCTGTAGACTTTGTAAGCTTTTCAGGTTCAGTGTGTTACTAGCTCTTGATAATATTTTATTCCATGTTCACACTCAGGAAATATTAAAATTGCTGTATTCCTTCGAACAAGCCTCTTACCATTATGGGAACAAATTATATGAAGTCTTTGTAACGCTAGGAAACGTTCCGTTGTTCAGCAGAAGAAATGTTCTGACTAGTTTTGTCGATTGTTCAGTTGAAATCAAGATATTCCTTCCAGAAATAAAAAATAACCACATGTTTCTAACAATCGTAAGAACACATCACACAACAACTGCGTAGCAAGCATCCTATTTTTAGGATGTGGGCAAGATATCCGATTTTGAAGAACTGGACATTTTTTCTGTGGTCATTTATGCCGTGGACATTTTTTCTATGGGCACACACAAAAAAATGCCCACATAAAATCGAAGATAAAGTCGTTATCTGTAGACAACAAAGTAGCCATAATAAGAGAGCTAGAAAATGGTGAAAAAACGTTGACATATGTTTGATATAAAGACACCGGACAAAAATTAGTCATCTGCAACACTACATGTAGTTAATTAATACAATGCATTTCTGATGTTATAATTAGAATTCTATTCGAATATTTCTGGTTTTTGTAATAATAAAATATGTGTTACTTCTTCCTATAGAGGCAAAATTCTAAGCTGAAATTTTTGAAAAATTAAAATCAATGGGTCGAAACTGATGCAAGTGACTGGCAAAAAAGAAAAGTCGTGACCGGCGCGGAATTTCTCCCATGGTCAACGAAAACAAATTTCAAACAAGGCAGAAACTGCTCTCTAACATGTTAATAATGGACCTCAAACGTCTATACCTGAGCGAATATTGCATAGGGAACTCCATCGAATGGATATCTGGAGTAGAGCTGCAAGACTGAACCAATGTTAACTTCAGCCCACAAAAAAGATCGATTAGCTGGAGCCAAAGCTCACAGGACATGGACTGTTTGTTGGTCAGTGGAAGGCTGTCATATGGTCTAATGAATCTTAATTTTGCTTAGATGCAAATGCGTAGTAAGGTCAACAGGAGGTCAAAAGAAACATTCAATCCTGAGTATGTTCAAAGAATTTTGGGAAAAGGAGGTGGGTTTGTAATGCAGTGGGGTGGGGTTTTAAATGGTTGTTTTTTTTTTTGTTTTTTTTTTTTTATTGGAGGTTTAACGACCACCGTGAGCAACTCAATGGGCTATAAGCAGTCGCCCGTCCCTAATTTAGGGTCACTGGTTCCAGGGAAGGGAGAGAGCCAGTGCCGTAAGACAAACACAACATCCATGCCTCACCGGGATTCGAACCCGGACCCCTTCCGTGTGAATGATCAGAGGCCATCGCTTAGACCACTGCGCCACCGGGGCGGCTCCTGCACTTTCACTGACCCAGGTAGTCATAAGAGCTCTGGTGTAGTTTAGACTCCACTTTCCGTGCTGAAATCTCCTATTTTGTAAAGAAAACAAACAGCAGAGCAGTGAATTAGGCCCACTAGTAGAGGTGAAGAATACGATGAGCCAGCATCATGCTTACAGAGAAATTTTACACAATCATGTGTTTCCTTTTCCACAACATTTGCAGGATTCTCATCAAGTAACTTATCCGATTTACCAGGATGACAACTGTATACTGTAAAAAAAATTCTGAAATTCTCGAGCAAAAAAAAAATGCTCACATAAAATCGTGATTTCTGTGATTTCTTCCGTGAATTAACGAAGCATGTTTCTGATACAACTTTTTCCATGAAATGACGGAAAAAAAACTCTGAATTTCACGGATTTTTCGTACGCTAGAAAAATTCTGAATTTTCAGAAACCGTTCCGCAATTCCTTTCTTATATTAACGGCAAAACGCTGTTCTCACTTTTTCAGTATTCATATGACGAAAAATTTCCGTTATTAGGAGAGATTCACGGGAATAATTGGGGGTTTGCTTAACTGCTAAATTTCCATAGTCTGTCGAATTATTTTATTTTGAAGCTCTGTAGCGAGCGGAGCTATAGCTAGAGCCCCGACCCATAAGATTCTGAAGGATCATCTAGGAGGGCTCGGTGTTACACAATAAACTAACCTTCTCCAGAAAACATACGCAAGCTTTTCTTTATTTTTTTCGCTCCCTTTGTTACTTTACTCCATTAAGAGAATATTTTTTCCAAGCCAAAAAGTAAAAACAATAAAATAAAACACACATTTTGAAAAACGAGGGGGCTGAAAAAAAAAAAAAAAAAGAACTCTCTTGAAATATACATTATATAAAAAAATCTCATTCCATGAATTTTTTTTTATCGTGGTTGAGTTGCAGGTTCTTTATTGTTGGATAAATTATATTGCTCAAAATAATTAGGGGAGCATGTGATTTTGGCGACATTATGCAAACCAATCGTGTGATATCTTACCTAACTGTAGGAAACGCAAGTGCAACGTAGACAAACGAATCAACTACTACGTATGCAAATCAGCGCCTCAAGTACTAAGTATGCAAATATCCTTATGCAAATTAGTGCCTGTGACATCAGAATGCATAAATCACAGATTGGGATAAAAAAAAAAAAAAAAAAAAAAAACCCGAAGGTTTTTCAGAAGGTTCTTTATTCTACAGCGTTTATTGTGACATTTCGTTTCTTGAAGTCTTCGGTTCAAATGATGTCATAGAAGAATGGCTTACCAGAATCAACGGCGGAGAGAGCTATTGGCAGGTTGGAAGTAGGTCAGACAGCGGATGGTACCAGACGTTGTTGGAGTGTCACAAAGTATCATTTTCAGACTATAGACCAGATTCTAGAATACGGGAAACGTTCGAAAAAGGCAAGGTCAAGCCCGTCCACAAACAACTACAGCAAGAGAGGACCGTTATCTATTGTTAATTTTTTTTTTTTTTTTTGATTGGAGGTTTAACGACCACCGTGAGCAACTCAATGGGCTATAAGCAGTCACCCGTCCCTAATTTAGGGCCACTGGTTCCAGGGAAGGAAGAGAGCCAGTGCCGTAAGACAAACACAACATCCATACCTCACAGGATTCGAACCTGGACCCCTTTCGGACGAATGATCAGAAGCCATCACTTAGACCATTGCGCCACCAGGGCGGCATCTATTGTTAACAACCATTCGTAACGGGCGGCAAAATGCTGCTCAGCTCCAGCGAGAACTTCTCGTGCCTACAGGATGCAAGTTGTCAACTCAAGCTCTATCCGTAATCTCCTTCACCAAGGTGTCATTTATGCACTAAGACCAATGGTATGTGTCCCTTTAAAGGTCGTACAGCACGTAGAAACTCAGAGCCCTGCATACAAACTAGGCTGCGGAACATCGTGATTGGAGTCAGGGCGAGTAAAGTCAAATTCTCTTCTCTAACGAGTCGAAACTCAGCCTGGGAGTATGACAATAAACAAGTTCTTATCTCGAAGAAACCTGGTACACGAAATAACCCAGCTTTTGTGTAGGAAACCTCACATTACGTACATGAATTGATTGTCTGGGAAGGCATAAGTACCGATGGATGTACGGACCTATACCAGGGCCGTAGGTAGGATCCAGACCCAAGGGGCACTGAAGTGTCATGGTGAGGGGGTGGGACTCGGTGTTACACTACAAACTAACCTTTTCCACGAATACAGACGCAAGTTTTTCCTTCTTTCTTCGCTCGCTGTGTTAATTTACTCCACTAGCGAATAATTTTTCCACTCCAGAAAGTAAAAACAACAAAATTAAAAAAAAAAAAAAAAAAAGATAAAAAATATGAAAAACGAGGGGCTAAAAACTCAACTCTCTTGAAATATACTCTTCGCAGAAAAATAAATTCATAAACGAAGCACGACGAGAAAATCGTTGGATCCTGATGAAACTTCGCATAAAAGTACCTCAAATACAAATGATTAAAAAATAACGACAAATGACTTAATAGTGGCCCGCCACAGCACATGGGAATTGCGCATGGGCTACTAAACATTCATTCAACAGCACAAACTACTAAACGTTCATTCACATAAAAAAAACAAAAAAAAAAACACGGACATGGAGATAGCGTGGGGTAAACAAATATTATCGAGTACTTACGACAACTAAACTTGAGCATGCGCACGACGGTCAAAGGGAGCCCCAAAATTTTTCAAAGTCAAAAGGCATTAGGCATCCTTCTGTCCCTAGAAGCTTGCTCTGCATTAAGCCAGTCGCATTTACCGTTGGAAGACCCCAGGTGGTCAATACCTAATCTCCCCACCCTGCCTCCCTCCTTTCTTATAAACTTCTCTTTGCCCTTGCCGGTCGCATTTACTACCATTTCACCAAAGGTCGCATTTGTGACGACACCTGTTAGACAGACCACCACCCACTTCTTTTTCAGACTGGTATCGAGATGCTGAGAATGGATTCTGCTCGGGCATTTGGATTTGGTTGCGGTGAGTTTTTTCAGTCACCCCGGTGGCGTCGGAGGCCGGGTGGTGTTGTGGTTCTCTGTGATATTGTGCAATGTTTGATCTCCCCCCCCCCCGACTGTTATCACGGTTCACAGTTTGAAAGTTATGTCACACTTTCCTTTCACTCATTTTTCTGTTTATCTTTTTTATTGAGTTCACTTACTCAGATCTCCTAGCTTCCTATTTCTAAGCAGGATGGTCGACCATTATTTTTCGTGGAGCGAGCTTAATAGCAACTTTTTTTTTTTTTTTTACGGAACACCGAAAGAACAGTTAATGTTTTTTTGTTTTTTTTAATTTGTTGAAGGTTCAACGACCACCGTGAGCAACTCAATGGGCTATAAGCAGTCTCTCGTCCCTAATTTAAGGTCACTGGTTCCAGGGAAGGGAGAAAGCCCGTGCCGTAAGACAAACACAACATCCATGCCTCACGGGATTCGAACCCGGTCTCTTCGCGGACGAATGATCATAAGCCAAAGCTTAGACCACTGCGCCACCGGGCTTTAAAACTTTTCACTACCGGCTGCAAAGGAATTCGTACAATCTCCACCCCCTCCACCTGGACACACATACATACACGGATCTGATTAGTTACACCAGTAGTGTGAGATACAAGTGTTGGTAGAATGTCGGCTTCACCTTTTTGTTTGCTCTGAATGCATTGTCTTAAATTTCTTTTCAAAATTTTGCATTTTTGCTTACGAAAATACTATTGTATTTGAACAATCTATTTAAAAGAAAATTGTGTTTTTGTTTATCTAAAAAAATTTTTAACGTCGTGCCACACAGACAAAATACCTCCTCCTCTCCTTAACTTCCTTCCTTCCCGCCAGCGACATTGCTTTGCACTCTTCTAGTACAAAGCAGTCATCAACCACTCTGTGCACTTTCACTGTCCCTGGGCAGTCTTACTGGTGTAGCTTTAGACTCGACTTTCCGTGTTGGAATCCCATATTTTGTAAAGAAAACAAACAGCAGAGCAATTAGTAATAACCTCACTCAGTGAATTCCTACCCACCCTCTTCATTAGCCCCCTGGCAGTACAAGCATGAAAAAGAGGCTTAAACTAAGGAATTTGAAGAGTGGAGAACAACTGAATTTTCACGACCCTGCGGTGCTATTTTGATAACCTTTTTTTGGAGACGTGAACAACGCACTCTCTGGGGGAAATACAAACGGTTACTTGGCAAAGTGCAGTTACATTTTTAAGTTAAATATATTGAAAAATGGCACATTTTGAACTGGGTGGGTGACAGAGCGAGCAAGACAAAGCCCACCTTCACATCCCGTTGGCGACGTCCCTGATCCTAATACGGAGTGCGATCATCTCATACGGACAGACAGCTATGACAACAATAATTCGTTGACAAATTGTTGGCGAACTCTGGATCCAAAGTATTCTGGTCCTCGATGAGGGTGATGCGTAGCTCGGGAAGAGTTCAGGGATGGGTCTGCTAGGTGTCTTCCTAGAGCATTTCAGGCATTCTCTCAAGGGTCGGGAGACATGTCTGGCCAGTCCATACGTTGAATACCCTTGCTCTGCAGGAAATCATTGACAAGCTGAGCCCTGTAAGGGTGAGCATTCTCATCCATTAAAAGAAACTGAAGGCCAACAGCTCCCAAAAAGTCTGACTTAAGGCTCTAGGATCTCGTCCCTATAGTGATCAGCATTCACATTGCTTTATGCAAACACGTGGAGTGCTGTGCGGCCGTTGATCATAATGTCACCCGATACCAGCAGACCACCTCCTCCGAAGGAGTCTCTTTCACGGAAGTTTACACGAACATTACAGGTTTTCTGTTACCTCCAAATGAAATTTCGACGAGAATCTGTTTCTTGACTGAATCTGGACTCATCTGTAAAAAGAACACCAGCTCACTCATCAGGACTCCAGGAACGGTGTTACCTGTACGAGTTCAAATTAGCTGTCCTGTGGGATGCGGTTAACGGGATACAAACCATAGGTCTCCTAAAATGTCAATTACTTTGAGCCTCTAAGTGAAATGTCGACGCGAATCCGTTTGCTGATTGAATCTGGACTCATCTGTAAAAAGAATACCTGCCCACTCGTCTGGATTCCAGGAACGGTGTTACCTGTGCGAATTCAAGCTGGCTCTCCTATCGGATGCGGTTAAAGGGACACAAACCATAGGTCGCCTAAAATGTCAATTGCTTTGAGCCTTCGATACATCGTTTGTCTTCATACCTTAGTCCCGGTGACAGCGTCATAGGTCCTATACAGAGTTGTGTAGGGCCTATGACGCAGTGTGGTTAGAGCGACATAACGGTCCTCACAAGGAGTCGTACGCATTGGACGAACACATGTATGAAGAGACGGATTTCCCAAAAGACCGACTAGGCCCGGGTCTAGAGCGGCAAATTTTACTGTTTGTAAAAATTAATAATTTGTTAAAACCCATAAAAGCAATGAAATATTTTTTTAAAATAAAAGTGGAAACTAGCATTTAGTCCGGAAACTGCTGTATACAAGATTTTGTTTCTGAATTACAATAAACCCTTTCCTCTTCGACTTGAGAAACCATACATACGTTTATCTATTTGACAATGTTTAAGGACTGCAATGAATACAAACGGAACGAGTAGGGTGTTAACTTTGGTCTTTTTAGCCCAGTCAACGTTTTCAGGCTTAGATAAAAGAAGATCGCTTTATGCTTTAGAGGGAGACATTTGCAGGATGTTCACGCAAAGCTATCCCATCTCCCCTCAGAATGAATACAATGGTAAGGGACAGGGCAAGGGCTGAATTGCGCAGCTATGTATCAAAACATTAAAAATTAAAATACAAGCAAGTTAGTAAAATCATGCAATGCGTTGATATGATACGCTTTCCAACATACCAGAAATCATTACTCAAGTTATGAGGATAATGGCTGTGGAATAAATCTCGCTCATGTGCCCTGACATTTGACCCCATTTCGATTATATTAAACACAGCCGGTTCAGTATACCTCCAGAACAACATACTAAAGTTCTGGCGCAATAGAAGCATTTTTAGTCAAGTAATGAGGACAATGGCTGTGGAAAAAATCTTGCTCCTGTGCCCTCACCTTTGACCCCATTTCGATGATATTCAACAGAATTGGTTCAGTATACCTCCGGAACAACATACTAAAGTTTTGTCGCAATAGAGACATTTTTAGTCAAGTTATGAGGATAACAGCTGTGAAAAAATCTCGCTCCTGTGTCATGACCCCATTTCGATTATATTAAACAGAACCGGTTCAGTATACTTTTGGAACAACATGATAAAGTTTTGTCGCAATCGAATCATTTTTACGTAAGTTATGATGCATAAGGGAAATGGAATGGATCCCGCTCCTATGTCCTGACCTTTGACCCCATTTCACCCATTCTCAACAGAGTTCGTCCCTAGGTGGTCCCCCTACCACATACTAACATTTCATCGAAATCGAACCATTTACGTAAGTTATGACGCATGAGGGCAATGGAATGGATCCCGCTCCTATGTTATGACTTTTAACCCTATTTCGCCGATTTTCAATAGAGTCCTTGTTAACATTTCATCGAAATCGAACCATGTTTACGTAAGTTATGACGCATAAGGACAATTGAATGGATCCCCTCCTATGTCATTACTTTTGACCCCATTTCGTCCATTTTCAATAGAGTTCATTCCCAGGTGGTTCCCTGCCACATATTAAAATTTCATCGAAATCGAACCATTTTTACTCAAGTTATGACGCATAAGAGCAATGGAATGGATCCCGCTCCAATGTCCTGATTTTTGACCCCATTCGTCCATTTTCAATAGGGTTCATCCTCAGGTGGTCCCCTACCACATACTAAAATTTCATCGAAATCGAACCATTTTTACGCGAGTTATTGTGCGGACGGACAGACAGACGGACGGACGGACAAAGCTGGAGCATATAGGCTTCTTCAACCTACGGTGGGAAAGCGTAAAAAATGAGACAGAAAGAAAGAAAAGAAGACAGACTTTTGCCTAAGCAACTGATTAATTAGAAAATTTAATTAATTTAGGAATTGATGGCGAAAGGCAAAAGTAAGGAACATTTGTCAACGATAAACGAAATTTTGTTGTTAATTATTATAAGAAAATTTCCTGTTTGTAGTTTCACGACATTTAAGCTTTAAATTATTATTTTTATTTGTACTTTTCTTTGGGTAGGCTGCATTCCCCGTTAGATTTCGTTTTGCTGCTGAATCGGATCCTAATGAGTTACATAAAATTGTAGCCATCCAATTCTTTATTTTAAAGGGGTATAGGGGAGGCAAAGTCCTAAATCCGTCTCTGCGTGTATGAGGCATAAGAAAAAGCATTTCCAGCCACTTGAACTCTTCCTACACGCACTGTCAACCAGAAATGCCACTGCCACTCTCCGTTGCCATTAAATGTGTAATTCTGTTTACATATATTGGACAGCATTTTGTTCACTGATATGCAAATTTCACTGCGGCCATTTCTTTCTCGTGTCCATTTGCATATGTTCTATGAACATCGTAACATTTCATTGAGTGCGCTGTGTTGTTTGCCTGCCATTGCCTTCCGGACTTTTAATTTTGGACACCAGTGTATACATATCATCATCATCATCATCATCATTAGTGACAACCATTATCTATCCCCTGCTGGACGAAGGTCTCTCCAAGCCTCTTCCACAACGGTCTGTCTTGTGCCAGTCTCCTCCATGTTACTCCCGCATACTTCCGAATTTCATCCACCCATCTCCCATGTGGTCTTTTTCTGGGCCTTTTCCTGTCCCTTGGAATCCAATCTAAAATTTCAGCTGTCCATCGATGGTTTGTCATTCTGGCAGTGTGTCCAGCCCATTGCCATTTCAGGGATTTTACTCTGATCATGATGTCTTCCGCTCTTGTCATTTTTTGGATCCACGAGTTTCTCTTCCTATCTCTCCTGGTTACACCAAGCATGCACCTCTCCATGCTGCTTTGAGTTGTCTGCAGCCTTTGTTTGTCTCTTTTAGTTAAGGTCCACGTCTCTGCACCATACGTAATCACTGGAAGGATGCATTGATCAAACACTTTTCTTTTAAGACATAATGGCATATTGGTCTTGAAAATTATGCTGGCTCTCCTGGCAAGTTTTATTCGCCGATTGATTTCTTCATCAATGTGACCCTCACTTGATATATTCTGTCCAAGATAAACGTACGTGTCTGTTATCTCCAGCTTTTCTCCATCAATCGATAAATCTTCATTTCTTGTAAAAGCATTGTACATCACTTTTGTCTTCTGAAAGTTCATTTTCAATCCCACTTCGTTACTTTTGTCAGCAAGTTCCTGGATCTTACTCTGCAGCTCTGATGGGGTAGTTGCGAAAAATGACTACGTCATCAGCAAAACGAAGGTGAGTTAGATAATTTCTCTTAATATTTATCCCTTTGTTTTCCCAGTTCAATGATTGAAAGACATTTTCCAATGTGGTATTACAGAGCTTGGGAGATATGGTGTCACCTTGTCTCACTCCCTTTCCAATTTTTATGTGTGCTGTACTTTCAAACAGCCGAATCTTTGCACTTGCATTTTCATAGATGTTATTTATAATATTAATATATGCCTAAAATTCTGTAAAACACATTTACCCCGAATACGTCTTGAGCTTTTAGCACGTCTTTTGCAAAAAAAGATCGTGCTTATGATATCGATTTCTCCGTTTGTCCGTCTATAGACAGCATATCTCTGTAACTATCAGTCCGATTTTAAAAATTATTTTTGTATTATAGGAAACTTGAAATATGCGAATGATGATCCTTCATTTCCTTTTTTTTTTTTTTTTTTTACGGTGTACAGTTTTGCTGCTTGAGGGCGTAAATGAAGATGATATCGAATTCAAAATACATTTTATTCCATATCTGCTAAGCATGCGATTGGAAAAATTATTTTACCTTTCGATTCCATTTATGTCGGAAAAGTATTTTAGGTATAGTCAGTTTTCCAACTTACGCATAGATTTTCCGCACGGGGGTGTAAAATTAAATTGCGCTTTGTCCGATATCTCTACTTATATAACTCCGACTTCAAAAATATTTCTTCAGCAAACGCAGCTCTTGATGAAAAATTTTTGCATATAATTTCTAATTTTTGGTAAAGAACAGTTTGGCCACTAAGGGACGTAAGAGTTTATTTCTGCTTCCGATGTATTTGCCACAAAATATGAGCTTCTAAAATCTTGATTGAAAAAATTCCTTCGTGGACCGATACCACTCACGTCGGTAAAACTTTTCGGAATATTTTCTTCATAAAATATTGCATGGTTTCTTAGCCAGGGCGTGTAGATGCATATCTTATTTTGGTCAATATCTGTACTTCTAATTGTCCGATTTGAAAAATTCTTTCTTTGTTTGATAGAGTTTCTGGTGCGAGATGTTTTTCATATAATTTCAAAATTTTCAAGTAATTCATAGACTTTCCGCTAGGGAGCGTAAAGGTAATTTACTTTTTCCCCGATATCTTTGCTTCTAAAACTCCGATTTAAAAATTCTTTCTGCACCAGAAACGGCTCCTGATGGGAAATCTTTTGCACATAATTTCTAATTTTTGGCAAAAAATGGTTCGGCCACCAGGGGGCGTAAACTTTAACTTTCGCTTCTGATGTATTTACAGCAAAATCTGAGCTTCTAAAATCTCGATTGAAAAAAATCGTTTGTAAGCCGATACTACTCATGCCGGTAAACCTTTTCGGAATATCTTCTTCTCAAAATAATGAATCGTTTCTCCGCCAGGGGGCGTAGATGTATATCTTAGTTTTGTCAATATCTCTACTTCTAAAAGTCCGATTTGAAAAATTCCTTCTTTGTTGAATAACGTTTCCAGTGTGAGATGTTTTTCATATAATTTCAAAATTTTCAAGTAACGCATAGACTTTCCGCTACAGAGCGTTGTGGTAAATTACGTTTCAACCGATATTTCCGCTTCTAAAACTCCGATTTGAAAAATTCTCCTGATTGGGAATGTTTTTCGTATAATTTCTAATATTTGGTAAAGAATGGTTTGGCCATCATGGGGCATAAATGTTAATTTATGATTCTTATGTATTTGCAGAAAAATCTGAGCTCCTGCAAACTTGACTGAAAAAAATTATTTCCTGGACCGATACCGCTCAAATCGAAAAAGCTTTTGAGAATACTTTCTTCCTAAAATAATGCATGGTTTTCCCGCCAGGGGGCGTGGATGCACATCTTATTATTGTACATATCTCTGCTTCTAAGAGTCCGGTTTGACTTTCTTTGTTGGAGAGTGTTTCTTCGGCGAAATGTTTCTCATATAATTTCAAATTTTTCTTAACGTACAAGTCCAGAGGGCGTTAGTTCAAGATTATGTTTACAGCAATATCAGCGCGGTTAAACGCCCGATTGAAAAACTTCTTTCTTCGGTCAGATACTAATGTTTTCAATACCGGTTCCATTGACTTTGAATAGCTTTGATGAATTTAATTCGCGTCAGAACGGATTGAAAAGACGTGCTCATTACACCCGAAAATTTGGTGTCATCTTCCTTGTTAAATCTGTGTTCCAATGTTTAGCATCATGTCAACGACGTCCCCTGACTAGCGTCTCTAGAAAGGAATGATTCCCTATGGGAGTCTTACTGCGAACGCTCACGGACATACACTTTATGATCTTCAGGACTTCAGTTTCGGGGGTAGCACACATATTTCATTAATGAAGGTGTCAGCTCAACTTCTACTCTCGAAAGCAGGTGTTATTTACGTCAGCGGAGCGTCCGACTTCTACTCTGCAAATTGATAAGTGACAAGAATTTCAGTAGCATCATTCACGGGCCGCTGATGGCCTAGTGGGCAACGTTCGTGACTGCCACAGAAAGGGCCTCAGGTTCGAACCACTAAATGTCCGCCGTGCGTCGGATGGGCACGTGAAGCCATCGGACCCAGGGTACTGGCCCCCCGGTAATAAATAAGGGCGTCTTCCTCTCCCTTTCTACTTCGCTTCCGTGTCACTTTCCTAACGGGCACTCTAGCCCAAATCTCCTAGCTTCCTATTTCTAAGGGTTATTTAAGACCTGGGGTCAGACACTCCCTTCCTAAAATCCTCTACATAATAAAAAAAAAGTAGCATCATTCACTTGCTGAACACGAGCAACTATGCTGGAAGGACAAGTTTTCTGGGTTTTGTGGCTCCCAGTACATTTTAAAGGACGTTTTCTTTCTCTTTGCACTTTACATTCGTTCACTCCGATGACAGGAAAAATACATTGCTGTGCAACTATCCGCCATTTTTTTTTATTATTATTATTTCTTGTCTGTTTCACAAAATAGGACTGAGTCTCGCGTTCCATCTTCTCCTTTCAAAGTTCATAGAATGAAATGTAATTGTTCATATTGTAATTCTTTTTTTTTTCTTATTAGATGTTTAACGGCCACCGTGAGCAACTCAGTGGGCTATAAGCAGTCATCCGTCCCTAATTTCGGGCCACTGGTTCTAGGGAAGGCAGAGAGCCAGCGCCGTATGACAAATACAACATCCATGCCTCAACGGGATTCGAACCCGGACCCCTCTCGGACGAATGACCAGAAGCCATCGCCTAGACCACTGCTCCGCCGGGCGGCCATATTGAAAATCAATGTTCGTATACAATTTTAATGTGCTGTGCAAGTCAGCCAAACGTCTGAAACTCTGATTACAAAGACCACAGTGGAAATTGGCTGAAGTTTCAGGCATTTCTGTAGGATGACGATGAACCTTTTTCACGTGCCTTGATAAATTACTTTTCCCAGAAAACTCCCGCTTACAATAAGCACAAGAAACAGTTGTGGCGTTCGACATACTTCAAGTTTTTTTCGAACTACTTAGCTTCTGTGCACGAGAGTAGATGCCAACTGAACTTAAAGCAATATAAACAACACCTCCGTTCGAGAATAGAAGTCGGGCTGCCGCCTTCATTAATGAAATATCTGTACGACCCCCGAAACTGAAGTTCCCGAAATCATCAATCTCCGTGAGCATGCGCAGTAAGACTCCCATAGGGAATCATTCCTGTCTAGAGACAGAGCTCTTCTCTCCCCCATCTTGCTGTTTGTAGTGACTTTTCTCTCCCCCTCACAACACCACATCTCTCATCTTCCTTTTTTGACTGTGGATTTGAGTTTTAAATTTTATTTTGTTATTTCTCTTTTGGCCCTCTAAAGTCGCAGGTCTTTCAGCATCGCTTAGAGACGTTTAATAGTAGTTGCCCAAATTAGTGCATTTATCGTTTCAATATTTCAAACTAGGCATCTCTTCATTTGAGTTATTACAGAACAGTGACGAAGTTACTGTTAGTTTTTCGAGTAATATATAAAAAAATATATAAATATGAGTAATATATTAAAATCGCCTATTTCGACGGCCGAGTGGTCACAGGCGATACCTTCTGGTTAAGATTTGGTTGTGAGGTACTTAAAGGTCGTAAACAACCTCCTCCTGCAAAAAAAAAAAAAAAAAAAAAACAGTAAAATAGTCCATAAAATAGCTGCATTATTCTAGCGGTGGAGACTAGTTACTGGTCATGCCGGTATGGCACGTTAGTGGAACGAAACATAAAACAGAAACAAATGCAATTTGACAAAATTTAAGGAGTGAGTGCGTGGCCAGAGCTTCAGTGTAGAGAGCACGGCGATGATTTTGAAAAAAAAAAATGAACAGTAGTGGAACTCTAAAAGAGTTGATCGAAATGGTCGATGACTAAAAGAAGTAAATGGAACTGATGGTGTGTTAGCCACAGAAGGACCAGCGTGAACGTAATGATTGCCCACTACAGTGCGGGACCCAGCAAATCAGTTTCCACCTAAACACTGCACTGAGTTCTGCAGAGATTGGGGTGTAGGTGTCGACGGTCATTCGTCACGCTGATTTCTCTGCTAGATACAAACATCTCTGACTGAATTGCTGATGAGATTACCGACACTCGGACGTTCAGAACTGACAAAAAGTTTGTTAGTCTCAGTCAGGGTGTCTGTCGCAACATGCTTTAGAACCGGTATTACCCAGTGCAAAGCTTCAAAGAAGATCGCACCCTTCTTGGGAAATTTTGCATTGTGGTATGGGAAGCCTTCTGACGGGATATAAGGTCAATGGCTATCTGTGCTTATACTATCTGTGGCTGGATTGGCAATCCAGCCACAGATAGTATAAGCACAGATAGCCATTGGGGAGTAGGTGTCGACGGCACAGTTAGTATAAGCACAGATAGAGATTGGGGCGTAGGTGTCGACGGCCATTCGTCACGCTGATTTCTCTGCTAGATACAAACATCTCTGACTGAATTGCTGTTGAGATTACCGACACTCGGATGTTCAGAACTGACAAAAAGTTTGTTAGTCTCAGTCAGGGTGTCTGTCGCATCATGCTTTAGAACCGGTATTACCCAGTGCAAAGCTTCAAAGAAGATCCCACCGTTCTTGGGAAATTTTGCATTGTGGTATGGGAAGCCTTCTGACGGGATATAAGGTCAATGGCTGTCTGTGCTTATTCTATCTGTGGCTGGATTGGCAATCCAGCCACAGATAGAATGAACACTGGCACCAAGATTGCAGACACTCAGACGTTCAGGACTGTCTAGAAATTTGGTGGTGTCAGTCTACATATCAGGAGCATCATGATTTGGGCCCTCTGTCAACCCGTGCAAAACTTCTAGAAATATCTTCACCTTCATGGAAGTTTTGCCTTGTGGTGTTGGTAGTTTACTGTCGGGCTTCTTTGTTCCATCTGCTACATATTAAAATGTCATCTGAACGGTAGGTATTATTGAAGTATGACTGTGGACCGTTTTCATCCCTTCCTGTCAATCATGCTTATGGTCGGTAACGGCGTAATCTGTCAAGACATTGAACCCTTCTGTAACGTCTGCTGTGTCCAGACAATATTTAAGTGCATTCCAGCGATTTTCATTGCCTGACAATCGATTCCGCCATTTTTGAATCTCCTAGAAATTTTTTGCGGCGAGTGGGAACAAGCTCTCAAGTGTATCATTTTAGAAATGTCTACTGTCTTGTGTGTTTGGATAAGTCCCCGAATGTCTTCCGACATTTCACCGAGTCTGTTCCACAACAATATAAGGTGTGCCAAAAGCGACCCCTAATTCTTTTAGCTGACTGATACAGCAGCTGGATGAAAAAGCAGCTACAACATTTAATTTGTTTAAGTACACCGATGCGCCTTTTACATTATAACCACCCCAGCCTAGAGAAATGAACGCATCTGGAGACCGAACGGTAGCGCAGGTGAAGTTCACAGATCAGTATGTATACAACCCGAGGACCGGCTTTCGGTTAGTAGAGTGTTCGAAGTCAGAATGGGAAAAGTTGCCAATGTATCGGAGTTTGATCAAGCAAAAATTGTGATGGCACGGAGCCTCGGAACTACGATCTCGGAAACGCCGCAGCTTGTGGGTTGTTCACGTGCCGCTGTAGTGAGTACGTAACAAAAGTGGTGCACAGTTGGCCAAATGACGAACCGTTGTCCAGTCGTGTGTCAGTCGCAGCTCATTGATGCTAGAGGGAAGCGGAGACTGCCGCGCATTGTTCACAGCAACCGCACGGCCACAGTGTGACAAATCAACCGCAACTACAACAGTGGTGATTAGGGCAATATGTCACAGCACAGAGTTCATCGCAGCCTTCTGCGCATGGGCCTGCGTAGCTGAAGACCCAGCCGGGTCACCATGCTCACTCCACGTCATCGCCAACAACGCATGAAATGGGTCCAAGATCATCAAGATTGGACCGTAGATGATTGGAAGAAAGTGGCCTGGTTTGACGAATCAAGATTTCTGATGCAATCACGTAGACGGCCGAGAGCGGATACGCCGATTACCAACTGAGGCTATGGCACCTGGATGCATTGTTGGGTGAAAACAGTCCCGGCGGCTGTGTTATGCTGTGGGCGATGTTTTCTTGGGACACTTTATAGGTCCCATTATCCCAATAGCACAATTTCTGACAGATGTCAGGTATCTGAAACATCGTTGCGGACCAAGTTCTCCCATTCATGGCAACTGTGTTCCCTGCTGTGATGGCCACACTGCCAGAATCGTCAAGGAGTGGTTCGAGGAACATGCTGGTGACTTTCTGTTAATGCCTGGCTTCCAGATTCACCTGACATGAGCCCAATCGAACATTTGTGGTTCGACTTGGAAAAGCAGTTTCGCGCTAAATCACCACCACCAGGGAATGTACGGAAACTGGAGGACCTGCTGTTGACCTTATAGTGCCAGATAACTCAGGACACCTATTGCCACCTCATCGAATCGATGCCTCGCCGAGTGATGGCTGTTTTCTGGGCTAAAGGGGATCCTACAGCTTATTAGGTAGGTAGTCATAATGTAATGGCTCATTAGTGTAATTAATATGTAATTAGTCGTTAACAAAAAACAACAACAACGAGAGATATTCAGCTGTAAGAAGTGTAATGTATCCAATTTGTTTTCACGGGGCATACTTACGATATCCATAGCTGAGTACATACCAAAGCATTCTACCAGTT
The DNA here is from genome assembly GCA_039090855.1 of Macrothele yani. Taxonomy (NCBI): domain Eukaryota; kingdom Metazoa; phylum Arthropoda; class Arachnida; order Araneae; family Macrothelidae; genus Macrothele; species Macrothele yani. The sequence continues at coordinate 126,461,633 of CM077008.1, read as the reverse complement.
TTCATATTTAATCTAACTTCAACAGACAGCAAAAACTACAAACTAAAATGCAGTTCGATTCCTATCTTTTTTATCAAGAGAATGAAAATAAGAAATACAATACAAATAATAAATCTTGAAATAAATAAATTCAAGAAAGACGAGTTGGGTAACCTCAGTAAAATAACTTGGAATTGAACAAGACGTATCACTTAAAAGCATGCCGATTTTGATTGCCTTTAGGAAGCCGATAACTATTCGCACAAGAACAGCCGTTGGAAATTCCTGGGGGTAAAAAGAGTTTGATATGGTTTTTACATTTTTCATGAGAAGTTTTTTCTCCATTAAAATTACCCATAAAATCAGATTATGGGAGCTCCAATTTGATTGTCCTGATGTTTAGTACACAAGAACAAAAGGAAATGATTGAATACAGATTTTTTTGCTTATAGCAGCATTTAATAACTATTTGGAACAGTAGCAATGATAGAACCTGCTAACTTTTCTCTCGGTTCTCTTTCCAGTTATCTGAATATTGAATAGTTTTTCATTGATTATTTTATCCTTCAGGATCGGAGATATAGATCATACTTAAAAAACATGTACAGAGATTCACTCTCGTCAAAGCGATATAGAAAAAAAAATGAAAAGGAACAGAGATTCAGGGAAAGTTTATGAGTTGAAAGTTTATGAGAGAGACCAAACAATTTGACGCAACAGTGGGATGTACCAGATAGCAGAAATATTTAATTAGATGCCATAGTTTTGAAGTCAGAGGAACTAACGGAATGAGGGATGGACATTTTTGGTGAGAAAGCTTTTCCTTTAATCACGTGAAATAAAACTGCTCGAGATAGAAAAACGGGAAAGACCTTCAGAGAACTGAAAAGAGAACTAAGAGAAACCTTCAGAAAACTCTAAAAGAACTGAAGAAAAGACTCGAAGAAAGCTTCGGAGAACTAAAGAGACACAGGGGGACTTTAATAGAGTTGGATAAGAGTCTTGTTGGGATTTAAAGAGAAATGGAGAAAAGAATTGGAGTGACCATTGGGAAAACTGGGGAAATGGCTTGGACTAACAGCCATTTCCCAAGTTCCCATAAAAGAGCTTGGGGGATAAAGACTTGGTGGAACTAACACGGAATTTAACAGAGAAAAATGCAAGTGAATTAATGATAATTGGAAAAAAAAAAAAACACTTGGAGGAAGCTAAAGAGAAGTGCAGAAAAGAATTGGGGGAACCTTTAGAGAACCAGGCAAAAGACATCCGAGAGAACTTCATAGAACTGAAGAAGAAACTCGAAAGAACTTTAGAGGAGAGATGAGAAGACTTAAAGTGACCTTAATCGAATTGGAGAAAAGCCTTGTTGGGTTTTAACAAGAGGAAAGAGCTGGAAGGACCATCAGGGATTTGAAGAAACAAAGTGGAAAAATAATACCATAAAAAACTGAAGGAAAGACTTTGGAGATCATCAGAGAGATCATAGATAATTTCAAATGATTTAATTAGAAATGGTGAAAATGAGTTGGGAGCACTGAAAGAGAATTACTGAAAATAATTGCAGGGAGCCTTTAAGTAACTGGAGGAAAGTCTTCTAGGCATCTTCAGAGAACTGGAAAAATGATTTGGAAGAGCCTACAGATAACCGAAGAAAAGATCTGGAAAGACCATTCAGTAATAAATTGAAAATGACTGATGATGTAGGACATTAAATAAAAAACACAACAGAATATATGAAGGAGTGAAACTCAGAGCTCTTAAAAAACATTATTGTTTTATTCAACATTCGATTAGAACATTAATAAATTCCATGTACAAAAATATGTAAATTTTTACAAAAAGAATGTACATCGTAAAAGTTTTAATTCAGTTCGTGACCATTCGAAAAAAAAAAAAAAACTCTTCAACCAATGACCCTTGATTCCTAAAAATGTGGCACTTGGAACTTGTGCATTCATGTATATCACAATATTAAAAAAGTCATTCAATTAAAGTTTATATGAATCCTTTGAGCAGGAGCAGTCTTCATATTTTGCAACCGTTTAGCAGCAGGCATATTCAGGAGTAAGATCAGATGAAATTTACGAATGTAAAATATGCAATAAGATGGCTGTCTATTTCATTTTATGATAACAAAATTAATCAAATCCATGAGTTCATGTTCGCAATTGCAACATAATTTTAATTTTAAAGATTTTTTTAATGTATGCAGTTAATGGAAAGCTGTATGCACAATCAGATTTGTATTTAGATGGTTCATAGATATCAAAAACTGATGTCTGGGCTGTCTGTAGGTTTGATTTCAACACTATAAAAATTCCAATATCTCCGATTTCTGCATTGTAATCATTTAATTTCTCCACTCCAGAAACAGACAGAAACATGTAGATGATCGTAGTATTTCCACTATGTTGGAATCGACTGGGCCGAATGTTTATCTGGCTTCGTGAACGAGAATTCCACAAAGAAATGTATTAGTTGTAAAACATTCTAAGAGGACTTCATGAATTCATAAGACAAAAATGGCCGGATTAATGTTGTTCGTCACGTTTTCTCAGAAATGAGGAAATTAAAGATCACCAGCAATCAATTTCTAGTGTCTTAATGTATTATCGATTATTGAAGTGAGTTTTTATGATTTTCTTGATGGCTGCTACAAGGTGTTCGATAATCTTCCCGACGGTGTTACGACAACTTGCTCCTTTACATGTCTGATAGGTACTACAATTTGGTGTTCTATTATGCTCTAGATATAGTTGCTATGGCATCGTGCTCTGTACACTCCTAGTGACTGCCACATGCTCGTAATTGCAACATAATGGGAAATGTTCCAGTGAACCATTCGAGAAATGGCTCACTTTCTAGTATTTTTTGTGTATGGAATGAAAAAATAATTATTTTGGTACTTGTGAATAATAATCGTTGATTTCATTTGAGCTCTATTTTAATCTGCAAAATTTTTTTCCTTAAAATGAAACATTTCCTTCTATTGATGTTGGACGTTGGCTCCGAAATGAAATTGCAAAATTCTCTGTATTTATGTGAGAAAAAATTCCGCCGGACAAAGCACGCTGTTATAAATTTGTTAAGGTAAAGCTAACTACACTTAGACGTAGGTCATTGGATTTGGAGCACAGGGTCATTAGTATGCCCTACCCTCTTTTTGTAATTTTGAAGGAAACATTAGTAATGGCACATCATCACCCTCTTATCCAGAAAGTGACCCAGACCACAAAGCGATTCTATCGCAAAGATATTCCGAAATCCAAGTCCTACAACATTTATCTTAAAAGAAACAAGGACTGATGCATGGGGTCAAAATAATGAGTAGACCTAAAAAAAAGGTGTCCACTCAAGGAGGAGGTAACAATACCGCTGCGTAGTGGGTGACTGGAGACTAAATAAATCTAAAAATTGCTGTCGAATGTACACATTTCAACTTTTGAAGTTATGGCGTACACTCTAAATTAACTTTCACTTATAGTTGCTTTCTCTAGGTAAATTTTGAGTTCATTCTCTTTAAGTGATTTTCACCTTAACGTTATATTTTCGCACTCGCTGAATGATGTCAGCAACAATCTCAGACAGCGTGATCTCAGGTCAGACAGCGTTACGTATGCATGTTGACAGATAAGTACAAAAGATAAACAGTATTATGTTGAAGCAAGCAGCAAACAGTGTGGTGGAAGCTGCATTAGGCTTTACTTCAAGCCTGCGTGTTCGAGTTGCGTTGTTATGTACAGGGGTTGGGCAGAATAACGTGAACACCTAGGAAAAGAAGGTTTTACGTACCTAGTAGGGTGTGGGACCCCCTTTGGCATTCAAAACCCCCTGAATCCTCCTTGAAATGGACGCATCCTGGATGGTGGTTAGTGGGATGTTACATTATTCTTCATGCAGAAACTGCTGCAAGTCCTTTAGAGATGCAGGAGGAGGATAACGGCATACTCTGTTTTCCAACACAGACCACAGTGGCTCGATGATGCTTATGTCGGGTGACTGGGGAGGCTAACGAAGGTGTAAAAATTCGTCCTCATGTTCCTCAAATCATGATTGTACATTCTGAGCTCTGTGAATTGGGGTGTTATCATCTTGATAGATGGCATTCCCCTGCAGGAAACAATGCCTGAGCCATTGGATGGACTCGGTCGGCCAAAATGGTTTCATGCGCCCTGCCAGTCATCCATCCTTTCAAGGTGATCAGGGGACCTTCCGAAAACCACGATATGACCGCCCAGAGCATGACAGAACCACCACCATGTTGTACTGTTGAGAGCAGACTGTCTGGATTGTACGTTTCTGAAGGGGTTCTCCACACGTAAACACGTCCTGCGGTGGGGAATAATGTGAATGTGATTAATCTGACTATACACGCTTCCATGCATTGGCAGTCCACGTTGCATGTATGCTCCTGGCACCACTGCCGTCGCCGTTGTGCATTCATTCGGTTCACCAGAGGTTTTGCAATAGCAGCTCTGCCGTCGCCGCTGTGCATTCATTCGGTTCACCAGAGGTTTTGCAATAGCAGCTCTGCTGTCGCCGTTGTGCATTCATTCGGTTCACCAGAGGTTTTGCAATAGCAGCTCTGCCATCAATATCTTGTTTTTGCAGTTCTCTACTATGGTCTGGAGATGCGCATTGAGCTCCGAAGTAATTTTCGGCGCCGTGGTCTTCTTATTACGGGTAACAATCCCCCTTTAATGTTTGTTCTCCTGTCCCTATCAGTCAGGTTTTTTTCCGGCAGCTCCTGTGTTTGGCAGACAAGGTTTTGCCACAAACACGGTATGCTGATGACACAATAGCACTCGATACCCCCACTATCCTGCCGACTGTTGCCACGGAGGTAACAACTAGCCGGCCACCAACAATTAGCCCTCTTTCGAAGTCCGTTATGTCACTCATATCGGCATCACCCTGTAAAAAAATTGGCAACAAGACACTTTAAATGCCCTTAAACAGGACCTTGAGGTTCTAAACAAAGCTATTACAACTAAAATGCGGCGGATACCTTTGCTTATTGCAAAGTACGCAGCCGCATTAAAAGTAATATCTCTGAGTGTGGTGTTCATATTATTCTGTCCAAAACCTGCATTTAGTGTTGGAGTTAATCAAGTTGTCTGTTTATTAATTTACCTTAATTCGACTAAGTGCTTACTGTGTGAATAGTAAAGAACGCTACAAAGTGATCGTCACGGTGGTCGAATCGGATTGGGTTTTCAAGAGTCTTCTGATTTTTCTTTTCTTGTCAAAACCAAATTTTTCAAAGGAAAATAATTACGTGTTACAACACCCTGTTCTGAGAGTGATTTGATGCTACACTCAATAATGAACGGACTTTTGAAATTCGTTCATTGTTGCTAAAAATTTATTCAGGACTAAATTCATTTTCAACAGTTCTCTTTCATACAGGACCTAACAGATTTTTTTTTCCATGAGGGAAATTAACGAGATATTTACACTGCAAAAGCGCGTGCTTTTACGGATTGCGAGATAAAATTCCAGCTTGGCTTGGTCGCCCCAATCCGTTCGTGGTTGCTACGATAAAGTGAATCAGTCAAAGCCTTCAATATGGCAACTACCACTGTGCGCGAGCGTCATTTCTACCAGGGCTTCGGCTTAACAGTGTAATTCGATCTCCGTATACGAGATCCTCTAAGAACTATCCTTGTAAAGTCACATACTTTTACTCAAACTTTCCTCAGTAGAGGAGCAGCTAGAGATGAAATATTTAGCATCCCAGCGAGAGCTTCCAACAAAGGGAACATTTTCTCCTTGACATTGATGATTTAACGAGGTCTGTTCAAGAAAGACGTGCGCGCTTTTTTTTTTTTTAGTAGTATAGCTACGTATTGGAACCATAACATTATCAAAGCATAAACCCGACTCCCGAGTGAATGAGCCTTTCCGAGCCGTTGCGATGCACGTGACCTTGAGTAGTACGATGCGAAGAAACGTCTGTTTGCACCCGCCTTTCAATCGAGTCATGAATATCACTGTGGAACAACGTGCAGCTTTGAAGTTTTGTGTTCGTTTAGGGAAATCGAATTCGGAAGCGTACGAAACGTTGGTGGAGGCATACGGTGAGAGTGTGATGCCACATCGTACAGCACAGTGCTGGTTAAAAGAACTTCGCGAAGGACGCGAATCGTTTCAGAAACAAGGTGGAACTGGGGTGTCGCCAACAGTCATTACTGATAAGATGGTATGCACTGCATCCGTGATTATTAGTGAGACAAATGGCAGAACATTCACAGATTTTAGTCGGAAGTGCTCTTACTATACTCAGTGAGAAATTATTGTACACGTCACACAAGTCAGTGCAAGATGAATTCCTTGGTTACTGACGCCTGAAAAGTGCGTGTTTAGATGTGTGAATTTTTGAAGCTAGAAATTGCTTCAAACGAGGACTACCTGAAGTCAGTGGTTACATGACAAAACTTTTCTTTATCACTATGATCCAGAGGGCAAACATCAGAACACTGTATGGAAAATTTCGTCATCTCCAAAGGCCAAAAAAGGAAGATCTGAAAAGTCTGGGTGTCGCCAACAGCCATTACTGATAAGATGGTATGCACTGCATCCATAATTATTAGTGATACAAATGGCAGAACATTCACAGACACTCAAAAAGAACTTGTGAGGACTTAGGTTTACATGTCAACAGTAGAGGTAGTCAAAGCTTCAAAGGCGGCTCTGAAAGGGATGCAGAAAGATTGCTTCCACCACGTCTTAGAGGAGTGGCAGTGACATTTGGACAGGTGCATTGCTTCCAGAGGAGATTACTTTGAAAAGAACCATTGCCATATGTAGTTCAGGTTTCGTACACACATGTTCATAAATTTACGCGCAGGTCTTTCTTGGACGGGGGTCGCATATAAAATTGCATTCTTCCTGAGAAAAATCTGAGCAGTCGTACATTACGATTATTTATAACATTCCCTGTGAAAGTGGATTCTTTTTTGTAGCAAATGTATGGGTTCACCAGGAAAAAGGAAACGGAGGATTCGTCGTCGTTCGTCATTAAATAGCCATCGAGCACAGAACAGTAAAAATTAAGAAAACAGAAATCAGGTAATGAGGTGCATGTCAAAGTCCTAAAGACACAAGGAAGGATGAAGATGCATAGAACGACGTATGACCAAATGCTATAACAGGAATCTGATTTGTGCTGTAAACAATTGTTTGACTGCATTTACGTTAATTTTAACAAAGCTAGGTCACATTAAAACCATCCTAAACAAAATGAATAAAATATCTAACTCCCTGCTTCGAAGTTTGTAGTGATTGTTTGTTATTTCAAAAACCAAACCACTTATGTTTCTCAAAAAACACAGCATATTATTTCATTACACTGTAAAATGCACGATATCAGACATCAACAGGTTAACATAAAGCTTTCATAAAATATAGACCTGTACAAAGTTATAAAATAAGAGCACTTGGAATGTTTGGCATCTAGTTTGAAAAATATAACGAGTGATATTTACAGATCGTTTTAAATTACTGTAACAGCCTTAAATATTTGGTTTCTTCCATTAACGACGAAAGGATGGAGTTCATATCATTTATTACCATGTTATTTGTTGATAATGCAGAAGCCTGCAGTACCGGCTGCACTTGGTTGTCACCCTGTATGTTATTGCTTTCATGATTCAGACTTTGAGCCAGTGAGTGAGGAGTTCTTCCTCTAGAAACGGGCGAATTTTCGCTGCCAGGAACGAGTTGCTGCCCGAGCTGTTCTTTAGGAGAAGCTGCGACTTTCGGAGACAGTACACTTTTCTGTTGGTTGTTCATAGCTGAAATTTGAGAACTGCCTGGAGGAGGTCCGCAGTGGGATGTCCTGGAATGTGTGGGGGCAGATGTGCCAGTTGACCTCGACGAACAACGCTGATTCTGCTGAACGCATTCGTTCTGCGCCGGCGCACACCAGCCGTTTGAGTGAAGAGAAGTGTTTCTTGATTGGCACTGTGGGTGGGAGTACTGGCATCTTAAACAGTTGGCGCATGGTTGATACTGCTGATGGAAGTGTTGCTGGTGGTTCGATGTCACCTGTGCCTGGAGATTGGAGTGCTGAATCAAATAATTCGATTGGTAATTTCGATTAGCAGTGTCATGACACGAAGGAGCTTTCCCACCATTTTGAGTAGGAGGCTGATGATAATGGTGATGGTGTGGATTTAACGAGTGCATGTTTGAGTGATTACAGAAAGAAGCTCCTGCTGCTGAATGCGGAATCCAAGAGTTAGTGTAACAGTGGCTGAGCTGTGCATTCTGTGGCTGAACTTGTAAATTGTTGGTCATAAATGGGTGGTGCATATTATGGTAGGGTGGAGGGCTCGCAAAGTGTTGCTGCCCACAAAAGAAATTGGAATTCGGGAAGCTATGAGATGTACAAACCTGTGTCTGTGGAATGCTTGTATGAGTTTGTGCCCCTTGTTGGTTCCAAGTTCTTTGTGAACACTTATGAACAGATGATTGACTAGCAATTTGCGCGCAGGATTGAGACGGGTTTTCCACTTTAAATCCATTGACCGGAATGGCTTGATAAGGTGGTGGAGAAGGAATGAATGAGTGAGCAGGTGGTGTCTGCCTGTATCCGTTGCTGTTCACTGTATGATTTTGATTGTTGCTGCAATCGAAACTGCTGGCATAGGAATTTGAGTTTTGTAATGATGGGTTGTTCACCGAACTTGCATTGCAGCAGTTATTCTGAAATGCAGGGGTTTCACTTGGATCTTGCTTACAACCAATGCACTGCAGTACTTGGGGACTGTTTTGAGGAATGTTCTGCGCAGGCTTCGTTTCCGTTCCAGCCACTTCGTTTAAGTAAGTTACCATTTCATCTGGAAGAATTAAATCCTTATTATCTTCTAAAGAAAGCTCAGAGGCACACTTCTCCAGGTTCATCTGTTGGTGACTGCCACAACTGTTAGTGCAACTGTGAGGTTGCTCCATTGGGGAAAGTTGTGACTGTCCATTCATCAAATTAATTGGACACAACTGGCTGTCACCAGAGCAAGCATTAATACTTGAAGCAGTGTTCTGAATCTTGGATGGGGTTTGTCTGTTCGATTGGGAGTATACGGAAGACGTACCCACTGAAGATTTTTCGTGCTTTTCCAAGCAGCAGACTGAAACGGGAGAGAGTTTATCGACATGGTGACCGTTCTTGAGGTTTTGTAGAGCAGCAGTTTCAGAATGGAGAGACTGCAAATGCGAAGTGTTACTAGTGGAAAGTGCTGAAACGGCGCTGACATCACTAGAACGTCGAGATCCCCAAAGCGACAAGGGATCGCACGATGACTGAGTACCATTCATGCTGGAAGTTGTTTTGGAGCTGTTTTGGGTGGTCACTTGACTGGTAGTACTGGCTTCTGAAGTCATGCTGCCATAAAACGTACTAACAGAACTAGTGCTGTTCTGACGTCTTCTGAGTATTTGGCTGTCCACAACAGTTTGCTGCGTAGAATGACAACCTAAAATAATAAACTTCGTTAATTATCTGTATGTTGGAATAAAACTTATACAGTGAATATATATATCAAATACGTGCAGATAATGTAAATGGATCATTTCATCTCTCTGTCCACGTTATTTTATAAACAACGCATAGCAACTGAAAAATTGTGTTCCGACACTGCTGTGATCGAACCACAGATCTCTCGATTAACTAGTCGAGTACGAACGCACTTTTATAAAATAACGTGGACAGAGCGATGACATCATCCATTTAAAACTTATACAGCCCAAGAGAAAAGAAAAACAAAAAAAAACAATTATATCCTTGATCCTAGAGAAAATAAATAAAAACTACAGCATCTAATGAAAAACAACGAGAAAGTATAGGTCATTCTTCGAAAGAAGAAACATGTGTGTGTTCCATTTGATTTCTTCTGCTCCTAGAGATGAAAGCCCATTCTTGTTCTCTAAGACAGATACAGACACTTTCCATTCGCGTGCTGGCCGGCAGGGGTGGAAGAGGAAGAGGTTAGGATAATCTGATTTTTGCTCCGGGAATCTAGAGTTTCGTAGGGGACGGACGTGCAGTTGATAGTCTTGTAAGAAATGTTTCACCTTCTTGAGTGTCAGCAGCGGATCCAGCTGTGGGCGACTGGGGCGATCACCTCTCCCTAAAGCAGATTGGTTTCCTTTAAAATGACCAGTGCACCTAAATAATGAATGAATTCATTTTTGCAAAATTATACTAATCAATCCACAGGTTTTCGTAAAAGTTTTCAATTCAACTAAAATTTGCTGTAAATTTTGAGATAAAATGTTCTGTTCTAGCTTCAACAGAAAAAGAAAAACTATAGGTTCAGAAAGATGACAGCGGAAGTGAAAACAGATTTTGACTGATCATGAAAAGCAATGGGTGAGCTTTGTCCTGTTTTTTTTTTTTTTTTTTTGGTATTGTCTGGTATCATTAGTAATTGGGAGCAGGGACAGACACCGTGTGGGGTAGACTTTGAAGTGTGCGTATGACAGAGAAAGATGAGAATGGTAGTGCAAAGAGATTTTGACTGATCATGAAAAGCAATGGGTGAGCTTTGTTCTCTTTTTTTTTTTAGTATTGTCTGGTATCATTAGTAATTGGGAGCAGGGACAGACATCGTGTGGTGTAGTATTGTCTGGTATCATTTGTAATTGGGAGCAGGGACAGACACCGTGTGGGGTAGACTTTAAAGTGTGCGTAAGACAGAGAAAGATGAGAACGGTAGTGCAAAGAGATTTTGACTGATCATGAAACGCAATGGGTGAGCTTTGTTCTCTTTTTTTTTTTTGGTATTGTCTGGTATCATTAGGGAGCAGGGACAGACACCGTGTGGGGTAGACTTTGAAGTGTGCGTATGGCAGAGAAAGATGAGAACGGTAGTGCAAAGAGATTTTGACTGATCATGAAAAGCAATGGGTGAGCTTTGTTCTCTTTTTTTTTTAGTATTGTCTGGTATCATTAGTAATTGGGAGCAGGGACAGACATCGTGTGGTGTAGTATTGTCTGGTATCATTTGTAATTGGGAGCAGGGACAGACACCGTGTGGGGTAGACTTTAAAGTGTGCGTAAGACAGAGAAAGATGAGAACGGTGGTGCAAAGAGCTTTTGACTGATCATGAAAAGCAATGGGTGAGCTTTGTTCTCTTTTTTTTAGTCTTGTCTGATATCATTGGTAATTGGGAGCAGGGACAGACATCGTGTGGGGTAGACTTTGAAATGTGCGTGAGACAGAGAAAGATGAGAGTGGAAGTGCAAAGAGATTTTGACTGATAATGAAAAGCAATGGGTGAGCTTTGTTCTCTTTTTTTTTTAGTATTGTCTGATATCATTGGTAATTGGGAGCAGGGACAGACATCGTGTGGGGTAGACTTTGAAATGTGCGTGAGACAGAGAAAGGTGAGAGTGGAAGTGCAAAGAGATTTTGAGTAATCATGAAAAGCAATGGGTGAGCTTTGTTCTCTTTTTTTTTTCGGTATTGTCTGGTATCATTAGTAATTGGGAGCAGGGACAGACACCGTGTGGGGTAGACTTTGAAGTGTGCGTATGACAAAGAAAGATGAGAACGGTAGTGCAAAGAGATTTTGACTGATCATGAAAAGCAATGGGTGAGCTTTGTTCTCCTTTTTTTAGTATTGTCTGGTATCATTAGTAATTGGGAGCAGGGACAGACATCGTGTGGTGTAGTATTGCCTGGTATCATTAGTAATTGGGAGCAGGGACAGACACCGTGTGGGGTAGACTTTGAAGTGTGCGTGAGACAGAGAAAGATGAGAGCGGAAGTGAAAAGAGATTCTGACTGATCATGAAAAGCAATGGGTGAGCTTTGTCCTCTTTTTTTCAGTATTGCCTGGTATCATTAGTAATTGGGAGCAGGGACAGACATCGTGTGGTGTAGTATTGTCTGGTATCATTTGTAATTGGGAGCAGGGACAGACACCATGTGGGTAGACTTTGAAATGTGCGTGAGACAGAGAAAGATGAGAGTGGAAGTGCAAAGAGATTTTGACTGATCATGAAAAAGTAATGGGTGAGCTTTGTCCTCTTTTTTTAGTATTGCCTGGTATCATTAGTAATTGGGAGCAGGGACAGACACCGTGTGGGGTAGACTTTGAAGTGTGCGTAAGACAGAGAAAGATGAGAACGGTAGTGAAAAGAGATTCTGACTGATCATGAAAAGCAATGGGTGAGCTTTGTCCTCTTTTTTTTAGTATTGCCTGGTATCATTAGTAATTGGGAGCAGGGACAGACACCGTGTGGGGTAGACTTTGAAGTGTGCGTGAGACAGAGAAAGATGAGAACGGTAGTGCAAAGAGATTTTGACTGATCATGAAAAAGCAATGGGTGAGCTTTGTCCTCTTTTTTTAGTATTGCCTGGTATCATTAGTAATTGGGAGCAGGGACAGACACCGTGTGGGGTAGACTTTGAAGTGTGCGTAAGGCAGAGAAAGATGAGAACGGTAGTGCAAAGAGATATCTGACTGATCATGAAAAAGCAATGGGTGAGCTTTGTCCTCTTTTTTTAGTATTGCCTGGTATCATTAGTAATTGGGAGCAGGGACAGACACCGTGTGGGGTAGACTTTGAAGTGTGCGTGAGACAGAGAAAGATGAGAGCGGAAGTGAAAAGAGATTCTGACTGATCATGAAAAGCAATGGGTGAGCTTTGTCCTCTTTTTTTTAGTATTGCCAGGTATCATTAGTAATTGGGAGCAGGAACAGACACCGTGTGGGGTAGACTTTGAAGTGTGCGTAAGACAGAGAAATATGAGAACGGTAGTGCAAAGAGATTTTGACTGATCATGAAAAGCAATGGGTGAGCTTTGTCCTCTTTTTTTTAGTATTGCCAGGTATCATTAGTAATTGGGAGCAGGGACAGACACCGTGTGGGGTAGACTTTGAAGTGTGCGTAAGACAGAGAAATATGAGAACGGTAGTGCAAAGAGATTTTGACTGATCATGAAAAGCAATGGGTGAGCTTTGTTCTGTTTTTTTAGTATTATCTGGCATTATTAGGAGCAGGGAAAGTCGCCGTAAGGGGTAGACTTTGAAGTGTGTATGAGATAGTGTGGGTGATAGAGCAAAGTACGAACCTCGATTGGGCCATAAAAATCTAGTAACAAATTACCAAGCAGGAAATTTTTCTATTAAAGTAACCCATCCGAATAAAAGGGATCATACTTTTTATTTCAAAGAATTTTATCCAGATGTGAGATTTAAAAAGAGGAATCAAGCTGGTTTCTTCGAAAAGCGAGCGATTGAACACCATGAAAATAGTGCCGATTTTTCAGTTCTCATTCGCAGTTTGTGATTTTAAAGTTTAGAATAATTTTTAATGGAAAATTTTAAAAGGCCTTACCATGCCAGGAAGGGGCTGCGCTACACCTTTATAGCGCGATGTGTCCTCCAGAAAGTCTCTCTTTTTTCAGACTGATCTTAAAGATCCGCTACTGTTGAGTGTATGTATGTATCACTGTCTAAAGTTTTACTTTCCCGTTGCTTCAACTGATCGCTGAGCACCCAGTGATATCTATGGCTTTTCATTTTATCCCTCCGTTATATTAGGTGTGCAACTTAATTCTCGGCCACAGGCACACGTTGACAGAAAATTATAGCAAATCGAATATGTACCTAATCAGGGAAATAATCCCCATCGTGTTGGATATATTTGAGCCATCGGTCAGGGAGCTGCCGAAAGCCACTGCGAAAAAAAGAGGGCTGTTTCGAGTTGATAAAGTCATCAATACTTGTGTGGACTCCTCGACAGAAGTAAAGTGCGTATCATTCAGGTGATGTTGCAGTTAGCGAAAGAGGTGATAATCCGACCGGGCGAAGTCTGTAGAATATGCCGGATGGGACAAAATCTCCCATCCCAGGTCGGTGATCATGTTTAAAGTCGTTTTCGCGGTGTGAGGACGCGCGTTATCATGAAGCAACAGGACCGACCTTCTGCCCTTGCCAGCGTATGGCCTTTTCGCCTCCATTGCGTCACTCACACGAATGAGTTTCTGACAATAACGCTCAGCATTGAGCGTTTCACCAGGTTTGAGCAACTCATAGTGTACGACTCCGCGCTGATCTCACCATATGCACAGCAACAACTTCCTGGCATGGATATTCGGTTTGGCGGTACTGGTGGTAGATAAACCCACGATTTGCGCCGCTTAGGATAATCGTAGAGGATCCACTTCTCATCACACGTCAAAATCTTGTGGAGGAAATCCTTCTTCTTGAATCTGGAGAGCAAGGACACAGCAACATCGTAGCGCCTAGACTTGTTCGCAGCTGTGAGTTGGTAGGGCACCTAACGGCCCTCCTTGTGAATCCGTCTAGGCTTGGGCACGCGCTTTGCAATGGCTTGCTGTGTTACTCCGAGTTTCTGGGCAAGCTTTGACTGTGTGCGACATGGATCCGCGTCCAACAGTTTTTCCAGTTCCTCATCGTCAACTTTCTGTGGCGGTCCCGAACGTTCTGCATCACGGAGATAGAAATTTCCCTGCTTAAACCGCTGGAACCACTTCTTACACGTAATGTAGGACACAGCAGCCTCACCTAAAGCAGCACAAATCATTTGCTGGGCTCCCGCGGCACTTTTTTTCAGCTGAAACGCAGACAGGAGGCAGTGCCTCAAATGTTTCTTCTCGAACAACATTGCTTTCACCGTCAACTTTCGTCCCTTCTGTCACTACAACAGTGAGAGGTTACGGTTGTCTGGAAAGCTGAATGGATGGCGCTGCAATCAGCCACTATCGCACACAGCTATTTGCATTTGCCGACGTTCTATGATCGCTTGCGGTTAGGGGCCGAGCATTAAGTTGCACATCTAATACTATGATATGTTATCAATGTGGAAACAATTTTTTTCTTTTCAAAATCGGAAAGAAAGATCATAAATGACAGAGAAAAGCAGCGAGCCGTAATTGAATTCCTGGAAAAAGAGGGATGTGAGGCTCCAGAAATCCACAGAAGACACCTGGCAGTGTATGGAGCTGCCACAATCGATATCAGTAATGTCCGAAGATGGATGAAGAGGTTTCGAGAGGGAGAAAGTTCAGTGTCGGACAAACAACGGAGTGGAAGACCCGCAACTGCAGTGACAGATGCCAACAGGCAATGAGTGAAAGACCTCATCACAGCTGATTGTTGTGTCACCATCCAAGAATTGCAACAACAAACAGTGCTCATTATGTGCACACATTGAAGCAGCTTAAGAAAGCTATCAAAAGGAAAAGACGTGACATTCCACTTCATAATGTTGTTTTACACGTACCCACACCTCACTGGAGACTTCGCAGGGTATTGTAAAAATGGGATGGATGGTGATGCCCCAACTACAGTCTTGATTTGGCTCCCTCAGACTTTTTCCTGTTTGGCCCTTTGAAGAACACCCTTCCTGGGGAACGTTTCGACAATGTGATGGACGTTAAACTGGCTGTGAACTCATGGGTGAAGCGACAGCCTCAGGAATTTTTCCAATATGGATTTTACCATTCGGTTCAAAGATGGCGGAAATGTATAGAATGTGATGGACAATACTTTGAATAGGCTAGCATTATTATAAATATGTCCAAGTGTTTTGCCACCAAGTTTCACGTTTTTGCTGCTGCAAATAAGATTCTTATGAAGGACAAGGCATTACCTTCAGGATGTACATATGTCAAACTAATTCCCAACTCACATAATCAACATCGTTCCACAAGCTTTAACATCGTTATAGTCACGAAATAGAAAACTTTCTTGAAATAAAAAACAAACGCTCCTTTGCTTATTCTCAAAAGCAAAAATTCGACGTCTCTTCTGGAAATCGGTCACTTCACCCTTGTATCAGCGAACGGCTCTCTTCTTCTTGGAGACAAATTAATTTTTGTAAACACATGGATGTTATCTCCTTGGTTACAAAATCCTTATGTCGGAGAAGGGTTTTCTTCAGGACGACAAAATTCTTATGTCAGCGAACCGTTCTCTTCTTATTTGCGACAAAATTCAGACACGACAAAGTAGGATAACGAAATATGCAATGAAATTATATAAATAGTATTATCTTGTAGACAAATGCAGAGCTATAAAACGGTAAATTACAGTAATTTTGTCACTTAAGCAAGGTACTGATTTCTTTTAGAACTGTTATACCATATTCTTACCATGTAATACATGACGACTTACTTTGATTATTGCTAGGAGTAGACAAATTAATATAAGTCTTCTTCGTGCTGGCATCATTCACGCGTGCTTCAGCATTGTTTGTTTGAGAACAGCTGTGCCTTTGAAAAACTAGGGGAGAAAATATTCAGTTTAAAACACAAGTATTCGATGTAACAAAAAGAAAAAAAGGCATTTTAGAAGTTTTTCACAGAATTTATTCATTTACATAGTTTTTAACACACGTGAAAACACAAATTTGTCGGTGAGCGAACCTGCTACGTCTCCTTGCTCCGGAGCCAGTTGTTCTAACAGACTAAACTGCACCGGTATAATGTATTGCTACAGATTTGTCGTCTTGACACGTGCTTTCACCTCTATAGTACGTCACATCATTTCCTTCCTAATTTTTTTTTCTTTTCTTTTTTTTTTTTTTTTTTGAAGCGAAGGAGGAATTTTTTTCTTAATTCTAAAAAGGTGTGTTGAACAAACATCACGCATGTTCGAAGAACCCAACGGCCAGTGGATCCATCACACACAATCGGGAGCCAAGACACACAAATTTATTTACACCAAAAAATATTCTGGTATTCAAACACGCATTGATTTCCCTAATGCGTGTTTGAACACAAGAGTACTTTCCAGACATGTTGCTGGCATTGTCAAAGCTTTGGTTTCTGACATTCATAATATCCAGGCCAGCCTCCTGTAGAAAAGATATCATGGCATTTGTAATGTTTTCTGCAGTTTGTCCATGGAATGGAATAAATGTCAAAAACCGTTCTTTTGCTTCACAATCTTTGTTGACATACCTTATGATAAAAGCCAGTTGATCTATATGTGTAATGTCTGGAGTAAAGTCAACAATGACAGAAAAATATTTTGACATTTTTATTTCATCAGTGACGGCATTAAAAACACATACAGCCATTAATTCAACAAATTCATCCACACATGTTGAAGATAAGTAACTGGTGTTACCACTTCCTGGATTCCCAAATTTTTCCAAGTGTTGAGCTAAGAATGGATCAAATTCTGCAATTAATTCTAAGCAGCCCAGGAAATTTCTATTCTGAACTGATCCTATTGTTTCATCATCAACATACATTGGCAACCCACGAACTGAGAGATACTTAACTGTTGCAACAACTCTATGCAAAACATCTTGCCAGTACTTGGATTCATTCCGATACTGCATAACTATCTGACAGTCAATGCGTGCAGAAGCATTCATGCGTGATGAATAGTTACATACTGCTTGCCTGTGTATGTGTGAATTTTCATGCTCTGTAAGACGTTCACTTGCATGCTTCCAGGCAGAAAAACCTGTGGATCCTAATGCTGTAGTGCTCCTAGCATACAATTTGCATATCGAGCAGAATAGTAAACAAGTTGATGAGAATAAAAGAAGCCAGTCGCGTTTTACCTTCTCATTATTTATTTCTTTATTCTGAAAAAATTGCCTTCTGTTAGGAAACGTTTTTTACCACAGATATCCTTCCCTGTGAATGCCAGCAACTTCAAATCTTGGACTGGTGGATTGTTCAAAAAGTATTCGCGCATTTCTTCTGTAATTTCTCCCCATAAGGCAGGATCCACTACATTCATTGTGGAACTTGTGCTCTCTTCATTAGATGAATTCAAAAGATTTCCCAAATTAGGAGCATCTGTGATGTTAGATGATTCTGAAGTCAGATTACTGGCTTCCAAAGACAAATTGCACTCAAGAGACTCACCAGTAGTAAAATTAGAGGAATGTGTAGGAATTTTGGAACCAAGTGAAATATCCAATTTTTTAATGGCAAAACGTTCAATGCTACCATGCTGCAGGTCATCATCCTTCAGTTTCAATTGTTTGGCTTTCCGTTTAGCACTGCCGGATAAATATGTTCGTTTTGACATAATTTAACTGTTAAATATTTCAACTTAAATATATTGTTACAACTAACTAAATTTGATTATATATAAAATTAACATATATCCAACATTCCATCAGACTACAAGAAACGCAATGCAAAATACAACCAGCCGCCCCGGTGGCGCAGTGGTCTAAGCGATGGCCTCTGATCATTCGCCCGAACGGGGTCCGGGTTCGAATCCCGGTGAGGCATGGATGTTGTGTTTGTCTTACGGCACTGGCCCTCTCCCTTCCCTGGAACCAGTGACCCTAAATTAGGGACGGGCGACTGCTTATAGCCCATTGAGTTGCTCACGGTGGTCGTTAAACCTCCAATCAAAAAAAAAAAAAAAAATACAACCAAGCCATCGCGTTCGCGGTCACAGTTAGGACAACGACAAGCCGTGTGCAGGAAGTTGAAGGATCAGTTGAGTTTAGGTGCGCTCGGAGAATAAAGAAAAGGTCACGTGAATCAATGGAAGCAATCCTCGTTCTCAATGGCCACTTGAAGGTTATTAAACCATTGAAACTCATTAATGGCCTCGTGTTTACGTGAAACTCGAAATTCAAACTCACTGCATGCAAGTAACACATTTATAAACACATGACTCGTGAGCATGCAAAAGTAAAAAAATAAATTTTAAATATACACACACAAAATTCCCATTAACTAAGTACACATTTAATTCAAATTTGGGGACCCCAAAATCGGGGGCCCTGGACATGTGCCCCGTGTGTCCTCCCGTGAATCAGGGCCTGGGTAGGAATGTGCGAGTGACTGAGATAATCCAACTCTTCTTTTTTCTGTGCGAACCGTTTCCCAAAGCAATGGCCCATTCCCCTCTACCAGCTGATTCATGTTGTCATGGAAACACTAGCAGGCGATTGTACGGAAGGTTTTCGTATCAAAACTGCCAAGACTCTGGAAGAGCAGCTTGCGTTATGCTGTTGGGTTTCGCTCTCCAGACTGAGTCAAATAAGCGAATCCGCACGCGTTTTTTTTTTGTTTTTTTTCGCACCGAAAGCATCGACATATTTTAATACCGTTGATAATTGACTTTTATTTGTGTATATTTAATTCAGTTTTATTTGTACATTCTCTGGGCTTCGCAGCTAGCCTCGAATATACGCCACTGGGGAAGATGCACTCCCTTAGAGAAGAAAATCTCTTTTCCAATAAATATCCAAAAAATTCCCTGGAATTCCCTCATTTTAATCAAAAATTCCCTTTTTCCCTAACAGGCTTTTCTGCTCATTGGAATTCCCTGGTTTTAGAGACTTTCCCTCTACCTACCATCACTGCCTCATCCTACTTTTGGACCTGGACCCATCTCCGGCGAACGATTGGGAGCCAACACCTCATACCATTCGGCAACCTAAGCGACTTTTTGTTTTCCTCCATACTTTTCTTAATAACTGTTCCGCTTCTCAACATATCGGAAATTTTTCTGTTGCATTGAATTCAGCATAAAATTATAATTTATACATAAAAGAATTTCTTTATACAAAAGTATACAAAAGTACTACATTCAACATTTACAATTTCAAAGGCGTATATCAATTTTGATTTTTAGTAATCTATGGCTGATGTAAATAGATGCAGTGGCTTAGCGTAGCCCCTTCAGGGGACGCAGCCTCATGTGGCTCTTCCATTTTAGGGGCCTTTTTGTACATGTTTTTTTTTTTTCGTCAAAATTTTAAAACATTTTTTTCCAATCTTAACATGAAAATAACAATTTTGTTTGTATACAAACCGCACATATATATATATTTTTTTAATTTTGTTCATGTAACTAGGCTATGTATAGAGATAGGCGTTTTCGTTGTTTCCTTGGTTTAACTGTAAAGGTAGGATTTGCCATCACAGCTGTGCAAAACCAGGATCGAATGTGTCATCAAACTCTAATAAATAACATATGGACTACATACTACTGCCGAGAAGAAGCGTTACACACAGATATTTGTGTTGCCTTGAGAACCATGTGGACGAAGAGCAAAAAGAAGATGTGGGTATGCGACGGGGGCTGGAGATTGCAAAGTAGGACCAGATACTTTTGATTGTGAGTGCTAAAAGGATTCATACGCCTGGGTCTACTATCCATCCAGTAACGAACGTCTTTTTTTTTTTTTTAATTATACATGAGGGCCTTAAAGATATCTTGTGGGACGGCCCTAAAATTCACTGAACAGATGGAAACATTTTACTCAATAAGTTCTAATTAGAATATACTAATTGTTACCAAAATACATTCTTAGTTACTCTTAAAGTAATCAGGGTTATGCTCAGCATGCCATGATTTCTGTGAGGGTATGCTTGAGCAACTGAGCATGCCCCGTAGTCGGCGCCTGTGACTTAAATATGTAAACTATAAATAGACAAAGTCATCGATCGCTCTTTCCGTGTTTTTCTTTAATTAGCACAGAGCAACCAAAACGTTGTAATTCGACACCACTGGGATCGAATCCCAGACCTCTCAATAACTATCCGAGTGCGTTCGCCTTACTCTACGGTGCCTACAATCCACGGCGCTATGTGTGTTTATGCGAATACACTCGGCTAGTTATGGAGAGATCTGGGATTCGATCCCAGCGGTGTCGAAATACAAATTTTCGGTTGCTGTGTGTTAAAGAAAAACATGGAAAGAGCGATGATTTTATTTATTTACATTGTCTCCACTGTGACGTACCTGCCAGCAGGACGCACACGACATAAAGGCAGATAGGAATCAGAATAAACGTCTGCGTAGCTCAGTTGGTAGAGCGACTTGTTCCGGAATAAGCGGCCTCGGGTTCGAATCCCGGCGTAGACCAAAAATGACGGAGAAAATTTACTTCGTTATAATGGCGCCCGAACTATCCGGATGACCCCGCCGTTCAAAATCTCGCATTGGTGTGATGTTATTTCCACACCGCGAGACAGGAAAAATCAGAGAATCCCTTCTCCAGCGCTTCGAAAAATAAAAAAATGTGTGATGTTGCATTCCACACAGCAGATTGACTGGGAGTTCTCAAGTGCACGTTCTACAGTGGATGGCTGCCTGCAACGATTCATGGTCACGGCTGACCCGTGGGCCATGCCCCCGGCCCTCTTTCGGGGGGGGGGGGGAGATGTGACGTACCTGCCAGCAGGACGCACACGACATAAAGGCAGATAGGAATCAGAATAAACGTCTGCGTAGCTCAGTTGGTAGAGCGACTTGTTCCGGAATAAGCGGCCTCGGGTTCGAATCCCGGCGTAGACCAAAAATGACGGAGAAAATTTACTTCGTTATACCACGTATTTGGAAGATTTTTATGTAAACTATACCATTAAAGAGAAACTTTGTCCATTATGTTTAGAATTTGATCATACTTACATCCCTTTGCCGAAGAAAATTTTGGCAACCAGGATCCTTTCGTTTTTGTAGTAGACTGAAGAGCATTCTTTTTTGATTTGAAGAAACCCCTTGAACCTCCATTACCGGTTGATGTAACTGCACACATCACTGCAGCTAGGTGTTCGTCATTCTGTAAATGGAGAAAAGTTGTTAGTACACGTATCATTCTGCGATTTATTTTGTGAAACAATTTAAAAGCATTTATTCAGATTTCTTAAAAAATTAAAAAGAAAATAACCAATATGTAATGCTGTCGTTTCCAAAATGTAATCTTTGAACTTCTGGGTGCATGGTCTAAAGTTGTCATGAAGAGGGAATGTGTGCAGACATTAAAAAGAAAAGTCTCTTGTAGCCTCTCGAATTACATCATATATTCTTTATCTGTTCGATTCGCCTAACAGGGAAATGATTTCAGTATATATTCAGATTGAGATGATGGGTCTTCACTGCAGATACAGACGACTGAGAAAGTGATTTTGGGAGGCGACTTAGGTAGCGGTGTCATGCGGATATATTTGGGTATCACTTTTATTATGAAACAGTGACTAGAATTATACAACTAGGAAAAGCGGTGCGCATTTTGTTTTCATTAAACGCATTTCAAAGTGAACTTCCTAATTGAGTACACCCGCTGCCCTCTTCCGAAACGCATGATTACAGGACATAAATGCGCTCACCCACCGAGAAATGGAGAAAAGGGGCAGGCCTTCGTTCTGCATACTGTATGGGCAGTGGCGTACAGGAAAATCAGTTTGTCGATGATTTTCTGCAGAGCGACGATATTCAACGTATGGACTGGCCAGCCAAATGTCCGAACCTGAACCCCATAGAGTATGCCTGGGATGCTCTGGGGCAAAACATTTTTGTTGGCTCTCTGGTCCTTTTAATTGATGATAACGGTCATCTAAAAAGGCCTCAGTTTGTCGATGATTTCCTGCAGAGCGACGATATTCGACGTATGGACTGGCCAGCCAGATGTCTGAACCTAAACCCCATAGAGTATGCCTGGGATGCTCTGGGTCAAAAAAATTTCGAGGGCTGTTGGGTTTCTGTTCCTTTTAATGGATTATAACGCTCGTCTGAAAAGGCCTCAATTTGTCGATGATTTCCTGCAGAACGAGGATATTCGGCGTATGGACTGGCCAGCCAGATGTCCGAACCTGAACCCCATAGAGTATGCCTGGGATTCTCTGAGACAAAATTTTTCGGGGGCTGTTGGCTCTCTGGTCCTTTTAATTGATGATAACGGTCATCTGAAAAGGCCTCAGTTTGTCGATGATTTCCTTCAGAGCGAGGATATTCGGCGTATGGACTGGTCAGCCAGATGTCCGAACCTGAACCCTATAGAGTATGCCTGAGATGCTCTGGGGCAAAAATGGGGGGGCTGTTGGCTCTTTGGTCCTTTTAATTGATGATAACGGTCATCTGAAAAGGCCTCAGTTTGTCGATGATTTTCTGCAGAGCAACGATATTCGACGTATGGACTGGCCAGCCAGATGTCCGAACCTGAACCCCATAGAGAATGTCTGGGATGCTCTGGGTCAAAAAATTTTTTCAGGGGCTGTTGGGTCTCTGTTCCGAATATCCTCGCTCTGCAGGAAATCATCGACAAACTGAGACCTTTTTACTTGCCTGAAAAGGCCTCAGTTTGCCAATGATTTCATGCAGAGGAAGGATATTCGGCGTATGGACTGGCCAGCCAGATTTCCGAACCTGAACCTTATAGAGCATACCTGGGATGCTCTGGGTCAACACGTAGCAGTGAGTTGTCTGTCCGTACGAAGTGATCACATTCCTTATTAAAACATGTTTACATGTTATGTTCACTCTTACGTCTCACCCTGGGAACATTTGCGGATGTGACCCTCTATACGCGAAATTTGTAGATATTTGTCTGTTGCAGTAAAATGTTTATTACTCTTATGATTGTGCGGGCGTTTTTACATGTCAGACGCCTCTATCTGCTGTTACGTGTTTTCCCTTTTATCCCTGCGAATGCCTTATGGACTTTAATTTTGAACACTAGTGTACATTGCCAAGTACTGTACAACGCCTTTGGTGGTGTAACTAAATAAATATTGCAGTTGTTATAAGAACTGTACTTAAGGAACGTTAAACCATATACAAAATCTATGTGCAAACAAAACCTTTACGTTTATCTTCACCTATTCACCACATTTAAAAGAAATGCAAACAAATATGCAAAATAAGTTTTTTCCAGCATATTCCATTTTTGAATTTGATGGAGAGAATGACAGCACAGTCATTTTTTTTTTTTTTTTTTTTGCATGAATTGCAAAAGAAAAAAAGGCGTAAAACTATAGGTGAACGACAAATTTTAAAAGAGTTTTTCCAAAAGCAACGGAATAATCCCTCATCTTGGCAAAATGGTTCAAACTTCTGAACTTCCATGTTCTTTAAATTTAATAAATAACTGTTGCCATATTTCTGTGCTTTAGATAGGTTACGCCAAGTTCATTTCGCATTGAGTGAATTCTTTCATTCTGTTTCCAATTTGTAATTCATCTGTATTTCATGAAGGTTCATTCAATAAAGTCGCTATTATATTTAGTACAACAAAAACATAAAATACAAAACATAAAAGTATCCTCCAAGAAATAATTTTAAAACATGTTGGTAAGATTTAAATGTTGAAGCACATCCTTCCATATTCGCCTTGCTTCTTATAGGAAATCATTCCAAACTCACACGATTCCACTTTGCATGAAGATTTATAAAAACGTATCTATCTTATTAGTGAACTGAAATTTTATTTATATAATAGTACCTACCTCAAAAACTTGTTCGTTTACTTCCCAACAGCTGTCTGCTTCAAACACTTCTTCTAAACCACTAGTAGTCGATACACAGTTATCACTTATTGGAATATCTACAGCTAACTGGTCAACAGTTTCTGAACACAGTCCCACATCATTTCCGTTAACTGGACCTTGATGAAAACTGTCATGGTTCTGAAAACAGGGAAATATTTCATTAGCAGTTGTTAAAAAGCGCTTCACATTTTAACATATTGTGAGAGAGAGAGAGAGATCGCGCTGCCGATCGCGTTACTCGCAATTTGGGAAAAAACAATCGTTTTAGCGATAGATAAAGACTTTTGGCAAAAACCTTGGCGATTGCGTTTGTTTATGACGTCCGAGCAAACACAATCTTTAAAAAAGATTGTTTTTGCTCAAACGTCATATTAAATTTTGCTTCGGCAATGCCAAGTATATTTTAAAAAATTAATATAGTATTTGTGGATTTCTTATGTTTTGATGCGAACCATTAACCAATACTGCACGATTTATATGAAAATAGTTATTTCATAAAAGTTCTACAAGTAATTAAGTCCAGTTTTTCAACATCTGTATTTTCTTTTTTTTTTACACTGGTTCTTTTAGAACTGAGCCACAGAATAAATGTCGAACCCATCAAAAGAACGATAACAACACTGATTAACAGAATGAGCATGTTTTAGGAAGGGAGTGTCTGACACCAAGTCTTAAAAAACCCTTAGAAATAGGAAGCTAGGAAATTTGGGCTAGAGTGCCTGACAGGAGTAGAAAGGGGAAGGAAGACGCCCTTATTTATTACCGGGGGGCCAGTACCCGGTGTCCGACGGCTTAACGTGCCGATCCGATGCACGGCGGATATTTAATTGATCGAACCTGAGGTCCTTTCCATGGC
Organism: Macrothele yani; assembly: GCA_039090855.1. Taxonomy (NCBI): domain Eukaryota; kingdom Metazoa; phylum Arthropoda; class Arachnida; order Araneae; family Macrothelidae; genus Macrothele; species Macrothele yani. Next base: position 126,436,562 of record CM077008.1, on the reverse strand, counting down.
AGCCACGAAGGTTGCCCACTAGGCCACCCGTGGCCCATGAGATGATCAGATAATCATATGTAGAGGATTTTAGGAAGGGAGTGTCTGACCCCAGGTCTTAAACAACCCTTAGAAATAGGAAACTAGAGCGCCCGATAGGAAAGTGACACGGAAGCGAAGTAGAAAGACGCCCTTATTTATTACCGGGGGGGGGGGGCAGCAGTACCCGGGGTCCGACGGCTTAACGTGCCCATATGACGCACGGCGGGTATTTAGTGGATCGAGCGTTCGTACCTGCCTGGGATCAAACCTGAGGCCCTTCCCGTGGCAGTCACGAAAATTGCCCACTCGGCTACCCGCGGCCTGGCCCATGAGAGTTCAGTATCAGGTGCTATTTATAGCGCTTCACGAACTGCACACGTGTCGTCGTTTTCCAGCAGTTACTTTTATTTGCATAAAGACGCGCTGGTCATAACGTTTGTGCTCTTCAGCGTGTCTCATTTTGTTCTACCAGCTGAGAACAAAATGCTTTTCTTCTCCAGATGCTCTAGTAACACTCTTGGCACAGTGAAAATACCACGAGAAACGAAAGTTACCGTCTACATGGATAATATTTTACAACTTGATGGGAACAGTGTTTTTCTCACAAGGGAATGAATATATTCAAATACGAAGCAAATGTGGATGCTGACCACACAATTCTTACACAAGAACTGTTTTTTTTTTTTTCATATATAGTAAAAAGAAGAAGAAGAAGCATGAAAACAATGAGTGCTCGGTAGTTTCGTACCAATAGTTGAAAATAGGGAAACCTTTTACCTGAGATCTTTCCACAGTTGTAGTCAAACCACCATGCTGCCCATAGGAAGGTGGTAGACTGTCACCGTCAATCTTTGTTTTCTGTTCTCCTGGCGACTCCCCAGGTCCACTTTCGTCGTTTCCTTTGTGCTTTTTCTTGGCATAGAATTCAGGACCATGCACCGTTTTGACATGCTTCCTCAAAGAACTAGGATCAGTGTACCTTTTGGTGCATCCTTTCGCTTTGCACACGTAGGGTTTCTAAAAAAAGACAAAAGAAACTAGTACTGGCTGAAACAAAAAAAGTCCAGTCATTATAGGAAAGATGAATTTCCTTATTTATGGTACACAAACATTTTGTTACAGAGAAACCCACTATGTTGTCAGGAATTTAATTCAAAATGCGTCTTAGCACGTCTTTTCAAAAAAAAAAAAAAAAAAAAAAAAGTACCGCGTTTTTCAGCTTATAAGTCGATATGGAGTCGAATGGATTAAATTTCTTAATTATTTTGTCGTCAGTCACAATTTGTCCTTTATCAAACTTCGACAAATAGGCAGCTTTTCCCATTCTGATTCCGAACACTCTACTAACCGAAATCCGGTCCTCGGGTTGTATATAAGTCGCTCCTGAGTATAAGGCGAGGTTAGAAAAAATTCGGTAACTATATTTTTAACGGTTTAGTAAATACTGAAATGAAGAGAAAGTGAGGTAATTTCCACAGTTTTCTTTTCAGAAAACAGTTGAATTTCGTAAATTATTCTTTTACTTCTTAGGAACTGGCTTTACCGTATTCCTTCCCTCTTACCGACCAGGCCTTGCGCCGCCGGCTGTGGGCACGACTGTCACAAGCTGATAAACTGCGCAGCATCGACGTGTTTCAGATGTTTAATTATTGCGAGATAAATGAGGTGCGCCTACTGTACTAGAAAAATAAAACGTCAAGGAAAACAAAAATACCCTGAAAAAAAGAGATTCCGAAGATAAACAGCCATGAAAGGAACATGCTGAACGAAATAAACTTTGAAGTCCACTGATGCTGAAGATGAAGAACTTGACATCTTACATAATCTTTCCCTGAAGATTTCTGAAACATACTTAAAGTTGAGAGCGTAACTCTAAAATAACTTTCTTTTTGAGTTTTTGTGTTTTTAAGTAAATTCATTATTATTATTTTTTTATATTGAAGGTTTAACGACCACCGTGAGCAACTCAATGAGCTAAGGGTAGTCGCCCGTCTCTAATTTAGAGTCACTGGTTCCAGGGAAGGGAGAGAGCCAGTGCCATAAGACAGGCACAACAGCCATGCCTCACCGGGATTCGAACCCGAACAGCTTTCGGACGAATGATCAGAGGCCATCGCTCAGACCGCTGCGGCACCGGGGCGGCTAAGTTTATTTTCGTCCCGTTAAACGTTTTTTGAATGAACGACACATTGCTTCCCGAAGAGCTTCTTCATTTTTCATTTTGGCATCACTTACAGTGAATGGAAACAAAATATAAGATGAACATTGAATTACACTGATCAGCCATTACATTATGACCCCCCCCCCAACCTTGAGAAATGAGCGCGCCTGAAGACCGAACGGTGGTGCGGGCGAAGTTCACAGAGCAGTATATATACAACCCGAGGACCGGATTTCGGTTAGTAGAGTGTTCGGAGTCAGAATGGGAAAAGCTGCCTATTTGTCGAAGTTTGATAAAGGACAAATTGTGATGGCGCGGCTTTCGGTTAGTAGAGTGTTCGGTGTCAGAATAGTGAAAAGCTGCCTATTTGTCGAAGTTTGGTAAAGGACAAATTGTGATGGCGCAGCTTTCGGTTAGTAGAGTGTTCGGAGTCAGAATGGGAAAAGCTGTCTATTCGTCGAAGTTTGATAAAGGACAAATTGTGATGGCGCGGCTTTCGGTTAGTAGAGTGTTCGGTGTCAGAATGGGAAAAGCTGCCTATTTGTCGAAGTTTGATAAAGGACAAATTGTGATGGCGCGGCTTTCGGTTAGTAGAGTGTTCGGAGTCAGAATGGGAAAAGCTGCCTATTTGTCGAAGTTTGATAAAGGACAAATTGTGATGGCGCGGCTTTCGGTTAGTAGAGTGTTCGGAGTCAGAACGTGAAAAGCTGCCTATTTGTCGAAGTTTGATAAAGGACAAATTGTGATGGCGCGGCTTTCGGTCAGTAGAGTGTTCGGAGTCAGAACGTGAAAAGATGCCTATTTGTCGAAGTTTGATAAAGGACAAATTGTGATGGCGCGGCTTTCGGTTAGTAGAGTGTTCGGAGTCAGAATGTGAAAAGCTGCCTATTTGTCGAAGTTTGATAAAGGACAAATTGTGATGGCGCGGCGCCTCGGAAATACGATTTCGGAAACGGCACGGCTTGTTCACGTGACACTGTAGTGAGTACGTATCAAAAGTGGTGCACAGATCGCCAAACGACGAACCGTCGTCCAGCCATGAGTAGTTCGCAGCTCACTGATGCCAGAGGGGAGCGGAAACTGTCGCGCATTGCTCACAGCGACCACGGGGACACAGTGCGACAAATCACCCGTAACTACAACAGTGGTGTTCAGAGCAATGTGTCACAGCGCACAGTTCGGAGCAAAGTGTCACAGCACACAGTTTCTCGCAGCCGTCTGCGCATGGGCCTCCGTACCCGAAGACCCAGGTGGGTCCCCATGCTCACTGCACGTCATCGCCAACAACGCATGGAATGGGCTCAAGATCATCAAGATTGGACCATGGATGATTGGAAGAAATCGGCCTGATCTGACGAATCAAGATTCCTGGTGCATCACGTAGACGGCCGAGCGCGGATACGCCGATTATCAACGGAGGCTGCGGCACCTGGATAGACTGTTGGGCGGAAACAGGCCGACGGCGGCGGTGTTATGGTGTGGGCGATGTTTTCTTGGGACACTTTAGGCCCCATTATCCCAATAGCCCAATCCCTGACATCTGTCAGGTGTCTGAATATCGTTGCGGACCATGTTAACTTATTCATGGCACCTGTGTTCTCTGCTGGTGTTGTTCATCACCAACAGGATAATGCGTCATGCCACACTGCCAGAATCGCCAAGGAGTGGCTCGAGGAACATGCTGGTGACTTTTTGTTAATACCTTGGCCTCCAAATTCACGTGACATGAACTCAATCGAACATTTGCGGTTCGACTTGGAAAAGCGGCTTCGCGGTAAATCACCACCACCCCGAAACGTACGGAAACTGGAGGACCTGCTGTTGGCATTATGGTACGAGATATCACAGAATATATCGTACCATAATGTCAACAGCAGGTCCTCCAGTTCCATCGATGCATCGCGAAGTGGCCGCTGTTTTGCGGGCTAAAGGAAGTCCTACAGCTTATTAGGTAGGCAGTCATAATATAATGGCTCGTCGGTGTATATGGACTCTACTTAAGTAAAGGCATGGTATGAGTGTGCAGAGTTGAAAACTAATGTTACGCAGAGTTACAGAGATTTATACGAGTACACCGAAGAACTATAAAACATTATGACCACCTGCCTAATATGATGTTAGTCTTATACGTGCCGATGTTTGCCCTCCATTTGCATAAAGATGTGCTGGTCATAATGCCTCTGCTGTCAAGATTAATGTAAGAGAGTTATTAGAATGATCGTAACCATTGTATTGCTATTAATTTCTGAATTGCAGCCAGGCAAGAGGTTAGCTTCATGTTCCGAAGTGCAGGTGACAACCTAATAAATGAGTGAACTAAATGAAGTTGACTTGCTGATTTATTCCCTGCCTGTTTTGAATTCTGTGTGACATATTATATCCGCGAAGCTCTTTACGACAAATTACAGACACGTTTAATTAAGCGCATTTAAACCTACAGATGTATTTTAACTAAAAATATATATATTGGGTGTCTATAAATGAAGTATACAACTTCAGTATGCTATTAAAACAAACGTACGATAGAAAAAACTTATTTTAAACGTCAAGAGACGGGGCAAGTGTTAAAGTTTGTTAAGTCAGATGATAGATGGCGCCAAGTGTCTCAAGCAATGAAAAATCTTGTCAAACACGGAATACAACAAACATGGCTTCCCCAGTGAAGAAAGCAGCGTGTGTGTTTTGGTTTGCGGAGTCAAAATCTCTAATAACAACATTCCAGTTCGCGATTCCACAACTCCAGGATATTCAAGACATCATTTACCAGCAAGACGGAGTGCCTCCGCACTGTTCTTTGGATGTACGCAGATTTTACAGATTTTAGACCACCATTTTCCAGGGCGTTGGATTGGGCGTGTGGATTGGAAGGCATGGCTACTTCGTTCTCCTGATATTATTACCCATTGCAATTTTTTTCTTGGGGGCTTTATTTTAAGGGCATTGTGTACATACAAGAAAAAGGTTACATCTATCACTGAGCTCAAAGAACGCATTAGTGCAGCCTTCCTCCTTGTTACACCTGACATTCTGCAGCGTTCGTGGATGGAACTGGACGATCGTTTAGACATCCTGCGAGCAACCAACGGAGCACACATGGAGACCTACTGACATTTTTTTTTAAAACTTTCTCAGTTACCATATGTTTGGACATCAAAATCATATCAGGTCATATGTAGAGGATTTTAGGAAGAGAGTGTCTAACTCTAGGTCATAAACAGCCCTTAGAAATAGGAAGCTAGGAGATTTGGGCTAGAGTGCCCAATAGGAAAGTGACACGGAAGCGAGGTAGAAAGAGGCCCTTATTTATTACCGGGGGAAGGGGGCAGTACCCGGGGTTCGACGGCTTAACGTGCCCATCCGACGCACGGCGGGTATTTCGTGGTTCGAGCGTTCGTACCCGTCCGGGATCGAACCTGAGGTTACATCCATGGCAGTTACGAACGCTGACCACTAGGCCACCCGCGGCCTTTGACATTAAAAGTAAGTTGTAATTTATCGTAGTTTTTTTTTTTTTTTTTTTTTCCAATAACATACTGAAGTTGTATACTTCATTTATGGACACTCTGGATATAAAATACAATGGTACAATGATGATCAGCACCACGGAAAGTTTAATTTCAGATGGTTCAAAATTTAGATCACTGCAAAAAAAAAAAAAAAACTACTATGGAAACTTGAGTGAGGACAACTGGTCTGTTGTGTAACAAAAATGTATCTCATAATCAATATTCCAGATGAAATTGTAACAGACCTGCCAACCTCTCAGAACCAAAAAACGTAACTTTCAGATAGAAAATTCGTAACACGATGTATGCTGATAATATTTGAAGCCTATTTCAGCTATATAAATTATTGATGATGAGAATGTAGGGATTTTTTCCCTACATCAAAATTTTATTGAGAAATTAATGAAATCTAATCAGCAAATGCTTTTATGTTGTTAACCATTAGAAAAAAAAAATACTATTACGGGAGAAATCTTCACTCCGCCTAACTTCCGTTATCGAAAATTTTGAGAGGCAGAAAACTTGCATCTTAGTAATTTTGCAAGATGGTTTAATCGGGTTCTGGGGATACCGTTTTTGTCTGCAGGACCAAAATAAATTTGCGATGTACGTCGGCCATCGCCGCGATTCTGCTACGGAGATGAGTACAAAATAAACCTGGGATGTACGTCGCCGCGATTTTTCTACAGGGATGAGTACAAAATAAACCTGCTATGTACGTCGCCGCTATTCTGCTACGGGGATGAGTACAAAATAAACCTACGGTGTACGTCGCCGCGATTCTGCTACAGGATAGTACAAAATAAACCTGCGATGTACGTCACCGTAATTCTTCAACGGGGATGAGTACAAAATAAACCTACAGTGTACGTCGGCTGTAGCCGCGATTTTGCTACGGGGATGGGTACAAAATAAATCTGCGATGTACGTCGCCGCGATTCTTCAACAGGGATGAGTACAAAATAAATCTGCGATGTACGTCGGCCGTCGCCGCGATTCTTTTACGGGGGTGGGTGCAAAATAAATTTGCGATGTACGTCGGCCATCGCCGCGATTCTGCTACGGAGATGAGTACAAAATAAACCTGCGATGTACGTCGCCGCGATTTTTCTACGGGGATGAGTACAAAATAAACCTGCTATGTACGTCGCCGCTATTTTTCTACGGGGATGAGTACAAAATAAACCTGCTATGTACGTCGCCGCTATTCTGCTACGGGGATGAGTACAAAATAAACCTACGGTGTATGTCGCCGCGATTCTGCTACGGGATAGTACAAAATAAACCTGCGATGTACGTCACCGCAATTCTTCAACGGGGATGAGTACAAAATAAACCTACAGTGTACGTCGGCTGTCGCCGCGATTAATCTACGGGGATGGGTGCAAAATAAATCTGCGATGTACGTCGGCCGTTGACGCGATTCTGCTACGGGGATGAGTACAAAATGATTCTGCGACGTACATCGTCCTTCGCGAGAAAAAAAATTCGATAACGTAAGAAATCCTTGCTACGCCTAACTTCCGTTTTCGGAAATTTTGAAAGGCGGGAAACTTGCATCTATGATAGGGAGTCTGCAAGATGGTTTAATATGGTTCTGGGGATGTCGTTTTGGTCTGCAGGACCAAAAGAAAAATCTGCGAAGTACGTAGCTCGTTGCCGCGATTCTGCTACAAGGCTTCTGTCTAAAAAGAGAAAAAATGGGGGCAAACATGACTATTTAAAAAAATTCGTATTTTTGACTGCAAAATCGTGTTGTGTGTGCTGCAGCATGATTTATCGTACTAAATACGATAAAATCGTAACAGTTGGCGGGTCTGCGCAGGTGATTTCTAGTGATGACAATTTAGTTGAACTCATGATTAAAAAATAAGATGTGTGCTGAATGTTTTTTCTTCGTTTTGGTGGTGGGGTTTCAGGAATAAAATATCTTTAGCGATAAACCAAGTTAAGTACATCATCAATTCATCTAATTGTCGTGCAAATGTAAAATATTGAGTAAGATTCAAAAAGTCCGTGGATGCACGATATTAAAATCATAAAATCACTATAAGCTAAGATCAAATAAAACCTTTAATTACAGACTTAGCATAGCTAAAAATATAGTTTACACTAAAACACGTGAGATCTTTCGAGCCGACTGGGATCATCCTCAGACGCAATTACAATGGGAAAAAAAGCTCCGGGTTACAGTATCGTATATATAGTGATAATGAATGACGTCATAATAGGAAGCTGCATGAGTTCAAATTGTTACCTAAATTACATGTACCAAAGGTATAGCACATTATTTCATTTCAAAATACAACGTCAAAAAATAACCTTTTTATTTTTATATAAATAACTGAGGGGCGCAACACTTACATCTCATTTAAATACCTCATTATAAATAGTACTTGAATAGTTATTCATGTTCATCAGATTCAGTTCTTTTTAGTACTTGTTTCCAAGGTTGTGGAATATTAACCGGTACTTCATCATTACAGCAGGAGTTCGCAAAGCTGTAGATAAATAAACTTTCCATAAATAGTATCTCAAATTTAGTACGGGGTGAAGCCAATATACAATTTATATTATCACAAATCAATGAAATTTCTTAAAAGCTTACTATTATGACGTCATTCATTACCGCTATATATACGATACTGTAATCCGGAGCTTTTTCCATTGTAATCGCGTCTGAGGATGAGCCCACCCAGGTAGCAATATTATGTTGGAACAACAGTGGGCTTTCAACGGTCGGCCCAGAGACGAGGCGACTCGGCGGCCAACCGTTGGATATGTGTTGGTTCAACGGTTTTTTTTTTTTTTTGATTAGAGGTTCAACGACCACCATGAGCAACTCAATGGGCTATAAGCAGTCGCCCGTCCCTAATTTAGGGTCACTGGTTCCAGGGAAGGGAGAGAGCCAGTGCCGTAAGACAAACACAACATCCATGCCTCACCGGGATTCGAACCCGGACCCCGTTCGGACGAATGATCAGAGGCCATCGCTTAGACCACTGCGCCACCGGGGCGGCGTTCAACGGTTGAACCCACATTGGAAAACTGTTGCAAACAGTTTTCCAATGTAATCATGTGTTGTTGGACAACCATCGGACAGAAATTAAGTGGTCATTTGTTGATAAATGGTTGGTCATGTGTGGTTGGAAAAACCGTTAGCCAATCTTCGATAAACAACACAACCTTCGCCCAACGCTGCCGACGCAAAAATATCATTGGGCCAACCGTTGACCAATGTCAGTGTGCTATTTGGGCAGTCGGCTTGAAAGATCTCACGTGTTTTAGTGTAAACTATATTTTTAACTATACTAAGTCTGTAATTAAAGGTTTTATTTGATCTTAGCTTATAGTGATTTTATGATTTTAATATCGTGCATCCACGGACTTTTTGAATACTTGCTCAAGTTCAGTACAACATTGCAAAAGTAAATACCTCATTAGAGTGAGTCCTGTTCTGGTGCTTTGCCCTGTCTGAAGCATTGCTGAAAGCCTTCGTGCATCCGGGAAACTCACATAAATATGGCTTTTCTCCAGTATGAGACCTCAAGTGAGTTTTCAAGTTCTCTAACCGGGAATAAGCTTTAAGACATCCTTCAAACTGTACAAAATAAAATACAAGAAGTGGATGAAAGGAAGAAAGAACACAAAAAACGTTTCAATCAGTCTTATTCTACATAACTTTCACAAATACAGTTATGATCACAAATGTGCGACATTTCTTAGTTTAGGTGTAAATGTGACGCAGTGTGATGTATACTCTAACTTAATTTTCCTTTTTAGTTTCTGTTATATTATGTAAATTTTGGTTAATCCTCATTAAGTACTTTCTGAATTTAGCTCTACATTTTCTCTCTCGCTAAATGTTTTTGTAGCAACCTGACTTGAGGTCAAAAGTTGAATGACGTACAGAGTAGGATGTTCATCATGTGACTCCAACATTAACATACAATATTTTGAAAGTCTATTAATTTTTCATTTCAGATCTTAGAGTTGTGATTCTGGACACAACGGAAGCAGAGACCCACAAAGTTCGCGTGAAAAAGTTGTAGTGTGCAGCAGAGCTGCAGTGGCGCTGCGATCAATAATTTTCAAAAATGGCGACTCCGAGTGAGCGCGCACAGGTTGCGTGGTAGTACGCGGAAACAAAATCAGTCGCACTTTTCCTCAGCAGAGCACAGCTAGAGGGCGATTGGGGAGCGATCGTATTATTTACAACCCATTGCAGAGTGATCGTATTTCAACCCGGAGAGAGGGCCGAATAGTTTTAATCTGTAGGACATCCATTGTTTTAAAAGTGAAACTTGAAATTTACTTAGGCAAAGCTAAATATATACAGGGTTTCCCATAAAGGTGTAACCGATTTCAAATAATCATAACAGTTTTTATATAAACGATCTCAATACACAACTTGTGCTCATTTACAGAACAGATCATAGAAGTTTTACAGACATTCGATACGAGCCCCATTTGTCACCCGAACAATGTCGAAAATGGTATTCCAGTTCCAACCATATTCGTTTGAGAATGTCCGTATTAACTTTCTGCAGTGCGTGTGTAATCTTCCTCTTTAGATCAGCAATATCTGCAACAGGGGTGCTGTAAACCTAACCCTTGATGAATCCCCATAAAAAAAAAAAGTCACAGGGTGTTAAGTCCGGCAATGGAACCACCACGCCTCATCCATCGATTTGAAAATTTGGTATCCAGAGACTTCCTCGCAATCAAAGCCCAATAAGGCGGCGACCCATCTTGTTGGAAAATGACCGGACTTGTAAGTTCATCCAACTGGGGGTACACAAACTGCTCAATCATGTCCAGGTAATTATCAGCTCTCGCGGTCGCTTCCTGAAAGAAAAAGGGTCCAATAGCACGGTCGACCATTATGCCACACCAAACATTCACTTTTGGGCTAGCATGTTCATGTTCCATTGTGCAATGCGGGGTTTTCAGTTCCACAAATTCTCACATTCTGTTTATTAACGTTTCCAGAAACATGGAAAGTGCACTTATCTGAGAAACGGATTTGTCTCAGGAAAGATTTAGCACTTGCAATGTTCTCCAACATCTCTTCAGCAAACTGTTTTCGTGTCACATGATCATCTGGGGTTATGTGATTGGTTATCTGCATTTTATACGGATGCATTTCGAATCTCTGGCGTAACATTCTGTGCACTGACGACTTGGGTATGACCAGCTGTTGTGCTATTTGTCCGATTGACTTTCGAGGGCTACGAGCGAATGTTTGTCTCAAAACCTCCTCCCTTTCTGGGACCAGCGATGGTCGTCCAGGGCTTTTCTTTTAAGAACGCTACCGGCTTGAATGACTTGTACCACTTTCTGATGCTGTCACGCGCGGGCTGTTTGCCCCCATATTTTATTATGAAATTCTGCTGAACCCGCGTTTCGGATCGGGTTTCAATAAACCACTCCACAATCTGTGCTTTCGTCGCAGGATCTATTGGGTACAGTTCTAGAAAAGTTGAGGGTATTTTTCCTTTCCACCTGCAACAAACAGAATGCCGAAATTAATTTTGTATCCAAAATTATCATCATTTGAAATTGGTTACACCTTTTTGGGACACCCTGTATATCTTAAAGGAATATAGGAATCTTTGGGTTAATGATTTATTTGTTTGTTGTTGTGCGTGTTCGGATTTTTTCATGAAACTTATAACTGGTACGCCCCTTTGTTACCTGCGCCCCCTCCCTCTCGCAGCTGCGGGGGTGGTAGTTATGCCACTGCTCGTGTAATGTTCTTAGTTAATTATATGTGAAGAAAAGTCAGCTGTCCGTCCCATTAGAACGTTAATTACATTTTCAGGATACTGCTTTGATTTAAACGCTTCATACCTTAAAATATGTGAAGCCCAGGGCAACTAAATATACCACACAGAGAATTACACAATGATTGACTTGAACAGCCAGTAAAACAAGTGTTGTTTCGAATTGTCACAGTTCTGTTTTAACTCTTTCCTTAAATACCGAAATATGTTATAATCAGAAGATTGCAAGGTTCCTTGAGCACTGTAAACACCAATAGTAGTAGTAACAGATCATTCAACAGAAGCGATTTGACGTTTGATGAAATCCTTTATTTTTGTGCTTTTGCTTAATTTATGATTACTCCGGGTCACAGAGAGACGTCCAAACTCTCCGCTATACATTCATACCTACCGCTCGTATGCGGAGACAACCTCCCCTCCTCGAAATTACTCCTTCCTCAAAAACCTTCCAACCTCTCTCTCCTCCTCTCAGTCACATCATCTCACTTTCAGAAGAAGCGTTCCTATTGTTTTTCGCACTACTTCCAAAAAACGCGCCTCCGTTAGAGCTGGGATAGGCTGAGCCAGAGCCCGAAATCCCGAGTCGGGCTCGGGCTGTAGAATATTTACTGCGGTTCGGGCTCGGGCGGGCTCGGGCTCTTAGAGAGAGAGATTTTTTCTTTTTAATGCATAAATGGGATTTTATATGATTTAGCAAATGGATACTTTATAGGAGGTAAAGGGAATTCTTCGGCAACTGGTTCTGATTGGGGAGCACGCGTTCGAAATGGCTATTTATTCCGGGCTTGGGTAGAAAATGCCATAGGCCGCGCATCAGTGTGTTTTGCAGAGAAGAAAAAGCTTTTTCAAAAACTATAGATATTGGATGGTTGATAGCTTGCCGACGATAATTTACCCTGTATCTCCATGCAGTAGCTCCCAGCTAATTCTACTTAGCAACGTACATATTTCAGCGCATTATGGCGCGATAATATTAGCAGTATTTGAGCAACATACAATTGCAGCACCGCATAATTACTTTGGATGGCCTGCCGCCCGAAGCACTCAGATGGAAACGAACGGTCAAAGAAAATCGTACAGTTACACTGTAAAAATAGATAGAGGCCCCTTCCCCACTCCCTATTTGAGAAATACATTGGTTAATTGCAGGAGGAGGAGAGAGTGGAAAAGAAGATGTTTTTTATTAATGGTTGAACAGGTTAGCCAGTTTTCGGGCTCGTTCGGGCCCGGGCTCTATCTTTCAATATAAAATTCGGGCTCGGGTGGACTCGGGCTGACATACCACGAGCTCGGGCTCCGAAAATTGAGCCCGAACTCAGCTCTAGTCTCCATGTCCACTGCTTAATGCCATCACCCCGAAGGACGGAAGTCCTGCCTAATGAGTCGCTTTAAAATTCTAATAAAAACCCTTCACTATTGTAGCTATCTACACACGAATGTATTGTGTGTTGTCCATCTCCAGGAAGTCCGCCCATAAACTAATAGTTTCCGGTGACTTACTGGCTCTACCAAATCGAACTCAAAAATTATATTCTTAAGAAGTTTCCCATAATTACTTTTCATACATTCTAAAACTTCAAGGATTCTTAATTATTTACATATGATTAAAATTCAACAATTAAAAGTATTTACATGACATTACATTTCATAAAATAAATATTACCCTTCCATTACGTTATTATTAGAAGCTTATATACACTGCCGGACAATTGCTAAGGACGGATGACAATAGCAACGACGATAGCAACCATAAAATGGAAGGCAGGAAAATGTGGAAATTAGCATAAGTGCGGGATACAGTAAGACGTGTTGTGCGTATGCAAATTTTGGATTGCCGAACTTGTTCGTGACGTCATAGCGCTGATAAGAGATATAAAGGATTTGACGCGTATTGACCGTTGTTGTTCAAACGCAAAGTTGAAAGGGAAAGAATCAATTGACGAACTTGCAATTTTCAGTATGTCTTCCCGACATCACCTAGATGATTTTACGCGTGGCCGTATTATTGGCAAGATTGAAGAAGGGCGAAAAATAACAGATGTTGCCAGGGAGTTCGACGTCAGCCACAGTGTTGTTTCAAGGCTTTGGAAATCATTTCAAACAAATGGAGAGTGTAGCAAACGTCACGGGGGAGGTCGTGTTTGCAGTACGACACCTGCAGAAGATCGGTACATAGTGCTATCAACAAAAAGACACCGGCGCAGCACAGCTAGTGAGGTAGCAAATCAGTTTATGGCTGCTACTGGCAAGCGGATCTCCCGAAAAACTGTCGCCAGACGTTTGCATGAAGGAGGACTACACGCCCGCCGTCCTGTTGTGTGCATCCCATTGTCCAGAAGTCACCGTACCACCCGTTTGCAATGGTGCCATCAACATCGCAATTGGACTGATAACGACTGGTCTGCTGTCCTCTTCTCAGATGAGAGTAGATACAGTCTATCGTCTGATTGTCGACGACAACTGATCTGGCGTGATAGTGGTGCTGCATATTGTCCAGCAAACATACAGGAAAGGGACCGATATCCGACATGTAGTGTCATGGTATGGGCTGGCATCATGATCAATGGCCGTACGCCCCTCTATGTGCTTCCAACTGGGACTATGACTGGCCAACGATACATTAATGATGTTCTGCTACCTCATGTTCGCATGTTCCGTGGTGCTGTCGGCGATAGATTCATTTTCATGGACGACAACGCAACATGTCATCGAACAGTCGCTGTCCAGGAGTGTCTTGAGAGCGAGGATATTCAACGCCTCGTATGGCCAGCACGTTCTCCAGATCTGAATCCCTTTGAAAATGTGTGGGATGCTTTGGGGAGGAGTCTTGCTGGTCGCCAATGCCCTCCAACAAACAAGGACACCCTCATCCGTGCACTAACAGAGGAATGGGATAAATTACCCCAACAGCTGCTCGATAATGTTGTGCAAAGCATGACACGACGTGTGGAATCTTGCATCGCCCTCCATGGTGGCCATATCCTGTATTGACATCTTACGCCGAAACGCCTGCGGACGGTAATTGCATTTTTTTCACGTTTACGTATTCTGCACAGAATGGCCTGTTTGTCTCTTGAACACGTTCCAAAGCCTTCTGGATTTCAGAGCACAATAAATTGTCTTTCTTGTAATGTCCTGGCATTCTGACATTATTTTATTTCACTTGGCATCCAACCACACTTACTTTTTTATGCGCTATACAGCCGTTTATGATCCGTCCTTAGCAATTGTCCAGCAGTGTACAATTACCACTATTACAGAATATCTATTTGCAATATTCTTACCTTTTTTGAGGAGTCACTCCAACAAATAAGAGATGACGAGGATGAGATTTCTAATCCATTTATATGCACAATACATACATACACGAAGACACACACGTTAGTACAAAAAAAATAAAAAATCACAAACTTATTCAATTCTCTCTTCGCAATTACGCATCTCTATTCAGTGAAGGGTAGGTACTTGTAACGAGTACAGCAGATCGGTACTTTCATATTTCCGTCGTTACTCGTTACTGTTTCTTTCTCAGGACAAGTACCTATTCACAGTAGCTATTCCTTGGATCTAAATACAGGAAATCATTTATTTTTATTTTTCGGGAACAAGAACTGGTATATACAGAAGTAGTCGAGAAAATAAAAAGCTAGAGCCTCTGAAAACCAAGATGAAATATATACCTGATTTATCTCATTTGTTTTATTTTATTTTTATTAATATTATTTTGTTATTGCTTAATAGCAAAGAAGATGTGAATTTTTACAATAAATTTTCTGGGCAGAAAGAGAGCGGTTGAAACGATACTTTAAGTAACAGAGAGTCATGAAACTTAAACACTTTTTTTCCGTTTAATTTAGAGCTACTGGTTCCAGAGAAGGGAAAGAACCAGTACCGTAAAACACAGAATATCCATGCTTCACAGGGATTCGAACCCGAATCGGACCCGTTTCGGACGGATGGTCAGAGCCAGCGAACAGATTATTATGCCACCGGGGCGACAAACTTAAACATTTTCACACGGCCCTCGTGGCGCAGTGGTCTGATCGTTCGTCCGAGATGGGTTCGGTCGGGGTTCCCAAGAGGGGGAGTCCCGGGGTCCCCGGTCCGGATTCGGATCCCGCTGAGGCATGGATGCTGCGTTTGTTTTACGGCACTAGCTCTTTACCCTCCCAAGAGCCAGTAGACCTAAATTAGGAACGGGCGATATATATATATATATATAAATATATATATATATATAGATCATCAGATCAGATCATTTGTAGAGGATTTTAGGAAGGGAGTGTCTGACCATAAGTCTTAAACAACTCTTAGAAATAGAAAGCTAGGAGATTTGGGCTAGAGTGCCAGATAGGAAAGTGACACTGAAGCGAGGTACAAAGGGGTAGGAAGACGCCCTTATTTATTATTCGGGGGGGCAGTGCCCGGGGTCAAACGGCTTAACGCGCCCATCCGACGCACGGCGGACATTCAGTGGTTCGAAAGTTCGTGCCTCCCTGGGATCGAACCTGAGGAGTCACGTACGTTGACCACTAGACCACCCGCGGCCCTTGGATATATATATATATATATATATCGCGGACAGCAGCTAGACGGGCTAGGAGTGATTCAATAAGGAGCTGGAAGGTGTTCACAGGTATGTGGAGCCATGCTGACTGCAGTGCATCTGACAGCTGCTGGAGGGTGCATGGTGGCGGGTTAGAGCGAACAATTCGATAGAGGTCGTCCCACAGATGCTCAATTGGGTTTAAGTCTAGGGAATTAGGGGGCCAGGGAAGTACTTTGAAGTCTTCATCTTGCTCTTCCAACCACTCTCGGACATTTCTAGTTGTGTGACACGTCGCATTGTCGTGCTGGAAGATCCCATTCGCCCCAGGGAAGACAATCAGCATGTATGGGTGTACATGGTCTGCAAGGATGAATTCATAACGATTTCGGTCCATAGTGTCTTCCACAGGTATGAGTGTACTCAGAGAATGCCACAAAAACACTCCTTAGACCATAACGCTGAGCCCACCAGCTTGTGTTCTTCCAGCAATGGTTGAAGAGTGTTTCTTCTCCGATGTTTCTCGCCTTATACACCAACCTTCAACCGTTCGATGAAGCAGAAAACGTAACTCATTGGAGAAGGCAATCCTTCACCAATCCGCAGAGGCCTAATTCCGATACTGCCGTGCAAATGTAAGCCTTTTCTGCAGATGCACCTTAGTTAGCATAGGCGCAGTGACCATCTGTCTGCATCGGAGCCCCACACGCAGCAGGGTTCGCTGAACTGTCGTTTTACACACACTTCCGGTAGCCCCCTGGTTCTTTTGGCCAGTGAGTTGTTCCACTGTGTGTGTCGATCGGCACTCACGCACTATCGAAGCCGACGTTCACCTTTCACATCAATGGCACGTGATACTTCGCAGTTTCCACGTCGCTTATTAGCAATGGTGCCATTTCTCCAATCACGATACACTTTAACCACAGCAAAATGTGAACAGTTTACAAACTTCGCTGTTTCAGAAATACTGCCACCTTTGGCCCGAAAACCGATAACCATCCCTTTCTGCAAATCTGATAAATCGCTCCTTTTATCCATGACAGCAACGAGTGATATGTTTTTAGATTGCCTACAGCACACCTTACATACCCTCCAAGCCAGCTCGCAACACGTGCCTTCTTTCATTGGCTACGCGCCGTTGATGTCAAAAGTAGGAGGTGGTTATAATAATGTGACTCGACTGTGTATGTATGTATATATATAGAGAGAGGCTCAACCAGAACCAAAACCATTAGCATTTCGTGGTTACAGTTCTTGCTTCACCCACTAACAATAGACAACTGCCAGAGGCTTGGCTGTCTCTGCTAAGTCCAAGTTCCAAGAAGTCTATTTACTGAAACTTTTTCTTTATTTTGCTTTAACAATTAGCATGGGCGTCGATAGGGCGGGGCAAGAGGAAGCACTTGCCCTCCCCTGGAAATCTGATTGTCATTTCACTTCTGGGGAGGCACTACAAAGGTTTTCGCCATATCATTAATACTGAAATACTGATTGCTAATTTTTATGTTGAACTTAAGGAAGTATGTGTGCGTTTAGTAAAAGCTTTGGGAATTTACAGTAGAAGTAATAATGTTGAAATTTGTCATTGCATGTTAGAGCACAGCACACAAGAGTACGAGTACAGTGTAGGGCAATGTGAAAGACAAAGAAATGAAAAACATATCCTCCTCTGCAAACAGCCATTTGCTGCAAGACAAAGGAAGGTTTTTTTTCCAGAACTTTATCCTGCCCCCCCTCCCCTTCTTGATGATCAATTGAATTACTACTGGAGTTTTGTGGTGAATGGGACACAAATGGCAGAAAGAGGTTGCAAGGCTCAGAACAAGAAAGTAATTTCTTTTTATTATCCTAACATGCTGTGGAACTTCACCTATCGCTACTTTTTACGCAGTTTTTGGGTCGTCTAGTTTTCATTTATCTAGGTGTGTGTGGTAAAACTGGATAGAGGATACAGATGGCACAGTGGAAGTTTATGTTGTTTATGTTATTTGTGTTTACAGTTTCTACTTTTGCCCCCTCCTGAAAACTAAGCTATGAGCGAACTTGGTAACAGGTTTAATGCTGTAAGCTTCAAGCAATATAACAACCGACTTTTAACAAACTCAGAGTTTCAAAACATCTAACTGGCAAAAGATATCCAAGAAACAGCACTTTGACGAAAATCAACTAGAAAGCATCTGAACAAAGTCAATTAGAATGCCATCCAGCTCGGAAGCCAGGAAACATACATGGTAAACATCGTTCTTATCTGTTTGTTTGTTTTTATTGGAGGTTTAACGACCACCGTGAGCAACTCAATGGGCTATAAGCAGTCGCCCGTCCCTAATTTAGGGTCACTGGTTCCAGGGAAGGGAGAGAGCCAGTGCCGTAAGACAAACACAACATCCATGCCTGACCGGGATTCGAACCCGGACCCCTTACCGACGAATGATCAGAGGCCAGCGCCTTAGACCACTGCGCCACCGGGGCGGCCTTATCTGCTTTCTCATACGTCATTGTACTTCCGACCTCAGTTCAGGTTGCCACAAAACATTCGGTCGAGAGAGAAAAATGTGGCGTTGAGTTTGGAAGCCGTTTAAAGAGAACGAACCAAGAATGTACACAGATACAGGAACTAAACAGAAAAGTTATATTACAGTATATGTCACACACGTTAGGTAATAAAGAAAAAATTTGTTAAAATTAGTAACAAAGTGAAGAGTACATATCTTGTACTTACCGTGCATTTGTGAGGTTTTTCTCCTGTGTGTCTGCGCATGTGCACCACCAACATGTACTGTGCTTTGAAAGGTTTTTCTTCCCGTGAACAGTCTTTCCACCGGCATACAAAAGCTTTCTTGTTGCTATGGATATGGTCTTGGCATATATGCTGAAAACGTGAAGACTATTAATACTGAAATCTATGATGAAAATACACATCACAAAACATCAGTTTTCTAAAGGACTCCAAAATACGCATCTCAAGTGGTCAGGGGCGGATTGGGTCGGCGAAACCAGGCTGGGAATTTTTGTCTTGTGGTCCACTACAGATATACACGTACCCACAGGGGATAACCTCATAAATGTCCTCATAAAAGAATAATTCTGTTAACTCCTGGGTGAAAGACAACTGTTGAAAATTCAGTTGTAAACAAGTTTTAGCAACAATTTAAGGGTGAAAGAATTTTAAAAATCGACTCGTGATTGAATGTAGCATATCAAGCCATGCTCGAAACGGGGTGTTGTTGTATTAGATAATTATTGTATTTAGTTACTGATCGTCTACTGCGCAACGGTATTCAAACTACCTCCTTGAATGGACTCCTTTTTTTACACTTTCCAACCGGAATTTGAAGAAGCGTATATGCTCCAGCTTCGTCCGCCCGTCCATCCGTCTGTCCGCACGATAACTCGCGTAAAAATGGTTCGATTTCGATGAAATTTTAGTATGTGGTAGGGGACCACCTGGGGATGAACCCTATTGAAAATGGACGAAATGGGGTCAAAGGTCACGACATAGGAGCAGGATCCATTCCATTGTCCTTAACTTGCGTAAATATAGTATGATTTCAATGAAATTTTAGTATGTGGTAGGGGAACACCTGGGGACGAACCCTATTGAAAATGGGTAATTGGGTTCAAAGGTCAGGACATAGGAACGGGATGCATTCCATTGCCCTTATGCGTCATAACTTGCGGAAAAATGACTCTATTCCGATGAAATTTTAGTATGTCTTAGGGGACCACCTGGGGACGAACCTTATTGAAAATGGGTAATTGGGTTCAAAGGTCAGGACATAGGAGCGGGATGCATTCCAATTGCCCTTATGCGTCATAACTTGCGGAAAAATGACTCTATTCCAATGAAATTTTAGTATGTCTTAGGGGACTACCTGGGGACGAACCCTATTGAAAATGGGTTAAGTGGGTTTAAAGGTCAGGACATAGGATCGGGATCCATTCCATCGCCCTTATGCGTTATAACTTACGTAAAAATGCTTCGATTGAGACAAAACTTTATCATGTTGTTCCGCAAGTATACTTTACCGGTTCTGTTGAATATCATCTAAATGGGGTCAAAGGTCAGGACACAGGAGCGAGATTTGTTGTACAGCCATTATCCTCATAACTTGAGTAAGGATTTCCGGTATGTTGGAAAGCGTATCATAATCAATGCATTGCATGATTTTACTTACTTGTTTTAAGTCTACCCATTAGTTCGACTCATAAACTACCATTTGGTCCGCAGACCAGTACCGCTAAGTCGCTGTTTCTCTTAAGATATGTTTGGATGAAACAGGAATTTCGGAATATTGGATTGTTTTGTTCTCTGTAGGTCTGGAGGTGGATGAGGGACTGGGGATGATGGATTATCAAAATTGTTACGAGCGCTTTCTTCACAATTACAAAAGGAGGGTAGGGCCAACTATTAACCGTTTGGTACAAGTCCAACGACTTACTTTTAGCCGTAGTTAACTTACATTATTTATAGCAGCGTATTTGGTCCGGCAGCAAATTTTTCACTGAAGTACAGGGAATTTTGTTTCATCATTTCAGAGCAAACACCCAACTTAGTTACATAGATAGAATGAAACGCCAATTTTTTTAAAGACAATAACGTTTTAGACAGGAGATATAAAGCTCAAATGAAATAAACGATTCTTATTCATAAGTACCAAAATAATTGTTCATTCTTCAAACACAATCCAGACAAAGAGAGTACGAGAAAGTGGGCCATTTCTCGAGTGGTCCACCGGGAAATATCCCTGTGTCCCGGTGGGCCGATCCGCCCCTGCAAGTGGTAGAAGAATAGTGCCCATCCAATTAAAAAATCTTAACACGAAAGTATTATGTTTCCTGTGAAACCATAGCAATCAAAAGCTGTAAGGTGAGAGTCAAACTGGGGCTCAGGAAATTCTGCATTTCTACAACCTGGAGAAATACACTCAGTGGACATAACATACCTACCTAATAGCGTGTAGGTCCTCCTCTAGCACGAATAACACCCTGTACACGCCGAGGCCTCGACTCCACCGGATGCCGGAGGGTTCCGGATATAACGCCATGTTGCACCATTGGCCACAACTCAGCCCGAGACGTTGCGTCGGTCCAGGATCCATGGATCAGGTGTTTAGCTCCAAAGCATCCCAGAGAGCTTCCACAGGGTTTAAATCCAGGGAACTTGGGGGCCACTAGATGGTTCAAAACTCAAATGAGTGTTCCCCGAGCATTGGCGCACCCACGAAGGGGGCGGGGCTTAAGCCCCTCCAAAAAGATTAAGAGCGAAGTTCGTCACAAATTAAACATTCAAAAACATTATTTTACATGTTAAAAAAATTACAGTGTTTTTTTCCCAAAGCCCCAAAGAGATTAAGAACGACGTACGTTACAACCTTATATATAAACTATACTATATATACATATATGTACGTTTATTTTGGACAGCAGATATCAAGTGAGGGTCACATTGATGAAGAAATTAATCGGCGTATAAAACTTGCCTGGAGAGCTTTTGGAAGAAACAGCATAATTTTCAAGAGCAATATGCCATTATGTTTTAAAAGAAAAGTGTTTGATCAATGCATCCTTCCAGTGCTTATGTATGGTGCAGAGACGTGGACCTTAACTAAAAGAGACATACAAAGGTTGCAGACAACTCAAAGCAGCATGGAGAGGTGCATGCTTGGTGTAACCAGGAGAGATAAGAAGAGGAACTCGTGGATCCGAAAAATGACAAGAGTGGAAGACATCATATCAGAGCAAACTCCCTGAAATGGCAATGGGCTGGACATACTGCCAGAAGGACAGATCATCGATGGACAGCCGAAATTTTAGCTTGGATTCCAAGAGACAAGAAAAGACCCAGAAGAAGACTACATGGGAGATGGGTGGATGGAATTCGAAAGTATGCGGGAGTAACATGGAGGAGACTGGCACGAGACAGACCGTTGTGGAAGAGGCTTGGAGAGACCTTCCTCCAGCAGTGGATTGATAATGGATCACAATGATGTTGATGATGATATATATGTCTTTAGTTAAGCTGTTACATACGTAAGCACTGGCAGGATGCATTGATCACACACTTTTCTTTTAAGACATAATGGCATATTGCTCTTGAAAATTA
Source organism: Macrothele yani (assembly GCA_039090855.1). NCBI lineage: Eukaryota > Metazoa > Arthropoda > Arachnida > Araneae > Macrothelidae > Macrothele > Macrothele yani. Next base: position 126,414,439 of record CM077008.1, on the reverse strand, counting down.
TGCTGTTTCTTCCAAAAGCTCTCCAGGTAAGTTTTATACGCCGATTAATTTCTTCATCAATGTGACTCTCACTTGATATCTGCTGCCCAAGATAAATGTAGGTAGTGGTTGTCATGTTGCCAAAAGAACGGACCACCGATGGACAACCGAAATTTTAGACTGAAATCCGAGGGACAGAAAAATACCCAGAAGACCCCCCCCCCCGGGGGCACATTCCGACAGTCATCTCTCATCTTCCACTTGCCAATCACGTAGGCCACTGTCGATTTTGGGTACTTCAACTCGCTGGATATGTCACGTATGGATCGGCCATTTCTGTGATACCCGACGATTACACCTTTCTCGAAATCAGAGAGCTCCGAACTGCGTGGCACCTTGCATGCTACTGGTTGCGTTGTTGTTTCCCACACGATATTTAACGGCGGCGGCCGTGACGTTTATCAGGACCGCAGATATCGTCGATTGCAGGGGTGTCCAATTACTTGTTGGTAGATAGTGTATATACATAGCCCCATCCAACAGGAATTCCTGGGTGAGCCACTGTCACCGAATCATGCCTGGGTGGTCGCGACCCGGTGGAGAGGTGCATTGTTCTTCTGAAACAGACCATTGGACGCAGGCCACGAAAGCTTGTAGGTGATCTACTAGCACGTGCTGGTAGACTGCAGTGGTTAAGGATCCCTCCAGACACACAGAGGAGTTACAGGGTGAATTATGTTTCAGTGCCCTGTGTGAAAGGTTCGTAGGACCTTCGCTTGTAGAGAATCTCGAAGTTTCGGGGTTTTACCTGTATTATTCTCTGACGATAAAAAAAAAATAATAATAATAATTAAAATTGAAATTCTTTCAATTGCAGTGACGAATAGGTATGTTTATTCTGTGAACTTGTGGTGAATACCCTGATTATTTTTTATTATTAACTCAGGGATGCGCTTTTGCTTATTACTACTTACTCTATTAGGACTTTCTTCTGTTATCTCGCTGCTAGGACATCATTTCCGATTTGCTTTTATTCTGCTTTTTTTTTTTCTTTTTCTTTTGATTGAAGGCTTAACAACCACCGTTAGCAACTCAATGGGCTATAAACAGTCGTCCGTCCCTAATTTAGGGTCACTATTTCTAGGGAAGAGAGCGAACCAGTGCCGTAAGACAAACACAACATCCATGCCTCACCGGGATTTGAACCTCGACCCCTTCACGGACGAATGGTCATAAGCCACCGCTTAGACCACTGTGTCACCGGGGTGGCATTATTCTGCTTTGACGACAGTTATTTATTCCTTCTCCAGCCATCTTTTTGACTTGGAGGAAAAATCTTCTTAACAGCTCGCTTCTCCAACGTCGATCCGAATCCCCTTACTTCTTTTCCTCCACACTTTGGCCAGTCCGTGCCCTCCCCCCCCCGTGTTTTTATTGTAACCGGGGCTTCCATATTTATCAGAAGCGAGATTCTGTAGCCATTTTTAGAGATAGTGAATTGGAATCAATTTTTTTTCATCCCCGCCATTTGGACGAAAGGCAAAGTATTTTCCTTTCCCACGCATCGCAGCAGAGAGGAAAGCTAAGCAATTAAGAACAAGAGTTTTGAGGGTGAAAGCGTGGCTGCGCTTTCTTGGAATTAGACGTACCAAGGGGGTTTTCTCTCTCCGGGCATGAGAGGAGAGACTCGGTGGCAAAAAAAAAAAAAAAAAAAAATCGAGAGAGGAGATGAATATTTTTAGGAAGCTCAGAAAAACCTCGGGGTTGGTCGGAACGGATGAAGGAAGAAGTTCGGATGGCCGAAAAGAGATAAAGGGATTTTCGGCGGTGTAGAATACTGAGGGAGAACTAAAAGAATGAAAGCACGAAAATGACGGACAAAAGCTTGATGACATTCCCCGTAACATCTGAATAAAAGTTTTTTTCACTGCAAAATTTAGCCTCAGTCGATTCACTTTTCTATGCTTTGTATTGTTTTTATCTGCTCCGGTTGGGAGAATTACGGATTAAACCACCGATACCGAACTTACTGCAAAGGAAGCATCTAACGAGCCCTCCACACAGGGAGCTGTGATAGAACTCAGCACCAAGCCCTGTAACATTTTACCCTAGTCCAGCTATCCGCAGAAGGCGCTAGAGTTCGCTTTTAATTGCCTTCTCTCAGCTGCTAACTGGCCCCCTGACCCATCAGCAAATCTTCAACTTATCGTGAAAACTCTCCGCTAGATGTGAAAATTTCTTGATGCTTCCAACAAAGATCATTGTCAGAGACCCCCTGGTAGCAAAGTGAAGTTATACAATCGAACTCGGCTATTTCTTCATACGGAACAGGAAAGAAGCGAAAAAGTCCTGAGTCATTTACGCAGCTGCATGGAATTGGGGGAAAAGGAACTGTCTCCAAATAAGGGCTAAGAAAACGGGAGATGATTCAAACTCACCATTTTCAAAATGGTTAGTAAAGTTTACCCTTCTTAAATCTACGATCGCCTTATTACAGAGGAACCTAATGTGTCGCATGAAAAGGCTCCCCAAACCATCACAGAGCCACCACCACCTTAAACGGAGCGAACCTGGCACGACAGGGCCATGACTTCATGCTGTCGAAGCCACACTCGCATCTTCCCGTCAGCTCGGTACAGCTAAAAACGTGACTCATCTGAGCACACGACGCGGTGCCACTCTGCAGAGGTTCACTTTTGATGTTATCGGCACCAAACACGGCGTAATTTCGGATAACAGTGATACACGAGTATGGCGTCGGCTCTCGTAGCCCAGGCTATGCTGCGTGCGACATACCGTTTGTTCGCCGACGCTGCTTGGGCCTCCAATTTTTCACCTGGATGTGATTTGTGCCACAGTTGCCAAGTGATGGGTCTGTACCAGCCTGGATAGTCTACGTCGACCCCGGTCATCAATGGCGTGTGGTCGGCCACCGCTTACTCTCTGGGGGCTGGTACGTCGGCCGATGGTATACTCGTGGTACACCCTTGATGCGGTTGCCCTCGGGAACCCGAGGGTTCTTTCGACTTGAGCGATAGAATGCCCCATCTGTATTGCGCCGACAATGCGCCCACGACCAAGGTCTCTCAGATCAACCACGTTTACCCATGTTCGTCGATTACGATACACTGTTGGAAAGATCAGATCATATGTAGAGGAATTTAGGAAGGGAGTGTCTGACCCCAGGTCTTAAACAACCCTTAGAAATAGGAAGCTAGGAGATTTGGGCTAGAGTGCCCGATAGGAAAGTGACACGGAAGCGAGGTAGAAAGAAAGAGGAAGAGGCCCTTATTTATTACCGGGGAAGGAGGGCAGTACCCGGGGACAGACGGCTTAACGAGCCCATCCGACGCACGGCGGATATTTAACGGTTTGAGCATTCGTACCTGCTGGGATCGAACCTGAGGTCTTCTCCGTGGCAGTCACGAACGTTGAATACAAAGCCACCCGCGGCCCCGAAGCCCTGGTATCCGTCTATCTATCGCCTGCGTTCGGTTTGGGTCTGTTCCCTTTTGCGCGTGGGATTCCCATGCCAAATGCCCATCACATCTATCTGTTGTGTCTTGTCTACTGAGTGTATAATTCTTCCTTGTGTGTGTGTATAAAGTTGTATATTGAAATCGATGTTGAGTTACCTTTACGAGATCTTCCTGGGTAGGAAATTCACGATCACAGTCCTTCCAGTGGCAGTTAGTTTCCACAAAATCTCCTGGTTCATCCTTAAGGTCAGCACTCGCATCTCGATCATCGTCACCTGTTTCGCCTGCGATTCCTTTGGACCGGGACAGGTCTGAAGACTTCTTCTGCTCACCATTTGCCCCCAGCAGAAGATCCTATAAAATATGGTGAAATACAGAATCGTACATGGGGATGACCTTAACAAAACAGGAAAATATACATTACAATGAGCACTCGATTAGAAGTCTCGTACAATGGCAAAGAAAAGGAATACCCACATTCAATGTACTCGTAGCATTTTAAATTACAGTTTGGTGAAAAGGAATGTGCTGAAGATATCTCGAATTTGACCTAACCTGTCTAAAGCAATAAAATGTGTCTTCAGTTATTTATTAAATTGCAACAATATTGCTGGGCATGTTACTCGTCCGGTCTTTCTTATGTGAGTAAGAAAAGCAGTGGTTCGGTGCTGATATAGGAAAGCTCAGAAAAGTCTTATGCTCGTAAATTCAACGTAGAAATTTCTGGACCAGGCGCGGCCTGGGCCCGGAACACCGGGAGTATTCCCGGTGGGCTTCGATATTCTGGACTAGTAGGCCTCAAGTTAAATCAAGAAAAAAAAGAAGAAAAAAGATGTATACCTTATATTGACAAAAGTCACTGGACACGTAGAAGAGAAACACAACGTAGCATTTATTGACATACATTAGCAAGATGTCGGTCCACACTTGGCCTTAACGCATGCTCTGACCCTTCGAGACAAGGTTTTGGAACAGAGCGATAGGTATGCGCTTCCATTCAGTACATAACGCTGCCGCTAACTGTTTCTTAATAGTAGGCCTTGGATCTAAACTTCTTATGCAGCGCTGTAATTCATCCCATAGGTGCTCTATGGGATTAAGATCAGGGCTCTGTGCTGGCCAGTCCACACACGATATGGAACTATCATTAAACTACGCCGTAACAGACCTTGCTTTACAGTTCGGTGCATTATCCTGCTGGAACTAACAAGGCTTGGTTCCATAGTATTGCCGCAGAATTGGTAGGGCATACTTGTCCAGAATACCGAGGTAGACGTGCTGGTTAACAGGTTTGTCCACGATAACCAATGGGCCACCATACCATGAAAAACAACCCCCACACGAGTACACTGCCAGCTCCAAATTTGACCGTAGGAACAGTACACTGTGGTAAATAGCGTTTCCTCTGCTGCCGCTATCCCCACACACGCCCATCCTACTGATGCATCGTGTATCTGGATTCATCAGTCCATAGGACCCGTTTTCATTGATCTACGGTCCAGGATAAATGTTCTTTATACCATGCTAAACGACGAGTAGCATTCTGAGTGGAGATGAAAGGCTTCTGAGCAGCCGCACGACCACGGTAACCCATGGAATGAAGTTCTCTGCGAATGGTACGTGTACATACCGAGGTTCCAGCATTTTTACTCACCTGTGCACATGAGGTCTTGTGCAGTACTCTGTCAATTAGCTATAACGACTCTCCTGAGGCTTCGACGTTTTCTATCACTGATTTTCTTTGGTCTGCCGGTACGTTTTGCTGCTTCAGGCACGCCATGTGTCTTTCACTTATTCAGTACATTCAAAACAGTTGACTTCGGTATGTTTAAACGCCTCTCGGTTTCTCTTATGGACAACCCACTAATATAACACCCAACAATCTTTCCTTTCCCAAAGTCAGTTCTCTTCCGCCGCTACATTTTCACTCAACCTCACAGTGCGAAATGATCGCGGTTCAGCTACAGGCTTGTTTTTATACCGTTTGGCAGCTGTACTGCGCATCTTAACAACGCAGCGGTGTGCTTCAATATTTGTGAGGAAGAAAACCAAGTTATGCTAAAACGGCAAAGTGCATTTACCTCTTTGAGGGTTTCAGAGAAAAATACAAAAAACACAGCAAAAAAAAAAAAAAAAAAAAAAAAACTACGTAGCAGATGTTCTGTTGAGCCAAACACTATTTTTGATACACCCCCTTTCTCTTTACCAACTTTCAATTTAAGCCCCGTTCTTTTCGGGTGACGTCAGCCCGCTTTTGCCAACTGCATTTGCAGATCAATACGATATAATTAAATCTGCTATCTATAGTCTAGAATAGAAACTGGGAATTGGTTGTAGTGCATTGAGGTTCACCTCTTCGGTGAGTTTTTTTTAAGTTGCTACTTTTCGTATGTGTACGCTTTTTATTTTGATTATTTATTTATTTATTCATTCATTGGAACGAGATCTGCATCTCATTCAATACTTTTTGAGCCTTACAGGTACACGAATTCTTGAACTGAAGATCTGGAAACTGTTTTATCTACAGCAAAAATACCTTTCCCATTTGAAATTAATTAAACAAAAATTAATTTTCGCATTTTTTAATTTCTCTGTCTCTCTCACTTTATAAATTTGCACTGAAATTCTTGCAATTCTGGACATTTTCGATCTTTTGGGAGATTTTTTCGTAATTATTTTATTAAAGATAGGCAAGTCTTAAAAAATTGATTAATTTTTGACACCTTTCGATTTCCGTTCTAGCTAAAAGCAAAGAAACTGTTACAAATTCTGATTTCAGCTGTCGCCATAAAATTCATAAGTATGAAATAAAATCTTCGAGACTAGAACTCATCTTGCCCCTCAGCAACGAAAGTAATTTTGTTCTTACACAGAATTTTACTACTAGAGATCTACGATCCAGGAAAATGTTTTAAATGTTGTTAATTGTTGTCTCAACTAAAAAAAAAACTGCGATGATTCTCTGACTTGTGTTGAAAAGATATTTAAGCAGTAAACGCTGATATGCTGATATACCATGTATTTTTTTGTTTCGTTTTTTAAGATGAGGGAACCTTTATAATTTTTCTCCAAAGTGGGGGCACAAAATTTGTTTTAGGGCCGTTTATGAATTAGCCGTCCGCCACTGTTCTGCACTACCTGAAATTCTCAAGGAGTAATTTACTGTCCTTAAGGTGGTTCCACCTAAAATCTCTGCCTTATGTTTCCAATGGTAAAATTTCTTTACATATTTTCTTCGCAATTAATGTATTCCCAAGGATGAAAATTTGCACATCGATAAAATTAACTTTAAGTTATAGCATGGGATACTTAATACTTGCTAAAACATAACCATAATTATATTAAAAATTAATCATTTTTCTTTGAACACTGTTCAGACCTGTTAACAGATGGCGCGACCTGTACATTGATGACGTCAGTAGGCGAACAGATGTTGGATTGCTTAATTATGGTAATGTTTTAGCAAGAGTTAAGTATTCCATGCTATAACTTAAAGTTAGTTTTATCGATGTGCAAATTTTCATTCTTGGGAATACATTAATTGCGAAGAAAATATGTAAAAAAGTTTCACCATTGGAAACATAAGGCAGAGATTTTAGGTGGAACCAACTTAAGTGAACTTTCTGAGGATTATTGCTCAATCTTTGAGGAAGAAGAGGCGTCTGCTCACATTTTGACTGTTTCCCAAACCAAGCAGCACAGCCTTCCGATTTAACGTAAGACCAACACTGAACCACTGTCTTCTATTAGACGGTGGCTCAGTATTGGGCCGATGTTAAATTGCAAGGCTGAGCTACCTAGGCAAAATCTGGTTTATTCTATATGCTATCGCTATGTTATTACTATACCTGTGTATTGAATCGATATTTGTTTCCTACAAAATGTTCAAATTTTGGCACGTTCGGTGAAGTGGCACAACCAGGATTATGGGGGTGGCACAAAATATTGAAGATGCAATTAAAAATATCCTTGAGAAAGCATATCCCAAATATATTGAAAGCGATAAAAATATCTCGGCTATATTAAAGCGCGTTAATAAATATCTCGGCAATATTAAAGCGCGTTAATAAATATCTCGGCTATATTAAAGCGCGTTAATATAGCGGAGACATTTTTATCGCTTCCAATATTTTTGGTTATATGTTTTTGAATTATATATTTTTGGAATCATTATTTCCAATGATTCAAAAAATATATAATTCAAAAACATATAACCTATGAGCATAGGCGTAACCACTGGGGGGTCGGGCCTCTCCAGATTTTCAGATTCGGGGATCCCCAGTGTAAATTTTCCGGGAATATAATGATACAATAGCACTTTTTTTATGATGTGAACCGACTAAATTTAATAATATAAGATGTGATTTTTCGTAAAATGCAAACACGTGTATAATGTGTACTTAATGAAACAGCAGTATTGATTCCTAATAAGCAAAGTCAGCTCTACAATTTTGTAATTTACATTTCTGCCCTATATATCATAGTTTTAAAGTTGTGTTTGCTAAGTTCCACAATTCGCCAACAGAGGCGCCTATGTCGTGCCCGTTAGATCGCGCCTCAGCGACTGCTTTGCTCCTGCTTGTGTGTGTGGGGGAGGGGGGACTATTTTATACAGTATGTATGTATTATTGTATATATAACCAACAAAGTAGAAATACAACAACAAAATTAAAAATTAAAAGTAAAAAACTCGAAGGCCAACAGGCAAGTAGAAATAAACAAAAGCCGGATGCAGAAAGTGTCGAAAATGCTGAGCCATTTGGCTACAGTTTAGTTTAAGTTATTGTATATATATTTATGCATATAATCCAGGGGGGGGTCCGATCCCTTGGTATGTGTGATTGGACCCCCTCCCCTCCCCTCTACTCCAGATTTTGAAACATGGTTACGTCACTGCCTATGAAGAAGACCCGGGCGCACTTAGTGGACACTTCCACTGAGAATGCCACAGGTTCCATGCATACTCTAGGAGGAAGTCAGCTTTCTCATGTCAAAAATAAAGACATAAATTAAAGGTGTTTGGGAAGAAATTACGTTTAGACACTCCACAAACTTTTACGACTTCCGTAAGAAAACATATTTTTGAATCAATAAATGTGCCTCAGAATATCATAAATATACAATATTTTAAGTTTTGTATTAAATTTTTACTTAAGCTTTTGAGACACATTGTTTTTCACATTCTGCAGGGAAAATCTGGTTATGTGGCAATTATTGTTCCTTGATTTTGTCCTAGGATGCAAAAATTCAGTTTTCGAACGACATTACAGTTGACTCTGTTAACGTTTTCTTTAATGTTTTGAAAACTTCATTCTTTTCTAGAGCTTACAATTCTGAGAATACCTGAGAGTCATATTTATTACTAAAAATGTAAGGAAACTCCAGTGGCCAAAGCAACTTATTTTTCATTTATTTTGTAGTAAGAAACCTTCCCATGGGCATTTAATAACGTGCGATAACAACGAACTTTTTGTACGCACATAAATTCTGCGAAATCAAATGACATTTAGCCGAATTGTACGTAGTGGCGCCATCTGTTGGACTAGAGAGACTTTACTCGTGCCACAAAATATTTATACGCTTTTATTTCCGAAGAGAGTGACAATTTTCTCGAATCCGAATCCTAAAAGATTATCGAAACTCCTGAATCTCGAATCTTTCATAAAAGAATAATTATAAGAAAAAAGGAAAAGAAAAAGACTTCTACTTAAAATTAAAAGTTTTTAATTGAAGCAAAACTTGAAATCTGTGTTTAATGAAAAACAAATTAAAGAATACCGTTTTTAAAAAAATATACCCATATTTATTAAGATACAAATGATACTTAATTAATTTATTATTTACATTTACTAAATGACGTACAGAACTTTTGAGTCTTGAAGATCATTTCCATTTCCTGAACATAATTTGACAAAACATATTTGATTAATAATTCACATTTTTGACATTTTTCTTTAATAACAAAAGTTACAAAACCTTTTTAAATCAAAGCAAGTATACAGGTGGGGAGGATTATTTCAAGAGTTAATGTAGGTAAACACTAAACATGGAACACTAAATTGAGTAAATCCTTTCCAGAAAATTAAGAAAAATCAAAAACATGTTTGTTTTAAGAGTTAATAAAAACACTAAACATTTAACTCTTTCAGCGCAATGTAAAAAAATCAGAAACCTTTAATGGAGATTTTTATTTAAAAACACTAGCATTCGAACTCGCTCTGAGTCTAGCCTACTTCGTTTTATCATCAGCTATGACACCAAATGTGCTGAATAGTCTTTCTGACATTGATGGTGGTGTGATTAAGAACTTTTAGAAGGTTTCCTCAAATTTTGATATTTTTTGTTGTCCTTCCGGTATTTAAAGATGTCCGCAGATGGTGGAAGCAGTGTTTCTGCTAAGTAGGCATTTATTTCTTCTTCGGGAAACAAACTGTAACTCCGCCCACTGCTGATAGATGGTGTCATCAATTGAGAATAGTAACTCCACATGCTATGAACTCCTTGCTGTTGAGTTAACGATTTTTGAATGGTATCTCTTTGACTTTGTTCTGATGACTGCAGATCACTGTTATTTGCTTGCAAAATACTACTATCAGAAATTTCAATGGCCAGTGTTGATTTAACTTGCTCAAGGTTTTCTTTGCTCAAAAATACACTTCCTTCGAATCGGGGATCGAGTATAGTTCCAAGAGCATACAATTTTTCGGTCTCAATAGACTGATAGCGCCTTTTTACAGATGTAAGCAAGTCATTTCGAAAACCCTGTACAGAACCTAAAGTTAATTTGAAGTTTTGTAGAATACTAATGGTGCTATTCACTAAAGGAATTATATCTGAGATTGTTACTTCACTGGAACTGGCCACAAATGTAGCTCTATTGAACACATCTGGGATTTGTTTCACTTCTATAGTTGTCCACTGTAGAGCACTAAGATTTGCCTGAAAAATTAACTCTGAAGCAGATAATAAAACAGCTTGATTTTGTTCCATGAGATGAATGAGCATGTGAAGCTGAGAATTCCATCTAGTGGGTTCGTCTTATATCAAACGATGGGGTTTAAGACTTAGCTTAGCTTGAGAAGCTCGTAAGACTTTCATGGCTTTAGAAGAGTGCTTGAAATGTCGCACAATACTCTGGCAGGTTGACATTATTTCCTTAATTTCACTCTTGTTCAGCAAACTATAACGAAGTAAATTTCTCCGTCATTTTTAGTCTATGCCGGGATTCGAACCCGGGTCCACTCATTCCGGAATAAGTTGCTCTACCAATTAAGCTACGCGGACATTTTATTCTGATTCCTATTTGCCTTTTTATGTCGTGTGCGTCCTTCTGGCAGGTACGTCACATCTCCTGGTACGTTACATCATCTCCCCCTTATTTTTTTTTTTTTTTTTTTGAAGTGCTGGAGAAGGGATTCTCTTATTTTTCCTATCTCGCGGTGTGGAAATAACATCACACCATTGCGAGATTTTGAACGGTCGGGTCATCCGGATAGTTCGGGCGCCATTATAACGAAGTAAATTTCTCCGTCATTTTTATCCGCGCCGGGGTTCGAACCCGGGTCCACTCATTCCGGAATAAGTTGCTCTACCAATTGAGCTACGCGGACATTTTATTCTGATTCCTATTTGCCTTTTTATGTCGTGTGCGTCCTTCTGGCAGGTACGTCACATCTCCTGGTACGTTACAAAACCATCTTTGAGAACTAATTGAATTATATAAGCAAGGCATGGTAAGTAGTCAAAGTACTGCGTTCTAAAGCTGCAACCATATTAGGCCCATTATCTCTCATGAAACACACAACTTTTTCTAAGAGATTCCATTATTTCATACTGTTGGTAATGAGCGTTTCTATTGCAGGTGATGTATGAAAAACTTCTGCAAAGAGAATGAATACATTATAAGCACAAGTGATGATACTCAAGATTTATTCCACAGCCATTATCCTCATAACTTGACTAAAAATTCTTTTATTGCGACAAAACTTTAGTATGTTGTTCCGAAGGTACACGGAAACAATTCTGTTTAATATAATCGAAATGGGGTCAAAGGTCAGGGCACAGTAGCGAGGTTTATTCCACAGCCCTTATCCTCATAACTTGAGTAAAAATGCTTTTATTGCGACAAAACTTTAGCATGTTGTTCCGAAGGTATACGGAACCAATTCTGCTTAATATAATCGAAATGGGATCAAAGATCAGGGCACAAGTGAGATTTATTCCACAGCCATTATCCTCATAACTTGAATAATGATTTCTGGTATACTAAAAAGCGTATCGTAATCAATGCATTGCATGATTTTACTAACTTGTCTTAGTTCTTCATCACGGCAAGACTAATGTGTATGAGAAGTCAGAAGCCTGAGTTTTAGGCAGTGCGACCATTTTAATTTCAAAACAGAGTCTGTCTCTTTAAGACTGTATATGTAGAGGTGTTTCCCGCCCCTATAGAATCATGTAATATCTAAGATATTCGTGCCTCAGATACTTAAGAAAAATTGGCTCTGCGATCTGCCAGGACTTAATTTCATGCAGTTATTCGATTGGGCTGCATGCATAATGAAGCATGAGAAAAATAAACAAAGAAAGCGATCAAGACCAGACTGAAAGATACTAAAGGCAAAAGAAATGCACTATTTGGCACTTTTCAGGGAATGATGATCGATTAGAGGTGTATACTGCTGTGAAAAACACTTCGACCTGATATTGCAGCCATCCAAACGTTTAGCAATTTAAATGAACCACTTGCTACCCCAAGATATGACAAATGCGAAATCTACGTCTATCTCTTTGACAGATGGTAGTTCGTTCCGCGAAAGATTTACTAAAATGTGGTTTAGCTGAAAATGCGCCGTGGCGTGTTAATGGTAGGGTACAGGCTGAAACTTAAAGTTTGGACCCGAGAAACCTCCCAGTAAATTATTCCAATATCAGATATACAATTATGTTATGTAAAGCAATTCGTGCATTTTTATGTAGGTTTCAGTAACCATTGCAGATCATTCTGAAAGTGATGTGACAGAGTTGTTTAATGAACAAGCACTCAGTTTAAAACGCATGGCCGCAACAGAAAAGAAAAGAAATGGGACGTGAAATGTACTAACGTGTGTAACTGTATTGGCATAGAATTTGAATTGCAAAACACAGCATTTGTATGAGTAATAATTGGTTTCCGTGATCACAAGAGTAATTGCGGAGGTAATGCGAGTTGCGATGTTTGTTTTAAAAAAAATACGCTCATGAATACGGCTCTAAAATTACAAACTGTTTCAAAGAAAACTACTGAAAGAAAAGAGACATTAATCTTCGTCAAACAGGGGAGTTTAACGATATTTAGAACCGTCCTAAATCGGTGATACATTATTTTTGATGCACTACTCAAAATAATTTAGGTAGCAAGAAATATTGTAAAGACAATGTGCGCGACTGACGTTGCTGAACGTAAAATATTATTTTTATGTAAGATACAGCAGAATACTCAGTAATATGCAGGGGTCGTGCTGCGAATCGCATTCTCCGCAATTTGCGAAATTTTTTTTTTTTTTTTTTTTGTCGATGGATAAAAACGTTTTGGTGAAAATATTAGCGATTGCCTTTTCGAATGGCGTCCGAGAAGAAAACAATCTTTAATTTTTATTTGATAATTTGATTAGTCTATGATTGATTTACGCATTTTAAATAATTTTGTGTCTTGGTTTTAAACGGGCTAATATCAAATTATTGCTTTGGCAATGCCAAGGTTACTTTAAAAATTAATATAGAATCTTCTAAATGCGATCATATTTGTAGATTTCTTATATTTTGATGTGAACCATCAACCAATATTGCGTGACGTACGTGAAAATAGTCATTACATGAAAGTTCTATGAGTAATAACGCGCAGTTTTTCAACAACATCTGTATTTCTTTTACACTGGCCCTTTTAGAACCAAGCCAGAACGTATCAACCAATTTTTAATTTTTTTGTTAATTTATCCAGTCAATAATTTTTTGTTTAGAAATTTCATACGCAGTAATAAATTCAAAATTGAAAATAAGTGTCTATATTTCTCTCTGTTTCCTTCAGCATATATAACATAATACCCACTCGAGTCACATTATTGTGACCACCCCCTACTTTGGACGTCAACAGCGCGTAGCCAAAGAAAGAAGGCACGTGTCGTGAGCTGGCTTGGAGGGTATTAAGGTGTGCTGTAGGCATTCTGAAAACATATCACTCGTTGCTCTCATGGATAAAAGGAGCGATTTATCAGATTTGCAAAAAGGGATTATTATCTGCTTTCGGGCCAAGCGTGGCAGTATTTCTGAAACAGCGCAGTTTATAAACTGTTCGCGTGCTGCTGTGGTTAAAGTGTATCGTGAAGGCGTTGGCCTCTGATCGTTCGTCCGTAAGGGGTCCGGGTTCGAATCCCGGTCAGGCATGGATGTTGTGTTTGTCTTACGGCACTGGTTCTCTCCCTTCCCTGGAACCAGTGACCCTAAATTAGGGACGGGCGACTGCTTATAGCCCATTGAGTTGCCCACGGTGGTCGTTAAACCTCCAATCTAAAAAAAAAAAAAAAAAAAAGTGTATCGTGATAGGAGAAATGGCACCATTGCGAATAAGAGATGTGTAAACTGCATGCGGAGCACCACGTGCCATTGGTGTGAGAGGTGAACGTCGGCTTCGTAGGTACGTGAGGGCCGATTGACACGCTACAGTGGAGCAACTCACTGGCCAAATGAACCAGGGAGCTACCGAAAGTGTTGTCTAAAACGACAGTTGAGCGAACCCTACTGCGTATGGGGCTCCGATGCAAACGAATGGTCACTGCACCTAAGCTAACGAAGGCGCATCGGCAGAAAAGGCTTACATTTGCACGGCAGTATCGGAATTGGACCTCCGCTGATTGGCAAAGGATTGCCTTCTACGATGAGTCACGTTTTCTGCTTCAGCGAACGGATGGATGTTGGCTTATAGAACATCGGAGAACAAACACTCTTCAACCATTGCTGGAAAAACACAAGCTGGTGGGGGCAGCGTTATGGTCTGGGGAATGTTTTTGTGGCATTCTCTGGGTCCACTCATACCTGTGGAAGGCACTATGGACCGAATACGTTATGAATCCATCCTTGCAGACCACGTACACTCATACATGCAGATTGCCTTCCCTAGGGCGGATGGGATCTTCCAGTACGACAACGCGACGTGTCATACAGCTAGAAATGTCCAAGAGTGGTTGGAAGAGCACGATAAAGACTTCAAAGTACTTCCCCAGACTTAAAACCAATTGATCATCTGTGGGACCACCTCGATCGTGTTGTTCGCTCTGTGGATCCTCCACCATACATCCTCAGCAGCTGTCAGATGCACTGCAGTCACCATGGCTCCACATACCTGTGAACACCTCCAGCACCTTATTGAGTGACTCCCAGCCCGTCTAGCTGTTGTCCGCGCTGCTCACAGCGGTTACTCTGGATATTAGCTGGTGGTCACAATAATGTGACTCGACCGTGTATTTTTTTTTTTTTTTTTGAGATTTAACGACCACCGTGAGCAACTTAATGGGCTATAAGCAGTCGCCCGTCCCTAATTTAGAGTCACTGGTTCCAGGGAAGGGAGAGAGCCAGTGCCGTAAGACAAACACAACATCCATGCCTCACCGGGATTCGAACCCGGACCCCTTCCGACGAATGATCAGAGGCCAGCGCCTTAGACCACTGCGCCACCGGGGCGGCCCGTGTATTTTGCTGCTTAATTGTAAAGAATCTATAACCTATTGTATTTGTGCTATTATAACACTTTCATCCAACAATGTTCCCGTGGTTTTCAGTTTCTTCACCAGATACTGAATGGAGGATTTTGCCGGTGGTTTCCGAACCCCAAACTGCGCCACAAATTATCTTTGGCAATCCTCTATTGACTCAGTTTTCCAGTGCGTGCGGACAATAAACACGCGCTGTTCCACTGTGTACCGGCTCACACTGTAATTGCTCGTAATACAAAGGCACGATGATTGGTGACGATTCCGTAACAACAGCACAGTCAGATGCGTCACGCCAACTGCCGATGACAGCAAACATGCAATCTGCCTTCTCTTTGCACACGTGCAAACGGGCTAGGGAGTAGCGCCGCGACTCGCTAGTCTGTAGCCCGTGTGTCGCGCCTGCGCGAAGTGAAAGCCGATTGCGTCTTCGCTGTCCTTGGCAGTATGCTGACCATACTTCTCATATACCAAGGTAGGTCCGGGTCAAAATTTACTGAATTACGTCCCTTAGTTTTCAAGTTATAAGGGAAAATCAGGGACCGACAGCAAGTGAACACTCTGTATTATCTCCACAAACGTCCGAGAAAATCGCCAGTAAGGCAATGAGCAGCGCTTAAGGAGTTGATGGAGTGAAGCAAATGGAAATTCCTTTCAAAAGAAGTGGGAATCATGCATTGCGAGAGAATAAAATGTGTATTTTAAAGTGGAATTACCGATCATATTGCTCAGGAATTGTTCAATGATTAAAGCTGGAAATTATAATATTATATTAAATTAAGCTTCCGGAATGGAAGGGCAGTAATTTATTTTAAAAGGTTCTGTCCGGACCTGATATTTAAGAAGCACGGAGCTTGTTTTCTCGAACAGCAGGCAATTCAATTGCCACGGAAATACAAAGGGTGTTCAGAAAGCAACGCTTCCGTATTTTTCAACAAGCCCAGTGGCAAGGTATCAAACTGAAACAAAACAAGAACAAAGCTTAGAATTTCTACTTTAATGCATATATTTTATTTTTCTACATAGGCCCTCTTACGCTCGACACAGATACGCCAACGTTTAACAGGCTTTTTAGACCTGCCTCTGTAAAAAATTTCAGGTTGTTCTCAGAACCATTTCCTCGTAGCTGAACATCTTCTTCACAGGTGAATTGAATTCCTCTCAGATGTCTATTGAGAGCGGACAACATCAGATTGTTCTGGGAACCATTTCCTAGCGGCTTGAACATCTTCTTCACAGGTGAATTGAATTCCTCTCAGATGTCTATTGAGAGCGGACATCAGATTGTTCTGGGAACCATTTCCTAGCGGCTTGAACATCTTCTTCACAGGTGAATTGAATTCCTCTCAGATGTCTATTGAGAGCGGACAACATCAGATTGTTCTTGGAACCATTTCCTAGCGGCTTGAACATCTTCTTCACAGGTGAATTGAATTCCTCTCAGATGTCTATTGAGAGCGGAAAACAACAGATTGTTCTTGGAACCATTTCCTAGCGGCTTGAACATCTTCGTCACAGGTGAACTGAATTCCTCTCAGATGTCTATTGAGAGCGGAAAACATCAGATTGTTCTTGGAACCATTTCCTAGCGGCTTGAACATCTTCTTCACAGGTGAATTGAATTCCTCTCAGATGTCTATTGAGAGCGGACAACTTCAGATTGTTCTTGGAACCATTTCCTAGCGGCTTGAACATCTTCTTCACAGGTGAATTGAATTCCTCTCAGATGTCTATTGACAGCGGACAACATCAGATTGTTCTTGGAACCATTTCCTAGCGGCTTGAACATCTTCTTCACAGGTGAATTGAATTCCTCTCAGATGTCTATTGAGAGCGGAAAACATCAGATTGTTCTTGGAACCATTTCCTAGCGGCTTGAACATCTTCGTCACAGGTGAACTGAATTCCTCTCAGATGTCTATTGAGAGCGGAAAACATCAGATTGTTTTTGGTACCATTTCCTAGCGGCTTGAACATCTTCTTCACAGGTGAATTGAATTCCTCTCAGATGTCTATTGAGAGCGGACAACATCAGATTGTTCTTGGAACCATTTCCTAGCGGCTTGAACATCTTCTTCACAGGTGAATTGAATTCCTCTCAGATGTCTATTGAGAGCGGACAACATCAGATTGTTCTTGGAACCATTTCCTAGCGGCTTGAACATCTTCTTCACAGGTGAATTGAATTCCTCTCAGATGTCTATTGAGAGCGGAAAACATCAGATTGTTCTTGGAACCATTTCCTAGCGGCTTGAACATCTCCGTCACAGGTGAACTGAATTCCTCTCAGATGTCTATTGAGAGCGGAAAACATCAGATTGTTCTTGGAACCATTTCCTAGCGGCTTGAACATCTTCTTCACAGGTGAATTTAATTCCTCTCAGATGTCTATTGAGAGCGGAAAACATCAGATTGTTCTTGGAACCATTTCCTAGCGGCTTGAACATCTTCTTCACAGGTGAATTGAATTCCTCTCAGATGTCTATTGAGAGCGGAAAACATCAGATTGTTCTTGGAACCATTTCCTAGCGGCTTGAACATCTTCGTCACAGGTGAATTGAATTCCTCTCAGATGTCTATTGAGAGCGGAAAACATCAGATTGTTCTTGGAACCATTTCCTAGCGGCTTGAACATCTTCGTCACAGGTGAATTGAATTCCTCTCAGATGTCTATTGAGAGCGGAAAACATCAGATTGTTCTTGGAACCATTTCCTAGCGGCTTGAACATCTTCGTCACAGGTGAACTGAATTCCTCTCAGATGTCTATTGAGAGCGGAAAACATCAGATTGTTCTTGGAACCATTTCCTAGCGGCTTGAACATCTTCGTCACAGGTGAACTGAATTCCTCTCAGATGTCTATTGAGAGCGGAAAACATCAGATTGTTCTTGGAACCATTTCCTAGCGGCTTGAACATCTTCGTCACAGGTGAACTGAATTCCTCTCAGATGTCTATTGAGAGCGGAAAACATCAGATTGTTCTTGGAACCATTTCCTAGCGGCTTGAACATCTTCGTCACAGGTGAACTGAATTCCTCTCAGATGTCTATTGAGAGCGGAAAACATCAGATTGTTCTTGGAACCATTTCCTAGCGGCTTGAACATCTTCGTCACAGGTGAACTGAATTCCTCTCAGATGTCTATTGAGAGCGGAAAACATCAGATTGTTCTTGGAACCATTTCCTAGCGGCTTGAACATCTTCTTCACAGGTGAATTGAATTCCTCTCAGATGTCTATTGAGAGCGGACAACATCAGATTGTTCTTGGAACCATTTCCTAGCGGCTTGAACATCTTCTTCACAGGTGAATTGAATTCCTCTCAGATGTCTATTGAGAGCGGAAAACATCAGATTGTTCTTGGAACCATTTCCTAGCGGCTTGAACATCTTCTTCACAGGTGAATTGAATTCCTCTCAGATGTCTATTGAGAGCGGACAACATCAGATTGTTCTTGGAACCATTTCCTAGCGGCTTGAACATCTTCTTCACAGGTGAATTGAATTCCTCTCAGATGTCTATTGAGAGCGGACAACATCAGATTGTTCTTGGAACCATTTCCTAGCGGCTTGAACATCTTCTTCACAGGTGAATTGAATTCCTCTCAGATGTCTATTGAGAGCGGACAACATCAGATTGTTCTTGGAACCATTTCCTAGCGGCTTGAACATCTTCTTCACAGGTGAATTGAATTCCTCTCAGATGTCTATTGAGAGCGGAAAACATCAGATTGTTCTTGGAACCATTTCCTAGCGGCTTGAACATCTTCGTCACAGGTGAACTGAATTCCTCTCAGATGTCTATTGAGAGCGGAAAACATCAGATTGTTCTTGGAACCATTTCCTAGCGGCTTGAACATCTTCTTCACAGGTGAATTGAATTCCTCTCAGATGTCTATTGAGAGCGGACAACATCAGATTGTTCTTGGAACCATTTCCTAGCGGCTTGAACATCTTCTTCACAGGTGAATTGAATTCCTCTCAGATGTCTATTGAGAGCGGACAACATCAGATTGTTCTTGGAACCATTTCCTAGCGGCTTGAACATCTTCTTCACAGGTGAACTGAATTCCTCTCAGATGTCTATTGAGAGCGGAAAACATCAGATTGTTCTTGGAACCATTTCCTAGCGGCTTGAACATCTTCGTCACAGGTGAACTGAATTCCTCTCAGATGTCTATTGAGAGCGGAAAACATCAGATTGTTCTTGGAACCATTTCCTAGCGGCTTGAACATCTTCGTCACAGGTGAACTGAATTCCTCTCAGATGTCTATTGAGAGCGGAAAACATCAGATTGTTCTTGGAACCATTTCCTAGCGGCTTGAACATCTTCTTCACAGGTGAATTGAATTCCTCTCAGATGTCTATTGAGAGCGGAAAACATCAGATTGTTCTTGGAACCATTTCCTAGCGGCTTGAACATCTTCTTCACAGGTGAATTGAATTCCTCTCAGATGTCTATTGAGAGCGGAAAACATCAGATTGTTCTTGGAACCATTTCCTAGCGGCTTGAACATCTTCTTCACAGGTGAATTGAATTCCTCTCAGATGTCTATTGAGAGCGGAAAACATCAGATTGTTCTTGGAACCATTTCCTAGCGGCTTGAACATCTTCGTCACAGGTGAACTGAATTCCTCTCAGATGTCTATTGAGAGCGGAAAACATCAGATTGTTCTTGGAACCATTTCCTAGCGGCTTGAACATCTTCGTCACAGGTGAACTGAATTCCTCTCAGATGTCTATTGAGAGCGGAAAACATCAGATTGTTCTTGGAACCATTTCCTAGCGGCTTGAACATCTTCTTCACAGGTGAACTGAATTCCTCTCAGATGTCTATTGAGAGCGGAAAACATCAGATTGTTCTTGGAACCATTTCCTAGCGGCTTGAACATCTTCTTCACAGGTGAATTGAATTCCTCTCAGATGTCTATTGAGAGCGGACAACATCAGATTGTTCTTGGAACCATTTCCTAGCGGCTTGAACATCTTCTTCACAGGTGAATTGAATTCCTCTCAGATGTCTATTGAGAGCGGAAAACATCAGATTGTTCTTGGAACCATTTCCTAGCGGCTTGAACATCTTCGTCACAGGTGAACTGAATTCCTCTCAGATGTCTATTGAGAGCGGAAAACATCAGATTGTTCTTGGAACCATTTCCTAGCGGCTTGAACATCTTCTTCACAGGTGAATTGAATTCCTCTCAGATGTCTATTGAGAGCGGACAACATCAGATTGTTCTTGGAACCATTTCCTAGCGGCTTGAACATCTTCTTCACAGGTGAATTGAATTCCTCTCAGATGTCTATTGAGAGCGGAAAACATCAGATTGTTCTTGGAACCATTTCCTAGCGGCTTGAACATCTTCTTCACAGGTGAACTGAATTCCTCTCAGATGTCTATTGAGAGCGGAAAACATCAGATTGTTCTTGGAACCATTTCCTAGCGGCTTGAACATCTTCGTCACAGGTGAACTGAATTCCTCTCAGATGTCTATTGAGAGCGGAAAACATCAGATTGTTCTTGGAACCATTTCCTAGCGGCCTGAACATCTTCTTCACAGGTGAATTGAATTCCTCTCAGATGTCTATTGAGAGCGGAAAACATCAGATTGTTCTTGGAACCATTTCCTAGCGGCTTGAACATCTTCGTCACAGGTGAACTGAATTCCTCTCAGATGTCTATTGAGAGCGGAAAACATCAGATTGTTCTTGGAACCATTTCCTAGCGGCTTGAACATCTTCGTCACAGGTGAATTGAATTCCTCTCAGATGTCTATTGAGAGCGGAAAACATCAGATTGTTCTTGGAACCATTTCCTAGCGGCTTGAACATCTTCGTCACAGGTGAACTGAATTCCTCTCAGATGTCTATTGAGAGCGGAAAACATCAGATTGTTCTTGGAACCATTTCCTAGCGGCTTGAACATCTTCGTCACAGGTGAACTGAATTCCTCTCAGATGTCTATTGAGACCGGAAAACATCAGATTGTTCTTGGAACCATTTCCTAGCGGCTTGAACATCTTCGTCACAGGTGAACTGAATTCCTCTCAGATGTCTATTGAGAGCGGAAAACATCAGATTGTTCTTGGAACCATTTCCTAGCGGCTTGAACATCTTCGTCACACGTGAACTGAATTCCTCTCAGATGTCTATTGAGAGCGGAAAACATCAGATTGTTCTTGGAACCATTTCCTAGCGGCTTGAACATCTTCTTCACAGGTGAATTGAATTCCTCTCAGATGTCTATTGAGAGCGGAAAACATCAGATTGTTCTTGGAACCATTTCCTAGCGGCTTGAACATCTTCGTCACAGGTGAACTGAATTCCTCTCAGATGTCTATTGAGAGCGGAAAACATCAGATTGTTCTTGGAACCATTTCCTAGCGGCTTGAACATCTTCTTCACAGGTGAATTGAATTCCTCTCAGATGTCTATTGAGAGCGGAAAACATCAGATTGTTCTTGGAATCATTTCCTAGCTGCTTGAACATCGTCACAGGTGAAATTAATTCCTTTCAGATGTCTCTTGAGAGTGGAAAACATCAGATTGTTCTTGGAACCATTTCCTAGCGGCTTGAACATCTTCTTCACAGGTGAACTGAATTCCTCTCAGATGTCTATTGAGAGCGGAAAACATCAGATTGTTCTTGGAACCATTTCCTAGCGGCTTGAACATCTTCGTCACAGGTGAACTGAATTCCTCTCAGATGTCTATTGAGAGCGGAAAACATCAGATTGTTCTTGGAATCATTTCCTAGCGGCTTGAACATCGTCACAGGTGAAATGAATTCCTTTCAGATGTCTCTTGTGAGTGGAAAACATCAGATTGTTCTTGGAACCATTTCCTAGCGGCTTGAACATCTTTGTCACAGGTGAACCAAATTCCTTTCAGATGTCTCTTGAGAGCGGAAAACATCATATTGTTCTTCGAACCATTTCCTAGCGGCTTGAACATCTTTCTCACAGGTGAACCAAATTCCATTCAGATGTCTCTTGAGAGCTGAAAACATCAGATTGTTTTTGGAACTATTCCCTAGCGGCTTGAATATCTGACCTGCTCTCAAGAGACATCTGAACGGAATTCAGGTCACCTGAATTCCGTTCAGATGTCTCTTGAGAGCAGAAAACAGCCAGAAATCGGACGGCGCCAAATCTGGGTTGTAGGATGGTTGTTGAAGAACTTCAAACCCGATTTTGTGCATATCTTTTGAAGTGAAAATACTGGCGTGGGTTTGGCATTGTCGAGTTGCAGAATTATTGACTTTTTTCCCACACATACGTAGTCTATTGTTTGCTTTAACTTTTTAAAGGAATGCACGTAGCTCTTAGAGTTGATAGTCGTACCTTTGACCATGTACTCCTGATGAATAGTGCCTCTGTAACCCCAGAACGCAATGCGCATGCACTCATGGGCAGAAAAATTTGAGATTTGAATTTTTCGCTCCAGGAAAAGATTGTTGTCAGTATTCTAGCAGTTGATTTTTCATTTCTGGGTCATAATAGTGAATTCAACTCACACCACCAGTCGCAATGCTTTGGAGAAAATCACTTCCATATTTTTCATAGCAAGCAAGCAACCTTTGCCATGTTTCAAGTCTTGATTTCTCATTTGAGTTGTTAGGTGACGCGGTACCCAACAAGCACACACTTTGTTGTATCTTAAAATGTTACCAATGTCATTGACACTACCTAAACTAATGTGCAGTTTACCTGCTACGGTTCTCTGAGTAATTCTTCGATTTTCCTTGATGAGCTCATCGACTGTTTGCCTGTTCAAATCGCAAGTCGCGATTACGGGCCTCCCACTCCGCGGCTGATTTTTTACGGCCAACATTCCTCCTCTGTACTTTGATTTTCTTACCCAACGACGAAACAAGGCTTATGTTCAAAATTCCAGAACCATAAATTGCCACTAATCTAGCGTGAGTTTCTTTGGAAAGTTTATTTTCTTGTGTTGAAAAAAGAATTATCAATTTGAACGCAATTAAATACGAACAAATAGATATACGGAGTTTTATTACGCAGTAAAACGAAGCTAATGGCACAAAGAATCGTTTGCCGCCTGACTGGACGCTAAGCAACAAGTATGCGGAAGACACTTGAGCGGAGGCATTACTTACTGGACACACCTCGAAGTGCTGATTTTTCAGTTGTTTTTCCCACTTTGTGATTCACAAATTTCACATATTTTTTTTTTTTTTATGGAAAAGTTTTTAAAAGCCATGCGATGCCAGGGAGGAGACGCTCTGCCAGTGTGTGTGTGAGAGAGAGAGAGAGAGAGAGAGAGAGGGAGGGGAGAGACACAGACAGACAGACAGACAGTAAGTCACAGTCTCTCTACCCATCTTTTTAGATAAAAGCAACCATTTCTCCTCCTTTAGGTAAACTTTTGGATCCGCTCCTGGCACTGTTGTGGAAAGATAACATGAACGAGCAATGACTATGCCATACGAACGACTGTTGTATAACTGTTGTATATGTTGATTTCATTCGATAATTGAGTTACTACGACTTGTTGACTTGTTCATGGTGAATATTTGAAGTGGTTTATTTCAACTGATGACGTACTGAATTGCTGGACGAAAGAGGATTTCGTTCGTAAGTACTGACTTATTATTTAATTCTGGCCGTATTATCTTGAAATGTCTAATTAATACGCGGGTTGTACCGAAAATAATGCAAAAATAGGCGTAACATTTTTATTAACTGACAGAGGCCGTTCAAATTGCTCACGTTGGTGGAGTAACTCGTTCTCTATACAAAGGTACTACTCAACATAGTCTCCATCACAAGCAATGCATTTGCGCCATCGTTGAACCCAACTCCCGAATTATCTTTGAAAAAATTCAGTTGTGGACTGCTGTACCCACTTCTTCACAGCCACTTTCACCTCGTCTGACATCAAATCATTGTCCCGGAGACTGGTCTTCATTAGACCAAACAGCTGGACGTCGGAGGGTGCCAGATCTGGGCTGTACGGTGGATGGGAGATCACTGACCAGCCTAATTTGCTGATCGCTGATCTAATTTGCTGATCGATATATGCTCTAACTTCGTTAAGTTTCTGTGCCCTGCCCTTGCGCCCTGCCCTTTCGGACAGGGTGCAGAAACTGAAGGAAATCAGAGCGAACCTAGCGATTCTGATTTGTAAGTGAAAGAGAAATTCGGGGGGTGGGGTTTAGGAACTTTAACCAGGGGTTTCCTACCCGGGGGCCGTCACTTAACGTGCTCGTCTGATAGGTTTGAACCTGAGGTTCCTCCATCAGTAATCTGAATCTCTAACCACTGAGACCTCCGCTGATCAATTTCAAATTTGAAGACAAGAGAGACATCTTGTGAGAGACAGCCAGGCATTTCCATGTAGCGTTTTCGTCCACAGAGAAGGTTTAGGCCCAAACCACCTACACCGGGTTCGCCTTTTGGGCAGGGCACAGAAACAAACGGAAGGAGTAAGAGCAAGTCTAGCAACTTTGACAGAACAGTTTGCAAGTGAGAGAGAGCACAGTAGATGGCGCCACCGTACAATTACGATGTTGCTCATAGAGGGGGTGCAAAAGTCAGGATGGAGTAGGAATGGATACCCAACGTTACTGGGGGGCCGTCATTTAACGTACTCGTCCGATGCACGGCGGATATTCAGCGATTGTTAGCAAATCACACCATCTCTGGAAGAGATGCCCAGGATTGAACCTGAGGACACTCCATTGACAGTCTGACTCGCTAACTACTAAGCCACCCGCCGCCGATTTCAAATTTGGAATACGTGGACTCCATACATACTCATTTATTCATAAGAATCAACTGGAAGTATATTATTCGATGGCACATCTGGGATAATAGATATACTCGTTGTCACATGCTGGGCAAACGGACAGCACAATTTTATGACAAATATAGTGATGAAGCGACAATATATTATTTATGAGATTGACACAAATATAGTTAATGTAAAGACATACACAAAGATACTTTATGCGTAATTAAATTACTTGTGGTCAATGACTTTATTGTACTAATTCTTTACGTGTGTCACTTTACACATTTATTAAACAATTTCTTTCGAAATCAATAATATCTGAAATGAAGTAATACGAGATTAGATTTATATTTATTGAAGCAGTTATTTGTAAGTGCGTATGCTTACTCATATTCGATACGATTGTACTTAAAAAATACGAGTAGGTTCAGGTTCTCATTTTTAAGTAGATTTTTTTAACACTGTACACTGAAGAGCAATTGAATTAGAGATACCTGTCTAGTAACGTGTAGCACCACCTTTCGCCCTGATGACGGCGGCGATTTGTCTCGGCATGGACTCGACAAGACACCTGAAGGGTTGGAAAGCCATACGGATCAACGACCCCTGAACAAGATCCCACAGTTCACGAAGATTTAATGGAGGGGATAGGGGGGGGGGTCAGAGCCTCGAACATCTCCCTCGATGGCATCCCAGATGTGCTCGGTGGGATTGAAGTCAGGGGACCTAGCTGGCCAAGAAAGCGAGGTCACGTCGGTGGAGTGTTCATCCAACCATTCGGATTCAATTCGGGAGCGATGGCACGCATTGTCTTGTTGCAGGATGAGGTCCCCAGTGGGATGTTGAAGACGTACAAACAGGAGCAAATGGTCGTCAAGGATATCCCGGTAACGTTGACCTGTAAGAGACGATGTCACACGTAGCAGGGGTCCCATTTCAGTCCACGTAAACAGTCCCCAGACAAGAATGCCACCCCCACCAGCTTGAAGAGTACCCTGCTGGCAAGAAGGATCCATCGCTTCATGTGGCTTGCGCCGTACGCGTATCCTGCCATCCGCATGTACCAACGTGAATCTCGACTCATCAGTTCAGGTAACATTTTCCCACATGTCTAGGGTCCAGTGGCGATGTTCCTGCCCTAATGCTAATCTTTGCACCCTGTGATGTGCGGTCAGCAGCGGTACCCTCGTGAGACGATGGCTTCTGTACCCCATAGCGATGAGATGGTTCTGGATGGTGTGGCTGCTTGCACGTTTTTGTGCACCAGCGTTAAATTGCCGAGTGATTTCTTGCACTGTGGCCCGTCTATACGCTGTTACAATGCGAGCTAGCCGACGATGACGCAGCTCATCCACACGCTGTTGTCCACAGCAGTTGGCCCTTGCAGGGATGGTTTTACCGGAATCGATCTACTCACGGTGCACCCGTGACACCGTGGCTCGTGAAAATCCCAGTGCCTGCACGACTTCCGAGATGGAGTGATCCATTCGTCGGGCCCCGACAATTTACCCACGATCAAATGCGCTTAGATCCTTCGTCTTACCCAAACTGCGTCCGACTCTTACTGATTCCCGTCACATCACTCCTTATATTGTCGGATCGCTGCATACGTCATGTCGTTTCCGTTTACATGGCCGCCCACAGCGCCACATTTGCATAACGCCAGCTGTCTCTAATTCAATTGCTCTTCAGTGTGTGTAACTGCCTTCTGCTACTGGAATGTGAGTACCTGACTCAGTAGTGCAGTGGTATAAACGCTCGCTTCTGATTGTTCATCCCAGATAGGTCCAGGTTCGAATCCCGGTGAGGCATGGATGCTGTGTTTGTCTCATGGCAATGGCTCTCTCCCTTCCCTGGAACCAGTGGCTCTAAATTAGGAACGGTCGACTGCTAATAGGCCGTCGAGTTGCTCACGGTGATCATTAAACTCACAAATAAAAAACTCTGAGCAAAAAATGAAGCAATATTTCCCTGTGACATTTTAGAAGACAACACTATATGTTTCTCGTTTTACTGTTATTTCGCAGATACGTTTAAAAATTAGGCAGTAATAAGAGCACACTTTACCCTTTGACACCACCCTGAATTGCACAGAATAACATGAAACTACACTGACGGAAAAAAAATCCCAACACCAAGAAGGGGTTTTGTTAGATAAACGACAGTTGGTAGGCGGTGAGAGTACATCTGTAAGATGACGTCTATGCAAATTTCGCGCTTGGCGCATACGTGTGGCGCTAGTAGCGCCCCTCGGAACATGCAAAGCAGGTTTGCTGTAAATACGCGCTGTAACGTTCGTGAGCGTTAGTTAGCGTTGAGATTCGACGTAGTGTGTTGATGTTAGTCAAGAATGCCTTTAAAAAGACGAAGAAGCCATTATCAACAGCTCACGGGGTTTGAACGAGGTCGTGTAATAGGGCAACGAGAAGGTGGATTTTCTTTCCGCAATATTGCAGAACGACTAGGCAGGAATGTAGCCACTGTGCATGATTGTTGGCAGCGGTGGTCAAGGGAAGGTACTGCCTCAAGAAGACCGGGTTCCGGCCGGCCACGTGGCACTACTGAGAGGGAAGACCGCCGTGTACGGCGTATGGCCGTGGCGCATCGTACTGCGTCTGCGGCAGCAATTCGAACTGCAGTTGCCACCACAGTGACACAACGAACTGTTACAAATCGGTTACTTAAAGGACAGCTCCGAGCCAGACGCCCTGTAGGGTGCATTCCACTTACTCCAAACCACTGCCGTTTGCGACGTCAGTGGTGTCAAGCTAGAGCTCATTGGAGGACGGAGTGGAGATCTGTTGTTTTTTCTGATGAAAGCCCGTTCTGCCTGGGTGCCAGTGATGGCCGTGTGTTGGTTAGAAGGAGGCCAGGTGAGCGCCTGCAACCAACCTGTCTGCGGCCGAGACACACTGGACCTACACCTGGAGTTATGGTCTGGGGAGACATTTCCTATGACAGCAGGAGCACTCTCGTGGTTATCCCACGCACCCTGACGGCACAGTTGTATGTCGGTCTGGTGATTCAACCTGTTGTGCTGCCATTCATGAACAGCATTCCAGGGGGTGTTTTCCAACAGGATAACGCTCGCCCGCATACCGCTGTTGTAAACCAACATGCTCTACAGAGTGTCGACATGTTGCCGTGGCCTGCTAGATCACCAGATCTTTCACCAATCTAGCACGTATGGGACATCATTGGACGACAAATCCAGCGTCACCCCCAACCAGCATTAACCGTCCCTGTATTGACCGACCAAGTGCAACAGGCATGGAACTCCGTCCCACAAACTGACATCCAGCACCTGTACGACACAATGCATGAACGTTTGCGTGCTTGCATTCAACATTCTGGCGGTTACACCGGTTATTAATGTACCAGC
The DNA here is from genome assembly GCA_039090855.1 of Macrothele yani. Taxonomy (NCBI): domain Eukaryota; kingdom Metazoa; phylum Arthropoda; class Arachnida; order Araneae; family Macrothelidae; genus Macrothele; species Macrothele yani. The sequence goes on along the minus strand of CM077008.1, from coordinate 126,386,100 downwards.
ATTTCACATTTTAAATGGCTCTTCTCGCGCTTACAATAAGCTGTGATCTTGAAACGTTAATCGATTAAATATGTGACCTATACAAATAAATGTATTGCCGCCATTTCATTCCTCTACAACACTTTTTTCGTGGTGTTGAGAATTTTTTTTCCGTCAGTGTATTTGTATTCTTTTAAGTTGGGTTGGCAAAATGCATGTTGAATAAATATATTTCGACAAGTGCTCTCCCGAATCTAGCTATCATTTATTTCCTTGACGTAAAGGACAAAATTATGAAGCATTAGTACCACTGTAGGCATTTCAATAGGTAGGCATTTCATAGTTCACAACAAAGAAAAAAAAAACTGTCATATGTTTTGGCGAGCTTCTGCTAACCTTTGATGTCGGTGTAACACCAGGAATGTGACCCGTAAATAGAGGTTGTTGCCCAAATCCGGTTGCTGGAGGAAGTAAGAATGGTGAAGTCAAACCCTGCCGCATGAGGTGGTGTAGTTGATGAAAGTGAGGTAGAACTGTGGGGGGTGAGACGCCCATGGCTGGGCTAAGTGAGCCTGAAACAAAAGGAAACAGTAAAGAAATATAAATTACGCACTTCATAAATAACGCTACATGACATTAAAACAATGGTTATTATCCAGTAGTCAAATACAAGCAGGTGTCAGGTGAAATTTGCATGAAATATTTGGCCTAAAGATCAGAAAACGAAGAAGCACAAGAAACAAATGAAATCCTACACAATGATATCCTGCACAAATGAAATCCTGTACAATGATAGTCCCAAAAGAATGGTGTCTGCATTTATATGTTTTAATGCCCAATATAACAGATCTCTTTCTATAGCTCTTGTTTACAGTTGCAGAAACAAGTTTTGGTGTGTTAGCTCTCATCCTGTATAGGAGTACACGCCATTTTAGTGACGTAGTTGTTACGTAGAGACGGACGGAAACTACAATTGTTTTGAGGAAGGGGAGAGCACTGTTCTCCAATCTTAGGCTTTACTGCTTCGTGCACTGGACATAGAGGAAGATATAGACTTCGTCGGTCCGGGACAATTCGTCCAATGACGATTGGCTTAATGCTAATTCGTCCAATGACGATTGGTCCAATGCCAATTCGTCCAATGGTGCGACTGGTCCAATGCCAATTCGTCCAATGGGACGACTGGTCCAATGCCGATTCGTCCAATGATGCGACTGGTCCAATGCCGATTCGTCCAATGGTGCGACTGGTCCAATGCCGATTCGTCCAATGGTGCGACTGGTCCAATGCCGATTCGTCCAATGGTGCGACTGGTCCAATGCCAATTCGTCCAATGGGACGACTGGTCCAATGCCGATTCGTCCAATGATGCGACTGGTCCAATGCCGATTCGTCCAATGGTGCGACTGGTCCAATGCCAATTCGTCCAATGGGACGACTGGTCCAATGCCGATTCGTCCAATGATGCGACTGGTCCAATGCCGATTCGTCCAATAGTGCGACTGGTCCAATGCCGATTCGTCCAATGGTGCGACTGGTCCAATGCCGATTCGTCCAATGGTGCGACTGGTCCAATGCCGATTCGTCCAATGGTGCGACTGGTCCAATGCCGATTCGTCCAATGGTGCGACTGGTCCAATGCCGATTCGTCCAGTGGTATCATCAGCAAAAACGGAAGGTAGAAATGTCTTTTGTTTCGTGCACAAGCCATGGCCATGGAGGGAACTATAGTAATGCACTTCATGGGTTTGGTCTCCAGCAAAAAACGAAGCCAGGAAGGTATCTCCTTACATGCACAGACCTCAACGGCAAAAAAAAAAAAAAAAAGATCCTTTTCGGTGATGAAGATTAAACCTGTTTTAAGAAAAAAAAAACTGAACAACAGTGCCTGAATAGTTTGATTCTTCTTTCAGTGCATTCAGAATATCTGAATCTTCTCAGTGGAAACGAAGTCTTGGACGTAAGGTCTCTCCGCTCAAGACATCTCCCTTTTGCTCTCAATAAAATATTTTTAAGAGTGATAAGTTCAAATAATAATTACAGAATAAAGCATGAAATGTACACATTTATGAGATGCAAAATAAATCGACGAAACTCCAGTTACTTCTGGGAAGTTCAATTTGCATAAAGTTTATTTCAAGTTTCGTGAGATTTTAGCAAAAAATACCATGAACCTTGAAAATACGCAACTGAAAATTCGAACAATAAACAAAAGAAATATACAACAGTTACACTTAATACACAACTCATTGCTGTGTATGAAGTGCGGTGTATTATTTTGTAACAACTCGAAACGCACAACTCAAAATTTTGAAAGAATACACAATTCGAAATACCCAACACATAATACACAACTCCACAAAAACATGTGAGCTTTGCTTACATGTTTTTGTGGAGTTGTGTATGTTTTAATTATATTAAATTAATACCTCTTTTGGGTCCTGTATGCAAACGTGATGCAGCAGAAACCCGCGTTCACTAATTGTAAGTCTATGTGTAAATCAGGGGTGAATCATTTGTGCTGGTCTTCGGAAAAGCCACAAATTACTTCTCTCAATAGTTTTTTGCATTTCTTCTAGTTTATTTCCGCCTAAATTTTTTCAAATTCTTTAGTTTGAATTTTTATGTTTAATCTTTTTTCAGAAGGTGAATATGGAACAGTTACGCATTTGTAATTGCCTCTGCTTTTTACATTTTGAAACTATTTCTCTTGAAAATTCTCCTCTGCAGCTCTAGCACGCTTGGATTTTCAATACATTTTCATGTTCTTGCTGTTTTCTGGAGAGGTAGCCAGTCTTACATACACATGTACACAGTAAGAATGAGGAATCCCCTTGCTCGAAATGAAATCTTGGAAACGTCACTGCTGCCAACAATCCTTCAAGTTGTACACAGCTTTAACACTTTGTTTGAAAGATGATATGCAACTGATTAAAATTTAGTATTGAATCAAACTGAAGGAATAAATTATTATAATCAGCGTATTCAACGAGTTGTAAGCCTGAGTAGGTTGGTGCAGTAAATCACAGATATTTGGTAGGGATAATGACATTGCTGTAGTGCTAAGTGAAAAAGTGCAAGAACGCGCGGTGCCTTTACGTCTTCAATACCTAGGTAGGGCGTTACCTTGTTGAAAGTTATGTAGGGCGTTACCTTGGTGAAAGTTATATAGGGCGTTACCTTGTTGAAAGTTATGTAGGACGTTATCTTGTTGAATGTTAGGTAGGGGGCGTTATCTTGTTGAAAGTTAGGTAGGGCATTACTTGTTGAATGTTAGATAGGGGTTACCTTGGTGAAAATAGTTAGGTAAGGTGTTACCTTGTTGAATGTTAGATAGGGCGTTATCTTGTTGAAAGTTAGGTAGGGCGTAATCTTCTTGAAAATTAGGAAGGGCGTTATCTTGTTGCGTGGTCATACGGATGTGCAGCTGTACGATGCTCAGAGATGCAGCAAGGTCAGACCGTATCATTTCTGAGGTCTTTGAATGTTAGATAGGGCGTTATCTTGTTGAAAGTTAGGTAGGGCGTAATCTTCTTGAAAATTAGGTATCTTGTTGCGTGGTCATACGGATGTGCAGCTGTACGATGCTCAGAGATGCAGCAAGGTCAGACCGTATCATTTCTGAGGTCTTTGAATGTTAGATAGGGCGTTATCTTGTTGAAAGTTAGGTAGGGCGTAATCTTCTTGAAAATTAGGTATCTTGTTGCGTGGTCATACGGATGTGCAGCTGTACGATGCTCAGAGATGCAGCAAGGTCAGACCGTATCATTTCTGAGGTCTTTGAATGTTAGATAGGGCGTTATCTTGTTGAAAGTTAGGTAGGGCGTAATCTTCTTGAAAATTAGGTATCTTGTTGCGTGGTCATACGGATGTGCAGCTGTACGATGCTCAGAGATGCAGCAAGGTCAGACCGTATCATTTCTGAGGTCTTTGAATGTTAGATAGGGCGTTATCTTGTTGAAAGTTAGGTAGGGCGTAATCTTCTTGAAAATTAGGTATCTTGTTGCGTGGTCATACGGATGTGCAGCTGTACGATGCTCAGAGATGCAGCAAGGTCAGACCGTATCATTTCTGAGGTCTTTGAATGTTAGATAGGGCGTTATCTTGTTGAAAGTTAGGTAGGGCGTAATCTTCTTGAAAATTAGGAAGGGCGTTATCTTGTTGCGTGGTCATACGGATGTGCAGCTGTACGATGCTCAGAGATGCAGCAAGGTCAGGCCGTATCATTTCTGAGGTCTTTGAATGTTAGATAGGGCGTTATCTTGTTGAAAGTTAGGTAGGGCGTAATCTTCTTGAAAATTAGGTATCTTGTTGCGTGGTCATACGGATGTGCAGCTGTACGATGCTCAGAGTTGCAGCAAGGTCAGACCGTATCATTTCTGAGGTCTTTGAATGTTAGATAGGGCGTTATCTTGTTGAAAGTTAGGTAGGGCGTAATCTTCTTGAAAATTAGGTATCTTGTTGCGTGGTCATACGGATGTGCAGCTGTACGATGCTCAGAGATGCAGCAAGGTCAGACCGTATCATTTCTGAGGTCTTTGAATGTTAGATAGGGCGTTATCTTGTTGAAAGTTAGGTAGGGCGTAATCTTCTTGAAAATTAGGTATCTTGTTGCGTGGTCATACGGATGTGCAGCTGTACGATGCTCAGAGTTGCAGCAAGGTCAGACCGGTGACCATATCCTCTAAGAGGTCCCGGACGATTCGTCCAACGACAATTGGTCCAATACCGATTCGTCCAAAGGGACGATTGGTCCAATGTCCGATTCGTCCAATGCCCGATTCGTCCAATGCCGATTCGTCCAATGGTACGATTGGTCCAATGCGGATTCGTCCAATGGTACGATTGGTCCAACGCCGATTCGTCCAATCGTATCATATTACCAACGGTAACCTTTTTTTCCCAGAAAGGAATAATAATTAAAAATTTTTTTTCCCTCTTTATATCCTTTTGAAAGATAATTTCCGTATATTTAGTAATTGCAAACATTTTACATAAACCTGGTAAAAGGCACTCAATGGAGCATTTCTCAGCTGTTTGCAAAGCACTTAGGGCTGCCCCGGTGGCGCAGTGGTCTAAGGCGATGGCCTCTGATCATTTGCCCGAAAGGGGTCCGGGTTCGAATCGAGATATTTGGTATTTGTAAATATGTTACAAAGCCTAATAAAAGGCACTCATCGTATCATTACTCGGGTCTTGACGAGGCACCTAGACCCCGGGCCTTTTTAGAAGATTTTAAGTTACAACCTAGATATTTGGTATTTGTAAATTTTATAAAACCTAATAAAAGGCACTCATCGTATAATTTCTCAGGTCTTTACAAGGCACCTAGGCCTCGGGCCTTTTTAAAAGATTTTAAGTCACAACCTAGATATTTGGTATTTGTAAACATTTTATAAAACCTTATAAAAGGCACTCAACGAATCATTTCTGAGCTATCTACCAGGCACCTAGGTCTCGGGCCTTTTTAGAAGATTTTAAATTACGACCTTCCTAGATATTTGGTATTTGTAAACATTTTATAAAACTTTATAAAAGGCACTCATCGTATCATTTCTGAGGTCTTTGCAACCTTCCTAGATATACCTAGGCCGCGGGCCTATGAATTAATATTTCGTGCTTAAGTGAAAGCGCAATATTATTAACTTGATTTAATATGTAAACGTTATGAATATGACATCGGTAGAATAAAAAGTTTTAAAAAGGCCTAGGCCTAGAGCCTATGAGTTAATATTTCGTGCCAAAGTAAAAGCTCAATGTTATTAACTTGATTTTATATGTAAACGTTATGAATCTGATATCGGTAGAATTAAAACTGTTAAAAAAGCCTAGGGCCTATGAATTGATATTTCGTGCTTAAGTAAAAGCTCAATATTATTAACTTGATTTGATATGTAAACGTTATGAATCTGACATCGGTAGAATTAAAACTGTTAAAAAAGCCTAGGCCTAGGGCCGATGAATTAATATTTCGTGTTTAAATAAAAGCGCAATATTATTAACTTGATTTAATACGTAAACGTTATAAATATGAACATCGCTGGAATAAAATCTGTTGAAAAGGCCTCTGTCCAAACCCCGACCAGTTGTTTCCACTGGGCAGTTGGCGGAAAACCCCACTGCATTCTACAAACAGAAACGGAACACTAGTATTTTATATTATTTCATGCAAAAGAGAAGCATTGAAGTTGATAGAACGGCTCGTACATCAGTAACTTCATACGGCAGCAAGGACAGTATAACAAGAAAACGCGATTCAAAAAAAAAAAAAAAATCTGTAACAACAATATTACGCATGAAATGTAACATTATTTTACATTCTTTGGACTGCTGGTACTTTCGTATAACATCGGAGATAGAATCAGAACAGATGAGACTTTTATAGCACGAGTAGCACTTCGGACAGATAGGACGGAATTGGACCAATCGTCCATTGGATGAATCGGCATTGGACCAATCGTCTCATTGGACGAATCGGCATTGGACGAATCGTACCTTTGGACCAATTGTCCATTGGATGAATCGTCCCTTTGGACGAATCGGCATTGGCCCAATCGTCGTTGGACGAATCGTACCAGACCCCATCTAAGGACTCTCAATCGGCGACCGTTGGCGCTAAGACAGAAGCGACATTCTTCTCTGAATATGAGATGGTTCCCTTTGTCCTACCAGACATGTCTGGTGTGGTAGCACTGCAACCTTGCCGACGATTTGCTGCGGTAAGTGTCAGTCATTGCAATGGCTGGGGAGAGACCAAATCTTCCTAAGCCAATCTGCGGTTCACAGTCCGTGTCGATAGCTTCCTATCCACCTCGTCAAAAATGTCGTCCACTGTGGACTGTGGAGCTGATGCGGCTTGCCGCCAAATGCGGCAATAGGGCTGTTCAGATGTCTGCCTACATGCAGCAGTCCCACTACGGCGATGCATGTAACCCTTCTTAAATTACTGTCGCAACATTCGGCGGACAGTTGTTGCATCCTCTTGAGTTTCTACAGCGACACGATGCAGGGACCAACCAGCCGCATGTATACCTATGATGGAGCCGCTAGTAAAGGAACCAGTATGTTGGTAAGTCTCACACCTTACGAGTGTTTCGCCACCAAGACCACTCTGATGCAGCGGCCTACGACCCAGCTGAGGACGTCCAAATTTGGCTACGTCAAACCGTTTCACCTGTCACGTGAGTGTGTCGCAAACTACAATCACTTACATAATCCAGTTATTAACAAATATCAGGTGGGAAAGAAAGTAATATCCGATGACGAGGTACCAGAAGTCAAAGCCCATGCCACAACGCAGATTGGCAGCTGAGATTACGCAGCACACCAGCATGACATCAGCAGGTAAGTGGCTTAAGTCAGTGGCAGTTAGCCATCAGAAGGCGAAGTGTGTAAGCACCAGTCAACAATGAAGTGGACAAGGAGCACATCCGCCACTGCATGCTGTACGAGCTTCGTAGCGGCAGCACCTCCTCAAAGTAAAGAACATTATCAGTGTGTATCCCATTGCCATAACACATCGACAGTGCTGTCGTTGGTTTGATCGGTTTCGAGAGGGAAATTTTGACCTGTCAGACCTTCCTCAAGACGGAAGAGCCAGAACATTGGATATGGATATGCTGAAGACCTTAGTGGAGACCGAACCACGTGTGACCACGCGGGAGTTCGCCGAACTACTGGGGACTACCTATACGAGCATTGTGACGCACCTGCGTCAACATAGGAAGGTGCACAAGAGGGAAGTTTGGGTACCCAATCAGCTCACAGTTGAGCAGAAATCAAATCTCGCACGAGTGCATGCGTTTCCCTGCTTGCATGTGACCAAGTTGAACTGTTCTTGGACAACATTGTGACAAGTGACGAGAAATGGGTCCTGTGTCACAATGTCAGCGCCCGGAAACACTGGTTGGATCCAACACAGAAACCCACGCCGACCTTCAAAGACGACTTACACCTACGTAAGGTCCTGCTGTCTGTATGGTGGGATATGCGGGGTGTCGTGTCTTTTGAAATGCTGCCAGACAACAGAACTATCACTGCCGATGTGTACTGTCGTCAGCTTTACGATCTTCACGCGTCGCTCACGTCGAAACGACTAGCACTGCTGAACCGCAAGGGCGTCCTCCTTCAGCAGGATGGAGCGACACCTCACATGGCACGGGTGGCCTGTCACAAGATCAGGGATCTGGGCTGAGAGCTGGTGCCACACCCAGCCTATGCCACACCCAAGCCTATGCCACACCCAGCCTATGCCACACCCAACCTATGCCACACCCAACCTATGCCACACCCAGCCTATGCCACACCCAAGCCTATGCCACACCCAGCCTATGCCACAGCCAGCCTATGCCACACCCAAGCCTATGCCACACCCAAGCCTATGCCACACCCAGTCTATGCCACACCCAGCCTATGCCACACCCAACCTATGCCACACCCAGCCTATGCCACACCCAAGCCTATGCCACACCCAGCCTATGCCACACCCAAGCCTATGCCACACCCAGCCTATGCCACACCCAGCCTATGCCACAGCCAGACTATGCCACAGCCAGCCTATGCCACACCCAACCTATGCCACACCCAACCTATGCCACACCCAGCCTATGCCACACCCAAGCCTATGCCACACCCAGCCTATGCCACAGCCAGCCTATGCCACACCCAAGCCTATGCCACACCCAGTCTATGCCACACCCAGTCTATGCCACACCCAGCCTATGCCACACCCAACCTATGCCACACCCAGCCTATGCCACACCCAAGCCTATGCCACACCCAAGCCTATGCCACACCCAGCCTATGCCACAGCCAGCCTATGCCACACCCAACCTATGCCACAGCCAGCCTATGCCACACCCAGCCTATGCCACACCCAGCCTATGCCACACCCAACCTATGCCACACCCAAGCCTATGCCACACCCAGTCTATGCCACACCCAGCCTATGTCACACCCAGCCCCGAAGGGACTACCACCTTTTCTGGTCGTTGCAGCATTTCTTGGACGGATAGCGGTTCACCAACTGGGACGATGTCGAACGAGCACTTACTCACTTCTTTGCATCCAAGCTGCCACAATTCTACAGGGACTGACCAGACGATGGAAGCAAGTCGCTGCAAACGATGGCGACTACATTTTGGACTGATTTGTACTTGTATATATGGTAATTAAATGTTTCTGTTGCCTTGCATTTGCGGACAATACTTTCCTTCCAACTCAATATATACCAATTTTCATGGAGCTCCAACAAATACTTCTTGGTGCAACATTTTCTACGTCAAGCTGTGCAAATGAAGAATCACGTCAGTGACAATCAAAATTTACTTTCTGCCTCTTTTTTGTTTAAAGTGTCGTTATAAATAAATGAATTTGTTCGCACAATGCAATAAAAAGCTATTAATTTCGACATGAATTTTCTGATGATATAATAAAACACCAAACGCTCACCCACCGGCAGATAGATGTCCATATGATCCACTAGCACTGGAACTACGGGATCCATTCATAAAGGAAACTAAAGAATTTGGAGAAAACCTGATCATGGAGTTGATGTCGAAGTCTGAATAAGGTGAACTAGACAAGGCTCTTTTCCTGGCATGGCGAACACCGGGTTTAGGAGGACTTCCTATTCTCGTACCTAGATTTAGAGAAAATGAAGTCATTACAGGCATCATCGATCTTTATTGCTTTCATAGATTTTGATATACAACTGATTTGATTTAAAAGTCATCATCAGAAATATACTAATCCAAGGATACAGTAGATGAAATTCAGTCAAGTTACAAATACGCCAGTGCAGACAGACATTGTGATTATATCAATTGAAATAGATAGTATACATAATTTAACTGTCACGTTTATGAATATCTTAATTCAAGTACATTATCCATTCAATTCAAGTGTCACCAGCAGAACATACTGTTACGCTGATACCCAGAAATATTCGTTCCCGAGGATATATAACCTCCTCGGACCTGCGATGACGTTAAACACTTGATTTTTTAAAACAGGTTTGAAAATTGAGGTTTACTGCATTTTAAACTGAAAAAAAAAATCTTTAATTTTTCATGGAAAGGAGGGGGCTACGGGGATCGAGATGATCTAATTGTAATATTTAAGAATTTGATCGGTTTTCAATTTATATTATGCAATTTTATAATATATCATAATTTATTTTTCATTGAACAATTCTAAAGAATTTCTGGAGCCACTGAGACACATGAACACCTTACAGTCTGAACACCGTACTGTATTTAACTCATTGCACTTTGAATGACGGTATCTCCTTCTGTGGGCTCTGTTTCCAGTCATCTCAGGCATGTGTCTAACATGCTTATTTTGTGCTCAGACATGTGGCATAGTTGTAGGAATAATCCTACGTTTAGGAAGTGGTTTGCTATCATCTGAGGATTCGTCAGAAAAAATGAATAATATTATTATAAGTGAAAATTTCAAGTAATGATGTTTACACAAGTTACGTGAGTTAGCATCATTACTTGAAATTTTCTCTTAAATTATATTTATTAAATATTACATAGATTGTAGAAAATATTTAGTAAATACAAGTGTAAACACCCGCTAGAAATAATTAATAAATTTTTTTCCGACAGGATTGGAAACCATTGTATAACCAGTGATATAAAAATGTTTAAGAAGTTACTACTATTTATATGTTGACGAAATTAAACTTATTTACTTTAAATAACTAACTTATACTTACCAAAATGGAATGTATATACTTAAATAGATATAACTTTTTTTAATTAAGTAGTCATAAAACACTTACCAGGACCATGTGAAGACATCAAAGTTGACTTGTGCTGCCATTTATTGGCAATAGGAGAAAATTTAGCAAAGTATTTTATATAGTTCACATGTGATACAACTGTTTCTGGAAGATTTTTTGCCATTGGGCATTTTTTTAAAAATTGTGAAACCGTTGTATCAAATGTGATACACGAGAACCGAGGAGGATAAAAACAAAAACAAACAAGTTACTAAAATCATGCAATGCATTGATTATGATACGCTTTCCAACATACCAAAAATCATTACTCAAGTTATGAGGATAATGGCTGTGGAATAAATCTTGCTCCTGTGCCCTGACCTTTGACCCCATTTCGATGATACTCAACAGAACTGGTTCAGTATACCTCCGGAATAACACGAGAAAGTTTTGCTGCAATCGAAGCATTTTTACGTAAGTTATGATGCATAAGGGCTATGGAATAGATCCCGCTCCTGTGACCTAACCTTTGACCCCATTTCGCCCATTTTCAATAGGATTCGTCCCCAGGCAGGCCCGTACAACATACTAACATTTCATCCAAATCGAAGAATGTTTTCGTAAGTTATGACGCATAATGGCGATGGACGTGATTCCGCTTCTATGCCCTGATCTTTGACCCCATTTCGCCCATTTTCAATAGAATTTGTTCCCAGGTAGTCTCCTACCACATACTAAAATTTCATCGAAATCGAACCTTTTTTACGATAGTTAGGACGCATAAAAGCAGTGGAATGGATCCCGCTCCTATGCCCTGACCTTTGACCCCATTTCGTTCACTTTCATTTGGGTTCCTTCCCAGGTGTTCCCCTACCACATACTAAAATTTCATCGAAATCGAACGATTTTTACGTGAGTTATTGTGCAGACGGACATCCGCCCTCAACGCGTAACGTAATGAGGCAGATGGGAATCGCGACCATCTGCTCGCGAGAGTGTGACGTCATAAAAATTTAATAGGATCCACACATGACGCGTGACGTAATGAGACAGATGGCGTGACTGCGCGCCACATTCTCAAATGCGAGTGCGAGATTGTGACGTCATAAGATTTCTAAGCATGAGTAACATTAATGGAACGACGCCATGATACTAAAAACGTTGTAATTCGGGGTGGTTATTTAACCCACTAAACGAATTTTCCTAAAGTCGAGATCAAGCTAAATCGATTTCTAGTACCAGAAAACAGTAGGTTAACGACTTTCATCAAATTCCTTAGAGGCGTTTTCAAAATAAAATTTACATACATACAAGAAGTGCTCGTTTAATAATATGGGGTAAGGGAGATGGAATGGATCCCGATCCTATGTACTGACCTTTGATCCCATTTCGTCCATTTTTAATAGGGTTCGTCCCCAGGCGGTCCCCTACGACATACTACAATTTCATCGGTATCGAACCATATTTACGCAAGTTATGACGCATAAGAGCAATAGAATGCATCCCGTTGCTATGTCCTGACCTTTAACCCCACTTCACCCATTTTGAATAGGGTTCCTTCCCAGGTGATCCCCTACCAAAAAATTTCATCGACATCGAACCATATTTACGCTAGTTATGACACATAAGGGCAATGGAATGGATCCCGCTCCTATGTCGTGACCTTTGACCCCATTTCGTTCATATTCAATAGGGGTTGTCCCCAGGTGGTCCTCTACCACATAATAAAATTTCATCAAAATATAACTATTCTTACGCGAGTTATCGTGCCGACAGATAGACGGACAGACGGACGGACAAAGCTGGAGCATATACGCTTCTTCAAAGTATGGTTGGGAAGCGTAAAAAACGACTAACAGTCAGCCACAAAGTGAAATATATCTTCAAGGCCAATCAAGCAATGGTAACAATTATTAGCGAGCGTTCAAAAAGTGTTTCCCAAAGCAGTAGCGCATTGTTTGTTAGTGGGTGCTCCCTCAGCTTAGGGACGAAGAGTGCTAGTATCCAGTGTTACTACTGGACAAAGTTTTAAACAGATAAAAATTACTTATTCAAATATGAATCAGAAATGAGATGCAAATTGCCTGTGAAGTAGTTCATTCCATATTGGTCGTCGGAAGACATCCCGCGCCAGTCTGTCTTATGAATGACCAGAGAGTGAAGCGTCATTGGCATTGTGTGTTTCCACTTCTGAAAGTGGTTGCAAAACACTGGCAGCAGGGGCGCAGTCAGTGTGTTTTGTGGGAGGAGGGTTAATGTGTCAGATGGGTGGATCAATCGCAATGGAAGCAGGAAACAAAACAAAAGCTCATTATTATTATGTATGTAAGATTCCACCTGTTCCTGAGATTTTTCTTCTCTTCCTTCCGAGACGGGTAAGACGTACCAAGTCTGGGAAGTGGTATTTCTTTCTCTCAGTTGTCCAGGAACTTCCTTACTATCCTACGAGTGTTCAGGACAGCTGCCTTCTGAAGTTCCATGTAGGTGTTAGGTTGAAGGTCTAGTGTCTGTATAGAGCTGTGAATGGCCTTAGGTACAACTCCTGTGACGGATATTACTATGTGGACAGTGGTGGTGACATTCTCCACATGCCACATTTCCTTGACTTCGTATCGTAGGTCATTATACTTTGACAGCTTCTCCCCGTGCGTCTCCTGGATGTTGCACGTGTTGGGCACTGCTATGTCAATGAGGTATGTTGACTTCTTCTCCTTGTCGACCAGGACGGTGTCGGCCCGATTGTGGGGGATGGTCTTATCTGTTCTGATCGATCTGTCTCAGTACATCTTGTGGGTGTTATTCTCTAGAAGCGTTTTTGGCTCATACTTGTAGTAGGAGACAGACTCAGTTGTAATGAGGTGGTGCTTTCTTTCCAATTTCTGATGGACAATCTTGGCGACTTGATTGAGCCTGTTCGTGTACTCTGTTTGTGTGAGAACTCTGCACCCTGCTATGCTACGTTGGATGGTCTCTGGCGCTTGATGGCATTTCCGACATGTGTCGCTTTCCACTGACGTGTCCTTCAGGATATGCTTCCGGTAGTTTCTGATGTTTACTACTTGATCTTGTATAGCCATCAGGAACCCTTTGGTCTCCGGGAAGAGTGATCCGTTTGTTAGCCATGCAATGGAGGCAGTCTTATCCACATGATCTGATTGCAGATCCTTGTAGTGCCTTCAGTGTTGGACATTGTTGCCCCAAGCTTCTTCTTATAATAATAATATTAATAATAATAATTACTACTACTTCTGCAATTAAGAGAATATTTATAACTGAAACTGGAAGCGAAGATTAAATCTTGAAGATCTTAAAATATTTTGCATTTCATTTTAGGTATATTAAACCATATAACCTTAAATTTAATTTTACCTCTCACTATTCTCTCCATTATGTTCTTGTATTTCAAAAATCACGGAGGACATGTAAAGTAAAATATTTTTCTTGTGAGAGTATGGTGTAATTTCATTTGATGTTTTCCTCTTCATTGTTCAAGAGGAAGCACTGCAAATGAAAAAAAAATATGGAACTGAAAAAGAAATATATTTTTAAAAGCAGCACCCTAATCAAAGGAAGAAGAATTCACACCAGCCTTATATACAGTTTGAGCGAAATAACCAAAACTTTCAAAAATGCCATAAGCTTTTGACTTGGCAGCGCACATATGTTCATTGTAAAACAATAAAATGCCGAACCTAATTGTTCATCTGCTGTGGCGGATACAGCACCTGATGAAAAATGTTTTGCATATCATCACTAATTTTTGATGAAGAATGGGTTGGTCACCAAGAGGCGTATTATTTCTGTTTCTGATATATTTGTAGCAAACTCTGAGCTTCTGAAAACTCGATTGAAAAATATTCTTTCGTGGGCCTATACCGCCAACCACTGAAAACCTTTTGAAAATACTATCGTGGCCAAAAGTCCTATACACCAGTAGACCGAAAGTCAATACTTGAAGTTTGAAGTCGACTTATACAGCGTAATGGTAAAGTTAGGAATACATATTATACATCATTTAAAAGAAAATTTTATGCTGAATTGAAATATTTTTTACAGAATGTTACTACCAGAAATAGAAGTGAAGTACAGCGTCCAGTCACGAAACGCAAAAAATAGTGGAATTTGTGAAATTAGGGTACAATGCATTTAACGTAAAATTACTGTACAGTACATTATTGAAACTAGCAGGACGTTTGAAATAACTTACCAACAAGCAAAACACGCTTTAATATTTAATTGAATAACCACGGTTTCTTAGTAACAAAGTGCACCTTCTTGGCGTGGAACTAATGAGCTTCTCTAGTTGTCTATTGGTGATAACACGGTGCCAAAATTGCTGCTAAATGTATCTGTGATCATTCCACTGTCTTGCGCACCTTTAAAAGAATTGCCGAAACTGGATAAGTAGGAAACAGAAAAAGAACAGGTCGACCAAGGCTGTGTACTGAACGTGATGATCGTATGTTGATTCGTCATTCCTAAAAATCAAGGTTTAAAACAGACACTGATTTAAGAAATGAGTGGGAGAATGAAGCAGGCATTAGTGTATCTGCACGTACAGTTAGTCGTAGGCTACAAGAAAATGGACTGACTCCGTACATAACTGTTACTCTGTATAACTGTTACTATTCTAACTGTTACTGTTTCCGCTAATAATGGAAATAATTATGTACGTCGTCGGGCTGGTGAAAGATATAAGGCATGCTTCACCCATTCAACAGTCAAGCACCCACATTCGGTGATGTTATGGTCCTATATTTCAGCCAGTGGTGTTGTCCGTCTGCACATTGTTGAAGGCACATTTAATGGATCGAAATACAGTATGTGGATATTTTGGAGTCCAAACTGCTACCATCTGCACAAGACATGGGCTTGCGGAATTTTATCTTTCAAGAAGATAGCGCGCCATGTCATCGGTCAAAGTTGGTTGACGACTGGTTTAATCGTTATATGAAAACTTCAGTGGCCTGCACAGTCACCGGATCTTAATCCCATGGAGAATCTGTGGGTGAGATTGAAACAAAGATCCGTCAACAATGACCCATATCTAAAACAGCATTGAGTCTGTAAGGGCCGTATGGCACCGTGTTATCACCAATGGACATCTGTAAGGGCCGTATGGCACCGTGTTATCACCAAGAAGCTCGTTATTTCCATGCCAAAAAGGTGCACTTTGTTACTAAGAAACCGTGGTTATCCAATTAAATATTAAAGCGTATTTTGCCTGTTGGTAAGTTATGTCAAGTGTCCTACAACTTTCAGTAATGTACCGTACAGTAATTTTACGTTAAATGCATTGTACACTAATCAAATTCCACTATTTTTTGTTTTTTTATGACTAGACGCTGTACTTTTGCTTGTAACTTCCCTTCTATTACTGCTATTAACATTCCGTAAAAATATTTGAATTAAGCATAAATGTATTCCTGACTTTACCGTTACGCTGTATAAGTTGACTTCAAACATCAAAAATTGACTTTCGGTTTGCTGGTGCAGGACTTTTGACCACGACTGTAATTTCTTCTTAAAATAACGCATAGTTTTCAGTTAGGGGGCGTAGACGTATATCTCATTTCAGTCGATATCTCTGCTTCTAAGCGTTCGATTTGAAAAATCATCTCTTTGTTGGAGAGCGTTTCCGGTGCGAAATGTTCCTAATAAAATTGCAAAATTTTCAAGTAATCCATAGATTTTCCGCTAGGGGCGTAAAGTAAATTTTATTTTCCCCGATATCCCAACTTCTAAAACTCCGATTTGAAAAATTCCTCCTGCATCAGATACAGCTCTTGATGAGAAATGTTTTCCATATAAATTCTAATTTTTGGTAAAGAATGGGTTGACCACCAGGGGGTGCAAGTGTTGTTTTCTATTTCTGCTGTATTTGCAGCAAAATCTAAGCTTCTGAAAACTCGATTGAAAAAATTATTTCGTAGATCCAAACCGTTCACCTCGGAAAACCTTTTCAGGATACTTTCTTCTTAAAATAATGCATGACTATTCTACTAAGGGGCGTAGATGTATGTCTTATTTTTTTCGACACTTCTGCCTCTAAGAGTCGGATTAGAAAAATTATTTCTCTGTTGGACAGCGCTTCCGACGAGAAATGTTTCTGATACTCGTATAATTCAAAAAAGAAAAAAACAATTAACGAGCAAGTGTGCTGTGCCATTAGAGGGCGTAAGTTCAAATTTACGTTTACAGCAATATCTGCGGGACTAAAATCCCGACAAAAAAAATCTTTGTCGGTCAGATACTACATACTAACTGTGAAAACTCTTTTTGTGTAATTTTTTCCCAAAATAATACAGAATTTCGCCACTAGGGGCGCCATGTTTAATCCGTTTTTCTCAATATTTATGCTCCTACATGTGCGATTAAAAAAATTATTTCAACACCGGATGGCGTTTACCTTGTGGTTGTATTTACGGAGTTTCATAATTCACAGTACTGCCGCTAGGTGGTGCTTGTGTACTTCTGTTTGCAGCTGCTTTTTCCGCTTCTAAAAACTATTGAGATTTTTACTGTACGCCATTCGCTACACTAAAGATGTGGAGCATTATCATCTCTAAATAATGCACGGATTTCCCACTAGGGGCGTAAAGGTCAAAACCTTTTTCTTGCTATCTCTGCTTCCAGAAGACGTATTTGCCGCCCCGGTGGCGCAGTGGTCTAAGGCAATGGCCTCTGATCATTCGTCCGAAAGGGGTCCAGGTTCGAATCCCGGTGAGGCATGGATGTTGTGTTTGTCTTACGGCACTGGCTCACTCCCTTCCCTGGAACCAGTGACCCTAAATTAGGGACGGGCGACTGCTTATAGCCAATTAAGTTGCTCACGGTGGATGTTAAACCTCGAATCAAAAAAAAAAAAAAAAAAGAAGACGTATTTGAAAAGTTCTTTTTCCTTGGCATAGCTTTTTCCATAAAGAATATTTTTCGCTTATTATCAACTTTACCATTATGCAAAATTCTGCCGCTTGAATGTGTATTTATATCATGTGTCCTTCCATATTTCTTATTTTAACTGTTCGATTTGAAAATTTCTTTGTCTCTGATATTTTCCTTGTGCTATGAGAAAATATTTGTGCGACATTTGTCAATTTTCGTAGCATACTTTTCAGAGTAAATAGTTATTTCTATTTCTGGATGTTTAATCGATTGCAGAAACCGGTTGATTCTTTTCCCAACCGGTTCCATTGACTTTGAATAACTTTGATGGATTTTATTCGCGTCGGAAAGGATTCAAAAGACGTGCTTATATTCGGTGTCATCTTTCTTGTTTTCTTTGCGTTTTATTTGTCCGTTACTGCCTTCTAATTTTGGAAAACCAGAAATATTGTATTTGTTTCGTACTTTAATACAGATATTATGCTTGTATTTTAAATCTCTGGTCTCCATGTTGTCCGTTAGTTTATGAATTTTTCGCCAAGTTATGTTAGTTCAGAAATTTCCCGTGTATGGAATAGATTTGTTGCGGTTAAATCGATAAATCCGGTGAATATGCATAATCACCGGATATTGTACATAAATAAGCAACAGTTCTGGTGAATGCGTTAAATTATTCATGTTTTTGTAAAATTAATCACATTAGCCTGTTATTATGAACAATAACCAACACCCTCTGGTTAAATTGAAAAATCTCATGTTCCTGCAAATTTTCAACCTGTCAGAGCTATGGAGGCAATTCAGGGAAGAATGTTATTGCTGAAAAGATGAACAACAATATTAAGAAAAACAGAGAAGATGCCAGAACTGCATTGCAGTCTCAGGCAAAGAAGATGAGACAAATGTCTAGTAGAAAGTTTCCAAGGGGCAAAATCGAAGACACCGTATAAGACTGGGAGCTCCTGATGTAGACTGAGAAAGGGTGACTCCAGGAACATTCTAGGGGTGATTATACAGGCTGATGATGATGGAGAGGTAGGTGTATGCGATTGGCACCAAAGAAGGACGATTGTCTCAAAAGTTTTCGGGGAAACAGTTTGTCATTTGACAAGAGACTTTCATTTTACAAGAGGAAGCTCCTGATGTTATTATGTCTATTTCGCGAGTGTGCCAGAAAATCGTCTATCACAGGCGGTCAATATAATAGATGCAACTGCAAGGGAAAATACTTTTCAACAAAATGTGGCTGCAAAAGGCATGGAAAATACTCTGTAATTCGAAATGTCACGACAATTTGTCCCGTTTCAACAAGTAGGAGGTTGTTCGTTTAAAAATAGTACCAATAAAAATATTCCGTACTTTATTTCACAACGCCTGATAAAAAATTATTTGTTGAATATTATAATTTATTACTTCAGCTAAAAAGATTTGGTTCTTATGTAGAATAACCAGTGAAAATAATTAATTGCGTGTGTTTTATTACATTAGCCACTAATATTGATTATTTTGCAAAATAACCAGTGATTATACATAATAACTAATTTATTTGATTAACCGTAACATATTGTTACTTATCAAAAATTCTGTATTTCTGAAAGCTTCTTTTTACCATCAAGTCCAAGGCCAAGATCGGATCCTGGCGTAAGGCTTCCATGGACATCCAGCAGATTTCTTTGACGGAGCATGGACACTTGTTGGAGGTAATCCATGGACAAAGGCACTAGACCCAACAGAAAAAAAATAAGCTAGAAATATTAGCATTAAAAGACAAAAAGAAAAACAAAACAGTCATCAAGTTCATGCAGTTATGAATCAAGAACTTTTTCTACATTTAGTTTTAATTAGGAAATTATTTCCAAACAAAATGTATACTCAGTTTTTAAAGTATTTTATTTAGCAAAAATAAGAAAGGGTTTTCCATTTCACTTACAGTCCAGAAAAGGACTCGTAAATTGCCATCTCCATTTGATTCCCCACCTGACCTATCCAAGATGGGAATTCTTTTGCAAGTGAAATCGAAAAATTTCACCGAATGATTTGCCCTGATGATATTAAATTTCATATCACGCATGGAAAGATAATTTTTTTAAATACACCATCAGTTTTGTATCTATCCAACTCACCTCTTGAAGTTCTTTTTATCCTTTTCCTTCATTTCTTAATCCGCGGCAGACAGACAATCTCTTAAAAGGCGTTCCTGAGTGGGTCAAACAAGTGATTGTCCGAAGGAACGAAGCCAGAACTATAGGGAGAGATTCAACATTATGTGGACGGACATTGTCGTGAAACAACAAAGCACTTTTCGGCAGTAGTTGCGAAACCCAAATTTTCAGTGGTGGAAATCGAAGTCACATGTTTTTGCTCTGGAACCGAATTCTTTCTCAACGAAACTATGCCGGCAAGGGATTATCATTGCTACTTGTCGTCCTGCCATGTGCGTCACCTCTGTAGGGCGTCACATGTCCTCCCCGTTTGAGAAAGTTGGAAGCACGAAATTGCAGTTTTCGGGTTCGCTGCAAACCATGCTTGAAGTAACCCTCTGTAGAAGAAAGAATTGTCACTAATTTCAGACGATGTATGAAAGAAGCATCATACATTTTTCGAAGCGAAGAAGGAATTCTCATTAATTCCAGACAATGTGTGGAAAGAACATCGCACATTTTTTTAAAAACCTTAACGGCGAGTAGATCCATTTTTCCCTTTGGGCGCCAATGTGAAACCCAAATTTGCCGGCGGTGCAACTGGAATCCCCCACCCCCACATCATTTTGCTCCGCTTTCCCAATTAAGCTCCGTCAGCAAGGGCTTACGACTGCTACTTTCCGTTACTGACATGTACGTCAGTCACATCTGTAGAACGTAACATGGTACTTGGGGTTTTCTTCGAATTGCAGACTTCTAGCTGCCAGGCATCAACGTCTTGCTGTAATGAGGAGTGTTCACTGCTGAGCGCCTTTTATGACAAAGTTCCAGACTTGCCCCCGGGGAGTCCCAGAAAGCAGTGAGCAACGCTTTTCCAACTGCTGATTTAGGTTTGAACGTTTATTCCACAGGTGATCACAAATGCGTTGCAAAGCATGTTCAAAACATTTCAAAATCTGATATCTTCTCTCCTCCTCAAAATAGTACATCCATGTCCCACCCCCTCAGAGATGTTTTTTTTCCAAAAAGACGTAACCTTCGTTAATGTTACAGGGACGTCGCTAAAGGGGTGCGAGGGTGGGCCTGAAATTCATCTTGCCCACCTTGCTGCCCACCCAGTTCAAAATGTGCCATTTTTCAATATATTTAACTTTAAAATATAATCTGGACTTTGCCAAGTAATAAGTCTTGTGTTTTATTTCATGCAGCCGTACATATTTCCCCCTAGAAAGTGCGTTGTTTACTTCTCCGTAGAAAGGTTATCAAAATAGCATCCGCAAGGCCATGAAAATTCAGTTGTTCTCCACTCTTCCAATTCCTTAGTTTCAGCTTCTTTTTCATGTCTGTATGCCCCGGGGGCTAATGACGAAGGTGGATAGTAATTCACTGAGGGAATCACTACTAATTGCTCTGCTGTTTGTTTTCTTCATAAAATAGAGGATTTCAACGTTGAAAGTGGAGTCTAAAGCTACACCAGAGTTCTTAAGACTATCCCGAGACAGTGAAAGTGCAGGAAGTGGCCGAAGACTGCTTTGTAGGCGAGGGAGGCGAGACAAAATCTATGTCTTGAAGGAAGGGAATCAAGGAGGGGTAGGTTTTGTGTCTGCGCGGCACGACGTTAAAATTTGATTTTGATAAACAAAAAGGACATTTTTCTTTAAATTGTCCAAATACAGTACTATTTTCGTAAGCAAATATGCAAACTTTTGAAAAGTAATTTAAGACAATGTATTCAGAGCAAACATAAAGTTGAAGGTGACATTCTAATAACACCTGTACCTTACGCCAGTGGCGTAACTAGTCAGATCCGTGTACGCGTGTGTGTCCAAGTGGAAGGGGGTGAGGATTGCACGAATTCTTTTGTAGCGGGTAGTGAAAAGCATTAAAAATTAGTTCTTCCAGTATTTCGTAAAAAAAAAAAAAAAAAAAAAATTGGTACCAAGCTTGCCCCACCAAAAATAGTGCTCGCTCATCAGTCGTTCATCCAGATTTCGAAGTCTAGCGATGTCCTTGTTAATGTAGTAGTTCAAATGGCTTTTGCAGATGTTCAAACAATGGCGCTTGTACACTTCTGTGTGGAGTTGTAGGAGCCACCTTGCACAGTCTTTGAGAAAGTCAAAGCTGTTGCGAATGATTTCATAGGTAAAACCCGTGACTAATTTGAACAAGATTTCCCACTTCATCTATAGTTACCCACCTTTTTGCCAGAACCACGGCAACCACGGCATGGGCTTCTCCAGCGTTTTCATCAGCACTGGATGTTGAAGGACGTTCCATTCCTTCTTTGTGTGTTACAATTGTGCGACCATTTCTGAACTCGAAAATCCATTCGCAGACATTGCTGTAGCAAAACACACTGTTCGCATTCTGGGCTGAAAGTCTTCGATGAAATTTATTCCTTGGTATGCATGCAGCCTACACGAAATGGATAACATCTCGCTGTCCTTTTTGTGGATACGGAAAGCAGAGTGGTCATGTTATGAACACGATTGCAACACAAGAACATTCTCAGCAAAGTCAAACATCTACGCAAGCATGTGTGGACATGGTGATCAAAGACATTCTGTCGACATATGCGTGCGCAACAACAGTAAAGAAATTTGAACTACGTGCAAATGCTCTAGTAGATCCGATCAGATCCTATGTAGAGGATTTTAGGAAGGGAGTGTCTGACCCCAGGTCTTAAACAACCCTTAGAAATAGGAAGCTAGGAGATTTGGGTCCGATAGGAAAGCGACACGGAAGAGAGGTAGAAAGAGAAAGGAAGACGCCCTTATTTATTACCGGGGGCCAGTACCAGGGGTCCGACGGCTTAACGTACCCATCCGCCGCACGGCGGATATTTAGCGGTTCGAGCGTTCTTACCTGCCTGGGATCGAACCCGAGGTTTCCTCCGTGGCAGTCACGAACGTTGACCACTAGGCCATCTGCGGCCCACTACATACAAATGGTTATTTATATTATTATTTATTCAAAATATGTAGGTTTTAAACACCTAACACCTCCAGTTTCAAAAGTTTGATGTCGTGCTAATAAAAATTTACCCCGAGAGATGGGTAAGTTTTTTGTTTTTTAAACTGTTACTGGTTTTGAACCATTAAGAGTCCAGTAGCTGGAGGCAACTCCTGATGTATTAGCTAAGCTATTTGTAATCTGCACCAATTTACGTGGTACATCCACAGGGGATGCGTTCGATTGTCTCACTGCATGTTCAGCTGTTTTAATTCTCTGTAACTGTTCACTGCAATCACCGTTTCAAATATCATCACTATTGTTGTCATTTATTTAACATGCTGCAGTGAATGACCAAAGCTAAAGGCAAAGCTTTCGAGGCAGAAAACATTCAGATAGATGCGTGAAAGATTTTAAATAGGTTGTTGGTAGTCCAGCAACATAGCAAAATGGACGAACAGTTGCTACATCCAGACAAACTGTTATCATCTACACATTTCTTATATAAATGAAAATTTACTTGCACTAACCACCTTACATTAATGTTTCCAGTAATAATGAGAACAAAACAAAAATAGCTTTCTTAAGAATTTTTCATTTCGAGTGTTACCTAGATATGATAATTTCAGAATGTTTTTTCTTGTTCTGTTTTTTTTTCGAGGTGTAAGGGCAACAGTGACGATGCGTGACCTTTTCGATCGTGTTATCAGAATCTATTATCGTTACGTTTTTTTATTTTTTTTATTTATTATGTATAAATATGTAAGTTTTTTAATGTTTTTTTTACTATCAGAATCTATTATCGTTATAAGTTTTTTTTTAAAATAATTGAAGCTGAGAGTTCTTTCGTCTGCAGGATTATTTTTTTTATTTTTACGTTGCTTCTCCCCATATGTTTTTTTTTTTTTTGAAGGGGGGGGGGGTATTTTAATAAGCGTAAATCTCTATATTTTTACTTTCGGACATTTTCTCTCTAGAAGAGTAGAAAACACAACCGCGTATTCTTAACACCAGAAATTCTTCGGTCAAAGAATTTGAAAGTGAATAGGGATATTAAATGGAAAAGAGAGAGAGAGATTGAACACAAACAAAATGTTTTCAGATTTTTACAAACTGGACCTGATCGGTTAGAGATTTAACCTGTCTGGGAAATATCTCACGACGTCTTTGTCTTTCCAAGACTTGTAAAAACAGAAATTTGTCGGTGGCCGAACTCATGTCTCCGAGCTCCGGAGTGAGTTTATAACGAAGTAAATTTCTCCGTCATTTTTGGTCTACGCCGGGATTCGAACCCGAGGCCGCTTATTCCGGAACAAGTCGCTCTACCAACTGAGCTACGCAGACGTTTTATTCTGACTGCAACCTGCCTTTATGTCGTGTGCGTCCTGCTGGCAGGTACGTCAAAGTGAAAAATCTCGTCACATACCATTTCTAGTTCCTATGGTATGGAAAGAACAAAAAGGACCACTCCACCGACTGTTATTTGCATCAGTGGAATCACAAGCAAGTGAAAGAATTTAGTTAAATGTCTTAATATTCCTTCGGCCATCATGCCTGTTCTTCGCAGTGCACAGCTACCGATTCCAATGCGACCAGGAACACGGTGTTCCGATTCAGAAAAACACGTTGGCGATGCAGAGTTCCAGACTGACCAAGGAGGTGATGAAGAAGAAAAGGGCACAGATTTCTCAGGGAAGACAACAAAACCTCACAAAATTAACCAGGCAGAACTTAATGATCTTATTCGTGACCTGAATTTGTTTAAAATGCGGGCAGAATTGTTGGCTTCAAGACTGAAAGGCCGGAAATCTCATTGAAAAAGAAACTAAGATACGTTATTTCCATCAATTTCTGGACTCTTTTTTAGACGCATTAGGACAGCAAAAGAATCTTGAGAAATGGAGACTATTTATACGTTTTTCAATAACAAGTTTGAAAGCCATCCTTCTTCATAACAGAAATAAGAATCCGTCAATCCCCCTTGCTTATGGAGCACACATGAAAGAGATGTATGACAATATGAAATTGCTACTGACAATAATACAGTATGTGAAGTATTCTTGGAACATTTGTGGAGATCTAAAGGTGATTGCTCTTGTACTAGAACTTCAGCTTGGATACACAAGGTTCTGTTGCTTCTTATGTGAGTGGTGCAGTAGGAACAGGAGGAACCACTTTATCAGAAAGGCAGTGGCTAAAGTGGAAAAACTACCACCTGGAGAGAAAAATGTAGTTTGTGAGCTTCCTGTGAACCCCGAGAAAGTGTACCTTCCACTATTGCATATCAAACTTGTTTTGATGAAGAACTTCGTCAAAGCGATGGATCATAACGGACAAGGATTTCTTTTCCTAAAGAACAAGTTTCCTGGAATAAGTGATGCAAAAATCGAAGAGAGAAAATCTGTTAGACCACAAATAAAGGAGCTCATGAACGATCCATAAGTTCGAACGACGCTTGAAGGAGTCTGAAGCAGCTGCATGGGGATCGTTTCAAAAAGTCATGAGAAACTTCCTGGGAAAAAGCAGGCCACGAACTACAAAGAACTGATCAGTGAACTTTCCCTGGGATGTAGTATATGTCTGAAAATCCCTTTTTTGGATTCACATTTGGCCTTCTTTTCCCAAGTGCTTGGCATGCAAATAAAGTACATTTTGAAAGCCTCAAACTCACTACCAAGGAAAATGGGACAACAAAAATGCTCTACTGCTGGATGTTTAAAAAGGGATTTCCTCAAGCAAAAAACACCAGAAAATCAACTAAAAGTGCATTTCAGGTGAGCTAACTCTGCATGTAGGATATTGTGTATATTATCGGAAAATATAAATTTAGCAAATGTTTAGATGCATGTTACTCAAAAATCTCTCCCTTTTCAGAAATTTGCCAAACAGATTTGGAATCAGCGGAAAAAAATACTACGAGAAGCACCCTATTAGATCAATTTACGCAAAGAAAAGTAAAATTTTGTCGACCAGTGTAAGCAGAATATCAAGAACCGTAAAAGAGGCGGACTATATTTTTAGATTTTTCTTAATGTCTTTAGCGAAGGAGTGGGTCTGGCCTTCCTTAATGATTTCTTTTCATTTTGCACCAGAATTTCTTGCAGGAAACGATAAATTGACAAGACTTGTTACCACACAAGCATATTTATTCACGGTATTAATATTCTAAGGATCCGAAGTTGGTGAAGCCCTGGCATTCATTATGGTTGTTTGAAACACAACTTGAAGACTGAAGACAGTAAAAATAATTCACTAAGTAATAATAAAATAGTTGCCTACACGCACTTGGTACTCGTAAAACAAATGCAAGAAAAGCACTGAAATGGAGTAAAAAAGAAAATTTCACCACCTAGGAATATGCGTGTATACAAAGGCAGTAGTGCTGACAGCGAACGTATACTATGTGCATTACAGCAAGTCGGAGTCCCTGCGGTCTTTTCGGATTCACGTGCAAGCGCAGCCGACAGCACTCGGAGAGTTTCGTAATATGGAATGAACGAAGTCATGCGCAATTTGCACTGCATTAGATTCCTGTTTGAATAATTATTTCTATATTTTTACAACACTGGATATTGGCTCGCTTCGCTCCTGAACGACAAGCGTGCATGTTCTCGTCCCAAATCTAGGGCCACTGGTTCCAGGGAACAGAGACAGTCACCGCTGTAGGGAAGTTAACCGCCCGTGCTTCATCTGGGACTCGATTAGGCCCAAGCCAGGGTCTCTGACCGCACGATCATTCTTCTAAATATGTTAACAACAGATGAATATTTAATAGTTAATGCCATTTTTTTATACTTTCCCTCGCGGATGCAAGTAGCGTTCCCACTGTTACATGCAAAATCTCACCTTTCTGGTATTTGTAAGCTTCAAAGGAACAACGAAGTGTTCTGAGATTTTCCTGTTTGTATTGGGTGTGTACATAAGTTCTACTGTTTTTTGTAGGCTACAAAGAAAGGAGGAGAACACAACAAATAACGTACCTAGGATTTCACACAATTGCCATCATTCTGTATAACCTCTTGCCATCTGTCTATGAGTAGGTGAATCCCACGCCGGAAAAACTCCTGTGTTTTAGAGTAAAAAAAGTCATGTAATGCCGTTTTCACATCGTCCACATCATCGAAGGTTTGGAGAGCAAAGGCGTTCTGTAATGGTCGAAAAATGTGGTAGTCCGCAGGTTCCAGGTCAGGGAATACGCCGAGTGAGGTAACACTTCCCAATCAAAGTCCAGTCATTTTTGCTGAGTGATTAAAGCAGCATAAAGTCTGGCGTTATCATGATGTAGAATCACACCTTTGCGATTGACGAGTGCTGACCTCTTCGATGCCAGTTATTCTCGCAACCTGTCCAACTGTTGGCAGTAGAGATCAGCATTTATCGTTCGTTTAGATGACAAAACCACCCAACAGCCTGTACACCCCACCAAACACTCAACAAAACATTTTCGGGATGCAGTTTTCCTTTTGAGGTCGATGGAGCAGGCTCCGCACCTTGGCACACAGTCCGTCGACGCTTTACATTACGGTATACAGTACCCATTTCTCAACACCCGTTACAATTCGTCCCAAAAATGGTTCATTTCTGTGACGAGAAAGCACAGAAACACAGGTGCGGATTCTCTGCTCTCGTTGCTTTGCAGAAAGCTGGTGCAGAAACCAGTTATTGAACTTGGTAATGAACCCAAGCACATACATCTGTCTTTCAACTGTTGTTCTGTGTACCGACAACGTTTCCGCTAATTCCTGAGCGGTTGGATGTGGGTCATTTGTTATGGCTTGCTATCCTCGTCAGAAACCAAGCATAGACGTCCAGGACGTGGTTGATCTTTACAGCTGTCTCCGTTCCGGAATTTCCGAAACCAACGGCGACATGTGCTATCATCAACTGCATCCTCCCCATACACTTGACAGATGTTGCTGCAAGCCGCGGCTGCAGTACTGCATTTATCAAACTCGTACAGTAAACAATGTCTAATGTGCTTCTTATCGCATTCCATGTTACACCATCTGTGATTTCCGTTACGAATGACTTACTCGGACAAACCTAGTGCCTCTATATGCTCTACTGCTCCACGCTTTATTGGCCAAAAATTCGGCATCGTAGCGTCATCTGTGACGTAACTACTCCGATCGCAATTTGAATCTTTACAAAAACGGGTAGAACTTTTGCACACACCCAACAGAATATCCCCACATGATAAGTGGTGTATCGTATTCTCCCATCTGTTTCTCCAGAAGAATGCCAAACAGATACAACCACAAATAATCGCACAGTTTTGCTTCTCTTGCTGAACAACGGAAGGCGGGTCGCTATATTGAGAATGCATCATTTGTGCACTCTGAAATGTTGTAATTATACAACATTCCCGATTAAAAAGGCGTACAGTGTTGTTTTAACTCTCCCTTCGATTACAGAAATGTGCTTTACTCCGACGTTACAGGGTTTATATTAAGCACCGTAGGCATCATAGGAGAAACATACAGTATATCAATCAATCAAAGCGATTCGGTGTCTTAGATGAATTCATTTATTACCGTGAAAATTGTTTAATTAATGATAACTCCGGGTCACCGTGCGTTAGACCTCAAGCCCATGCATTAACTCCTCACTATATTCATTCTTACTGATCGTGCGTGGAGACAACGCTCTTCTTTTTAAAATCCTTTTCCCTCAAATCTTCTCGACCTCTCTGTTCTTCTCGCAGTCACATACTGCTCAAAAACACGTCATCTTCGCCTCTTTCCCGAAACCCGTCTCCTCTACTGTCTTCCACAACTACCTCTAAACACGCGGCTCCAGCCTCTGGATGACCACCACCGGTATGCCGTCACCGAAAACTCTATTCCCATGGGTCTAAATGACCACGGTCTGACCCGAAAGATCCCCTTCACAGGAATGGAAATACTTTTTGCTGGATGGCTCTAAAAAAAATGCGTTTTTCTGTTATTGCTACCTACACACGACGTCCGGCGCGTTGTTCTTCTCCAGGAAGTTAACTGATAAACTAATTATTTCTGGGGACTTGCTAGCTCCGCAAATAGCACTAAAAAAATATATTTTTAAGAAGTTTCCCACGATTACACTTTTAGAACATTCTAAAACTGCAAAGGTTCTTAATTATTTGCACATTCATTAAAATTCATAAAATTAACACTCCCGTTGTTATTAAAGGGTTATTTACAATTACCAATATTACAAATTATTGGTAAGGACAGAATCGTCAATACAGTAATCAGACATCCCTGAATTACCTGCATTTCCTGTTCTTCACGTACCATCGTCCTGGAGCGGGAATCGAACCCGCATCTCCCGATTTCCGTTTGAGCATGCTAACCGTTTAGACGATGAAGTCCTAAATATCAGAATGTTAAGTATCAGAACATTTTCTGAGTTTCACCAGTTGAAGCAAATTCTGCATCCTGTCAGCGTTAAGTAAATCCCAAGTCTGAGCAGAATTTGCTTCGACTGGCGAAACTCAAGAGAATATTCTGATACTTAACGCTTGATCGTCCTGGACGGTGTAACGTTTAGCATGCTCGAAGGGAAATCGGGAGACGTGGGTTCGATTTCCGCTCCAGGACGATGCAATTTTCAAGTTTTCTGGTGTGATTAATGAAGAACAGTAAATACAGGTAATTCAGAGATGTATTGACGATTCTGACATACAGGAGTTGGACAGAATAATGTGAACATCATGCTTAGAGGCGTGCAGCTGGGTACGTCGCAATACGCAAAGGTATCCGCAGCTTTTTGGTTGTAAAAACTTTGTTTAGAACATCTAGGTCCTGTTTAAGTGCATTTAAAGTGTCTTGTTGCAAAATTTCTTTCAGGGTGACGACGAAATGAGCGACCTAACGGACTTCGAAAGAGGGCTAATTGTTGGTGACCGGCTAGTTGGTGCCTCCGTGACAACAGTCGCCAGGGTAGTGCGGTTATCGATAGCTACTGTGCCTAGCGTCATGACATCATGCTGTGTTCATGACAAAACCTCGTCTGCGAAACACAAGAGCTGCCGGAAAACGACCTTTATTGATAGAGACAGGAAAGCATTAAAGAGAATTCTTACCCGTAATAAGACCACGACGCCACAAATTCGGGCGGAGCTCAATCTGCATTTCCAGACCACAGTATCGGCAAAAACAGTGCGCAGAAAACTGCTTAAACATGATAGTCGTGGCAGACATGCTATTGGAAAACCTCTGGTGACCCGGGTGAATGCACAACGGCGACTGCAGTGGTGCCAGGAGCATACAACGTGGACTGCCGATGCATGGAAGCGTGTCATGTGGTCGGATGAATATACATTCACACTATTCCCCATCGCAGGAGGTGTTTACGTGTAGAGAACGCCGTCAGAAGTGTACAACCCTGACTGTCTGCTCCCAACAGTGCAGCATGGTGGTGGTTCTGTCATACTCTGGGTGGTCATATCGTGGTTTTCAGCAGGAACCCTGATCACCTTGAAATGACGGATGAAATGACGGCAGGGCGTATGAAACCATTTTGTCAGACCAAGTCCATCCAATGGCTCAGGCATTGTTTCCTGCAGGGGATGCCATCTATCTAGATGATAACGCCCCAATCCACACAGCTTGGAATGTCCAATCATGGTTTCAGGAATACATACATGAAACTGACGAAGAAAAAAAAAAAGCTGAACTTTTTAACTGGGTAAAAAATCAGAATGAGCGGCAAAACAGTGAATAAAACACAGCATGAGCAAAACAAAATTGTTAACATTAATTTATTTATATTAATATTAAATTGGATCACATCACTATATTCAAAATATAAAGTTATTAACATTTAACAACACAAGATAAATGAAGCACTGCGCGGGGGCGGGGGTGGGGGGTACGATTATGGGCGAAATCGCACCGTCTGACTTTCGTTTTCGGAAATTTTCCCTCCATTTTCAAGCTGAAATACACATATTCAATGAAATGATATTTAACAACAATACTGAGCAATAGGATGTTGCAAGAAAAAAAAAAAATTACAATTACGGGAGAAATCTTCACTGCGTCTAACTTCCGATTTCGAAAGTCGTGCTACCGTCCTACGACGGAAAACGACCCTTCACCAAATTCTGTTCAGTTATGTATCGATCTCGAGTACCACACAAATGACTACGAAAAAGACGAAATATCTCGAATCCGCCGAACGAACTCTCATGCCTGAAGATTACAGGAAAATTTCTGCGTCGTCTAACTTCCGTTTTCAAGCTGAAATACAAATATTTATGGGGTAAAATATTTAAGAACAATACTGGGCAGAAGAAACATCGCGAGAAAAGGGCATTACGCTAACGGGAAAAATCTTTTCTCCGTTTAACTTCCGTTTTCGAAAGTTTTAAAAGATGAAATTTCGTTTCTTGACGGGAAATGAATCCCTCCCCCAACCAATACCCACCCATTTCTCTTCAGTGTCGCATCGATCTCGAGAATGATCCAAATGATGACGGGGAAAAAGAGAGAAAAAAAAAAAGACAGAATTCCGCGAATGAATCTCATGTATGGGAATATGGGGACAAATTTTCATACCTTCCTTAGCCTACCCAATCATCCGACTTAATCATCATCGAGCCACTGTAGTCTGAGTTGGAAAACAGAGTAAGATATCCCGTTATCCTCCTCCTGCATATCTAAAGGACTTGAAGCCGTTTCTTCATGAAGAATGGTGTACCACCCCACTAACCATCACCCAGGATTTGTATGCGTCCATTCCAAGGAGGATTCAGGCGGTTTTGAATGCCAAAGGTGGTCCCACACCCTAATAGGTACGTAAAAACTTCTTTTCCTAGGTGTTCACATTATTCTGGCCAATCCCTGTATCTCCGCGTATTGTGAGAAGAATATTTCTTCTACAGAAGTTTATTAGTAAGGAGTTTTCGTTTTGCTGACGTACTCCAGGATTGCTATTCATGTAACGTCAGTTTTAAGCACATGCAACAAAAATTAGGCTATTCGTGAAGAGTAGGCACGTGTACCTCTGGCATCCGGTATCATCGGAGAGCCTAGCGTGGGGCTTCCGTGTAAAGAGGAGATGACTTGTTCCATGTATGGGCTGAGGCGGTAATGCGGTGTGAGGTCGACATGACCGTTGGACAGATCCCTCCTCGGGGCGAAGTGGGAAAAATCCGGCAGATTTCCTGCTCCACCCTCTGCACACATTCTGAAAAGAAACATTAAAAAAGTTTTATGACTTGTTTGCCAGCAGTTATTAAAAGAGAATCACACACAAATTTAATAAATAAACATGAAAATGCAGTGAGTAGCGGAAGTTGTTAAATTATATATCTTTTGTTATCACCAGCATTCCCAAATATTCTTGAAATACGAAACAGTGCATGGGAACATGAAGCACTATTCTGAAAACAATTCGAAAACAATTAAGCATGGAAAACAATTCATTAGGTATGTATGATTGTTTTGCATTCTCAATGTATTTATTATTCGTGCAAGGGTGAAAAAGCTGCGACTAAAATTTTTATAAGACGAATCGTAAAATGCATATACATAAAACTAAAACAAAACGGTTGAATTACACTGCCGGCCACCCAAAATGCAACACCAAGAAGGAACGAGATAGCAAAGCCAGATTTACTGGACACATAACAACAAATACAAAGATGAAACGATTACGCTCACAGGGCTGTGCTACTTGCGGAACACGCAGACATCAATAGTTCGTGTGGCTCCCATGGCTGGCAATAACGGCCGCTACACGCCGCGGCATCGAACGAAAGAGGCTTTGGATGTGGGCTTGGGGTATGTCGGTCCAGGCTGCTTCCACACGTTGCCACAGTTCATCAGGCGTAGCCGCGGGCGGTTCTTGCCGGGCCACTCGGTTGCCGATAAGCGACCAGACGTGTTCGATGGGCGACATATCGGGAGAACAGGCGGGCCACGGCAGCAGTGACACCTGGTGGGCCGTGAAGAATTGTTGCACGATGCGTGCCACGTGCGGGCGCGCATCGTGCTGTTGAAACGTGGCCGCTGGCAGGGCCTGCAGGTAAGGGAGGACTACAGGCTCCAAAACGTCGGAGATGTAGCGGTGGCTGTTGAGTGTACCGGCGATGCGTACCAGAGGGGTGCGGGTGTCATATCCAATTGCGCCCCAAACCATAACGCCAGGCGACGGACCGGTATGGCGATGAATAATGCAGGCGTCATACAGTCTCTCCACACGCGGATCCGACCATCGTGGTGTTGCAGGCAGAAGCGGGATTCATCGGAGAAGACAATGCCGTGCCATTCCGTAGTCCAGGTGCGGCGTTCAACGGCCCACTGCCGCCGTACTCGCCGGCGGTGTAACGTCAATGGTAATTGGAGCAATGGGTGCCGTGCGACAAGTCCAAGCTCCTGCAGACGACGTCGAACGGTACGTGCTGACACAGGCTGTTGCGCAACACACCCTAGTTCCTGCGCTAACGTTCATGATGTGGCGGTGCGAGCCGTCAATGCCCGCCGAACAACATGCCTGTCCTCTCGTTCTGTGGTGTGCCGCGGCTGCGGCAATCGCTCATGTCGGCCCGTCCGTCCCTCCTGCACCCACCGAATCCATACTCGCCTCACTGTGGCTGGATATCGTGTCCCACACGGGCGCTGATGTCTCGGTACGATAAACTGCTGTCGCGATAAGCCACTATTCGTCCTCTGTCGAACTCCGAAACGCGCTGTAATGACTGCCGTATTCTGCGACGAGGCATCAGGAAGCTTCCCACGCACAGGTCCGGCAGCACAACACACTTCCATACCTACACCACGCCTTCTGTGCACCCTTCTTATAGTGCTTCTCAATGGCGTGCCGGGCGCAAATGATTTGCATATGCCCTGCAATGCTAATCGTTTGCATGTCCTCTCGCGGGCGACGCATGCTGCAAATTTCAGGCCAATCGGATGCTTCCTTCTTGGTGTTGCATGTTGGGTGGCCAGCAGTGTATTAATGGGCAGTCTATCAGATAGGTCACCAGCAACAGAATTTTTGTAATATTCCCATTCAATATTCACATGACAGAAGCCTATTATTATATGATAACAGATTTTAACCCGCCATATGACGATCACAGTACGTTAAAAATCATATAATTTAAAAATTTAGGTAACAAAAATGATTCAATAAGTAGGAACTGTACACCAATTATATTCAAAATAGTATAACTAAATTAAAAATCCGAAATTTCTTGGCGTAGAAAACAAATAAAACTTTCCAAGCTTTCTCACATCAACCAGATGGCTTTTTCAAGGAAGGTATACAGCTAACTGCAAACTGGATAATAGGACGTTTCAACAATTTGAACGCGGTGACTTGACTAGACAATAAATGAATAGGAGTGAACGTGATATTTCGAAGAAACGAGGTCACGTTGGTTGGGCACGCGGTAGTACGGTAGAAAATGCAGCATAATTTGAAGAACTGATTCCAAATACGTGGCAACTCCAAAGAGACGCTATCATTGCAAGCCTCGCAGCTGGCTAAGATTTCCAAGGTTTCGCGAATGGCAGTAGATTTGGGTGTGGAGTATGAAGCTAATTTCTTTACATCACTCCAGATAGGATCGGCGGACTGGAACTTGATTTCTCTTGATAGGGCAGCGGTTATTTATTGTCTAGTCAAGTCACCGCGTTCAAATTGTTGAAACGTTCTATTATCCAGTTCGCAGTTAGCTTATGCTACCTTCCTTGAAAAAGCCATCTGGTTGATGTGCGAAAGCTTGGAAAGTTTTATTTGTATGTTACACCAAGAAATTTCGGATTTTTAATATAGTTATACTATTTTGAATAAAAATGATGTTAATTAAAGGTCACAGCTATGTTCAACCACTTGAGCTTCATCAAATTGAACTGCCTCTTCTCGAATAACTTGACCAAAAAATTCTTGTTCAATTGCCTCTTGCTGGAGATGATTTGCTTGTAAGTGAGCATTTGCGGCTCGTCGAGCCTACAGTTCTTCTGGAGTTTCTTGTTGTCGGTGAATTGCGTCTGAGAGAGCAGCTGCATTACGTCGAGCTTGTAATTGTTCAGGAGTTATTTGCTGTCGGCGTTTAGCATGCGCAAGAGCATCAGCAATATGTCTGGCTTGTGTTTCTTCAAAAGTTTTATTTCGTCTGCGATTAGCTCTATCTTCGTTCAAGTTATGCAAAGTATTAGAAGATTGGTTTGCACGCCATAGCCGTTGCCATTGTTTATTTAAGCGACGTTTTCTTTTAGTTTTATCTTCTTCCACAAAGAAAAAATTCCACGGAACCAATATTTTTTTTTTAATTTCCGTCACAGTGAATCAAAATTACGCGTGCAGTTACTTTCTTACAATATTCCTTGTTACTTTTTATGAAATAAAATAACGCTGATTCCTTTTTATGAAATTACTCTGCAATGCGAAGAAAATGAAATAAAACACGACATAACACCTACGTAACAGAACAAACGTCGCATACAGTTGTTCGAGGACGTGCGTGTTGCAACAGATGAAATCGTTTGTCTTACTAACTTTATTTTATTTTCCGGTATTTCTCCTTGATTTTATGTATAGTGCGATAGCGGTGAGTTTAGTTCCGATTTCGGCCACCGGACAAAAGCAGATGGCGCTGCAAGTACTGAATGATGTCAGAATGTTAGGGACAGACGCAGCCTATTATATAGGTTTTATCATTTTTTTTAATGAATTTTAAGAAAAATTACTAAAAAAGTCCGTGACCCGCCAATTTTTTTTTTTTTTTTCATTTGACCCTCCTATAAGTAACTTTGCCTTGGTGTAGATAGAGTATTTACTAAGTATTCACATTGTTAAGATTAGCTCAAATTTGCCCTGTGTGCCAAAAGTTCCTAGACGCATACTGACAAAAATCGAAACATGATGTGTATATTTTTCTTGGTTTCCTGAAGGATTTTCAAAGTAGGTTGTAAATTTTGGAGTCTGTTCGAAATATAAGACCTTGTACAAAACTACCCACAATGCCATGAACTAGCTGTGAGCAGAAGAAGCTTACATAAAGTTGCGCATTAAGCAGATGCAGTCATTTCTAGCTAAAATCTCTTTGTTTTTGTTCCAAGTGCTGAACTGCAGTAAGACAGCGCCATTCACATCGTTGTCTTTATCTGTAAGACAGCGTAAAACAAGCCTTAAGATCATAGTCGTCATCATTATCTATACGCTTGAATAACATCCAAGGAATACCTCTTCATCATAATAAAACCCTCATGAATAACCCATATGAAACACCTCTCCGTCATTGTCTAAACTTTTTTTTTTTTTTTTTTTTTTGCGTGACCATAGAGACCTCCTCTCCGTCGTTATAAAAGTCTTTCGACGTCAGAGAAATGTGCCATCATTATTAAAATATTTTGAATAACATCCACAAAATTCCCCTTCTTGTCACAAAACTGTCATGAATAACCCATACGGAGTGCCGCTTCATCATTGTCAAAACTTTTCGACTATCCTGGGGTATTTCTTCATTAACAACAGTTCCGTGAGTAATCTCTCACGAAAGCAATCTTTGTCATTATCAGATCTTCTTAAGTAAGAAGTCTTGATGGAATTCTTTTTGCCGTCACGAAAACTCTTGCACTAACCCTCAGGGAATTCCTCTTCATAATTATGGAAAACTAATAAGTAACTGTTACCAAATGATTCTCCATTATCATAATTTTTTTAACAACTTTCACAACTGCGTCGCTATCAGGGTTCCGTTAGATGTGCTTCAACATGGTGTAACGTACCAGGAGATGTGACGTACCTGCCAGAAGGACGCACACGACATAAAGGCAGATAGCAATTAGAATCAATGTCCGCGTAGCTTAATTGGTAGAGCAACTTATTCCGGAATGAGTGGACCCGGGTTCGAACCCCGGCGCGGATAAAAATGACGGAGAAATTCACTTCGTTATAATGGCGCCCGAACTATCCGGATGACCCGACCGTTCAAAATCTCGCATTGGTGTGATGTTATTTCCACACCGCGAGATAGGAAAAATATGAGCAGCACTTCGAAAAAGAAAAATAAGGGGGAGATGATGTAACGTACCAGGAGATGTGACGTACCTGCCAGAAGGACGCACACGACATAAAGGCAGATAGCAATTAGAATCAATGTCCGCGTAGCTTAATTGGTAGAGCAACTTATTCCGGAATGAGTGGACCCGGGTTCGAACCCCGGCGCGGATAAAAATGACGGAGAAATTCACTTCGTTATAATGGGTCCACACAAGAAGCAGCAATTTTCTGCAGTATTCAAGATGTCTGATGATTTTTTCCTTATTCATCACCGAGCGGTGATGTCTTTCTGAACTCTCAATCCCTCTTCAATCATCGTCATCATCATCATCATCTGTGTCGAAGGTACGCAGTTACTATTAGCTCCGTAGTTACTATTAGCTCTCTGTACGCAGGTACTATTAGCTCTATTCATAATTATGGAAAATTAATAGGTAACCGTTACCAAATGATTCATTATCATAAACTTTTTAAACAACTTCCACAACTGCGTCGCTATCAGGGTTCCGTTAGGTGTGCTTCAACATAGGTCCACACAAAAGGCAGCGATTTTCTGCAGTATTCAAGATGTCTGATGATTTTCACAATATTCATCGGCGAACGGTGATGTCTCTGAACTCTCCCTTCCTCTATAATCATCGTCATCATCATCATCATTGTTGAATGTACGCAGTTATTATTAGCTTTGTAGTTACTATTAGCTCTCTTAACGCAGGTACTATTAGCTCTATTCATAATTATGGAAAATTAATAGGTAACCGTTACCAAATGATTCATTATCATAAACTTTTTAAACAACTTCCACAACTGCGTCGCTATCAGGGTTCCTTTAGGTGTGCTCCAACATAGGTCCACACAAAAGGCAGCGATTTTCTGCAGTATTCAAGATGTCTGATGATTTTCACAATATTCATCGGCGAACGGTGATGTCTCTCTGAACTCTCCCTTCCTCTATAATCATCGTCATCATTGTTGAATGTACGCAGTTATTATTAGCTTTGTAGTTACTATTAGCTCTCTTAACGCAGGTACTATTAGCTCTATTCATAATTATGGAAAATTAATAGGTAACCGTTACCAAATGATTCATTATCATAAACTTTTTAAACAACTTCCACAACTGCGTCGCTATCAGGGTTCCGTTAGGTGTGCTTCAACATAGGTACACACAAAAGGCAGCGATTTTCTGCAGTATTCAAGATGTCTGATGATTTTCACAATATTCATCGGCGAACGGTGATGTCTCTCTGAACTCTCCCTTCCTCTATAATCATCGTCATCATTGTTGAATGTACGCAGTTATTATTAGCTTTGTAGTTACTATTAGCTCTCTTAACGCAGGTACTATTAGCTCTATTCATAATTATGGAAAATTAATAAGTAACCGTTACTGAAGTGATTCATTATCATAAACTTTTTTAAACAACTTCCACAACTGCGTCGCTATCAGGGTTCCGTTAGGTGTGCTTCAACATAGGTCCACACAAAAGGCAGCGATTTTCTGCAGTATTCAAGATGTCTGATGATTTTCACAATATTCATCGGCGAACGGTGATGTCTCTCTGAACTCTCCCTTCCTCTATAATCATCGTCATCATCATTGTTGAATGTACGCAGTTATTATTAGCTTTGTAGTTACTATTAGCTCTCTTAACGCAGGTACTATTAGCTCTATTCATAATTATGGAAAATTAATAAGTAACCGTTACTGAATGATTCATTATCATAAACTTTTTAAACAACTTCCACAACTGCGTCGCTATCAGGGTTCCGTTAGGTGTGCTTCAACATAGGTCCACACAAAAGGCAGCGATTTTCTGCAGTATTCAAGATGTCTGATGATTTTCACAATATTCATCGCCGAGCGGTGATGTCTCTCTGAACTCTCCCTTCCTCTATAATCATCGTCATCATCATCATCATTGTTGAGGGTACGCAGTTATTATTAGCTCTCTGTACGCAGATACTATTAGCTCTATTCATAATTATGGAAAATTAATAAGTAACCGTTATCAAGTGATTCATTATCATGAACTTTTTAAACAACTTCCACAACTGCGTCGCTATCAGGGTTCCGTTAGGTGTGCTTCAACATGGGTCCACACAAAAAGCAACGATTTTTGCGGTTTTTAAGATGTCTGATGATTTTTTCCATATTCATCGCCGAGCGGTGATGTCTCTCTGAACTCTCCCTTCCTCTATAATCATCGTCATCATCATCATCATTGTTGAGGGTACGCAGTTATTATTAGCTTTGTAGTTACTATTAGCTCTCTGTACGCAGGTACTATTAGCTCTATTCATAATTATGGAAAATTAATAAGTAACCGCTACCAAATGATTCATTATCATAAACTTTTTAAACAACGTCCACAACTGCGTTGCTATCAGGGTTCCTTTAGGTGTGCTTCAACATAGGTCCACACAAAAGGCAGCGATTTTCTGCAGTATTCAAGATGTCTGATGATTTTTTACAATATTCATCGCCGAGCGGTGATGTCTCTCTGAACTCTCCCTTCCTCTATAATCATCGTCATCATCATCATCATTGTTGAGGGTACGCAGTTATTATTAGCTTTGTAGCTATTATTAGCTCTCTGTACGCAGGTACTATTAGCTCTATTCATAATTATGGAAAATTAATAAGTAACCGTTACCAAGTGATTCATTATCGTGAACTTTTTAAACAACTTCCACAACTGCGTCGCTATCAGGGTTCCGTTATGTGTGCTTCAACATGGGTCCACACAAAAAGCAACGATTTTTGCGGTTTTTAAGATGTCTGATGATTTTTTCCATATTCATCGCCGAGCGGTGTGTCTCTCGGAACTCTCCCTTCCTCTATAATCATCGCCAGCATCATCATCAGTGTTGAAGGCATGCAGATACTATTAACTCTATAGAGTCTCTAGCTGTTAGAATACACTAACCTAGTAAGACTCAATTTGCACACATGCTGTTAAATGAGACCGAGACACTTTAACAAGAATGAAAAAATAGCTTTATCTATAGCTTTACATGATTACAGTTTATGAAATTAAATGCTCCTTCAGTTTGAGAACTTTTAGTACACTTTCCGGTACATTTTGTGTAAATAAAAGTCATAAATAATTTACAGTCGTTTTAGTCCTTTGGACAAGCAGTATAATGCTGTTTACATGTAGTAATATTGATCAATGATCAGTTGAATTAACAAAAGACACGTAACAAGACTTACTACTTGAAGCTTGCCTTAACGTTGTTATAAAGATATTGTACTCTGCTCGACACCTCTGCGGACTATAGGAAACAGTCACTCGTAGCAGGAGCCGAAACCCTCCACTGGGCACTGGAACTGGAACTCGAACCATTTACTGCGAACTATATACTGACAAGACAACAGGTCAGAGATTTTAGCACATGAAGTACTCGAAGCACACCCTCACAACTGTCTCATGAAGGTTTGTCTTTTATACTGACTGACGACGGTGGTCAACGTTACATGTAAGTGTATGTATCTTTGCATAAACGCGTTGGTTTAAACTGGCGGGGAAACACAGCAGGAATATGACTATTTCCAACAATAAGTCATTCTCAATCCACTGCTGAATGAAAGTCGCCCCCAAGTCTCTTCCACAACAGTTTGTTTCGAGTAATTCTCTTCCGTGCCACTTCAGCATACTTTCGAATTTCATACATCCATCTCCCACGTAGTTTGCTCTCGGAAGAAATCGAATATAGTCGACGGACTTTTTTTTCGAGAAAAGCCCTTCCTCTATATTCTACTACACTGCTCAAAATTATTAGGGGAGCAAGAGATATTGTGAAGAAAATCAGGTGCGACTGAACGTTGTTGATCATAAAATATTTTTTGTTATAAAATACAGGGAAAATAATCAGTAATTTGGATAAAGAAAAAGCACATTAGCGAATTTTTATGCGATATTATCATCTACTGCGCATTATGCGATTTGCTCTGCAACAATACGCATATCTGTACAACGAGAAAACATCTCTTTTTTGAAGGTCGTATTTGACCTCTAGTAGGATGTGTGATCAGTTACGACGTTCAAAAATCTCTTTTTGAGGGTGGTAATTGACCTCTAGTAAGATGTGTGGTCAGTTACGACGTTCAAAAGTCTGTTTTTGAAGGTGGTAACTGACCTCTAGTAGGCTGTGTGATCAGCTACCATCTTCTAAAATCTCTGTCTGAAAGTGGGTAATTGACCTCTAGTAAGATGTGTGGTCAGTTACCACTTTCAAAAATATTTTTTGAAGATGGTAACTGACCTTTAGCGAGCTGTGTGATCAGTTACCACCTTCAAAAATCTCTTTTTGACAGTGGTAACTGACATCTAGTACGCTGTGTGATCAGTTACCACCTTCAAAAATCTGTTTTTGTAGGTGGCAATTGACCTCTAATAGGATTTGTAGTTAGTTACCACATTCAAGAATCTCTTTTTGAAGGCGGTAACTCCGCTTCAAAAAAAAAAAGTCCAATTTAAAAAAAAACACTCACATATTTTAAAGTGCGTGCAGTTTTTTTTTCCAAGGCAGTGTAAGCACATTCTGTTGCCCTCCCCCCTCTATTTTGCTGAATTTTTTTATTTCTTGAAAATATGAAATATATTTTTGTGCCCGAATAAATTCTAAACGTGTGCTCATATAACAGATAATTCCATGTCATATTGTTTCATATTATGCTGCAAATTTAGGGTGATCTACTGTATTGGCAATTTGGGTAGCTAGTTGGAAGACATTCAAAATATTGGATCGTAAAACACCCCAAACAGAAAAAAAAAAAAAAATGCATTTCACTTTGTAAGGAAAATCGTAAATCAAGAAATTCTTATGCATTATTTTTTTTATTTCTGTGCAACTTAATCAATAGCTCGTGCTTTAAAAAGTCTGTGGCAAGCAAAACTAGAACAAAAAAATTGAAATGAGAAATAGGCAAGTAAAAATAAAAATCACGCTCACGTACTTGAAAGCCCAGCATGACGTCTTCATTTTCCGACTGTTACTTGTTGTGTTCAATCTTAACCTCGAAAAAAAGAAAGACAGAAAGAAAAAAAGAAAAGAAAAGACAGAAAGAAAAGAAAAGAGATGGAATAATTGCTGTGTTATGAGTGATGAGACTCTAACTTCTGCGAAACAGCGTTGGGGGAGTGAACATCTTCATCCAATCCTCCCCCTTCCACTGCTCTCCCCCGTCACGAAAATTTCATCCCCTGCGTTTAATACGTCTTGGAACACCCCTGACTTCCCCGAAGAGAAACGTTTTCACTTTGATGCGTGGTCGGTAACATCAGCGGCGTCGCCGTGGGGCGTTGGAAGCAGAGGCCCACCGGATAGATGGATGGATGGATGGATGTAGATGGCACAGAGCCCTACAGAGCGTGGGGACCCTCAACGATCTCCATTTAAGTGATTACAATCATTCCAATGACAAACAGATTACAGACTTCGCTTATACGTGCCACAGACTGTGTATGACACGATGAGCGAACTTTCCATGAAGGATATGTATTTTGTACCTTTCTTTGCCTTCCGCGTCGTTTTTAATTACTTCTCCAGTTGGACGAAAAACAAAAGTTGATCAATTACAGAAAAAGAAAATATATATATGTATAATAAAATTTTGAGAATCAAACGCCATGATTTTGACAAGAAAATAGTCGTCTGGAGATTTAAAGCATTATTACTGGTAATTTTGATGAGAGACGGGAAAAACACACAACAAGCACAAATTGAAATTGTTTTTAAAATTGTGAAAATCATTTCATTCTTCCCCACAGTCGAGATCTCTGTAGGTGCTTCTCCGATTTTTAACTATTGGGTTGTCGGAAAAGTCATGACGTATTTTGGCACCCGATGGCAGTTGAGAGGTTTTGGAAGTACTAAGGGCATGCGCAGCTCTGTTATCGCTATGGCATTTGACAGGTGCCAGTTCTAGTTGCAGTCTGAAAGGAATAGTGAGCGATTTGGTTGATTTGCGGAGATTTGACATCAAGTTGAAGATGGAAGACCAAACTGTGCATTTTCGCCATATTTTACTGTTTTAATTCCGTGAAGGGAAGAACGCGCGTCAATCTTGTGAAAAGTTGCGTAAAGTGTACGGTGATAATGCTCTACAAGAACGTCAGTGCCAGCGGTGGTTCGCGAAATTCCGTGCTGGTGATTTTGACCTCAACGATGCTCCTCGGTCCGGGAGGCCAACCGAGGTTGATGACGACCAAATCAAAGCATTGATCGAGTCAAACCCACGTTACACGACACGAGAGATTGCAGACACATTGCACATCCATCATTCCAGCGTTCACGACCACCTGAAAAAGCTGGGATACGTAAGCACTCAATGTGTGGGTTCCTCATGAACTCAAAGAAGCTCAATTGACGGCGCGTATAAACATCTGCGATATGCTCATTAAACGTGAGGAAAACGATCTTTTTTTTTTGAAGCGACTGATAACTGGTGACGAAAAGTGGATTGTGTACAACAATGTGCTGCGCAAGCGGTCTTGGTCCTAACGTGCTGCTTCGCCTCAAACGACATCCAAAGCAGAAATTCATCTGCGGAAGGTTCTGGTCTCAGTGTGGTGGGATTTTAAAGGTGTCGTGCTTTTCGAGCTCCTACCACGGAACCAAACAATCAATTTGAATGTGTACTGTCGGCAATTGGACAGTTTGAACGAATCCATCATCCAGAAACCTCCAGAGCTCGTTCATCGTAAAGGTCTTGTGTTCCATCACGACAACGCGAGACCACAAACAAGTTTGATCACCTACCAAAAAGTATTGGAGCTTGGTTGGAATGTGTTGCCACACCCAGCATACTCGCCTGACCTTGCGCCATCAGACTTCCACTTGTTTCGCTCTCTTCAACAGTCCTTGCGTGGTATAACGTTCAATTCAGATGAGGCTGTAAATCAGCACTTCGCACAGTTTTTCGCCACGAAAGACAGGTCCTTTTATGAACGAGGCATTCTGCAGCTCACTGAAAGATGGCAAAAGGTTATCAAACAAAACGGGCATTATATCATTGATTGATCTTTGTTCTATTTATCAATAAATGACCTTTGTAAAAAATGGCTCAAATACGTCATGACTTTTCCAACAACCCAATACAATGAATGTCAACTGGCTTCTGCGATCGGCAGTATACATCAAGGTGACCAGATTTTTGAGAATGAAATTGAGGACCAAATACGTGTCCTCAATTTCAATGCGAAATTGAAGACAATTTCATTTAAAAATGAGGACCTGATTGAGGACAAGGTCTGAAACATTATGGTACAGCCGAAGATTAGCAAAAAATGTCATGAAATATCCCATAATTGTACAGTTTCATGGGAAAACATACGATGAACCTGAAGGATGATTTTCATGTGAAATTATAAAAAAAGCAATAAAATACATTTGTACTATAGTGCAGCGGATGCAAACAAAGCTACATTTTGATTTTGTACAGAAATTTCATCGTGATTCTATAAAAGAAAAAGTATCTGAAGCCAGAAAATTGCTGTACTCTGAGGGAACGGAAATCATGGAATACCTATATGTTTTTATCTCTATGAGAAGGAATCTATGAGAAGGAAACCTACATGTTGTTATCTCTATGAGAAGGAAACCTATATGTTGTTTTCTCTATGAGAAGGAAACCTATATGTTGTTATCTCTAAGAGAAGGAAACCTATATGTTGTTATCTCTATGAGAAGGAAACCTATATGTTGTTATCTCTATGAGAAGGAAACCTATATGTTGTTATCTCAATGAGAAGGAATCTATGAGAAGGAAACCTATATGTTGTTATCTCTATAAGAAGGAAACTTATATGTTGTTATCTCTATGAGAAGGAATCTATGAGAAGGAAACCTATATGTTGTTATCTCTATGAGAAGGAATCTATGAGAAGGAAACCTATATGTTGTTATCTCTATGAGAAGGAATCTATGAGAAGGAAACCTATATGTTGTTATCTCTATGAGAAGGAATCTATGAGAAGGAAACCTATATGTTGTTATCTCAATAAGAAGGAATCTATGAGAAGGAAACTTATATGTTGTTATCTCAATGAGAAGGAATCTATGAGAAGGAAACCTATATGTTGTTATCTCTATGAGAAGGAATCTATGAGAAGGAAACCTATATGCTGTTATCTCTATGAGAAGGAAACCTATATGTTGTTATCTCTATGAGAAAGAAACCTATATGTTGTTATCTCTATGATAAGGAATTTTCCAAGGCCAATAACGTCACTTAAAGAAACAG
Source organism: Macrothele yani (assembly GCA_039090855.1). Lineage (NCBI taxonomy): Eukaryota > Metazoa > Arthropoda > Arachnida > Araneae > Macrothelidae > Macrothele > Macrothele yani. Next base: position 126,341,168 of record CM077008.1, on the reverse strand, counting down.
TTAATGAAGAACTGTACTGAAGAAAAGTTGTAGAACTCTCAATGGAGTTTACCAAATGCAAACAAAGTTAGCATCAGTTACTTATTTAATTGCAAGAAAGTGAATGTTGAAAAAGATGTTATTTATTTCTAGTCCTATAAATATTTTAGTTAAATCCAATTAAAACAGAAACGAAATAACACCACGATTATTGTGATTATTATTATTTTTTTTTTTTTTTCGATGCTTCGGCATGTCTTCCATAAATATCGCGTGATTTCTAACTCACGGCTTCGCATCCCGGCGAGGCATGAATGTTGTTTTGTCTTACCGCAATGGATCTCTTTCTTTCCCTGGAACCAGGGGCCCTAAATTGGGGACAGACGAGTGAGTTGCTCACGGTGGTCGTTAAACCCTCAATCTAAAAATACAAAAAGATTTCTTATTTCAAGGAAAAGATTAATCCGCTTCAGAAAATAGTTCCATACCTTTTATGAATCCATTTTCTTGCAACTGAATAAATAAATTTATGCTAAATTTGGTTGCATTTGGTAGATTCATTTGAGTTCTACGACTTTTGTTTAGCACATTTTTCCTATTTCAACTTTTTAGGGAACTTTTCAAAAACCGAGGACCAAAAATAAGAAATTTAGGTTATTTGAGTCTGGAATTGAGAACGAAGCATTGAAACTGTGGACTGTCCAGAAAATGACGACTTCTGGTCATTTTAATATAAATGTATGCTCTTTAGTAATGTATGTTCAAATTCAGCTTTTGCATGTCAAAATCACCGCCTATAAGAGTCACTTTAGCCGGTTGTAAGACTCAACAAAGTAATAAGGAGGAATTGTACGACGACTATACTAAAAATAGTAAAACTACGCTAGTAATCCGAATTTATTGGCGTAAAATAGAATTCAAAGTTTCCAAGCTTTCGCACATTAACCAGATGGCTTTTTCAACTATGGTAGACAGAAGCCTTTCTTGAAAAAGTCATCTAGTTGATGTGGGAAAGTGTAGAAACTGAATTCTATTTTATACTAATAAATTCGGATTACTAGAATAGTTTTACTATCTCAACAAACAAGTTACTGGTCGCTAAGATTTGATTTCCTTACTGCATGGATTTATCGCCATTTGAATTTTTTAGCTGACAATACGTTTCCAGAACATTTAGTGAGTTTTCTTCAAAGATGAATGTTTTTAACCCTCTTTAGAATGTAAATTAATTACATTTAGGAATATTTACTATATAGTGGGGAACACCCGCGTTCATAGACTTGGGTCACTTTTTTCGTTTTCTTTTTGTATTACTTTAGTGAGATTAGCTGTCAATCACACACATACCAAACTTAAAGGAACGAAGAGATACTCTATGTTGAGAGACTGTGTGGATTGGTAGATTTCGTTCTTCCCTTGCAAAATTCCTGGAAACGGAACGACGCCCCATTATTTCCTGACTACGGAAGACAGTTTTAAGATATCGACCTCAGAGCAAAAGTGCCACCTTATGCTTTCACTGTAGTAAAGTCAATTAACTTTCATGATACTGTACACTGTAAAAAATAAGTGGTGTGACTTCACGGAAAATCTCAGCAAAGTTTCCGGTAAGTGTCCGTATTTTTCAGAAATTTCCGTTTTTAAAAGGGTCCGTTTGTTTTAACTTCAGCACTTTCACAGATTTTCCGTAGTCAGAAATTCCATTTATTTCAGAAAAGTCCGTTTCAGGTTATTAATTTCGCAAAAATCATAGAATCTAACCTTTTCAGCCGTTACACCAGACAATCCTCTCACAGCAGCCAGGATCGTACCCCCGTCTTTTGGGTTGGTTTATTAGCTAACGTGCGCCCTTAACCACTCAGCCAGAAACACACAGAACTTCAGCTCGCGTTCATCGTAAAACAAATTGCGCAACGATGCCAAATGTTTTTTGTTATTAATGTGAGGGATTTAGTCATTTTATTTTAAAGTTGGAGCTTATTATTTTTTTGAATAGGTTGGTTATTATTTTTTTTCTGTAGGATGACTTTTCACAAATTAAGCACTTTTCATCGTGATTTTTCGAAGCAACAAAATGCTCTACAACTTGATTTTTTCAAACTGACAATGAGTTTCAATTATCTTTAAAAAAAGGGGAAATGTAATTTTTTATAGTATTACTTCACAAAACTCTTAAATATAAAATTTACTCTTGATAGCTATAATAGCTTTTGTCTTAAGTTGTCCAAAGACTGATACATAGACATCGTATAATCACCTGTACAATGAGTTAAGTACCCGTTTTTTTACAGTAACATAATATACTGTGTAGCTGGTGCACAAAATGTAGGGGAGGAGAAGAAATATCCTGAGCCACAATAAACAAAATCCCTGCGATATGCTATCCACAATATCCGATCTTGCTACAGAACTCCAAAATTAAACACTTCGACAGACTATTGAAATTTAACAGTTAATCAAACTTCCGAGTATTTCCGTGAATCTCTCCTAATACCGGAAATTTTTCGTCATATGAATACCGAAAAAGTGAGAACGGAATTTTTTCCGTTAATGTGAGAAAGGAATTGTGGAAAGGTTTCTGATAATTGAGAATTTTCACCTGGTACATAAAATCCGTGAAATTCAGGTCTCTTTCCGTCCGTTCACGGAAAAAGGTTGTATCAGAAATATGCTTCGTTAATTCACGAAAGAAATGACGGAAAGTGGCTCGTGAATTTCAGAAAATTTGCTACATTTTAAGTTTTTGTCTATGACCAGTCTCGAAAGAAAATATTTCATGGGAAGCAGGCGTTTTAAGATGCCGAGGAAAGCTTTAAATTAAAGTGTGCATTTATATTTTTGCTCTTCAATCTTGCTCTGGTGCTCCAGTGGCTATAGGCGCGGATTTCTGGCTAATTATATCCGAATTGGACCTGGGTTAGAGCCCTGGACCGAGGACCGAGCCCGGCCGGGCCTGCCTGTAATTTAAAACTTACGGATCGGGCCTACAATTTCGTAGACGGGCTTGGACGGGCCTGCACTTGCACGTGTACTGTGTAGTCAAGTTGTTGATAAATTTAGGTCATTCTGTTTTTGAAGACTCTGTCTTTCCCTTCCTGTGATCATATTTCTTGTTTCTCACAAACATTCTTCTCTCCCGCCTTGCGCTATTTTTTTATTTATTTATTTACTTATTTTGAGCGCGTCTTTTCGTCTTTGATCTTTGGCAATCGAACTCCCCTTTGAATCCATATTCCATTTATTTCGGAAGTTTACACCAGAAAAACACTTGCTCCGTACGATGATTTGCATTTATAGGAATTGTGAATCAATTAAAGCTTCAATATGCGCTAGTAAACTATTCTGTCTTTATAATTTTGATTTGCTACCTGCTTTGTTTTTAAATACGGATGAATATTGTGTTAGGTAAATTAGAGGTTCGAGGAGCAAAGCAATCGGAAAAATTGTGTTACATTTGAATTTTGGGAGTTATATCCTAAACCTGAAGAATTAAAATCAAAGACTTCAGGCCTACAGAACGGAATCATATTCTGCGTACGAGAGTTTGTTGTATTAACTATTAACCATTAAGCAGTTTTTATTGTGTGTGCGTGTGTGCAACTGAGCATCAATTTGTATTATGTTCTGGGCAAAAGTGTCAAAGAAGACAGTACTTGACTCGTATAAGCAGTGATCTGACCCTACGAAAGGTTCGATTATGAAATGACGATAATTTACTTATAAGTTCTCTGCAGGGCTCTGACCTGGGTTCTAGTCCGGGATGAGCCTCTGCAGGGCTCTGACCTGGGTTCTAGTCCGGGATGAGGCGTGGGCATTGCGTGTCTTACTGAACTGATTCTGTCCCTTCCCTGGAAACAGTTGCCGTAAATTATAGGGACGGGTGATCTCATAGAGCTTTGGATAGGGAATCAATCCCTCACCTCTCTACCAAAATGCCTTCATGCTCTCATTCACTTTACAACAGACACACATACACACTTCTTCTTAGTATTTTCGCATCTTCTTCGCTTTCTCTTCCACATCTCCCAAAGTCACCAGTGACGTATACTCTTTACACTTTTCAAACTTAACGTGATATCTTCTCTCTCACAAGAATGAAGTTGGCAACATAATTGAGGTCAGGGTGAGTGACGTATGAATGTGATAAGAACGATAGATAAAAAAGGACGATACAGCAGTTGCTTAGTGTATGTGTGTGTGTGGAGAGAGGTTCTATCGCTGTTAAGAGATACGTGAATTGTAATAACAGCAGAGCTACATTGTGGATGTCATCATTCGTGCTGGACCAATAAAAGGTTATCGTAAGTCTGGCTTCTGTATGTGTTTCGTCTGTAAAGCTTAATTAGGAACTAGTGCATCGTATTCTCATTTAGTTTAACATTTCCTTAGTCATGGTTTTAGACATAGCGTAACACCAATCACGCGCACGAAAACGGGTTACGTTGTACACCTTTCTGCGCTAAAGAATAAACTCGTGCACTAACACAGCTCTCATCTGTTTTGTACCTTCGCTGTATCTCCCTCTCTTTGCTCTCTCCCTTTTTTCTGTTTCTCATTCTTACAAAGGAAAACTGTACGTATTTTTACTCGACATTCATTCTCTTCTTAAACACTGCAGCCTTATTTTTTTGCTGTTTGGTACCCCCTTTCCCACTCTCTTACACAAATACACTCACATAATTCTTCTAACTGGTTATTTTGTCTCTCTCTCGTATTCAATTCCTACTATAAATCTCACAAAAAATATACACAGTCTGGTCATGAGAGAAGTGTTATACACTTCTCTCACTGCCTTTTTTCACTCGATTCGTTTTTCTTCTCTCTCTGCCGTTTCCTTCTTTTCCTCTCTTTCTTACTTTCGTTCTTTCTCTCTGTTTTCTGTAGCCATGGTACTCTTTTTACTCCACTATTTGTTGCCTTTAATTCTTTTTCTTGTTTTTCTACAACCGCTCTCTTCCTCTACCTCTCATTATATTTCCCCTATTTTCTTACCCCTCTCTCTCTCTCTCTTTCACGATGCTTTTCCTTATTTTCATTTCTCTCTTCCCTCCTGTATTACGAATACCGCTCACCCTTCTTCAACAAGTGTCACTTTGCTGTCTCCCGTTTATCTTCTCTTCTTCTATCCATATCTTGTGGTTCCATTCCCTCTACGTCTCTAAACAAGCCTTCCTGCGCCGAAAACTGAGTTAAATAAATATCCTGTCTCTGAACATTCCTTCATATTACTTCTCTCCCCTTTCTTTTCACAGTCAACCTTGGTAACCTTACTATTTCTCTCCCGCTCTTTATTTCTCTTCCACCACTGTTTCTCACTCGAGCTACCTTCCAACATTTCTGTTCTACTTTTCTTCTTTTTACCACTTTTCCGTTCCCCTTTTAATTCTCTCCCTTGTCTTTTGTTCTACTCTCTCTTCTTTTCTATTTTCAATCTCTTTGTTTCTTTCCTCTCTCGCTTTCTATATACGTCTCCCTATAATTCTTTCTCTCTGCAGCTCTGGTCTCTCTGTTCTCTCTTTCAGTCTATCCGCCTGTCTTTTGCTCTGCCTCACTCTGTTGTTTTAGGGGCTCCTCTTCTTTCTTTCTTTTTTTTTTTTTTTGCCTGTTGCCGTCCCTTTCTTTCTCCCTGTGACTGAATGCTTCCATATGTTTCGTCTTCTCTCTGTGTGTCTGTACCTCTTTCTTCTTCTATATCTCTCTCTATTTCTGTATGTTTCAATCGCTTTCCTGCTCTTTCTCTGATGATATTCTTCCTATTTCTCTTATTTTCTTTCCCTCGTGTAGTCCGCTTTCCTGTTGTCTTTCTATTTCGCTTCCATTCATATCGCTGCGCTTTTACCAGCAAACGAAAAATTATCGGGCATGTTTGGTGACAAAACAGAAGAGTAAAAAAAGGAAAATGCTGCGTGTATAGCATAATTACACAGCTTTCATGTATTAATAATCAGCAACTGCAAAAAACATACATAATAAATTTGTGATGACACAGCCGCCTTGACGACTTTAAACGGATATTCTTAAAGATTAAATAACTCCTTGCATTCGAAGGATTCCCGAACCAGTGTCATTCACACCGTTACTTAAGAAAAGCTTAACTGATTTTGCAGCTTTCAAAATCGTTCTTCAATTCTTCTTCCGTGTTTTTAAAATCTTTAGATCAGTTCTTTTATAAATGGATTACATCTGCTGCCACTGAGGAAAATTTTTCACTTCTTCAATCTCTGAATTAGTATGGTATACAGCCTGTTTGGCAACATCATTGAGTCAGATAAAAATTCACGAGCACAGCATTTTGCTTTCCTGTATCGCCTGCATTTCTCACAGCCCGGACAAGCATCGCTGGGTTCCAAGACATTAAATCCAAACTGCGCGACACTCATACACAGAGGTATCTGATGGTGTTATCTTGAAAGGACAAGTTACAAATCAATGTAATGGCTAAAAGCAAGTAATAAATGTAAAGTCCCACCTGATAAGAGTCCACTTTTACTCATGCGACATTAATGTCTACGTATAAATCACGGACAATGTGTTCCTTTCCCAGTTGTGGTCCTCCACTGACTGAGATCACAAAACTGAACAGAATTTCAACGCTGATAAAAAAAAATAGAGTCTAAGTCTCAGGTTGTAGTGATCGCGTCTTTGATTTAAAAAAAATGGTTTAGATTTAGAAGTTTCTTTACGCATGATTAATTTTATTGCCCAAAAGCCAAAAATTCACTTATTATTTTTTTTTACAAAGCTCATATTACAAATTCAACGAAGACTGATATTTTTGTACAAATTCTAAAAATGAAGCTCACAGTGTCACCGTTTCAATAATTTTTTTTTGTCATTAATGCGAGTAATTTAGTCATTTTATTTTCTGTTGGAGCTTATTATTAATCTGAATAGGTTTAAAATATTTTTTTTTTTTTGTAGGAGGACTTTTCGCACATTAAGCATTTTTCACCCTGATTTTTCGAAGCAACAAAATGCTTTGCAACTCGATTTTTTTAAACTGTCAATGACTTTCAGTTATATTTGAAAAACGTGAAATGTACTTTTTTATAGTATTATTTCACAAAAAAAAACAAAAAAAAACCTCCGAAATATAAAATTTACTCTTGATAGCTACAATAGTTTCTGTCTTAAGTTGCCCAAAGACTGATATATAGACATTGTATAACCATTTGTACAATAAGTTAGGTACCCGGTTTCTTACAGTAAAGCATTAAAATATATATTAAATAGCTGGCGCACAAAATAGGGGAGAAGAGAAGAAATATCCTGTGCCACACAATGAACAAAATTCATTCCATATGCTATCCACAATATCCGATCTCGCTACGGAACTTCAAAATTCGACAGACGATTGAAATTTAAAAAGCTAATCACACCTCAAGTATTGTCACCAATCGCTCCTATTAGCGGTAACTTCTCGTCATACTGATACGGAAAAAGTGAGAATGAAGTTTTTCCGTTAATTTACGAAAGGAATTGCGGAAAGGTTTCTGAAAATTCAGAATTTTCCGTTAACACATCTCTAAAACGGTAATTTACCGTCAATATAAGAAAGAAATTGCGGAAAGGTTTCTGAAAATTCAGATTTTTCCCGCGGTACGAAAAATCCACGAAATTCAGGTTTCTTTCCGTCATTTCACGAAAATGGTTGTATCAGAAATATGCTTCGTTAATTCACGAAAGAAATGACGGAAAGTGGCTCGTGAATTTCAGAATTTTTTTACAGTGTACCAGCGTTATCATTTTTGACGTTACAATCTCCAAAGTTTCATTCCTAAATTTGAAGGCCTCTAAAGATTTGGATTTATAAATTTGGCGGTATTTACAAATTCTTCGTCTGAAATTTGATTGGACCAACACATTTTAATTTTTAAATTCGATGGCGCCTACTAAATTTGAGTCCTATATTTAATAGCATCTACGGACTTGTCTTCTTAAATTAGATGACATCTACAAATTTTTATTCTTAAATTAGATGGCATCTACACATTTTGACTCAAATTCGATGACATCTACGAATGCTGATCTCTAAATTTGCTAGAATTGTACAAAATTAGTTGATTAAATTAGGTGGCATCTTCAAATTTTGATTCTTAAATTTTATTACATCAATAAGTTTTCCTTTTCAAACTTGATGGCATCTACACATATTGACTCTTGAATACAATGACGTCTACAAATTTTGATTCCTAAGCTTGATGGCATCTACAGATTTGACTTCTTAAATTAAATGGCATCTGCAAATTTTGATCCTTAAATTCGACGGCATCTCCAAATTCCAATTCTTAAATTTTGAGGCATCTAAAAAATTTTCTTCTTACATTTAATGGCATCTACACATATTGACACTTAAATTCCCTGACGACTACAAATTTTTATTCCTAAATTTGATGGCATCTATACCAAATTGGCTCCTTAAATTACATGCCATCTGTAAATTTTGTTTCTTAAATTCGATGGCATCTACGAATTGCGATTCACAAATTTTACATCCTCTAAAAAACTTTGATCCAAAATTTAATGGATGTTCATTGTTCACAAATGCAACTAAGACAGATCTTAATGTGCAAAGCATGTGAAAGCAACTAAGCTTGATATTAAGATAATTTCGTGGATACTACTGAGCTTGGAGTCGAATCTCTGGGAGATCATGCTGAATTTGTTCTTGAGGTGTTGGTTCGTGGTTCCTTAACGACAGATTCTCATGGAAACCATTTAAACCCAAAACCAGAAAAAAATTTAAATCATAAAACATAGTAACTACAAAAAACTTAACTTACCTGTTCGAAGGGTGTGACAGAGCGTGTAGTCTGGGTTCCCACACATAGCGCCCCTCGTGGGTTCTCTGATCGACCGGGATCGGAGCATGGACTGTTGTGAAGGCACTCGGAAACTGTAGAGGCAACCCTAGAGTCAGTAAGCAAGAAAAAATTGTAAAGCCAGTCATAAAATGCGAAACAAATTCAAAACTTTTGAAAATGTTCAAAATTAAGACTATTTACAGACCTAACTGCAACACGGTGGCAGTATATAAGTATATGGATATCATCAATACACTATCATGGATGTCACCAATACATTATTGTAATCCGGAAAGTGATAGGTATGCATGTGACGTATATCCCTAATTTAGGGCCTCGGTTGGTCTAGTGATCAACGTCCGTGACTGCCTCGGAGAAGACCTGGGGTTCAATCCCAGCCAGGTACGAATGCTGGAACCACTGAATATCCGCTGTGCGTCGGATGGGCACGTTAAGCCGTCGGACTCCGGGTACTGGTCCCCGGTAATAAATAAGGGCGTCTTCCTCCCCCTTTCTACCTCGCTTCCGTGCCACTTTCCTATCGGGCACTCTAGCCTAAATCTCCTAGCTCCCTATTTCTAAGGGTTGTTTAAGACCTGGGGTCAGACACTCCCTTCCTAAAATCCTCTACATACGATCTGATCTGATATCCCTAATTTAAGCTTCCTTTGGAGTTTCTGTTCTTATGTTAATTTTGTCACTTCCCATTTAGCTAGATTTTTTCTTCTGAACGGCACATTACTTCCCCGAATATCCTTATACGTCTTGGCAACATTGACAGTGGGTCAAAGAGTAAATAAAAACTACATCGGCAGTCTAAATAGTGTTATGATGAGCGTGATGATAGTACTGGGTGTATTATTTCACGCACGGTATCTTGTTAACATACACCGAAGAGCCAAAACATTATGGCGACTTTCCAAATATGATATTGGTTCTCCATGTGCCACCAAAACAGCTCTCACATGGCGTCGCATAGACGCTGCAATATATCTAAAGGTGTCTTGTGGTATCTGGTATTAACACATTACCAGAAGATTCTTTAACTTTTGTAAGTTAAGTTGGTTGAGCCGCCGAACATCTGATTTGCTGCTCTAATACAATCCACAGGATGCTGGATTGGATTGGGGAGTTTGGAAGCCAGATCAATACCTGGAAGTCTCCTTCATGTTCTGCAAACCACTCTTGAAGAATGCGGGAAGTGTAGCATGGCGCATTATCCTGCTGAAAGAAGGCACTACTTAAAAAAAATACCGTTGCCATAAAAGGATGTACCGGGACTGCAATCATGTTTAGGTAAGTGGTAGATGTCATAGTTTCCTGCATATAAATGACGAGATTCAGGTTTTTCCTGTGGAACATTACCCAAAGCATTACACTTTCTCAACGGGCTTGTTTTCGCCCCACGGTAGTACCAAAATATGGCATCAGTTATTTATTAAATTGCAAGAATATGGGAGCTCAAACTTGTGAGACCAGTTTCTTCAGGACAGGAAACTTGACATAACCTACCTAAAGCATCAAAATATGGCATCAGTTATTTATTAAATTGCAAAAATATGGAGTTCAACTTTTGGGATCAGTTTGTTGAGGACAGGGTACTTAACATAACCTATCTAAAGCACCGAGATATGGCATCAGTTATTTATTAAATTGCAAGATTATAGGAATTCAAACTTTTGAGACCAGTTTCTCCAGGACAGAGTGGCATCAGTTATTTATTAAATTGTACGAATATGAGAGCTGAAACTTGTGAGACCAGTTCCTCCAGGATGGAGAACTCGGCGTAACTTATCTAAAGCACCGAAGTACAGCATCAGTTATTCATAAAATTGAAACAATGTGGGAGCTCAAATATCTGACGGTAGTTTCTCCAGGACCGAGAACTTGACTTAACGTACCTAAACATAGCATCGGTTATTTATTAAAATTACAAAAATACAGAAGCTCAAACTAGTTTGATATCAATACAGGAAACTTGTATTAAAGCGCCTAAATATGGGATCAGTTATTTATCAAATTGTACGATAATGAGAGCTGAAACTTTTAAGAACTGTTTCTGTAACGCATTAGCCAAATTTAGAATTAAAGTCTGTAACGCAGAGCAATGATTTATCATCTGTAAGTTTCCTAATCGGTGATATGTGATAAATGAAGGATGATAATTTTGTGTTGCTTATAGATTCTGTTTGGTTAAACATTCCTCATTAGCTGCAGTGGATGAATATAAGTATTTCAAATACGTGGAGATAATGTAAATAGACGATGTCATCGCTTCGTTCACGTTATTTTATAAACAACGCATAGCAACAGAAAAATTGTTGTTCCGACACCGCTGGGATCAAATCGCAGATCTCTCAACAACTAGCAGAGTACTTTCAGTTTAAAAATCCGTGTTGTTGGGCTCAGCAACTGCTGTGTCGCCATCTGGTAGCATTTAACAGGACAAGCTATTTAATTATAGCTGATAAATCTAAAGGGCGATAGAAATAGTGAATATATTTCAAATACGTGGAAATAATGTAAATAGACCATGTCATCGCTCTGTCCACGGTATTTTATAAACAACGCATAGCAACTGAAAAATTGTTGATCTCGCGATAACTAGCCGAGTGCGTTCGCTTTACGCACTCGGACAGAGGGCAGAGCGATGACATTGTCTATTTAGAGTAGGTGAACTATATATAGATTAAGATAATACAACGTAGTTGTCACAAATGTTTATTTTCTCAAGCCGACCATGGTTTCGCTGGGTATTGACCTAGCTTCATCAGGACGAATGGCACGTAAATATTCAAATTGTATATGACATCATAAATGGTGTTTACAGTCACGTGTTTTGGTTAGATGCTTCCACGCGTTTGATAGAAAAGGCGTGGATGCCATGTCATTAACAAGTTGCGAAGACTTCTGATATATATGGAAAGCTTCCAAACTATCAAGTTTGGAAGTTGAATCTGGTTTGTCAATAAGTTTTGCTTCTTCAAAGAGAAATGTGTGGTCCTTTTCGTAACAGTGTTTAGCCATCGATGACTTCTTTAGGTCACAATTCCGAATGTAGGTCTTGTGCTCCTTCAATCGAAAACGCAAGGCTCTGCGGGTCTGTCCTATATACGAAGCTCCACATTCACATGGAATTTGATAAATTCCCCACGAGTTTTTGTCTTCAACATAGTCCTTTGATCCTAAAAATCTCATTTTGTTTATGGGTTTAAAAATCACCTTAAAATTAAAGGTTTTGAGAATTTTTGTAATTTTGAAGGCGGGAAAATGGAATAATGGCAAAATTCTCTCGCAATGGGCGCATCACAGGAGTTAATGTGGAGAAGGGCTTCGGTTTCCGGAATTTTGTTAGAGCCTTGTCTGTAATGGAAGGGTTGTATCCTCGCTGTACTGCAATACGTTTAAGAAAATAAAGTTCCTTTTCCAAACTGTCCTTATCTGAACATATATGTATCGCGCGATATACGCAACTGTAAAAGGCGCTGAGTTTTTGTTGATAAGGGTCATTAGACTTGGCATGTGGAGGTGAAAAAATAGCGAAAGGCTTATATAGGTGAACTATATATAGGTATATAGGGGAACTATATACCTGAGTGTTCCTAATAATGGAGGTCCTAATGAATTGACCAACCGTTGTGCTAAATCATATATGATAGTATGCTCTGGCAAATGATGTGGTCGATAAGTAGGTGGGAGACAGACAAACGAATCGACACGATTCGCTAAAGGCCGTTGTTCTTCGTTTTGAAAGGTACATTTTTGAAATGAACTCCTCTGTAAGAAACAGACAAATATTTGTGCGTACGCGAGCATCATATTTAAGAGTATCCACGGGAAGTCTCAATGCTTTTTCTTCCAGCCGCTTCATTCTGCGTCATGAATCATTTAACTTAATTACATCCTGTGCACGCGTCCAACATTTTTACAGCCGTTGGTATTATAGCCTTCACACCTGTTGAAAGAATCGATGGAACAATAAAACTAGGTGTGCCACGCAATGTGGAGAGTACAGAGTTTTAAAGTGACACTTCCGTTACAGGAAATGCGAGATGAGTAGCTACAACGAAAAAAATAATAATATGGCTGAAAATTAAGCTGTCAGCCCTTTCAGCAAACTAATCTTTGCCCAAGCACTAAAACATTAGCAACCTAGGTATCGAAACGGCAATTATGTGAAGAAAAATGGTCATGATAGTTCCCACGCGGTGCTTACTTTTCGCGCTTATAATTTTTGCGAATTATCTTCACGTTGTATTTAATCATGTTGGAAAGAATGAAGATGCTCGCACATTTAAATATTTGTGAGCCAATCGAGAAAGCAAACGGTGAACCAAAATTACTCCTACAAATCCCATTTAGAGATTAGTTTTTAAACGATTTCCGTCAGCTAAATGAACAAGAAAGAAGACACCGAATTTTCGGTTGTAATGTGCACGTCTTTTGAATCCGTTCTGACGCGAATTAAATTGATCAAAGCCATTGTCAATGTAACCGGTATGAAAAACAGTAGTATCTGATCATAGAAAAAAAGTTTTTCAGCGGGTTTTTAATCCCGCTAATATTGCTGTTAATGCAAAAATGTATTTACGCCCTCTAGTGGCAAATTTATGCGTTAAGAAAAATTGTTATATAAGAAACATTTCGCAGCCGAAACGCTCTCCAACAAAAAAAAAAAAAAAAATTAAAAGAATTCCTACGTTCCCTGGCAGGAAAACTACGCAATATTTTAAGAAGAAAATATTCCGAAAGGTTTATCGACGTGAGTGGCATCGATCCACGAACGAATTTTTTCAATCGAGTTTTTACAAGCTCAGATTTTGCTGCAAATACACCAGAAGCAGAAATTAACACTTTCGCCCCCTGATGGCCAAACTGCTTTCCAAAAATTAGAAATCATATGCAAAAGATTTCCCATCAAGAGCTGTATCCGCTGCAGAGATAATTTTTCGAATCGGAGTTTTAGAAGCAGAGATATAGGAGAAAACGCAATTTACTTTTACGCCCCCTAGCGGGAAATCTATGCATGACTTGAAAAAGTGACTACACCTAGAATAGTCTCCGACATAAAATGGAACCAAAAAGTCAAAACAAAAACAAAAAATTCAATCGGTTGTTTAGAAGCAACTACATGTACTAAAATGTAGTTTGAATTCGATATCTGAATTTACGCCCTCTAGCGGCGAAATTGTTCATTGTAAAAAAAGACTGAATGCAAGGATCATCATTCACGCATTTCAAGCTTCCCAATGCAAAAAAAAAGAAAAGAAAAAAATTCAAATCGGACTAATAGTTGCAGAGAATTTTTCAAATCGGACTAATAGTTGCCGAGATATGTGTCCACAGACGGACGGATGGACGGACAGATGGACAAACCGATAACATAAACACGATCATTTTGACAAAAGGCATGCTAAAAAGGAATAGCGTTAGGAATAAGAAGCTGTCTTGAACGCCCATCTATTTATACTTATAATTTTTAATATCATCTACAGTTAATTACCTTTCAAAATAAAGCAGGGGTTCTTCTATCGTGCCGGACGACACTTCCTCTCAACGATGTTTGACACTATATGAAACCAATTTCGTCCAACCCTAGCGTATTGTTCACACAATGTGGTAACGCACGTAGATCAATCCCAAAAATTTCTCTGTGCTGTTCAGGAGACAGACCTCTAGAACAAGCGTGTAGTGTCAGAAAGTACCTACTTTGAAGGGAACTAGGACAGCAACAAAGAAGGATACTTGGGGAAAGGTGGAAGTCCAGTCCCTAGGTCGGATATTGCTCTGGTGTCCAAAATTAAAGTGACAAACACACGACAGAGTTTGAGAGTTGGTGCGGACATACATACGAGGGTTGTACCGAAAGTAATGCAAAAGTGGGCATAACTTTTTTATTAACTAGCAGAGGTCGTTTAAATTGTACATGTTCGCATAGCAACTCTTCCTCTATAGTAACCCTTCTTCTTCATTGCAAGGTGAATAATCCAAGCAGAAGCAACGTGCCTTCATTGAGTTCTTGATGAAGAAAGGTGCTGGGTGTCCGACATCCACAGAAAGCTACAGGGTGTTTACGGAGATGACACCGTTGAAAAAAGCAATGTGTATACAGATGGATGAAGTTTAAAGAAGGGGCAACCAACGTTGAAGACAAATCACGCAGTGGGAGAACATCATTTGCAACCACTGACATGAATCGTCAACGAGTGAATGAAGTGATTCGTACGGAGAGACGAGTCAGATGTGCTGGACGAAGTAGTAAAAGTCGTGAACCTCATCAAATCGCGGCCCCTAAATTCGCGGCTTTTTTCCGTTTTGTGTCAGGAAATGGGATCAGAACACACTACACTCCTGTTACATACAGAAGTATATTAGTTATCACGAGGAAAAGTGTTTACGCGAATATTTGAACTTAACGAGGAGGTACATGCATTTTTGACTGTTGAGGGGCATGAGTACGCGGATTTATTTGTAGATGATGAATGAGCATGTAAGTTGGCATATCTCTGCGATATTTTCGTACACTTGGATGAGCTGAACAGAAAAATGCACGAAAATATTCTGACTAGTATGGATAAGATTCAAGGATTCGTGAATAAGCTGAACTTGTGGATACAGAGAATTGAAAATGGGTTCATTGAAATTAAACTTCTCGAAGTGCCTTTGGACACATTTTGGTTGGCAATAAGGAGTGAATATCCGGCTATCTCCGAGATGACAGCTAATGTGTTATTGCCATTTTCAACTACATATTTGTGTGAACTGGGCTTATCGACATTGACTGAAATTAAAGCATCAAAGAGGGAGAGACTCAAATCCGTCGATGAAGAAATGAGACTTGCATTGTCAACGATTCAGCCTCGAATTAGCAGCCTGTATGCAGGTAAGCAGGCGCAAGCATCACATACAGGGTGTCCCACAAAGGACTCCCTGATTTTAAAATGAAATAACTCGGAAACGGAGATCGATAAAAGAATAAAACAAGTGGTATGTTTATTTGAAAAGCCGTAAAAATCTGATACAGAAGTTTTAAAATTACTTACAAATGTTGCCGAAAGGTGGCGCTGTACGCTGTAGTTGCAGTGCGGTCCTATAAATAATGCTGTGAAGCACAGAGCGATCAGTCGGCCGCGAATGGCTGAGTGGTTAGCAGTTCAGACTACCAATACAAGGTCCTCAGGTTCGATCCTGGGCTGATCTTGCGGAGGTGGTGTGATTTGCTAGCAATCACTGAATATTCGCCGTGCATATTCGCCGTGCGAGCACGTTAATATTCGCCGTGAATATTCGCCGTGCGAGCACGTTAAGTGACGGCCCCCAGGTTGGACCCACTGGTTAAATGGGTATCCTTTCCCATGCCCCTCCCCCGGAAATTCTCTCATTCCTCAATGTGCTACATCGTACTTGTACGGTGGTGCCATCTACTGTACTCTAATCTCACTACAAACTGTTCTGTCAAAGTCGCTAGACTTGCTCTCATTCCTTCCGTTTCTGTGTCCTGCCCAAAAGGCGAACTCGCTGCAGGTGGCTGGGACCTAAAATCTACTCACTGTGGACGGAAGTCCTACAAGAAAATGACTCATACTTGCTGTAAAGACTGCCAGAGCGATCAGTCTTCGGACAGTTTCGCTGTCGAAACGTGAAAGGAGGTTAACGTACTGAAGGAAGTGGGTGAAGTCATGTATTCCGTGGAGCAACGTGTTTTTCTGGTACTCGAGTATCAGGGACTTCGTGGTTTATGCAAGATGGGGCCCGATCACACCGTACCCCAGCGGTTTTTGCCTTTCTTGAGGAATACTTCGGGAATAGAGTCATTGCTTTGAACTATTCCACATTTACTGGAACAGGCATGGATTGGCCTCCATACTCACGCGATCTTACCCCCTGCGACTACTTTTTGTGGGGCACATTGAAGGACAATGTTTTCCAGAACGATTCTGCAACAGTGGACGAGCTTGAATAGTTGAACCGTGAGGCATGTGCGTCCATTTCCGTTGACACACTACAGAGGGTGCGACTTAAATTCTCATTCTTCGTTTGCGCCATCTCTGTGCTGCGAAAGGTGCACATTTTGAATCGATTGTCATGTGATTGCAACGACTGCTTGCAAAGGACAGTTTATAGACTATTTCTCGGACTCCGTACTGCGACTACAGCGTACAGCGCCACCTGTCGGCAACATTTGTAAGCAATTTTGAAACTTCTGTATCAGATTTTTACGGCTTTCCAAATAAACATACCGCTTGTTTCATTCTTCTATCGGTCTCCGTTTCCGAGTTATTTCATTTTAAAATCAGGGAGTCCTTTGTGGGACACCCTGTAGAAGGGTAGAAATATTTACTTTAATAGTAATAGAAAAGTGTATTTTCTACAGTGAATAAAAGTTCATAAATTGTTAATAAATGCACTAATCGATTTCTGTTTAATAATGATATAATATAATAAAAATAATAATAATAGGTTGATTACATTACGTATTACATTAATAATGTCATATAAGTTTTTGAGGGGATTTAACATTTTAGTGGGAAAAGGTTGCGGAACACTGACCTAGTGTACTCCGAGTTTCTCGCCAAGTTCTTCTTACGTCTGAAGTGGATCAGATTCACTTAAGGCCTCTAACTCAACTTCATCAATAGCTCCTTGTGGTCTACCGCGTGGTTCAGGAATTTAGGCTCATACCGCCGGACCAGGAATTTAGCAAAATCAACGTTCTGTTCACTAACGGTATCATCCTCTTCCCAAATTGCTATACTCATACCTGACGAGAAAGAGGAGGGGGGGGGAGGCGGTGCTGCAAAAAAATTACTTTCTAAAGTAATTTTTTCTAATTATCCACACATCAGTGATATGTTTTTCAACGACCTATCACTGCACATCAGTGATATACTATATCACTGCACATCATCTCCCCTCCGCACATCAGTGATATGTTTTGCAACGACATATCACTGATGTGTGTGGAGGGGAGATTATGAAAAATTATCCACCGCAAAAAAAGATTGAAGAGTTGCAACCTGTCGGGTAGTCGGGAAGTAGGGGAACGGTGGGTGAGGGGGTGGGGGGGGCAGAGATTTGATTGCACTGGAGCCCGAGATCGCTCTCCACGGCCCTGGTTGTACTGATGCTGCGAGCTGCCTCCGATGTACGGTGTTTAGGTTTAAACTCATAAAATGATACGAATTTGGCTCTGATCCATCTTCCTTTCATTGTAGCACGATCCTCTTGGAACTGATGCAGCTGACTAAATGACCAGAACTTTATAGGCAAAAGCCTTTGACGCTTTAAATTTACATGTCACAAGTCACATCGCGTCATGCGTTTCTAAATTATCTACCATCTGCACGACGTTGCAAAATCCGACATTTCATCTGCGGCAACCTAATATTTGACGTGTTGCCCCCACTTTCGTACGTGCCATTTCCATACAAAGGAATTTTCGAACCATTTTCGTACATCGATGTGATGACCCGTAAGTATAGTGAGACATGGGTGCAGGAAGACGGAGAATTAAGTCAAATGTTTAGGTGTAAGTCAAAGATTTTATCTTTCTTTGTCATTTGAAGCTGGTACGAAAGCGTGCACGTTCTCGGTGACAATAACAGGACAACGTTCTTTAGTGATAAAACACGAAACCCGTCGGAATCGACGGTAATTCGTTTTTTTTTTTTTTTTGAAAATAATAAACTCATATGAAACAACAAATGTAAACTTCATTTGATTGACAAATTCATTCAACCACTTCAGTAAAGACAATAGTCCAGGTTAGTGACTTTTTTTTTTTTTTTTTTGTGACTGAAAATTTAACGACCACTGTGAGCAACTCAATGGGCTATAAGCAGTCGCCCGTCCCTAATTTAGGGTCAGTGGTTCCAGGGAAGGGAGAGAGCCAGTGGCAAGACAAACACAACATCCATGCCTCACCGGGATTCGAACCCGGACCCTTCACGAACGAATGATCATAAGCCAACGCTTGGCCCATAAGATCAGATCAGATCATATGTACAGGATTTTAGGAAGGGAGTGTCTGACCCCAGGTCTTAAACAACCCTTAGAAATAGGAAGCTAGGAGATTTGGGCTAGAGTGCCCAATAGGAAAGGGAAACGGAAGCGAGGTAGAAATTGGGAGGAAGACACCTTTATTTATTACCGGGGGGCAGTATCCGGGGCCCGACGGCTTAACGTGTCCATCAGACACACGGCAGATATTTAGTGGTTCGAGTGTTCGCACCTGCCTGGGATCGAACCCGAGGTCTTTTCCGTGGCAGTTACGAACGCTGACCACTAGGCCACCCGCGGCCCGCTTTGGCTATAAGCATTCACCCGTCCGTAATGTAGGGTAACTGGTTTCAAGGAAGGGAGGGAGCCAGTGCCGTAAGACAAACACAATATCCATGCCTCACCGGGATTCGAACCCGGTAGACGAAACCCGTCGGAATCGACGATATTTTTCTTTTTTTTTTTTTGAAAAGAATAAACTCATGTGAAACGTTTATTTACATCTTTACATAATGGGAAATGTCTTACCTACGTGAATAAAGTGGATTGAATGTATGTTAAATTGTATTCATACATCACACAGTCCAATGGCACAACGCAATCAGGTCTTCGAGTGTTCGCTGTTCCGATAAGAACTTTCAAACAAATTCCTGCTAGCGTTGTTTTGCATACCGGTTCGCTGACAAGAGAGACTTTGGATTATCTGAATCTCTCCATACAACCGCCTTCAACAGCGCGTGAGTCAACCGGAAGCTTCTCCTATTGACTTTACATGAGAACTTTGCCGCCCTACAGCGCCCGAACCGTTGCCCCAATCTCATTTTTCTCTTCCACTGGCACATCTACATGGTAAGACCTTTAGTTTCATACTTCAACCATATCTTTACGTTCAGCCGTTCTCTTAGAACTGGTCTTACAGTAAACAACCTTATAGAATTAATATATAGATTATTGTACTAGTTCACAGTCCGTGCCATGTACATGTGAAAAAGCTGTGACTGAATCAAAACTACGCCTGCAGTTACTTTCTTACAATTTTACTTGTTCCTTTTTATGAAATTAAATAACGCTGATTCCTTTTTATGAAATTACTCTGCAAGTTTATTCCTTTTTATAAAATTACTCTTCAATGCGGAGAAAATGAAATAAAACACGACATAACACCTACGCAACAGAACAAACGTTGAAGACAGTTGTTCGAGCACATGCATGTTGCCACAGATGAAATTATTTGTCTTACTAATTTTATTTTATTTTCCGGTATTTCTCCTTGATTTTACGTATCGTGCGATAGCGGTGAGCTTAGTTCCAATTTCGGCCACCAGATAAGAGCAGATGGCGCTGCAAGTACTGAATGACGTCAGAGCGTTAGGGAAAGACGTATCCTATTATATAAGTTTTATGTGATCAATTTTTTTCTAACTGCACTGGATCATCAGCAGGAGCCACTAATTAATGGGGAGTACAGCCGCTGACTACGGGCATACCCGGCTGCTTAAAAATTTCTGAGAAGGCAAACACTATCTTTCGGCTACTTTTTGTATATTGTAATAAGAAAATATGGAATAAGATGTTTCTATCGGTTAACATCAGCCAAAGATTATTAAAAATCAAAAGTAATATATTCAGCACACACTTTTAAAGTGGTATATGTTTAGTATACAATTTTAGTATAAATACGTTCTGCAATATGTTATATCAGTAATAATTATATTCTGAATTCAATATGACAGATATTTTTCAAATCTATAGGGAAATCAAACAATCATTGAGAAAAATGTGAAGGAAAAGAAGCGCACTTTTTGCTGATACTACATAAATTAAAATTACTCACAAGCATGAGCATTGAAGCACTATTTCAAAAGTTTAATACTGGATAGCGATTAAAATTAACATTTTCTTATTTATTTTCTTATTCGTTTTAAAGGAATTTAATACATAAACGTTCTTACGGGTTTGGTTGTTTGGTTTTTGTCGAGCATGCCCTAAGATTTAGGAAACTCTACGCCTATGATGAGGAGTCTATATACCCGTTAGGTGTATCCTTTGCAGTCCCTTATGCAATTTCGACTCATTAATTCCTGGACGGCATTTTCTTTTATTTTTTATTTATTTGTTTTTACAATTATTTTACATATCTAGCTTATTAGCAGGTTTACTTTCTGTCTTAGAATTTCCCATGGGCGCTATGCTTTCACCTATTGGTTGAAGAAATCCATGAATAAAGAAAAATTCGTAAGAAAAATTCGGAAAGGATATTAGAATTTACTTTCTCTCTTAGCAATGCATTGTCGCACATGGCGAGCAAAGTGGTGAAAAAAAAAGCAACCAAAAAACAACGGCTCTTTTTAGGGCATTTATGTGAAAAAGTGTGTTTTTCGCTTAGTTACTTTTCGATGTTCTCTTTTTTTAGGGCTCTATCTTGCCCTAATCTTTGCTCCTTTTCCTCTTTCTTCCCTGACTTTGCCCCTTTTCCTCTTTCGTTCCCTGACTTTGCCCCTTTTCCTCTTTCCTTCCCTGACTTTGCCCCTTTTCCTCTTTCTTTCCCTGACTTTGCCCCTTTTCCTCTTTCTTTCCCTGACTTTGCCCCTCTTCCTCTTTCTGCTGGTGCTGGAGTGGTTTGACTTTCACACAGGTAAGTATGTAGGACAGCTTACATCTTCACCATCTTAACAGGAAACCGTACATTCCTAAAACTCTAATTTTTCCTCACTATATTTCTTTGGGATCTTTCCTATCAGGAAAACCTGTTCCCGCTTCTATTCTTTCCATTTTTGCAGCCTTTCCAAGAGACTTCGCGAGTTGCAGCAAGAAGGGCTCTAAACTAAATTTTCCCAACCGCAGGTCCGCGAGTTTTTTTCTGCGGGTCTGCGAAACACGAGTGAACTTATTTATTTTTCTTTTGAATAGAAATGGAGTCAAAGTAAGAAAAAATCTACATCTAAATCTTTTTGAACACCTGTCGCGGAAGTTTAAAAAGGAAGCTTGGATCGCTAATCTCTTCACAGAAGATCTGAACTCCTGCAGGCTAACTCACCGGGAAAAGGAAAGCTTTGTTGAACTTCCTTCTGATGCCAGTCTGGCATCGATATTCAGATCCAAATCTCAGACTCAGTTTTAGGGTGTTTTGGATAAAGGATATCCAGATCTCAGGAACAAAGCTCTAAAATTAGAGCCCTTCTGGCTGCAACTCGCCAAGTCTCTTGAGAAAACCTTCTCAGCTGTTTCGGCAACCAAAACAAAGCACAGGAACATGATGGATATTAACGCTGCTGCACTACGGCTTGCGGAAACGGCGCTGGAACCACAGCTCGAGAAGATTATCGAGAAGCAGCAGCAACAGACGTTGCATTGACCCCAGAAAAAAAAATGATATTAACAGTAAGGAGAATATTATGGTATAATGATTATGGATTGCACTTATTACTCCTTAAGGAATGTTAACAGTTAAAGGATATTATCTGTATGTAGGTCACATGGAATAACCTCGTATAGAAATTATGAATTGTACACAGTGATCATTATAATATAGAATATTGCAAGCTTAAATGCTCGAAAAAAGCCTAATGGTTCTGCTTCGGCATCGTCGGTCCGCGGAAGATTCCCCAACGTTTTACCGGTCTTTTTTTTATTGGAGGTTTAACGACCACCGTGAGCAACTCAATGGGCTATAAGCAATCGCCCGTCCATAATTTAGGGTCACTGGTTTCAGGGAAGGGAAAGAGCCTGCGCCGTAAGCCAAGCACAACATCCATGCCTCACCGGGATTCGAACCCGGACCCCTTTCGGACAAATAACCAGAGGTCATCGTTTAGACCACTGCGCCACCGGGGCGGCTTTTACCGGTCTGTGAATGCGAAAAGGTTGGGAAACACTGCTCTAAACCTTTTAAGGTTTCCGTCATCATCAGCAGTAGAATTTTCTAGAATTCCTCACATGTGATAATACGTGTAAGGAAATGGCACTAGCTAATCTGGCTATGCACAGAAATAGGACAAAATTTCCTTTGTACGGGAGCGACAAGTGCTGAAATAGGAGACAAACAATATTTGAAACTGCTTCTTGATTCGTAAAGGGGGAGGACAAGGGCTCCTAGAGCAATATTCACTGCAGACTTTTCAGGGATCACTATCTGGAGATCGCATAAATTTAAAATTTGTTTGAAATAATCGAAAACGTTTTTACATAGATATTTTTGTTGTTTCGTTTTTCTTTCTTTCTTTTTTTTGGGGGGGGGATGGGGGCGGGAGAGCGTCATGAGATCGTACGCCACTAATCTCTCTTTCGTCATAAAACTCCCTGCTCAACAGCCCACTCCACACCATTAAAAAGAAAAAAAAAGAAAGAAAGAAAGAAAGAAAACAATGCACGAACAAACCAGTACCCCACTTGAAAGTCGAGAATATGTCAATGAAGCGAGCACACACACACACACACACAAAAAGTAGAATCGAAAATGAAAACACGTTGAGCAGAAATCTGAAGGTCAGTGGCGATTGGGGTCAAGCCATATGCAGCTTAAACAGAGGAGACTTTTGATTTCTATCTCACTCTTGTGAGAACTTAATCTATCATTGTCAGTCACACTTATTCGGACTCGTATTACATGGTCACGGACTGTTGGGTCTAGCATAGACCAGACGGTTGTACGTCTCTTCGCCACACGGAAGCGACAACGCCACGTAATTTAAACCCCAGGCTGTAACTGTGACTCGCGCCGAACACATGTCGCCGCTCATTTGCAAATTACGTGTTGCCTTTTCTATTTTAACAGCAGTTGATCTGTCTTTCTTCAACCGGAATCAAATTTCAATTGGCATGGAGTGTGCATATGATATTCATAATAGCCTCCAACCATCCATCACTATACTCGGATATTTCGTGAAAGAGTCCGTAACGTGCAGCGATTTGCTTTGTAGAATTCGTGCACAACCGTTATCTTCATTATACACTGAGTGGCCACTTTATTATGACCACCCCCTCAGTACTTCGTTGGGCCACATTTTGCTTTTAATACTGCGTCGATTCTTCGTGGCATGGACTCCACGAGATCATCGAGATGTTGATAGGTGGTTTGTGGAATCTGAGACCATGCTTGATGAATAGCCCTTTCCAGGAGTGTGAGATTGCAGGGTTGTGGATCCAGCTGTCTGATGGCTCGTTCAACTTCATCCCACAAATTCTCAATGGGGTTGAGATCTGGAGATTGTGGGGGCCAACTAAGCAAAGTAAACTCCCCAGCATGTTCCTGAAACCAATCCTGTATAATACGAGCACTATGGCAGGACGCATTATCTTGTTGAAAGTAGCCATCGCCATTGGGATAAACTATCCATATGACAGAATGCACTTGGTCCGCAACGATGTTTAGATATGATGTGCCAGTCAGACGTTGATCAACACGAATTAAAGGGCCCAAAACATACCAGGAAAACATTCCCCAAACCATAACGTTGCCTCCACCAGCTTGAAGGGTTGTAGCAATGCATTTGGGGTCCATGCTTTCGTGCTGTTTCCGCCAAATTCTCACTCGGCCATCGGCACGGTGCAACTGAAAACGTGATTCATCGGACCACATCATTTGTTTCCAATTATCGACTGTCCAATCCTTGTGTTCCTGTGCGAACTGGAGACGTTTTCTCTTGTTAACTGCAGACAGCAAAGGTGTTAGAACAGGCCTTCGGCTGCCATATCCCATCCGATGCAGTGTACGGCGAACAGTGCGTGCAGAGATCATTTGAGGGGATCCTTGATTAAGATGGTCTGTAATTTGCTGCACTGCTGCCCTTCTGTTGTCTGTTACTAGTCTGGACACTCTCCGTTCCGCCCGAGCAGTCACTAGTCGATGACGACCACACCTTGCTGTGTTACCGCGGAATTTTCTATATCCCCGTAACATTTAAATTTCTTCCGTATATTTTTGCTTATTTTTTTTTCTCTAAAGCGGTAGGAAATAAATATTTAATTGCCAAAATAGGATATCGTTGATTAATATTACTTTCCGGTGAAGCCGAGCCAGCCTACCCGGAATATTCGGTTGATAATTAGAACAGTCCTAATTGCACTCAAGCCAAAAGAAAAGGGGAAAGTTATATTTTTTCTCACGGGAACTTGACGAAAATACCCGGATGGGAAGAAAGGGAAAGGAAGACATTCTACGGTTCTAGGTTATCACACATAAGGAAGAAAGGCATTACAGCAAGTCTCGTCGCCGAAGCGGAGAGAATAGCAGGAGCGCAATAAATCCTTGGGGGGCGTCACCTCTTTTCTCAAGCAACGCTTGCGAGCATCTCTGCATTGTCCAGGGTAGCGACGAAATTCAGAATATGTCACGTCGCCGGAAATACCTACGGGACAATCTTCGCCTCCAAGTAGCTGGGTGCGGTCAATTAGCTGAAAGGTGTGCGAACGAGTTGACAGCTGAAAGAAGACATGATTTGGGGGAAAGTTACCCGAACTGAACGGATAGCAAGCGAATCACATAGCAGGGCTATCTGTGAGGGCCAATGATATGACCCGACGCGGTTCGGACGGCCGGGCCGTCACGCCCCCAAAGGTGGATACCGGACACGGAAAAAAGAAAATATTAACAGAATGAGGAAGGAAAAGGAGACTCGATGAGAAAACGACAGACTCAAGACTCGAAGTCAGAATTTCAGGCTGAGTAGAAGACAGGTCTCAGCGTTTTCGGAAGAGAGATGTTTCCAAAACAGAGGATGAGGTAGTAAGAGTTATAAAGTGGTCACGTTAGAAAAAATGATGACCGAGTGCTGATTCCTATGACCAGCCGGCAACCCAGCTTCATGATCGGGGCTTCCGAAGGAAAAGAGGGTACGATGACTTTTACCTCTAGCATTTCTTATTCATGCCTCATAGCTTTGCATGTGCTATGCAGGACTAGTTTCCCGAAAGTCTCTCACATAGTGCATTGATAATTTACCTCTGGCACACCGCGCCGTGTTCTAAATAAGTAACTTGAAATTTAAAATCAATAATTTACTCTTTAAAAGCATTATACCTGTTTTGAAACAAATCTTTTAAAATGTTTAGTTAAAAGCAAGCAACCTCACCGGTACATTGTACCTAGCTTTAAGAGCATCTACTAAAAGGAATAAACAGTTAAATTTAATTCATGTGTCACTCAGTTCATTTCTTCAAATTTAATTAGAGTTCAATCAGTGATATACATATACTTTTCTTATTGTTATTTATGCAACTTTTTATTTTAACTTCTTTGCGGCATATGAATAGGCATGGAAACCCCATGCTAATTCATATGAAACACAACGCGATGCATTTTTCGACCCTGAGCTTGGAGAACCTTACTTAGGGAATCCAAATTCATTGTTGACACCACTAGGCGAAATTTTGGTGGTGAATTGTTTTAGATTGAATTTTGACCTTTTTAGATTTTTCCCACTACGGCGAATAAGACGTAGTAGTGGTTCACTGATGCCCGACAACGGAACGATAATAGCACGTAGAGACCCAGTTTTTATGGCTGACAGTCCAGTCTTTAAACACTTTAACAACTGCTGCTGTGGAACATTTCACGAATGCGGCGGTTTCGATGATACTCGCTCCATGGCTCCGAGCTCCTACAATCATCCCACGTTGAAAGTCCGTCAAATCGCATTTTTTACCCATCTCGTCACCCAAAAATCACTTCTACTGCTATCGCAAGCACTAAGCTTTCCCTTTTATACTACCCTCGCCCTCTGGCGGCAACAGCGTGCAGCCTTACCTTATTTGCTTAAAACTGTCAGGTGGTCATAATAAAGTGGCCACTCTGTGTATATAAAATAGAATGCCTATCAGTGTGTTCCCTATGAACTCCTAAACCCTTTGACCGATCTGAACCAAATTTTGCATAATCACGCTCTAGAGCTCTGCGGAAAATATAAGCTACCACGAAACCTGGGCATCCCACTCCCCTTCCCTTGATTTCAACCCTTTGACACTTTGTGATAATTTATGTTTAATGCATGAAGGTGCCATTTAATTTTAAAATATTACATAGACGAGCGTAGTGCTTTTCTACACTATTGTTTGTGAAAATCGCAACATCAAGAAATAATCGCGCTTTTTAAATGAAATTTATATTACAGATTGCTTATGTTACAGGAGATAACTGATCACATTTGTAGGGCGACACGTGATTTTTCGATTCAAACTCAGCATCGTGTGACGTCACCTCGAGCAACAATAACAGCCTCTACACGGCGTGACGTCACCTCGAGCACCAATAACAACCTCTACACGGCGTGACGTCTCCTCGAGCACCAATAACAACCTCTACACGGAGTGACATCACCTTGAGCACCAATAACAACCTCTACACGGCGTGACGTCACCTCGAGCACCAATAACCACCTCTACACGGCGTGACGTCACCTCGGTCACCAATAACAACCTCTACATGACGTGACGTCACCTCGGTCACCAATAACAACCTCTACACGGCGTGACGTCCCCTCGAGCAACAATAACAACCTCTACACGGCGTGACGTCACCTCGAGCACCAATAACAACCTCTACACGGCGTGACGTCACCTCGAGCACCAATAACAACCACTACACGGCGTGACGTCACCTCGAGCACCAATAACAACCTTTACACGGCGTGACGTCCCCTCGAGAAACAATAACAACCTCTACACGGCGTGACGTCACCTCGAGCAACAATAACAACCTATACACGACGTGACGTCCCCTCGAGAAACAATAACAACCTCTACACGGCGTGACGTCACCTCGAGCAACAATAACAACCTATACACGGCGTGACGTCACCTCGAGCACCAATAACAACCTCTACACGGCGTGACGTCCCCTCGAGCAAAAATAACAACCTCTACACGGCGTGACGTCGCCTCGAGCAGCAATAACAACCTCTACACGGCGTGATGTCACCTAGAGCACCAATAACAACCTCTACACGGCGTGACGTCACCTCGAGCACCAAGAACAACCTCTACACGGCGTGACGTCACCTCGAGCACAAATAACAACCTCTACACGGCGTGACGTCCCCTCGAGCACCAATAACAACCTCTACACGGCGTGACGTCACCTCGTGCAACAATAACAACCTCTACACGGCGTAACATTGAATGGAAGACGTTTTTGATATCGCCCTGGGGAGTAGCAGAGCCGTAACTAGGGCGGGGCAGACCGGCTGCCCCGGGCGCAGCTCAAGAGAGGGCACAGAAATTACTGTTTGGAATGCGATTACCATTAGAACTGAAACTTTTACACAAGGTTTTGGCAGAATTAAGATTACAATTTCCTCCTGAAAATGTTCAGGAGTTGTTAGTTGCTCACATTCAGTCATGAAGGCGTGGCTGTATAGTCCTTCCAGATAAAGAAGAAACATGCCTCCTTCTACAACAATGGGGCTCCCAGTACTTCTTTAGTTGGATGGACTATATGTGAGTTGCAAGATAAGGATGTTGTTCACTTTTTTTTTTTTTTTTGAAGATTCTCTGGAGGCTATTCAGCCTTTATTGTGGCTGCATGCTACGACTGTCAGCTACATTCGGTCCGCTTGATGCGGTGCTGAAGGTCCGAACTCCGAAGCAGTTGCGAAAAGCTGTAAAAACAATCATACTTTGGCTGTGCATTTTTTTGCGCCAAGTTCGTTAGAGTCTTGGTAGTACTGTTATATTTTTGAAATTGTATTTGCTTTTTGCTGTCTTTAATTTAAAGCTATTTATCTTGAAAATTCTTCTCTGTAGCTTGTGCTCGCTTAGATTTTTTTTTGTTTTGTTTGGAGGTTTAACGACCACCATCAGCAAATCAATGGGCTATAAGCAGTCGTCCGTCCCTAATTTAAAGCCACTGGTTCCAGGGAAGGGAAAGAGCCAGCGCCGTAAGACAAACACACAACATCCATGCCTCACCGGGATTCGAACCCAGACCCATCTCGGACGAATAATCAGAAGTCATCGCTTATACCACTGCGCCACCGAGGCGGCCTTAGATTTTCAATGCTGTTTGCTGTTTTTTGTTCTTTTGGTGTGTGTGTGTGTAAGAGAGAGAGAGAGAGAGAGAGAGGGATTGAAAGAGAGAGAGATGAAGAGAGATATAAAGACAGAGAGAGTGATAGAGGGAGATACGTAGAGTGAAAAAAAAGATAGATAGACAGATAGAGAGGGGGGGGGCAGTTTGGGGCGCGATGTTTTGCAGTTTGCTCCGAGCGCATAAATGCGTATAGTTACGCCCCTGATGGGAATAGCCAGCTAAGTTGCGTCTATGCGAGATCAGAGTTCATTTGTGGTGACTAGCAGAGGCGCTTGACAAGCCAGTTGCTTAGCTACCATGTCTCAGACATGTTCGATCGGAGATATATTCCTGCAAACGTGCAGGCCAGGGAAGAAGCAGAATCTGTCGTGCATGGAATAGGTCTTGGATTTTTCGGGCCACATGGGGCCGAGTATTGTCCTGCTGGAATATAGCGCCAGGACAACTCTGAACGAAGGGTATCACTTCTGTGCTCTAAAACATTCCTGATGTATCGCTGGCTGTTGAATTCGTATGTAAAATGCGCGCTGCAAGGTGCCGTTCACCACTATCGACCATCATGGTGCATCAGTTGAATCATGACTCGTCGGAAAACATGACATGTTGACAATCAGCGAGCCGATGTCTGTGTTGGAGACTCATTTATCTGTGGTTGAGGATCAAAGGAATGCGCAGCAATGGGCTGCTAGCGAACAGTCCCCTGTTAAGCAGACGACGTCGAACTGTGCTGTAGGACAAAGCCTGAGGTGTGACAATGCTTCACTGCTGCGCTAAAATTGTGGATTTCGCTGTGCGATCGGTCACTGCCATGTGGTAGAGGTGTCTGTGATCCCGTGCAGTCATGCGATTTTGGGGACCATTCCCCGGATTTCTATGGTTCTGAGCCTCATCTGCCCACTGACGTCACGTTCGCATCCCAGTACTGGCGTTTCGTTCCGTACGAGTGGCAATTTCGCGGAAGGAAAATCCAGTTTCTCTCATTCCAACAATCCTTCCTCGCTCAAAGTCCGTCAGGTTTTCATAATGCGTCTTTCTTCGGTGATGAGGGCATATTGAGACATAAGAAACACCCTTTCGATTTAGTGTCGGCTCTTCACTGATAGCAACACCTCGTTTGAGCCAGCTCTTTATACACAAGACTGGACAGTTTAGAGGGCACTGCTCCGAAAGCGAATGCGCATTTTCAATGACATTTTAATTATTTGCATGTCCCAACCTGTTGTACATATCGTGTAAAATCTCAAGCTAATACCAGCAATCTTGCTGGTCTTTCAATTTTCACAAACATTAGTGTATAAGCGGAATATGTTTTAGTATGCAAAGTCAGGGGTGCATATAGAATTTGTTAACTCCGCGGATAGTATGGTGCGACTTACGGTCGACCGCCTGTGACAAAAATAAGCCCCAATTCAAATCATTATAGCAATAATGCGTGCCGCACACGAATCGTGTTAGTATATTCGTAAACAGCATGGAGTCCAATTCGCGTATTGGGCAACACATTGCGCGCGCGACGCTCCCCTTGCTCCCTGTGCGCGAGGGAGATGACGCAATATTTCTGGGGGTGCCGCTGCGTTTGACTCAGTCTATCTCGGCAACCGTGAAAGCAACACGATTGTGCGTGGTATCGTGTTAAGCTCTCGACGAGATCTATTCAAATATACAAAGAACATTTCGCAGTGGTTTGAACTGAACATTTTAAAAATTGTTTTCTTGTGAACCGGTGAACACTTTTGACAATATCGCGGTTTTCTGGACAACCGTAAGTGCAAAACGACTGTGCGTGGCATCGTTTTAAAGCTCTCGACGAGATCTATTCAAATATATAAAGTACATATCGCAGTAGGTTTAAACTAAAATTATAAAAAATAGCTTTCGTGTGAACCGGTTAACATTTTCGACAATGCCGCGGAATTCGCAGAATGAACGCAAGCAAAAGTGGAGAACATCAAAACGAGAGGCAAGTGCAAGTGATGAGGAATGTAAGAAGCCCAAGAAGTTTTCATTGTTGAACAGAAATTACGAGACGACAACGACGTCGTAGTCCTACGTTTCAAACTGACGGCTCAATCAGAACTGATGAGCCCACCTGGGTTTTTTTCGCGGGGGGGGGGCAAAAATGGAAGTTTTTGAAATTCACCTGAACAAAATAATCAATTATAATATAATAGAAGAAAAAATTGAACCATTTTTTTCTAACGTAAATTGATATATTTTTACGAAATTAAGACCTTTTTTTCTAATGTAGGTCGCATTTTAACCAAAAACATAAAAATGCAACACTTTCGGGGGGCGCTGAGGCCCCTCTTGACCCCCTCTAAATATGGCCCTGTGCAAAGTGGTTTCATATGTTTCTAGAAGATCGCAGCGCTTTACCCATTCCGTGCGTCAGGGGACTGATTGTCATTCTTTGGTTTGTCTTTTATGCCACCAACGTTGTTAAGTTTGTTAATACCACGAATATCATACCCGCGCACTATAGTTTAACCGGGTGCGTTCCTGAAAAAACACCGATACCCACTGCTTCTGCCCCAAACCATATACCCTCTCCTCATATGCAGGGACGTCGCCAGGGGTGTGAGAGCGTGGACTCAATGTGCCATTTTTCAATATATTAAACTTTAAAATATAATCTGGACTTGCCAAGTAATAATAAGTCTTGTAATTAATAAACAGGAACTATACACCAACTATACTCAAGTTAGTATAACTATACTAGAAATCCGAATTTCTTGGTGTAGAATAGAAAATCTGTTTCCAAGCTTTCGCACATCAACCTGATGGCTTCTTTAAGGAAGTCTACCTTCCTTTTTCTAGCCATCTGGTTGACCAGATGGCTTCTTCAAGGAAGTATAGAAAATCCGTTTCCAAGCTTTCGCACATCAGCCAGATGGCTTCTTCAAGGAAGTCTACCTTCCTTTTTCTAGCCATCTGGTTGGCCAGATGGCTTCTTCAAGGAAGTATAGAAAATCAGTTTCCAAGCTTCCGCACATCAACCAGATGGCTTCTTCAAGGAAGTCTACCTTCCTTTTTCAACCAGATGGCTTCTTCAAGGAAGTATAGAAAATCAGTTTGCAAGATTTCGCACATCAACCAGATGGCTTTTTCAAGAAAGGTAGACTTCCTTGAATAAGACATCTGGTTGATAGGCGAAAGCTTGGAAACTGATTTTCTATTCTACCCCAAGAAATTCGGATTACTAGTATAGTTATACTATTTCGTATAAGTATTGTGTTTTATTTTATGTAGCCCAAAGTATTTCCCCCTCGGAAGTGCTTTGTTTACTACTCCGTAGAGGCTATCAAAATAGCATCCGGAGGGCCACAAAAATTCTGTTGTTCTCCACTCTTCCAATTCCTTAGTTTAATTAGTGTAAGCCTCTTTTTCAAGTTTGTATGGCTATGGGGTGAATGAGGTGGGTGGATATAGGAATTCACTGAGTGAGGTCATTACTAATTGCTCTGCTGTTTGTTTTCTTCACGAAATAGGGGACTTCAACAAAAGTGGAGTCAAAAGTCACACCAACGCTCTTAAGACTGCCCCAAACGGTGAAATTGCAGGAAGTGGCTAACGACTGCTTTGCAAGGGAGGAGTGCAATGCAAAGTCGCTGGCTTAAAGGAAGGCAATTAAGGAGGGGGAAGATTGTGTCTGCGTGGTACGACGTTAAAATATGATTTAGATAAATAAAAACGACATTTTCCTTTAAATAAATGTTCAAATACAGTACTACTTTCGTAATGGAAAATGCAAAATTTGAAAAGCAATCAAGACAATGCAGTCAGAGCAAGCAAAAAGTTGAAGGCCACATTCTAGAAGCACTTGTATCTTACACCAGAGGCGTAACTAGTCAGATCCGTGTATGTGGGTATGTGTCCAGGTTTAAGAGGGTGGGGATTGCACGAACTGCTTTGCAGTCGGAAGTGAAAAGCATTAAAAAAATGTCTTTCAGTGTTTCGTAAAAAATGTTGCTATGGAACTTGCGCCACCAAAAAAAATGCTCGCCCACCTGTATCGCATCCTGATTTTCAAAGACTAGTGACCTCCCTGCTCATATGATTACTGATAACTAAAGCCTGGATATTCAAACAAAACGCTTATTTTGCATATTTTTGCATATTTAGCCACTTTGAGTTAAGCATATTTTCACATTTAGTGAAAAATTTTGCATATATCCTGAACTACTTCTTCAAGCATTTTTCTCCAGCTAAAAAAAAGGGGGGGGGGGGTCCAGGGTTGGGTGTTTGTTTCGGCAGGCATTAAATTCTTATCTATTAAAATGCATTCAACACATTCCTGATCCTGAAACGCGATTCCCTGATTATGAAGTATGACTGCCGCCCCGGTGGCGCAGTGGTCTAAGCGATGGCCTCTGATCATTCGTCCGAAAGGGGTCCGGGTTCCAATCCCGGTGAGGCATGCATGTTGTGTTTGTCTTACGGTACTGGCTCTCTCCCTTCCCTGGAACCAGTGACCCTAAATTCGGGACGGGCGACTGCTTATATATAGCCCATTGAGTTGCTCACGGTGGTCGTTAAACCTCCAATCAAAAAAAAAAAAAAAAAGTATGACTAGTCTACCTGATATCTTGAAATACGTCTTACTGCACTTTTTAATAAAATAAACCATAATGCTTGAACATATAACATATATTGAAAAAAGTATATAATTGGAGAAATATTTGTAGCTTATCAAAAGAAACGAAACTTTCTTTTTCATTATAACCGCAATTTATTAAAATTTAGTTCGGTAACATAAAATGTCTGCGCGGGCGGCGCACGGTCGTTTTTTTTTTTTTGATTGGAGGTTTAACGACCACCGCGAGCAACTCAATGGGCTATAAACAGTCGTTCGTCCCTAATTTAGGGTCACTGGTTCCAGGGAAGGGAGAGAGCCAGTGTCGTAAGGCAAACACAACATCCATGCCTCACCGGGATTCGAACCCGGACCCCGTTCGGACGAATGATAAGAGGCCATCGCTTAGACCAATGCTCCACCGGGGCGGCTGGTCGTTTCCGGGCGTATAATTGAAAGAAACACTGATTGTGAGCAACTCGGTGTGCTATAAGCTGTCGTCCGACCCTAATTTAGGGCTACTGGTTCCAGGAAGGGGAGAGAACCAGTGTCGTAAGACAAACACAAAATCTAAACCTCACCGGGATTCGAACCCGGACCCAACTCGTACGAATGGTCATAAGCCATGCGCTTAGACCACTGTGCCACCGAGGGCGGCCTCTCTGAATTTGTGCAAAGTATTTATGAATGCAGGAATTCCACTGTGGAAGTAAGAAAATTCCTCCTTAAAGCATTTCTCGGATGTGACGTACTTACCTCAGAGGTGACGATACACGTGTCAAGACGGCAAAGCTGTAGCGACGAACCTCGTCGGTGTAGTTTAATTGAGAAAGCATTCGATTACCGCTATTGGCAAATGATTTTTACAATATATTGGAGCCCGAACGTAAGATGAATCTCACGGCCGTTAGGTTCTTCGGAAAATGTGTGTTGTCCGTTCCGCACATCGTCTGGGATTAGTCGAAATTCGTTCTTCTATAGTGAGCTCTACTTCAAGCATGGTGTGCCGGCTGACCCGGAAACCTACGATTTCGTCGTAGCCCTTTTTCGGGGGGGGGAGGGCGGGGGGGGGTATGTGTGACGTACCTATGTCAGAGATGACGCACATGTGAAGACACCAAAGTTGCAGCGACAAACTTCGTGTAGCTCAATTGGGACGCATTCGGCTCCGGAGCTGAAGGATGCGATTTCGGTTTCCGCCACCGACAAATGGCTTTTACGCTTTAGGGGCCATCCATAAAGTACGTCCGTGATTTTTTACTATTTTTAGACTCCCCTCCCCCATGTCACATTTTTTTCCGATTGTTAACACCCTTCTCCCTAAAAAATACGTCCTAATTACCGCAACCCCCTTTATTTTTGACAACTGCTTTTAGAAGTCCGTTGAGAAACAGAAAGAAAGCATATAATTATTTAAAGGAATCTTCCATATAATTACACGTTTGCTTCAGAAAATATTTATTATTTAGGCATTAATTTATTTCCAAATGCTACCCGAACTTTATCATTCTGAAATAAACATATACAAGTGAACGCGCGCATTCAAGGTTACAATACTCCCCGTTTATACCATTTACAAAACATGATAGATTTGGTAGTACAAATACGAGAACTTAATATTCTGATTTAGCTAAATATCATCAGATATCTGAAATATTTTCGTACCTTTTTTGTTAACTAGTAAAAGAAGAAAAAATGAGAAAACAAAACGAAGAAATACTATCCACTATATTTTTGCCGCTGGACGTCCGAATTGTTAAACCTCCCTCTTCCATAATGCCACATTTGGTCTGATTATCAGGACACCCCCTCCCCCTTCCCCTTGTAATCTCGGACGTACTTTATGGACGGCCCTTTATGGAAAAGGTATGAAATGAAAATAGTGGAAATATGCATTGTTGAATGCATATTTTTTCTATTTTAGTGCATGTTTCCTGTTTTCTCAGTGCACAAATGCTTGCTTATTTTGGAGGTTTCTAATGAACACCAGGGCTCCACTGATAACGATCAGATTTATGTTTTTAGTTGTTGCATTTTCTAAGAGCTGGGACTCATCAGTTTCTGTTAAGAACATTTATAATGAATAAAATCCTCCGCTGGACGTGAAGTGCAGGGAAGCTTACGTTAAGTCACGTTAGGGTTATTGGAAGGTTACTTGACGTAGCTAAAGTGTACCTAATCTTCAAAGTGCTAGAGTTTGTTCAGGTAAGACTCGCACGTGCAATAAATTCATTGAATATGGAACTTCTTTTAACTCAGCGTTCCTCATTATCTTGAATATCAGTACTATAACTTCGGTTTTAGTACATTAGTACCTTGGAGGCTCCTTATTAGAGCGGTAAACACAATATACCCTGGACTTAATGGAGACACTTAATGAAAGAGACTTAACGGCCAGACAGAGGTTTGACAATAATATGAACTGAGAAAACGTACTCACTTTAAACCTTTTATTGGAGAACTCCTGGTATTATCAAACACACTCTCAACAAATCGCACGACCACTGAATATCCGAACTTTCGTAGAATCGCATAACAATAATTAAGAAGAACCTATCACATAAAACGAAGCTTGCTCGGTATAGTTGAACGCGCCTATATATACTGCATACCACCACGTCATGACTTACACTCGTTGCCACATATCATTCAGCGGGAGAAATAACACCTCATTAAGTGAGAAATTAATTTGCATAGGAAAATAAAATAACAAGAGATAGTAAAATCAAAAGGAAACTGAATCTAGAGTATACGTTACACATTTTAACTGCCGGTCGGTTGTACTTCTGATAGCATACGTAGATGTTTCATTAGCATTGTGGTTTTTGGAAAGAAATGAGAACCCTTTTTTTTTTTTTTTTTGTTTGGAGGTTTAACGATTACCATGAGCAACTCAATGGGCTATAAGCAGTCGCCCGTCCCTAATTTAGTGCCACTGGTTCCAGGGAAGGGAAAGAGCCAGTGCCGTAAGACAAACACAACATCCATGCCTCACGGGATTCGAACCCGGACCCCTTTCGGGCGAATGATCAGAAGCCATCGCTTAGACCACTGCGCCACCGGGGCGGCAACTGAGAACTCTTGGTTCTTATCAAGAACTCCAACTCAACCTTTATTCTGGATGTCCGAGAAATAACTGTGCACCCAAAGTAAAACTTACGATATCGAACTGATTTCTACAGGAAGTGTTGGAAATGGGCCCCACCGACATTATTATCGCTCGGGTTCTGAATTGGGTTGTGCAGCCTCGTGGTAACGAGCGCTGTCACAACGTCCAGGCATGTCTGCACACGCTTCTGCATGTTGGTGAAGACCTTTATCAGGGTATGTTGTGGGATTTGTTGGGTGTGGGTCGTTATTGCAGCCTGTAGCTATTGAAGTGCATCCGAATTACCTGCGTATACCTTGTACTTCAGTGCTGGAACCATGCCTCATCTGTAAGAAAGTCACGTCTAAAATATCCTCACCTTCTTCAGGCAGGAACTCGTGGAAACACCTGCAGTACACGGGTCACGTGGTTTGTTTCAGCTGATGCACGACAGACACTTTGTACGGGTGGAAACGCAACTTCCTTTTCAGAATATCGATGGCGGTACTCTTTGGCACATTAACTTGTTGTGACAGCCGCCTCACGGACTTGTGTGTACTCCTCTGTATCCTATCTTGTATATCCTGTACAGTCTCGTCTGCCGTGGATGGCCTACAGGGGCGCAGTCATACAGAACACTGCCAGTTGCCCGAAACTTCGCTATGAGCTGACGTACCGCATTACGGTGGGGGACGTCTGCATCACGATATTTCCTAGCGAATTCTTTCTGTACTTCGTCCGTGTACTTGTCGTCATGGCGAAAGACATGTTCCACCAAAAGCACTCTCTGTTCAGCCGCCAGCACCGTTGTCCTTGTGCCGAGACGAGTGATCAATCGACATATCTGCCTCCGTCGACCAAGCGCTCGGGAATGACCTTCGCTCGGAATGGGAAGACATGAAGGTTACCAGAAACAGAGCACTTCCACTTTGCGGGTCACTTCTACTGTAATTTCATTCAAAATTTCTTTATTATTACATTACTACAATTCGTACATTCAGTGCACAGTCATTATTCGGACACAATGTATATGCTCCTGCAGAGAACTAAACACTGTTCCCAAATGGTTATTGATAACGAGATGATGATAGTTGTAGATTCGTATTTCCGCCAAACGATCCTTTCTCTCTTATTTGCTGGTTTCTGGCAAGGACATACGTATAGAAACACATGAAACCACTTTGCATACTGAGCATGTCCCGTTCATAACGTGCACTCAAATCGCGTGATGCATTGCGTAGTTACGAAGAGCAGTACTGCTGATTAATTTCCAAGCATTTGTATCGTTCAGTCCTAATTAGTGTCTGAGTTTAATTTGACACGCAATAAATATCTACGTTAACTCTCATGCTGTGTGGTGCAACACAAGAAGACATGGACCGCCACTGTCATAATTTCTCCGCAATGCGAACCAACAGGCGTGGAAACCTTTCATTAAAAATGTCGATTACGATCCGTGAACGTGACAAGATTCCAGTCTGGTGCTGGGTTCTTCCAAGTCCCGTAATTGTCTAATCACATTGTTCTCCAGGTCTGACCCCCAAGAACACCAATGCACAACCGATGTTTCAAGGCCGAGACAGGGGCAGACAACGAGAAAGGCAGTAGTGATGTTGATGATGATGGACAGTGCTTTTAACTTCGGGGTGAAGTTCCACTGCATAAACCATGACCGTTCTGAGATACCTGAAATCCTCCGAGTTCGGTTATTTATTACTGCTATTCCTTACTCGTGCGCTTTCACCATTTATTTATTTTGTTCTTTCAAACGCAGCGGTGAATGAATTGATGAAGTGAGTGCGTACTTCACGCTCGCTGCTTGCGAAAGAAGCTTTTTGTGCTTCTGAAAGGACGAGCGATAAAT
Organism: Macrothele yani; assembly: GCA_039090855.1. Taxonomy (NCBI): domain Eukaryota; kingdom Metazoa; phylum Arthropoda; class Arachnida; order Araneae; family Macrothelidae; genus Macrothele; species Macrothele yani. The sequence continues at coordinate 126,302,837 of CM077008.1, read as the reverse complement.
TCAGTGCTTACACAGATGAAACACTCCATCTTTCTAAATGTAAAAATAAAATAAAGGTATAAAACTAAACTCAGAGAAATGAAGAAGGTGTCTCCTTACCTTAACACAGTGACAGATAAATATTTTAGGAACGCACCAGTCCTTTGTGACGTACTACAGAGGTAAAGCAAGTTTCAGGACGACAAATTTGCAGCGGTACATTCCGTCCGTGTAGCTTAGTTGGGAGATCAACTTACTCCGGAGTGAGGAGGCGCAGTTTTGATCCTCGTCATGGACAAACTTGTGTTTTCACATTGGCGCCCGAACGTAAAAAGGATATACTGGCCGTGCTAGTGAAAATCTTCCAAATACGTGGAGACAATGTGAATAGACAAAGTCATCGCTCTTTCCACGTTTTTCTTACATTAACTCACAGCAACCGAAAAATTATTATCCGGACACTGCTGAGATCGTACCATAGATCTTTCGATAACTATCCAAGCGCGTTCGCCTTACGCTACTGAGGCCAACAATCCACTACGCTATGTGTGTTTATCTGTCAGCATCAGACTTCAAAAATCCGTAGGAATTGACTCAGCAACTGAGACGTCTCCATTTGGTGGGGCTTAGCTGTGTACTGGCCGTTGGGTTCTTCGAAAAATGTGTGATGTTTGTTCCACACATCGTCTAGAATTAAAAAAAACTGCGTTGTTCTCTTCAAAAAATGAGATTAAGAGAGAGGATGTGTCGTACTACAGAGGTAAAGCACGTGTCACAAGACGACAAATCTGTAGAGGTACATTCCGTAGTTGGAAGAGCTACTTACTTCAGAGTGAGGGATCACTGATAAATTTGTGTTTTCACACCATGATGTAACTTTTTCTTTTCTTTTATGCTGAGATTGCAAGTATGTATTTATTTGCCAAAGAATATTCTTTATAAATTTCACCTGATCAGCTCATCCGCTTCTTTTTCGAAAAGCAGATGCAAATACATACTTTTTCTCACATTTCTTTTCCAATAAATATTAGTATCATATTTCTTTTCTATTAAATGCCTTTTTTTCCTACCTGAGATTGTGGTTTTTGACGTTACATATCATCGACTTTTTTTTCCACTTTAGTACAGAGCACAGAATCAAATTTTCGAGTTTATTTATTGGAGTGACTCATACACGCTCTTTCTACATAAAAATATTGACGAATTTATTAGTTTCTTGTATGTACAGGCATTTACAAAAGTTTAAAACCACCTGTTGGTATTAGAACATTTCTACCTATTGCGTCAGCTACTGTCTGTATTACTCAACTTCCTGTCGGTGTTGCATTATCCTACAGCGGCAGCTGTTGATAGAGTTGGGGGAAGCGTGCGAGCATCAGTTTGTTTCTGGTTTTCATGCTGAGAGGTTTTGTACGTATTTTCGATATAGCGAAAAATGGGGAAAAAAGCGTCATGAAGAATTACTCCGAGGGCACAAATAGTGACTTTATATGATGAAGGATACTCCGAATGTAACATAAGTAGAAAGCTGAATGTGAGCAAAATTGTTATTCATAATACGATCGTGAAATATCGATATATAGGTGACTTTAGCGACCGGAAGAGAAGTGGACGTGCAAGGAAAATAACCCCACATGAAGACAATATCATAAGGCGTATAGTTATGCGTTCTCCGAGGAGTTTGTGCAAGAAAATCAAGGCCTTTCTGCATTCAATATGGTTTGATATTAGTATCAGCACACTTTCCCTACGACTTAGCAAAAATTTTGGATTAAAGTCTTATAAACCTGCAGATAAACCTAGACTAACCTCTGTAATGAAAAAGAAGAGACTCCAGTTTGCGAAGCGTCATCAATCGTGGACTGCTGAAAATGGGAGCCAAGTTCTTTTGTAACGTACCAGGAGATGTGACGTACCTGCCAGAAGGACGCACACGACATAAAGGCAGATAGCAATTAGAATCAATGTCTGCGTAGCTCAGTTGGTAGAGCGACTTGTTCCGGAATAAGCGGCCTCGGGTTCGAATCCCGGCGTAGACCAAAAATGACGGAGAAATTTACTTCGTTATAATGGCGCCCGAACTACCCGGATGACCCGACCGTTCAAAATCTCGCATTGGTGTGATGTTCTTTCCACACCGCGAGACAGGAAAAATAAGAGAATCCCTTCTCCAGCGCTTCGAAAAATAAAAATGTGTGATGTTGCATTCCACACAGCAGATTGACTGGGAGTTCTCAAGTGCACGTTCTACAGTGGATGGCTGCTTGCAACGAATCATGGTCACGGCTGACCCGTGGGCCATGCCCCCGGCCCTCTTTCGGGGGGGGGGGAGATGTGACGTACCTGCCAGCAGGACGCACACGACCTAAAGGCAGATAGGAATCTGAATAAATGTCTGCGTAGCTCAGTTGGTAGAGCGACTTGTTCCGGAATAAGCGGCCTCGGGTTCGAATCCCGGCGTAGACCAAAAATGACGGAGAAATTCACTTCGTTATAATGGCGCCCGAACTATCCGGATGACCCGACCGTTCAAAATCTCGCATTGGTGTGATGTTATTTCCACACCGCGAGATAGGAAAAATGTGAGCAGCACTTCGAAAGAAAGAAAAATAAGGGGAGATGATGTAACGTACCAGGAGATGTGACGTACCTGCCAGAAGGACGCACACGACATAAAGGCAGATAGCAATTAGAATCAATGTCTGCGTAGCTCAGTTGGTAGAGCGACTTGTTCCGGAATAAGCGTACTCGGGTTCGAATCCCGGCGTAGACCGAAAATGACGGAGAAATTTACTTCGTTATACTTTTTTCCGATGAAGCACATATTCGAAGATCTTAAAGGCTAAAGGTTTGATGAAAAATACACCGTTTGTACCGTGAGACATCCGCCTAGTCAGATGATATGGGGTGTTATACCAGCATCCGGTACTGCTTCATTATCCTTTTTGCCGACAGGCACTATCATGACTGGTCCTTTTTATGTGGAAATGTTACGTGAGAATCTGTTAACTCATATGCAAATACACAGATTCACAATCTTTATGCATGATGGTGCTCCATGCCACAGATCAAAGACAGTAAAGGATTACCTGCAGAGGGAATATATAACTGTGCTTGACTGGTCCAGTAATTGTCCCGACCTTAACCCCATCGAAAATTTGTGGATCATTTTAAAAGACAAGGTAGCAGAAAAACAGCCATCAAAGTCCCAAGCTTTGATTGACGCGATGAAGTACGTATGGTGCAAAGACATTTCTAGTGACTACTGCAAATCCCTCATCGAGAGTATGCCACATCGTATTCTGTCCGCTATAAAACACAAAGATGGCCATACAAGTTCTGATTTCGGCCTTTTTGTGTTCTAAAGAATGTAAGTAATCATCTGTGGTGTCATTTTTTCAAATGTCTCTGACTAGTAATCAGAGTTGGGCAAAATCGTAACTGAATTAATCGGTAATGCAATACAGCGTAATGGTAATGGGAACAAGAACTTAGCGTTACCATTACATGGTAATGGTGAACTGGTCATTAGAATTAATGATATTTGTGATGACATGTAGCAGTTACCCAATATAATCGTAATGGTTAGTGGTTAACTATTTGTTGGTAATTAACCCTTTAACCGGCTGGAACGAATTAACTCGGGTTTAACAAAATAGGCTGCAATCAGCTCAAAAGAATATATATTTGCTGTCTGAGAGGTGGGCCGAACGCGACAGGAACAAGTGAACCTGCGAATCAGAAAGCGTTGGTTTTACATTTCGTTTGTCATTCTAAGTGGTCATTTGGGAGATATGATTGTCATTTTCATTTGCTGTGTGATTACCTTTTCAGCTACAAATGCTAAGAAAAGGGCGACGAACCTAAGAAAGAAGCGAAAAGATGCTTGAGTAACTTGTTTCTACCCAGTGGCACGATGTCCGTGTCCGGGGGACTACTGCTTCTGAATCATTCCTTGGGTAATCGAACAGGAAACAAAGGACTATAGGGGAATCGGACTACATATTGTAAGACTAATTACTGTAAGGGAACATTTGTATCCTCAAAGCCACTTCTGAAATATCAGAAATGACTTTGAGGATACTAAAGATTTTGACTTTTCACGGTAACTCCGATAAGAAACTCGAAACTCATTTTCAGTATAAAGGAAGTTGATACCAAATGTAAAGTTAATGACAGGTAAGAGTAGGCGACTATGAATCTATTGATGGTTGCAAATGGAACATTTGCAACCATCAATAGATTCATAGTCGGTACTCTTGAGATGAAAGGGGAAAGGAATTGTTTTGCCGTAGCTTTTGGTAAAACCCGGTCACTCTAGGAACACTTCTGTTTGAGGAGCGCAGGAAAATTTGAGTAACTTTTCGTTCAGGTGCATCGGCCGCTTAAAGGGTTAACCAATAACTTATGGGTAATAATACAATGTGAATAAACCAGCAACTAGTACACCCTTACACGTTGTGTAGGTTATTTGACAATTGTTCCACCCCTCAGACCTCAAATGCGTGTAAGCAGTTATTGGAGATTGTACATGTATGACATGAGCAGTTGCCCAGCCTTCGCCGCAAGTACAGTGATTTGAATGAAATGATACATATGAATTAAGTACGAATGGGATGTTTATTGCGGTTAGAGATACTCATTTCGTCTATCTCCAGTACAGTATTCTCGTCCATTACATACGTTTCACTGTCCAAAATAATTACCCCACTACTGTCCACAATAATTACCCCACTATAGCCACAAGCACATAATAGCACTGCACTCACAATTCAGCATCTCAGGGTGCACTGCTGAATATTACAGAAAATTGAGAACTCTTGACTTTTTTGCCGTACTTCTCAAGTCTTGTTGTCCATTACTTGTCCGATACGAACACTGGACTAACGAGCGACTGACTCCTTTATATATACTTCACGATAGGACCTTAACCTTCTGGAATATTCTTCATTTACATAAAGCTCTCCAACTTCCCACTGTGCGATAATTCTGTAACATTCTACAAACGTTTAACCCATTCTTGCCGCTTCTAGAACATTCAACATGGCACTTCGGTCTCTGTCTGCTATGTTACGTAAGGCCGACTTTTCTAGACATAGCTTTGAACACACCTACATTTCTGTAAATTATTAGTATGTAATTATTATTTGGGATGTAAGGTCAGGTGATGCGTAACATCACAGCCTCTCCTTGACAAATGTCAACCCCGCCTTCTCGTGGTACATCCTGTTCCAACTAAAGGGGCTCTCACGACCGCCAATAGCGGTATAACTATACCATCGGGATTAGAGGAAATGCTATCCCACACTCACTAACCCGCTTGGCCAGCGTGGTGAGTTATGGCCAAACCCCTCCAAAATGACTCCACAACTTAAATCTTGGCCCTCAGTCTCCGGCAGCTCGAATGTACCTGGCCAAGGCAGCGGCCAGTGCGACAAGAAGGCAGAGGGTGCTAACAATCCCCGGAGGACCGGACTAGGTTGCCATCTGATGCTGACTTGGCTACGTATAATGGACGCTCCCTATCTTCTGATTCAAGGCTTCTTGAATTGGAAGAGGAACTACAAAGGATCAAGTGGGACATCGTCGGGCTACGTGAGGTAAGGAGAAAAGGAGAAGATCTCATTGAACTGAAAAGTGGACATCTCTTCTACTATCGTGGGACTGATACTGGCAGAACTAGTGGTGTTGGATTTTTAATAAACAAGAAACTGAAGGATAAAGTTGTAGAAGTTGAAAGTTCCTCTGACAGAGCTGCACGACTTGTTATACAACTCTCGAGAAGATACCAGGCTCAGATTATTCAAACTTATGCACCAACCACAAGTCATCCTGAAGAAGAAATTGAAGAATTTTACGAGGAAATTCGTGATCTAAATAATAAAGGTAAGCAGCACTTGAAGATAATTATGGGAGATTTCAATGCAAAAATAGGGCAACGGCAACAGAATGAAACTTCAGTAGGTAAATTTGGTCACGGCAACAGAAACCAGCGTGGAAATACTCTCGTTGAGTTTGCAGAGGCAGAAGGGTTTTTCATCTTAAACTCCTTTTTCAAGAAAAAGCCACACAGGAAATGGACATGGAGACATCCAAATGGGGTGACAAGTGAAATTGATTTTATTATGTGTAACAAAAAATTCGTTATAAAAGACTGCAGTGTGCTAAACAAGTTCAACACAGGTAGTGACCATAGATTGGTGAGATGTAAGATGCACCTCAAGACTAAACTCGAACGTGGCAAGCTCATAAGACAAACAAAATGTATTGACGTAACCAACCTTAAAAAACACCATAATGCCTTCAAGTTGGAAATGAAGAACAGATTCTCTGCTTTAGAAGGCCTAACATCGGAAGAAGTGGATATTTCTGAAGTTAACAGAAAAGTAACCAAAGCTCTTATGGAAACAGCAACAAAATTAGCTGGGTCTAAGAACAAGTTGCATGTGAACAAATTATCAGGAGAAAACCAAAATGTTGATGCGAAAAAGAAGAGAGATGAAGACAACTAAAGAAGATGTGACTTCCAAAGTGGAATATATAGAGCTATGCAAGACAGTACGAAAAAGTATCACTGAAGGCGTAAGGAAATTCAACTGTGAACTAGTAAGGAAAGCAATTGAAAACAACCAAAGCCTAAAGATAGCAAAGGGACATCTCAGTAAAGGAAGAAAACAGATTATGGCACTGAGAAAAGAAGATGGTTCTGTAACAAGAAATAGAGGCGAAATTTTGACAAGAGTGTAAGATTTCTACTCCAAATTATATGAAAGGGATGATACATGTACTCCAGACATCATGAAAGGTACCAGTACCAAAGTTCTTCCTGTCCTCCCAGCAGACGTTGCACATGCAATCAAGAACATGAAGCGCGGGAAAGCTCCAGGAGAAGATGGAATTACTGTAGACATTATACAAGAAGCAAGTGGAGAAATCGAAACAGTACTCGCCCAAATTTTCACTCGATCTTTAATGAAGGGAAGATTCCTGAGGATTGGAACAACGCTACAATGATCTTGCTACATAAAAAAGGTGACATTGAGGATCTCAGGAACTACAGACCTATCAGCCTCCTATCAGTGGTTTATAAAATCTTCACTAAAGTTCTTTCACACTGCTTCAAAGCGACACTGGACATGGCTCAACCGAGAGAACAAGCTGGATTCAGGAGTGCCTACAGCACAATAGATCATATCCAGGTTCTGAGAGAACTACTGGAACGAGCGAGGGAATATGAACTTCCATTGTGCATGGCTTTTATCGATTATGAAAAAGCCTTTGATTCGGTGAAACCATCAGCAGTTACAATGGCTCTGAAATCCTGCGGTATTGAAGATGCGTACATTAATATTATTAATAACATCTATGAAAATGCAAGTGCAAAGATTCGGCTGTTTGAAAATACAACACACATAAAAATTGAAAAAAGGAGTGAGACAAGGTGACACCATATCTCCGAAGCTCTTTAATGCCACATTGGAAAATGTCTTTCAATCACTGAACTGGGAAAACAAAGGGATAAAGATTAATGGAGATTATCTAACCCACCTTCGTTTTGCTGATGACGTAGTCATTTTTGCAACTACCCCATCAGAGCTGAAGAGTATGATCCAGGAACTTGCTGACAAGAGTAAAGAAGTGGGATTAAAAATGAACTTTCAGAAGACAAAAGTGATGTTCAATGCTTTTACAAGAAATGAAGATTTATCGATTGATGGAGAAAAGCTGGAGATAACAGACACGTACGTTTATCTTGGACAGCAGATATCAAGTGAGGGTCACATTGATGAAGAAATTGATCGGCGTACAAAACTTACCTGGGGAGCTTTTGGAAGAAACAGCATAATTTTCAAGAGCAATGTGCCATTATGTCTTAAAAGAAAAGTGTTTGATCAATGCATCCTTCCAGTGCTTACGTATGTTGCAGAGACGTGGACCTTAATTAAAAGAGACATACAAAGGCTGCAGACAACTCGAAGCAGCATGGAGAGATGCATGCTTGGTGTAACCAGGAGAGATAAGAAGAGGAACTCGTGGATCCGAAAAATGACAAGAGTGGAAGACATCATGATCAGAGTTAAATCCCTGAAATGGCAATGGGCTGGACATACTGCCAGAAGGACAGACCATCGATGGACCGCCGAAATTTTAGATTGGATTCCAAGGGACAGGAAAAGACCCAGAAGAAGACCACATGGAAGACGGGTGGATGAAATTCGAAAGTATGCGGGAGTGACATGGAGGAGACTGGCACAAGACAGACCGTTGTGGAGGAAACTTGGGGAGACCTTCGTCCAGCAGTGGATTGATAATGGTTGACAATGATGATGATGAATTATTATTTGCAAATTGTGTAATTTCATTATTAAATAATTCTATTGCGTTTGAACGGCATTATTAAATAATTAAAAAATAATTTAATTACATCCTCTTCATTGTAATGCATTACAGATTAATTTCATTACCTTGTGCAAACCATACTTGGGATTGCCTTGTAATGCATTACACGTTGATTTGTGATGCATTCCTGCCCAACTCTGCTAGTGATTCATTGTTTCTTTGAAAATCTTAATTTTCAGTAAATTGACAGGTGGTCTTAAACTTTTGCAAATGACTGTATATATCCGATGGTTATAAAACAAGTTTCGCTATTCTCGGGCTTATGAAAAAGTTCAAAACTGCGCCGCTAGATGAATAATGGCGCTGTAGATATAAGAAAAGAAAAACAAATATAAGCGTGAATTTACTGTTTACTGACAGTTCAAGCGTTTCTGGAGAAAATCTGTTCAATATGCTGGGTTTCACAAAATGATGCGCAGCAATAGTATCGCTGCAGAATTTCAAGAAATTGAAACCTTCGATGTACAGCGGAAACAATACTGCTGAAATCCAAGAAATTGCAGGTCGTTCACATGAAAAACAAGTAACGTAATCAGGGGTGATTGGCCCACCGGGACACCGGGACATTTCCCTGTAGACCACTCTAGGAATTGTCCACTTTCTCATATTCTTTTGGTATGGATTTTTTGGAACGAACGAATAATTAATTTGTTACATATGAATGAAAATAATAGTTAACTTCATTTGAGCTTTATATCTGTGTGAAAGGTTATTTCCTTTAAAAGAAGCGTTTCCTTCTATTTAAATGTCAGGCGCTTTCTGTGAAATGACGCAGTAAAATTCTCTGTATCTCTGAGAGAAAAGTTCTGCTGCACCAAGCACGCTGTTATACACTGACGGAAAAAAAATCCCAACACCAAGAAGGGGTTGTGTTAGATAAACGACAGTTGGTAGGCGGTGAGAGTACATCTGTAAGATGACGTCTATGCAAATTTCGCGCTCGGCGCGTACGTGTGTCGCTAGTAGCGCTCCTCGGAACATGCAAAGCAGGGTTGCTGTAAATACGCGCTGTAACGTTCGTGAGCGTTAGTTATCGTTGAGATTCGACGTAGGGTGTTGATGTTAGTCAAGAATGCCTTTAAGAAGACGAAGAAGCCATTATCAACAGCTCACGGAGTTTGAACGAGGTCGTGTAATAGGGCTGCGAGAAGGTGGATTTTCGTTCCGCAATATTGCAGAACGACTTGGCAGGAATGTAGTCACTGTGCATGATTGTTGGCAGCGGTGGTCAAGGGAAGGTACTGCCTCAAGAACACCGGGTTCCGGCCGGCCACGTGGCACTACTGAGTGGGAAGACCGTCGTGTACGGCGTATGGCCGTGGCGCATCGTACGGCGTCTGCGGCAGCAATTCGAGCTGCAGTTGACACCACAGTGACAAAACGAACTGTTACAAATCGGTTACTTGAAGGACAGCTCCGAGCCAGACGCCCTGTAGCGTGCATTCCACTTACACAAAACCATTGCCGTTTGTGACGTCAGTGGTGTCAAGCTAGAACTCATTGGAGGACGGAGTGGAGATCTGTTGTGTTTTCTGATGAAAGCCGGTTCTGCCTGGGTGCCAGTGATGGCCGTGTGTTGGTTAGAAGGAGGCCAGGTGAGCGCCTGCAACCAACCTGTCTGCGGCCGAGACACACTGGACCTACACCTGGAGTTATGGTCTGGGGAGCAATTTCCTATGACAGTAGGAGCACTCTCGTTGTTATCCCACGCACCCTGACGGCACAGTTGTACGTCGGTCTGGTGATTCAACCTCTTGTGCTGCCATTCGTGAACAGCATTCCAGGGGGTGTTTTCCAACTGGATAACGCTCGCCCGCATACCGCTGTTGTAACCCAGCATGCTCTACAGAGTGTCGACATATTGCCGTGGCATGCTAGATCACCAGATCTTTCACCAATCGAGCACGTATGGGACATCATTGGACGACAACTGCAGCGTTACCCCCAACTAGCATTAACCGTCCCTGTATTGACCGACCAAGTGCAACACGCATGGAACTCCATCCCAGAAACTGACATCCGGCACCTGTACGACACAATGCATGAACGTTTGCGTGCTTGCATTCAACATTCTGGCGGTTACACCGGTTATTAATGTACCAGCATCTCACATTTAAAATGGCTCTTCTCGCGCTTACATTAAGCTGTGATCTTGAAACCTTAATCAATTAAATATGTTACCTATACAAATGTATTGCCGCCATTTCATTCCTCTACAACTATTTTTTCGTGGTGTTGGGATTTTTTTCCGTCAGTGTATATTAATAAGTCTAAGGCTAATCACAGTTTGACGCAGGTCGTTGGACTTGGAGCCCTAGGTCACTGGTAAGCCTTACCCTTCATTTTGTAATCTTGAAGGAAACACTAGCACCCGTTGCGATGGTCCATCTTCCAAACCCTTTTATAAGGAAACAATCATTTGCCTGTATTGGCTCATGGGTCAAAGTAATGGGTAGACTTAAAAAAGGCATGTTCTCGAAGAGGGGTTACCAATACCATTTCCCACTAGATGATCTGGATGATCATCTTCCAGACACCCTTATAAGGAAACAATCATTTACCACTATTGGTTCGTGGGTCAAAGTAATGGGTAGACTTAAAAAAGGCATGTTCTCGAAGAGGGGTTACCAATACCATTTCACACTAGGTGATCTGGATGATCATCTTCCAGACACCCTTATAAGGAAACAATCATTTACCACTATTGGTTCGTGGGCCAAAGTAATGGGTAGACTTAAAAAATGGCATGTTCTCGAAGAGGGGTTACCAATACCATTTCACACTAGATGATCTGGATGATCATCTTCCAGACACCCTTATAAGGAAACAATCATTTACCACTATTGGTTCGTGGGTCGGAGTAATAGGTAGACTTAAAAAAGGAATGTTCTCGAAGAGGGGTTACCAATACCATTTCACACTAGATGATCTGGATGATCATCTTCCAGACACCCTTATAAGGAAACAATCATTTACCACTATTGGCTCGTGGGTCAAAGTAATGGGTAGACTTAAAAAAGGAATGTTCTCGAAGAGGGGTTACCAATACCATTTCACACTATATAGATGATCTGGATGATCATCTTCCAAACACCCTTATAAGGAAACAATCATTTACCACTATTGGTTCGTGGGTCAAAGTAATAGGTAGACTTAAAAAAGGAATGTTCTGGAAGAGGGGGTTACCAATACCACTTCACACTAGATGATCTGGATGATCATCTTCCAGACACCCTTATAAGGAAATAATCATTTACCACTATTGGTTTGTGGGTCAAAGTAATAGGTAGACTTAAAAAAGGAATGTTCTCAAGGAGGGGATACCAATACCATTGCCTACTAGATGATCCGTAACCAAATAAATATGAAAATTAATTGCTTAAGAAGATTTTCATGTGGCGCGCGAACATTTCAACTGTTAGAATGATTTTGTTGGAAATGGGGTGTTCAAAAGACATTCAAAGGAAAATAATTATCTGGAACAACACCCCGTTTTGAGCATGGTTTGGCACTACATTCAAATATGAGCGAAATTTTAAAATTCCTTTATCGTTAAATTTCTGTTAAAATTTGCTCACGACTGAATTCGTTCAACAACGCTTGTTTCAACAGTTCCCTTTTATCCAAGATCTAACAAAATATTTTCATGACGGAATTTAAGGTGTTTCCCTGTAGGTACGTTTGTTTTTGTAGTGGACCCCAAGACTAACATTCCCGGCGTGGTTTGGTCGTCCCAATCCGCCCCTGAGCGTAACTGTTTTCTGTGCAAGAGTTCAGGTGAGCATTCGGCAATGAACGCACATAATTTCTCGTGGGTTTCAGCAGCCTGCTCACTTGACGTTACCGGACTAAAAACTCCTTTGAGGATACCTGAAAGACAGAGTTTCTCGCCAGAGCAGGTCTAAGGGTCCGCGGGGCCTGTAGCACTATTAACAGCGGGGCTTCCATTCCAGGAATATATTTTTTGCAACTCTCTCAGATAGAGGGGGAAAATGACTGAATGATGGTACCTTGGGTATCATCATCATCATCATCATTGTCAACCATTATCAATCCACTGCTGGACGAAGGTCTCCCCAAGTTTCCTCCACAACGGTCTGTCTTGTGCCAGTCTCCTCCATGTCACTCCCGCATATTTACGAATTTCATCCACCCATCTCCCATGTGGTCTTTTTCTGGGTCTTTTCCTGTCCCTTGGAATCCAATCTAAAATTTCGGCTGTCCATCTATGGTCTGTCCTTCTGGCAGTATGTCCAGCCCATTGCCATTTCAGGGATTTAACTCTGATCATGATGTCTTCCACTCTCGTCATTTTTCGGATCCACGAGTTCCTCTTCTTATCTCTCCTGGTTATACCAAGCATGCACCTCTCCATGCTTCTTTGAGTTGTCTGCAGCCTTCGTATGTCTCTTTTAGTTAAGGTCCACGTCTCTGCACCATACGTAAGCACTGGAAGGATGCATTGATCAAACACTTTTCTTTTAAGACATAATGGCATATTGCTCTTGAAAATTATGCTGTTTCTTCCAAAAGCTCTCCAGGCAAGTTTTGTACGCCGATTAATTTCTTCATCAATGTGACCCTCACTTGATATCTGCTGTCCAAGATAAACATACGCATCTGTTATCTCCAGTTTTTCTCCATCAATCGATAAATCTTCATTTCTTGTAAAAGCATTGAACATCACTTTTGTCTTCTGAAAGTTCATTTTTAATCCCACTTCTTTACTCTTGTCAGCAAGTTCCTGGATCATACTCTGCAGCTCTGATGGGGTAGTTGCAAAAATGACTACGTCATCAGCAAAACGAAGGTGGGTTAGATAATCTCCATTAATCTTTATCCCTTTGTTTTCCCAGTTCAGTGATTGAAAGACATTTTCCAATGTGGCATTAAAGAGCTTCGGAGATATGGTGTCACCTTGTCTCACTCCCTTTCCAATTTTTATGTGTGTTGTATTTTCAAACAGCCGAATCTTTGCACTTGCATTTTCATAGATGTTATTAATAATATTAATGTATGCATCTTCAATACCGCAGGATTTCAGAGCCGTGGTAACTGCTGATGGTTTCACCGGATCAAAGGCTTTTTCATAATCGATAAAAGCCATGCACAATGGAAGTTCATATTCCCTCGCTCGTTCCAGTAGTTCTCTCAGAACGTGGATATGATCTATTGTGCTGTAGGCACTCCTGAATCCAGCTTGTTCTCTCGGTTGAGCCATGTCCAGTGTCGCTTTGAAGCGGTGTGAAAGAACTTTAGTGAAGATTTTATAAACCACTGATAGGAGGCTGATAGGTCTGTAGTTCCTGAGATCCTCAATGTCACCTTTTTTATGTAGCAGGATCATTGTAGCATTGTTCCAATCCTCAGGAATCTTCCCTTCATTAAGGCATCGAGTGAAAATTTGGGCGAGTACTGTTTCAATTTCTCCACTTGCTTCTTGTATGATGTCTACAGTAATTCCATCTTCTCCTGGAGCTTTCCCCCGCTTCATGTTCTTGATTGCATGAGCAACTTCTGCTGGGAGGACTGGAAGAACTCTGGTACCTTTCATGATGTCTGGAGTACATGTATCATCCCTTTCATATAATTTGGAGTAGAAATCTTTCACTCTTGTCAAAATTTCGCCTCTATTTCTTGTTATAGAACCATCTTCTTTTCTCAGAGCCATAATCTGTTTTCTTCCCTTACTGAGATGTCCCTTTGCTATCTTAAGGCTTTGGTTGTTTTCAATTGCTTTCCTCACTAGCTCACAGTTGAATTTCTTACGTCTTCAGTGATACTTTTTCGTGTTGTCTTGCATAGCTCTATATATTCCACTTTGGAAGTCACATCTTCTTTAGTTGTCCTCATCTCTCTTCTTTTTTGCATCAACATTTTGGTTTTTCCTGATAATTTGTTCACATGCAACTTGTTCTTAGACCCAGCTAATTTTGTTGCTGTTTCCATTAGAGCTTTGGTTACTTTTCTGTTAACTTCCGAAATATCCACTTCTTCCGATGTTAGGCCTTCTAAAGCAGAGAATCTGTTCTTCAGTTCCAACTTGAAAGTATTATGGTGTTTTTTAAGGTTGGTTATGTCAATACATTTTGTTTGTCTTATGAGCTTGCCACGTTCCAGTTTAGTGTTGAGGTGCATCTTACATCTCACCAATCTATGGTCACTACCTGTGTTGAACTTGTTCAGCACACTGCAGTCTTCGATGACGAATTTTTTGTTACACATAATAAAATCAATTTCACTTGTCGTCCCAATTGGATGTCTCCATGTCCATTTCCTGTGTGGCTTTTTCTTGAAAAAGGAGTTCAAGATGAAAAATCCTTCTGCCTCTGCAAACTCAACGAGAGTATTTCCACGCTGGTTTCTGTTGCCATGACCGAATTTACCTACTGAAGTTTCATTCTGTTGCCGTTGCCCTATTTTTTGCATTGAAATCTCCCATAATTATCTTCAAGTGCTGCTTACCTTTATTATTTAGATGACGAATTTCCTCAAAAAAATTCTTCAATTTCTTCTTCAGGATGACTTGTGGTGGGTGCATAAGTTTGAATAATCTGAGCCTGGTATCTTCTCGATAGTTGGATAACGAGTCGTGCAGCTCTGTCAGAGGAACTTTCAACTTCTACCACTTTATCCTTCAGTTTCTTGTTTATTATAAATCCAACACCACTAGTTCTGCCAGTATCTGTCCCACGATAATAGAAGAGATGTCCACTTTTCAGTTCAATGAGATCTTCTCCTTTTCTCCTTACCTCACTTAGCCCGACGATGTCCCACTTGATCCTTTGTAGTTCCTCTTCCAATTCAAGAAGCCTTGAATCAGAAGATAGGGAGCGTCCGTTATACGTTGCCAAGGTCAGCATCAGATGGCAGCCTAGTCCGGTCCTCCGGGGATTCTTAGCACCCTCTGCCTTCATGTCGCACTGGCCGCTGCCTTGGCCAGGTACATTCCAGCTGCCGGAGACTGAGGGCCAAGATTTAAGTTGTAGAGTCATTTTGGAGGTGTTTGGCCATAACTCACCACGCTGGCCAAGCGGGTTGGTGAGTGTGGGATAGAATTTCCTCTGATCCCGATGGTATAGTTATACCGCTATTGGCGGTCGTCAGAGCCCCTTTAGTGGGAACAGGATGCACCACGAGAAGGCGGGGTTGACATTTGTCAAGGAGAGGCTGTGATGTTGCGCATCACCTGACCTTACATCCCACCTTGGGTATATGTGAAAGGAAAAATCACAGAGGGATAAATGATAATACGGTGGTCCTAACAAAAGTTCTACACACTGTCCATTTTTGAGAAACAACGGAAAAAAATTACCTAATTGCCGTTCAGTGTACTTCCCTCCGCTGCTAATGGCAGCTTACCAGCGGTGAGATACGTCCTGGATGCCCCGTAGTACGCCATCTTTGTTCAGCTGTCGTATTACTCGGGTCACGTCCAATGATAGTTCGTCCAGCGATTCGTAGCAGATGCCACGGAGAAAAAATTTTAACTTTGAAAAAAGATCAAAGTCGGGTGGATTGAGATCAGGGCTGTATGGTAGGTGGGATAAAGTTTGCCAGCCATATTTCGACAAAAGTCCCTGCACCGACGCTGCACCATGACACGATCAGTGTTGCCAACATTTAAAAGGGGTTGTCAGGAGCATCGTCGTGCTCGCGGGGGTATTTTTTCGTGAGGAAGAATGTTCATGTAGTTTTTTTCATCAAGCTTAAGTGCAAACACTTATGAGGGGAAATACCATTTAACAACACAGGAGAGTGGTAACATCGTGGGAAAAAAAAAGGTTACCAGAGAAATTCTTCTCTCCGTCCGACTTCCGTTTTTGGACCCCCCCCCTCAAGCTGAAATACAAATATTTGTTATGGAATAAAATGATATCTAACAACAATAGTGGGCAGAAGAAACACTGCATGGGAAAAAATAATGATTACGGGAGAAATCTTCTCGTCGCCTATCTTCCGTTTTCGAAAGATGGAAATCCGACCTCAGTCGGAAAAAAAAAACCCATCCCTCTCCCACAACACAGACCACCACCAATCTCCAAAAAACCTGTTCTCATTTTTTGATGGATTACGTGAATAATCGAAATGATAACGGTAATGGCGGAATTCCTCGAATCGGGGGGGGGGGGGATGTCATGCCTGAAAATTACAGAGAAATTTTCGCGTCGTCTAACTTCCGTTTTCGGAAATTGCTGCCAACAGTTTCAAGCTGAAATGCGAAGACTTATATAGCAAAAGGATATTTAAATACAATACTGGATAGAGGCAACATCGCGAGAGAGAAAAAAAAAATTACAATTACGGGGAAAATCTTCACTCAGTTGAACTTCCGTTTTCGGAAAGCATGGAAGGCGAAATACAATTCCCAGAACTGCCCCTGCCCTAATTTTCTCTTCAGTTCTGCATCAATCTTGGAAATGACAAAAACGATGAAAAAAAAAAAAAAAAAAAAGGGCGGAATTTAGCGAATCCGTAGAAAAATCTCGTGAGTGAATTAATCAATCTCTAACGCCTGGAGTTTTAAAGCCTTGATCGGAGTGTGCGGATTTAGCTGTTGATAACGGTACCGCTTAAAGAGGAGCACTCTAAAGAGGAGCACTTGGCATGTCTGCACGATGCGTTGCCATGCAGCAAGATCTCTCCCGCTACTTAGAAGTTGGGACGATTTTGACGAATTTTCGGTCTCAACTTAGTCCTCAGAAAGTCACGATACTATTGTGCTTTGACATTTTTCCCAACCGGCACTCGATCAGAGACCACAACACGCTGGGCATCGTACGCAAAAATCATCATTTGCTTCACTTTGGATTGTTGCCGACGACACTTTGAGGGGCGTGGGGAACTTGGATGCCTCCATCCCGCTGATTGTGACTTCAGTTCCGGCTCAAAATCACGGGTCCAAGTCTCATCAATCACGACAATTCAATGCTGTTCAGGAAGCCCCTCCCTTTCGAACCTGTGGAGGTGATCCTGATGTGTGATGCTCACCCTGGCTGCCTTCTGCTCGGGGTTGAGTTAATGGGGCACCCAGCGCGGCGATTTTTCTTTTTCCCGGTGAGTTGGTCAAAATCCGGTGAACAGACATGGTGGACAAATTAGCCTGATGAGAAATCTCCTCAACTGTCAAACGGCGATTCTCTTCTAGAAGCGTTGCAACAATGATGACAGACGTTTTTTCTGTCGCCGTTTGATTTCGACCTGAGCAGTGATCATATTCGATGCTGCTTTGGCCCTCCCGAAAGCGCGATGCCCAGCGAGAAATTGTGCTTCGATCAAGAGTTCCTTCCCCACAAACTTCTTGCAAGGCAGCGTGGATCTGTCTGAGTTTTTCACCGCAGAGTTTCTCTTTTCAAGTACGAGCGCTGGTCTAACGCCCTGACTCGACCTGAGGAGCTGCACGCTTCCATTTCCAAACCCTTCCATGTCCACACAGCAAATAGTAGCGCGTCGTTCTGACACCACTGCGTTGCCGAGAGTCTGACGTAGACATGACGCAATCATTTTCCCGATTGCATCATCCGCTTCCGTTTTAGATTAACGTGTGCAGAACTTTTGCTATAACCCTCGTATTTCATAAATTTTTATTCAGTGTAATTCCTAAAACAGCAGATATTTGGATGGTTGGTCCATTGCTTGACTAGTATGCTTTTAGGATGACTTTGCTGAAAACATTTGCTAGTATTAATCTGAAATTAATTTAGCCACTTCCTAAGCTTACCAAAAAAAAAAAAAAAATGACCCTATAAATTGTCTGTTGACTACACATCTTATTAAACTTCAGTTAGTTACATGATTCATATGAGCGTTTACGAAACTTGGAAACCGAAAACTCATCACTTATTCTCGACGTGTTCATTTCTCTCAGTAACTCATGCTCAATAATCATCAAAGCGAGGTAATTGAGTCTTGTTTGTCTCATACTGACTATTACTTCGTTCTTGATTCGTTTCCATTTTGAAAAAGAGCGTTCACAACTGCAGTTGGTAAGCATCAGAGTGAGGTAAATCTTCAATCTCGATAATATACCTATGGGGCTTGAAAAATGTGGTCGCCTGCTGTTTGTGACGAGTGAAAAAATTTTAGTTGATGAGTAAAAAACTCAGTAAAGCAGTTTAAATTCAATCGGCAATTATTTATACATATTACGCCTCTTGTTGGATGAGTAAAATTATCAATTTTTAATAAAACTTATTTTAATTCACAGAAGCGCCAGCATGGAAAACCGGATTCTCCTCAAAAGAAATTGGGCAGCGAATGCCGTGAGTCAAAACATCAGAGCACGGTGCGCTTAACAAAGAACACTATACTCCGAGTCAACCTAAGAGTGAACCACTGTGAAGGGTACGAAACAGATACCTCCGCGACGAAAAATAGTCCCTAGCGTTTAGAGCGAAAAGCATTAGAATTATTGCTTAGAATCCATTTTTGTTTGCTCAACAGTTTATCAGACAAAATTGCTACCTAAAAAAAAAATAATTTTAGAAGTTAGAGCGCTTTTAGAAATAATTTTTTTCTGAGAAGTTGCTGAATCAGGAGCTTCGCACTTTCGGCTATTTCTGCCCACTTGGGATACAACTCGGACAGTGGGAAGGGATGGAAGACCTCTTCCAACATTAACAACACAGGGCCATAAATTGGCAATTGGGAAAACCGAAGGGTGCGTTACTAAAACAGAAGGTAGGGGAAGCAGTTCGGCCTCCACAAAACCCCCACTCACAATCCCCAATGTTTGTGGGATGTGTAGGTGGGTGAGGGGATCAGAAAGGAAACAGTGGAAGAGCCCATTAACGCGGATGGATACCGTTCTTGCGTTCCACGACAAGATGTGATAAGGCTCTCCCGCCTTTCCCAGTAGTACACTTTTATGGTGAATTGGAGTATAGGCAAGAAGCCGCAAGCTCGGTAGAATGAATTTCACAAACGCTGTGTGAAAAGAAAATGCAGTGCAAGAGTCACCTGCGCTTGGTGAGCTGCCCCTTAGCCAATTGCTGTCGTAGGTCAAAGAGCAAACACAGGGGCCCGTGTTTCCGCGGAGCTGTTTGGAAAGTTCTAAAACATTGAATGGTTCTTGTATTTAAGAAACGAATTTCTCCGAAGAAATATTTCTTCATTTATACATGGTAGGCTTTTTTGCTGGTTTTATTTACAGAACAGGAAATACATGGAATAAAGTTAAAATATGCCAATAATCCGTGATATATTCCTAGCCATGATTTGGTGATTGCGAATGTGTGCGGAGACATAAAACCAGCATGAATGATTCTTGTATCATCTACTCGAGAGGGAGAAAACTGAGTTGGAATGTTATATAATGGTCAATCGTTTGAATTAGGTTAGCGATATAATCGAGGGATGAGTATACATTTTTAAAAAATCTGCTGCCGATTTTGTTTCGTGTTTTAAAATTCAAATTTTAAAACACGAAACAAAATCGACAGCCCTGCGGTGCTTTTGATTTTCAGCTGGCGCGTGAGATAATTGCCTGATTTGTGAACCAGCGTGAAGATTTTCAAGCCCTGCCTATAGAACAGGGATGGCCAAGCTTTTGGGGTCCTGGATTTACTTTCGGTCTCAGTACACATTGGCGGTCGACTAATAAGTTAACTGACGAAATTCGTAGGGTGGGGTGAGCGGGAGGACCTGGCAAGGACATCATAATAAACAACACAAAATCAAATAATTACTTATATTTGAAGCGTAGAAAATGCATTTAAAACAATACGGAAAATAACAGTAATAATAATAATAATAAAAAAAAAAGAATAATGAAACTCCTCTGCGATCAACCTGAAAGAGGAAATATATTAAAAATACAGGAAGCCTCTTTGATTTCTCCGTCTTCAAATGGTTTTGTTTCGTTTTATAAGTACTTCAGTAATCTTGAATGACGGCAATGTCACTGCTTTTGACTTATTGTTTAGCCTTTGTACTAGGGGTGTTCAAATGAAAAGGTACGAAACGTCATAAGAACGTAACCGTTAACATATTTGCCTATGCCGCTATGGGAGAACGTAGCGACACATCTAGGGATGCGATTGGAGTCGCCGGCGTGGATCGGAGCATGCGCGGGCGCCCGCATGCGCAGGAGAGAGCAGAGGCTCTTATAAAGAGCACCGTCCAATTGACTACTTGTTGAATTCCTCCAGCACAGACGAACCATTAACTCCGATGTGTACTGTGAGACACTCCGAAGCCTACGCAGGTCCATCAAGAACAAAAGACCGGGGCTGCTCACGGAGGGTGTGGTTCTGCTCCATGATAACGCGCGTCCACACGTCTCCAGGGTCACACACGCGGAACTGGCCAAGTTCCAGTGGGAGCAGCTTGACCATCCGCCCTACAGCCCGGACATGTCGCCCTGCGATTTCCATGTGTTTGGTCCCCTGAAAAAACATCTGAAAGGGAAGCGCTTCCACTCGGACGACGAACTCAAGGACGCTGTGCAGGACTGGGTCTCGTCACGGCCACAGGAATTCTGGGAACAAGGAATCCTTCGGCTCGTTAATCAATGGGATCGTTGTGCTGCGGCCTATGGTGTATACTTTGAATAAAGTCTTCATTTATACCCACAGTGTCGTTTCGTACCTTTTCATTTGAACACCCCTAGTACTTAACGGGAATTATAGAGGATAAATTTATTAAGGTATAATACCTCTCAAATTTTCGATCTATACACTAGATCATCGTCAGGAGTTCTTGCGTATTACTACTTCCACAGGTCTGGTGACTAGATGTAGCCATCATCATCATCATCATTGCCAACCATTATCAATCCACTGCTGGACGAAGGTCTCCCCAAGTTTCCTCCAGAACGGTCTGTCTTGTGCCAGTCTCTTCCATGTTACTCCTGCATACTTTCGAATTTCATCCACCTATCTCCCATGTGGTATTCTTCTGGGTCTTTTCCTATCCCTTGGAATCCAATCTAAAATTTCGACTGTCCCTCGATGGTCTGTCCTTCTGGCAGTATGTCCAGACCATTGCCATTTCAGGGATTTAACTCTGATCATGATGTCTTCCACTCTTGTCATTTTCCGGATCCACGAGTTTCTCTTCTTATCTCTTCTGGTTACACCAAGCATGCACCTCTCCATGCTGCTTCGAGTTGTCTGCAGCCTTTGTAAGTCTCTTTTAGTTAAGGTCCACGTCTCTGCACCATACGTAAGCACTGGAAGGATGCACTGATCAAACACTTTTCTTTTAGTAAGACGCAAAAGAACTCCTGACGATGATCTACAGTATTGAACGAAATTTAAGAGGTATTATACCTTAATAAATTTATCCTCTATAATTCCCGTTCAGTATTCATGGTATACTGAAAGTAATTACAGGAAGTCATGAAGTCATTAATTATGACGATGATCTACTGTATTGAACGAAATTTAAGAGGTATTATACCTTAATAAATTTATCCTCTATAATTCCCGTTCAGTATTCATGGTATACTGAAAGTAATTACAGGAAGTCATGAAGTCATTAATTATTAGAAGTAAGTCCGCTTCAACGATGTCTCTCCGCGACGAATCTTCGACGCGCATGCGCAGTGCAAGAGCGAAGCAGTCAGTTGAAGTGAGAAAGATTCGGCGCCGCTGAGTCGTAGCGTATTTTCAGAGCACTAGATACCAACATAATCCGTTGCGTTTCCAAAGACTTGGATTCCACGTTTAAGTTGCCTTTAGAAACGTCACTATACTAAAAATCCGCAAATAATACGATTTTTCACCGCGGGCTATACCATTTTTCTCCCTGCGGTCGACGCTTTAGCCATCCCTGCTATAGAATAACAATTTCTAACAAGCTGCGTACTAGTGTACACATCAGTGCAGGGCCCGTAGCACATGTAGCACGCGCTACATGTGCAACTATAGGATAAACTGGTTCTGTTTTTCGGGACGACATACACATTCTCTTTCAGATATAAAAATGAGTATGAGACTCGAAGTGGCCTACATCGACTGCGGCATGCTGCGAGCAGCCATGTCCGCATGCCGTTCTTCGTTTGCAGTATGTCATCTCTTGTGATGGCCAGCATACTGAGCAGATTTTGTCCGGAAACGTTTGTGCTGTCAATAAGCAGTAAACTCACACACGTAATGGCTATTCTTTTCAAGCACCGCTGTTCCGCTAAAGGCGCAATTTTGAGAAAAAAATAAATAAATAAAAAAAATTCGGCTAAATTGTATCCCTACGCTCTCAAAAAGATTCACCCAAGTTTCGTCGCGATATCTTCATTTCTCGTTTTTCTAGACACCGGAGAATAGTGACACTTACTTTACAAACACGCTGTATGTAAAAATTGAATGATCTGCAACCGTTAATGCTGTATCCAACTTGTCCTCATATTTCATATACAGTATATACCAGAGTTGGGCAGGAATGTATTACAAAGTAATGGAAGTACAGATTACAATTAATGTGTAACGCATTACAAGGTAATGCAGCAACAGGTAATGCATTACAAGGTAATCCCAAGAATGGTTTGCATAAGGCAATGGAATTAATCTGTAATGCATTACAAGGAACAGGATATAATTCAATTATTTAATAATGCCATTCAAACGCAATGGAATTATTTGGTAATGAAATTACACAATTTGCAAATAATAATTACATACTAATAGTTTATCGAAATGTACGTGTGCCAAAAGCTGTCTAGAAAAGTCAGCCATGTGACATAGCAGACAGAGACCGAAGTCTCGTGTAGAATATTCGAGAAGCGGCAAGAATGGGTTAGACATTTGTAGAATGTTCCAGAATGATCGCGCAGTTGGAAGTTGGAGAGCTTTATGTAAATCAAGAATATTCCAGAAGATTCAGGTCCTGTCGTGAAGTATACAGCGCGATTCATAAAGAAGTATACAGTTTCCAGATGCTGTAAAACAGTAGCAGTTGAAGACGTGGACCACAACTGCGAACCGTTAGGTAGATGTACTCATGAAGTTTGTGTACCGCTACTGAGGGAAGTGACGTAGGCGATATAGCGCGCGCGTCACGTGACTCGTCAGTCAAAATGGCAGCGTCTGCAGTGGAGAAGGCGTTTTGTGTTCTTGAATTGAGCAAAACGGAATCTGTAACGGTTGTGCAACGGCATTTTCGATCACGATTCGGAAAAGAACCTCAAAGCAGAAAATCTGTCTACGATTAGCATAAAAAATTTGAAACTGCAGGCTGTTTGTGCAAACTTAAAAGTCCTAGACGACTCGCGTGTATCGGAAGAAGTCGTCGATAGTGTTTACATCGCCATTCAACGAAGCTCAGGAAAATGAACGCGGAGGGTGAGTCGTGAAGTGCAGATTTCACAGCCCACTGTCTGGAGAATTTTGAGAAAGAAGCTGAAAATGATTCCATACAAGATGATCACTGAAAATGATCACAGCCACTATCACTGCACTTGATTCAGATATCTTACCTCGCGTTTGGGCGGAAATGGACTACGGGCTCCATGTGTGTCGTGTGACTAAGATTGCACACATATAATATCTGTGACTGTCTCTAAAGAAACTTGAAACATTCCCCTACAATTCTGTTACAGGTAACATAAAGTATCTTACATTGTTCTTGCTTTACAGTGCGTTGAAACTGTATACTTCTTTATGAATCACCCTGTATATAAAAGAGTCAGTCGGTCGCTAGTCCAGTGTTCGTATCGGACAAGCAATGAACAACAGCACTTGAGAAGTACAGCAAAAATGTCAAGAGTTCGCAAATTTCTATAATATTCGGCAGTGCACTCCGAGTTGCTGAACTGTTGAGTGCAGTGCTAATATGTGCTTGTGGCTATAGTAGGGGTAATTATTTGGGACAGTGAAACGTATGTAATGGACGAGAATACGGTACTGGAGATGTACGAAATGAGTACTTCGGCAACGGATTGTAGCAATCTGTCAACCAGTGGCAGCCACACGGGATCAATAGCTGATATCACAGAAGCTGTAAGTATCCTAATTGTATATTAGATGGACATTTTTTTTTTGTTTTTTTTTTAAATAGTGGAGAATAAATGTAGTGGATACAAAGTTGTAGCAAAGTTTACCAAATGCAACATCTAAGTAAAAGGATCAAGAAGGTGTACTTCAAATGTTACAACACATTTGAAGAGGAAACACGGAGACGGTTATGTAGAAGAGTACCACGAGTATTTTAAAGAAGTGATGAAACCACGAAGAATCACTAGTACGTCAGGGAAATAACGTCATAAAGTATTCGAAAGAAAATATTATTCGCAAGAAGAGTTCGACAGGGATGCACTTACATATTTTGTGGATTCCATGATATCCCTTAGACGCATTGACAACGTCTATTTCCACAAAATAATCGAAAAGCTGAATGGCGATTCCAAACATCTAAAAGTAATGAGTCGCAGATCACTTGGCCGCAAAGTTTCCGTTTATTATAAGGAACAAGTGGCAAACATAAAACAAGAAATAGAAAACACCGAATTCGTTTGCATAACAGTAGATATCAGGTCAGGACGACACAGAAGTTTCTTGTGTGTGACGGTACTCTGGAATGAGTCACAGACATTACGAAGAGTTTCCACAGCTTTAGCTTATCAAAGATTTAAACGAACGCATAGTAATGATAGACTACGTATATACAATGCTCCTGCAGATATACAAAACGTTTGGATTGGATTCTTCTAAAGTAGTGGCTGCGATTACTGACAATGGAAGCAATTTCGTTAAAACATTTAAAACATTCGGCATTCAAGCGGCAAGCATTGTTAAGGATGATGTGGATTTTGACTTGGAAAACAGTTCAGGTAGTTCCGATTATCATACGGACACTGCCTCGGTCTCACCTAGTGATGATGATGGAGAGCATTTGTCGGCTACACGTATACATCTTGGGGAATGGTTACCCTTGCATTTCAGATGTGCGCCACATACACTCAGTTTATGTGCAACTACAGATACTCATAAAGTACTAGAAGACCGCAATACCGTTCTTTCCAAAATGCATCAACAAGTGCTGGAAACCTTGTGGAAACCTGCAAATCGCCCGAAATCTGCAGAAATTGTCCAAGCTATTTTACGTCACACACTTAGCAGGCCTAGTGTAACCCGGTGGAAAAGTTTATACGATGCTATGAAACAAATTCTACGCATATAAGACAAGTCAGCTACGTTGCATAAAGCATTGGACTTAAAGAGTGTACTGAGAGATCAAGACTTCAGTTATATGGAAGAATATGTTAAATGTACTAAACACATTGCCGAGTCCCTAGAAATCCTCCAAAGTGAAAATGACATGTATTTTAGCATTCTACTTCCAACTTTGTTATCATTAAGGTACAAATTACAAACGTTATTCACTGGAGACCTCACGTATATGGCGACCATTAGCCGAAGCTTATTTGGAAGGTCTAGAATAAAGGTTTAAGGAATACTACACACTGTCATCTCCCAAGGCGGAAAACGCTACAATAGCAGCTTTATGTCACCCTAAGTTCAGCCAATTTAAATGGCAATCTTGTATTCCTAATTAATACAAGGTGTGCCATATAAAAGAAGCCCCAGTATAATGAACGACAACAGTCAGGCAATGTTACTATACATGGTAAAAAATAGTTGAAATGAGAGAAAACAGGAGTAATTTACCTGCGTTTACAACAATTGCTGAAAATGCTGTCCTCCGACATCAAGACACAGCTGCACACGGCGGAACATGTTGTTCGTAACGCGCCACAACTCATCGGCAGTAATCTGGTATATGCCATCCGTAATGTTTACTTTTAATTCATCAAGGGTGTGCAGATTAGTTGCGTACACTTTGCCTTTCAATGATCTCCACAGATAAAAGTCACAGGTGGAGAGATCGGGTGATCTGGGTGGCCATAGTCCCTTCGATACAGTTCTATTCTCCCCAAACACTTCATGCACAGCACGTAGACCGTTCCGTGCAGTATGCGATAATTGGCGAATCGACTTCCGAGGGCTTTGAAACATCATTCTGCACACATCCTTGATATTGTCTTCAGTACGAATTGTCTTGTGTTTGTTTCTTTTCCTGTTGCACATCGTGCCGGTTTCACGAAATTTCCGCACTAACTTCTGTACCACTGATTTCGCCGGTGCTGCAAAATGTGGATTTTTTTCTGCAAAGAACTCGTTTAAAACCCTTGTGTGAGTTATTCCTGAAATACTGTTCCACAATAAAAATCCGCTGTTCCAAACCAAAAACCATTTCCGTTGCATTTGTTCTCTCTCCACTTACACTTATGACTGCTCACCTACACTGCTCTGGCTGTGACTAACCACTCCGGAGAATTCCTTTGCAGCTGTACACGCAGAAACCGGTTAGAAGTGGAACAAAGC
This sequence comes from Macrothele yani, assembly GCA_039090855.1. Lineage (NCBI taxonomy): Eukaryota > Metazoa > Arthropoda > Arachnida > Araneae > Macrothelidae > Macrothele > Macrothele yani. The sequence continues at coordinate 126,276,138 of CM077008.1, read as the reverse complement.
GATTTTAACTGGAAACCCGTTAAACAACTTTAACCCGCCTAACAACGTCTGGCCCAAAAAGGTGAGAATAAGGAGGAGATGGCAACAGCCACTCTCTCTGTACTTCTGGCGTGTCGCCACTTTTTATCAGCTGACTACGCCAATGCGACCCAGCCCGAGAATCTCCTGTATATATCTCTATGGGGAAATTGCGATTTCGAACGGGTTTTTCGAACTCTTACTCTACCCATACAGTCATGAAAAAATTGAGGCTCAAGTATTCATTCTCATAATTAAAAAATACCAGAAAAAAAAGGAAAATATGTGTTGGTATTTCTTTAAAAAAAATGAACAAAATAATGATTTTTTGAGCGGAAGTGCATACTGCGCATGATTACTTGCATACTGCGCATGTGCAATGAACCATGTTTAAAATATAACCAAAACCCTAATGTTGTGAAATACGAAGTCCGAAATATTCTTTGTTTGCGTCCTTGGTTTGCATGGTTTGCATGCGCTAAGCGAAACTGCTTTTGGCACAGGAAGTGACGTCACGTCTCCGAACTCCCTCAGACTTCCACCACCGCAGAGAGAGGATCGCAACAGCTGATCTGTTTTGGCTTCACATAAAACGGGTCATTTCACCTCCTCTTCTTCTAACCTCCTTGGTCTGGCCACGGGGCCTCTTTTATATGGCGCACCCGGTATTATATCAAAATGAAAACATTGCTCATAAATGAATTGCCAAAAGAAATTAAATCGCAACAACATCTCCCAGTCGCGAAGTCAAAGATGATTTTTTTCTATATTGATTCCAATTCTGAAGATGACAGCGAAAACAAACATCCAACAAGTAAAGCTGAACTCATCTATGCATATTTCAGCCTCGAAGAAACAGGAGATTTACTCGTACGTGTGTTACATAGTTACAAAGAGGTAAAACATCTGTTTGTGCAGTAAAATGTACCTCTGCACTTCTCAGCGCCCGTCGAACGGTTGTTCTCATACGCTACTATTACCAATTACTGCAAAGCTAATAGACGTTCGGATGAAATGTTTGAAAAGAGGACTGTTTTAAAAGCAAACCTTACGTACGAAGAAAAAGACCACAAACAAACTAGGGATTAGGGAATAGGAAAATCCAACCTTGTTTTGCTACAAGCCACCTAGATATTCTACTTTACAATGAGGATTTGTCATTTCTTTACTTTGTGATGAGTTGCTCATTCTTTCTGTTGTACTCGTAGTTCACTTTATGGTTGCCATATTTTGAAGCAATCAGACTTTTCATTCCTTCCATTTCAAGTGATGTAGTGTCTCAGAGTGGTTTCCATTGGCGTTTAATGCACAATTTGTTATTTCCTGACTGTTTTTTTGTGTGCTTCAGTAAATTGTTCTTTGTTGAAGACTAAGATCACATGCAACGGCATTGATCTTTCTCTTATTTTTGTACTATTTTCTAACCGAAATAAACATTCCATTCGTACTTACTTCATATGTATTATTTCGTTCAAATCACTTTACTTGCAGCGAAGACGGGACGACTACTCCTGTCACACACGTACAATCTCCAATACCTACATACACGCGTTTGAGGTCAGAGGAGTGGAACAATTGTCAAATAACTTACACAACGTGTAAGGGTGTACTGATGGTTGCTCGTTTATTCACGTTGTATTTTTACCCATACGTTATTGGTTAATTACCAACATATAATGAAACATTAACCATTGCGATTATAGTGGTTAACTGCTACATGTCATTACAATTACCATGTAATTATAATGACCAGTTCACCATTACCATGCAATGGTAACGCTAAGTTCTTGTTCCCATTACCATGCAATGGTAACGCTAAGTTCTTGTTCCCATTACCATTACGCTGTAATGCATTACCGATTAATTCAGTTACGATTTTGCCCAACTCTGCCGACGATACGGCCTACTCCGTCAGTTGTCCATACGCATATATCTACGGCGGCTCCTCGGCATGCCTATCGCTCTGGGATCTCATCTGACTCTTACTGTGAACTTTGGCACGAATGTGGAGTCCCCTGCGCGGCGTCTTATAAGCCCCACGGATTGCGATTGCAGCACCGGTCTTGGACCCGGGCATGCGGAATCGCACGATACTTTAAACATTTGCATGTCTGCCCTCCCGATAGCTATTCGCCATGTTTCGCGTTAATCGCAAGGGTTTTTCTTGGTGCGCGGATTTTTATGACAATGAGTGGACTATAGAACTACAGGATTCACATTAACGACTAAAACTTGAATAATTGGACATTCCCACTCAATGTGTTGATTTATCTCACTTGTTTCAGACACAGATTAAATTTTCCCACAGCAATGGCTAATTACAGTTCCTTGTTTATTGCTTCAACAGTGTTGACATTATTATGCTATTAAAACATTATCCTCTTGGCTACACTAAATACAACGCAAAAAAAAAAAAAAAAATATATATATATATATATATATATATAAAGCCATCCAATCACAAATTTACCCAGTTGTCAATTTTTTTAACATTACTGTGTCCCCCAGTTACAACATTTGGCACCGTATGGATTTAAGATCGTACTTCGAAAAAACGTTTTCCCCAAAGTTGTTACACCACCTCGCATTTCCCCGATAGTCGATTTATTGTCTCTGAGTTGCAAATATCGGGAGAAGTCTTATATCCCTTCCACGCCGTTACCTGTCCCTCAAAGTTACATTCCCCAATTGGACAGTCAGCGGCCGAAAGTGCAAAGCTGTTGATTGAGTAACTTCTTCTGTCAAATCTATTTCGGAAACGCTCTGCCATTTTGAAAAATTTGTCTTAAATAAAAATGTTGCCTGATAAAATGCTGATAAAATAAAAATGATGATTCTAAGAAGTAATTCTGTTCATAGACGCCAACTACGTTGGTGCTGCTGAGATCAGGCACCCATTAAGGCATTGATATCAATAAAAGCCCCCTCCCCTCCTTCCAAGAACACAACTGCAAAAGTACGTACCAGTGAAATGTTCATAAGAAAAATTAAAAATTAAGAACCTATATAATAATACATCCGTCCTTATTTTAAAATATCCATCACGGATTAAATAGTGTGACTAACTGGCGTATAATCGATGTTCCAGTGCAAATTTACTTATGCGCGTGAGAGTATGTAAAGAGCTGGGGCATCCATAAGACTTCCCGTTCAGAACTCGAGTGCCCATTGGTCTTCATGTTGAAAGCTCGAGCACGCATTGGATTTAAGAGAAGTCGGCGACTTTCATTCTGTTGCTTTTCGCTCTGAATGCTAGGGATTACTTTTTGGAGCGGAGGAGTAGCTGTTCCGTACGTTCCGCAAAAGCACATTCCTAAGTTGATCTAGAGTACAGTTGCTTTTAATTCCTATTAAGCTCACTTACTCAAACCAACTACCTTCTGATTTATCAACGGCAGTTTCAGACCTGGGTCACAGATACTCCCTTACTAAAACTACTTTAAATATTCCGTAGTTTCTTTTAATTTCATTGTCTGAATCAAAAGGTAAGTCTCCGAATGAATCTTTTCTTTCATTTGATTTCCTACATTTTCCCCCTTTTTCTTTGGGAGAGGCGGGGGGGGGTAAACGAAACTCTAACAGAAGAAAATAATGCAATGGAAATCAAAACACTGAAATTTCATTTGTAGCTTATATTTCCTTCCTTTTTTTTACATATATTTTTAGTCAAAGAACAGAGTCTATTCTATATACACTGTAATGCCAAAAGTCACGGATAACAGTATTCAAATTTTTAACTGGGGCTGCCATCGTATAAAACAATCTTCGACGCAATCCACGATTTTTATCAGTTGCGAGGTGTAATCTCGTGAGTCAAGTTGAAAAACCGCCAGTAGGATTATGGCAAGCCGAAGTGAATTATCGGAGTTTGAACGAGGCATGGTAGTGGGAGACAGACGGATGGGACATTCAATTTACGAAGTTGTGCGAACATTCAACATTCCTCGATCCACGGTGTCACGTGTGTACCGAGAATACCTCGTGGAAGGCATTACCACCCACCGTGGACAGCATAGTGGCCGACCATGGGTGCTGAATGACCCTGACAAGCGGCGTCTGACCGGGATTGTCCATGCTAAATGACAAGCGACACTGGCTCAAATAACATTCACATTCAATGCAGGAGGTACCAGAGACATATCCACCAGGTCAGTGCAGCGTAATTTAGCGTCCATGGAGTATGGGAGCAGAAGTCCTACTAGAGTGCCTTTGTTAACACCACGACATCGGACACAGCACCTCACCTGGGCTCGTGTACACGGTAATTGGACACTGGAAGACTGGTAACATGTGGCGTGGTCCGATGAGTCACGCTACCAGTTGATACGAACTGTTAGTAGAGTTCGGGTGTGGCGCAAACCCCATGAGGCTATGGACCCAAGCTGTCAACAAGGCACTGTGCAAGCTGGTGGTGGTTCCGTACAAGTGTGGGGTGTCTTTACGCGGCCCGGTTTCTGTTCTCTGGTCTACGTAAACACGTCATTAACCGGCACTCTATTTGTTGCTCTGATGGGTGACCATTTGCAGCCCTTCATGGACTTCATGTACCCCAACAACGATGGGATTTTCCAGGCGGACAACGCACCATGTCATCGGGCACAAGTTGTCCGAAATTGGTTCAAGGAACATTCTGGACAGTTCCGACGGATGCTGTGGCCACCACGCTCGCCCTACATGAACCCAATAGAGCACTTATGGGACGTGGTGGAAAGGTTCAGCTGCAACCAAGATCCTGCACCTACAAATACCAGGGAACTGTGTGTCGCTGTTCAGACGGCATGGCTCAACAACTCTCCAGAAGTCTTCCGGCCACTTGTGGAATCTATGCAACGTCGAGTTGTTGCACTTCGCCGGGCTGTATAGAAGAGGTCCTACACGATTCTAGGTACCTATCCCATGACTTTTGGCACTTCGGTGTATTTACTTTAACAGTTTATCAATTTTTATTTTTTAAGGGTTGTCCAAGTGAGTACACTCACGGTTTATTTATTTTGTTCTTCGCTAAAGAATCTGTCCAACACACTTTGATCATTCATTTATTTGGTTCTTTGGAATGAGCCTAAACGTACGTTTTCATCATTTCATCATTTATCGATGTAGTTTTTCGCTCCCCATGACAAATACAGCTGCGAGCGCATTGTGAAGTAAACACACAATTTTTCCCCCATTATCAGGAACGAGAAAGGTAAGTTGTTTTCATACGCATGGCAGAGTGCATGCGATAAATTCAGTACTTACACAAACGAAACACTGGGTCTTTTACCAATGAAAACATGAAAGAAAAGAACAGAATGAACTCCTGAGATGAAAAAGTAATCTTCTCACTTTTACAGGATGACAGACAAATTTCCTAAACGTGATTGCAGACACTTATATGTAATCGTCGTGTTTTCTATTTCTTTCTTTCTTCTTTTTTTTTTTTTTTTTCTTCCGTGATATTTCAAGTATTTATTTATTTATCAAGCACATGCCTTTTCCTATACATTTTCCCATCAGCTTATCTGCATTTGGGCCGGGGGGGGGGGGGGGGGTGCATTTTATACGTAGGCATTTGTCTCATATTTCATTTCCGCTTAAACACTTTTGTGGGCATTGACCTTACAATCACAGCCGCCTTTATTTATTTTGTACAAAGCAAATAAGAAAATTTCGGCATTTATTTATCCATCTAACTTCTATCTCCATCATTATCTAAATGAGACGGCACATATTGAAAAAATTAGTAGATTCGCGTCTTTGTGCGAATTAAATAATGGCGCCTGTCTGTCCAAATCAAAACTTATTATTTTTATTTGAATGACGCCATAGGTATCTGCGTCGTAGGTTAGTTGCATGTTTATTTCATTTACTATTGGGGAAAGCAAAATGATATGTATAGGTGTCCGCGTGAGCAACAAATCCGTTGCCCCCCCCCCCCCCCCCCGAGATTGCGCTGATGTATCTGACAAACTTACCTTCTATGATTTTTCTTTATTGTCCAACTAATGAGCTTGCCACTTTGGTGGCCGAGTGGTTAGAGGCGCTGGACTCTATTTAATTGTCCGTTTTGAGCCAGGGCTCGAACACCGGGATGCATTTGACCTACTGAGCTCTTCTCTCTCTTTCTGTAACCAGTGGTTCTAAATTAGGGACGGGTGACTGCTTATAGCACTTAGAGTTGATCACGGTGGTCGTTAAAGGAAGATTCTCCTTTTTTGTGTGAAAAAAATCGATTTTTTTTTTACGTTATTTTATTATTTCAAGTCTTAAGAATACGTGTACCGAATTTCAAGTCGAAATTCGCAAAATTGGCCAAGTTCTAATCTGTTATTGTCCAGTGAGGTCACAGAATTGGTGCAACTGGCGCAAAGCCGAAACTGAGAAAACTCTGGACGAATTCAATCACGAACTGCGACTTCGTAAAAATGTCGAAAATGCTATAAAGCCGATTTACAACGATTTGTCATCAAGAGAGTTGTTAGAAAGGTGTTTGGGTGGTGGTACTCAAAACAACATGAAAGTTTCAATTCTACTGTTTGGCGGTTCACGCCCAAACATCTTCACTGTTGCTCAAAAACCATCGAAATGGCAGCTTATGTAGCAGCAGGTATTTTTAATGAAGGCTCCTCTGCCGTCCTGAAAATGATGACAACGACAGGAATTGTTATTGGCGAGCAAACGAAGATATTTGCCAACGCGCGGAAACAACAGCGTCTGCAGAGATCGTCGAGACGCAGCCTCGACGCAACAAAAGAGGCTCGTACAAGGCGTAGAAGCAAGCAAATGTCTCTAAACGAGTTCTACGTAGCAGAGGAAAAAACACTGTATGACCCTGGTATAGCAGATTAGCAGAAAAATACTGTAAGTACTCGATATGCCTCCGTAAACTGTACTTGAAACTTTAAACGCGCTTTTCTCGAAACTGCTTTTTCGCGAATGGTTGGCATGATATTTCAAAAACTATTGGACCGATCGACTTCAAATGTAAAACTGGATGTTCAGCAAACATCCTTTTATCGTTTGATGAACCAGAAACGCGATACGTTATGTATATTTTTTTAATAGCGAAAATCATTGCCAATTTTTTGAGCTAAATTGATAATTTGAGCTTGACAAGTCACCATTTCCTCAAATATCATCATCATCATCATCATCATCTTTGTCAACCATTATCAATCACTGCTGGACGAAGGTCTCCCCAAGTTTCCTCCACAACGGTCTGTCTTGTGCCAGTCTCCTCCATGTCACTCCCGCATACTTTCGAATTTCATCCACCCATCCCCCACGTGGTCTTCTCCTGGGTCTTTTCCTGTCCCTTGGAATCCAATCTAAAATTTCGGCTGTCCATCGATGGTCTGTCCTTCTGGCAGTATGCCCAGCCCATTGCCATTTCAGGGATTTAACTCTGATCATGACGTCTTCCACTCTTGTCATTTTTCGGATCCACGAGTTCCTCTTCTATCTCTCCTGGTTACACCAAGCACGCACCTCTCCATGCTGCTTCGAGATGTCTGCAGCCTTTGTATGTCTCTTTTAGTTAAGGTCCGCGTCTCTGCACCATACGTAAGCACTGGAAGGATGCATTGATCAAATACTTTTCTTTTAAGACATTATGGCATATTGCTCCTGAAAATTATGTTGTTTCTTGATATCTGCTGTCCAAGATAAACGTACGTGTCTGTTATCTCCAGTTTTTCTCCATCAATCGATAAATCTTCATTTCGTCTAAAAGCATTGAACATCACTTTTGTCTTCTGAAAGTTCATTTTTAATCCCACTTCTTTACTCTTGTCAGCAAGTTCTTGGATCATACTCTGCAGCTCTGATGGGGTAGTTGCAAAAATGACTATGTCATCAGCAAAACGAAGGTGGGTTAGATAATCTCCATTAATCTTTATCCCTTTGTTTTCCCAGTTCAGCGATTGAAAGACATTTTCCAATTTGCGTTAAAGAGCTTCGGAGATATGGTGTCACCTTGTCTCACTCCCTTTCCAATTTTTATGTGTGTTGTATGTTCAAACAGCCGAATCTTTGCAGAGGCGAAATTTGACAAGAGTGAAAGGTTTCTACTCCGAGTTATATGAAAGGGATGATGCATGTACTCCAGACATCATGGAAGGTATCAGTACCAGAGTTCTTCCAGTCCTCCCAGCAGAAGTTGCACATGCAATCAAGAACATGAAGCGGGGAAAAGCTCTAGAAGAAGATCGAATTACTGTAGACATCATACAAGAAGCAAGCGGAGAAATCGAAACAGTACTCGCCCAAATTTTCACTCGATGCCTTAATGAAGGGAATATTCCTGAGGATTGGAACAACGCTACAATGATCCTGCTACATAAAAAAGGTGACATTGAGGATCTCAGGAACTACAGACCTATCAGCTTCCTATCAGTAGTTTATAAAATCTTCACTAAAGTTCTTTCACACCGCTTGAAGGTAATACTGGACATGGCTCAACCGAGAGAACATGCTGGATTCAGGAGTGGCTACACCACAATAGATCATATCCACGTACTGAGAGAACTAATTGAAAGAGCGAGGGAATATGAACTTCCATTGTGCATGGCTTTTATCGATTATGAAAAGGCCTTTGATTCGGTGAAACCATCAGCAGTTACAATGGCTCTGAAATCCTGCGGTATTGAAGATGCATATTTAATATTATTAATAACATCCTCAAGTATATGTATTTATATATTTTTTTTTCTGGTTCATCAAACGATTGCTTGTGTATAGAGTAAAACGCAGTTCGAGGTTTTTGTTTCAAATCACCTGGAGTGGGGAAATCATGCCAACCAGTGACTGCCGATCTTCGAGCAGTGTCATGTTCGAGAAGGATTTGCAGGCGTGATTCTCACGAAACTTATTAAAAATTATTTTTGTGGGTACCTGAAACGATAATAAATAGATGTACCTACTTTGGGATCAATTGATTGCATAGTTTTGTCAATAAACACTTATATAAAAAAAGCGGTAATTTTAGCGTGAAAAATGAGAATCATCCCCCCCCCCCCTTAAACTCCAAAACTAAAGGGAGGATGGAGTAACTAATGCTCGCATTTATTATTTTCCGTGATATTGTAAGAATTTGTCCGAGAAAAGCAGTGAATCACTCGATGTGAGGCACTAAAGAAGCCATTAGTTCTGTACTTATCGGTTCTGGTTCATCCCTTTCTCTAGCGCCAATTTTAGAATGAATTTTGATATCTATTTACGATGGGAACAGTGTTGAGGGTGTACGAAGTGCCCCATTTTCTGCCAGAGTTTTTGCAGATTGTGAAAATATAGTTATGGAAGGCAGGCCTCGTCCTGTATTTAAAAATCATAAAAAAAAAAAAAATATCGAAAATTCATTCATCCCTAGTATTTGCAGAGGAAATTCAGATTTTTCTGATAATGGAGTGTATGTAAAGATCTTTACCATAAGTAACTAGACGACCGCTAAATTTAAAAAATGCCTTCGTATGTTCAAAATCAGTGCGTGAATTTGGTAACTCGGGATACATAATAAATTTTTTGCGTGTTATACTAAACAACTCGATATCAGCTAAAAGCTCTAATAAAAGTAACCTCTCAGCTCATTCTGATTACTGATGGGCAACACAAAGGAAATTTCCCACTTTCCCACACACACCTTTGAAAAAAAATGGCGGATTGGTCACACTGAATCCATGCGAATATATTAATTATATCTATTCAGGGTGACAAGTAACCACTTCTCACGTTGAATGTTTAGAACTGTATAGAATAACAGAACAGTATAAAGAGAAACTTCATTATTTTCTTTAGTATGTGACACCTTCCTAACTTTCTTTTATTTAAAATTGCTCAAATTAAGCAATTTTAATGCCGCCCCGGTGGCGCAGTGGTCTAAGGCGTTGGCCTCTGATCATTCTTCCGTAAGGGGTCCGGGTTCGAATCCCGGTCAGGCGTGGATGTTGTGTTTGTCTTACGGCACTGGCTCTCTCCCTTCCCTGGAACCAGTGACCCTAAATTAGGGACGGGCGACTGCTTATAGCCCATTGAGTTGCTCACGGTGGTCGTTAAACCTCCAATCAAAAAAAAAAAAAAAAGCAATTTTAATACAAATTAATTTTGCAGTAAAAATTTAATTAAAAATATTAAGTACTGGAGCAACAAATCAAATTCCTCATTGTATTTGAAATTTTTGAAGGTTTTTTTCTTGTTTTCATCCTGTTCTGTTCATCGCTAAGGTTTAGTTAAGGACTACACTGAAGAGCAATTGAATTAGAGACGTTATGCAAATGTGGCGCTGTGGGCGGCCCTGCAAACGGAAATGGCATGACGTATGCAGCGGTCCGACAATATAAGGAGTGATGCCACGGGAATCAGTAAGAGTCGGACGCAGTATGGGTAAGACGAGGGATCTAAGCGCATTTGATTGTGGGCAAATTGTCGGGGCCCGACGAATGGGTCACTCCATCTCGGAAGTCGTGCAGGCACTATGATTTTCACGAGCCACTGTGCCACGGGTGCACCGTGAGTACATCGAATCCGGTAAAACCATCCCTGCAAGGGCCAACTGCCGTGGACAACAGCGTGTGGATGAGAGGGGTCATCGTCGGCTAGCTCGCATTGTAACAGTGGATAGACGGGCCACAGTGCAAGAAATCACTCGGCAATTTGACGCTGGTGCACAAAAACGTGTAAGCATCCACACCATCCAGAACCATCTCCTCACTATGGGGTACAGAAGCCATCGTCCCACGAGGGTACCGCTGCTGACCGCACATCACAGGGTGTAAAGATTAGCATGGGCGCGGGAACATCGCCACTGGACCCTAGATATGTGGGAAAATGTTGCCTGGACTGATGAGTCGAGATTCACGTTGGTACATGCGGATGGCAAGATACGAGTACGGCGCAAACCACATGAAGAGATGGACCCTTATTTCTTGCCAGCAGGGTAGTCTACAAGCTGGTGGGGGTGGCATTCACGTCTGGGGAGTGTTTACCGTAGACTGAAATGGGACCCCTGGTACGTGTGACATCGTCCCTCACAGGTCAACATTACCGGGATTTTCTGGACTACCATTTGCTCCCGTTTGTGCGTCTTCAACATCCCACTGGGGACCTCATCCTACAACGGGACAATGCATCGTGCCATCGCTCCCGAATTGTATCCGAATGGTTGGATGAACACTCCACCGACGTGACTTCGCTTCCTTGGCCAGCTAGGTCACCTGACCTCAATCCCATCGAGCACATCTGGGATGCCATCGAGAGAGATGTTCGAGGCTCTGACCCCCTCCATCAAATCTTCGTGAACTGTGGGAGCTTATTCAGGGGTCGTGGATCCGTATGGCTTACCAACCCTTCCGGTGTCTTGTCGAGTCCATGCCGAGACGAATCGCCGCCGTCATCAGGGCGAAAGGTGGTGCTACACGTTACTAGACAGGTATATCTAATTCAATTGCTCTTCAGTGTACATCAATGCGTTACACGAAATGTTATTTACCCACAGATAACCCCTCCATGTTATTTTCCCCTATTTACACAGGTTATTTCATCGCAGTAAATGCCACGATATTCTAAGACTTGCTGCCTCGGAAATGCTTTGACCTAGTCGTCTGGTCATCACAATTTGGCCGTTGTTCATCTAGCTTAAGTCTGCTTTCACCATCATCATGTATCTTTCACTTCCTGAAGGTACTAACCACAGCTGACCGTGAGCACCCCACAAGCCTTGCCGCCACGGAAATGCTTTGACCTGGTCGTCTGGCCATTACAATTTGGCCGTTGTCCATCTCGCTTAAGTCTGCCTTCCTCCTCATCATCTATCTTCAAATTCCTGAAGGTACTAACCACGGCTGACCGTGAACACCCCACAAGCCTTGCCGTCTCGGAAATGCTTTGACCTAGTCGTCTGGCCATTACAATTTGGCCATTGTCCATCTCGCTTAAGTCTGCCTTCACCATCATCATCTATCTTCAACTTCCTGAAGGTACTAACCACGGCTGACCGTGAGCACCCCACAAGCCTTGCCGCCTCGGAAATGCTTTGACCTAGTCGTCTGGCCATTACAATTTGGCCGTTGTCCATCTCGCTTAAGTCTGTTTTCCGCATCATCATCTATCTTCAACTTTCTGAAGGTACTAACCACGGCTGACCGTGAGCACCCCACAAGCCTTGCCGCCTCGGAAATGCTTTGACCTAGTCGTCTGGCCATTACAATTTGGCCGTTGTCCATCTCGCTTAAGTCTGTTTTCCGCATCATCATCTATCTTCAACTTTCTGAAGGTACTAACCACGGCTGACCGTGAGCACCCCACAAGCCTTGCCGCCTCGGAAATGCTTTGACCTAGTCGTCTGGCCATTACAATTTGGCCGTTGTCCATCTCGCTTAAGTCTGCCTTCACCATCATCATCTATCTTCCACTTCCTGAAGGTACTAACCACGGCTGACCGTGAGCACCCCACAAGCCTTGCCGCCACGGAAGTGCTTTGACCCAGTTGTCTGACCATTACAATTTGGCTGTTGTCCATCTCGCTTAAGTCTGCCTTCACCATCATCATCTATCTTCAACTTCCTGAAGGTACTAACCACGGCTGACCGTGAGCACCCCACAAGCCTTGCCGCCTCGGAAATGCTTTGACCTAGTCGTCTGGCCATTACAATTTGGCCGTTGTCCATCTCGCTTAAGTCTGTTTTCCGCATCATCATCTATCTTCAACTTTCTGAAGGTACTAACCACGGCTGACCGTGAGCACCCCACAAGCCTTGCCGCCTCGGAAATGCTTTGACCTAGTCGTCTGGCCATTACAATTTGGCCGTTGTCCATCTCGCTTAAGTCTGTTTTCCGCATCATCATCTATCTTCAACTTTCTGAAGGTACTAACCACGGCTGACCGTGAGCACCCCACAAGCCTTGCCGCCTCGGAAATGCTTTGACCTAGTCGTCTGGCCATTACAATTTGGCCGTTGTCCATCTCGCTTAAGTCTGCCTTCACCATCATCATCTATCTTCCACTTCCTGAAGGTACTAACCACGGCTGACCGTGAGCACCCCACAAGCCTTGCCGCCTCGGAAATGCTTTGACCTAGTCGTCTGGCCATTACAATTTGGCCGTTGTCCATCTCGCTTAAGTCTGTTTTCCGCATCATCATCTATCTTCAACTTTCTGAAGGTACTAACCACGGCTGACCGTGAGCACCCCACAAGCCTTGCCGCCTCGGAAATGCTTTGACCTAGTCGTCTGGCCATTACAATTTGGCCGTTGTTCATCTCGCTTAAGTCTGTTTTCCGCATCATCATCTATCTTCAACTTTCTGAAGGTACTAACCACGGCTGACCGTGAGCACCCCACAAGCCTTGCCGCCTCGGAAATGCTTTGACCTAGTCGTCTGGCCATTACAATTTGGCCGTTGTCCATCTCGCTTAAGTCTGCCTTCACCATCATCATCTATCTTCCACTTCCTGAAGGTACTAACCACGGCTGACCGTGAGCACCCCACAAGCCTTGCCGCCACGGAAGTGCTTTGACCCAGTTGTCTGACCATTACAATTTGGCTGTTGTCCATCTCGCTTAAGTCTGCCTTCACCATCATCATCTATCTTCAACTTCCTGAAGGTACTAACCACGGCTGACCGTGAGCACCCCACAAGCCTTGCCGCCTCGGAAATGCTTTGACCTAGTCGTCTGGCCATTACAATTTGGCCGTTGTCCATCTCGCTTAAGTCTGTTTTCCGCATCATCATCTATCTTCAACTTTCTGAAGGTACTAACCACGGCTGACTGTGAGTACTCCACAAGCGATCGTAATGGTTTACTGTAACGGTGGTATGAGAAAGCAAAAACCGCTTAGAGGTGTGGAAATTTCGAACTCCAATGGGTGCAATTTTAAGTCACGCCCTTCCAGCTAAAAACGCTTGCTCCGTCCCTGCTCATGAGCCCACACGAAGTACGAAATTTTGAACTCAAACGGACGGAATTTCAAGTCTCGTCCTCCCAGACTACAGACGTTTGTTCCGGCTTTGGGTGTACCCGAGAGTGTTGTTATCAGTCTTCGCCACTCGTGTAGTACTACTTTATACAAATTTTGAATTATACTATTGTATGTGAAAATTGGGGATGTAAGGTCAGGTGATGCGTAACATCACAGCCTCTCCTTGACAAATGTCAACCCCGCCTTCTCGTGGTGCATCCTGTTCCCACTAAAGGGGCTCTGACGACCGCCCATAGCGGTATAACTATACCATCGGGATCAGAGGAAATGCTATCCCACACTCACCAACCCGCTTGGCCAGCGTGGTGAGTTATGGCCAAACCCCTCCAAAATGATTCCACAACTTAAATCTTGGCCCTCAGTCTCCGGCAGCTGGAATGTACCTGGCCAAGGCAGCGGCCACTGCGACATGAAGGCAGAGGGTGCTAAGAATCCCCGGAGGACCGGACTAGGCTGCCATCTGATGCTGACCTTGGCTACGTACAATGGACGCTCCCTATCTTCTGATTCAAGGCTTCTTGAATTGGAAGAGGAACTACAAAGGATCAAGTGGGACATCGTGGGGCTAAGTGAGGTAAGGAGAAAAGGAGAAGATCTCATCGAACTGAAAAGTGGACATCTCTTCTACTATCGTGGGACAGATACTGGCAGAACTAGTGGTGTTGGATTTATAATAAACAAGAAACTGAAGGATAAAGTTGTAGAAGTTGAATGTTCCTCTGACAGAGCTGCACGACTTGTTATCCAACTCTCGAAAAGATACCAGGCTCAGATTATTCAAACTTATGCACCCACCACAAGTCATCCTGAAGAAGAAATTGAAGAATTTTATGAGGAAATTTGTCATCTAAATAATAAAGGTAAGCAGCACTTGAAAATAATTATGGGAGATTTCAATGCAAAAATAGGGCAACGGCAACAGAATGAAACTTCGGTAGGTAAATTCGGTCATGGCAACAGAAACCAGCGTGGAAATACTCTCGTTGAGTTTGCAGAGGCAGAAAGGTTTTTCATCTTGAACTCCTTCTTCAAGAAAAGCCACACAGGAAATGGACATGGAGACATCCAAATGGGACGACAAGTGAAATTGATTTTATTATGTGTAACAAAAAATTCGTCATAGAAGACTGCAGTGTGCTAAACAAGTTCAACACAGGTAGTGACCATAGATTGGTGAGATGTAAGATGCACCTCAACACTAAACTTGAACGTGGCAAGCTCATAAGACAAACAAAATCTATTGACATAACCAACCTTAAAAAACACCATAATACCTTCAAGTTAGAACTGAAGAACAGGTTCTCTGCTTTAGAAGGCCTAACATCGGAAGAAGTGGACATATCTGAAGTTAACAGAAAAGTAACCAAAGCTCTTATGGAAACAGCAACAAAATTAGCTGGGTCTAAGAACAAGTTGCATGTGAACAAATTATCAGGAAAAACCAAAATGTTGATGCAAAAAAGAAGAGAGATGAGGACAACTAAAGAAGATGTGACTTCCAAAGTGGAATATATAGAGCTATGCAAGACAGTAAGAAAAAGTATCACTGAAGACGTAAGGAAATTCAACTGTGAACTAGTGAGGAAAGCAATTGAAAACAACCAAAGCCTAAAGATAGCAAAGGGACATCTCAGTAAGTGAAGAAAACAGATTATGGCACTGAGAAAAGAAGATGGTTCTGTAACAAGAAATAGAGGCGAAATTTTGACAAGAGTGAAAGATTTCTACTCCAAATTATATGAAAGGGATGATATATGCACTCCAGACATCATGAAAGATACCAGTACCAGAGTTCCTCCAGTCCTTCCAGCGGAAGTTGCACATGCAATCAAGAACATGAAGCGAGGAAAAGCTCCAGGAGAAGATGGAATTACTGTAGACATCATACAAGAAGCAAGTGGAGAAATCGAAACAGTACTCGCCCAAATTTTCACTCGATGCCTTAATGAAGGAAAGATTCCTGAGGATTGGAACACCGCTACAATGATCCTGCTACATAAGAAAGGTGACATTGAGGATCTCGGAAACTACAGACCTATCAGCCTCCTATCAGTAGTTTATAAAATCTTCACTAAAGTTCTTTCACACCGCTTAAGGTAACACTGGACATGGCTCAACCGAGAGAACAAGCTGGATTCAGGAGTGGCTACAGCACAATAGATCATATCCACGTGCTGAGAGAACTAATTGAAAGAGCGAGGGAATATGAACTTCCATTGTGCATGGCTTTTATCGATTATGAAAAAGCCTTTGATTCAGTGAAACCATCAGCAGTTACAATGGTTCTGAAAACCTGCGGTATTGAAGATGCATACATTAATATTATTAATAACATCTATGAAAATGCAAGTGCAAAGATTAGGCTGTTTGAAAATACAACACACGTAAAAATTGGAAAGGGAGTGAGACAAGGTGACACCATATCTCCGAAGCTCTTTAATGCCACATTGGAGGGTGTTTTTCAGTCACTGAGCTGGGAAAACAAGGGGATAAAGATTAATGGAGATTATCTAACCCACCTTCGTTTTGTTGATGACGTAGTCATTTTTGCAACTACCCCATCAGAGCTGCAGAGTATGATCCAGGAACTTGCTGACAAGAGTAAAGAAGTGGGATTAAAAATGAACTTTCAGAAGACAAAAGTGATGTTCAATGCTTTTACAAGAAATGAAGATTTATCGATTGATGGAGAAAAGCTGGAGATAACAGACACGTACGTTTATCTTGGACAGCAGATATCAAGTGAGGGTCACATTGATGAAGAAATTAATCGGCGTACAAAACTTGCCTGGAGAGCTTTTGGAAGAAACAGCATAATTTTCAAGAGCAATATGCCATTATGTCTTAAAAGAAAAGTGTTTGATCAATGCATCCTTCCAGTGCTTACGTATGGTGCGGAGACGTGGACCTTAACTAAAAGAGACATACAAAGGCTGCAGACAACTCAAAGTAGCATGGAGAGGTGCATGCTTGGTGTAACCAGGAGAGATAAGAAGAGGAACTCGTGGATCCGAAAAATGACAAGAGTGGAAGACATCATGATCAGAGTTAAATCCCTGAAATGGCAATGGGCTGGACATACTGCCAGAAGGACAGATCATCGATGGACAGCTGAAATTTTAGATTGGATTCCAAGGGACAGGAAAAGACCCAGAAGAAGACCACATGGGAGATGGGTGGATGAAATTCGAAAGTATGCAGGGGTGACATGGAGGAGACTGGCACAAGACAGACCGTTGTGGAGGAAACTTGGGGAGACCTTCGTCCAGCAGTGGATTGATAATGGTTGACAATGATGAATGATGATGATGATGATGTGAAAATTGGAGCTCAATTAGCTTGAAACTTACAGAATATGCACAACAGGTTGGGACTTGCATGGGGTTCCGCAGCAGCGGCCTCTGAATTGTCCGGTCTTGGGTATAAAGAGCTGTTTCAAGCGAGATGTTGCAGTCAGTGAAGAGCCGACACTAAGTCGAATGGGTGTTTTTTTATGTCTCAATATCCACTCATCACCGAAGAAAGACGCATTATGAAAACCTGACTGACTTTGAGCGAGGAAGGATTGTTGGGATGAGAGAAGCTGGATTTTTCTTCCGCGAAATTGCCACTCGTACGGAACGAAGCGCCAGTACAGGGGTGGGAATGTGCAGTCGGTGAACAGATGAAGCTCGGACACACAAAAAATCCCGGAAAATGGATCGCAAAATCGCACGACTGCATTGGGATGGGGATGACGGACACCTCTATCTTATAGCAATGACCGGTCGCCCAGAGACATCTACGGTGTTAGCCCAAAAGTGGAGCACTGTCACAGGTTAGGCTTCTTCCTCCCCAACACAGTTCGACGTGTTCTGCTTAACAGAGGCCTGGTTGTTAGCAACCCATTGCTGCACATTCACCTGAGCCTCAACCACAGATGCCTCAGGCTGCACTGAGGTCTCGTACACAGAGATTGGCGCGATGATTGGCAACAGGTGGTGTATCCTGACCAGTCACGATTCAGCTTGATGCACCATGGGGATCACGTACGTGTTCGAAGACATCGTGGTGAATGACACCTTGCAGAGTGCATTTTACAGCATCATACCTGTCCAATGCAGAGCGTCATAGTTTGGGGCGTCATTGGGTTCAATTCGCGATCTCACTTGATACGCATTGAGGGAACCCTCAACAGCCAGCGATACATCAGTGATTTTTTTAGAGGCAGAGGTGATCTTTCTTTCAGAGACGTCCTGGCGCTGTATTCCAGCAGGACAATGCTCGGCCACATGGGGCCCAAAATGTCCAAGACATCTTTCATGCGCATGGCAGATACTGCTTTTTTCTTTCGCCTGAAATGCTCGCCGGACATGTCCCAAATAGAACATGGGTGGGATATGGTACCTAAGTAACTGGGCCATCAAGTGCCTTAGCCATTCACCATAAATGAACTCAGGTCTTGCACAGAAGTAGCCAGATTCCCTAGGTAGATATCAAAAACCTCTTCTATTCAATGCCACGCTATGTAGTGGCTATTTTTGTTGCTCGAGGTGTCTTCACACGATGCTGAGTTTTGAAGCAAAAAAATATTGTATTGTTCTACTAACGTAATCAGTTATCTCCTGTAGGATAAGAAATCTGTGACATACATTTCATTTGAATAGCACGATTCTTTCTTTTGGATGAAATTTGCACAAACAGTAGTGTAAATAGCAGTTCATCGTTTGATTCCACATTTAAAGAAATAATCGTTTTTTACGCTTTCCAACCGTAGGTTGAAGAAGCGTATATGCTCCAGCTTGGTCCGTCTGTCCGTCCTCACGATAACTCACGTAAAAACGGTTCGATTTCGATGATAATTTAGTATGTGGTAGGGGGACCAGCTGGGGACAACCCCTATTAAAAATGGCCGAAATGGGGCCAAAGGTCACGACATAGGAGTGGAATCCATTCCATTGCCCTTATGCCTCATAACTTCCGTAAAAATAGTTCGATTTCGATGAAATTTCAGTATGTGGTAGGGGACCACTTGGGGACGAACCGTATTGAAAACGAGTGAAGTGGGGTCAAAGGTCAGGACATAGGAGCGGGATGCATTCCATTGCCCTTATGCGTCATAACTCGCGTAAAAACGGTTTGATTTCGATGGAAGTTTAGTATGTGGTAGGGGACCACCTGGGAACTAAGCTTATTGAAAATGGGTGAAATGGAGTCAAAGGTCAGGACATAGGATCGGGATCTATTCCATCGTCCTTATGCGTTATAACTTACCTAAAAATGCTTTGATTGAAACAAAACTTTATCATGTTATTCCGGAAGTATACTTTACCGGTTCTGTTGAATATCATCAAAATGGGGTCAAAGGTCAGGTCATAGGAGCGAGATTTATTGTACACCCAATATTCTCATAACTTCAGTAATAACTTGAGTAATGATTTCTGGTATGTCGGAAAGCGTATCATAATCGATGCATTGCATGATTTTACTAACTTGTTAGTCTTTAAAACAGCATATTTTTTAATACTTGACAAAGAAATTTGTACAATAGCATCAAGTCAAAAATGTAGATGCTGTCGAACTCATATACAACGAGCTCGCGTAATACGAAGTTTCGTTTAAACCAAAGCTTTTATAGATCTCTTAGACTCCGTAATATTCTCCCTTGGTATTTTAACCGCATATTACGAGCAATAATTTTTGAAGAAACCGCATAAATCGAATTTCAGCACGGTTATCAGCAAACAAAAAATAAGTGGTTTTCACACTTCTTCTTTCACTGGAAAACAAGGAATTATCTGCTGTTGACAACACCCTGTGGTTCCCCTTACAGATAGGTCAGTTCGCATGAAGACAATAATTTTTCAATTACTGTTTATTACCCCCCCCCCGGCTTGCCAAACATACATCTCCTGGGCAAATGCTGTCTTTTTTTTAACTTCTCTCGACACTTTTCAATCACTGTATCTCTGTTTAGATATCTTAGAGTTTATTTTGCATTTAGAAACACCTTAACCATTGCGTCAGAGGAAGTTGAAAAACAAAACAGTGATTAAGATAAGCAGCGATTATGATATTACATATTTTGGGTAGTTACTTTAATTTTTACGTTAGTTAATTGTTTTGCTCATCGTATATTTCACTCACATTATTTTACAAGCTATAGTTTTTAATTAAGAAGTGCTATTAACCTTCTATTAGTTACTAAACAATTTGACTGATTTTAACCTGACATATTGTAATTAATATGCCAAAAATATCCCCCTTCTGTTTTGTTGGGTTTTAACGAAGTTTGCATACGAGAGGTGATCAAAAAGTAAGGTGAATGGAGAATAATACCGGGCTTTTAGCTCTAAATGAAAACTTGCTCTTCTGCAATGGTACTCTTTATTTAATGCAGTATGTAGGGAAGATCATGTATGAGTTCTGTCCAGATTTCTTTATTGTTCCTTATATTAGTAACACTCTAAATTAAAACTCGTTAAAATATATTTATATGTTAAATGTATGCTTATACGTGTGTTTAAATGAAAACTGATTAAATATGTTTCTGCTCACTCCATCAGGCTTCTTTCTCTGTTACCTGGCAACTAAGTTTCTCATCCCAAATTGAATTTCTATCTCCCATCTCGGCATCGGACATTCTCTCAGCCTTTGTTTTCCGTCGTCTTCCTTTCCGTTTTCGGTGAGCCAAAAAACGCCATGCCTTGTATAAAGAAGAGTTTGAAACTCGCCCTTCAAGAGTTAGGTCGAAACTCCCCCCCCCCGCTCCTACTCTTAGAAAACCATAGGTCCCCCCTAATCTACTTTGCCTGTATTCTGTGTTTCGGACCATCTGGCCGGTTTTATCGATGCGAATCTTACGCATCGTGAGAAATACTTCATTAAAACCTAACGTTGTAAGAGAAAGCAGAGTGCTTGAATACTCACATTGCGAGAAATCTGAAGCATTAAAACGATGAAACCACTATACCACTGGTGCACAAAGCAATAAAGTAATATAAAATGGACCTCATGAACAGCAGATGCAGGGAGAGTGGTCACTAAGAGTGTTTTCCTCCGGACTTCACAAGCGTAGAGGAAACAGTTCTTCCTCGCTCAAGGAAACAGTTGTCTGGGAACTTGTCAAGAAGGGCCAACTCAATATATCCCCAAAAAACCGATGAGAAAGGGAAATGATTTTAACTTACAAGATGATATCAAAGATGGTTATTATTGTAAAGTTTCGTTGAAATTAATGAGGCCAGCGTTGAAGCAATATATATTTTTGTAATTTTTAATCACATAGAGTTCATTTGCATTAGACCCGCTTAACTTGACACACAGCTGAAAAAAAAAAAGCAATATTTGCTTAAAAAAATAAAAAGAAAGAAAGAAGAAGAAGAAGAGATGTGAAACAAAATTAAAAACAAAAACTAACTTATACTACTAAACATAGTAATTAACGAGGGATTAGGTTTTAACATCCGTTTCTCAATCTCTCTTATTTTCTTAAACTATAATTACGAATGTGCCTTTCTTGTCTGAGAAATTAGAAACTTCATTCCAGAATCTGACAGCATTCATCAGAATCTTCGAAGAAATAAGCGAGAATTTTTAACTTTTCCAACTTTTCTTTTTTCTTTTGTAATGTCGGTAATAAGACAGCGTATTGTGACCAAGGCAATTAAGAAGCTGTGAATGGCAGATGTCATGAACGCCAAAAGAGAAGGAAGGTGGAAAAATGAAATGCTTTCGCTCTTGTTCTATAGGTTCTGGTATCGTGATTGAATGTCTGAGAAGCCGACAGATGGCGCTATCAAGCGTCTCGCACATGCACAGTTTTTGTATTCTGCGGTCTGGACCTACGAAAGCTGACAGTGACTGAAGATACTGATGGAATCTGCAAAATAGATGACTTTTTATCTTTCATAATCATTTAATTCCGAGCGACCCCGACAGCAAGATGGCAGTGAAACGGGAATTTAATAGGCCTTTGTAGGTTTACACTGGGTAAAAACTCGTCAGACG
This sequence comes from Macrothele yani, assembly GCA_039090855.1. Classification (NCBI taxonomy): domain Eukaryota; kingdom Metazoa; phylum Arthropoda; class Arachnida; order Araneae; family Macrothelidae; genus Macrothele; species Macrothele yani. The sequence continues at coordinate 126,254,179 of CM077008.1, read as the reverse complement.
AGAATTTACTTTAAGCTCGAGTTACGAAGATGGATGCTATAAAGAAAAATGAATAAATATTGGTGTATTAAAAAAATAACCCATAATCTCTGAATGCTAAGCCCTATCTGACATATTGAGCACTGTTATAAATTCCTGCGAAAAAAGGATTTTTGCGTATTAATACGATCAATGCTAATTTTAACGTTTCGTTTCAGTAAGATGATGTAAGTAAATGTTGCATCAAACGAGGTTTTTTTACGACCATCGGACTGAAAATTTTTTGCTCAGCGATCATTATAAATAGATGCAGGCGTGATTACGGGTGAGATAGAGGAGACTTCAGTCCACCCAACTTTTCTTCAAGCCCCCCCCCGCCCCTTACCTCCCTCCCCCTCCAAAAACAATATTTAAGCAGCAAAACATATGAGAATGCAACCATCTAAGATTTTAGGAAATTTGGATGTAAGTGAATTTTTGGAATTCACAAAATTTTTGTTACAAAAAATGAATGTTTTAGTAAATTTTGTGCTCTACTGTTCTGTGAAATGGGAGGAATCCTCTGAGCGATGTCTAAGATAGTACAAGAAAGGCACATTTCCGTAATTATAGTTTAAGAAAATAAGAGAGATTGAGAAACATTCCTTTGTCAGCTTACAAATCAAATTTCATACACTGCCTTATGTGACGTACTACAGAGGTGAAAGCACGTGTCAAGATGACAAATCTGCAGCGATACATTCCGTCGGTGCAGTTTGGTCGGTTAGAACAACTCACTCCGGAGCGAGGAAGAGTGGCTTCGATCACCTACAAAAGTATGTTTTCACATTAGCGCCAGATTGGGGTAAATAGATTGTGAAAATACAAGTTTGTCCGTGTCCTCTCACTCCGGAGTAAGTTGCTCTCCCAACTGAGCTACGCGGACAGAATGTTTCGCTGCAGATTTGTCGTCTTGGCACATGTTTTCACCTCTGTAGTACGTCACATCATCTTCCTCTTAATTTTTTTTTTTTTTTTGTCTTTGAAGCAAAGTAGGAATTTTTCATTAATTCCAAACAATGCGTGAAACAAACATCACACATTTTTCGAAGAACCCAACGGCCAGTGGATCCATTTTCCACAATCGGGCGGCAATGTGAAAACACAGGTTTGTCTGTGTCTTCTTACTCCGGAGTAAGTCGCTCTCTCAACTGAGCAACGCGAACAGAATGTTTCGCTGCAGATTTGTCGTCTTGCCACAAGTTTTCACCTTTGTAGTACGTCACGGGATCTACTGGGCTTTGGGTTCTTCGAAAAATGTGTGATGGTTGTCCCATTCCCACACATCCTCTGGAATAAATGCAAAATTTCTTCCTCGCTCAAAAAAAAAAAAAAAATTAATTAATTAACAAGGACATGTGACGTACTACAGAGGTGAAGCACGTGTCAAGGTCACAAATCTGCAGCGATATATTCAGTCAGTGTAGTTTGGTCGGTTAGAACACGACTGGCTCCTGAGCGAGGAGGTGAGGTTTCAATCTTCATCACAGAAAAAAGGGTGTTTTTCACATTGCTGTCCGATTGTAGAAAATGGATCCGCTGGCCGTTGGGTTCTTCAAAAAATAGATAATGGTTGTTTCACACTTCGTCTGGAATGAATGAAAAATTTCTTCTTCATTTCAAAAAAATAAAAATAAGGCGGAGATGACGTGACGCACTACAGAGATGAAGTACGCGTGAAGACAACAGATCTCCAGCAATTTTTTTTTTTTTTTTTTTTTTTTGATTGGAGGTTTAACGACCACCGTGAGCAACTCAATGGGCTATAAGCAGTCGCCCGTCCCTAATTTAGGGTCACTGGTTCCAGGGAAGGGAGAGAGCCAGTGCCGTAAGACAAACACAACATCCATGCCTGACCGGGATTCGAACCCGGACCCCTCACGGACGAATGATCAGAGGCCAGCGCCTTAGACCACTGCGCCACCGGGGCGGCTCTCCAGCAATACTTTCTATCGGTGTAATTTAGTCGGTTAGAACAACTGGCTCCGGAATGAGGAGGCATGGGTTCGATCTTACCACCGACAAATCTGTGAATTTCACACTTATCACAGCAAATAAAAATTTCAAAAGTGTGACGTGAGTGAGCCACAATTACGAAGAAATAGTGAATTGTTAAAGCTCAAGGAGGTTCGGATCCTTGGTTCCTAGTACTACATACACTGAATAAGTACTACGCACAATATGTACCTAAAAACGTCTTATTTCACTAGGATATCACATTAGCGTCAGGAAAAATCTACATGAACTGAGTGTTTGGCCAAATTTCTGCCTAGCACTTCAAAATTTTTTGACCACCCTCTACGAAGTTTAGCTCTCCTATACCCCCCCCCCCTTTCCAGTTCTGAGCTCCTGGCGTCGCCATTGGATAGATGCAACTATATCAAACTGACGTGCAATCATCAAATAAAAATTTCATATGCCTTCCAGCTCTATATCATCAAATAAAAATTTCATATGCCTTCCAGCTCTATATCATCAAATAAAAATTTCATATGCCTTCCAGCTCTATATCATCAAATAAAAATTTCATATGCCTTCCAGCTCTATATCATCAAATAAAAATTTCATATGCCTTCCAGCTCTATATCATCAAATAAAAATTTCATATGCCTTCCAGCTCTATATCATCAAATAAAAATTTCATATGCCTTCCAGCTCTATATCATCAAATAAAAATTTCATATGCCTTCCAGCTCTATATCATCAAATAAAAATTTCATATGCCTTCCAGCTCTATATTTTCTGAGTAAGTTGTTCGGATGGAAATAGTTCCAAACGTGGAGCAACATGTCCAGATTGCATCATTACTAGGATTTTGGTATTAATATTGAGATTACGACCATGTGCTAACGTAAGCAAAATCTCTGCCTGGATGTCTAAAAAATTTAAAAAAAAAACTTACAAAAAGAAAGGAAACCGAACTTTCTTTTCCCTAAAGCAATTATGTAAAAAGAAACGTTACAGTTTATGAATATATCACAAAAACTCAGTTTTAAAAAAATCATAAAAGGATGTAAAAAGAATTGCTTCATAACTACTAAAAATTTTGTGGTAGGTTGCAGCAAAAAGTGGCACTACACCAACGGCACCATTTTCTACGGAAAGATACACCATTATGCGGTGCAAACAAAACAATAACATGGTGCAACCTTCTACTATAATTTGGTGCAAAATTGCACCATGTTTTTGGGTTTTGGTTGCACCACAGAATGGGTTAGGTTTTCTCAGAAAGTGGTGCAGCTGGTGTAGTACCACTTTTTGGCGCAACCTACCACAAAATTTTTAACAGTGTAAAGATATCACTTTTCTCCCACCAATTGGTTTTTTTCTATTTCTTTATAATTTTGTTTGGATGCTTTCTCATATGCACTTTTGCCCTCTTGGTGTCTACAACAAAGTCACCTTTCTCACCTCTGTCGTTTATTTTAACTTATTACTGTCTAGACTAGTACCTCCTCAATTTTTCTGGGCACGTGCTTTATTAGATCGACAAACCTCTTCTGATCCCATGCACCTGATTTGAATTTTCTGTCACGTTTTGTTTAACTAATGAACAACCGCCCTGCGCTTCTATATGTAAGTAGTAGTTTGCACCTTGTAATTTTTGTTTAAAAATTCTTATGCTGTTTTGGTTTCTTTATGCCAAACATGTTGTTGTGATATTTCTTTTTTCTTGAGTTAAAGTATTAGGCTGTTTTCACGCTTTTAGATTTATGTAATATTTATGTGGCTGCACTTTTTTTTTCCAAGACATATTTAAGCAAAATCACTCTTGCAGGTGCTAATGGGATGCTTTTTTCTCCTCAGCTATTATTATAATTTTCGTGAAGGATAAAGCTATAATTTATTTTATTTCTTCTTATTCTTACTTCAGCGAAAACGATCGATCTTTACAGTGCAAAATTTTCTGCTGATCTGTGTTTGCGTTTTGTACATTTGGCAGCACTGACGGACTGCTAAGCATTCAGCAAGTGTGGAAACCTTAGTTACCGTGGGAAATTTCAGCAGCAAGAATGCTGATACTAAAATACTAAAAAGCACCTGATACTAAAAATAGGATAACTATACTAATAATCCGAATTTCTTGGCGTAGAATAGAAATCAAGGTTTCCAAGCTTTCACACATCAACCAGATGGCTTTTTCAAGGAACGTAGACAGCGAACTGCAAACTGAATAATACAACATTTTAACAACTTAAACGCGTTGACTTGACTAGACAATAAATGAATAGATGCAAATGTGGTTATTCATTCGAAGAGCCATGTTGGTTGGGCGCGCTGTATCGTGGGAGCAGACACAGCATTATTTGACGAACTGGTTCCAAACTTGTGGCAATTTTAGAGAGACGCTGTCATTGCAAGCTTCACTGTTGGTAATGATCTCTAAGATTTCGCGAATGGCAGTGGATTTCGGCGTGGAGTAGGAAGCTAATTTCTTTATATCATCCCACATAAGATCAGCGGACTTGAACTTGACTTCTCTGGATAGGGAAGTGGTTACTTTTCCGTCCCTTGTGTCTCTCTTATGTTCGTTGAATCTAATTCTGAACGAACGCTTGGTCATTCCGATGTAGCATCGCTTGGAGCCGCCCGGATACTGTAGTGGGATGGCATAAATACCGGCCTCGTTGAGAAGAGGGGGCTTGTCAATATTTCTCTGAAGCATGGTATATAAAGATGCCGGAGACCTTATGCCAACACCGAAGTTCATCCTTCTGAGCGCGTTCTTGAATTGATAGCTAACACTTAGTAATAGAGCCCAGGTAGCTTAGTTGCTGAACAAAAAAATTAACACTGCTGGATCTGGATTTTTCGATAAAATTTCGTACCTCATTCGATGTGTATCCTGCCTCAAAGGCCAATTCGATTGTGTTTTTTAGTTCGCATTGTCTAAAGTGAACATCGGAGAAGACGGCGAAGGCTCTTTTAATTCGAGAACGGAGGAAAGCTGTCTTGTAAGAATCAATGGACAGAATGAACTGCGGAGCATTGGGTTGGGAACGAAGTGGGCTTATTAAATAGACTTTTGTGCGAAGGTGGTTGTCAGGCGATTTATTCACCAGGACGTCCAGATAAGGTAAGGTACCATTGCATTCAAGTTCCGTAGTAAAATCATTGCAAGTCTCACTGTTGGTAATGATGACGCTATACGCTATCATTGCAAGTAGACTTTATCAAGGAAAAGTGGAACAGCTATCATTGCAACTAGACTTTATAAAGAAAAAGTGGGACAGTCTCCTTTCTCTGAGGCCATATGAAAAATATGTCGTCCACATATGGTAGCCAGGTGGTAGGCCTTGCGGTGATGTTGGTGAATGTATATTGCTCAACTGAGCGAAGTATTGTTTCCGCGAGGACAGCTGAAAGCGAGGATCCCATCGGAGCGCCTTTTATCTGTTTATAGAGTCCTTGGAAAAACCATCTGGTTGATGTGCGAAAGCGTTGAAACTTTGATTTCTATTCTACGCCAAGAAATTCGGATCATTAGTATAGTTATACTACTCTGAGTATACGTGGTGTACAATTCCTATTTACACTGCTGGCCAACCCAAAATGCAACACCAAGAAGGAAGCATCCGATTGGCCTGAAATTCGCAGCATGCGTCGCCCGCGAGAGGATATGCAAGCGATTAGCATTGCAGGGCATATGCAAATCATATGCGCCCGGCACGCTACCGAGAAGCACTATAAGAAGGGTGCACAGAAGGCAGGGTGTAAGTAATGGAAGTGTGTTGTGCTGCCAGACCTGTGCGTGGGAAGCTTCCTGATGCCTCGTCGCAGAATACGACAGTCATTAAAGCACGTTTCGGAGTTCGACAGAGGACGAATAGTGGCTTATCGCGACAGCAGTTTATCGTACCGAGACATCAGCGCCCGTGTGGAACACGATATCCAGCCACAGTGAGGCGAGTATGGATTCGGTGGGTGCAGGAGGGACGGACGGGCCGACATGAGCGATTGCCGCAGCCGCGGCACACCACAGAACGAGAGGACAGGCATGTTGTTCGGCGGGCATTGACGGCTCGCACCGCCACATCATGAACGTTAGCGCAGGAACTAGGGTGTGTTGCGCAACAGCCTGTGTCAGCACGTACCGTTCGACGTCGTCTGCAGGAGCTTGGACTTTTCGCACGGCGCCCATTGCTCCAATTACCATTGACGTTACACCGCCGGCGAGTACGGCGGCAGTGGGCCGTTGAACGCCGCACCTGGACTACGGAATGGCACGGCATTGTCTTCTCCGACGAATCCCGCTTCTGCCTGCAACACCACGATGGTCGGATCCGCGTGTGGAGAGACTGTATGACGCCTGCATTATTCATCGCCATACCGGTCCGTCGCCTGGCGTTATGGTTTGGGGCGCAATTGGATATGACACCCGCACCCCTCTGGTACGCATCGCCGGTACACTTAACAGCCACCGCACCATCTCCGACGTTTCGGAGCCTGTAGTCCTCCCTTACCTGCAGGACCTGCCAGGGACCACGTTTCAACAGGACAATGCGCGCCCGCACCTGGCACGCATCGTGCAGCAATTCTTCACGGCCCATAAGGTGTCACTGCCGCCGTGGCCCGCCTGTTATCCCGATATGTCGCCCATCGAACACGTCTGGTCGCTGATCGGCAACCGAGTGACCCGGCAAGCACCACCCGCGGCTACGCCTGATGAACTGTGGCAACGTGTGGAAGCAGCCTGGACCGACATACCCCAAGCCCATATCCAAAGCCTCGTTCGTTCGATGCCGCGGCGTGTAGCGGCCGTTTTTGCCAGCTATGGTGGCCACACGAACTATTGATGTCTGCGTGTTCCGCAAGTCGCACGGGCCTGTAAGCTCAATCGTTTCATCTTTGTATCTGTTGTTATGTGTCCAGTAAATCTGGCTTTGCTATCTCGTGTCCTTCTTGATGTTACATTTTGGGTGGCCAGCAGTGAATTAATTACCTGATACCGAGTTCTGTCTGTTAATCAGCGCCATTGTTGTTCTTCAGCTGGGAAAAGCAGCGGACTCAAGCGCGTTTCACAAAAGCCCAATTGTAATGGCCAGACGACTGGGTAAGAACAATTTCCGAGATGGTAAGGCCTGTGGGGTACTAACGGTAAGTCGTGGTTAGTACTTCCAAAAAAAGTGGTCCGAGGATGAAATATTTGTGATTTAAAGTACAAAATATTAATGATTTGGTCTTTGTTATTTAATAACCAGCCGGACCCGTCTTGGATAAATGATTAGAAGCCTAAGCGTCGTATCACCGGGGTCACCGTGGGCGTCATTTATATTTTGGAAGACAGCCACATTTTTAAAAGTGAATGGCGTTTCATTGGACATGGCTTACATTGACGTGGGGAAACTAAAACTAAAATTAGAAGAGACGGTTCCTACTTAAGAAAAGATGAGGGGACTGTCCCTACTTAAGAAAAATTGAGGAGGGACGGTCTCTACTTAAGAAAAAGTTGGGGGAACGGTCCGTGCTTAAGAAAAAGTTGAGGGAGATACGTCCTCCATGCCTTTGGGATATGTCGACTGATGTTTTATTCGATTTCGATGAAATTTTAGTATGTGGTAGGGGACCACCTGGGGACGAACCCTATTGAAAATGGGCGAAATGGGGTCAAAGGTCAAAGGTCACGACATAGGAGCGGGATCCATTCCACCGCCCTTATTCATCATAACTTGCGTAAATATGGTTCAATTTCGATGAAATTTTTGTATGTTGTGGGGGACCACCTGGGGACGAATCCTATTGAAAATAGACGAAATGGGGTCAAAGGTCACGACATAGGAGCGAGATCCATTCCATTGCCCTTATGCGTCATAAGTTGCATAAATATAGTTCTATTTCAATGAAATTTTAGTATGTCTTAGGGGACCACCTGGGGACGAACCCTATTGAAAATGGGTTAAGTGGGGTCAAAGGTCAGGACATAGGATCGGGATCCATTCCATCGCCCTTATGCGTTATAACTTACGTAAAAATGCGTCGATTGAGACAAAACTTTAATCATGTTGTTCCGGAAGTATACTTTACCGGTTCTATTGAATATCATCGAAATGAGGTCAAAAGTCAGGACACAGGAGCGAGATTTGTTCTACAGCCATTATCCTCATAACTGGAGTAACAACTTGAGTAATGATTTCCGGTATGTTGGAAAGCGTACCATACTCAATGTATTGCATGATTTTACTAACTTGTTTTATTTAGCGTTCATTTAATAAATTAAAAGAATGAATTTTTGTTATTCCATCGCATATGAATAACAAAAATTCAAATTCTGTTTTTAAATCTGTGCTCATAAACACAACGATTCGCACTGCGACGAAAAAACAGAAAAACTGCAACTCGTGGCAGAACGCTGAATTGTATTTATGACTCCATGCAATTCCAAAAGTAAACGAATGTAGTGCTTTTTTAGGTGCGCTTACTATGGGAAGTTTAGCCTCTGCGTCCACAAGGAAATAAAAACGTGACATGCAGCGCCATCTGGAGAGCTTTGTAGCACAGTTGCTTTGTACACCTCGGGTGTCCGCTGGCCACACAGCACACCGACGGATGCGGATATTACTTACCACGTTTTGTTTACTAAACGAAGCAAAGAACCTTCTCCACTTGACGAAAACATTGCATAAAGGAATTAATTTTACCCACCACGCAAAGCCTTAGGACAAACTTTGACGAGTTTTGTTATCCAAAAGCATAACACAAGAGCAACTCGTATCACAACGTTGAATTGCGTTGCTCCATGGGATTGAAAGCGGTGCTCTATTTAGCCAGCACACCCTGTGACATCAGCTGTAATATTTGAAACCGCAGGGAAATAAAAATGTGACCTGCAGCGCCATCTAGGGAGCGCTTGTACCACAGTTGCATGAGCATCCTGGTGTGCTAAGATCCTCGGGTGTGCAGTTGCTGGAGCATCAACCGCACACCCGAGGATCTTAACAGAAATGTCATTTAATTGCTGAACGAACCTTCTCCTAATGAAAACATTGTGTAGGGGAATTCATTTTAACCTCCTCTCGAAGCCTTAGGACAAACTCTGGCGAGTTTTATTAGAAATAAACCCGAAAATGTAATAACGATAGTATAGGTTAAATAAATATCGACTCTGTGTTGGTGTACGCCGCACACCTAGCACTTCCCGAGTATTCGCCCCTGGTATGTACCTCTCTTTCGTCAACGTGATATCCAACAGTAAAAAATGAGCCGAGCGTGCTTATTGATGTTTACATCACACATGCCTCAATAACAGAAAATACTAGGCGTTATCAAATGAAACCCGTTTGAGCTGATTTATTAATACCAATAAAAAGTTACATAAAAAACTGTAATAACAATAGAAAGATCAATGTTTAAGGATACATATGTTACGGAGACTTAATAAAAGGATTTTTAGGCAAAAATATTAAATCTCATTCCCAAATCTTATTTCGCTTTCGTGCTCCATTTCCTTTGTTTCCACGATGCGTGAGAAACTTTTAGTTTCGTCACTCCAGTCAAGAAGTATCAGGAAATACGGTTTATTTAGAGACGCCAGGCTGTCGCATCTTAAAAGTCTTCGCTTTGTATTTCGTAGTAGCATTTGGTACTGTCAAATGCAATTTGCACCTTTCGGCTCTATGTTTCAAAGGTATCGATATGCAGGAGCGAGAATCCTCAGCTTTGAGACTTTTGTCTCGCCCTTTTAATCCGTCGGAGAGGAAGTATCGCTGTGCGTGTGTTAGAAGGGACTGGTCATCTTTCGCTTGAGAGCAAGGTGGCAAAGGAAAGGGGCAATCTATACTCAAAGAGAGAGAATGCTTGAGCCAGAGGGCTTTGTTTCGGGGACAGAAGTTTCTTGGCAGCGGGGAAGAGAGGGTCTTTCCTATGTGGTAGGGGACAACCTGGAGACGAACCCTATTAAAAATGAGGGAAATAGGGTCAAAGGTCAGGACATAGGAGCGGGATCCATTCTTTCGCCCTTATGCGTCATAACTTACGTAAAAATGCTTCTATTGCGACAAAACGTTAGTATGTTGTTCCGGAGGTATACTCAACCGGTTCTGTTTAATATCATCGAAATGAATGGAGTCAAAGGTCAGGGCACAAGGAACGAGATTTATTCCACAGCTATTATCCTCCGAACTTGACTAAAAATGCCTTTATTGCGACAAAACTTTAGTATGTTGTTCCGGAGGTATACCGAACCAATTCTATTGAATAACATCCAAATGGGGTCAATGGTCAGGACACAGGAGCGAGATTTATTCCACAGCCATTATCCTCATAACTTGAGTAATAACTTGAGAAATGTTTTCTGGTATGTTGGAAAGCGTATCGTAATCAATGCATTGCATGATTTTACTAACTTGTTATAAGGTACAGAAGTATTTCATGAAATAGTATAGCGTCCTCCTAACAATATTTAATTTTTCTGTTGTTTCCATCACATTGGCGTTTGCGTGCCGAACTCTACAAACCCCGAGGTGAAAGAATATAATTTCCATCATGAGTTACGTAGTACTGATCATCGTTATTCACCAACAAGATAATAAACCTCTTATTTATTATTCCTAATTTACTGCTTTAACCTGGAAGAAGAAACCAAGTTAACACATGAATGCGCTAGGTTTCATTAGAAGAAGATTCCATAGGCATTTCAGACATGCATGCGTCTTACAGAGAGGGGTGGCGTCCGTTACCATCTGAGAAAAACGACTTTGGTTGCTCATTGAACCATTTGAACACCGCGGCCTTTACTTCATCGTGTGTGCTGAATCTGTGTCCCTTTAGAGCTTTTTTAAGGGTCAGAAGAAATGAAAGTTACGTGGTGACAAATCGGGCTGTAAGCTGGGCTGGCAAGAACCTTCCACCATTTCCTCGCGAACACATCCTGAACATTTCTGGCAATATGCAAACGCGCATTACCGTGAAGAATATAATCACTCCAGAAGGAAGCATTCTGGGCCGCTTATTCTTTATGGCTTTATGCAGATTGTCGAGTGCGTACGTGGATAGCGCTGGGTATTGATTTTAAGTGCATGCTCTTTAAATTCTAGCAACAAAGGTCCAAAAAAGAAAGAAAAAACTTGACGGGCGGAAGCTTGTGCCTTAAATTTTTTGAGTTTTGGTGATCCGGGATGCTTTTATTGCATACTCGGTGATTTGCTAGAAAGTTCAAAATGGTCGTACCACGTTTCGCAGCACCTTCATCACCTTCTGTTCAGTAACGCATAAAGTGTTCCAAACGCGAACTTCCTTATGGTGGGTGGTATGTGAACAACCAAGGTTCCCATTGGGAATACATCTTCCTATTCTTCAATTTGATTTAAACCACGTTCTGTGCTGTACCAAAGGACATGGTGAATTTGAATCGCTGTTGAATTTGAATACATGTTGAATTGAATAATTGTTGAATTTCATGCTGAATTTGAATACTGTACCAAAGGACATGTTGAATTCCTTTGCTAACGAACGTATAGGCTTCTTCGGCGCTCCAACTGTATTGCTTCACCAATATTGGCTATGGTTTCGACTGTTGGAACAATATGCGCTTGACCTGGACGCAGCAAATCTTTCGTTTCCTCACGTCCTTTCCGAAACATTCATCTCCCAACTAGTAACTAGTTTTCCACACATGTTTCATACCAAAAAACACACACATTTCTCGATGGATTTCAACTGGTTTACACCGCTTCCGCTATTAGAAATTGAATCGCCGCTCGCTGGTCAACTTTGGACGGATTCTGAATAATATCTCTGCATGCATCCTGTGAATCAAACCAAACCGTTCTCGATTGTTCTACGCAATGCGACTCTCGCGTCACATAACACGTGACCACATTTCACGAGCAGCTGACCACGTGACGCGGAACAAACGGCTTTCATTTGATCCCGCCTTATAAACCAAAGGATTTCAATTTTCACTGCAAATTTTAGAATTTGCTTTACAATTAAGAATTAGTGCTTGTGCCAGACTCTATGAACACGAAAGACAAATTCAGTTTCCTTTTCTTTTCAGTATTTCGAAGAGGGATACAGAAGGTGTCTTACCAAAATTGGGGTCCATGAGAAAGTTATCCTCGACGGAAAGAGCGTTCCGATCCCCTGCGGGTCCGCATTCCTTCGGTAATTTGGAGACTTACGAATTCTTTAGGATCTGAAACATGATTCCAGTAAATCTGAAAAAAAAAAAAAAGATTGAAGTTTAACTAAAATCTTCTTCTCTCCTTTACAAAGAAGCTAATACATACAAGAATAACCGTTTAACAAATACTAATCTAAGCTGCAAATTTTCTTAGTGAGAAATAAGCAAACTATAAATATTTCATTTCGAAAAACTGTGACATCCAATTCTTACATCGCGATACCCTGAAAATTTCCAGGATTCTCTGCACAGGCAGGGCCCGACTTACACGGAATTGGGCCCTAGGTACAACCCAAAACGAGGCCCCCCTCCACTCGACATTTACTTTACGGAGTCGAGTAGGTAGTGTGACCATTTTGGGCGACTGTATTACAATCCAGCGTAATAGTTTAATAAACACAATACATTTATAAGACTGACATTAAATTACGGTAGTACCTGGTAAAAATATTGTTTTCTCCTAGATTTTTATGCTGTCCTACTGATTTGCATATGAAAAGACTTGAACCTTCATCGATGAAACAATTGTGTGTGACAAAGCCATATGACGGGTAAAATTCAATTGGACATTGGATTTTTTGCCAGGTGTTTCTAAACTATACTATTACCATATTAACCAGGGGTGTATTTAAGAGAGAGGTTTGGGGGATTCAAACCCTGCCCGAATTAAGTCCAAAGATTTTTCAAATATAACTTTTAAGAACTAAAATGTCAAAATGTTTAAAAATTGCTTCAGAACCATGCAGTATTTGAAATTGAAGTATATAGTTGATCTTAGTAAGCCATAATTACAAACATACACATACTGCTAGTTTTTATTACACAACACGACAATTTTTTTGTTTAATCTCACACAAAAACCTTTCCCAAATTATCTGGAAAATGTTACTGATATTAACTAGAAATAACACATATCATATTGCAAGTACTTGCTTGTGTTTTGCCAGCGATTTATATATAGTTACTCCACATCACATCTACCCACGTATAAATATTTTGAAAAAGGTAAAGTTCTTTTTTTAACCAAGATTCTGGGGCCCTTTCAATTTGAGGGCCCTAGGCATGTGCCTTGCGTGCCTAGGCGTAAATCAGGCCCTGTGCACAGGTTCGTCGTTATATCTGGCAAATTTCCGGAATTTGCTATAAGGGTTAACGTACCCAACATCATATACACTATATTGACAAAAGTCACCCGACACCTCTTCAAAAGCAAATGAACGGATCCGTTGCGTTGTTAAGATGCCCGGTACAGCTGCAAACAGTATAAAAACAAGCCTGCAGCTGACTGCGATCATATCGCACGGTGAGGCTGAGTGAAGATGTAGCGGCGGGAGAGAACTGACTTTGAGAAAAGAAAGATTGTTGGGTGTTATATTAGTGGACTGTCCATAAGAGAAACCGAGAGGCGTTTAAACATACCCAAGTCAACTGTTTTGGATGTACTGAATAAGTGAAAGACACATGGCATCCCTGAAGCAGTAAAACGTACCGGCAGACCAAAGAAAATCACTGATAAGCCTCAGGAGAGTCGTTACAGCTAATCGACGGAGTACTGCACAAGATCTCAGTGTACAGGTTAGTAACGAAGTAAATTTCTCCGTCATTTTTATCCGCGCCAGGATTCGAACCCGGGTCCACTCATTCCGGAATAAGTTGCTCTACCAATTAAGCTACGCGGACGTTTTATTCTGATTCCTATCTGCCTTTATGTCGTGTGCGTCCTTCTGGCAGGTACGTCACATCTCCTGGTACGGTACAAGGTGAGTAAAAATGCGAGAACCCCGGTATGTACTCATACCATTGGCAGAGAACTTCATTCCATGGGTTCCCGTGGTCGTGCGGTTGCTCATAAACCTTTCATCTCCACTCGGAATGCTACTCGTCGTTTAGCATGGTGATAAGAGAAACACAACATAGCATTTATTGACATACATTAGTACGGTGTCGGTCCACCTTTGGCCTTAATGCATGCACTGACCCTTCGAGACATGCTTTCGACAAGGTTTTGGAACACAGCGACAGGTATGCGCTTCCATTCAGTACATAATGCAGCCGCTAGCTGTTGCTTAGTAGTAGGCCTTGGTTCCAAACTTCTTATGCGGCCCTCTAATTCATCCCATAGGTGCTCTATGGGATTAAGATTAGGACTCTGTGCTGGCCAGTCCACACACCATGCGGAATTATCGTCAAACCACGTCCTAACAACCCTTGCTTTATGGCTCGGTGCATTATCCTACTGGTACCAACAAGGCTCTGTTCCATAGTATTACCACATAGTTAGTAGGGCATAATTATCCAAAATATCGAAGTAGACGGGCTGGGTAGCAGGTTTGTCCATGATAACCAATGGGCCGGGATAATACCACGAAAATCACCCCCACAAGAGTACACTGCCAGCTCCAAACTTGACCGTAGGAACATTACACTGTTGTAAATAGCGTTCCCCCGTCTGCCGCCATACCCACACACGGCCATCAGACTGATGGATCGTGTATCCGGATTCATCAGTCCATAGGACCCGTTTCCATTGATCTACGGTCCACGATAAATGTTCTTTACACCATGCTAAACGACCAGTAGCATTCCGAGTGGAGATGAAAGGCTTATGAGCAGCCACCCGACCAAGGAAATCCGTGGAATGCCAAGGAAATCTCTGCGAATGGTACGTATACATACCGAGGTTCCAGAATTTTTACTCACCTGTACACTGAGGTCTTGTGCAGTACTCCGTCGATTAGCTGTAACGACTCTCCTGAAGCTTCGACGTCCTCTATCACTGATTTTCTTTGGTCGGCCGGTACGCTTTGCTGCTTCAGGCATGCCATGTGTCTTCCACTTATTCAGTACATCCAAAACAGTTGACTTGGGTATGTTTAAACGCCTCTCTGTTTCTCTTATGAACAACCCACTAATGTAACACCCAACAATCTCTCCTTTCTCAAAGTTAGTTCTCTCCCACCTGCAGCATTTTCACTCAACCTCACAGTACGATATGATCGCGGCTAGCTGCAGGTTTGTTTTTATACCATTTGCAGCTGTACCGCGCATCTTAACAACGCAGCGGGTCCGTTCATTTGCTTTCGAAGGGGTGTACGGTGACTTTCGTCAATATAGTGTATATCCTGTATGGAATGTTAGGGAACGTTCAGTCATCTACTCTCTCAATTAATTTATTTCTATTTTACAAGATTTTAAATGCAACTTTCAGTATAGAATAGTATTATCACGATTACAATTTCATAATATCGTGCTGCATGGGCGCCCACAGAGGGGAGGGGGGGCAAGCAGTGGCAACGCCGGCCGCCGAGAACTGGATGGGCTGTTAGGGAGGCTGAGTATGATGGAAGGGGGCACATATTTCGAAGTGTTTAGCATAAATTTTGGCAAAAAATTCCACTCATGAGCATTTCACCCAACGCTGATAATAATGTTTCCCGTAGTAACAAAAAAAGTTGTCAAGGGAATACTGTACGTAGTACTTATTCAGTGTATGTAGTATGGGAACCATGGATACGAATCTCTATAGCAAGTTACTATGTCTTTGCAATTTTAGCTTACTTATGTCTGTTGGGTTTTTTTCCTTTCATAAGGCTGTTTGTGAATGTAAGTGTGTAACCCGACAAGAAATATCTATTTCTCTCTCTCTCACTCATCGTTTAAAACTATAATTACAAAAATGGCATCTTTCTACTTTCGTATAGAGAACTTCCTCGATTTCCCATGAGTACAAACACTAAATTCAACGAAGAATTAATTTTATATAACAAAATTTTAGTGAATTCCAGAAATTCATATACATTTATCCAAGTTCCTTAGAATCTTAGATGGCTGCACCAGCCAGATCAGATCAGATCATAGGTAGAGGATTTTAGGAAAGGAGTGTCTGACCCCAGGTCTTAAACAACTCTTAAAGAAAATAGGAAGCTAGGAGATTTGAGCTAGAATGCCTGATAGGAAAGTGACACGGAAGCGAGGTAGAAAGGGGGAGGAAGACACTGTGACGTGCTTGCCCAGCAGGGCGCACACGACATAAAGGCAGATAGCGGAGATAACGAACGTCCGCGTAGCTCAATTGGTAGAGTGACTTATTCCGGAATGAGGGGACCCGGGTTCGAGCCCCGGTGTGGATAAAAATGACGGAGAAATTTACTTCGTTATGCCCAGCAGGACGCACACGACATAAAGGCAGATAGCGGAGATAACGAACGTCAGCGTAGCTCAAGTGGTAGAGTGACTTATTCCGGAATGAGGGGACCCGGGTTCGAGGTCCGGTGTGGACAAAAATGACGGAGAAATTTACTTCGTTATGCCCAGCAGGACGCACACGACATAAAGGCAGATAGCGGAGATAACGAACGTCAGCGTAGCTCAATTGGTAGAGTGACTTATTCCGGAATGAGGGAACCCGGGTTCGAGCCCCGGTGTGGACAAAAATGACGGAGAAATTTACTTCGTTATAACACCCTTATTTATTACCGAGGGAGGCAGTACCCGGGGCCCGGCGGCTTAACGTGCCCGTACATTGTTGAGAAGCCCTGCTGCCAGCCTATTTATAGCTTGCGTTCGGTTGGGTCTGCTCCATTCTGCGCGGGGGATGCCCATATCAACTGCCCATCACCCCTATGTCTACTGAGTGTATATTCCATCAGCTCCCGCAAAACTGTCATTTTTATCTCTCTCCAGCTACCAGCTCCCAAAATATCAACCCTCTCTAGTATGCATTCAGTCTAGTCATTTTATGCTAGTCTGACTCACTGTCAGTTCTGCAAAAGTGTAAGCGCTATTCTGAAAGGAATGTGCCGTTCAGTGGGAAAACGTTCAACCAAGAAGTAACTAAATTTACGTAAATAAACAGAAACTCAAAAAGAAGGTTATTTAGAGGTACACATCATAAAGAATTTTATGAAAATGAGAAAAGAATAATGTGTTGGAAATGTGTTTCGTGTAGATTAAAAGATTTACAAGACAGCGACGAAATAGAAATTAATCGATATCCGATACCTCCAGGAATCGATTAAAATTTGTAAAAATTCGTCTGATTCGGCATACTGTATATTTTCTTCCCTACTTATTTTTATCTTTAAACTGTAAGATTATATTAATTATATTCAGTATAGAGTAAAAATGTTACCACAATTTGGAATATACATGTACCTACACTATATCATTATTTCAGAGCTCCTAAAGAAGAGAACGTGTGTCTCCCCAATTTGCTAAATAAATCAATAAAAAAATACGTAAATCGTTTTACGTTGGGGACACCTGCAAGCTGAAACCAAGCAAGAGACTTTCTCTTTCTGCAAATTGCTGCTAGACTTCGGTTGTTTTCGTGCCTGGAAAACAATGAATGATGAATGAAGAACCAGGAAATAAATCAGTTAAGCATATAATCGCTGCATTCTCTGCCAACCCTTTTTTAGATTGCTCATCAAATGATTGCATCAACAGCACAGCATCTGAAAAGTACGCAAATTGCAGCTGTTCTACAGAGCGGATACAAGGAGGTCTCATCCCTTTAGTAGAACAAGACAATAATTATTGATGTGCCAGCTCATTTGAACACACGAGATATCTTCATAAGCAGTTTTGGATGCGAGAGGATAGGGATTAGAAAGATCACACAAATTCTTCAAATAAATAACTTTATCAGACATGTGAGGAAAAGCGTATGGTTTGAATTTCTTTATTGCACAGTAAACGAATTCAATGAAAAGAAAAACTGACATATTTCCACACAAAAATAAAGCAACGGAAACTCAAGTGGTCCATTTCAATGAGTAAAAGACAAAAGTATTAAGCATCCCAAACATTTGTATCTACATGGGCAGAACTAGAATATTGATAGGGGAGAGGATGAGTTCAGCAAATATTGTCTTTTACCATAAGAAAGCAGTATCCATCAAGGCACGATGAAAAACTTGTTACACTTAAAATTCGTGACAAGTAAAATCTTTAATCATTAAAATTACACAAATACAGTCAACTCCGCCTATAATGAACCTCTGCGGACTCTCATATTACAGTCAACTCGGCCTATAATGAACACAAATACAGTCAACTCCGCCTATAATGAACCTCTGCGGACTCTCATATTACAGTCAACTCGGCCTATAATGAACACAAATACAGTCAACTCCGCCTATAATGAACACAAATACAGTCAACTCCGCCTATAATGAACCTCTGCGGACTCTCATATTACAGTCAACTCGGCCTATAATGAACACAAATACAGTCAACTCCGCCTATAATGAACACAAATACAGTCAACTCCGCCTATAAAGAACACAAATACAGTCAACTCCGCCTATAATGAACACAAATACAGTCAACTCCGCCTATAATGAACACAAATACAGTCAACTCCGCCTATATTGAACCTCTGCGGACTCGCATATTACAGTCAACTCCGCCTATAATGAACACAAACACAGTCAACTCCGCCTATAATGAACACAAACACAGTCAACTCCGCCTATAATGAACACAAACACAGTCAACTCCGCCTATAATGAACACAAATACAGTCAACTCCGCCCATAATGAACCTCTGCGGCCTCGCATTACAGTCAACTCCGCCCATAATGAACCTCTGCGGCCTCGCATTACAGTCAACTCCGCCTATAATGAACCTCTGCGGACTCGCATATTTCGTTCACTATGTCCGAGGTTCACTAAAAACGAAGTGTCTTCCCTTAACCTGAATTGAGTGGAATGATGAGCAAGAAAATAAAATATGTACATATGTATCTAAAAAATAATATTTATGTACGTAGTGTATATTCATTAAATTAAGTAAACAAAATTAATTTTACATTACCTTAATTCATTGGTGCACCCACGGAGGTGTCTTTGGGGGCTTAAGCCCCACTCCAAGGAGATTAAGAGCGACTTACGTCACAAATTAAACATTCAAAGATATTATTTTACATGTTCAAGAAATTACATAGTGTCTGACATAGTGTCTTCTTCCCAAAGAGATTAAAAGCAACTTACGTCACAAATTAAACATTCAAAGATATTATTTTACATGTTCAAATAATTACATAGTGTCTTCTATTACATGGTGTCTTCTTCCCAAAGCCGCAAAGAGATTAAGTGCGACGTACGTTACAACCGTACATAAACTATAGGCATGCACACTATATACAATGTATATACGTATACTATATACACTGGCGTGTAAAACTTAAGGACGAGACGGTTTTTCGAATGTAACGTCGTGTAGAAGTGCTCCACATCGACTCAAATCATACTATAAGATCTTCAAGATGTAAGAACAGGGGACAAGTGAGCAAAATCGTCCAAACAAGGAATCCAAAGGATACAAAGGCACTTTATTGGAAAGGTAGCTTCGAGCACAACTGGACAGAAGACAGAAACGTCCATGTGACAGGTGGCTGCCAAGAAAAATCCAGTCTTTAGTAGGGGATATGATCACCCCTGACTGCGTTGCAGGATTTACAACGTCTGTCCATGCTGAGGACGAGGTTGCCAAGGAGCTGTTGAGGCATCGCGGCCCAATCCTCTTGTAGCACCAATCGCAGCTGCGGAATCGTTGCTGGCGGCTGGTGACGTGCTGCCAAGCGTCTCCCGAGAAAGTCCCACACGTGTTCGATTGGATTTAGGTCCGGGGACCTTGCGGGCCAATCCATGCGTTGAATATCTTCACTCTCCAATAGCTCTGCGACAGCCACTGTACGATGAGGTGTAGCGTTGTCGCCCATGAAGAGGAACTCAGGACCCACAGCACCTCTAAACAGACGCACGTGAGGCCGGAGAACCTCGATACAATAGCAGACACGAGTGACTGAACCTCCTTGGAAGATGTGGAGGTCAGTACGGCTTCCATGCATGATACCGCCCCAAACGAGAACTCCGCCACCTCCAAACCGGTCCCTTTTGATGATGTTGGAGGTGTGATTGCGTGTTCCCTGCTCTCTCCAGATGTGACATAAGTCCAGAATCGCTCGTCAGACTAAATCGGCTCTCATCCGTAAAGAGAACTCGACCCCGTTGCTGATGTGTCCAGTTCCTGGTACCACAGAAACCGCAGTCTCCGATGAGCAGGCATTAATGGCGCACACTGTATTGGTCGTCGTGCAAACAGACCACCTTTGTGCAGCCTCCTGGCCACGGTAAAACGCGATAACGGGCGTCCAGTTGTCTGTTGCATGTGCATTGCGATTTCTCCCGCTGTCTGCCGTCCGTCTCTTCTCGCCTGTAGGACAATATACCGGTCGTCCGCCACCATGGTTGCTCGTGGACGACCACTGCTAAACTCTCGGACATCTGTTCCTGTCGTTTGAAATGCTCTCCAAGCTCGTGAAACGATGCTGTGAGCGATCCCGAACTCCTCGGCCACACTAGTCACACTTCGACCTTCTTCCAACTTCCCAATGACGCGACCTCGGGTAAAGTCATCCAGATGTCGTCTACTGGATTGCCTGTTGGCCATATCACACGGTGGCAGCAACTCGACGTCGTTCAAACCGATGTACACCGTTCAATAGCTTTCACCGAATTGCTGAGCGTATACCGCTCGTGTGCTTTATACTCTTCCGACACTCCCCACCCTACGTCATGCTGTATATATGCGCATGACTACCGTGCCGGACCCTAGTCTATCTCCTGAGTGATGTTTCGGTCCGTTCTGCCTGCTCGTTAAGCTGTTATGCTAATTTCTCCTCTTCGTCCTTAATTTTTGCACACCAGTGTATATATAGCCCACTCCAACAGGGATTCCTGGTTGCGCCACTGCCTTCATTCACATGAAAATAGTCTGTTATGTGCCGCTGCTTGCTGCAAACAGTTTTAATAAATATTTTCTCTATGATTTTTTTTATCTAGAGTCTGTGCATTTGCTGCTCTCGATTCTACATTTTCCATACATTCTAAGAACTTTAGCTCAGTCGTGACGCCCTCCAACATCTCTTTCACTGTTGAAACACGTTCTTCATTATCGTCCTCGTCATCTTCAGCCTCGTTTTCTTCCGTGCTGGAACCGCCTTTCATGAGTCTCGATAATAATAGTTTCATCCGACGGGATTTCATTCGTTATAACTTCACAGTCAGCATCGATAAAATCTTCATCTTCAGTGGAATTCGCACCGATATGTTGAAGCAGGTCCTTAAGAGACAGATCATCCTCTTCTTCGAATGCCACACGCCCAGTAGCCAAACCAGATCTCCAAAAACAGTTGTGTACTGTGACAGTTGACACACTCATCCAAGCTTTGTTTCCAAAACGTACAGCATTCAGAACATTTATTGATGTGTTCTGCTTTGATTCCAAGGCTTGGATTAAATGACGCATTACTTCCCTTCTGTAATAGGTTTTAAAGTTCCGAATCACATCCATGGGTTGGAGGACTGATGTGGTGTTGGCAGGCAGGAACACCAGCTTGATGTTGCTGAGGTTTTTAATCCTAGCTTTGTCCTTCAATGCATTTAAGGAGTAGTAGGCCAACAATATTTTTCTCAACACATTCTTTCCTTTCAAGTTTTTACAAGAAAAAAAAAAGGTTTGTTTTGAAATAAGTTACAGTTTCATGTACTATGAATTGTATAAGTTACAATTCGTATTATACATTTCATTCATGAATTGTAGTATAAGTTACAATTTCATGAATGTATGTACTTGTAATTACATTCTTTTCTTTGAAGTTTTATTTTTTAGGTTCACTATAGCCGAACTTGAGGGTTCACTATAAACGCAAATTTTAATGTACATTTCCGATGTTGCGGGTCGGTACCAATGATTTAGGTTCATTATAGCCGAATGTTCACTATAACCAGAGTTCACTACACTGTAGTTAAATTGAATTTGAGACAGCTGGCGTTATGCAAATGTAGCGCTGTGGGTGGCCCTGTAAACGGAAACGACATGACGTATGCAGCGATCCGACAATATAAGGAATGATGCGACGGGAATCAGTAAGAGTCGGACGCTGTATGGGTAAGACGAAGGATCTAAGCGCATTTGATCGTGGGAAAATTGTCGGGGCCCGACGAATGGGTCAATCCACCTCGGAAGTCGTGCAGGCACTGGGATTTTCACGAGCCACTGTGTCACGGGTGCACCGTGAGTACATCGAATCCAGTAAAACCATCCCGGCAAGTACCAACTGCCGTAGACAACAGCGTGTGGATGAGAGGGGTCATCGTCAGCTAGCTCGCATTGTAACAGCGGATAGACGGGCCACAGTGCAAGAAATCACTCGGCAATTTAACGCTGGTGCACAAAAACGTGCAAGCAGCCACACCATCCAGAACCATCTCCTCGCTATGGGGTACAGAAGCCATCGTCCCACGCGCGTACCGCTGCTGACCGCACATTACAGGGTGCAAAGATTAGCATTCGCGCGGGAACATCGCCACTGGACCCTAGACATGTGGAAAAATGTTGCCTGGACTGATGAGTCGAGATTCACGTTGGTACATGCGGATGGCAGGATACGAGTACGGTGCAAACCACATGAAGCGATGGATCCTTCTTGCCAGCAGGGTACTCTTCAAGCTGGTGAGGGTGGCATTCTCGTCTGAGGACTGTTTACGTGGACTGAAATGGGACCCCTGGTACGTGTGGCATTGTCCCTCACAGGTCAACGTTACCGGGATATCCTGTACAACCATTTGCTCCCGTTTGTGGGTCTTCAACATCCCGCTGGGGACCTCATCCTGCAACAAGACAATGCAGCGTGCCATCGCTCCCGAATTGTATCCGAATGGTTGGACGAACACTCCACCGACGTGACCTCGCTTCCTTGGCCAGCTAGGTCACCTGACCTCAATCCCAGCGAGCACATCTGGGATGCCATCAAGAGAGATGTTCGAGGCTCTGACCTTCAGGGGTCGTTGACCCTTATGGCTTCCCAACGCTTCCGGTGTCTTGTCGAGTCCATGCCGAGACGAATCGCCGCCGTCATCAGGGCGAAAGGTGGTGCTACACGTTACTAGACAGGTATCTCTAATTCAATTGCTCTTCAGAGTATATCCAGAGTTGACTGTACATGATTAAAAACACGAGATCTTTCGATGCTGCTACAGGTTCATCTTCAGATAAAATACCAGTACCCTAACACAAGAGAGAGTTTATAAGTCGGGTCATACATCAGCATGACGCAGTAAATCCATACTACTCATGCTCATTTACAAAGACACAAGGTAATTTCAAACACAAGATGTCAGACCGTCGGCATCAAAGAAGCAAACGTTCCGGTTAAACGTCTGTTTTTAGTAATCAGATGTTTCCATTGTTTTGCGATGAGATATGGTATCTCATCTTTACAACATTTGTCTAAAAGACTTATAATGCATAAGCTTCCAGAAAGTAAGGAGGGAAACTTAGTAGGTGGGGTGGTAAGCAGAGACACATCATTCCAAATAGGATAGTGTGACCCACACTTGTTAGTAGTGATAGGGCTGTCGACACCAGACTTATGATAACTTATGGCTCAACGGTGTGGTGGCGTAGAGTTAACCTCTGCACGGTGCAGGCTGAACTTAACAAGTTACAAAGGTTGGCCTGCATAGGTATATCAGGAGCAATGAGAACTATTCCAACAGCTGCATTGGAGTTGCTTCTTGATATTCTGCCACTTCAGCTTCATATTGAGGGTGAGGCCATTATGGGGGCATATAGATTATGCTGCAATGACATGTGGAGACCCTCGTTGTGGGTTGGCAGCCATACCAAGCCTAATGAGGAGTATTTTTTGTAAGGAGCTAATCTTTCAAATGGGAACCGACAACATGGTAGTAAAATATCATTTCGATAAAGCATTCAGAGTGAACTTTCCCAGTCGCAGTGAATGGGAAACATCCTTTGTTCCTGGATGCAACGTTGAAACTGTTTGGTTTACTGACGGCTCCAGGACAAATGTAGGAGTTGGAGCAGGGGAGTATTGCCTATCCAGAGGTTATGGTTCATACCAAAGCCTCGGAAGGCATGCTACAGTGTTCCAAGCTGAGGTATATGCTATTTCGGCATGTGCCTCAGAATGTCTGATCAAAGGGTATCACAATGTGCGTATCCAGATTTGTTCAGGCAGCCGCTTTACTGGCACTTCGTCAGTGCCGCATTTCATCCAAAATTATTTGGAACTGCCTCCAGACCCTAACTGAACTGGCAAACCGGAACAAAGTGCAACTGTCTGGGTGCCAGGACGTAGGGGTTTTGTAGGTAATGAGAAAGCTGGCCATTCTTTTTCGGTGATATTTTCAAGTTTTCGGATATTATCTGATTTACCATCCTTGTCACATTTGCACCAAAAATCGGATTGTCATCTTCAAAATTTGAAAAACTTTCAATTATTTGTCACATGTTCTTTACTTTTTTAAAGACTGTAACGTACCAGGAGATGTGACGTACCTGCCAGAAGGACGCACACGACATAAAGGCAGATAGCAATTAGAATCAATGTCCGCGTAGCTTAATTGGTAGAGCAACTTATTCCGGAATGAGTGGACCCGGGTTCGCACCCCGGCGCGGATGACAATGACGGAGAAATTCACTTCGTTATAATGGCGCCCGAACTATCCGGATGACCCGACCGTTCAAAATCTCGCATTGGTGTAATGTTATTTCCACACCGCGAGATAGGAAAAATATGAGCAGCACTTAAAAAAAAAAAAAAAAAGAAAAAGAAGGGGGAGATGATGTAACGTACCAGGAGATGTGACGTACCTGCCAGAAGGACGCACACGACATAAAGGCAGATAGCAATTAGAATCAATGTCCGCGTAGCTTAATTGGTAGAGCAACTTATTCCGGAATGAGTGGACCCGAGTTCGCACCCCGGCGCGGATGACAATGACGGAGAAATTCACTTCGTTATAAGACGTCTTTGTCCTCTAGATTTAATCAAGGACTGTCCTCAATGAATTGGAACTGTACCAAAAGCTTCATTTACATAGAAAAAAATTTTTTTATTGCCAGGTGATCCTCTTGCAGTTGCCAGTTAATAAATTAAAATATTTGCCTTATGTATTTTGTAAACCTAATATTTTTTAATTAAATTGTTGAAAATGCCATTTATAATTTTTGAAGGTTCACTGAAGGAACTATTTTTCTGAATATTAAAAACATTCTTTAATTAGCCTCTTGTTTCTATGAGGTTCACAGTCCAATATTTAAATATTTTGCCATAAAGGTCCATTTCAGGCGCACTACTGCATATTTAACTGGAATGTACTTACTTTGTCCTGATTGGAATCTGTAATGCTCTAATAATTATTTATTGTTTTATTAATTTTTCTTTGAATTATTTTATTCTGTTGTTATCGTGGTTCTCACTTCGCGGGTTCGCAGCAAGTTTATTCTGTTTCAGTGGTTGTGTACGCAGATACATTTTAATTTTATACAACTCCGGTTATGTCAAATTCCCTGTCCTGCACAAACTGGTATTAAAAGTTTGAGCTACCATGTTCTTGAAATTTAATAAATAACTAATGCCCTATTTCGGTGCTTTTGATAGATTATGTCAAGTTCACTGTTCTGCAGAAACTGGTATCAAAAGTTTGAACTCCCATATTCTTGCAATTTAATAAACAACTGATGCCCTATTTCTCTGCTTTAGATAGGTTTGGTAAAGTTCCCTGTCCTGAAGAAACGTTTCAAAATTTGAGCTACCATGTTATTACAATCTAATGAATATTTTATGAACGGAATACGGGATTGCAAAATACAATACAAATTTTGAAGATGACAATCCATTTTTTGTTGTAAATATGATATGGATGTTAAGTCAGATAATATCCGAAAACTTGAAAATTTCGTCGTCCTGGATCGGAAATCGAACCCGCGTCTCCCAGATAGCGCCCGGTTATGCTAATCACTACACCAGGTTAAGAATCCCATCCCGTGATTGCCCGGGATAGGATTTTAAACCGATCAATCCTACACTATTAAACTTAAGACTTGGTCGTTCTGGGTGGTGTAGTGGTTAACATACCCGGCAGCTATCTGGGAGACGCGGTTTCGATTACCGCTCTAGGACAACGAAATTTTCAAGTTTTCGGATATTATCTGACTTACCATCCTTGTTATACTTAAACCAAAAACGGAGTGTCATCTTCAAAATTTATGTAAAGTTCACTGTTCTGCAGAAACCGGTATCAAAGGTTTGAGCTACCGTATTGCTGCAATTTAATAAATAACTGATGTCCTATATTTCAGTGCAGCTGATAGATAATGCTAAGTTCCCTGTCCCGAAGAATCATGATACTGAAGTTATCAGCACCTGTGTTCTTGCAGTAACTATACTATATCCCACCGCTACCTTCACACAACGCAATACCGCTTGTGAAACTGTGATATGAAATATAACACTCTATGAGCTTTTCTTTTCATAAAGAATGAAGGTGTCTAATGAAGTGGCCCTTCAGGGAAGGTAGTTAACAAACAACCTGGGTCATTTAATTTTGCGACATTTACGTTGCTCAGTATAACATTATAATTACGTAGTTAGCGGTCAATCCTACACTTATTAAGTAGCGTGTTTGTTTGGTGCGAGCTTAAGTGATCATGAACTCGCTTCATAAAGAAAGAATGCCACGAAACCGTTTTCGAATTTTCACTTGCAAATAGATGAAACCAAAACGGTGATGAATGAGGTACGTGCACAGTTAACGCTCTGTCAAGGTAATCGTTGTCCTCTCTATGAGGTCGACATAAAGAAAAAAAAGTAAAATAAAAAATACAGATTAAGAGAAGTTGGTAATTGACATATCAGGTTTTATTTTACGTGGGCAGATGGGAATCTATAATAATTGGTTAATTTGAGGGCCTACCCTGTCACAGGGTGTGTCTGCTTTGAGGGCCAGTTTGATTGGTAAATCATCAGGTTTGACTGACCTGGCTTCCAAATTCGCGAGGCGTGGTCTATGAATGTAAAAACTGTAAGAAAATCCGGTTTGGTCCTTACTGCAGGAATACGCCGAAAACACTTACAGAATGGGCGTTGGGCTCCCTCAACGATCCTCTGGATAGCCCCAAGAATATTTCATTAATGTGGCATTAATCTTTTCCCTTTATCTAAAAGAGAGAGAGAGAGAGAGAGAGAGAGAGAGAGAGAGAATAGCACGACACAATGTTTCCGGAATGTAGACATTCGCAATTTAAGAGCAACGGCCACTGAGTTCGAAAAGGTGCAGCTTTCATCTACAAACTTCACTTTATTGGGTAGTAAAATACGATAGCAGGTAATTGAGAGTGACGAAGAGAGAGAAAAGGGGAAAGAGAGCCAGAGTGGAGCAGGAAATAAGGAAAAATAGACTGAACAATTTATAAAGAAATATAGCGGTTAGAGAGAAGGAAAGAAAAAGAGACAGAAGAGAAGATATAAAAATACAAACAGAAGAGAGTAGGGAAGATATATATATGGAGAAGAAAGAGACGAAACGAAGGAAGCAGATAAGAGAAGTAAAAAGAGAAGAGCAGAGAGGGAGCAGAAGAAATGCAGAGGGAGCAAAATACGGAGACAGAACGGAATAAAAATGGTAAAGTGCGACAGAAATGATAAAGGGTGAATTGTAAAATAAGATAATGGATGATTGAGAATGGAGAAGAGAGGCAAAAGAAGATAGGTAGAGTGAAGCAGAAAGAAAAAAGTAGAATGAGCACACGACAAAGAAAATAATCAAGAATACAAAAAGGGGTGAAAATTAAAAAATTGAGTGTAGAGGAGAAAGAAAGAAAGGAAAGGCAGAAAGTAAGGGAAATAAATAATGAAAGAGAAGGGTACCAGAGAAAAAGAAGATAGGAGAGATGCAAAAGTGGCTGAGGGAGTGAGATGCGAAAAGAAAACGGAAGAAAAACCGAAGAGTAGGACAGGAACAGTGCGAGAGCAATAAAACCAGGAAAATAAAATAAAGCATTGAGATAAAAAAGAAAAGAACGTGCAAAGGAAACTGTATTAAGGTATGACTACTCTATTTCTTTTAAGATAAAGCAAGAGAGAAAGACAAAGATTGAGGAACGACAATATGAGCGAAGAAGTGAGGAGATCAAGATATGGAGTAAGAGACAAATGA
The DNA here is from genome assembly GCA_039090855.1 of Macrothele yani. Lineage (NCBI taxonomy): Eukaryota > Metazoa > Arthropoda > Arachnida > Araneae > Macrothelidae > Macrothele > Macrothele yani. The sequence goes on along the minus strand of CM077008.1, from coordinate 126,226,005 downwards.
GGGAAACAGAAACAAATAAACAAAAAAACAAGCATAAAGACAGATATATACTGAAGGGCAGAGTGAGAAAAACCAGAATCTAAATGATAAGTTAGTGACCAGGAGAACAAAAAAAAAAAAAAAAAAAACAGTACGGTAAGTGGGAACAGAAAATAGAGATTGAGGAACAGAGATAAGTGAGAAGCGGAAAATAAAAGGTGAGAACCCGAGACAGGGAACAAATCAAAATGAGGGCTAGAAAAAGAGATGACCACAGAAGGGAAAGAGAAAGACGAACAGAAAATGGAGAGAAAGAATTTGCAAGGAAAGTAATTCTTGTTTTCCCTGTCTTTCATTAACACACACTATTTTTACGTCTTCTGCATGCATGTCGCAAAGGTATAAAAAACAAACAAACATGAATGCGTTTTTTCAAAAATCACGGGGATTTGTAATAAAAAAAAGAAAAGAAAAGAAAATGTTTTAGTGTAAATGTCGTTATAGTTTTATTCATGATTCATTTTACTCATTTTAACCGAACTCATTTTGTTATTGACTTATTTTACTGATTCTAACTGAACCCATTTTGTTCATGACTAATTTTATTCATTTTAACTGAACTCATTTTACACATTCTGACTGAACCCATTTTTTTCGACTATTTTACTTATTTGAATAACTAATTTAATTCATGACTCATTTTCGCTGAACTCCTTTTATTCATGACTCATTTTACTAAATTTAGCAGAACTCATTTTATTCACGACTCATTTTACTCATTTCAACTGAATTCACTTAATTCGTGACTCATTTTAACTGAACTCATTTTATTCATGGCTCATTTTAACGGAACTAATTTTATTCACAGGTTTTTTTACTCATTTTACCTGAACTCATTTCATTTGTGACTCGTTTTAACTGAACTCTTATTTTTCATGATTTATCCCAGACTCATTTTAGCTGGGCTTATTTCATTCACGTCTCATTTTAACTGAATTCAGTTTATTCACGTCTCATTTTACTCATTTTAACTGAATTCATTTCATTCGTCACTCATTTAACTGAACTCATTTTATTCATGACTCATTTTACTCATTCTAACTGAACTCATGTCATTCGTGACTCATTTTAACTCAACTCATTTTATTCATGATTTATTCAAGACTCATTTTACTCATTTAGCTGAACTCTTTCTATTCATGGCTTATTGTACCTGAACTCATTTTATTCGTGACTCATTTTAGCTGAACTCATTTTATATTGTACATGACTCATTTTACACATTTTAACGAACCTCGTTTTATTCAAGGACTATTTTACTCATTTGAACGGAATTTATTTTATTCATAATTGCGTGAGTTGCGTACATTTATAACTGACTTTGTCCTCCCAAAATCGGCAAATGTTTTTATATCACGTATTTAGCGAATTCCTGGCACAAAGAAAGATATTGCCAGGGCATAAAACTTCGTCTGTGGCGTCGAGTGCGCTGCATAGCTGAATCGAGAATCTTCACATTTATTTTCAGATTCACGTGGTTTGACTTCCACGTATAACAAGAGTCTAAAGAATGGACACAGCCAGCATTTTCTTTCTTTCACAGATTTTTAAAAGCTACTTTAAGCTGATGACTGTGGGGATTCTTAATGATCACTTAGCAACGTTTCATAAATTTGTAATAAATAACGCAGGCCATAGATCATCAAAAGTTAATCAGCGCCAACTTCGAATGACTGTCGCGTTTGAACATCGTTGGAGGTGGCTTGCTTCAGCCACTGACGGAAATGTTGCGAATTATCATACATAATCAATTTTTCATCGCACGTCACGATTCGATCAAGGAAGGACTCATTTTCGTTTCTCTAAAGGAGTGACTAACAGATCTTGCTCTGTTCGCTAGGTTCGTGAGAGGTCCATTTATCCTGCTTCCACACCTTTTTCGATTTTCTGCAGATAATCGCAAATGGTCGTGTTATCCACGCTGAGGATCTGTGCGAGTTCTCGCGGGGTCTGACGTAGGCTCGACTCAATTAGCGATCTGAGGACGACAGAGTCGACGACCGGCAACCGGCCTGAGCGGGTTTTATCTTCGAAGCTCGTGTCACCGGAGAATTTTTTTTTTTTAAATTATCGGTGATTATCGTGATCATAGAATTAGTCTTCTCGTGCTTGACAAAATTTTCACTTAGCCGCGAGTGCTGCGCATACGTTTCAGTCAGCAGGAAAAGCTCATACCTGAATTTAATACAATCCTATCCGAACTAAAAAATATCTAAAGAAAAATCAAAAGATGAAAAAAAAATTACTTCCAGTCAGGGGCGGTTTGTCATTAGGGGCCAGAGGGGCCGGGCCCCACCTAAAAATTTATATTTCCAGATTTTTTTTTTTTTTTTTTTTTTGCCCTGATTCTTATTCTCTCTCTTAACTACATACCTTTCCCTTCAAAAACCATTACCTAAAGGAAAAGTTTCCTTCAAAAACGAAACAATATTCCCTGAGGAAAGAGATCACGATCAGAGTGTGAGGTTATTGGGGCCAGCTCCAACAGGCCCCAGTAACATCACTACGCAAGCGAAGAGGAGACGATTTCCTCCCAGTCTCATTCAGTATGAAGACCTACATACAACACTGTCTTAACCTCGTGTGCAAAAGCTGTGGGGCCAGATAGATCTGTCCCCGCGCTAATTTGATTGCCCTGGAGAGTATCCATTTCCTTAACGTCGTGGGTTGAGAGAGAAGCTTTCTTTGACTCAGTCTGGCAAGCGAAACCCAACAGCATAACGCAAGCAGCTCTTCCAGAGTCTTCGCAGTTCTGATGCGAAAACCTTCCGTACAATCACCTGCTAGTGTTTCCATGACAACATGAATAAGCTGGTAGAGGGAAATGGGCCATTGCTTTGGGAAACGGTTCGCTCAGAAAAGGAAGATAGACTCTCGCACATAGGAGTGTTTCACGAGAGTTGTTTCAGTTTTTGTGAAGTATCAATGGATTAAAATCAGATATATCATATCTTAGATTCGTGGCTTTGTTGGATTCGAACTGTTTTGATAAATTTTGTGAAAGCTTCCCTAAAAATCTACTGTCAGAACTTAAAGAACTCTATGCTTCAAATTTTGATACAGCTCGTCTAAAAAATGAACTGAATGTGTTTTATTCCCTTGATGAATACAAAAACAAATCAGTAAGAGACGTTACGTGTTACAGAAAGTTGAATAAACTGGACATAGTGTTTATTGAGGGGTACAAGTTAGCAGACCTCATATTAAACTTTCCATCAACAACTGCAACTGCCGAAAGAAGTTTTTCAGCATTAAAAAGAATCAAGATTTATCTTAGAGCCACACAAGGACATGCACATTCGAAAAACTTGGCTGTTTTGTCAATAGAGAAAAACATTCTTTTTAAATATGAAAAAGTACTCGGAAGAAACATTTTATGAAAACGTAACACTAAAGTTCACACAAAAGGAAAGAAGAATGGAGTTCATGTACAATAAAGTATTCAGAAGAAGAATGGAGTTCATGTACAAATAAGTGTTCACATCCTAATCCTCATAATTATTTGGTATCAAGTTAGCAATGGCATGTACCTAAAATTTACAAAAAAAAGTTACTTCTATTACTTAACAATTAAAAATTAAACTTCGCAATTTAAAAAAAAAAGACAATACTGTAGGGATGGGGGTGAGTGAGATAGCCCAGGTCTCGGCCCAAGATACGCCACTGGCCGAAACGGGTTTTTTTTTTTCTTAGAAACTACGACCCCAAGAAAATCTAGCAAGATCAGATTTCACATTAGTTCAAAGTTTCGTGGATTTGAACCCTTGCAATTCGAGAATTCGGGCTGTTGTTATTCATGGTTCCGGCAACTTCCGAAGCGGAAGAACACCTGCATTTGTCCCTAGAAAGTCTATTCAGTTGTTTGGAAAAATTCCCAAGCTCCAAGATTAATTACTTGTGTAAGTTTTTTGTATGCCCAGGTTTTTTCCTTAGAGAAAATTCAGGTAACAAAATCAATTAATCGGAACCAATTGGCTTATAAAGTAACACAAAACTTCCAAAGAGAAGTTTGGAGACACCCATACCCACAGTAGTAGAATAGCTGACGAACAAAACTAGCACTAACTATTTCATCATCTTTAGGGTTCTGTCCTTTGACAGATCCAACGGTATCTCAGCAAGTTCTCATCCTCCAGTTTCCTCTGTACCTTACTTCCTCCCTCATTTCTTGATAGCCACCTGTGCCCATTATATCATCATTAGTCGTCTCCTTCCTCTCGGTCACTTTCCTTCAATTTTCGTTTCTATCATTCTTTTCAACAGGCTGCCTCCTCTTAACACATGTCCTACCCAGTTATATTTTCTTTTTCTTATGGTCTTTAGTAAATTCCTTTCTTCTTCAACTCTTTCCAATACTTCATCCAAAACACGCACAAACACTGCCTCTACACGGTAATCCATATGCTAGGCACGATCTACATATAGGGTAAAATAATTTAATCGTTAAAATACTACCTACGAGGGTAAATAAAAAATTATTCGCACTTGCGCCATAATTTTTTTTTTTTTTTTTTTTTTTTGTTGGCCGCACTGCCTTCTGCGCGCGCATCCTATAATGTGGTATTCTTGTGGTTATGTTACTGAAGTTTGATCTTAATTGCTACATTTTTCTTTATTGTGTTACAGAGTAAACATGGCCACTCCACCGGCGCACCAAGGGAGAACAAAAAGCAGTGATCCGATTTCTATGGTCTGAAGGTGTGTCAGGGGATGAAATTCATCGCAGGGGTCCAGCACAATACGGGGACAGCGCTCTACCACGTAGAAGTGTGTATGAGTGGATCGAGAAAATTATAAATGGCCGGACAAGCGTGAAGCATGAAGAGGGTGTAGGACGTCCATCAACCTCCAGTACTGACGGGAAGATTCAACTAGGTCGAGAGATGATTCTGGAGAACCGACGAGTGACCACAGATGAGGTAGCTTGTTCTCTGGAAATCAGTTATGGTTCTGCATACGAAATCATCCACGAGAAACTAGGTTTCCTTAAAGTCTTTGCAAGATGGGTGCCAAGACAGCTTACTGAGGAGCATAAGCGCAAACGAGTGGAGATTTCTCAACGCTTACTCCACACCGCTACAACGATGATGGAGAGAATCGTCACAAGAGATGAAACCTGGATCCACCACTTTGAGCCGGAATCCAAATGGCAGAGTATGGAGTGGAAACACCCGAAATCGCCAGCGAAGAAGAAATTCGAGACGCAACCTTCCGCAGGAAAAGTGATGCTAACCGTTTTGGGGGACTCTAAAGGGATTATACTCGAACATTACCTGGACAAGGGGTCTACAGTCACCAGTGTACGCTACAGTGAAATGCTAGTAAAGCAACAGAAACCAGCTATTCGCACCAAACGCCGAGGCTTATTGTCGAAGCAAGTGTTGTTGTTGTTGCACAACAATGCACGCCCCATTCGGTCTCCCACACCGTTGAAACCCTTGGCAAATTGGGTTTTGAGGTGCTGGTAGACCCTCCATACAGTCCAGATCTCGCCCCTTCTGACTTTCACCTCTTTGGACCCCTCAAAGATGCTTTGCGAAGGCGTCGATTTGCTTCGGACGACGAAGTGAAGGAAGTGGTGCATAAATAGCCGTGTGACCAGCCACAAACCTTCTTCTCCAATGGAATACGCAAGCTTGTGGACCGCTGGAACAAGTGCATCGAAAAGCAAGGAGACTGTAGAAAAATGTTGTACTTTTTCAACCCATGCTGTTGTTGTAATATATTATAGAAACAAGAGTGCGTATAATTTTTATTTACCCTTGTACAATTAAAATCTAATACTATTAAAACGAGATCTTTCGCAAGGGCGCCCTTGCATCATCAAGTTACAAACAAGACTGAGAATTGTCCGAAGGCATATATAGTCATTCGATGTTATGACGTATCCAATGGAAGTGCACATTCGTCAGGTGCGCAGCACCACATCTATGTAACAATGGCGCGGAGATTCACGGCGCGGGGGTGGGGGAGGATTCATGGCGGTAATGAGCTGTCTCCATGGGGTTAGTACATACACTGGTGTTTCATTGCAACATTGTGTTCGGTATTTATAAATATATAGGCTTTCGGCAAATAATGCAGTTCTCTTGGCCCTTGTTCGTAGTAATACATACACGTCACGCCATGAAGGACCAAGAGAACTGCATTATTTGCCGAAATGCAGTTCTCTTGGTCCTTGTTCGTAGTAATACATACGCATCACGCCATGAAGGACCAAGAGAACTGCATTATTTTCCGAAAGCCTATATATTTATAAATGCCTAACACGATGTTGTAATGATGAAACACCAGTGTATGTACTAACCCCACGGAGACAGCTCATTACTGCCACGAATCCCCACAACCCCTGCGCGCCTTGAATCTCCGCGCCATTGTTACATATAGATGTGGTTCTGCGCACCTGACGAATGTGCACTTCCATTGAATACGTCATAACATCGAATGACTATATATGCCTTCGGACAATTCTCAGTCTTTTTTGTAACCTGGTGATGCAAGGACGCTCTTGCGAAAGATCTCGTTTTAATAGTATCAGATTTTAATTGTAGGTAGCGCTTTAACGATTAAATTTTTTTACCCTTTTTGTAGATCGTGTCCAGCGTATGGATTACGGTGTAGAGACAGTGCCTGTGTGTGTGTTTTGGCTTTATTACACGAGTGCATCATTTATTTGTTATACAAAACTTCATCATTGGTAATTTTTTTTCAATCCACTTTATTTTATCCATAACCACATTTCAAATGTCTCCAACATTTTAGCTTCTTTCTTTCCAATTGTCCACGTTTCCGTCGCATATAAAGTTATACTCCAAATACATGCATACATATCACTAAGCTGTTCTCTCATATTCAGAGGTAAGCTTCTCACAGAAAGAACTCACATTTGCTGCATCAGGCATCTCCAATTATAGCGATCTCGGCACACAGCTCGAGCTTCATTGGCATCCATCACACGCTGCACACAAGACCTTTTGTCCTTCATTATCTTTTTCTCATGCAGACATTCCTGAATCTGATCCTACCATGATTTCTTTGGCCTTCCTCTACCTTTCTTTCCTACCACTTGAGCTGAATAAATTCTCTTAGTAAGCATCTCATCACTCCTTCTTTCAACATGGCCAAACCACCTATTACTAACAACATTTTGCCTCACATTATACATCTGCAACACCTCTTCATTCCTCACATGATCAGAGCGTGTCTTGCCACCCCCCCCCGTAAGTAACGCATCTCCCCAGCATACAAACGACTCCTATGTCTTTTTTTTTCTACAGCACCCAGGTTTCACTCCCATACATCAGAGTAGGAACAATTAGACTTTCATATACAGCCATTCAGGACTTCCTTGAGAACCCATCATTCCTGTGAAATCCTCTTAAAGAAGCTATGACTTTTAATGAAGAGTTCACTCGCCTACTAATTTCTCCATCTAATTTGTTCTCTCTGTCAAACATGCTTCCCAAATATACAAACTCGTTTATCTGGTCAATAAAGGTGCCATATTTAGACTTATCCTGCATTCAGTACTAACAGTTATTCGCCAAAAACCATAACTTTGGTTTCTCCCTTATTTGTATCCAGTCTGAAATTCATACAAACTTCGTACATCCGGGCCAGCATAGTCTGCAACTCCCTTTCGCTCTCTGCCAACAGGACTGTGTCATCACAATATAGCAATCTACTTACACGGACATTACCAAGACATAAACCAGTATTGTCTACATTACCAAGACATAAACCAGTATTGTCTACTTTGGCATCAGGCATGCACGTCTCTCTAAATACACTGGCGGAAAGTGAAAAAAGAACACCAAGAAGGAGACGTCTGATACCAACGAAATTTATACAGCACAATAACGGAATACAGAGGATAACGTGATCAAAACATATAACGAAGTAAATTTCTCCGTCATTTCTGTCCACGCCAGGATTCGAACCCGGATCCCCTTATTCCGGAATAAGTTGCTCTACCAATTGAGCTACGCGGACGTTTTTTATTCTGATTCCTATCTGCCTTTATGTCGTGTGCGTCCTTCTGGCAGGTACGTCACATCTCCTGGAACGTTACATCATCTCCCCCTTATTATTTTTTTTTTTTTTTTCGAAGTGCTGGAGAAGGGATTCTCTTATTTTTCCTATTTCGCGGTGTGGAAAGAACATCACCCCAATGCGAGATTTTGAACGGTCGGGTCATCCGGATAGTTCGGGCGCCATTATAACGAAGTAAATTTCTCCGTTCTTCTTGGTCTACGCCGAGATTCGAACCCGGATCCCCTCATTCCGGAAAAAGTTGCTCTACCAATTGAGCTACGCGGACGTTTTTTATTCTGATTCTTATCTGCCTTTATGTCGTGTGCGTCCTTCTGGCAGGTACGTCACATCTCCTGGTACGTTACAAACATTATGGCAAAATACAGCTGTATTTGCTGGTAAACTGAAAAATAACATTTCCATGTAACATGGTTAGTACGAGGTTGAACCGCCATGAACTGCGTCACACTGTGCAATTCTGGCATGGAGTCTGTCGTACAGATGTTGGATGTAAGTTTGGGGGTATTGAGTTCGAAGCATCCTCAACCTGGACGCGTGAATCGGGGATGGTCGTGGCTGGCCGTGGAGACAGGATAAGTCGTTGTCCCATAAAATCCCACACGTGCTCAATGGGGGACGAATCCGGTGAACGTGCAGTCCATGGAAGTTGTCTCACACCCTGAAGTGCATGTTGCGTTGCTCGTGCCGTGTGTGGGCGTGCGTTATCTTCCTGGAAAACACCACGATGGACCGACCTTACAAATGACACAACAACGGGCTGAATGATGTTGTTGATGTAGGAGGTGCTGTTTAACGTACCCGGTACAAAAACTAGTTGTGTGCGGGAGTGATAGCTGATCGCTCCCCACACCAGGGGACTACGTGTAGGCCCTGTGTGTCGCTGGCGGATGCAAGAAGGGTGGAGAGGCTCCCCTGTGCGTCTGCGAACACGCATTCGGCCATCGGAGGCTCCCAAGCAGGATCTGCGCTTTCATCGCTGAACACGACAGATCGCCATTGCGTTCTCCAGTGCAGACGTTGGCGACACCACTGCAGCCGTTCCTGACGGTGGGCTGGAGTCAGAGGTACACATGCCAGAGGCACACGTGCTCGTAGTCCTGCATCCAGTAGACGGTTGCGGATTGTTCGCACAGTCACCTCAGGTTCAACGGCAGCTCGGATTTGCGTCGCAGTGGATGTTCTGCTTGACAACGCCGCTCTTCTTATGTGTCGATCGGTCCGCTCATCAGTCCGCCTGTGACTCCCGGTTCCACGTCTTCTCGTGCGGGAATGTTCCTCGGACCATCTACGCCACCATCGTACCACCACCGATACTTTCCGTCCAATTCGCTCCGCAATAAGACGATACGACCACCCCCCGGCCTCGCGGAGTCCGACTAGACGACCTCGCTCAAAGTCCGATAACTGCTGAAATCGTACACGTCTTCCATGTCCAGGCATTGCAGCTTCTTCAGGGTCTTCGCACGTGTCCGTACGCCGACGACTGATTACATTCACTTCGCCGTACTCCTTAAATACCACCGACGATAATTTGCATATTATGCCGTGCTGTGGCGTACGCGCTCACCAGTTAGTCCCGAAATTAACATTACACCTACGTAAACTCGACCCCATTAACATATGTAAATTTCATGATCGTCCGCCAATTACTTCTTGGTGTTCCTTTTTCACTTTCCGCCAGTGTATATTAAACAGCCAGGGTGACATTACACAACCCTGTCTGACACCTACTTCCAAAAAGGAAACATTTCAATACAACACCATTTACTCGTTCTCATGCTCTACTGAGACTTAACTTACGATGAACGTGAGTTTTAAGTCGCTGAGAGTTTCTGGCCGAGTGGTTAAAGACGTGCGTTATCGGTTGAACCAACCCAAACGAAGGGGGTTCGATCCACCGTTCTGTGAAAGGATTATCTAGCGTAAGTGCTGGTTCTTTGATTTTTGCGAAATTTTAGTTTAAATACGGGAAAACCTGAAACGGACTTTTCTGAAATAAACGGAATTTCTGACTACGGAAAATCTGTGAAAATACGGAAGTTAAAATTAACGGACACTTTTAGAAACGGAAATTTCTAAAAAAGACGAACACCTATACCGGCAACTTTGTTGCACGTTATTTTCAGAAATTTTCCGTGAATTCACACCACTCTGTTTTTGATCGTGTAGCAGGACGCGATGACGACAAGAAATATCACTTTCCGCATTTTTGCAGCGCATTATCGACTCCACAATTGTGCTGCTTTGCCTTTTATGCCAATTATCGTTCGTCACATGGTATTGCGTTATGATTTCCATATTTGCATACCCGCACGTCCTCTGTACTTCACTTTATTACCTTTTCTTCCCCTTTCGTTTTTTCTAAATTTTTTTAAGCATAGTTTACTATGCTTAACTTTTGAACAATTGTACAGGGTGTCCACAAAGTCTTTTTACAACTTTGCACATTTTTTACGGACACCCTATACTATGTAAGTTCATGGAATTTGTTGTGTAATATACTGTAAATATCAAAGTTTTAATTGACATTATTGTTTTTTGTTATAGGTCCCTCACTGACGTAGCAGGTGCTGTTCTGTGAAAATGTGGTCCCCAGAAGAGAGAGCACAATGCGTCGCTTGGTTCATTGAAACAAAATCTGATACACAAACGCAACACTTCGGGACTAAGTACGGGAAAATCCTGCCATCTCGTCCTAGTATCCGCCAATGGCACCAGAAATTCATGGAGACTGGGTCCGCGTTGGATCAAGATCTTAGTGGCCTCCCACGAGCGTCGAATGAAGACATCGAACGTGTTCGTGATTCATTTTCACGAAGCCCGAAGAAGTCCATTCGTTCCGCTGCCAGAGAACTACAAATGCCCCGGTTCACGGTACACAGGGTGCTTGCTACATAGACATCTACGCTTATATGCATACAAAGTGCAACTGTTACAAGCATTTGAGGCGAACGATAGACCACGACGAAAAGAATTCGCAGTAATGATGCTGGATAGACTGAGGGAAGATCCCGAATTTCTCACACATGTTTGCTTTACGGATGAGGCAACTTTTCATGTATCCGGGTAGTTAAACATCAGACTCAATGTCAGGATTCGAGGGTCTGAAAGTTCTCATGCGTTCATGGAACTTGCGAGAGACAGTCCTAAAGTGAACGTGTGGTGCGGTGTTATGCATAACCGAGTCCTTGGACCATTTTTCTTCAGTGAGAAAACAGTGAAGGCAGATGTTTATCTAGATGTTTTGCGTGAGTGTGTTGTGCCACAGTTGGAAGATCTTCAATCAAGCGTGATATTCCAACAGGACGGTGCGCCACCACATTGGGGACGGCATGTTCGGGACTTTTTGAACACAACATTCCCTGCGAGGTGGATTGCACGGGATGGTCCAACTGCATGCCCACCCAGTTTTCCCGACGTCACACCTCTGAACTTTTTTGTATGGAGGTATGTGAAGGATATCGTGTATCGGACAAACGTACAGAACATCGATGACCTCAAATCGAGCATCAACAATGCCATTTCAACCATTACTGAGGAGGACATATTGCAGCGCACATGGTTGGAACTGGAGTTTCGGCTATAGATGTTCTACGCAGTGGCGTAACTATAAGCACAGTAATTTTGCCAGGATTTCGAATACGAGGGAGGACGTGTTTTTCGTGGTGGGTGAGTGGGGGAGGGTGTTGGGGGTGTCAGGAAGTCAGAGAGAGTGTCTGGAAAAGTAACAAGGTGTACCTCGAGCGCAGTAGTTTTAACTTTTTGGAAGAAAAGCACATAATGCAAGGTTATTATCAATCAGCCAATCAGGATGCAAGGTTATTATCAATCAGCCAATCAGGATGCAAGGTTATTATCAATCAGCCAATCAGAATGCAAGGTTATTATCAATCAGCCAATCAGAATGCAAGGTTATTATCAATCAGCCAATCAGGGTTAAAACGGTACGCTGACCGATGCATGAACACGAATATATTCGCGAGAAACGAATTCGGCAAAATACATTTAAATAGTTAAGGTTAATAAAACTATAATACTTCATAATCACCCATTTTACTTTCACTTGTTTGGTTTTTGAACAATATCTGTTTCTAAACTTAGAACAGTTGGCGTGCTAGGAAAATCATCATTCTCGTCATCAGAAACGGCACCTGAGATTAATTGACTCTGCGGCAAAAAGAACTGGTCGAGTTTTGGAAGTTCCTTCACACTCTCTCCTTTTTTCCTTTCGTCGATACTGTGCACCACTTTTGTGACATTTTGCAAATGGATGTCGTTCCCTTGTAAATTAGAGTTTCCATACAGACTAATGAGATAAACATGCTTACTGTAATGAAAAACTAAAAGCAATTGGATCGCAACGTTTATTTTTTTGTCCAAAACTAAAATAAATCACTTGAAGAAATCACCCTCTTAGACATTGCAGTCTGCGGCTACTGTGAATAAATGTTGGCGCATGTTGCGTACGTAATCCTAAGTGACTGTTTTCCCACATCCTCCACGGGAAATCACCATGTGGCCTCGCACTTTTCCTCGGCAGTGCACAGATGACGATTGGAGAAGGATCGTATTACTTACATCCCATTGCAGAGCGATCGTGTTACGACCTGCAGCCAAAGGGTGGAATAACTTCAATCTGTAGGACATTCGTGTTGTAAAAGTGAAACTTGAGTTTATTTAGGCAAAGCTAAATACCGTACATCTTAAAGGAAAACATGAATCTTTGGGTTAATTATTTGTTTGTTTGTTTTCGTTCATGTACGGAGTTTTTCATAAACTATAACTGGCAGCTGCAGTACGCCCCTTCGTCACCTACGCCCCCACGCAGCTGCTGGGGTGGTCGTTACGCCACTGGTTCTACGCGCAACAAATGGTGCGCATATTGAGCTTTTGTAATGAGGTAGAAAAAACTTTAGTCTTTGCTGTGTTACTTATGTGCTCAACCACATTTGTCTATCTCATACAGTGTATCCGTAATAAATGTGCAAAGTTGTAAAAAGACTTTGTGGAGGACAACACCCTGTATTTCAAGCATAGATTTCGACTCTCGCTTAGTAAGTACTTCATAATGTAAAGATATGCTAAATTTCTGAAGCCGTCATAATTTGAATGTCTTCACTTTCAGTTAAAAGTGCCCTTTTCAAAGCCAAACAGCACGAACGCGCGTCTAATTTGAAATATCTTCGTTACTTTGTCAGCTTATCAGAGCTGATTTTTTGCTAGACGCAGTATAACTTGACAGGAAACGTATGCGACTTAAAACTCAGCACTTAAAAAAAAGAATAAAAATAATAACTAAGCTATCAGTGCCTTCTCGTCTAATAAAATCTGCGAAAGAAACTTAACAAAATATTTTCGAGCTCGAAAACGAGATTACTCATAAACATATTCCGGTATCAAAACATCGAAAACAACATTGCCTCAGTAAGCTGCTTTCAACGACAGAAAAAAAAAAAAAACAGCGAAGAAATGAAAAAATTAATGATGAATGTCTCGAAAAAGGCAGCAAACATTCCAATCACATAAAGCACACGAGCAACTGCAAGTTTTGTTTACATAGGAATAAAACAAGACAACTCTTTTACAGCAGACGCCATGGTTTATTAATGAAGGGAACGAGGCAGACTTCGGGTCGTCACGTGACCCTGCATGAAGTAACAGAGACATCTGCGATTTGGGTTAGCAACAAGAATCCAACTCGCCCTTTATTTACGATAAACTTTCTTGACCTTTCCGGCAATAAAATTGGAGTCTCGACTCGTAAACGTCTGTCATGTACTTTATTTGATCCGTGCCGCGCAATTTTGTGATTCCACATAATCTAACACATCGGTTTGCACTCGTTTTCTGCTATCGAATGTCTTCCCATTCAGATCGTTATCGCTTGCTCAATAAAACATGTTTATCATAAAATAAGTGCAGTTTTATCCAGTGGTGAGAGAGAGAGAGAGAGTTTTACAGTGAGAAGAAGGAAGGGGGAAAAGGACAAACGCAATTTAAGCCCAGGAAATAAATTCTAAACAAAACAATGAGAAACGCTAAAATAGCAGAATCCGAATCTTTATTATCCTAATAAACAAAGAGAGTAAAACCTTTGATGCCAAAAACCGCAATTTCCGATAAAGACATTCTTGAAACTACATAAAGTTACGTTCAGTAAACGGCGAAAGCGGAAAATTCGGTAGATTTAGCAAGGTAATTTCCCTAATATGTGCTTCACAAATTTCTGTCTTGTTCGACTACTCGAAAACTTTATTGCAGCCCCACCCCGGCAGCGCAGTGGTCTAAGCGATGGCTTCTGATCATTCGTCCGAAAGGGGTCCGGGTTCGAATCCCGGTGAGGCATGCATGCTGTGTTTGTCTTACGGCACTGCCTCTCTTCCTTCCCTGGAACCATCGACACTAAATTAGGGACGGGCGACTGCTTATAGCCCATTGAGTTGCTCACGGTGGTCGTTAGACCTCTAATAAAAAACAAAACAAAAAAACTTTATTACATTATATTCAACTATTAAGCAAATCTTCAATGCCTATTAATAATTCTTCTGACACAAAAAACTGCGATGGTGTTCTTTCCTCTTTCACAACTGGAATTCCAAGAGTTTGAGTAGTGTAAGCTGGATTCAGGAGTGGCTACAGCACTATAGATCATATCCACGTACTGAGAGAACTAACTGAAAGAGCGAGGGAATATGAACTTCCATTTTGCATGGCTTTTATCGATTATGAAAAGGCCTTCGATTCAGTTCAACCATCAGCAGTTAAATTGGCTTTGAAATCCTGCAGTGTTGAAGATGCTTACATTAATATTATTAATAACATCTATGAAAATGCAAGTGCAAAGATTCGGCTGTTTGAGAATACAGCACACATAACAATTGGATAGGGAGTGAGACAAGGTGACATATCTCCCAAGTTCTTTAATGCCACATTGGGAAATGTCTTTCAATCACTGAATTGGGAAAACATAGGGATAAAGATTAATGGAGATTATCTAACTCACCTTCGTTTTGCTGATGACGTAGTCATTTTTGCAACTACTTCATCAGAGCTGCAGAGTATGATCCAGGAACTTGCTGACAAGATTAAAGAAGTGGGATTAAAAATCAACTTTCAGAAAACAAAAGTGATGTACAATGCTTTTACAAGAAATGAAGATTTGTCGATTGATGGAGAAAAGCTGGAGATAACAGATGCGTACGTTTATCTTGGACAGCAGATATCAGGTGAGGGTCACATTGATGAAGAAATTAATCAGCGTATAAAACTTGCCTGGAGAGCTTTTGGAAGAAACAGCATAATTTTCAAGAGCAGTATGCCATTATGTCTTAAAAGAAAAGTGTTTGATCAATGCATTCTTCCAGTGCTTACGTATGGTGCAGAGACGTGGACCTTAACTAAAAGAGACATACAAAGGCTGCAGACAACTCAAAGCAGCATGGAGAGGTGCATGCTTGGTGTAACCAGGAGAGATAGGAAGAGGAACTCGTGGATCAGAAAAATGACAAGAGTGGAAGACATCATGATCAGAGTAAAATCCCTGAAATGGCAATGGGCTGGACATACTGCCAGAAGGACAGACCATCGATGGACAGTCGAAATGTTAGATTGGATTCCAAGGGACAGGAAAAGACCCAGAAGAAGACCACATGAAAGATGGTTGGATGAAATTCGAAAGTATGAGGGAGTAACATGGAGGAGACTGGCACAAGACAGACCGTTGTGGAAGAGGCTTGGAGAGACCTTCATGCAGCAGTGGATTGATAATGGTTGACAATGATGATGATACTTAATTAAAGATGGTTACACCAAAAAAACTATGCCGTATGTTTCAAGTGGTAAAAGAATTTACAGACATTTCTTCGTAATTAATGTATTCCTGTATTCTCAAGAATGAAAATTTGCACATTGATAAAAATAACTTTAAATTATAGCATGACATACTTAATATTTGCAAAACTTAACCATAATTAGGCCTATATTAAAGATCAATAATTTTTCCTTGGGTAACGTTGAGACCTGATAATAGGTGGCGCGACGTGTGCTTTGATGATGTCAGTGGACAAACAAATGTACAAATGTTTGATGGCTTATTTACGAATTAAAAATCAGCATTACTTCCAAGACTGCTGTTTTTGTTTTCGTTTTTTCAATAATTTTATTAATTTTCGGAATGGAATCAAAATTTTTGAGTCTATCTGTGCGATAGTCTGGGATGTTTAGAATGATTTGAACCACTTAAATTAAATGTTCTAACAACAATTTAGCTGAAAATGTCAACAGAACTGTAGATACTGCTGATTTCTAATTCCGAAATGAGCCAAACATTTACTCGTCCACTGACGACATCAATGTATAGATCGTGCCATCTTTTAACAGGTCTCGACATTACTCAAATGGAAAAGTTATTGATTTTCAATATGTAATTATGGTTAAGTTTTAAGGTGGACGTCAAGTAATTTGCTTCCTATACTTCCAATGGGAAAACTTTTGTACACATTTCCTTCACAATTAGTGTGTTCCCAAGGATGAAAATTTTAACATCGATTAAAATAACTTCATATTATAACTTGGAATACTTAATATTTTCTAAAACATAACCATAATTATATTAAAAATCAATAACTTTTCCTTTGGTGGTGTTGAAACCAGAAAAAGATGGCGCGACCTGTACTTTGATCACGTCAGTAGACAAACAAATGTTGGATTGCATAATTATGGTTATGTTTTAGAAAATATTAAGCATTCCAAGTTATAAAATGAAGCTATTTTAATCGCTGTTCAAATTTTCATCCTTAGGAACGCATTAATTGTCCAGAAAAAAGATGGCGCGACCTGTATTGTGATGACGTCAGTAGACAAACAAATGTTGGATTGCATAATCATGGTTATGTTTTAGAAAATATTAAGTATTCCAAGTTATAAAATGAAGCCATTTTAATCGATGTTCGAATTTTCATCCTTGGGAACGCGTTAATTGTGAAGAAAATGCGTACAGAAGTTTTTCCATTGGAAATATAGGAAGCAAAATTATTTGACGTCCACCTTAACGAATATTAAGTAGGCTACAATAACGAATATCAAGCATCAACCGCCATCTGTTGACAGACAAGGAAAACACTTTCAAGAAACGACGCGTCGGTGTGCCGTATAGCATTGTATTGAATCAGTCAATGACCCGCCGGTGAGTCGTCGGCGGTTGCGAATAGTATGTACCTCGGACTCAGTTCGCACTTATCGTTCGGCTAGTGAAAGTCGTAATAACGATGGCGCAGTTGAGGCGATCAGTGACAGTGGAAGAACAACATGTTCTTTTGAAGTTTTGTGTCTCACTGCAGTACTCAGAAGGCGTGGCACAAAGTCAACTGTGGAGAACAGTTGACTTTGAACAAGAGAGTAAGTACTCTTTGAAGAGAGTTGTGCTTTCAACAAAACGATGGTGCGCAATTGGGTGAAAGGATATGAGGAAGGCAGGACGTCACCCAAAGATGTTCCAAGACTTCCAGACAAGAAGTCAAACAAATGCATCCAAGAAATCTTACAGCAGTCTGCGATGTGCCTGCCCCGCAGGACGCACATGATAAAGGCAGTTAGCAGTGTAAGATACTGGATAGCTCCGGAGCCGAGCCGAGCCGAGAGTTGTGGGTTCGAATCCCGCCCCTGGTAAAAAATGATGAAAAAAAATACTTCGTCATATTGGCGCCCGAACTTCCAAAATGGTCAGGCTGTTAGGTTTCTCGCAATGGTGGGATGTTTTTTCCAAACCACGGGACAGGAAAAATGGATATCCCTTCTTCAGCGCTTCGAAAAAAAAAAAATAAAAAAAAAATCAGTGTGATATTAGATTCCACACACCAAATAATCCGGGATTTCCCAACTGCGCCAGCTGCCGCGTGTAGGTAGGCACCAATGAGATGGCTACCTCTACGCGGCAGCTACCTGCTAATTCTATCCAGCAACGTACATAGATTGCTGCATCGCCCGATCTATCCGGATACCAAGCCCTCTCGTAACATCTGACACGAGTCGTCATAAAAATTCGTACGGCTGTGCTGTACAAATAGATAGACGTCCCTATACTCCACTCTGCAGTTGAGAAAGCATCGGTTAATTGCAGAAGGGGGAGTAAGTGAAAATCTAGAACAAGATATTATTATTTTTTAATACCTAAACAGGTTAGTCATAGTTTTGGGGCTCATTCGGACCCGGGTCCTATCTTGCAATACAAAACCCAGGCTCGGGTTGTCATGCATCGGACTCAGGCTCTTATATTAAGCCCGAACTCAGCACTGTTGCGTAATACACACATTGGCTACGTCACAGAAGAAATTTTGGTACGAAATTGTATAGAGTAATCTTGCGGGGTAACATCGAAATTAGAGGGTGTTTCACAAGGCTCCTCTGCTTACATGAAAGTTGGGTGAAATTTCATAGCGGCCCCTAGAAAATAAATCTTGCATTTCAATAAAGTCGTTATCTGAAAAATGTCGTCCATTAAGAATAAAACATAGCTGCCATTCTTTCGTCCTGGGGACGGATTTTCGTCTTTTGTAAATTTTGGAAACCTGTCGTGATTGTCATTGTTTTAAATTTCTGTTCTCCATTTTACTTTTCTTTTCCCTCCGATAATTATGCGAAATTGTATTTCTGTAATCATAAAATTGTGGTGTTGCACCAAATGTTTTAATGTGTTCAAAAAGTTTTTAAAAGTTCTGGCGCAGTTGCACACCTGCCAAGTTTTCTAGATTTTGCTGTTGTTTTACGGTAGGAAAGAGCTTTTTTCCAGATTTCATCACGTTTCTGGAAGTTCGCCAGATGTCTGCACACCGGCCATTTTTTTTTTTTTTTTTTTTTGGAATCGACGTAAGTGTCCATTCCAGCGGGGATGAGAATGTTCCGTGATTTTCCGCGTTTTGAATTTTTCTGACGAAGTTTTTTGTTTTTATTTCTTGTTTTGTCTTAATGGTGCTAAAGAGTGCCTTCGTGTTTTTAGAGATTTTTTTTTTAGTGAAATGCGCATTTTACTTATTCGTACAGTCTCTCCTTCAAAATAACAATGGAGCTCGCAGTTTTACCCTCCCCTCCCCAATTTTTTAAGCGAAATTAAATTTCAAACTCGGTGCTTAATCTGTTCGAGATGGATTCGGCTCCATTTCCGTGACCCGTAAAACTGTTTTTACAGCACAACCGATTTTTTTTTTTTTTTTAAGTTTATGACTTTCTGCCGATTGCGTCAGCTACTGTCTGTATTACTCAACTTTCCGTCGATGTTGCATCATCCTACAGCGCGAGCTGTTGATAGAGCTGGGGGAAGCGTGCTTCTGGTTTTCATGCTCAGAGGTTTCGTACGTATTTTCTTTATATATAGCGAAAAATGGGCAAAAAAAAAAAAAAAAAAAACGTCACTAAGTGTTACTCACAGGGCACAAATGGTGACTTTATATCATGGTTACTCAAGACGTGACATAAGCAGAAAGGTGAATGCGGGCAAGACTGCTATTCTTAATACGATCTTGTAATATCGAGATACACCTGCTGAATTTAGCGACCGAAAAAGAAATGGACGTCCAAGCAAAACAACCCCACGTTTTGACAATACCATAAAGCAAATAACAATGCGTTCTCCGAAGAGTTCGTGCAAGAAACCCCAGGCTTTTCTACATTAAAAAGGGTCTTATATTAGTATCAACACTGTTTCCCGACGTTTTAGCAAAGATTTTGGATTAAAGTCCTATAAACCTGCACATAAACTTTGACTAACCTCTGTCATGAAAAAGAAGAGACTCCAGTTTGCGAAGCGTCATCAATCGTGGACTGCTAAAAATTAGAGCCAAGTTCTTTTTTCCGATGAATCAACTGTGCATCAATTTGAATCACGTGAAGCACATGTTCAACGACCAAAGGTTTGACGAAAAATACATCGTTAGCCCCGTGAGACATCCGCCTAGTCAGATGATATGGGGTGCTACGGTACGTACTGCTTCATTATCGTTTTTGCCGACAGGCATTAATTACCATGACTGGTCCTTTTTATGTGGAGATGTTATACATATGAAGAGCTGTTAACTCGTGTGCAAGTGCACAGATGCACAATCTTTATGTAGATGGTGCTCCATGCCACAGATCAGAGACAGTAAGAACTGCCTGCAGACGATAAGCATGACTGCGCTTGGTAATAGTCCCGACCTTACCCCATCGAAAATTTGTGGATCATTTTAAAAGACAAGGTAGCAGAAAAACAACCATCACACACACACACACACACACACACACACACACACACACCTCCCTCGACTAATGATCTGCTTTGCAGAACCTCTCTTCTTTTCTTCTGCTATCCGCTCTCCGCTCTTCTTCTTCTCAGTATTTGCACTTCTATACTTGGTTCGCCAGTGGCGTTGTGCGAGACTCTCAACTCGTTGATCATAGCCTTCGTCCACCTCTTCCAGATTCGTCCCTTCATCAGGCCCAACTCCGTTTGATTCACTCTTGCATCCGTCGTCTTTATCCTCATCTTGGTGATCACCATGGACTCAGCTTCATTCAGTCTTCCGTTTTTGGTATATCTCAACGACGTTCCATTTCTTTTACATTAAAGGACGGCAAAACTACTCTACATTCATGATCTGACGTATTTTGTTGAATCAATGCCGATCCCTCCTCTTCCACCATCCAATGTTCCTGTTACCTGGACTGACCCACATACTGTCTTGGCTTCTCCGAAAGCCAGGGATATTCATTGGCTGCACTTACATCGCCGATTACTTACACCCAAGACTCTCCATCGCTTTCGTCATTTATCTTCACCTCATTGTTATTTTTGTTCCACTCTGTCCATCATGCGTTTTCTATGTGTCTTGTTTTGCAACCATTGTTTTCGCTTCTTCAAAATTTTTGTTCACATCTGCACACTATGGCTCACAACCATGTTGTCCGTCATCATTACCCATCTGCACCTTCTCATAATCCAGTGTGTTCTTTTTTAATCCTCCAAACTCAATATATCTGCTTTATCGTCGAAGTGTGGATCAGCCATCTCTCCAACGCTACAATTCCGCATGTCGTTTCCTTTGCCGTCGTTGTCGACATTCTGTTGTCGCTATATCCTTCAACTCGAATATGACACTGCCCGGCCCAAAGACGACACTGCTGCTTTCATGTCCACCTGGTCTCAGCACCTGCCATGGTTCCAAGTTCTTGATGGTGTCGTGTCGTGGTGCTGCTGCCCTAGGAATCCCCCTTTGTTTTTGTTGCCGTTGCCTGCTGATACTGTTTCCTGATGACGCTTGCTGTTCATGTGCTGCTGATAGTTTACCATCGCCTTTACCGGCTGTTGAGGACAACCTCTTCGTGGCCTGCCATCTACTTCTCCCACCCTCTAACGTCATCGTGTAGATGCCTTTCTCCGCTGCTGTGGACTGCAGACTTCTTTTGATTCAGCGATCTGCTGAGGTCACTGTGTCCTCACTCAGCCTGATCCACTGCTTAGGTCTGCTATCCTTCCTTCATCGAATGCCTTCAGGCTGCTGCTTCTTTGAACTTTTGTTCTTATTTTATTCTGGGATGTAGCAACTCATAGACTTTTATCATTTTGCTCGGTTAGCTCGCCAGCATTATTTTGTCTTTCATATCTGCCTGCGTTTCAATTTTATTTTGATTGTTTGCAAGTGCCATGTCATCTGCGAATGAGATATACACTGCTGGCCACCCAAAATGCAACACCAAGAAGGAAGCATCCGATTGGTCTGAAATTCGCAGCATGCGACGCCCGCGAGAGGACATGCAAACGATTAGCATTGCAGGGCATATGCAAATCATGTGCGCCCGGCACGCCACCGACAAGCACTATAAGAAGGATGCACAGAAGGCGTGGTGAAAGCAGTGGAAGTGTATTGTGCTGCCGGACCTGTGAGTGGGGAAGCTTCCTGATGCCTCGTCGCAGAATACGACAGTCATTCCAGCACGTTTTGGAGTTCGATAGAGGACGAATAGTGGTTTATCGCGACAGCGGTATATCGTAACGAGACATCGGCGCCCGTGTGGGACGACATCCAGCCACAGTGAGGCGAGTATGGATTCGGTGGGTGCAGGAGGGACGGACGACCGACGTGATCGATTGCCGCAGCCGCGGCACACCACCGAACGAGGGGACTGGCATGTTGTGCGGCGGGCACTGACGGCTCGCACCACCACATCACGAACGTTAGTGCAGGAATTAGGGTGTGTTGCGCAACAACCTGTGTCAGCACGTACCGTTCGACGTCGTCTGCATAAGCGGGGACTTGTCACACGGCTCCCAATGATCCGATTATCCTTGACGTTACACCACCGGCGAGTGCGGCGGCAGTGGTCTGTTGAACGCCGCACCTGGACTACGGAATGGCATGACATTGTCTTCTCCGACGAATACCGCTTCTGCCTGCAACACCACGATGGTCGGATCCACGTGTGGCGGCACCGCGGCGAGAGACTGTATGACGCCTGCATTATGCATCGCCATACCGGTCCGTCGCCTGGTTTGGGTCGCAATTGGATATGACACCCACACCCCTTTGGTACGCATCGCCGGTACACTCAACAGCCACCGCTACATCTCCGACGTTTTGGGGCCTATAGGACCTGCCAGCGGCCACGTTTCAACAGGACAACGCGCGCCCGCACGTGGCACGCATTGTGCAACAATTCTTCACGGCGTACCAGGTGTCACTGCTGCCGTGGCCTGCATGTTCTCCCGATATGTCACCGATCGAACACGTCTGGTCGCTGATCGGCAACCGAGTGGCCCGGCAAGCACCACCCGCGGCTACGCCTGATGAACTGTGGCAACGTGTGGAAGCAGCCTGGACCGACATACCCCAAGCCCACATCCAAAGCCTCTTTCGTACGATGCCGCGGCGTGTAGCGGCCGTTATTGTTAGCCTTGGGGGCCACGCGAACTATTGATGTCTGCGTGTTCCGCAAGTCGCACGGGCCTGTAAGCTCAATCGTTTCATCTTTGTATCTGATGTTATGTGTCCAGTATATCTGGCTTTGCTATCTCGCGCCCTTCTTGGTGTTGTATTTTGGGTGGCCAGCAGTGTAGTTTGTACAGTGGTTCTCATACCCGTTTTTAAGTGCAATAAAGATCTTTACCCCATTGAAAATTTATGGACCATTTTAAAAGACAAGGTAGCAGAAAAGCAACCATCAAATTTTCAAACTTTGATTGACGCGATTACGTACGTGTGGGGCAAAGACATTTCAAGTGACTACTGCAAATCCCACATTGGGAGTATGCCACATGGTATTCTGTCCGTTATAAACAGCAAAAGTGGTCATACAAAGTTATACTGATTTCGGTCTTTTTGTGTTCTAAAGAATGTAAGTATTCATCTGTGGTGTCATTTTTTCAAATATCTCTGACTAGTGATTTGTTGTTTCCTTGAAAGTCTTAAGTTCCAATAAACTGACAGGTAGTCTTAAACTTTTGCATATGACTGTTAAGATAGTAATAAAGAACTTGATTTGATATCGCAAATGTCCTTGATACTTTTCATGAAGTACAGTTCTTTGATAGCATCCGCAATGAGTTGCAATTAGGCTTAAAAGAATTACCATTCTTTTTTAAACACAATGGAAGGGTAATAATCACTTGCTAAACCCAATGATCGCGTAACTACAGAAGTTCCATTAAATTCTATGGGAAAATAGCGAATTTCTCTAAACACAGAAGCCGAGTATTCGGTTTCTTTAAACGGCAGCGCCCGACTAATCAGCTTTTCTAAATACTGTAATACATAATCAGTTTTCTTAGCACAGTGTGTAGGAAATCACGTTCTTTATAAGCACAGAAGCAGGTGAATCAGTTTCTCTAAAAGCAACAGTAGACACTTATTTCCATAAATTAAGGGGTAAAAAACCAGAAAAATAGCGATAAACTAAAAAAAAAAAAAAAAGTACATGATACAACGTTATGAAGTTTGGTGAAAACCTGAAAAAATTATATCGTCACGTTAGAGAAAGGCTCAAAAAGCATTTCGATTCGAGAAAAATTATCACATAGAGAACCAGGTGAAAAATAAAGTGTAAAAATGAAATAATCCTCAATAGGAAGTGTGGTCGCCCTTCACAGCACTGCAGGCTTTACAGCGATGTTTCATGCTGTTGATGATGCTGTCTAGGAGCTCAGTAGGTAGCAACGACCATTGTTCGTACAAAGCCTGTGTGAAACCCTCCAGATCTTGTGGATGAGGTTTAGGGCAAGCAACATGTCTACCTAAAGCATCCCGGATATGCTCGATCGGATTAAGCTCGGAAGACTTGGCTGGCCAATCCATACGAGCAATGAACTCCTCTTAAAAATATTGTTCTTTTCGTGAAGTACAATTCTTTCGCATCATCCGTTATGAGTTGCAATTAGGCATTGCCCAAACGGGAAGGAAAAGACGGAATGAAGGTGACGAGCGTTGTCGTCTTGTAAGAGAAATGCATCTCTTATGTCATCTGCATAAGGGCAAATATATAGAGCTTAAGATGTCACCTCTATAGCATCGAACATTCATGGTTCCTCTTGGAAGCAAATATAGGTCTCTGCCTCCACTTAACGAGATGCTCCCCCAAACCAGCACTCTTCCACCACCAGAAGTGTCTCTTTCATGGGTCATAGAGGAATGATTGGGCGTTTCATGTTCTCTATGGATCAGAGAACCGCTGGAATTGCTCTCAAAACAAATCTGGACTCAACTGTGAAGAGCACTGACCTCCAGTGGTTTTCAGTAAAGTTAACGTGAAGCCTTATCCAGTTCAAACGTTCCTCCCTCCCCCTGACGGGGGTAAGGGGCACGCAGAGTTCTGTTACCACCAGCATAGCGCAGATGGCAAACGCGCTGTGCGTGCTGTGGGAGGCGAACGTTTCTGACGGGTGTTAGAGCCCGGTCCTCCCGGCCATCTAGTCTGCGGTTTTTCCGCACACTCCCCCGTTGTGGAGACGCGAATGCGTGGATGGTTCCCCCTGAAGTCTGCCCCGAACGCATTTAGTCCCTGGTCCCCCTTCCCTTGCAGGGTTTACCAGATGAGTGTCGATGGAGTGCTAGTAAAAATACAAGGCCGCCCCGGTGGCGCAGTGGTCTAAGCGCTGGCTTATAACCATTCGTCTGTGAAGGGTCCGGGTTCGAATCCCGTGAGGCATGGATCTTGTGTTTGTCTTACGGCACTGGCTCTCTCCCTTCCCTGGAAGTGACCCTAAATTAGGGACGGGCGACTGCTTATAGCCCATTGAGTTGCTCACGGTGGTCGTTAAACCTCCAATAAAAAAAAAAATAAAAAAAAAAATACAAGACGACTGTAATCTGCTGCCATCTGGTGGCCGGCTCCTATTAGATTTGTCCCATGGTTGTTGTTGATGATGAAATCGGCCCCGGACGCACTTAGTCCCTGGTCCCCCTTCCCTGACAGGGTTTACCAGATAAGTATCGATGCGCTGGTAGTAAAAATACAAGACGATTGTAATCTGCTGCCGTCTGGTGGCCGGCTCCTACGGGCATTTTTTCCATGGCTGTTGTTGAAGATGATTATGAGAGTTCTGGTCGCAATAATATTACAAAATGGTTAATTGTTTATCTGGTCGTATATTCTCTTTAAAAAGCAAATGTACATAAAGAACAGAATAAGAAAGTATGCAAATACTTCAGGCATCAAACCAATTATAGAGGTAACACGGAATTCGAGTTTAGCGATAAAGGGAAGAAAAACTATTAATATACTCAGGACTCAAATTCTATAAAGATCGAGAAACGAGGATAGGGTGGAATTGGCGTTGAACAGTAAGCAAATACTTGGTGAAACTAAACGTGGAAAGTTCTTCGGTTATTTTATAATCTGGCTGTTTAAAATACAGGTTGTCTTAATTTTTTACAAATGACTGTAATTTCTGTATTGGGTATGGCATGAAGTTACATTGATTACTGAGTTAATTATGATTGCTTTACTTTCTATTTGTCTTTTGCACGTTCTAACTCTTCTAATTCCTTTACTTATCATTCTCCCTTCTCTGTTCCAAAACCATCTTCCACTAGACCTCGTTCCTCTCTCGCTGTCGGAAAATCGCCTCCGTTCTCAAAGCATCTTCTATTATTTATTATTTTATTTTATTATTTTTATTATTGGAGGTTTAACGACCACCGTGAGCAACTCAATGGGCTATAAGCAGTCGCCCGTCCCTAATTTAGGGCCACTGGTTCCACGAAAGGGAGAGAGCCAGTGCCGTAAGACAAACACAAGATCCATGCCTCACGGGATTCGAACCCGGACCCTTCACAGACGAATGGTTATAAGCCAGCGCTTAGACCACTGCGCCATCGGGGCAGCCAAAGCATCTTCCCGCAACTACTGTCCCCTCTAGGCACCTCTCTCTCTGTGTCTCTAAACCCTTCTTAGAATTCGTAGCTACATGTTCCCCTGTGTGTCCGTCCTGGCTCCAAGGGCAGGTCCACCGGACGCCTCTGACGCAATAAAACAATCACGCCCGTCCCGAATGCTCTGCAGATGACAATGCCCATGATTGCAGCGTAGGGTAATAAAACGATTTAGGCACTTAAGACTTTCTCAAACGACTCTTGCACAAAAGCATCCGTCTCTTAACGAAATCTCCGGTTTTTTTTTTAAATGCTGTATTTTCACAGAGTTTCCGTAGTCGGTAATTCAGTTTATTTCAGAAAAGTCCTCTTGAAGTTTTTCCGTATGTATACAGAAATTTCGCAAAACCAAAGGTGCTAACTATTTCAGCCTTTATGCGAAAGAGTCCTTTTGCGCCGGTGGCGAAAATCGAGCTCAAGTCGTTTAGGTTGAAACCACGCGCTTTAACCACTGAGCCAGAAAGTTACAGAAATCAGACATACGTTCAGAGAAAAACTACAAGCCAGCGCTTAGATCAATGCGCCACCTGGGTGACCTGTATAGTTAAGGACTCCACAGACTGTGATGCATAGACATCGTAAAATCAGATGTACAATACATTAAGTACCCGGTTTCTTACGGTAACACAATATGCAGTATAATAGGTACACAAAATGGCGAAATGGAGAAGTAATATCCTGTACCATAGTAACCAAAACTCATGCGATATACCTACTATCCACAATATCCGATCTCTCTGCAGATCTTCAAAATCAGGGCCTTCGACAGACGATTGAAATTTAACAGTTAATCAAACCCTAAATATTCCCGTGAACCTCTCCTGTTTCTCGTGGTATGGATACGGAAAAAGTAAGAATGGAGTTTTTCCGTTAATATAAAACAGGAATTGCGAAAAGGTTTCTGAAAATTCAGAATTTTCCGTTAACACATCTTGAAAACGATAATTTACCATCAATATAAGAAAGGAATTGCAGACAGGAAACACATCTTGAAAATGGTAATTTACCATCAATATAAGAAAGGAATTGAGGAAAGGTTTCTGAAAATTCAGAATTTTCCGTTAACACATTTTCAAAACGGTAATTTACGATCGATATAAGAAAGGAATTGCGGAAAGGTTTCTAAAAATTCAGAATTTTCCGTTAACACATCTTGAAAACGGTATTTACCATCAATATAAGAAAGGAATTGCGGAAAGGTTTCTAAAAATTCAGAATTTTCCGTTAATACATCTTGAAAACGGTAATTTACCATCAATATAAGAAAGGAATTGCGGAAAGGTTTCTAAAAATTCAGAATTTTCCGTTAACACGTCTTGAAAACGATAATTTACCATCAATATAAGAAAGGAATTGCAGACAGGAAACACATCTTGAAAATGGTAATGTACCATCAATATAAGAAAGGAATTGAGGAAAGGTTTCTGAAAATTCAGAATTTTCCGTTAATACATCTTCAAAACGGTAATTTACCATCAATATAAGAAAGGAATTGCGGAAAGGTTTCTGAAAAAAAACCTTTCCAAATTTCACGGATTTTTCTTCGAAAAATCCGTGAAATTTAATTTTTTTTCCGTCATTTCACGGAAAAAGTTGTATCGGAAATAGGCCTCGTTAATTCACGAAAAGAGACTCGTGAATTTCAGAAAGCCCCCCCCCCCCTCTTCACCCCCCGGTGGCGCAGTGATCTAAGCAACGGCTTATGACCATTCGTCCTAGTAGGGTCTTGGGTCGAATCCCGGTGAGGCATGGGTGTTGTGTTTGTCTTACGGCGCTGACTCTCTCCCTTCCTTGGAACCAGTGACCCTAAATTAGGGACGGGCGACTGCTTATAGCCCATTGAGTTGCTCACGGTGATCGTTAAACCTTCAATCTCACACACACACACCAAAAAAAAAAAAAAGAATTTCAGAATTTTTTTTACATTGAACGCCCTGCCCTGGGAATCTAAGTCTAATTACTAATTCCGCCTTTGAAAGTTCCTTCGAACACTCTGTTGCCAGTTGAGCTTACAAGAAAAAAAAATAATACTAAAATGCTTTAAAGTCTCCAAAATCCCCGTAACACTACCATTGGTTTTAGATAAATTGCTTATACGGTAGCTGCCTCGTTTAGACAAATCGATTATTATTCAACTTGAGCGTTAGATGAATTATTTACTAGACCCCTGCGTTAAGTGATAATTCTGCTGTCATATGGTATTCAAAAAAAAGCTATGCCGCCATTTTTAGAGAAATGAATTACCCTGCCACGAAGTTTAGAAAAAGAAGTACATTATGTGTTTGTGTAAGCAGATCAACTGACATTGGGTTCCCTAATTTTTGACATGTCATTTACTTGCGGTTATTGTATGCAGTCCGCCTTGTAGTGATTGTTTCTTTTCTCTTCGTGCTGTGCAGAAAAATGATTGACACAGTGTACAATAAATAAATAAATAGGAAAATATATGAAAAACAGTCTTTTCTCGTCATTACACACCAAAAAAAAAATCAAAATTAAATAAATAAATCTTATTTTTTATTGCTGTAAGATTGAAAGGTGGCAACAGCGCTACTGGTTTTTGGCCATTCACGCAGCATGATCAAGCCATACTCCCATCTTTCACCGCGTAGCGAAGAAACAAAAAAAATACGGAATAGGAGTTTTGTAGAAAAACGCTGCAGTTGCTTGATGACTTTTTTTTGGAGCTAGCGAACACACCCGCTTGTTTCCAGATTTTAACTGCTGTTTCGGCGGAATTCGTTTTTGCTCTGGTACCAAACCCAGCTCTCAATCTCCGCCTCCTTTTTCCTACCAACTTTTTTTTTTCTCTTATTCTTTATTCCTTTTTTTATTTTTCAAACTCTGGAAGACTATTTGCGTCTGACTTTTTGATAACACTATTGTTGTATCCGAAGCGTAAAACTGTGACGGTGTGTTTGAACGTTTTTCACTTTACCTTCGTCTTTTCTTTTTTTATTCTATTACTGTCCTCTGCCCCTCTTCTTTTTCTTTTTTTTTTTAATTTTATTGTTGTTCAGGAAAAAAAAAAAAAAAGAAGATTAATGTGGTTACTTTCGGGACGTATATGCACCTTAAGTGACAGGAACAGGTAAACAAATTCTGTAGTAATTGTGATGTCTTTCACATGGATGTGTGGTGAGAACAGATGTGTCAGATGCCTTTTCTCGAGCTGCGGAAATTTGTTTTCCCATGCATATAATTTCAGATCTTTAAAAGTCGGAGAAACCGTCGGCGAATCAAAGGTGAGAAGTCGATGTTTACTGCATCGCAAAGCTGCCGTTAATATATTATACGAAAATAAAGAGATACGTCCAAATAATCAAAATCAAGAGAGTGAGACAAAGGAAATATATGTTCTTAGACGTTGAATGGCCAAATCATCAATGCTGAAATACAGAAGATACGACGGGGGAGGGGGGATGTTGTACGGAGCAGCATCGAATTGTTTTCCTGTATCATACAGAAATAACAAAAAATGCAAAAACACTATAAATATCTCCAGCAAAATTTGCAATAATTACACGAAGAGGCCATTTTATTAAGGATATCTCCAAACACTGCAAAAATAGCAAATGGTGTCAATTCGCGAAAAATTCCTGGAAGTAACTTGCAGCAAAGTTTTGCCTGTGGGTCTGATTTTTAACGAAATTTCCGTTTTTAATAACGGAAATATTTAGTATTTTGACAGATTTTCCGTTTTCACTAATTTCGTTTTTTTTTATAGAAACGCTACTTCCGGCTTTTTCCGTTCTGTATAGAAATTTCTTATTCGGCTTTCTATGTAGTAAAATAAAGCCGGAAAGCAGAGCAAAACTTCTCAATCAACGTACTATAATACCCATTATGACATTTGGTGCAGAAACCTTATAACGAAGTAAATTTCTCCGTCATTTCTGTCCACGCCAGGATTCGAACCCGGATCCCCTCATTCCGGAATAAGTCACTCTACCAATTGAGCTACGCGGACATTTTATTCTGATTCCTATCTGCTTTTATGTCGTGTGCGTCCTTCGGACAGGTACGTCACATCTCCTGGTACGTTACATCATCTCCCCCTTATTTTTTTTTTTTTTTCGAAGTGCTGGAGAAGGGATTCTCTTATTTTTCCTATCTCGCGGTGTGGAAATAACATCACACCAATGCGAGATTTTGAACGGTCGGGTCATCCGGATAGTTCGTGCGCCATTATAACGAAGTAAATTTCTCCGTCATTTTTGTCCACGCCATGATTCGAACCCGGATCCCCTCATTCCGGAATAAGTCACTATACCAATTGAGCTACACGGACGTTTTATTCTGATTCCTATCTGCCTTTATGTCGTGTGCGTCCTTCTGGCAAGTACGTCACATCTCCTGGTACGTTACAACCTAGCCTATCAAGAAAAACATCTTAAACAAATTGCAAAAAAAAAAAAACAAAAAAAAACGTAAAATGGAAATATCCCTACTAAATACAGGACTCCAAGATAAAATAAAGAATACAGATATAAAATCCAGAATAAAATTTTTAGACATAGGTGAAAATATGCTCAATTTAAAATGGAAATGGACTGGCCAAATAAGAATGGAAAATAATAGATGGACAAAAATAATAACAGAATGGGGACCATATAAAAGAAAGAAAGGAGTAGGAAGACCAGAGGGAAGATAGATGGATGATATAAACATAATTGTAGGAAAGCTGTGGAATAGACAAGCTCAAGACAGGCACATTTAGAAAGTGATAAGGGAAACCTATAGCCTCGATTGGCAATAAAAAGGGTTGGAAGAAGAAGAAAGTAAAGAAATTTCAGCCCAGGTATTTTTGTTTTCCTACCTATATTTTCCGAATTTCCAAAATTTTCGAATTTGGCTTTTTCTAGTCTCTTTACAGAAATTCCCTTCACTTTAGGAAATTTTTGATTCTACCTTCTTTCAGTCTTTTTACGAAACCTGTTATCATGCGAGAGGAGGAGGGGGACGATGAACGTGTCAGCATTTTTCAGGACTCGGTTCATCGAGGAAGATTTGCTTGCGAAGTGAAGGAAATCCTTCCTCGCTGTCCGTGGTGTTCAGACCCTCGACTCTTCGTACTCGAGCACGAAACGCTGCTGACTGAGCTAGCAAGACGTTTCCCATTCAGTCTCCTTAAAGTTACAAACGCAATGGGGTGGAGTTACACGGATAACGAAGCATTTTACGCTATGAATGCGGGTTAATTAGTCATTTTATTTTCTGTAAGAGCTTATTATTTTCCTGAATAGGTTTATGTTGGTTTTTTTTTTTTTCTGGAGGAAGATTTACCACAAAGTATATTTTTTTCGTAATAACTTTTAAAAGCAGCAGGATGTTTTAGAACCAGAGCTTTTTTTAAAACTGATTATGACTTTCAATTATGTTTACGAAAATGTAAAACAACAACACTGCTTCGTAGTATTGTTTCACAAATCGTCTAAACGTAAAATTTAGCCTTGATATGCATAATAGCCTTTGAGTTAAGGAATCCACAGACTGATACATAGACGTCATGCATTCAATCACCTGTTCGATACCAGTTTTCTTACAGTAACAAAATCTATTAGGTGTACAAATAAGTTTTAAAGCGTTTTTAGACAACGCAACATGTAATTTGAGAGAAAATAACAATACCTTTAAGATTCAAAATATGCGTCGTCATTATCTCTCACCTTCCGCCATCGGTCGGGCAGCTGACGGATTCCAGCCGTGAAGAATACTTCGTCGTGTGACGCGATGAAGTCGTCAACCCATTTACGCCGGGTGCTTCAAAACTTCCCAGCCAAGCGTCAACAATGTTTCCTTGACCGACTTCGCGACATGCGGCTTAGTGTTGTCATGCAATAAACGGGACGCAATCCTTTGCCTGTGAAGGGACGTTTCCGACAGATTTCCTGGTTCAATCGCAGCAATTGTTGCTTGTAACGATCAGCAGAAACAGTTTGACCCTGTTCCAGTAGTTCATAATAGAGCACACCCTTCATATCCCACCAGATGCACATCATAACTTTCTTGGAGTGAATATTGCGTTTCGGTGTCGAAGTCGTTGCTTCACCGGGGTCTACAAAGTGTTGGTTTTTTCGTTTGGAATTGTCGTATCATATCCACTTTCATCACCCGTAACGATTTTTCTCAGAAAAGATTTTTCTGTGTTGTTTATTCAACAGATTCAAACACTTCATGACACGCTCATCCTTGTTCCTCAGGCTCAGGTCATGTGGCACCGATTGCCCTCCCTTCTGAATCCTTCCCGTTGCGCATAAACGATTGGAAATCGTTTGTTGACTTACCCACAAATGTTCAGCTAGTTTTTTTTTGTTTTTTTTTTTTTTGCGTTTGATACGAATCTTCATCCAGAGCAATGCTTGCAGTTCCTCTTGTGCGACCTTCTGCGGGGCGCCGCTACGTTCACGATCTCTAACATCAAAATCACTTGCTTTAAACCGTCTAAACCAAATCTCACAACTGCTTTTTGATACAATATTCTCCCCAGAACAGAACAGATCGATGCACATACTTTTGCAACACTTTTTCCTTGATGAAATTCGTAACGAATGCAGTGTCTAATAAATGCAGTATCGCTTGTCATCTTTCACTTACCGACGTGCAAGTGCGTTTGACTGTTGTGCAAACTTCTGTGTCACATTTTATACTCTGGACCAGTTATGGTCACATGACAACAACGCGGGGGAATGTCGGATATGTAAATATACGTCACACAAAAATGCGTTAAACCTTATTTGTACACCTAATACATAATTAATACCCACAATTGACGTGGATTAGGAACATCAAACAGAAGTCATCGCTCGTTCCACGTTTATAAGTGAGTCACGGAAAAATTCTCATTGACTGCCACCGGGAATTGAACCCAAGGTTTTCCAGTTACGCACCGGACATGCTACAACTGCACCACAGCGGCCTCGAACTCTTCAGACTTACATTTGAATGTGAGTTCTCCAGATTCACATTCGAATGTGAGTCTGGAGAATTCGAGGCCGCCATGTTCAAAGGTACCGAAGGGTATGCAGGAGCGACAATCCTCAGCTTTGAGACTTTTGTCCTGCAACGTGGCCCTTTTAATCCTCTGTTAGAAGAGGTTGGTCATCTTTCGCTTGAGGGAAGGTGGCGAAGGGAAGAGCAGTTAACTCGGAGAAATAGAAAGGGCGAGTAGTGTAAGAAGCAGAGATGGAAACGGGTCGACAATTTCTTGCGGGGTCAAACGGGTCGGGTCAAGGTTGTGATGATGTGAAAATTGCTAAAGAAAAAAAAATAGAATTGGAAAAAATACTAGTGGTGCAGAGGAAAATGAGAACTGCTGAATATTAAAAAAGTAAATGTGGAAAAATCAGAAATGGGCAACGGGACGCCATTTTGAAGTAAAAGGCAAGGAAGGAAGATGACGGCCATCTTGGTGACCAGTTCACAAGGTCAGGACGAGCCCATGAATTCTCAGAACTTTGAGCGTGGAATTCTTTGAGAGAGCAAAGCAATAGCGAGAGAGGGGCCAACTAGCGGATGTAACCGGTAGAATTTAGGACGCAGAGAGTGAGGCCACGGGTGGCCTAGTGGTCAGCGTTCGTGACTGCCATGAAGATAACCTCATGTTCGGTCCTAGGCTGGTACGAACGTTCGAACCACTAAATACCCGCTGTGTGTCAGATGGGCACGCTAAGCCGCCTGACTCCGGGTACTGGCCCCCCGGTAATAAATAAGGGCGTCTTCCTTACCATTTCTACTTCGCTTCCGTGTGACTTTGCTATCGGACACCCTAGCTTAAATCTCCTAGCTTCCTATTTCTAAAAGTCGTTTAAGACCTGGGGTCAGACACTCCCTTCCTAAAATCTTCTACATATGATCTGATCTGAACGCGGAGAGTGAAAGATGCCCAGCAAGGGGGTCGAATGCGTCATTGTGATTGGCTGAGCACTCTCTGGGGCTCACGAAAGTTTGTGAGGACTCGGGAAGTTAGTTTTGGCGGGCTCTCTTCTTCTATAGCTCTTCCACAGGAGTAAGACGTCAGGTCACCACGTGGAATGATTTTGACGTAAGAAAAGCGCTTGGCTGCTGTCGAGTAATCTAGGGATAGATTTCGACTAACTGAGATTAGTCATAAATATCTATATTTTGTTCCAAGGGATTAGGCTGTAGTCTCGTAATGGTCATCCATTATACCTGAGATCTGATAATCTCACGTCTAGTTCCACAAGTGCTGCATAATTGTCTACATGAGATGGAACGTGATTATAGTTACCATGTGTGCTGAATACTGTTTCTTACCCGTATGAACTCAAATTGAACTCTTTTGAAATCGAAAGGTGCCATCAATGAAGCACCATATATTTATCTGTTCAGCTCAAGCTCTCTCAAGCTCTGTTTGGTTTGTCAATTATCTATGTTATATAGCCAGCGTGGAAAAACCAGCATTCATCCTACCCTAAAGGGGGAGAATAAATAATTTTGTTGTTGTTTGTTAAATGACTTCAGCTCATTTCAACACCAGCTTAGATATCTTTCACCACGCCTCTCTCTAATAAAGTGGATCTGGATAAGGCGTCTAGACCTTACCCCAATCTAGACTGGTGTCAGCGAGAAAAAGGAAGTGCACCTTGATGGTAAGAGTATCGCAGTGAAATAAAATGCTTGCAATAACATTCACCATGCAATAACCTCCCACTATCCCACACCATATAAATAAACTGAATAACACAACAAAGATTTTGACAAAGGTGTTTCTGACCCGATTTTGACCCGGTTTTATTTCCGTTTTATTTTTGAATAGAAAAAATATGTCTTTGAAATAAAAGACATCTGAAGGGTTTTTGAAGGAAACTTGTTGTGAAAGGCAAAGAAACAGGAATAAAAAATGAACTTTCAGAAGACAAAACTGACGTATTTACAATGCCTTTACAAGGAATGAAGATTTATCAGTTGATAGGGAAAAGCTGGAGATAATCAATTCCTACATTTACTTTGGGCAGCAGACATCAAACAAGTGTCCCATTGATGAAGAAATTAATTGGCGTATAAAACTTGGTTGGAGAGTTTTTGGAAGAAACAGCACAATTTTTAAGAGCAACATGTCATTATGTCTTAAAAGAAAAGTGTTTAATCAATGCATTCTTCCAGTGCTTACGTACGGAGCAGAGATGTGGACCTTAACTAAAAAGACATACAAAGACTGCAGACAACTGAAAGCAGCCTGGAGAGATGCATGTTTGGTGCAACCAAAAAAGGTAAAAACGGAACTCGTGGAAAAAGAAAATAACAAGGGTTGAACACATCACGATCAGAGTGGAATCCCTGAAATGGCAATGGGCTGGACATATTGCTAGGAGAACGGACCAGCGATGAGCAACCGAAATTTTTGGCTGGATTCCAAGAGACATGAAAAGACCCAGAAGAAAACCACGTGGGAGATGGGTGGAAGACGGAGCCTGGCCCAAGAGAGTCCGTTGTGGAAGAAACTTGGGGAGACCTTCGTCCAGCAGTGGATTGATACTGATTGACAATGATGATATTCGAGTTTATAGCTCAAAGTAGATTTGTCTGGGTCACGTGATATTCGAGTTTATAGCTCAAAGTAAATTTGTCAGCCGTCACGTTATTGGACCCGCGTCGGGTCCAATCACGTGACGGCCGGGTCCGGGTCTGGTCTAATTACGTGACGTCCGGGTCGGATCCGGGTCCAAAATGTTTGACCCGTTTCCAACTCTGGTAAGAAGCCAGAGGGCTTTGTTTCCAGGACAGAAGTTTCTTAGCAGCTGGGAAAAGAGGGGTTTTTTCCCGATGGTGGGAAGAAAAGGCGCAGAAGGTTATCGATAACGAGTATCTATAGGAGTGGAAATATTTTATAGTTCTCGCAACACGCAGCATAACGGAATCATTAGGACAACCTTCGCAGAAGTAAATAAGAAGAATAAATCGTTTTATGAGATACAGAAGTATTTCATGAAACAGAGTAGTGTCCTCCTTACAATATTTAGCTCTTCTGTTGTTTCCATCACATTGGTGTTTGCGTGTCGAACTCTAACTACGAACCTCGAAGTAAAAGAATCTATCATTTTTATCATCACTTACGTAGCACTGATCATCGTTATTTACAACGTTAATTAGGAATAACAAACACAGTTAACAATAGCTTTTGTCTTGAGGGGTCCACCAACTGACACATACAGTGTGGCGTATACCGGAAAAACTTGGGGTTCCCCCTGCAAAAAACATCTTCGAGGCCCTTTTGCGAAAATATATTAGCTTTCAATTACAAAAAATTTTAAATTCAATATTATTAACTAGGTTTTATGGGGTTTTTAATAATTCATATTCTTTGGAACCTATAGGTATTCTTCGTAAAACCAAAATTATTGCACTTTGTTACATAAAACACAAATGTGCACGTCATAATTAAAATTGTTTTAGCTTTATACCATTACAAAGTACTACAAAAAACTTCTAATAGTATATAAAACTAGGCCCAAATTAATCACATCACGCAAATTTTATTCTTTTAGAGAACTAAGGCCATCCTCTTGAAATGTCTCACGATCTTGCACACAGAACACCTAAATGCGGTGTGACGGTGTCTAATGACCTTTTCCAATTTACACGGAACATAAGCAAAAAAAAAAAATGACAATTAAGAACTATGCCATCATCATTGTCAACCATTATCAATTCACTGCTGGACGAAGGTCTCCTCAAGTTTCTTCCACAACGGTCTGTCTTGTGCCAGTCTCCTCCATGTCACCCCTGCATACTTTCGAATTTCATCCACCCATCTCCCATGTGGTCTTCTTCTGGGTCTTTTCCTGTCCCTTGGAATCCAATCTAAAATTTCGGCTGTCCATCGATGATCTGTCCTTCAGGCAGTATGCCCAGCCCATTGCCATTTCAGGGATTTAACTCTGATCATGATGTCTTCCACTCTTGTCATTTTTCGGATCCACGAGTTCCTCTTCTTATCTCTCCTGGTTACACCAAGCATGCACCTCTCCATGCTTATTTGAGTTGTCTGCAGCCTTTGTATGTCTCTTTTAGTTAAGGTCCACGTCTCTGCACCATACGTAAGCACTGGAAGGATGCATTGATCAAACACTTTTCTTTTAAGACATAATGGCATATTGCTCTTGAAAATTATGCTGTTTCTTCCAAAAGCTCTCCAGGCAAGTTTTGTACGCCGATTAATTTCTTCATCAATGTGACCCTCACTTGATATCTGCTGTCCAAGATAAACGTACGTGTCTGTTATCTCCAGCTTTTCTCCATCAATCGATAAATCTTCATTTCTTGTAAAAGCATTGAACATCACTTTTGTCTTCTGAAAGTTCATTTTTAATCCCACTTCTTTACTCTTGTCAGCAAGTTCCTGCATCATACTCTGCAGCTCTGATGGGGTAGTTGCAAAAATGACTACGTCATCAGCAAACCGAAGGTGGGTTAGATAATCTCCATTAATCTTTATCCCTTTGTTTTCCCAGCTCAGCGACTGAAAAACACCCTCCAATGTGGCATTAAAGAGCTTCGGAGATATGGTGTCACCTTGTCTCACTCCCTTTCCAATTTTTATGTGTGTTGTATTTTCAAACAGCCGAATCTTTGCACTTGCATTTTCATAGATGTTATTAATAATATAAGAACTATGTATTCTTGAATATATAAAAAGAATTAAATTATTTTAATTCTTATATGTACAAATAACACGCTTCACATAATGCCAAAATTGTTTGCACATAGTAAATTATTTCCTCTGGAGTCTGTTATAAAAAATGGCACAGGTTTCCGTTTCTTGACCCCCCGAAGAACACCTTTCAGTTCATAATATTCTAAATGATGCGTGGTTATGTGCAAACACCTGTAATAAATGACATTTTATCCTCATTGGTATAAAAATTACATTCATTGAACTGATATTTCTTTCACATACATGCATAGGGACCAGGGCCCGATCATGATAACTCGGGGCCCTGGGCAGAAGTCTACACCCCACCCCCTTCACATCATATTTTTACTCTGTCACAGAAAGACACGCATATGTATGAAACTTTAAGGGCAATGTTTCAAAGCCATATGCAAACAAAAGTGAGACAGTTCTAAATAACAATATACTAGATATAATGAATTAAAAATTCAGACTTACTCCTTAATATGCATAATAGTATTTATTAAAAAATAAACGCTGCTTTTCTGTTAGCCAGGCGCAAGTTATAAATCGCCAAATATGGTTCACAAATCACATTTTCGGGGTTATTTTATTAAAGGCAATCGACAGTTCTCAAACCATGTTCTGCTACGAAAACTTTTTCTGCTGCGATATGAAGATATGTTGCATCCCCATCTAATACCATCAATAAAATACAGTTTTATTTGATGATTGTTCTCACAATTCATATTTAATGCAAAATCCCCCTTTCTAGAAAAAAAAAAAAAAAAAACCGTTCAAAAATGGATCAGAGTCTTCGTATTCCTTCGCTGATGCATCGAAATCTTTACAATATTCAGCACAAGAAATAATCATTTTGTTTTCAGAAATATCCGGTTTTTGACTGACCGTAACAGAATACTTTAACAGCGATTCTGCAATTTTTTTGGTAGATTCTTCTTTTTCAGTCTTTAATTTCCATTTAGCAGAACCGGACAGATACGTTCGTTGAGACATCACTTAAAAAGTACGGTATTGCACTTTAAACAAATGCGATGTCAGTTAAAATTCTGATAAAAACTACAAAATTTTAAAAATTATCTCTCTTCAAACTATTATCACATCCTAACCATAACAAAAACGTAAAATTGAGAGCTTCGCTACAACCAAGTCGAAAAGCTTCATGGTAGAACTACATGCTATAAACAAGTGTTTGCTTTATAAACGTGTTGCCATTTTCCTCAGCAAATATTTCCATCCGTGTGGCTGCAGACTGAAAGCGTCATCCACGGACTGTAGGGTACTGCGCCAATCAACGTGTCGCATTTTACGATAGTGGACGTGGTAGCAACAGATTGAAGGCGGAGCTCGCAATCTGAAATGTTTAAAACGACTCACTTAGTTAGTTAAGATGGGTGGGCCGCGGGTGGTCCTGTGGGCAACGTTCGTGACTGCCACGGAAAGGATCTACTTCACTTCCGTGTCACTTTCCTATCGGGCACTCTAGCCCAAATCTCCTAGCTTCCTATTTCTAAGGGTTGTTTGAGACCTGGGGTCAGACACTCCCTTCCTAAAATCCTCTACATTTCATCATTTGTTAAGATGGGTGCCTCAGAAAGTTTATTAATCCTCTTGATAGTTCGTCCAATCAAAATGGAACTTTCAACAAAAAGAAATTTATAACATAACATTATTATAAACATTGCAAATTTGGGGGCCCCTTCAAACTGGGGGCCCTGGGCACGTGCTCCGCATGCCCCTGAGATAATCAGGCCCTGATAGGGACTATTGTTTGGCTGTGAAAGGGGCCTCCAGTTGTCCAGAATAGCTACTTTTCTGTCAGCCAGTTTTTATAAACTAAAACCACGAAAAAGATTTTCAAATGTCTACGTACTTATTTAATGAAAATAATACAAAAATTAGCTTTCTTTTTTTAATACTTCAAAGCTCCTGTAAAAAATAAAAAAAAATCCTGGCTATTTCTTAAATCATTTTCGTACGCAGTTTTCGGGAAAATATAGTGTAAAACATTTTTCCCAGAAGTTAGAGGCCCTCTTAGCCGTGACCCCCCTCGCGTTGCGGGGGCTATCAGTACGCCCCAGACATCAAGCAATCTCTTGTACAATAATTTAAGAACAAGGTTTGTTACGGTAACATCTATATAATAAGTTTAGTACAAGGTTTCTTACGGTAATATGATACACAAAACAGTTGATGCACCCAAATGGGGGGGGGGAGGAAACGGAAATCTCAAATATTCCCGTGAATCGCTTTCCGTCATGTGGATACGGAAAAAGTGAGAACAGAAATTTTCCGTTAACATACGGAACGAATTGCAGAAAGGTTTCTAAAAATTAAAAATTATCCGCAAACACCTCATTAAAAACTGCAATTTATCGTTAAACTATAGCTGCTTTCAATCCTTTAAACTCAGGAAGGGAAACGCGGGGCACTGAGTGCTCCACGTAGATTAGTTTCAGCTGGGGCATGCGCGAGGAACAGTTCATTTATTACTCCTTAAAGTTTTTATGTATTACTAAGAAAATATTCAACTATATGTTGTTTTGAAATCCATTTTTATTGGGGTACTCAGTGTCCCACGCTTCCCTTTATGTCACAGAAACTACGTTTTCTTTCCAGGGTTAAACTACCAAAGGAATTGCGGAAGGGTTTCTAAAAATTTAGAACTTTCCTGGTGTACGAAGAATCCGTGAAATTCGTGTGTGTGTCGCCCCCTTCCTCGCCATTTCATGGAAAAGGTGTATCAGGAGTATACACTGAAGTGCCAGAAAAACTGGTACACCAGTCTAATGCTTGGCAGGTCCCCCACGGGAGCGCAGGACTGCAGAAATACGGCGGGGCATGAACTCCACTAGCTTCTGGAAATATGCTGTATAGCCAATGCACACCATACTTCCTGCAGAGCGTTCCACAATTCGGGTGTATTCCGAGGTCTCGGATTCCTGTGTTCGATAGCGCGTTGCATGGCATCCCAAATGTGTTCTATCACGTTCAGATCTGGAGACTTGGGTGGAAATGGCAACATCCCCAAACTCAGATGAATGCTCCTCTAACCATAATATGGCGTCCCAACACTTGTGTGGAGGTGCATTGTCCTGTTGGAAAAGGCTCAACCTATCAGCATGAATGCAGGACATGAACGGGTGTACCTCGTCAGAAAGGATGCGCACATAGCATTGGCCGGTCACAGACGTTTGTAGTCGTACCAGGGGTCCCAGTGAAGTCCAGCTAAACACAACCCATACCATTACGGACCCCCCACGAGCCGGTACAAAGTTCCCTGTTGACAGGCGGGATCCATGGCTTCATGGGGTTTGAGCCACACACGGATCCTTCCATCTGCCCGATACAGTTGGAAACGCGACTCGTCAGGCCAGGCTACTTGTTTCCAGTCATCAAGTGTCCAGTGGCGGTGTTGCCGTGCCCAAGCAAGGTGCATAGCTCTGTGTCGTGCACCCATCAAGGGGACTCGAGTTGGGTGTCGACTCCCAAAGCCCATATCGTGCAGGATACGTTGCACAGTCCGGACGCTGATTCTTGTTGAGGCTCCAGCATTGAATTCCGATGATACCTGCGAGAGTGTTGCACGCCTATTGCGTGAAACGATTCTTGACGGCCGACGATGGTCACGTTCTCCCAATGTCTTTTTACGGCCACACTGGTATCGTAGGTTGGAGGTTTTGCCAGAATTATTGTAGTCACGGTACACCATTGCAATGGTCGTCCGTGAAAATCCGAACATTGTTTCTACCACCGAAATACTATGGCCCATCTCTCGAGCGCCAACTATGACACCGCGTTGAAAATCGCTTGAATCGTTATTACTTTGTGACGTACCTGCCAGCAGGACGCACATGTCATAAAGGCAGATAGGATTCAGAACAAATGTCTGCGTAGCTCAGTTGGTAGAGCGACTTGTTCCGGAATAAGCGGCCTCGGGTTCGAATCCCGGGGTAGACCAAGAAGGACGGAGAAATTTACTTCGTTATAACTTGTCATTCTCATGCCGAAAACAACTCTGACAGCCGGCAGATTAGATCAGATATAGAGGATTTTAGGAAGGGAGTGTCTGACCCCAGGTCTTAAACAACCCTTAAAAACGGGAAACTAGGAGATTTGGGATAGAGCGCCCGACAGGAAAGTGACACGGAAGAGAAGTAGAAAGGGGGAAGAAGACGCCCTTATTTATTGCCGGGGGGCCAGTACCCGGGGTCCGACGGCTTAACGTGCCCATCCGACGCACGGCGGATATTTAGTGGATCGAGCGTTCGTACCTGCCTGGGATCGAACCTGAGGCCCTTTCCGTGGCAGTCACGAACGTTGCTCACTAGGCCATCCGCGGCCCCTGACAGCTGGCAAGTATGTCTATCTCTTTATATACGCACTGGTGGACGCAACGGAGTACGCGCATAGGTGACGTTGCTATGTATTTTGCATAAGCTCGTCTGTTCCAGTTTTTCTGGCACTTCAGTATACTTCGTTAATTCACGAAAGGAATTACGGAAAATGGATCGTGAATTTCAG
The DNA here is from genome assembly GCA_039090855.1 of Macrothele yani. Classification (NCBI taxonomy): domain Eukaryota; kingdom Metazoa; phylum Arthropoda; class Arachnida; order Araneae; family Macrothelidae; genus Macrothele; species Macrothele yani. The sequence goes on along the minus strand of CM077008.1, from coordinate 126,183,339 downwards.
AAATTAATTATTTGTTAAAGCAAAGTAATAAATGGCACAGTGATTGACCTGGTGAATGAGTTTGTGTATTTAGGAAGCATGTTTGACAGAGAGAACAAATTGGATGGTGAAATTAGTAGGCGAGTGAATTCTTCATTGAAAGTCATGGCTGCTTTGGGAGGTTTTCACACGAATGATGGGTTCTCAAGAGAGTCCAGCATGGGTGTGTATGAAAGTGTAATTGTTCCTACTCTGGTGTATGTGTGGCAGTGAAACCTGGGTACTACAGAAGAAACATAGGAGTCGTTTGTGTGTTGGAGAAATGCGTTACTTACGAAGGGGGTTTGTGGCAAGACACGTTCTGATCGTGTGAGAAATGGAGATGTGTTGCAGTTGTGTAATGTGAAGCAAAATGTTGTTAGCAAAGTGAAGACTAATATGCTTCCGTGGTTTGGACATGCTGAAAGAATGAGTGATGAGATGCTTACTAAGAATTTTTTTTTTTTTTTAGCCCAAGTGGCAGGAAGGAGAGGCAGAGGAAAGCCGAGGAAGTCATGGGAGGATCAGATTCAGGAGTGTCTGTGTGAGAAAAAAATATGAGTATGAAGTATAGAAGGTTCTTCGCGTACGTCGTGTGATGGATATGTAACAGTGCTGTTTTAACCCTTTCCTTAATTTACTGAAATCGGTTTCAATCAAAAGATTGCAAGGTTCCCTGAGCACTGTATACATAATTTCAGTAGAAATAGATAATTTAACAGAAGAGAGTTGACGTTTGATAAAACCCTTTATTGTCGTGATTTTGCTTAATTTAATTATTACTATTGATCACCTGTGATTAGACCATCTCTCATGTTCTACAATTCCTCGCTATTCATTCATGGTTACCGCTCGCTATACGCGGAGACAACCTACCCCTCTCAAAATGTACTCCATTCCTGAAACGTCTCGCCACTTCGCTCTACTAACGTCAGTCCATTCTCCCCTAACACACGTCATCATTCCACCTTCAAAAGTCGCGTTCTCCTATTGTGTCTGTGACTACTTCTCAAAACGCACCTTCAGCCTCTTTCAAACCCTTTCTCATTGCGTCTCCATCTCCATTCGTAATGACCACCCGAAGGACGGAAGTCCATCCTAATGAGTCGCTTTAAACTCTAAAAAAGCCTTCTTCTATAGTAGCTATCTATATATACAAGAAATCCTGTGTTTTGTCCTCTCCAGGAAGTACGCCGATAAACAATTCGTGTCCGGTGACTTACTGGCTCTCCCAAATCGAACTCAAAAATCATATCCTTAAGAAGTTTCCCACGATTACTTTTAAAACATTCTAAAACTGCAACGATTCTTAATTATTTACATATTCATTAAAATTCTACAATCAAAAGATATTTACATTACATTACATAAAATAAACATTCCCGTTCCATTACGCTATTATTAAAGGTTATTTACATTTACCACTATTACAGATGTGAGTGAAGCCCGGGTTGTATGTCAAAATCGCTGAAAATGGAAAAGTTTGATACGGCAACAGTAAGTAAATAATCGGTTAAAATTTTATCTGGTAGTTTGTAATTTCTTTGTGGCGCTAACTTCTGAATTTCAGAGAACAGCTTAGTGACATGTAAAGTAATAACTTATAAATAATTGGTATGATATGATTATTATGCTTTTTTTTTCGGTTATACCAAACATAAAATAAAAATTATAACATCCTCAATTTTTTAATTGATGTAAATACGACATACGCGATTTCCTTTAAGCGTAGGGACGCTTTGATAATGGGAAACTGCATTAATTAACAGAACAGATGCGCATTTATTCACCAATAATTACCTCATGACTTGAAAAATAATTAATTATTATTTAGTACCTTTTATAATTAATACCAATTATTACAGTAAAATAACTATTTTATTATGATTTGATAAGAATATAAATTATTGTTGTAATCAAATAATTAACTGACTAAATTAAATAATGATATTAAAATAAATACTGCCGTTTATGAAAAATAAAAGTTCAACGCGTTGCACGATACGCCTGAATGTGTGCAAAGTTTTTCAGAACATTGATTTAATTCGCGCATGTTAAATGGGCGGTAAATAGGTAAGTTAAAAACATGGCTACTCTGATAAATAGGAAATTTTATTTCATTTGTGGTATTAGTATTGCAGCAATCACAGTGCTTTAAACCACGATTAGGATTTAATGATCGAAATTTTCCCACCGCACAAAATACCATAAAAACTCCATCAATTGGAATCACTAGAATGGTAAGTCACGGTTAGGGAAAGTGCTAAGGGCTATGTCACGGTCACTAAGAACAAAGAATAAGCAATTTATTTATTTCCTTTATTTTTACATTGCTGATTTAACCTAGAGGAAGTAAAATTTATCATGACTGAGCGTTAAACTAAAAAAAATGTTTAACTAATGGGCCGTAAGAGACGGTCATCTTCTTTCATGCAGTACCACGGAATTTTTTTTTTTTTTTTTTTTCGGGGCACGTATAAGTGCCCTTATTATTATGGAAGGCAAGAGTGACTGTTGGCGCGTGAGGGTGTGAAAAGATCGCGGATTGTTGGGCTCATTGTTACGCTGCACTTTGTCGTCTCTTGTCACCTGTGCTACAAATCCCCTGTTGTCACGATCCAACGAAGGCCGTCCTTGAAAGCTCAGTGTTGGCAGCAAAAAAAAAAAAAGGAAAAAGGAAGGGAGAAAAAGTGACAGAAAGAACAGTGGTAAAGAAAGAAAGAATAAAGAAAAGAAGAGCAGTTTAAGTCCTTACTAGGCATTGCATGTTATTTAGGATCGTGGGGTCCAAAGAAGCGTAGAATGAAGATGACAGGCGACATGCTAGATGGTCCATTTATCACGCTGGCGGTTAACTGTCTACATTTCAATAGCGTCATTCGCCCTACAACTCTGTTCCACATGTTCAAGACTGAATGCATATATGCGACAGCTTATATTTAATTCATAGTAAACTGAAACAATGTGTTACAACTCGCATAATATTGGGTTGTCGGAAAAGTCATGACGTATTTTAGCCATGTTTTGCAAAGGTCATTTATTGATAGAATCAATAATATAATACCCGTTTTGTTCGATAACCTTTTTGCCATCTTTCAGTGAGCTGCAGAATGCATCGTTCATAGAAGGACCTGTCTTTCGTGGCGAAAAACTGTACAAGGTGCTGATTTACAGCCTCATCTGAATTGAAAGTTATACCACGCAAGGACTGTTTAAGAGAGCGAACCAAGTGGAAGTCTGACGGCCCAAAGTCAGGCGAGTATGCTGGGTGTGGCAACACATCCCAACCAAGCTCCAATAATTTTTGGCGGGTGATTAAACTTGTGTGTGGTCTCGCGTTGTCGTGATGGAACACAACACCTTTACGATGAACGAGCTCTGGACGTTTCTGGATGATGGATTCGTTCAAACTGTCCAATTGCCGACAGGACACATTCGAATTGATTGTTTGGTTCCGTGATAGGAGCTCGAAAAACACGACACCTTTAAAATCCCACCACACTGAGACCAGAACCTTCCGCTGATGAATGTCTGCTTTAGATGTCGTTTGAGGCGAAGCAGCACGTCGGGACCAAAACCGTTTGCGCAGCACATTGTTGTACACAATCCACTTTTTGTCACCAATTATCAGTCGCTTCAAAAAACGATCGTTTTCCTCACGTTTAATGAGCATATTGCAGATGTTTATACGCGCCGTCAATTGAGCTTCTTTGAGTTCATGAGGAACTCACACATCGAGCTTGCTTACGTATCCCAGCTTCTTCAGGTGGTCGTGAACGCTTGAATGATGGATGTGCAACGTTTCTGCAATCTCTCGTGTCGTGTAACGTGGGTTTGACTCGATCAATGCTTCGATTTGGTCGTCATCAACCTCGGTTGGCCTCCCGGACCGAGGACCATCGTTGAGGTCAAAATCACAAGCACGGAATTTTGCGAACCACCGCTGGCACTGACGTTCTTGTAGAGCATTATCACCGTACACTTTACGCAACTTTTCACAAGCTTGACGGGCGTTCTTCTCTTTACGGAAGTAAAACAGTAAAATATGGCAAAAATGCACAAGTTTGGTCTTCCATCTTCAACTTGATGTCAAATCACCGTAAATCAACCAAATCGCTCACTGTTCCTTTTAGACTGCAGCTAGAATTGGCACCTGTCGAATGCCATAGCGATAAGAGAGCTGCGCATGCCTCTAGTACTTTCAAAACCGCCCAACCGCCATCGGGTGGCAAATACGTCATGTCTTTTCCGACAACCCAATATCATCGTCTGAGTGTACAGAGTTGTCCGACTACTATAAAGGTTTCTTATTTAATTCAGTGGTATTAAAATGTTTTTTGACAAGGGGCGCAAGACATCAGGATATGCAGTTTTTAATAGATCATAAACCCTATCGTGCTTTTGTAAAACAGAACTTGACGCAGTAGCGTACCTGAAAAACTCGCGGCCCTCCGCAAAAATATCTGTAAGGCCTTTTTGCGAAAATCTATTTGCTTTCAATTACAGAATTTTTTAAATTCATATTATCAACCAGCTTGTAGGGCGTTTCTATAATCATCCAAATTCTTTGAAACCTATAGGTTAGTTTTCATAATACCAAAATTGTTACACTTTATTGCGTGTAACACAAATGCACCAGTGGCGTGACTAGCCCATGCCCCCCCCCCCCCCTGAAGATTTACTATAGCGCCCCTAAGCGCAGTAACTTTCCCAGGATTTCAAGCATGAGGAAGGATGCGTTTTTCGCGGGTGTGTGTTGTGGATGGGGGGGGGGGTCAGGAAGTTAGGGAGAGTGTCTGGAAAAATAATGCTGGTACCTAGAGCTCTGTATTTTTAACTTTTTAAGTAATAGATTTAAAAATACATGTAATTGTTTTGTACAAAACTAAAATAAATCACTTGGAGAAATCACCCTCTTGTACATGGCAAATCCGCGGGTGCTATGAATAAATGTTGGCGCCTGTCGTGTACGTAATCCTAGGTGACAGACTGACTGCTTCCTCACATCTTCTATCTGGAATCTCCATGTGGCATCGCGCTTTTCCTCAGCAGCGCAGAGAGAGGGCGATTGGAGGACGATCGTATGACAACTTGGAGCCAAATGGCCGAATAGCTTCAATCTGTAGGACAACCAGTGCTTTAAAAGTGAAACTTGACATTTATTTAGGCAAAGCTAAATGCACCTTAAAAGAACATATGAACCTTCAGGTTAATTATGTGTTTGTTTGTCTTTGTGCGTGTTCGATTTTTTCCAAAAAAAAACCCATAACTGGAAGCTGCAGTACGCCCCTTGGTTACCGCCCCTACACCCCCCGCAGCTGCGGGGGTGGTAGTTACGCCACTGAAATGCACATGGTATAATTAAAACTAGGACAAGCCGCAATTGCATTTAAACAATGCTTAATTGCATTTAAAATCTTGCGTATTCTTTAGACGTTACTTCAGCCTCAAGAAGCTACGCGTTGGTGGCGATAGTTCGCAAGTTTCTTAAGTGCTCATTACGCCAAATAAACGGATTTTCTGACGAATTGTTAGCAGTAGAATTATTGCACAGGATCCATTTCGGTTTGCTCAGCAGTTTATCAGATAAAACTCCCAGTATCGTTGCATTTGCGACTGAGGTTGAAATGATAGCACATGCAACCGGCAGGGGTGAAGAGGAGCGGGGTAGAAAGGAGGGAGGTAGGGTGGGGAGATTAGGTGTTGACCACCTGGGGTCATTCCCAAGGTAGTTATTCTAACTACCTTGGGGTCTTCCAAAGTCAATGCGACCGGGGTTGAAAAGTCAAGTGGTAGGTGGGTTCAGCGCCGAGCAGATCACGTTTGTAGGAATTATTGATAAACAATTTTCGCACTCTTTAATTTCTCTCACTTTGTATATGAATTACCATTGAAATTCTTGCAGTAATAGAAATTTTAAATTTTACCATCGATGTTTTGATGCTTTTGCAATTACTTTTCCTATCTTACGAAGAAACTTGCAATTAATTCTGAATGCAGCTATCATAATAAAATTCGCACACGAATGAAATAAAATCTCCGGCAGTTTGTCGTAGAGAAAGTACTATGGCTATTGCTTGGGAAAAGGAAGTGTTTTATTTTTTATATACAGATCAAGTTTTACTAGGGGTATCTTCAGCTGCAATCCGAAACATGAGTAAAACCTTATTTTGTAAAAACAAACAGTACAATAATTAAAATAATGATCAGACTTTTGCTAAAAAAGACTTAAACAGGAAATGGTGATGTCAGCATACCGCTAATTTTAGGTTTGGGGCACTTGCATATTTTTTGTATGGTGTAATCCCGTATTACATTCACGATTTATCTGCTCCTCCGGGATTTCACGAATTAGGATTCTTTACCTCCAGATTCGCTAAACATGAATACCGGTTGCCTCGACTAGCGAATCCTGTGATGGTTTTATTCAAATTAATCGGAAACTTGATACTTGGGCGTTGTGGGTGGTGTAGTGGTCAGCATACGTGGGCGCTAACTGGGAGACGCGGATTCGAGTCCCGCTCCAGAACGATGAAATTTTCAAGTTTTCGGATATTGTCTGATTTACCATCCTTGTCATATTTACACCAAAAAACGGATTGTCGTCTTCAAAATTTGTATTGTATGGTGTAATCCCGTATTCCATTCATGACTGAGATCCTGTGGCTTACGGGACCCGTGGAAGAAATGCCCACACAGCTATTGATCTGCATGGACCTCTATCCCCACTGCCCCCATGGGTTATGCACCTCTAGGCACCGTATTACCCAAAAATTCACCAAAAGAACTACTAGTTAAGTCATAATTTAAAAAAATACCAGCAAAAGAACTAGTTAAGTCATAAAGAAAACAGTAGTCCTACAATTTCCGAAGGAAATGCAAGAAACCTTCTGTATCGATTTAGGCAGTGTCTTAAAGGATATGTAAGACACGTGTCTAAGACCTCCGAGTGTACATCAAGAATCATTCATCCAAAATTTATTGCAGTGACCGAGCCCATCAGAAAAATAACTTACCCCAACCTCAATCATCTGTTAACGTGGTTTGTTCTTCCAGGTTAACGTAGTAAATTAAGAATAATAAGTAGGAGGTTTATTATCTTGTTGGTGAATAACGATGATCAGTGCTACGTAACTAATGATAAAAATGATAGACTCTTTCACCTCGGGGTTCGTAGTTAGAGTTCGGCACGAAAACACCAATGTGATGGAAACAACAGAAGAGCTAAATATTGTAAGGGGGACACTACACTATTTCAAGAAATACTTCTGTACCTTATAAAAACGATTTATTCTTCTTAGTTACTTCTGCGAAGGTTGTCCTAATGACTGCGCTATCCTGCTTGATGCGAGCACTATAATGTATTTCCACTTCCCCTGGATACTCGTTACCGATAACTTTCTACCCCTTTTCTTCCTGCCATCGGGAAAGACCCTCTCTTCCCCGCTGCTAAGAAACTTCTGTCCCCGGGCTTCTCCGCACGACTCACCTCTTCTATCCCTCGGAGTTGACTGTCTTTTTCCTTCGCCACCTTTCCCTCAAGCGAAAGGATGACCAACCCCTTCTAGCACAGACAGCGATACTTCCTCTCCCACGGTTTAAAAGGGCCGCGTTCCAAGATAAAAGCCTCAAAGCTCTGGATTGTCGCTCCAGCATACCCTTCGGTACCTTTGAGCCTAAAGCCGAAAGGTGCAAATTCCATTTGACAATACTAAATGCCGCTACGAAATACAAAGCTTAGACTTTTAAGATGCGACAACCTGGCGTCTCTAAATAAACCGTATTTCCTGATATTTCTTGACTGGGGTGACGAAACTTAAAGTTTCTCACTCATCGTGGAAACAAAGGAAAGCACATCTATAGAAAAGAAAGTTAGTTAAATCTCTCTCTCTCTCTCTCTCTCTCTCTCTCTCTCTCTCTCTTAGTCTTAGACTTTTGGCTGTAAAATCAATTTTAAGTAAAAGCACTTGAAAAGTGAAAGTAACGCGAAGAATACTAATGGTATTAAAAAGAACTTACAAACAATGTTTGTTTAAAAAGAATGAGCTATTCCGTTTGTGTTCGTGGAAACTTAAAGAAATTATTTTTAAGGAAGAAGAAGATCTAAAATTCAGCTTAAGCCAAATCACTCACAATATTTTACAAAACTCAGAGAAATCGTATCATTGCAGCCCTTCTGATTATATAGCAGCAGATTTTTAAGCGGCCGATGAACCTGTACGAAATGGTATCCAAAATTTTCTGCTCTCCCCAAACAGAGCTGTTCACATAGCGGCCGAGTTCAACGAAAGCTGTGGCAAAGCAATTCCTTTCCGCCCTCTCATCTCATCAGTACTGACCATAAACCTGTCACCAGCTATAAGTGCTTCTCTGCTCTAGGACGCAAGGAATGATGGGAAAGAGCTAGTCGTCCGGACACGAACATCATGCCACCGGGTGGAATAGAAACAAGCTACTCAAACTTCTGTCATGGCGAAAATTTTAACCTCTGGTGAATTTCGGAAAGACCTGATCAATCTTTCTGTTGGTTTATCGGAGATTAATTAATGCAAAAATTTTCTCCCATGACATACGTTAGAAGAAAATTCCTGGTTGAAAGGCAGGGGAATTCATGCGCAAAATTCGCTTGTCTTAATCACAACCAGGAAAACAAAATTTCATGTTGGAGAAAGAAAAAAAAAAAAGAGAAAAAGAATAATATTTGATTTAACTGACTTTGGGCTTTTGAAAATAATTATTTTATCTATTCTTTTATCGCGATAGGAAAAGGCGAGTAGGTGTGCAGCTCAGAGAATCAAAATTAATTTTAGTTTAACATCACGGAACGAGAGAAAAAGAAAATTAAAATTAGTGATTTTCTGCAAGGCAAGAATTCGCCATTTTTGCGTTCCTGTTTCCAAACGTCGTGAAAAAGTCGCACAAAAGTGAAACATCTTTTCGTCTTTTGGGTAAGGAATTCAGCAACAGAATCTATTTTTAGACCTCAGGGTCAAAAGGCTGGGTCCCCTACGTGTTGAAGGTCAAGTTCATCTTCCCTTAGCCGACCAGAGGATGCACGTGCTAGTAACATTTTTTTTCGTGGAGAGTGTTGGACGCTGCAACGATGCCTGAGTGAAGGTCAGAGTGTCACCCCTGGCTTGCGTGGGAGTGAAATTCCGTTGGGAAGCTGTGAGTTGCTAATCTGAAGTTTCGACCAATGGGAGGGGTCAGCGGTTTCAAGCACCCCAGAGTTTTATCCGTTGAGAGAACACTTTTGTTCTGGTCCTCTTGCTGGCCGGCAGAGAAAGAGGGGACGGCGGAGTTTTTTTCTCCTCGCCTTTTGGCGGGAGAGAACCACAGAGAAAAAAAGAGTTTTTTTTCCATGGCAGCATTTTGCTGACCACCAGTCCACCACAATGGGACACTCTGGCTCTGGTATTCGTATTCGCATTCGAGGGGTTGACGATGTAGCACGCCGATAAAGAAGCCTCCCGCCGTCCGGAAACTTCGCCCTGGAGAGAACTTAGCCGAGGAAGGCAAGACATGCCTTCTCCCTTAAGGATATACCGCCAACAGCATCTACACCTCTCCATGCGGTTGCTGCCACAAGGAGGAGGAGGCCTGCTTCAAAGGCCGAAGGAGAGAGGCCAAAAAAAAAACAGTTCCATCTCCTCCCAAAGTTTGGGGAGGAGTTCTTTTTTTTGCTTGACGGCTTTTTGATGACCACCAGTCCACCACAATGGGAGGTACCTGCTGGCTCCGGCGATGCTCTGCTGCAGTAGGAAAGAAAAAAAAACTGTGGTTGTGCCAGGACTGTAAACTGTGGTGAAAAAAAAAAAAAAAAAAAAGGAAAAAAAGAACGCCAGCTCGAAGGTAATGTTTTAGTCCATATCTTTCTGTATTGATATATAACATCCCACGCAGGGTACCTAAACTTCGAGCTGAGCATAAGAAACAAAAAGAAAAAGAGCAAGTCTTTTTTTTTTTTGCCTCTGATTATGGCTGTGTTGTCGTTCAGCTTTCAAAATTAGGATTTATTGGTTCCTCAGGTGTGAGTTCAGAGAAAAAGAAAGAAAAAAGAGAGGGGAGTTGAAAATGTTTTCATTTATGCTTTTTTTTTGTGTTGTCATGTCTGGTATTTTAGCAACTTCCCAGGCCAGTAAATTTTGATGTATCAGAAAAATTTAGTTTAATGTTTGGGCACAGTAAATTTTGGTGCATCGATAATAGTTTAGTTGGGCATGTGATAATTGAAAAGCAGTGTTATTGTGATGTCGTGGGTGATAAAATAATAGTAAACATTTCTCTCTAGTCTTTTACAGCGTTGAGTTATTTTTTTTTTTTTGAGTGAAGATAAATTATGGGATGATTTATATTGGAATTTTGGGAACATATTATAGTGTGATAAAATTGGAAACCTAAGGTGTTGTTTACATTCTTGGAGTGTTGAGTGTCGAAACTGAGATGGTAGGAGTGTTAATTGAGGACCAGTATTTTACAGGCTCCAGATGAGTGTTAATCTCCCATTGTAAAGGGGTGATCTTAGGGCAAGCCGGGAACTTGTCCTAGGGCAGAGGGCTCTGAGTAGGGAATTTTCACCAGGATGCGATATGTGCAGAATAGAAGTTAAAGTAGTTTTTTGTTCTCAAGTTTAGTATTTCACAAAAAGAATGAACATCATGGGTTGAGAAGACACACTTTTGCTCACCAGTTCCAGTATTAATTGTTCTTTTCTTTGGCCTAAATTTTCTTGTTTTTACTATAAGGTTAAAAGTCTAAATGTAATTTTAATTTTCAATAAGGTGAAAATATTTAGTGGGTTATGTAAATGGTCAGTGTTATTGTCTGAAGTGGACCTGCGCATTGCCATGGTGCAGAAGAATTTCCTTGCTAGTGATTTTTCCTGGGATATATGTGGAGAGAGATAAGTGGTTTTTCCTGGGATATATGTGGATAGAGATCAGTGAATTTTCCTGGGATATATGTGGATATTGTGATTTAGGATTTCTTGGGATATATAGAGAGATAAGTGAATTTTCCTGGGATATATGTGGATATTGTGATTTAGGATTTCTTGGGATATATAGAGAGATAAGTGAATTTTCCTGGGATATATGTGGATATTGTGATTTAGGATTTCTTGGGATATATAGAGAGATAAGTGAATTTTCCTGGGATATATGTGGATATTGTGACTTAGGATTTCTTGGGATATATAGAGAGATAAGTGAATTTTTCCTGGGATATAGTTGTGTTGGTTCTGGGCCGGATGTGCCTGGAGTATTTAGAGTTGAAGTACGACAGGCTCTTGCAGGCGTGGTTGATCAAGGTGGGATCATGCATTGGTTCGAAAAGGGAGATCCTTGACGACGTGGTTTTTGGGGGAAAACTTGTCTTCAAACACCCCCCCAGTAGTTTCGCTGCTCACGGAGATATGTACTGCCAGCGAGGGTCGGTCGAGCGTTGCTTCAAGAAATGTGGTGAGATCATGTTAGAGGAAATTCTGTGCCTGATGATGATGTGTCGCACTTGAGGATTTTTTTCCTTCTCTTTTGCATAGGCTGAAATTGGATTCACGACCCAATTTCACGCCTTCAGCCTGACTGGTATTTTCTTCCTGTGTTGGTTCTCAAAAACCCAGGGTAGTGTCTGAACTGAGAGTATTTGCCTCACCGCTACCTCAGTAATTCACTGCAGGTGTTAAATTTAAGTTTGTTTGGTGATTTAAAGTATCTAAATTTATTTGTTTATGATTTGCTGTAGTGCTAGGGATGTAAATTCTAAATTCTTATTGTTGGTGTTAGTGAACTTGATATTTAGTTTGGAAATTTAGTTAATTGGTATTTTGGGCTTTTGTTTACAGTATAGAGTTATTAAGTATCTTGAGCTATTATGTGAAGTGCAGAGTGAGGTGATTTTTATGAGCAAGCTGGTGCAAGAAGATTGTTTGAATTTCTGAATTATGGTGATGTTATGAATAGTGATAATTTTTAAGATTAGTTAGTGAGGTTTCTTTATAAGTGCAGTAGGTTCATTCAGGGTAGTTCTATAGGTTATGTCATGTTAATTAATGCTTGTGCTCAGTGTAAATTCTGTTTTGAGGATAATTTACTTGGTTTGTTTACTTGCTGATAGTAGATTTGTTAAAGTATAATTTGTGGCTCTTAAAATAACTGTAAATTTAAATTGAAGTCTTCGAAGCTGGTCTGGGAGATTGCGGAGTTTGCTAAGATTGTTTAGGTGCTGTAAATTTTAATCAATAAGTGTAAAATTGTAAATTTGTCATTGAGCTAACTAGGTGAGAGAGAAGAGAGTACGTTTCAAAAGAACAGAACTTGTCCACCTTGTGGAATTAAAAATAATCCAGTATCTTTTTTTTTTTTTGTGTAAGCTATGTGAATCATGGTATAATTTTGGATGCATGCCTAGTGTTCAAACCAACTGTGTTGAAATATGTAAAGTTGTGCTGTTCATAGGGCCAGTGGCCAAAGAGAAATAGAAAAGAAATTGAGATTCTGTTTTTATACTGCTGTGTTTTAGCAAACAACAAAAAGGAAATGCCATCTGATTGTCCACTAAATGACCTTATTAAGTTTTTAAAGAAAAATAATAAATACAGGCAGTAGCCTTTCAAAAAAAGTCCAAAACTAGTGCAGTGTGATAAATTTTGTGTGCTGTTGTCTTCCATGACTTGGTCCCATGTACCCCAATTTAGCTTGACTAAGGCTATCGATCCGAATCCTGGTATTATAAGGTATTTCATAACTGCAATTTTTGTCCTATAATTTTAAATTGACTTTCACCGCCTCCACAAGTTGTTATTGAACGAGTACATTTTATCGTATGACTTATAGTGACACATTTTCATACACATGCAACAATATCCACTTACTTTTGCACTTTCAGATGACTCAACTCTGCGTGAACACAAACAACGCAAACTTTCCAATAACTTCTTGTGGAATGTAAATTTTAGATGCATTTTTGTTTAGGATGTTCATGGCCTTTTCTAGTACTTAAAAAATATTTTTGTTTCGAAATGCATCCACCCATCTCCCAAATTTAAATTTTCTATAATTTCCATATAAATTTTAATATCAGCATAAATATAGCCTTTTGATAAATAACTTCAATCAATAAAAAAAATAAATGATTTTTTCTCACCAGAACACTTCCTTTTATCAGATAATCAGTCAGAAAGGATTAGTGTCTATCATCACCCTAAATGACTACTTTGAATAACAAAGCTAAAGGGAAAGAAATCACCCAGATAGAACAGCATTGCAATTTTACGTAGGCCCAAAGCTGGGCCACCGTCTTCTATTCCTAAAAGACGGTGACTCAGTATTGGGTCTGCGATAATAACTTATGGTCTGCGTTAAATTGCATGGCTGTGCTACCTGAGCAACGTTTTCCGATGCACAGGTTCACTCGCTCCAACCGCGTTCTGCCCACTTCTTAAACAGCGAACATAAATGATCAAATGTAGAGGATTTTAGGAAGGGAGTGTCTGACCCCAAGTCTTGAACAACCCTTAGAAATAGGAAGCTAAGAGATTTGGGCTAGAGTGCCCGATAGGAAAGTGACACGGAAGGGAAGTAGAAAGGGAGAGGAAGACGCCCTTATTTATTACCGGGGGAGCAGTACCCGGGGTCCGACGGCTTAACGTGCCCATCCGACGCACGGCGGATATTTAGTGGTTTGAGCGTTTGTACCTGCCTGGGATCGAACCTGAAGTCCTTTCCGTGGCAGTCACGAACGTTTCCCACTAGGCTACCCGCGGCCCAAACAGCAAACATATTGGCTCGACAGGATTTTTATGGCGGCAAACGGAACAACCATTTCTTTGCTTGCTGTTCAACACGTAACTTAACATTATAAAACTTGAAAATTACAATTTTTGTGAAGAATATTTCTTCTACAATCTCCATATTCGTTCGAGCTGATTTTAACCCATTTTGCTAACCCTGAGAAAATTCGTTCCCCCTGGTAAAATGGTTAATTATGGCCTTAAAAATTCAAAATCATACAAAAATTATTATTAAAAGCATAATATTACCAAAACGATAAATTATAAAATTTATTATTTTTGTGAAAAATAATACCAATAATTAAAAATATATACTATTATAATCATTACCCCTGTTTGTTTCAAAAGCTTACTTAAGTGTTCATCGGTATTTACCGCATTTCTTAAAATACGCCTTTTACTAGGATAAGTGGAAAATGTAGTCGTTCGCTTTCTTACAGAGAGCCAATTGGCGTGGCAGTCCGCAGACTGAGGGTTTTAATGAGTCTCCATTCATGCTTGCGATAGTAAACGAGAGGAACTTACACCGCAACTCATTTCTTTTGCAACGGGCCGATGTCAAATTTTACGGCTTTTCGTTCCGCTTTTGTGAAGGCGTCGTAAAAAGAAGTGGGCCGACAATGGAGTCTCCCCTCTTCCTCCGAGGCGAAAGTGAAGTTAGAATGATTTACAATCCCCACCTGCTTCACTAGTGACAATCGAATGGCGAAGGAGTGGGATTCTTTCAGGAGATTTAACTCCTGAGTCGTGACCTCTGCCCAGCGAGTAAGACACAATAAGTTCCAATCGATTTTATTCCTGGAACATCTTTACAAGGCGGACCTCATTGCTCAATGCTGTGTATCCAAGGCAGAAGAATCTAAATTGAACATTGTCAGTTCAACACATCGATTCGAAATCTCCAGAAAATTTGCCATTATCTTTCCGTTTCATAAACACGGCAACATTCTTCTTTGTAAAAAATAATTTTATTGCAATACGGATAAAAAAGAAAAAGATTTAACTGGAGAAAGGAGTTTTTCCAGGTGATGAGAGATCATGGAGTCTCTAATCACCTGAAGTCTTTATTTATTTGAAGCAATTACCTTAAAGAAAACAACAGAGGAAGAAGTAAGACCCTTCAATTTCCAGAGAAAAATAGCTTCAAGTAGAAAAAAACGTGGGGAAACAGATAGAAACAAAAGTTCAGTAAGTTTTGGGTTGCTGTTGGGAAATTAAGTGTTACTCGTATAATCAGAAGCGATTTATGTGCTATAGATCCGAAAGTACGATTTCCGTATACGTCGAATATCGTGCTGCAAAAGTGAAATAAAATAAAAACGCTAAAAAAGGGCAGGCTTCGTACAGGCTTTAGAATGAGAGGTTGTAAAAGTTATGTTCCTACAAGGTCAGAGGATAACCTGTAAAGAAAAACAAAAACAAAAGAAAAAAAAACAGCCTTAATTAATACTTCCAAAGGTCTTTTGTATGTGTCACACTTTTCAAAGCATATATTCATTTTTACTGAACTTATAATTTACAGCGTTGACATATAATCGAAAAATGACTGAATGGCAATCTCTTGCAACTTATCTAAAATGAGAAACGAGTTGATTTTGTAAACATCAGAAATCAGTTCAGCTGGTTTTTTCCAAAACGAGACACGTATTTATTCACGCACATTACATTGCATTGTACAATTAATGTTCATTGAATTTGGGGCCCAGGAAAAAAGACGATGTCTTGACTAGTACAAACCCACATATATATCTTATGCATATAAATCAAAACCAAAAAGACGATGACTTGACTAATACAAAACTACATACATCTTATGTATATAAATCAAAACAAAAAAGACGATGTCTTGACTAGTACAAACTCACATATATCTTATGTATATAAATCAGAACTAAAAAGACAATGTCTTGACTAGTACAAAACTACATATATATCTTATGTATATAAATCAAAACAGAAAAGACGATGTCTTTTAATATACAATATAATCGAAAAATGACTGAATAACAATCTCTTGCAACTTATCTAAAATGTGAAACGAGTTGATTTTGTAAACATCAGAAATCAGTTCAGCTGGGTTTTTTTCCAAAATGAGATACGTATTTATTCACGCACATTACATTGTATTGTACAATTAATGTTCATTGAATTTGGGGCCCAGGAAAAAAGACGATGTCTTGACTACTACAAACCCACATATATCTTATGTATATAAATCAAAACTAAAGAGACGATGTCTTGACAACAGGAAAAAAGACGATGTCTTGACAACAAGAAAAAAGACGAAGTCTTGATTAGTAGAAAACTACATATCTTATGTATATAAATCAAAACTACAGTAACAATTTGTTGTACCAACCACTATATTCAAGACAAAAGCCAGTTTTTATGGTACCTTTGAAAGTCGTGAAGTTATTAACCTTTTCTGTAATCTGTTGACATTCATTCCACAGAGTGAGGGTCCAAACAAAACAATGTATTTTTATATTTTTCAGTTCTGGCAAAGAATATTGTCATCTTTTCTTAAAATCTGATATCATATTCTATGAGTATTCTATTAATATCATTCAGATCTACATCATTATTCTTATATGAATTAATATTATATATCTGCCAATATGAGATATGCAACATCTTCATCCTCCTAAATCACTTCGTTAGAAACCTATACGGAACACCTCCTCCCAATTAACTTCGTGTGGAACCTCTACAGAATCCCTTTTCCTAAATCACTTCCTAAAGAAACTGTATGGAACTCCTTCACCCAAATAACTTCGTTGGGAACCTCTACAGAACTCCTCCTCCTAAATCACTTCGTTAGGAACCTGTACAGAAACCCTCCACCTAAATGACTTTGTTAGGAACCTGTACGGGGCCTTTCCTCGTAAATAACTTCATTCGGAACCTGCGTGGAACCTCTGCCACTAAAGCACTTCATTTAGAAACTGAAGGGAAACCATCCTCCCAAATGGCTTCGTTATGAACCTGTACAGAGACCGTCGTTCGAAATGACTTCGTTATTAACCTGTGCGGAGTCTCTCCTCCTAAATGACTTCATTAGGAGCCTTTATGGACCCCATGCAACTAAATCACTTCGTTAGGAAACTGAAGGGAAATCCTCTTTCTAAATGACTTCGTTACGAAACGGTTCGAACCTCTCCTTCAAAATTACTTCGTTACGAAACTGTACGAACCTCTCCTTCAAAATTACTTCGTTATTATAACCTGTGCGGAACTCTTTCCCCGAAATGACTTCATTATTAACCTGTACAAAGCCCCTCCTCCGAAATGACTTCGTTATTAACTTGTACGGAGCCACTCCTTCTGAATGATTTAACCTGTATACGTAACCCCTTTTTCGAAATGACTTCGTTCAGAACCTGTACGGAACCCCTCTTCCTAAATCACTTCGTTAAGAACCTGTGCAGAACCTGTCCTTCTGAATCACTTTGTTAGAAACTTGTACGGAACCCCTCGTCGTCAAACCCATACGCAACTTTCACTGCATAAGAAATTTTTAATACACTAGTACGAAAATAGAACGCTATTCGACTTCTACGGAAATCGCCCGTATGAAAAAACACATTAGGAACGACATTCCCATTTCGTTCAAAAGAAAGACTTACAATCGAAGTATCTTTTCAATTTTACGATACTATACAGTGGAGTGATATGAAAATTAAATGCAAAGCAATTCAGGAAAATGCGAAAAAATATGGAAAGAATAAACTTTAGATACGAAAAGAAATACTTAGATAAGACAGAAGAGAAAATGTATAAATGCGAGTCAATCTAATGAAATAAAAATCGTCAAGTCATGTAGTCCGAAGGGAAATGAGATATCATCCAGCAATGGAAAATTGAAGTAAGACACCGAGAAAGAAGATGACCCAGGGAAAGCGATGGTCGGATGTGATGAAAACAATTGCTGGGATAGAATGAGGACCAACAACCGAAGACAGAAACAACTAGAGTGAAGCGGAGCAGGCTTTCGCTCAGCACTGGACTAAATCAGATTGATAAGAACGGCATGAAAAAGGAAGAAAAATGGACAAGCATCTGTCATCTCGACACTACTGATATTGTTTGTTTTATACTAGTCTTCGAACTGATATAACAAAAATGTAGCCTCATCTCGTTCGACTTGAAATCAAGCTGAAGTTTGTTCCCTCATGTGATAACCTGTAAAATAACGTTTCCCACAACAGCTCGTGAAGATCAACAATGGGAAACTTCTGCACAGGGATTCAATTTTCTCAACAAAAGACACCTGTTTTCGAGATGAAGATTATTTACAGCTAGCAAGCTGTAACTCCCAGCCAGCTTAAGAGTGTGATATTGTGGAAAGCACAGAAGAGCTACTTCCGCTACGAAAAGTAGTCCCTATTGTTTAGAGTGAGACTCAACAAAGTTATTACTCAGAATGATCGTTTTTATCTGCTCAGCAGTTTAACACGAGAAACTGCTATTTAACACATTTTTTGTTAAAAGTGCAGAGCGTTTTAGAAATAGATTTGATATGAGAAGTTACCCAATCCAGAGCCTCGCACTTTCAGCAGCTGACTGTAGAGCTGGGGAATGTAACGCGGGACAATATGGAAATGATGGAAGACCTCTCCCCACATTCACCACAGAGATATAATAAATTGACAATCGGGGACATACAAGAGAGGTGTACTTAACCAACCGCACTAGAAACATTTTTATGAAGTACGGATGTAAAAAGAGGGGTCAGTGGAGAAATTATGCTTGACAACAAGGATACAGCAAGAGTCAAATGTGACGCGGATTGATACTGTTCGTGCGTTCCCCCTGGAGGCGTTGAGAGCTGCCTGCTCTACCTTCCACAACAGTACACTCTAAGCTTGACTTGGATTATAGATAAACAGATACAGGTTTGGACAAAATAATGTAGATACCATGATTATTGGTGTTAATATTATTCGTGTAGCTTCACTGAAAAAAAAAACGTTGTGAGTATCTTTTATGAATCCTTTCTTTGTGTATACAGGGTGATTCCGCTAAGCGGGTACAAAGTTCTGGGAGGGTAGGTTGCACAAAGACAAATTGGAATCACATAGCAACGCAGGGTCAGAAACGCCATATTCATGTGCTAGTGTACAGAGAGAACGAGAAATGAAAGAGCAGCACGTAAGAGAAACAAAATGCTTTTTATTACTCACAAGACACCTGCGAAATGCATTGAGGTTACAGAAGGTGTTCAAAGTTGAGACCATGAGCTGTAACACACGCTTGACATCGTCGGCGCATGGAATCACGTACATTTTGGAAAATTCCTGGCGTGTCTCGGACTTCCGAAGCAGCTACAGAGATGCGTGCTACAAGGTCCTCTTCACTTTCAACGGGGGTGTTGTACAACAGTCCTTTGATGTAACCCCAGAAGAACTAATCAAGGCATGTTAAGTCCTGCGATCTTGCAGGCCAATGAACGGGACCACCACGCCCGATCCACTGATGTCCAAATGTCAGCGATGACAAACGTCATTGCTGAAATGGGCGGGGCCCCCATCGTGCTGGAACCACATTGACGGCGCAGCGACTAAAGGACCTGTTGTTCGTTCAATAGCTCTGGCAAGATGTCCTCCCGAAATATCCGGTAATTCCCGGTACAGTCGCACGGCGGCTCATCCGAAATATCCGGTAATCATTCCTGGTACAGTGCACGGCGGCTCGTCCGTTGCTCCGTATGCTAGGTGCATATCGGTCATTTCCGCGTTCGTGAACTCAGCCATCCTACTACCTCTGCGGGAGGTTTACAAGTGACGGTATCCTGAAAGAACGTAGAAGCAGTCTCGCGGCCGAACAACGCCATCTACCGCCTGAAGATGGCGTTTCCGACCCTGCATTGCTATGTGATTCCGATTTGTCTTTGTGCAACCTACCCCTCCCAGAAGTTTGTACACGCTTAGTTGAATCACCCTGTATATTCTGTAGGTTGTATGACAGCATAGTACAAGCTTGTTCAGCGGCGGTTCGTAAGCGCATTCGGTGAAATACAGTAGGTGATCTGGCAGACTTCCAAAGAGGGCAAATTATGAGAGCCCGTTTAGCAAGAGCGCCTGTATCCATAACAACCAAATTGTTTGATGTTTCAAGAACAACAGTCTCTACGGTTCTGACTGCTTGAACAAAGTATGGCAAGACTTCATGGGCCCAGAAGAAGAGTGGGCAAAAACTGAGATTGAATGAGAGAGACCATCCAACACAAAGACTGTTTCCAAATAACAGAAAACTAGCGCGCCAAAAGGGATAGCTGAACTCAATATCCACGTGGAAAATCTTGTCTCCACACAAACAGCCCGCAGGGAACTTCACAAAGCCAACATCCATGGAAGAGCTGCAATTGCTTTATTAACAAGAAAAAAAAAAAAGGCAACAATTTGAGAACAGATGGTGTCATGAGCATAAAACCTAGACCGCTGATGACACAAAACGTGCGATATGGTCTGATGTGTCCTCATGTACATTATCTTTGCAGGTCGGGTTTATGTATGAGAACATCCAAGGAAGCGTACAATTCGGGGTCGGGTTGCAACTTTCAAACATGATGGTGGATCTGGGATGATTTCGGCGGCAATATCTTAGTATTCGGCCGGCCATATCATTAATCTACATGGTCGATTTACTGCCAGGGGGCAATTGGACGTTCTAGGTGATCAGATGCATCCCATGTCCAAATGTTGTTTCTTAAAATTGATGCTATCAGGGTCACCCAAATGAAAGTGAGACTCGTGTAATAGCGTCGTTGTATAATTACACAGAGGCGTGCATTTGTGCCGGTAGATGGCGTGCCATGTCAGGAAGCACGCTGTTATCGGCGGCAAGTGTCAGTGTGCTGAGGCAAGTTGACTACGTAGGCTCGTGACATGGATACGTCCAAACAGGCCCAGCGGGCAGTTATTGCAATTTTTGACGGTAGAAGGTGTTAGTGGAGCCGAAATCGATCATCGTATGAAGGATGTGTATGGGAATGAGTGTCAGTCACGGTGTACAGTGTTCCGCTGAAGTAGTGAATCTCGTAAAGGACGTGAGAGCACGGAGGACATGCCGAGACCTGGGCAAGCACACGTGGCCATCACCATGGAATCGACTGCTGCCGTGGACAACCTTGTGAAGGAGAATCGCCAAATCACCACCCGCGAGCTTGTGGCAACATTGTCCGTGAGTAAAGGAACTGTTAACACCATTCTCCATCGCCGATTGGGATACAGCAAGGTTTGCGCACAATGGGTACCCAAGCATCTCCAGGACGAGCAGAAAACTCGGCGAATTGGGTGCTTGCCTGGAGCATCTGTATCGTTACCACGCAGAAGGGGTATAGTTTCTTTCCAAGATTGTGGTCGCAGATGAAACTTGGTACCACCACTTCGATCCGGCCACAAAACGGATGAGTATGCAATGGCTGCATTCCAACTCTCCACGTCCCCCAAAAAGCTCAGTCCTCCTTAAGAGCTGGGAAAGTGATGCTCACGGTATTCTTCGATGAGAATGGCCCATTGCTGTTGGATTGGCTGGACGCAGGCAGTACGGTCAAGGCAACTACATACTGCAACCGGTCAAGGCAACTACATACTACATACTGCAGTACGGTCAAGGCAACTACATACTACGTTACGCAACCTCAAAAACGACATCAAGCGTAAGTGATCCGGTATGTTGTCAAATTAGGCACGACAACGCAAAACCGCACGTGGCGACAGTGTGCCAAGATTTGCTGCGGAGCTTCCACTGGGGGGTCTCCGACCATACCCCCTATAGCCCCGATCTGTCGCCCTGCGACTACCACATATTCAGGCATCTTAAAAGAGCTTTCAAGGGCCGCCTGTTTGCTAGCGATGCTGAGGTCCGGGATACCGTTGAAGACTGGTTCCATAGCCAACCGCGGATTTTGTTCGCTCAGATTATCCACAATCTCGTGACGCGCTGGGACTCTTGCTTGAACCGACAAGGCGACTATGTGTAGCTGGTATGTAGCCCATGTATCACTCCTACTTCCTGTATGTTCACATATTCCAACATATAAACCCTTACGGCAACAAAAACCGACAGTTTCATTTCGGCGACCTTTATATTTTTCAAGATGATAATGCGCTCATACATACTGCTGGAACAGTTCAGTTTTGGTTTGAGGGGCACCAAGATGAACTTCAACATCCGCCCTGGTCAGCCCAATCACCCGATTTGAATATTATCAAACCAGTATGGTCAGTTTTGGAGAGCAGAGTGAGAAGCAGATTCCTTCGTCCAACATCTCTGAAGCAGTTGGCTGAAGTTCTTATCGACGACTGGTACAATATTCCACTGGAGATTATTCATTCAAAAGCTGTATGAATCTATTCCAAGAGGGTTTGGTAGCTGTATTAAAGGCAAATGATGGTACACGATCTTATTAATAAAGACATATCATCTATTTCCCAAGTGTTCGCATTATTTTGCCCAATCCCTGCAAATACTACGAGTTTCTCAAATTCAATTTTACAAAAATTTATAGGAATTTTTAAAACTGGTTTGTGGCGAAAAAACACAAAGCTTTTCTTATCACCAATTCATTAAATATATCTAAGTTAAAATAAAAAATACAGTAGCAATTCATTTTTAAAACGATCGTGCTAGACATTTGGATTGCATCATACATTGATTAGCCATTCCATTCTGACCACCCCCAGCCTAGAGAAATGAGCGCGCCTGGAGACCGAGCGGTGGCGCAGGTGAAGTTCACAGAGCAGTATAAATAGAACCCGAGGACCAGTTTCGGTTAGTGAAGTGTTCGGAGTCAGAATGCGAAAAGCTGCCAATTTATCGCAGTTTGATAACGGACAAATTGTGATTGCACTGCGCCTCGGAACAACGATCTCGGAAACGGCGATGCTTCTGGACTGTTCACGTGGCGCTGTAGTGAGTACGTATCAAAAGTGGTGTGCAGATGGCCAAACGACGAACCGTCGTCCAGCAGTGTGTCGTCCGCAGCTCATTAATGCCAGAGGGGAGTGGAGAATGTCGCGCATTGTTCACAGCTACCGCACGTCAACAGTACGACAAATCACTCGCAGCTACAACAGTAGTGATGTGTCACAGCACACAGTTCATAGCAGCCTTCTGCGCATGGGCCTGAGTAGCCGAAGACTCAGCCGGGTCCCCATGCTTACTGCACGTCATCCCCAACAACACGTGAAATGATGGGCCCAAGATCATCAAGATTGGACCCTATAGAGGATTGGAAGAAAGTGACCGGATCTGACGAATCAAGATTCCTGGTGCATCACGTAGACAGCCGAGCGCGGATACGCCGATTATCAACAGAGGCTATGGCACCTGGATGCACTGTTGGGCGGAAACAGGGCGGCGGCGGCGGCGGCGGCGGCGGCGGCGGTGTTATGCTGTGGGCGATGTTTTCTTGGGGCACTTTAGGCCCCATTATCCCAATAGCACGATCCCTGTCAGCTGTGAGGTATATATGAACCGCGTTGCGGACCAAGTTCACCCATTCATGGCAACTGTGTTCCCTGCTGGTGATCGCCATTACCAGCAGGATAATGCGCCATGCCACACTGCCAGAATCGTCAAGGAGTGGTTCGAGGAACATGCTGGTGATTTTCTGTTAATGCCCTGGCCTCCAGCTGACATGAACCCTATCAAACACTTGTCGGTCGACTTGAAAAAGCAGATTCGCGCTAAATCACCTCCACCCCGAAATGTAAGGGAACTGGAGGACCTGCTGTTGACATTATGATGCCAGACACCAGGATACCTATTGCGACCTCATTGCCTGGCTGAGTGGCCGCTGTTTTGCGGGCTAAACGGGGTCCTACAGCTTATTAGGTATGGTGGTCATAATGTAATGGATGATCGGTGTAGGTTAACGCTCTTATTCAACTGTTCGTAAACTAGATCGTTTATTCAAAGCTGAACTTAACGCTATGTGGTGGATATTGCACATGCTGTTTAAAAAAAAAAGAACTTTTATGATTTCTCTCTTTTTTATTTAAACTATGCATTCATATTTTTATAATCAGCATATGTACTTCCGATATCAGTTGTATTTTACCTGCTCACAGACTTGTTAATGACAGAACTATATTCATGCTTCTTACGACTTAGGTTAATCACATGATTTTAATAAACGTCATCAAACGCGCTGGTATGTTATCGCGTACTTAAATCGTGATTTAGGGAAAGAAATCCAGAACATACCTGAATATAAAACATAAAAAATGAATTGATTAAAATATATTTTTCTGCAGTCATTGAGAAACAAAAGCTATGTTCTACTATTACGGCTTTTGTGAGTGAGGCCACTTTAGGCCATGGCGAGTGAGGCCACTTTAGGGAAATTGTTTTTAGGGCGGCCCAAATCATTTAAACAGATGGTTCGTGGTGGCAAGGCGTGCACGATCGGCTGGAAAATGTGGCCATCTGCTCTCCGATTTTTTCCGGTCTTTAAATGTTCCTGGAAGTATCCTTATAAGAGAATATTTATCAAAAACGTCGTGCGGTGTTCCATCGAATACAAACCGTCATGAATGCGCATGCGCAGCAATCGTCTTGTAGTTCATGTTCAGTTATCATCGATTGGGAAATATTCTTTGCAAATAAGTCAACTCAACCACTGATATCAGAAAATGATTCTTCAACCTTTAGCAATTAAAAATAAAGCAAAAAAAAAATTAAAAAAAAAAATGAAAAATATTTCGCTGTTTTGACATTTAAATCTCCTCTTCCAGAAGTCAACTGAAGAACATGACTTGAAATTACGTATTTACGGAAAATTACGAAATTTCAAGTAAAAATAAAATTGAGCGCCAAGGCCTAATTGCACGTATCAGGGACTATCAAAGCACAGTAAAACCGTTTTGGGGGATTTTTTTTTTTTTTAAGCTGTTTAATATTCGGAGAACCTAAATTTAAAACTTTTTAGTAGAGTCAGCGGATTATAAGTCGGAAATTACAGTATTTACAAAAATTACGAAATTTCAAGTAAAAAAATGATTGCCAAGGCCTAATTGCACCTATCTGGGACTATCAAAGCGCCGTAAAACCGTATTTTTTTAAGTTGCTTAACATTCGGAGAACATTAATTTATAACTTTTTAATTGATAATCAGCGGATTATACGTCAGAAGTTACAGTATTTACTAAAAATTACGAAATGTCAAATAAAGAAAAATGGGCGCCAGAGCAATCTGGTGCCCAGGATTTATTTGTCCAGTCCTTTTACACAGACCTCATGTAAATCGCGCTTTGTGTTATGTGATCACAATATTTTGTGCAATGGCGTAGCTTGTTTTAAGTTGTGGAGCACCGCATTTTGAAAAAAAAACTCTCTCTTAGGTTGCAGTATATGACGATCTTAACAACTAACTACATGTAAGTTGCTTCAATATCATTTCAAGGTTGAGATGTAAGGCGACCAAATAACAGTATTTGTATGCATAATACTATTTGTATGCTTGTAATTAACACTATTTGTATGCTTGCAATTGACATTATTTGTATGCTTGTAACTAACACTATTTGTATGCTTGCATTAGCACTATTTGTATGCTTGCATTAACACTATTTGTATGCTTGCATTAGCACTATTTGTATGCTTGCATTAACACTATTTGTATGCTTGCATTAAAAATATATGTATGCTTGTAATTAACACTATTTGTATGCATGACACTATTTGTATGTTTGCAATTAACATTATTTGTATGCTTGCAATCAACACTATTAGTGTGCTTGCAATTAGCACTATTTGTATGCTTGCATTAACACTATTTGTATGCTTGCAATTAACACTATTAGTATGCTTGCAATTACCACTTTGTAAGCTTGCTTTAACACTATTTGTATGCTTGGAATTACACTATTTGTATGCTTGCATTAAAAATATCTGTATGCTTGCAATTAACACTATTTGTATGCTTGCTTTAACACTATTTGTATGCTTGCATTAACATTATTTCTATGCTTGCAATTAACACTATTACTATGCTTGCAATTAACACTATTAGTATGCTTGCAATTAACACTATTTGTATGCCTGCATTAACACTATTTGTATGCTTGCAATTAACACTATTACTATGCTTGCAATTAACACTATTAGTATGCTTGCAATTAACACTATTTGTATGCCTGCATTAACACTATTTGTATGCTTGCAATTAACACTACTTGTATGCTTGCATTAAAAATATTTGTATGCTTGCAATTAACACTATTTGTAAGCTTACTTTAACACTATTTGTATGCTTGCATTAACACTATTTGTATGCTTGCATTAACACTATTTGTATGCTTGCAATTAACACTACTTGTATGCTTGCATTAAAAATATTTGTATGCTTGCAATTAACACTATTTGTAAGCTTATTTTAACACTATTTGTATGCTTGCATTAACACTATTTGTATGCTTGCAATTAACACTATTTGCATGCTTGCAATTAACACTATTTGTATGCTTGCAATTAACAAACACTATTTGTATGCTTGCAATTAGCACTATTTGCATGCTTGTATTAACACTATTTGTATGCTTGCAATTAACAATATTTGTATGCTTGCAATTAACAAACACTATTTATATGCTTGCAATTAACAAACACTATTTGTATGCTTGCAATTAACACTATTTGTATGCTTGCATTAACACTATTTGTATGCTTGCATTAACCCTATTTGTATGCTTGC
Source organism: Macrothele yani (assembly GCA_039090855.1). Taxonomy (NCBI): domain Eukaryota; kingdom Metazoa; phylum Arthropoda; class Arachnida; order Araneae; family Macrothelidae; genus Macrothele; species Macrothele yani. The sequence continues at coordinate 126,156,832 of CM077008.1, read as the reverse complement.
ATTAACCCTATTTTTATGCTTGCATTAACGCTATTTGCATGCTTGCAATTAACACTATCTGTATGCTTGCTTTAACCCTATTTGCATGCTTGCAATTAACACCATTTGTGTGCTTGCACTTAACACTATTTGTATGCATTCGTACAGGGGTTTATCGAAATAATGGAAACACCGACTGCGACTGGAGTACATGCAATACGCCGTATGTAAATCACAGGGACGGCGTCACCCGCAATGTGAGGTATATGAAGGGGTACAGTACGTCCGTCGGCTATCACGTAGCAGTGACACAGTAGCAGGTGAAATAGATGTTGTGGAATAATTGTTGACAACGCCAAATCTCAGTGACTTCAAAAAAGGCATAATCATTGGTGCGCATCTTGCCGGAGCTCCAGTAAACAAAATGGCAGAAATAGGTGTAACATGAGGAATTGTATCGAAGATTATGACTACCTATCAGGAAGGACACTCCAAATGTGCAACTCGTGGACGTCATACGAAGATGTCAAATAATGATAGGCGAAAGTTGGCACAACGGAAACACAAAATCACGGCGCCGCTAATAGCAGCAGAGTTGACCACTAGTTGGAGAGATCCTGTTTCCGTCATAGCAGTTCGTCGGGAACTTCGTCGTGCCGGGTATTTATGGCCGTGCTTCAATCCACAAACCTCTGATTACCAACATCAATGCAATAAAATGTGCAGGCTGGTGCAACGTGGTCTGATTAATCGTGCTTCACATTGTTTCCCACCTTTAGGTAAAGTGTACGTTTAGCGAAAACTTGCAAAAGCGTACCATATCGACTGTTCCGAGTGTAAAGTATGGAGGTGGACCTCTGATGCTGTGGGACATCATAATATGACATTCCTTGGGGACGTTTGCTTATTCTGCAGAGTAGTGTCACATCTGCAATGCACGAATCCATTCTTGGGAACCACCTGCACCCAATGTTGCAGGAGTTGTTCCTTAGTGACCTGTCCCTGGTTTGAAGCAGATAATGAGGCCATGCATGCATTGTGCGTGTCATAGTTACTAAAAACTCAGGTATTCCAGCGAATAGTTCCTGTTACAGGAAATTTTCCGTCATATTTACAAAATCCGATCTCACTACAAAATACCTACAATATCAGATCCCTCGCTACAGAACTTCAAAAGCAGATCCTCCGATAGACCAATGAAATTTAATAGTTAATAAAAACTCAGGTATTTCAGCGAATCGCTCCTATTACTGGGAATGTTACGTCATATGGAAACGGAAAAGGAGAAACCCCAAGTTTTTCGTTATTACACGAAAGGGATTGCAGAAAGGTTTCTGAAAATTCAGAATTTTCTTTTAATACCTCTTCAAAATGGTAATTTGCTATTAACATTCGAAGGAAACCAGAGAAATTCTTTCGAATGTTCTGAAGATTCAGAATTTTCCTGGCGTGCAAAAAATCCTTTTTTTTTCTTCATTTCACATAAAAGGTTATATCAGAAGTATGCTTTGTTAATTCCCGAAAGGAATTTCGGAAAATGGCTCGTGAGTTTCAGATAATTTTTTACAGTGGTGAGTCAAAGAGGAAGAAGAAGAATGAAACAAACATGAAAGAAACACAGTGCGGAGCAAATAAAGAAATAAACAACGATACGGTAAACAGAGAGACAAAGGAAGAAAGCAAGAGACAAAAAATAAATGAACAAAAGAAAGAAGAAAAGGGAGGAGGAAGTAATGAAAACAAGTAAGAAGGACGCAGAAAAGAGAAGGAAAGTGTGATCAAAATTCGTAAATACAGGAAAAGAAAGAATAAATGGGAAAGAGATCCAAACAAAAAATACACGAGAAAAACAAACTAAAAAGAATGAGTGCGTGAAAGAAAAAGAAAGAAGATAAAAGTGAGTGAAACAGAGAAAGAAAGTCCAGAAGATAAAAATAGAGAAAGCAAATGAAAATGAAAGATAGAAACAATGTGTGAATGAAGCAAGCAAAAGAAAAGAAAATAAGGGAATCAAATGAACAGGAAAAGAAATAAAGGAAGGATGATGGAAAGAATTAGAAAAGAAACATACAGTAAGAAAAAAATAAACAAGGAAGGACTGAATGGAACTGAGAAAGGAAGACATAAACGGACAAAAATGAATAATGAATGAAACAAACGGAAACATGAATGAATAAAAAAATAAAACAGACATGCAAAATAAAAGCCGGAAGAAGATAAAAGTGGTCAAACAGAGAAAGAAAGGAAGAAAGAGAGAGATAGATAGAGAAAGACGAACGAACAAAAAGAAAAAGGGAATGAAAAAGAAATTTACGCAGAATGGCAAAGACATTAATGAAAAGAAAAAATAGGAATGACACAAGCAAAAAGAAGAGATAAAGAAAGAAGAAACTTTAAGAACACTGCATCTGTTAGGACTGATTGCCATTAGTGAACAACAATGCTCACAAGTTCTAATGATAAGGAGAACACGCAAGATACTCTCGTGTAATATAACAAAACTCGTGTTCAAGCGTTTATTGAAACGCAGCCTGATATAATTGTTTCAAATGTACTTTGCTTTCACTTGCTGTTACTACGCGATATAACATACATGTTAAAGATTCTCACGCACGTCATGAGGCTATTAACTTGGGGAGCCCATGAAAGCAGACTCAGTAGAAAACAGAAAAATAAGCTTCTCATCTACAAAAAACGGTAAACCAACTGTTTTTCCCATCAATTTTGTGTTTGAGATAATAGCATTTTTTGAGATAATTTCAGAATACTATTTTCTTGGTCAAAAACTAACGTTTACCAGGCTTGGTTTTTCAGATATTTAACCGCTGAAGAATGAATTCCAGTTTCCCAGGAGGCTCCCCTAAGGTCCTGGAGAATATCATGCGCATGCACCAAAATGTCTTCATTTCCCTTGTCCATGAATGAGCAGATGACCCGCGGATGGCCTAGTGGTCAACGTTCGTGACTGCAACGACGTGGTCTCAGGTTTGATCCCAAACAAGTAAGAACGCTCGAACCACTAAATATACGCCGTGCGTCGGATGGGCACGTTAAGCCATCGTACCCCGGGTACTCCCTCCCCCGGTTATAAATAAGGGCGTCTTCCTCCCCTTTCTACCTCTCTTCCGTGTGACTTTCCTGTCGGGCACTCTAGCCCAAATCTCCTATAGCTTCCTACTTCTAAGGGTTGTTTAAGACCTGGGGTCAAACACTTCCTTCCTAAAATCCTCTACATATGACCTATGATTCCAATTAAAGTGGCCAAATCCGCATGCCTATCTTGTTCTCTTAGTTTAATTTGGTGATACCCATTCAGTAGATCCATTTTCCACAAAAACTTACATCAATGCCGCAAGGATCGGGTTCGTTGAATTCACAGAGAAGGTAACAATTATTTCGTTTCATTTCATTCACATTGTGGAAATCAACGCAAACGCTGTTAAGAGTTGTCCTACTTAATTAAAACTGTTGGAAAGTGAAAGGGATTGTTCGACTTATTTTTATAATAGGTATCACAAATGCTGTCTGCGTACGATAAATGAAATCATTAAAAGTTTGCAAAGTAAAACCAAATTTATTTACAAATTAAAATAATTTAAAAGCAAGAACTTTCGGGGCTCTCATGGCCCCATCATCAGGCTAAGTGTCGTAGGAATGCAGAGTCAATCATTATAAAGTACAAGTACCCATCATTCATTTCACCAGTTCGTCTCAAGGAGATGCCAGATAACAAAAGCTAAAGTTACAGTTAAAAAAAGGAACTACGTAGGTTCTTCAACATCTGGTTGTCCGGAGGGGGCAACCAGCCGTCTCCATCTGGCTCGGAACATAGACCGGAAGGTCAGAGTTACAGCAGGAGTCACCAAATTTAATAATATAGAAGGTTTCAGTGAAAAAGGAAGTCCGTTTGTTAATAGTTGAGTTTAAGATTTTTGCGTTATTCCAATCAGGTACGTAACCCTCTTGATTAACAGCTGCTTTTAAGGCCGTGTTAGATGATCCTGATCGGAGTGCATATTTGTGTTCAGCCAGACGTATGTTTAATGTCCGAAGTGTTGATCCAATGTAGGACATGTTGGCACCATTGTTTACCTGTTGAATCAATGGTATACAATAAGCACCTGGTTTAAACAATGGTGTTACCCTATCTCTATCATTTCTAATTAACGAAAAACTATTCCTAGCGGTTACACCGAATGAAAGATTGTGTCGATTGCATGCTTTCTTTAGAATAGACACAATAGGAGGGTGTAATTCGATCTTGCCAATGTACTTGGATGGAGTAGTTGTAGTTGACAAAGTCGTAAGGTTTAATCTCTGGTGTTAAAGTAATAATCTCCGGAAAAATTGGTCCGAGAACCCAAAAGAGCGGGCTAAGGTTAACACTATCCAGTTCATCAGATCTTGCTTTTCGGGTAGATGGAATGTGTGAATGCCCGTTTTATCAAAAACCGGAGAGCGGCTGCTTTATGGTCAGAGGGATGAAACGAAGAAAAAGGTATCATACAGGGGACAGAGGTCGGTTTGCGGTAAACAGAATAATGAAGTTGGTGAGAGTTTAAATCTCGTATCAGCATGAAGTCCAAGAAGGGCAATTTACCTTCTCTCTCAAGTTCCATGGTAAACCTGATGGTAAGAAGTTGTGAAGAAAGACATTCAGTAAATTTATCGAACGTATAGTAATAATTACTCGAACGTATTTTTCTCCTTTTTGTGGCATTCTTAGCGGAAAATATAATCAGACAAAAAGGATTAATGACAATCATATTTCCAAATGACCACTTAGAATGCCAAACCTAAGGGGAAAGCAACGCTTTCTGGTGTGCAGGTAGACTCGTTTCTGTCGCTTTCGGCCAACTTCCTATACAGCGAATATATTCGTTCGAGCTGATTTCAGCCTATTTTGTTAACTCCGAGTTAATTCGTTTCAGCCAGTTAAAGGGTTAAGGAGTCCGCAGACTGATACATAGACATCGAACAATCACATGCACAATAATTTAAGTACCCAGTTTCTTACGGTAACACAATACACAATAGCTAGTGCATCAAATGGGGGAGGGGGAGAAGGAAAGGAATATCCAGTGCGACAATAACCAAAATTTCATGTGAAATGCTATCCACGATATCCAATCTCGCTACAGAACTTTAAAACCAGGTCCTCCAACAGACGATTGAAATGTAATAGCTAATAAAACTTCAAGTATCCCCACGAATAGCTCGGGTAATTTTCCGTCGTATAGATTTGGAAAATGTGAGAAGAGAATTTTTTCGTAAATTTATGAAACGAATTGGGGAAAAGTTTCCCGTTAGTACCTCTAAAAGATGGCAATTTATCGTTAATATATGACAAGAATTCCGGAAGGTTTCTGGAAATTCAAAATTTTCGTGATGTACGAAAATTCCATGAAATTCATCCCCCACCCCGTCATTTCACGGCAATGGTAGAATCAGAAATACGGTTCGTTAACTCATGAAAGGAATCACGAGAAATGGCTCTTGAATTTCAGAAATGTTTTTACGGTTTGGAACTGCAGTCCTATCTGAAAATGAAATGGGACGCTGAGCAACGATCGCTATTTCAAGAAAGCTGTAGGGGCAAAGAATTAATCGCTTGCATAAATTATGTAATGTACGCTAATTTGCATAATTTATAGAGACTGAAATATTACAGAATTATGTGATGGACATTAAGTTAGGTAATTTCATGGAAATGGAAATATTCTCGGCAAGCTCATGTTTGTTTGAAGATCACCTGTGAGAAATTATTAACGATCGTTCTTTAGGACAAAGATACGCACGAAACGAGGTTGAAATAACAGACGCAAGACGTCTGAAGAATGCAGTATTTCGACGACATTCCGGTGTATACAGTTGTTATTTTATGTATTCACAGAGGCCACAGCTATTGTTCCTAGACTTCAGGAACAAGAAAGCAGGAGCTGCGTAAGGACGCCTCGGCGTCACGCAAGAGAAGTTCAAAGGTCAGGTTATAGCTCGGAGGTCACGGAAGGGTGGGGAAGGCTGCATAGAGAGGTGAGACAGCCATCTTTGAGGGCGCTCCACACCAGGGGGACGTGATCGCCGCAAGGAGGGAAGAAAGCAGGAGCCAATGGGGAGCTAGGAAGTTGTATCCCCGAAAACTTTACGTCGGAGAAGAGACAGTTAGGGTTGAGTGCTCGTAGGAGTAAGAAGTGTTTTTCGTGAAATGCAGGGTCCCGGATATGGACTCTGGTAGGACCACGTGCTCGGAAATGAAGCATTAAGTCTTTGTTGGAGAGAGAAAGAGTGCAACGTGTACAAAGCGATACAGGCCAGTAGTGGCTCTCGCTTACGTGATAGGATAAGCGTTAGGAAATAAATTGATTTTTCCGAATAAGGATTCCGAAACGGAGACGAACTTTTGGAAGTACCGAGTCTGTAGCAACTGAAGTAGCACGAGCTAGAGAACAATAGCGGCCGAACCCTAAGATAATAAAATCGTTAAGTTGGTAATTGGGCCTAATGAATATTTTATGCCTCAATGATTTTCTACAGTTCTACCCTCCACTCTGTTGAATAGCAGATATATTGTCAAAAAGCTGAGAGAGAAAGAACGCGGGGCTATCATCAGCATTTGTTGATATATAGTTTATTTGTAAAAAAAACCTTATTGTATTTATTATGCTGTGGGACAATCTTCTCAAACACGTGGGAGCAAGGTTGCCATAAGCATATGCTAATTAATATATGAGCTTCCGTCCCTACAAAAGCATTTCTCATTAAAATGTACAGATACACAATGCGAGGAGACTGATTGCTCTACCATTTTATTGATGGGTATTTTCAAAGGTCTTACATCTTCCTGCGAAAGAAAATTCAGAAAGATGGGACGAACCTCATCTTCAGGAAAAGAAGCTGGAAGGTGTTCCATCGCTCCCTCCCCGGGACTGCAGTCCGGGTTTTGAAAGTTTCTCCAGAGCAGCGACCCAAGTCACGTTGCGACGAATTGTGCATTTCCTTCCATTCCTGAGTTTTCTCACAAAAGCACCCATCTGTAAATTTTTTAAATAACTGATTTTTATACACCGAAGTGTCAAAAGTCATGGGAGAGCAGTATGCAAATTTTTACCTGGGACTGCGGTCGTATAAAGGCTTCGACGCACGCCACGATTTTTATCAGTTGCGAGGTGTAATCTCATAAGCCATGTTGAACAACCGCCAGTAGGATTATGGCAAGCCGACATGAATTGAAGTTTGAACGAGGCATGGTAGTGGGAGCTAGACGGATGGGGCATTCAGTTTCCGAAGTTGTTCGAACATTTGACATTTCTCGATCCACGGTGTCGCGTGTGCACCGAGAATACCCCATGGAAGTCATTACCTCCCACCGTGGACAGCGCAGCGGCCGACCACGGGTGCTGAATGACCATTAACAGGGATTTCTGTGCTAACAGACAAGCGACACTGGCTCAAATAACATCCACATTCAATGCAGGAGGTACCAGAGACATATCCATCAGGTCAGTGAAGCGTCCATGGCGTATGGAAGAAGAAGACCCACTAGAGTGCCTTTGTTCACATCACGACATCGGACACAGTGCCTCACCTGGGCTCGTGAACACGGTAATTGGACCCTGGAAGACTGGCAACATGTGGCGTGGTCCGTCACGCTGCCGGTTGTTACGAGCTGATGGTAGGGTTCGGGTATGGCGCAGACACCATAAGGCCATGGACCCAAGCAGTCAACAAGGCAATGTGCAAGTTGGCGGCGGTTCCATACATGTGTGGAATGTCTTCACGTCGCACAGTTTGGGTCCTCGTAAGTGTTAGTGATTTAATACTCTATAATGTGCACTCAATAACGCTTTGCGCATTGATCTCAAATGACGACTAACGAAAGAACCAGCATTTTCCAACTCGCTGAACACAGAGAGAGTACTTTCCACCATTCATTAGGTAATCCAAATTTTTATTTTACATTAAGTAGACTCACAACATCCTAATTGTTCACTGATGACTGCAGGTTGATTTAACACACACATAAGCTGACATTGGTTTTTACATACAATAAGACAAGCACACACACAGCCATTTTTAATCGTTTTCCGTTACGACGAAAAAAGAGGGGAACAACTGCAGCTTTACTTCGCCTGTAGGAGTGAGCGAGAGAGTTTCGCCCAGTGCGGTAGTGACATCTATCGTCCTCCTGAACTGCGAACAGACACATCTTGGTAATTCTTTTAACAGTAAGCACGTCATTAACCGGTAATCGCTTTGTCGCTCTGCTGGGTGACCATTTGCAGACCTTCATGGACATCGTGTACCCCAACAACGATAGGATTTTCCAAGCGGACAATTCACCATGTCATCGAGAAGAAGTTTTCCAAAATTGGTTCCAGAAGCATTCTGGAGAGTTCCGACGGATGGAGTGGCCACCACGTTTGCCCGACATGAACCCAATAGAGCACTTATGGGACGTGGTGGAAAGGCCCATTCGCATTCAAGACTACAAATACCAGGGAACTGTGGGCGGTTGTTCAGACGGCATGGCTCAACATCTCTCCAGAAGTCTTCGGGACACTTGTGGAATCGATGCCACGTCAAGTTGCTGCACTTCGCCGGACTAGAGGAGGTCCCACACAATACTAGGTACATATCTCATGACTTTTGGCACTTCAGTGTAGAAAAAGATAGTGGTCCCTTCTCAAAAAAACCTTTGTTATTACAGTGAATCCTCGGTTCTACCTTTTTCTGGGGGATTGCCGTAAGAAACGTATGTAACTAAATCTCAAAATGTTGAGTACTATATTGTAAACTTTATGATTTAGAGAGTGTAGATGTTCTTCAATAATGATATATTTAACGTCGAATTAGTGGCGAAATTAAAAAAAAACTTTATAAATAATAATATATTTATTGCATTGTAAAAATTATGAAGCCTATGAAAATCAAACTTCTCTTTTGACGACGCTATTTGTCTACAAAGATCTTAATTCAAGATTAAGTGAAGTTCCCGCAACTAAGAATCTGAAACCGTTGTACGAAATAGCAATACTATACTAGTGATCCGATTTATTGGCGTAAGAAATAGACACGTAAGCGCTTCCAAGCCTTCGCACATTAACCAGATGGCTTTTTCAAGGAAATTAGACAGAAACTGTCTAACTTCCTAAAAGTTTCTGTCTAACTTCCTTGAAAAAGCCATCTGGTTGATGTGAGAAAGCTTGGAAACGCTTATATGTCTATTTCTTACGCCAATAAATCGGATCACTATAGTAGAGTATTATTATCAATCTGAAACCGTTGTTTCAAAATGGAACTCATGAATCAACAGCTATTTTTTCCTGCGGATCCTCAGTGCATCCATTTGAAACAAGAATGCTGAATATTGAGAAACATTTAGGATTCTATATTACGCCACGAAACAGTGGAGACGCAAAATTATGTCCCAGAGATTTACCAATTTTTAAATAGCGCATGTGTGTGTGTGTGAGAGAGAGAGAGAGAGAGAGAGAGAGAGTCATGAAATGCGAAAACAGTTTTTCATCCAAACCAAAAGTAAACAACATACACTTCCCTGATGTGATCAAAGTTCAACTTTGGCTGCACCAAGAAGGAATACAACAAAGCTATCTCAATTTTCTCAAAGTTGTAACATATCTGGTAACGTATAAAATAATAAAAAAACTGTATATTTCTGATAATCTGAAATATCAAATTTCAACGTATAATCGCAAAAAGCGCATGAATGAATTACGTATAACCGAGTTAAAAAAAGCGATAGAAACTACAGTGTAATATCGGCATTAACGCACAATTACATATAAAAGCGGAAACCGTATAACCCAGGTTACAGGTACATTCTCATAGAAGCGGGTCACTTGTAAGAAAGAATCTGTCAGTTGAATAGTTCCAGTTTTTCTTTTTCTATAACACACCTGAGGTTCCACCTAAAAACTCTTCCCTATGTTTTCAATGGTGAAAATTTCTGTAGACATTTTCTTCGCAATTAATGTAAATTCCCAAGGATGAAAATTTACATATCGGTAAAAATAACTTTCAATTAAAGTTTACCATAATATTTTAATATCCGCTAAAACTAATCCACAATTATATAAAAAATCAATAATTTTTCCAATTGGATAGTATTAAAACCTGGAAATAGTGCGACCTGTACATTGATGGCGCCAGGGGACAAGCAAATGTTTGATGGCGTATTTCGGAATTAGAAATCGGCAGTATCTACAGTTCTGTTGACATTTTCAGCTAAATTATTACCAGAACATTTAATCTAAATGGCTCAAATCATTCCAGACTATCGCATGGATAGACTCAAATTTTGATTCCATTCCGAAAATTAATAAAATCATTTTAGAAAATTAGCAGCACTGTAAGTACTGCTGATTTCTAAATCCAAAATAACCCATCAAACATTTGTTTGCCCACTGACGTCATCAACGTACAGGTCGCGCCATCTGTTAGCAGGTCTCAACATTACCCAAGGAAAAATTATTGATTTTTAATATAATAATGGTTAAATTTTGGCGAATATTCAGTGTGTCATGCTATAATTTAAAGTTATTTTTATCGATGTGCAAAATTTCATTCTTGGGAATGTGTTAACTGCGAAGAAAATGTCTATAGAATTTTTTACTATTGGAAATACAGGACAGGTAAATAAATACCTGCGACGTGCCTGCCCCGCAGGATGCACATGAGATAAAGGCAGACTGCAGTGAGAGGACGTGCTAGTGTAGTATAGTGGATAGCGCTTGGAGCTCCGGAGCCGAGAGCTGTGGGTTCGAATCCCGACCGTGGCATAAAAATGATAGAGAAAGATACTTCGTTATACACCTTAATGAAAGAATGGTCTTCTGTCCGGAGAAATATGTCGCGAGAGAACCAACCCAAAAAGAGTATTTTGATTCATTGGTTTGTTTGTTCTTTCATTCTATGTTTCTCCTAGCAGTAGTATATCAGGCCACTGTGCCTAACTGCTCCAAGTTAGAAGACACGAAGCTAATTGTCTGTAGAAACACAATAAAATTTAATAACAGGCAATTTTTAAAATTCAGTTTTGACAATTTTTTAGGGAATTAAGGAATAATACGATGCACCGAAAATAAGCTCTATCAAATTTTAGGCAGGCAGTGATTGTGAACAAATGTTTGAAACCAGAAAAAAAAAAAAAAAAAAAAAAATGCAAGATAAAAATCCCGAATTTTCAATTCCCTGATTTTTTTAAAGTTTTTTTTTTTTTTTTTTAATTTATTGGAGGTTTAACGACCACCGTGAGCGGGAGTGGGTGAGTTGCACCCGAAAGATAGCGAAACGGGCGAGTTGCACCGCATTGTCCCTTTCTATCGACGGGCGAGTTGCACGGGTGCAAGTCGCACTGCGGAAGGAGGGGGGGGGGCAGAATAACGCAAGGTTCTGAAGACTCTGAATCTAAGAACCATAATAATGAAGCAAGGTTAATAAGGTTTTATTTCTCAGCCCCATAATTTTCCCTTCACATTTTATCCAGGCTCAGGACTGGCAGGGGCTAATAGCTTCTGGCGTGTTTAAAAAAAATTGCGGAATGAGTTTCCCCTTGTCTTTGTCTTAAAGCAAGATTATGTTACCTTGTCTTGTTTCATGATCTGTCTTTTACCTCTTTGTCTTATTTCTTCTTATCCCTCTTAGAACCATAATAAGAAATAGCTTTTAAAAATTCAAATCTTATAAGTTCTTTATTCTTGTACTCCTGCTTCATTCTTTCCATATTTCCCATCCTCTTCTTCAGATTTTGGTTTGGTTGCTTTATGACATTTCAGCTATTTTTCAAAGCATAAATAATCAAGCTGGATTTGCTTAATTACTTCGACAAAAGCATAAATATTTAGGCTAGGTGCACTGAAATTAGAATTGAATTTTGCATGAAATGATTCACAGGCATTAGTTTTTCTCTCTCCTTCTATTCCATCCGAAGCCCATATTATGGGTGGGAATTTGGCTTCTTCAGCTACATATGTATCTGTCATATAATCAGCGTATTTTTGCATCCTCCATCCTGTGAGATATTCGACATCAAATCGTCTACGAAACAGTCTGCAACTTCCTCGTGGGGGGAGGGGGGGGTCCGACGCAACTACCCCATGCGACAGGAGGAGTCCGGTGCAATTCACCCTTGAATTTGATTGATAGGTTCTGTGAGGGGTGCAGCTGATCCTCGACCCCGTGAGCAACTAGTGGACTATAAGCAGTCGCCTGTCCCTAATTTAAAGCCATCCAGAGAGGGAGAGAGCCAGTGCCGTAAGACAAACACAACAACCATGCCTCCCCGGGATTCGCTCCCGGACCCATCTCGGACGAATGATCAGAAGCCATCGCTTAGACCACTGCTCCACCGGGTGCGGCTTAGAAGTTTTCCAGAGTTTCCCCTGATTTCAGGAATAATTCTCAAATTCCCTGAAAATTCCAGGATGAGTGACAACCCTGTATAAGTGATTCAAAAGTTATGGGAAATGCAATGAAGGAGATATCGTACATGGTCAGAAACAACAAAACGAAATTTCTTCGAAAAAAAGGAAATGAAAAATCACGCATAACGAAAGAAGACAGGGAAACGAAAAACAGACTTTCAGAAAAGAAATGCAAACATTCGGGGAAATATGGGGAACGAAGCCGCAAGGGAAGGGAGAATGGGGAGGAGGTTATAGAAAAACAAAAAGTGGGTTGCATCGAGACTTCCTGAGATGGGGACAGACTGCTCATGAAGTCAGTTTCTGGTTTCGCCGAGGGGAAAAAAAAAAAAAAAAAAAAAAGCGAAGTTGAAATGTGAGAAAGAGATTATTTCCTTCAAGTTAAAACTCAATTATATTTAGCGACGGTGATAACCCCACATTATACAGGAATGAAGCATTTTCGTCACCGGATTTTCCGAAGGTTGCATGTACAACATATCGTTTTCTGATACGCGCAAGGAATTGTAATTAACGCAGCTTACAACGATTTTTGCTGATTATATGTTTCTGTGAAACAAATTATGTGGCAAACAAAAAAACAAAACAAAATGAACTAATTTCTATCAAAACAAGAACTAGTTAAAAGGAATTGTGAAAAAGAGTGTTATATATTTAGTGGGAATAAAACATTGAGTGTATGAAGATTTTCCGTTATTTAGCTGGCAGCGATAATTGACGGAAAATCGCCCTTTACGTTTGATTTCCACCAAACGTTTCTTTATCTCCCTTGTCCCTGGCAATCATGGGAGCTCATATAAGGGGAGGGGGGGGGCGTTTGTCCTCCCCTGGAAATCGGATTATGCCCTTTTGTTCTTGGAAGATATTACATAGGAGGGTCATTTCAAAAGTTTTGCACGTTGTGGGTTATCTGTTAAAAAACGAATTATTTTCCAACAAACCTTTATAGACCTTCGAAGCATCAATCTCCATGTTTCTTTATGACAGCTGCCTAACGTTTGGGCAAGTCTTGTATTCCAGTCAGGGCACCTCCATTGTAGAGGCGTCGGATTACTCGGGTCACCTCATTAGAAATATCCTGAATCGTACCGAATCGTTTCCCGCGGAGTGGCTTCTTCAGTTTCGGGAACAAGTTCAGTGTTGGAATTACCCAGTGGTCCTCTATTCATTGGCCAGTAAAACTTCCGCCGGACCACTGAACTATTGATTTTACAGGCCCGGATGGCTAGTAATTTTTTTCTTTCTAATATGTCACAAGTTAAAAAATGAATTTCTATTTTTTTACCTGGCTGTACAGTTTTCTTTTTAGGCTGAAAACTAACGATAGGTTCGTAAAATGATATTGGGTAACATTTTTTTATCCCTCGTGATTTGTAAATAGTTGAAGGAACAACAAATACAGAAATCCTTGTCTTATAACGGCAATCGTCGTTTTTTACGCTTTCCAACCGTAGGTTGAAGAAGTGTATATGCTTCAGCTTTGTCCGTCTGTCGGCACGATAACTCGCGTAAAAATTATTCGATTTCGTTGAAATTTTAGTATGTGGTAGGGGACCACCTGGGAACGAACGCTATTAAAAATGGGGTTAATGGAGTCAAAGGTCACAACATAGGAGCGGGATCCATTCCATTGCCCCTATGCGTCATAGCTTGCGTAAATATGGTTCGATTTCAATGAAATTTTAGTTTGTCGTAGGAGACCACCTGGGAACGAACCCTATTAAAAATGGGGTTAATGGAGTCAAAGGTCACGACATAGGAGCGGGATCCATTCCATTGCCCTTATGCGTCATAGCTTGCGTAAATATGGTTCGATTTCAATGAAATTTTAGTATGTGGTAGGGGATCACCTGGGAACGAACCCTATTTAAAAATGGGGTTAAGTGGAGTCAAAGGTCACGACATAGGAGTGGGATCCATTCAATTGCCCTTATGTCTCATAGCTTGCGTAAATATGGTTCGATTTCAATGAAATTTTAGTATGTGATAGGGGATCACCTGGGGATGAACCCTATTTAAGATGGGTGAAGTGGAGTCAAAGGTCACGACATAGGAGCGGGATCCATTCCATTGCCCTTATGCACCATAGCTTGCGTAAATATGGTTCGATTTCAATGAAATTTTAGTTTGTCGTAGGAGACCACCTGGGGATGAACTCTATTGAAAATGGGTGAAGTGGGGTCAAAGGTAAGGTCATAGGAGCAAGATTTATTCTACAGCCATTATATAACTTGAGTAATGATTTCTGGTATGTTCGAAAGCGTATCATAATCAATGCATTGCATGATTTTACTAACTTGTTTATTTCTGTCCACATCATTTTCAATGAGCAGAAAGAAGCAAAATAAATGTCATCTTTCTTGGATTCGCCCACCCTAATGAATGCAGCAGATACTGACACCAGACACAACCTGATTTTTCTTTTTGCCCCCAAGTAAACGCTAGGGGAGGAAGTCAATTGGATGTGTGAAAGTAATTTTTTCAAGAGAGCAATTCGCATGAAATAGTGTTCGATGGGGGACTAAAACTGGTTTCGTGGGCAAGTAGGAGGAATAAGCAATAAGACTAAAATAATAATAGAAAAAGGGGGGGGGGAAGAAACCCCTAAACAATAAAACATAAAAAAAAAAAAGTGTTAATGTGAACTTTTGTACGCTTGGAGTCTCGTTCCCTTCTTACTTAAAACCAGACTGGGAATGCACTCGTATTTTGCAATATCTCCAATTCATCGGAATCTTATTCTGGAAACACAGGGTGATCCATTTAAACCAGTACCCTGAAAAAAACTTACATTTTTGCAAGGGATGGCGCAAGGAACTTCTTCTTTTTTCAATAGAAGCAGCAACTTCTGGAGAATGAAAACCGCCACCGTGTAGAAGATTGTTAACCGTAACTGTAACTCAGCTCGTGATTTGTTTGTTGTTGCGTTGTCATTCACTTGCGTGCATTCGGAAACATGCAGTACTCTGTTACAGAGCGTGTTTTTTTAGTGAAATCGTATTGGGTAACCAATTCTGTCATCAAAACGCAACGAGCATTTCGAAGATAGTTTGGAGTTCGAAAAGTGCCAAGCAAGTCAACAATTCTGTCGATGGCAAAAAAACTGGAGCAAACCGGTTCTCTTCTCAGCGGTAGCGGTAGACTTCACCCTCCGATGCCCCAAACGCGTGTGGACGATGTTTGGCAACGTTTACTTCAATCTCCGAAGAAATCGTTGCGCAGATTAAGCCAACCGACGAGACATTCATACGGAACTTGTCAAAGGGCAGCACAAAAAAAAAAAAAAAAAAAAAAAAAAAGAATATTCGACCATTTAAAGTGCACGTAATCCATCAGCTGCAGGAACCGGACAAGGGAAAGAGAGTAAGTTACTGCAAATGGTTTCAAAATTTTCTTAATTTGCGATCTGATATTCTCTCCATCACATGGTTTACGGATGAAGCCTGGTTTCATCTGTCAGGCTACGTCAACTCGCAAAACAGCAGATACTGGGCTGCCGAAAACCCACACGTTACGTGTGAAACACCGATGCATTCACAAAAGGTTGGTGTATGGTGTGCGATTTCGTCTACGAAAATTATTGGCCCCATTTTTTTCTCTGAGACTGTCAACACTAACGTTTATTGCCGCATATTCAATGAATTTGTGGAACAACTTGATGACATTGAATTGACAGAGGGCTACTTTCAGCAGGATGACGCTACGTGTCACACATCGAAAGTCTCAATGGAACTCATAACCAGCTTCTTTGACGACAGATTAATTTCAAAAAACATATGGCCTTTCCGATCTCTGGACTTAACTTCCTCTGACTTTTTTTTATAGGGCTACTTAAAGGATAGAGTTTACAAAACCGATCCAAAAACATTGGATGCATTGCGTGAAACAATCACGACTAAAATTGGCAATATTACTGCTCGTACTCTACATGAGACATCACTGAATATGGTGCGGCGTGTTCAACTGTGTTTACAAGAAAATGGAGGACAATTCCAACATTTGCTTTGATAAAATGATTCTCCAATACCACATGCATAATTCTCAACTTACCGTATGATTTTGTTGTTATTTATAAAAAAGTTATAAGTAAATCACATGGTACTGGTTTAAATGGATCACCCTGTATTCTTTGTCTTGTGAGTTGCACTTACAAATTAGATGCTAAAAAAATATTAGAGGTAATTCCATTGAAATACATTATTTTCTACATATTATAAATGATATTGTCTAAGCCATGGCTTCTAAGCATTCGTCTGAGATGGGTCCGGGTTCGAATCCACTGGTTATTTCAGATTTTTTTCTCCTATGGTTTAACATGATGATCCTCCTCTATGGCGCTCCGGTGGTACAGTAGTGTAAAAGCTGGCTTATGACCATTCGTCCAAGTGGGTCAGGATCATAGTGAGGCATGGATGTTGTGTTTGTCTTACGGCACTGGTTCTCTCCCTTCCCTGGAAGCAGTGGCCCTAAATTAGGGAAGGGCGACTGCTTATAACCCATTGAGTTGCTCACGGTGGTCATTAAACTCCCAATCAAAATAATAAAGGTATACTGTATATATGTATAAATTTCTTTTTTTAGTTTTGTATACGTACCAGTGGGAATTTTGGTGGATCAGTGGCTTGCAAATCCCAGTGGTCCGCTGGGCCAGTAAAAGATTTACTTCTAATTCTAACACTGAAGTTATAGTCTGGTGGAGTAACCGGTAAACTCCTCCACCGGAAAATTCACCCACCGGTAAATTCACCCACCTTTTTGAGTCGTATTTTGAGTAAAATTCATTTGTGCACGGTCCTTGACTGAAAAAGGTGAGGGAATTTACCGGTGGGGTAGTTTTCCGAGGTGGGGGAATTGACTGAATGAGGTGGAATTTACCGGGAGGGGAGGGGGATTTTCCGGTGGGGCAGTTTACCGGGATTCTCTGGTGGGCTCATGTCTGGACTGTATGACGTGTGGGGAAGCAATTCCCATCCATACTTTCCCAGAATGCCTTTTACTGTACAGACAAAGTGCGGTCTCGCATTGTCGTGCAAAATGATGACACCAGCTTCGAGCATGTCGGGCCTTCTTTCGAGTACCTTCAGGTGCAAAACTTTTTGCAGAAACCTGCTGTAGTATTTCCGCTGTTGCAGTGGTCCAATCATCATCAGCTTAGCCTCTTCAATTTTTGGCGGCGGAATTTTTTCTGGCGTTTCTCTGGATGTTTCCACTGACCGGACTGAGTTTCAATTCTAGATCAGAATCTCGTATCCAGGTTTCGTCTATAACAACAATTCTGTCCAAAAACTGCTCGCCTTCTGTCTCGTACACTGTAAAAAATAAGAGGTGTGAATTCACGGAAAATTTCTGAAAATAACGTGCAGCAAAGTTGCCGGTAGGTATCCGTCTTTTTCAGAAATTTCCGTTTGTAAAAAGTGCCCGTTCATTTTAACCCGTATTTTCACAGATATTTCCGTAGACAGAAATTCCGTTTATTTCAGAAAAATCCCATTTCTGGTTTTTCCGTACTTAAATTGAAATTCCGCAAAATCAACAATCCTGCACAGCACTTACCCGCAGCTACACGCAACTTGTGCCTTTACCAACTGAACCACAAACGCTCGAGAACCAGACTCACGTGTGACATAAAGCCAATCGCACGACAAAGAAATTTTGTTTTTTGTCATTAATGTGAGTGATTTAGTCATTTTATTTTCTGTTGGAGCTTATTATTTTTCTGAATAGGTTTGTAATTTATTTTATTTTTTCCTATAGGACGACTTTTCAAATATTAAGCATTTTTCATCGTGGTTTTTCGAAGCAACAAATTGCTTTACAACATGATTTTTTTAAACTGACAATGGCTCATTTATCTTTAAAAAAGGTGAAATGTACTTTTTATAATATTATTTCACACACAAAACAAGCTAAATATGAAATTTACTCTCAATAGCTATAATATGTAGCTTTTGTCTTAAGTTGTCTAAAGATTGATACACGGATATCGTTTAATCATCTGTACAACAAGTACCCAGTTTCTTACAGTAACACAATATACACTATCTACCAACAAGTAATTGGACACCTGTGACAGCAAAGGAAAACGAAGTTTATTCACCTTCAATAGTTGGTGGAGCCTTCACGAGCGGCGATTACAACTGCGACCCTCCGGGGCATACTCTCAACCAGGCGATATACGACGGCTAGCGGTATTTTCTTCCACTCGGCTTGGAGAAGACAGGTCAGTTCCTTCACCGATTTCGGACGGTGGGGGCACCCCTTAAGTCAACGCTCCAGCTCGTCCCAGAAGTGCTCGATAGGGTTAAGGTCCGGTGCTCTGCGCAGGCCAGTCCATTCGATTAACCCCATTGTCACCATACCAAGCCATGGTGGACCTCGCAATATGACAGGTGGCATTGTCATCCTGAAAGTAACATGGGTCCACCCCGTAAAAATGCTACAACGTAGGAAGCGCATGGTCATCCAAAATGGTGTAGTACGTCTCGGCGTTGAGTCTACCAGGAATTGCGACCAAGGGTCCCTTGCCATACCAGGAGAAACATCCCCATAGCATAATTCCACCGCCGCCGAACTTCACAGTTGGCACAATACATTCCAGCAGAAGGCGTTCTCCAGGAAGACGCCAAATCCAGACCCTGCCATCCGAACGGTACAGGGTGAACCTTGATTCGTCGCTCCAGAGAACCACCACGTTAGCCGAGCAGCGCTATTGGACTTGGTGATCAAAGGCTTCTGGACGGCAGCACGTCCATGATACCGAGCAGATGGGCTTCCTTACGGATGGTATTCATCGAAAGAACACTCCCGGAGGCCTGTTGAAACTCCTCGCGGATGTGGCCCATCGATTTGGTGCGGTTCTTCCGAATTTCTCTGGCCAGCACCCGTCGGTCTCTAACTCCCAGTTTTGTGAGTCTGCCGGGTCGGCGCACATTCCGACAGTCACCTCTCATCTTCCACTTGCCAATCACGTAGGCCACTGTCGATTTTGGGTACTTCAACTCGCTGGATATGTCACGTATGGATCGGCCATTTCTGTGATACCCGACGATTACACCTTTCTCGAAATCAGAGAGCTCCGAACTGCGTGGCATCTTGCATGCGACTGTATTTGCGTTGTTGTTTCCCACACGATATTTAACGGCGGCGGCCGTGACGTGTATCAGGACCGCAGATATCGTCGATTGCAGGGGTGTCCAATTACTTGTTGGTAGATAGTGTATAATAAGTAGCTGGTGCACCAAATAGGGTAAAGGAGAAATATCCTGAGCCACAAAAAACAAACAAAATCTATGTAATATGCTATTCACAATATCCGATCTCGATACGGTACTTCAAAATTCGACAGAAGATTGAAATTTGAAAGTTAATCAAACCTCAAGTATTTCCACGAATCGCTACTGTAAGAGGAAATTTTTCATCATACGGATACGGGAAAAATGAGAACGGTGATTTTCCGTTAATATACGAAAGGAATTGCGGAAAGGTTTCTGAAAATTCAAACTTTTCCGTTGACAGATCTCTAAAACGGTAATTTACCGTTAATATAAAAAAGAAACTGCGGAAAAGTTTCTGAAAATTAAGAATTTTCCGTTGCCAGATCTCTAAAACGGTAATTTACCGTTAATATGAAAAAGAAACTGCGGAAAGCTTTCTGAAAATTCAGAATTTTCCGTTGACAGATATCTGAAACGGTAATTTACCGTTAATATAAAAAAAGAAACCGCGGAAAGGTTTGTTTCTGAAAATTCAGAATTTTCCGTTGACAGATCTCTAAAACGGTAATTTACCGTTAATATAAAAAGAAACTGCGGAAAGGTTTCTGAAAATTCAGAATTTTCCGTTGACAGATCTCTAAAACGGTAATTTACCGTTAATATAAAAAGAAACTGCGGAAAGGTTTCTGAAAATTCAGAATTTTCCGTTGACAGATATCTGAAACGGTAATTTACCGTTAATATAAAAAGAAACTGCGGAAAGGTTTCTGAAAATTCAGAATTTTCCGTTGACAGATCTCTAAAACGGTAATTTACCGTTAATATAAAAAGAAACTGCGGAAAGGTTTCTGAAAATTCAGAATTTTCCGTTGACAGATCTCTAAAACGGTCATTTACCGTTAATATAAAAAGAAACTGCGGAAAGGTTTCTGAAAATTCAGAATTTTCCCGTGGCACAAAAAGTCCGTTAAAATCAGGGTTTTTTTCCGTCATTTCACGGAAAGGTAGTATCAAAAACATGCTTCGTTAATTCACGAAATAAATGACTGACAGTTGTCCATCAATTTCAGAATTTTTTTTTACAGTGTACCGCGGCAGCAATTCTTCTGCGATGCCTTTGCGAATTGTTTGCTGCGCTTCACTCAGATTATGCGGAACCCATTTGGCAGCCACTTTTCTCTTCTGTAATTTTTCAGTTAGGATTCTGAAAACCGAAGCGGTAGACATGTTTGCTTCATATACAATCTCTTCGCATGTTTTCCGTCGATCTTCTTCCAAAATGCTGTTGACGATAACTACAGAAGCGTCTTTCTGTGCGTCTGATGGCCGGCTGCTTCTTGGGTCGTCTTCGGTGCTTTCCCGACCTTGGGAGGAAACGAGAAGCCCACCGTGACACTGTGTTACGACCCACTACACTAACCCTACAAACTTCACACGAAGCTTAAGAATTTCGTAGGGGATTTTCCTCGCAAAGTTTCAGTTTTAATGTAGGATCGCTGCGGTCGCTACGCGAAGTCTGACCTGGCTCGCTTTCTTCCACCATTTCTACGCATAATTTTTCGGAACAGGAACAAATTAGACAGCAAACGTAGACACAACTTTGTATACTGAAGTCTGACTCGCAACTGGCGCAACGATTGGAGAGAATGCATCATTCTACGGGCAGCATATGCGCAGTGTGCAAAACTTTTGAAATGACCTACGTATATTTTCGCGATAACACTAATTCTGATTGCTAATTGTTCTGTAAAACTTCAGGATGCATGCATATGTGGTAAAAATTGGAAAAAGTTTGAGAATTTCGGGTAGAAGAAGCGAAAGTAATAATGAAATTTTGCATTGCATGTTGGAGAACAGCGTAGTACATAAGTACAGTATGGAAAAGTATGAAAAGCGAAGAAAAAAATATCATCCTCTGCAGCAGCTATTCACTGCATAACAAAGATCTCTCAAAAAATTTCCAGCATTATGTACTGAATGGATGCGCATACCTATCGCTGTGTTCCAAAACCTTGTGGAAAGCATGTCTCGAAGGGTCAGTGCATGCATTAAGGCCAAAGGTGGACCGACACCGTACTAATAATGTATGTCAATTAAAGCTATGTTGTGTTTCTCTTCTAGGTGTCCGGTGACTTTTGTCAATGTAGTGTTATGTCGAGGGCAAAGATAAGAACTTCAGTTTTTATTTACTGCCAGTGTTACTAAAACCTATATGAAAATTCGGGAGACGCTCCTGTGGCGCAGTGACCTAAGTGATGCTTTGACCACCTATGTACGCGTGTACCCGAACTTTAGTTCCAGACAACGCATGGGTGGTGCACTTGCCTCGCAGCACTGCCCTCGCTCCTAGAACCAGTGACCCCAAATTGGAGACGGGCGAGTTTTTCATGGTGTTCATTAAACCCGGAACAGAAAAAAAAAAAAAAATCGGAGAAGGGGTGAGTCGTTTAGAAGGAAATATCTCAGAACTAATAAAAAAAACTCAAAAGAAGGTTAAAAAGGAGGAACTGTACACCAATTATACTCAAAATAGTATAACTGTACTAATAATCCGAAATTTCTCGGCGTAGAATAGAAATAAAACTTTCCAAGCTTTCACACATCAACGAGATGGCTTTTTCAAGGAAGGTAGATAGCTAATTGCAAACTGGATATTAGAATGTTTCAACAACTTGAACGCGGTGATTTGACTAGACAATAAATGAATAAACTAAAACGTGATAATACGAAGAAACGAGGTCACGTTGTTTGGGCACGCTGTTCCAATGGTAGAAAACGCAGCTTTGTTTGAAGAATTGGTTCCAAATACGTGGTAACTCCAGAGAGACGCTATCATTGCAAGCCTCGCAGCTGGTCAAGATTTCCAAGGTTTTCACGAATTGGAAATCTTGACCGAAACCTTGGAAATCTAGACCAGCTGCGAAGCTTGCAATGATAGCGTCTCTCTGGAGTTACCACGTATTTGGAATTGCTTGTACATATTTGGAGGATTTTCATTTTGGATCTCGCCCTTTGGATTTAACTGCCATTATTAATATATAGCCAGTGCCGTTAATGTCCACCAGGTTGAAACGTCTCAGTAGCTGAACCCATCTTACGGATTTAAGATGTCAGCAGCTGACAGAAAAATACACATAGCGCCGTTGATTGTTTTTTTTTTTTTTTTTGATTGGAGGTTTAACGACCACCGTGAGCAACTCAATGGGCTATAAGCAGTCGCCCGTCCCTAATTTAGGGTCACTGTTCCAGGGAACAGAGAGAGCCAGTGCCGTAAGACAAACACAACATCCATGCCTCACCGGGATTCGAACCCGGACCCCGTTCGGACGAATGATCAGAGTCCATCGCTTAGACCACTGCGCCACCTGGGCGGCCCGTTGATTGTTGGCCACCGTAGCGTAAGGCTAACGCGCTCGGCTAGATACCGAGAGATCTGGGATTCGGATCCCCAGCGGTGACCGGATAACAATTTTTCGGTTGTTATGTGCTAATAAAACGTGGAAAGAGCGATGTCTTTGTTTATTCACAACATTCATGCCTCACCGGGATTCGAACCCGAGCCTTTCACGAAGGAATGGTCATAAGCCAGCGGGGTGCCCCTTATTTTTTTGCTTTAGCATGTTCTTAAGAATTTAGGTGACTGTTTTATAGCAGGTTTAGTAACAACAAACGAACAAATTTGAAAATAAATAAATCGAAAACATTGTAAACTTTAAAATACACATAACCAAGCTTTGCCATATTTCCTTCCCCTCTTCTTTCGGTCTAACGAAATGACTTTAATGCTCGGAATTCATGCCGAGAGCTCGAGCACAGGCTGGATTTCTAGAAGGACGGCGCCTATGCTTTCTGTTTACATTCTTCGTAGAGCCCAGCGATGGCTCTTAAAAACGGTAGGCGAATCCCGTAAATGCCGCCCTACGCAAGCGTAAATGCCACCCTTTTTTCATACTGTAAAATGCTAAAATGCCACCTCAAAATTAAAAAAAAAAAAAAAAAAGGAGACGTTAGGCGGACGCCTCGCCGCCTCATGTCACTTCTGAGCCCTGTTCGTAAACACTGAGCGAGGATTTAATTCAGTTCAACTTAATGTTCTGTCAGTGGAATGAATAGGCACAGCGTCACAAAAAATTGGGGAAGGGGGACATGAATAAGTGTAAACTTATGTTTTCCTTGGAGGGGCACGAATAAGCGAAAGGTGATGTTTTTCCTTGGGGGAAGGAAAGACTTTAAACTCGTGTATTCCTTTTAGGGGGAAACAATTCTTGGAAACAGGTTCTCCGTGAATGTCACAAAATTCGAGTCTTTTAAGTGCAATGATGCAGTGATACGATACAGGAATGCTAATTTTGAAATCTAAATCACATCATCTTTATCTGAGACAACACAAATTACATAACTCCTAAATAATAATGTTATAAAATCTTTCATTACTTTTCAGTTTTGCATATTATACTTGGTCATACAGTATGTCGAGAAATACACTTCACATACAATTTATGTAAGGGCTGAAAGAACATCGCTATTGGTATTTAACGAAAACAGAAATTACTAGCAACAATATCACTCAGAAAGAACGATGTCTGATTTTAGCTGAAGCAAACTCGAATATACGAATTTTAATTAGAAACATATTTTTCATTTTCCACGAAGACATTTTTTTTTTTTTACAGATAGCGAGGTTTTTGCAGTAAACCATTTGCTTTTGTGAAGTATTTATATGTGCATGCCTTTTCTTCCCTTTACTCTTTTTTCGCACCGAGCAAAATTTCAGCACGTGAATTTTCGAGGAGGAAAATTTAATATATGTGTGAAAAATACAAAATCAAAACAAACAAAAAACATTTGAGAAATTGCTACTAGAAAAAAAAAATATTAATATTAGATGCCCCGAAAACTCAAGGCCCCAAGGCTGGCTGGGTTTTGTGGACCACTCCTTCCAGCGATCATGTTCTGGAAACAACTACTAGGGGTGTTCAAATGAAAAAGTACGAAACGACACTGTGGGATAAAAGGAAGACTTTATTCAAAGTATACACCATAGGCCGTAGCACAACGATCCCATTGATTAACGAGCGGAAGGATTCCTTGTTCCCAGAATTCCTGTGGCCGTGACGAGACCCAGTCCTGCACAGCGTCCTTGAGTTCGTCGTCCGAGTGGAAGCGCTTCCCTTTCAGATGTTTTTTCAGGGGACCAAACACATGGAAATCGCAGGGCGACATGTCCGGGCTGTAGGGCGGATGGTCAAGCTGCTCCCACTGGAACTTGGCCAGTTCCGCGTGTGTGACCCTGGAGACGTGTGGACGCGCGTTATCATGGAGCAGAACCACACCCTCCGTGAGCAGCCCCGGTCTTTTGTTCTTGATGGACCTGCGTAGGCTTCGGAGTGTCTCACAGTACACATCGGAGTTAATGGTTCGTCTGTGCTGGAGGAATTCAACAAGTAGTCAATTGGACGGCGCTCTTTATAAGAGCCTCTGCTCTCTCCTGCGCATGCGGGCACCCGCGCATGCTCCGATCCACGCCGGCGACTCCAGTCGCATCCCTAGATGTGTCGCTACGTTCTCCCATAGCGGCGTAGGCAAATATGTTAACGGTTACGTTCTTATCACGTTTCGTACCTTTTCATTTGAACACCCCTAGTATGACATATTTTCTTCCTTGTTCCAACAATATTCTATCAACTGTGTAGTTATTTATTTAATAAATGCTACAACAATCAGTTATTGTACCATCAGAACCCATTTAAGGAGACAGGGGCCCCTGGGGCCCCCAGTGTTAGTGGTACATCTAGGATTTCACTATGAGTGGGCGAATAAAAATACCTCGGAAAAAAACATTCCCAAAATATGATGAGGAAGCGATAAAAATATCCCCGCCATATTGAAGTGAATATCTCATGATTCATGGACGAATGAGTGTTAGCAAGAAAATATAAAAATGCATGGTTGAAAAATTTACACCAGTTCAGTACTACTTTAACCTCCCACGGTTCAGCTTGTTGAAATTACATTGAAGTAGGGGACAAAATAATAAGAATCACGATTCAAACGAATTCTTATGTATGAAAATACTCTTTATATCAGCTCTACGAAGCGTTCGCTTCGGACTCGTGTGTCCGAACATCGATATAATGTGCGAATGTGCTCTGCTAATATACAGCTCTGGCAAGAAAGACACCAGTGTGGCATTCAGAGAGTTTTTTTTTTCCTGGGGGGGGGGGGGGGTTAATTACAAATTTTGAGGGGGCTGAAACTTGTTGATTGATTATATACATACAATCACACTTTTGTTATTTATATCATCATCATCATCATTGTCAACCATTATCAATCCACTGCTGGACGAAGGTCTCCCCAAGTTTCCTCCACAACGGTCTGTCTTGTGCCAGTCTCCTCCATGTCACTCCCGCATACTTTCGAATTTCATCCACCCATCTTCCATGTGGTCTTCTTCTGGGTCTTTTCCTGTCCCTTGGAATCCAATCTAAAATTTCGGCTGTCCATCGATGATCTGTTCTTCTGGCAGTATGTCCAGCCCATTGCCATTTCAGGGATTTAACTCTGATCATGATGTCTTCCACTCTTGTCATTTTTCGGATCCACGTGTTCCTCTTCTTATCTCTCCTGGTTACACCAAGCATGCACCTCTCCATGTTACTTTGAGTTGTCTGCAGCCTTTGTATGTCTCTTTTAGCTAAGGTCCACGTCTCTGCACCATACGTAAGCACTGGAAGGATGCATTGATCAAACACTTTTCTTTTAAGACATAATGGCATATTGCTCTTGAAAATTATGCTGTTTCTTCCAAAAGCTCTCCAGGCAAGTTTTGTACGGCGATTAATTTCTTCACCAATGTGACCCTCACTTGATATCTGCTGTCCAAGATAAACGTATGTGTCTGTTATCTCCAGTTTTTCTCCATCAATCGATAAATCTTCATTTCTTGTAAAAGCATTGAACATCACTTTTGTCTTCTGAAAGTTCATTTTTAATCCCACTTCTTTACTCTTGTCAGCAAGTTCCTGGATCATACTCTGTAGCTCTGATGGGGTAGTTGCAAAAATGACTATGTCATCAGCAAAACGAAGGTGGGTTAGATAATCTCCATTAATCTTTATGCCTTTGTTTTCCCAGTTCAGTGATTGAATTTTTAGAAAAGGAGTGAGACAAGGTGACACCATATCTCCGAAGCTCTTTAATTCCACATTGGAAAATGTCTTTCAATCACTGAACTGGGAAAACAAAGGCATAAAGATTAATGGAGATTATCTAAACCACCTTCGTTTTGCTGATGATTCATTAATATATATAATTTTTTTTTACATAGAGTATAAACATTTTCTTATGCTTGTATGTTGCAAATGCAAATTCCAAGTAATCTAGATATGCAAGTGATTACAAATGTTATACCTTTGCTTTAATTCAGTAATGCACCACGGATTTCCCCATGGAGTGGTGTAAAATATTGAAGAGCAGCCCCGGTGGCGCAGTGGTCTAAGCGATGGCTTCTGATCATTCGTCCGAACGGGGTCCGGGTTCGAATCCCGGTGAGGCATGGATGTTGTGTTTGTCTTACGGCACTGGTTCTTTCCCTTCCTTGGAACCAGCGACAATAAATTAGGGACGGGCGACTGCTTATAGCCTTTTGCCTCCAATCAAAAAGGGAAAAAAAAAAAAAAAATTGAAGATACTAGTAAGATAACGCTGCGCCGGGGAAAATTCCCCTCCCCTAAAGCATTAGGAGAGCCTGTTTCTCATTACTAAGGAATCATTACAGTGTTACCTGAAAACGTATGGTGTAAGCCATTCCTCTGCCATTTGGTTTCAGCCCCTTTAGATTATTTAGATTAGCACAAAGTAGTAAAGTAGTAATGCCAGTTTGAGGTGCCTCGATTTATATATATATATATATATATATCATCATCATCATCATCATTGTCAACCATTATCAATCCACTGCTGGACGAAGGTCTCCCCAAGTTTCCTCCACAACGGTCTGTCTTGTGCCAGTCTCCTCCATGTCACCCCTGCATACTTTCGAATTTCATCCACCCATCTCCCATGTGGTCTTCTTCTGGGTCTTTTCCTGTCCCTTGGAATCCAATCTAAAATTTCGGCTGTCCATCGATGATCTGTCCTTCTGGCAGTATGTCCAGCCCATTGCCATTTCAGGGATTTAACTCTGATCATGATGTCTTCCACTCTTGTCATTTTTCGGATCCACGAGTTCCTCTTCTTATCTCTCCTGGTTACACCAAGTATGCACCTCTCCATGCATCTTTGAGTTGTCTGCAGCCTTTGTATGTCTCTTTTAGTTAAGGTCCACGTCTCTGCACCATACGTAAGCACTGGAAGGATGCATTGATCAAACACTTTTCTTTTAAGACATAATGGCATATTGCTCTTGAAAATTATGCTGTTTCTTCCAAAAGCTCTCCAGGCAAGTTTTGTACGCCGATTAATTTCTTCATCAATGTGACCCTCACTTGATATCTGCTGTCCAAGATAAACGTACGTATCTGTTATCTCCAGCTTTTCTCCATCAATCGATAAATCTTCATTTCTTGTAAAAGCATTGAACATCACTTTTGTCTTCTGAAAGTTCATTTTTAATCCCACTTCTTTACTCTTGTCAGCAAGTTCCTGGATCATACTCTGCAGCTCTGATGGGGTAGTTGCAAAAATGACTATGTCATCAGCAAAACGAAGGTGGGTTAGATAATCTCCATTAAAAAAAAAAAAAAAAAAAAAAAAAGCTTTTTATGGGAACAATTCCTAATAAATTGCTAATGTTAAAAAATAGGTAGCAAATACTTTGTTGCATTGGAAGCACTATGACGTCAAGTTAGCTACACTGAGGCTTAACCGTATAGATGGAAAGTCGGCATCCAGAAGACTGAAATAAAGCTGAATGCCAGCTTCCAAAATATGATGATGTATTGCAGTACAAACATCTCTACTCTGTGGAAATATGTTTTCATTGCGGAAGTAGTTCGAGTTGTCGGTGCTTGAAAATTCCTTCCTTCAGGGAGGACTATTTAATGTTTTACTGAAGGATGATAGAAATTTCAGATTGAAGTTCATGTGTTTCTTGTTTTTTTTTTATTATGATATTTTCCCTCATTTTCTTAAGTTTTTTTTAATTAATGTCTGTATTATTCAGCTATAAACGTAAACAATTAGACTAAATATAAGGGAAGATCACCCCAAAACCTGCGAGGGGCCGTTCATGGATTTTCGGGGGGGCTAAGCACCCCGAGAAGATGCCTGAATACATCACTGAATGGAACTCATTTTCCAATTTGGGACCAAGCCCGTATGCTGTGTACCCCTCGTGATTCCGCTTTGCTTCTGACGGAGAGCTTATACATTTATGCGTCAAGGGAGGTGTGCTGTAACGATTCTACACCATATAAAATCCCCCACCTTTGGCCGAACCTATTATGCAGAAACCTTCCTTTATCACATAATTATTATTATGCTCATTTTCTCTAATGTTTCAACTTGTGCTTTTCATGATATGTCTTTTACTTTGTCACATCTATATGTAACTTTTGACATTGTGGGCACTCCGTGGAGAGGGGTGAGGGGTGCAGGGGGTGTTGTTTGGTGCCTTTGGAGGCTGTTATTTGCTCACTTGCCTCCACTGCGCTCTTTCCGGTCAGTCTTCGTCATGTGACTTCGTTTATACACATGTATATACCTGGTTGAGAAATTTTTGGTTTGTCTGGAGATGGGGACATAGTGTCCCCGAAAGATCTCACATCTCAGTTTTTAATTGCATATAGTGTTTTATAATTGCGATGCTAGTAAATTATCTTTTGCATTTTTACTAGTCAGTAACGTGTATAGACGGTTTTAGTTCTTTGTTTCAACATAGTGCACGTATGATTATTATCTTCCATCTGTAATACTTTCGGACGATTTAAGGATGGACTGTGAGCGACTGTACTTCTTGAGGACTCCCTCCTTAAAAAAAGGGGAAAGTGATAGAATTTTTTTTTTTTTTTACGCAAGGCAGTTTCTTATTGTTTTCGATGTGCTATCTGAAAAAGAAAAACCAGAAAAAACTGTAGAACTCTGTCAATTCTTCAAGCATCCTGCATAATTCTGGGGGCCCCTCGGAAATGCGAGGCCGAGGGCTGCAGCCCCCAGCCCCCCTCTTAAATGGACTCTGCGTATCATGTGTTACTTCATAAACATCACCCCAACCCCCTACTATTTTCTATTTTTTGCCTTGACCAGGAATACAGGACGCGTACTGACATAAAGAATTTTACGTACACGTATTTAATACATACAAAAAGGATGTATCCAAAATATGATGTTGAGAGTCCTTATAGCGATTCGAAATACGCTGAATAAAACCATGCTCCCATAGGTAGTGTTCATGTTACTTTCTCTCTCTCTCTCTCTCTCTCTCTCTCTCTCTTCATCGGTCAAACTTCGAAACTTAGAAAGCATTACGGACAGTAACGAAATATCGAAACTCAATATCCTGCTACACAAAAAAACTGAAAAATTCATCTGCGGTATTTTGCAGAGGATGTTCACACATTTTCAGAACGGTTTTGATAAGAAATTACAGAAAATAAAATAAAAGAAGTTCATAAAATTGAAACTGGCAATAGTGTATTCGGCGAACACGAAAGAAACATCTGCTGCAGGTCATGTAAACAAGCTGTGGATAGAAGGTTACGTTTTTGCTCTTTACAAAGAGAAATATTCGTATTCTGTGATTAAAAACCGCTGTGAAAATCATGGAATTAGCATTTCTAAATGTAAAGCAAGCAATATTATTAATAGTAGAGGGGGAAATCGTCAAGCATTGCTTTTAACAGGAAAATAAACACCAAACGAATATTCAAAGAGGGTACGTACTTTTACAACTTTTTCAGAAGTTAAGTCTCTGGTCTTAAAAGAAAATCTACTGACACAAAAGGCAATCACTAAGTCGTTTAAAAAAATCTGTATGAACCGTTAACAAGGTAATAAATAAAGAACCTGGGCCGCGGGTGGCCTAGTAGTGGTCAACGTTCGTGACTGTCATGGGTGTAACCTCAGGTTCGATCCCGGGCAGGTACGAACGCTCGAACCAGTAAATACCCGCCGTGTGTCGGATGGGTAACGTTAAGCCGTCGGACCCCGGGGTACTGCCCCCCCCCAGGGTAGTAAATAAGGGCGTCTTCTACCTCGCTTCCGTGTCACTTTCCTATCGGACACTCTAGCCCAAATCTCCTAGCTTCCTACTTCTAAGGGTTGTTTAAGACCTGGGGTCAGACACTCCCTTCCTAAAATCCTCTACATATGATATGATCTGAAATAAAGAACTGAACCTGAAAAAAAAATGTTCGTCGCCTTTTGCCTACAGGCACGTGGCTGAGTGCAGAACACGGTATAGACTTCTTTATGAAAATCATTTAGTCGGAGACAGATGGAAATTTATTGTGACTATTGATGAAGCATGGATCTACCTAAAAGACTGTAACAAAGAAAGGTCAATTTACTACCGTAAAAGAGCAGGTAAAAGATTTACATTCTTGGTTCCAAGAATCCAAAGAAAGTTGAAAGCTTCAGTAAAGGATTCATGCTTGTTGCTGGTTTCTCGTACAATGGGAGAATAAAGTAAGAAAAGTTGAAAAGAATGATAAAATCAATTCTACATAATACCAAAACAATGCCTTAATTTCTATATTTAAAGAGGTAAATACCATTCCTGTATCCACAGAGCCTTCAAAGAATAGAACTCCATCAGGATAAGGCTACCTGTCATACATTCAAATCTGCCACTCTATTTCTTGAAAAAATGAGAAAGAAACAGGTATCAAGTCTATAACCTTTTGCTCATATTCCTTTAAAGTTCTCCTGATGTGTCACCAATGGACTGTTCTGCCTTCGAACTGCTAAAGAGAGCGCTTTCGAAACACAGACCAAAAACGATTATCGGACTATGGAAAGCAGTGGAAGAAATGAGCGGAATAAAATACCACTACCAATTTTAAGAAATTCCCTGTTATGTTGGAAATGTAGATGTAGGTTCATAGTCCACAGAAAGGGATATCAGAGAGAACATTTAAGAAGGAAATAATTTTATTTTAAACATTATTTTGCTGGAAAATCGTTCTAAAAAATGTGTGAACATTCTCTGTAAGTACACAACAGAACAATATTTCTTTATTTTGTTATATGTTACCAATTCTACTGACTTATTCAAAAAGGTAAATACTTTGAATAATTTGAATTGACCGTTGTTAAATGATGACGTTTATGTAAATGTTCAGGAAATCGCAGTGCAGCAGTCCCTTAACAACCGAGTAGAGAAACTTTTTGCATAGAATCTTGTAAATCTGGTATTGTAATTTAACAGATGAAAACAGAACATTAAGTAATTGTGACTATATACGCATTTTGTAAGTCCATTTCTTTTACTAAAAACTCAGTACGAATAATATGAAAATCTAGCTGCGTGTGGTTCTGCTCAAGACAAAATACTTTACAAAGTTGTAAAAAAGGCACTGATTTAAAAATTCCAGCACTATTTCGAACATATGTCGCGTTTCTTTTTTCTCTGATGTTTCTTTACTTCCTTATTGGTGAAAAAAAAATATTTGCAGGACCGTGGTAAGTCGTGCTGTGACTACAGTTTTCCTAACTTTAGTTTTGTTTTTTATAACATTTCAAGTTTTCTTTTAAGATCCTGAAAAACATACGATATTTTTCAGGATCTGAACAGAAAAATTTACAGTGCGAAATTATAAAAATGTTACGAAATACATTGGTGCATCTGAATATGATTAATATTTGTTTTTCTTCATTGAAAGAAAAAGACAAAACTTGAAAGTATGACACTTATTTCGCGGGACACAAAATAGTTGTTAAGCACGCGCGTTTCTTGTAGTATATAGATAATTGCAGAAGAGGCTGATAATAGCAATATCTATTGTAGAATACACACAAAGCCACAACTGCAACAATGAGCAAGGACTTCAAATAGTTTTGCCGAAACTTCCTTCTCCGACAATTCAATATCTTAAATCCTTTTGTTTTTGCGACTGAAATTTTACCGGTTCGTAATCGGCTTCCGAGTAAATCGCTGTATATTCAAAATATAATTTTAATGAAAAACAGTAGTAATAAAAGGGGGGGGATGTGGAAACAGTTGCACAATTTCTGGATGGAATTTTGTTTCGGAACCTCTGGTACAAAGTAAAGCAGAGAGTGTCGGGTTGATAATCGAGCATTATTTTTAACACTATCGAAAAGTTTTTTGATTAAATTAGAGTGCAGGATGAAAGGATATTCATGAGGTCGTACCCTCGGGCGAATCGTGTCTTTGGACAAATGGATATTGTACGAAACATACCACTGGACAAATTTGCGTTGGACTAATCTGTTTATGTTGTCCAAAATTATTTAGAGGAGTAGTGTTGGTACCATCTCGTTTAATGAAGAAATCCTAGCACACACACTATAAAACATTTTTGAAATTAACGAGCCACTTTTCGTGATTCCGTTGGTGAATTAACGAAGCATATTTCTGATAGAAACTTTTCCGTGAAATAACGGAAAGAAACCTGAATTTCATGGATTTTTCGTACGCCAGGAAAATTCTGAATTTTAAGAAACATTTCCGCAATCCCCTTCTTATATTGACAATAAATATCCGTTTCTAAGATGCGTTCACGGAAAATTCTGAATTTTCAGAAACCCTTCCCCAGTTCCTTTCTTACATTAATGGAAAAACTTCGTTCTCACTTTTCGGTATCCAGATAACGAGAAATTTCCAGTAACAGGAGTGATTCGTGTTGACAACTTGAGGTTTGATTAACTGTGAAATTTCAATCGTCTGTCAAAGTATCGGATTTTGAAGTTCTGCAGCGAGGCCGGATATTGTGGATGAAACATATTTCTGATACAACTTTTCTGTGAATGACCGAAAGAAATCTGAATTTTGCGGATTTTTCGTGCGCCAGGAGAATTCTGAATTTTAAGAAGCATTTCCGCAACCTCCTTCTTATATTGACGGTAAATATCCGTTTTTAAGATGTGTTAACGGAAAATTCTTAATTTTCAGAAACCTTTCTGCAATTGCTTTCG
This sequence comes from Macrothele yani, assembly GCA_039090855.1. Taxonomy (NCBI): domain Eukaryota; kingdom Metazoa; phylum Arthropoda; class Arachnida; order Araneae; family Macrothelidae; genus Macrothele; species Macrothele yani. The sequence goes on along the minus strand of CM077008.1, from coordinate 126,123,096 downwards.
TATATCAACAGAAAAAACTCCGTTCTCACTTTTTCCGTATCCATATGACGAAAAATTTCCGTTAATAGCAGTGATTCGTGGGAATACTTGAGCAGGGTTCCCACTCAAAGGTAATAAAAAAATTCCCTGACTTTTCTAGGTTCTCCAGGTGGGTTTTAAAGTTTTCCAGAGTGGCATGTTGCAAAGAATTGTTACATTTCATTCCATTCCATTCATTTTTCTCACCAAAGCATACACTTGTAAATTCTTTACGTAATTTGTCTTTATAAAATTACCTGCTTTTCATTAATAACAACTAACTGTGCACATTATTTTCTGCACCAAAGTTCCGTGAACTTTTGTGAATACTATCCACACGAAATTTGTAAATACATTCCCATAGAAACAGGTCATATGTAAGAAAAAATCTGTCAGTTGAATAGTTTGTTTTTCTATAACACAATGCAGCTAGCTTAATGATAGAATGGCTCTGCTCAAAGAAACATGTTTCAAGAGAACCAACAGACAAAGGACTTTGATCCATCATTTGGTTGGTTCTTTTGTGAAGTGTTTCTTCAAGCAGGAGCCATTGTGCCTAATTGTTCCATGTTATAACAACTGCCTGAAGAAATTGAACAAAGGCTTAATAACTGGCAATTTTAAAAATTCAATTTTGCATCTTTTTTTAGAGAATAAAGGAAAAACTTAATATAACTGAAAGTAAAATCGACAAAAATTCTAGGCAGGCAGTAATTGCAAGCAAAAGTTTGAAATCTTGAAAAAATAAGTTTTTTTTGGCAAAATAAAATATTCATTGATTTTTACAAAAAAAAGGGGAGGGGGAGGTAATTTTCCCCGAGTTTTCCCTGATTTTTTTAACCATTTTTAAATTCCCTGAGAATTCCAGGTTTTCCCTGTTTTCCAGATTGAGTGGGAACCCTGTTGAGGTTTGGTTAACTGTTAAATTTCAGTCGTCTGTCGAGGAATCTGATTTTGAAGTTGTGCAGCGAGATCGCATATTGTGGATACTATATCGCATGAATTTTGGTTATTGTGGCACATGATATTTTTTCTCTTCTCCCCCATGTTGTGTACCAGTTTATTAAACAGTATATTGTATTACCGTAAGAAACCGGGTACTTAAATTATTGTACAGGTGACTGTTTAATAATGTCCATGCATCACTCTGTAGTATCCTTAAGACAAAAGGTATTATAGTTATATCAAGAATAAATTTTATATTTAGAAATTTTGTGAAATAATACTGTAAAACAGTAACATTTCACCTTTTAAAAATGATCTCTAGTATCAAAGCTTTCTTAAAATGATCTCAAGTACCAAAGCATTTTGTTACTTCGAAAAATCACTATGAAAAAAATATTTAATTTATGATGTCCTTCTACGGATAAAAAAAATAACATTTCCAACCTATTCAAAAAAACAATAAGCTCCAACAGGAAATAAAATAACTAAATCACTCGCATTAATGAAAAAAAAAAAGAAATCATCGCGTAATTATAGTTTTACCTTTAACGTGAGGGTGATTTCTAAATTTTTCTGGCTCAGTGGTTACGACCCGCGGTTTCCGTTGAGCCAACCCAAACGATCTCCCAAATCTGCGCGAAAGTATTCTAGAATGTAAGGGCTGAAAAATTCAGCGTCTGTGATTTTGCGAAATTTCTCTATAAATACAGAAAAACTTGAAAACTGTCTTTTCTGAAATAAACGCAATTACTGGCTGCAGGAAAAAAAAATCTGTGAAAATACAGAAGTTAGAAAAAGAAGGGCATTTTTTCAAAAACGGAAATTTCGTTAAAAGGCAGTCACCTATCGGCAAATTTACTTCACGTTATTTTCAGAAATTGTTCTTGAATTCACACCAGTTATATTTTACAGCGCATCTCAGGCATATTTAGCCATGGTAGAAGTTAAAGAAAATATTTCGGCTGGTAGAGATATGCTTGCATTAAATAGCTACGCGATTGAAAAATCCTACAGACCAGAATGTTTTTCACCTGACGGGCTAGCTAAAATCAGACAAGTAAAGATTTCTTTCAGAAGCCAGCGTATTTTGACTCACCAAAAGCCAGGCGGCACGCGGAAAAAATTATTTCCACGCGGTGGACAGTTCCGCCCCCTTCATCCTTTAAATCACATTTATAATAACTAAATAAATATATAATTATTATCACTATTGCCAAATAAAACAGCTGTAACTAAGGGGTGTTTTCGTATTTCGAATGTTGAGGATCGGTTTAGAGAATTTTAAACAGAGTGCTAGACATTAGACAAAACGAATTTAGATATGTTGCAGTGGATCGTTGATTTGGATAATATTGAGATGCAGTTGATTGATTTACAAAATAGCTTAATTTGGAGGCACACTTTTATAGACGTGAACTGGAAAGCATTAAAAAAGATCGGTTAATAACTAGATCAACACAGAAACTTGCAGATAATGAGATTATGAAACACTGGAATTACTGACTGGGCAATTTTCAGAGATGAACACCCAGTCAAATTATAAGAGAAAATTTTTGACTGAGAAAAATCTCGCGATAGCAGAGAAATAAAAGCGTTTTCAATGACATATTGTCATGAGGTTCATTATTTTCAGAGATGAACATTGCCCAGTCAAATTATAGGAATAAATTTCTAATGAAATAAAAACTACAGGCGTAAGTTGTGCAGTTTCATAGTTGTGCAGGTTCACTATTTTCAGTGATAAACATTGTCCAGTCAAATTATAGGAGTAACTTTCTGATGAAATAAAAGCTACACGAGTAGCTCTGCAGGTTCACTATTTTCAGTGATGAACATTGCCCAGTCAAATTATAGGAGTAACTTTCTGATGAAATAAAAGCTACACGAGTAGCTCTGCAGGTTCACTATTTTCAGTGATGAACATTGCCCAGTCAAATTATAGGAGTAATTTTCTGATGAAATAAAAGCTACACGAGTAGCTCTGCAGGTTCACTATTTTCAGGGATGAACATTGTCCAGTTAAAAAAAAAGGAGTAACTTTTTGATGAAATAAATGCTACACGAATAGCTCTGCAGGTTCACTATTTTCAGTGATGAACATTGCCCAGTCAAATTATAGGAGTAACTTTCTGATGAAATAAAAGCTACACGAGTAGCTCTGCAAGTTCACTATTTTCAGTGATGAACATTGCCCAGTCAAATTATAGGAGTAACTTTCTGATGAAATAAAAGCTACACGAGTAGCTCGGCAGGTTCACTATTTTCAGTGATGAACATTGCCCAGTCAAATTATAGGAGTAACTTTTTGATGAAATAAATGCTACACGAGTAGCTCTGCAGGTTCACTATTTTCAGTGATGAACATTGCCCAGTCAAAATATAGGAGTAACTTTTTGATGAAATAAATGCTACACGAGTAGCTCTGCAGGTTCACTATTTTCAATGATGAACATTGCCCAGTCAAAATATAGGAATAACTTTTTGATGAAATAAATGCTACACGAGTAGCTCTGCAGGTTCACTATTTTCAGTGATGAACATTGCCCAGTCAAATTATAGGAGTAACTTTCTGATGAAATAAAAGCTACACGAGTAGCTCTGCAGGTTCACTATTTTCAGTGATGAACATTGCCCAGTCAAATTATAGGAGTAACTTTCTGATGAAATAAAAGCTACACGAGTAGCTCTGCAGGTTCACTATTTTCAGTGATGAACATTGCCCAGTCAAATTATAGGAGTAACTTTCTGATGAAATAAAAGCTACACGAGTAGCTCTGCAGGTTCACTATTTTCAGTGATGAACATTGCCCAGTCAAATTATAGGAGTAATTTTCTGATGAAATAAAAGCTACACGAGTAGCTCTGCAGGTTCACTATTTTCAGGGATGAACATTGTCCAGTTAAAAAAAAAGGAGTAACTTTTTGATGAAATAAATGCTACACGAATAGCTCTGCAGGTTCACTATTTTCAGTGATGAACATTGCCCAGTCAAATTATAGGAGTAACTTTCTGATGAAATAAAAGCTACACGAGTAGCTCTGCAAGTTCACTATTTTCAGTGATGAACATTGCCCAGTCAAATTATAGGAGTAACTTTCTGATGAAATAAAAGCTACACGAGTAGCTCGGCAGGTTCACTATTTTCAGTGATGAACATTGCCCAGTCAAATTATAGGAGTAACTTTTTGATGAAATAAATGCTACACGAGTAGCTCTGCAGGTTCACTATTTTCAGTGATGAACATTGCCCAGTCAAAATATAGGAGTAACTTTTTGATGAAATAAATGCTACACGAGTAGCTCTGCAGGTTCACTATTTTCAGGGATGAACATTGCCCAGTCAAAATATAGGAATAACTTTTTGATGAAATAAATGCTACACGAGTAGCTCTGCAGGTTCACTATTTTCAGTGATGAACATTGCCCAGTCAAATTATAGGAGTAACTTTCTGATGAAATAAAAGCTACACGAGTAGCTCTGCAGGTTCACTATTTTCAGTGATGAACATTGCCCAGTCAAATTATAGGAGTAACTTTCTGATGAAATAAAAGCTACACGAGTAGCTCTGCAGGTTCACTATTTTCAGTGATGAACATTGCCCAGTCAAATTATAGGAGTAACTTTCTGATGAAATAAAAGCTACACAAGTAGCTCTGCAGGTTCACTATTTTCAGTGATGAACATTGCCCAGTCAAAATATAGGAGTAACTTTTTGATGAAATAAATGCTACACGAGTAGCTCTGCAGGTTCACTATTTTAAGGGATGAACATTGCCCAGTCAAAATATAGGACTAACTTTTTGATGAAATAAATGCTACACGAGTAGCTCTGCAGGTTCACTATTTTCAGGGATGAACATTGCCCAGTCAAAATATAGGAATAACTTTTTGATGAAATAAATGCTACACGAGTAGCTCTGCAGGTTCACTATTTTCAGTGATGAACATTGCCCAGTCAAAATATAGGAGTAACTTTTTGATGAAATAAATGCTACACGAGTAGCTCTGCAGGTTCACTATTTTCAGGGATGAACATTGCCCAGTCAAAATATAGGAATAACTTTTTGATGAAATAAAAGCTACACGAGTAGCTCGGCAGGTTCACTATTTTCAGTGATGAACATTGCCCAGTCAAATTATAGGAGTAACTTTTTGATGAAATAAATGCTACACGAGTAGCTCTGCAGGTTCACTATTTTCAGTGATGAACATTGCCCAGTCAAAATATAGGAGTAACTTTTTGATGAAATAAATGCTACACGAGTAGCTCTGCAGGTTCACTATTTTAAGGGATGAACATTGCCCAGTCAAAATATAGGAATAACTTTTTGATGAAATAAATGCTACACGAGTAGCTCTGCAGGTTCACTATTTTCAGTGATGAACATTGCCCAGTCAAATTATAGGAGTAACTTTCTGATGAAATAAAAGCTACACGAGTAGCTCTGCAGGTTCACTATTTTCAGTGATGAACATTGCCCAGTCAAATTATAGGAGTAACTTTCTGATGAAATAAAAGCTACACAAGTAGCTCTGCAGGTTCACTATTTTCAGTGATGAACATTGCCCAGTCAAAATATAGGAGTAACTTTTTGATGAAATAAATGCTACACGAGTAGCTCTGCAGGTTCACTATTTTCAGGGATGAACATTGCCCAGTCAAAATATAGGAATAACTTTTTGATGAAATAAATGCTACACGAGTAGCTCTGCAGGTTCACTATTTTCAGGGATGAACATTGCCCAGTCAAAATATAGGAATAACTTTTTGATGAAATAAATGCTACACGAGTAGCTCTGCAGGTTCACTATTTTCAGTGATGAACATTGCCCAGTCAAAATATAGGAGTAACTTTTTGATGAAATAAATGCTACACGAGTAGCTCTGCAGGTTCACTATTTTCAGGGATGAACATTGCCCAGTCAAAATATAGGAATAACTTTTTGATGAAATAAATGCTACACGAGTAGCTCCGCAGGTTCACTATTTTCAGTGATGAACATTGCCCAGTCAAATTATAGGAGTAACTTTCTGATGAAATAAAAGCTACACGAGTAGCTCTGCAGGTTCACTATTTTCATTGATGAACATTGCCCAGTCAAATTATAGGAGTAACTTTCTGATGAAATAAAAGCTACACGAGTAGCTCTGCAGGTTCACTATTTTCAGGGATGAACATTGCCCAGTCAAATTATAGAGTAACTTTCTGATGAAATAAAAGCTACGCGCGTAGCTCTCAAGACAACCAAATACAACCCTGATATAAAATATTTGCCATCGTCGATGCAGCAGCAGAAATCTCACTGAGAGTAAAAAATACGCATGTTCCTTTTCTTGCTTTTTTTTTTTTTTTTTTTACATTTCATAATATGAATCAAAGTTCATCATTTCACATTCTCATTTCTTATGTTGCTTAAAGTGTACAATGCTATTTATACATGATGTTATTTTTCAACTGCGTTTTCAAGAACATTGATATCAAGGATTTTTTGAAGAGGCCTTCTAAAATGTTTTCTTTTATTTCGATATCTCTCTGTTATACGCTTGTTAATATTAAAAGATGAATGCGCTTAAATAAACAACAGGAGTCCTCTTTTTTTTTTCTTAAAAAAGGTCCATTGCTATTGTTACTAATTCATTAATTGTACTTGTGAATTATCTGTTATTAACGACATATAATTCCTAAAGTTGTCCATTTAAAACACTTCAGGAGGGTTAATGGTTGACTAGACAGATTTCTGTAGGAATGATTTAAGTATTTTGCTTACTTTCGTCTCAAAAAAATTGTGAAATACAAAAATCATAATAATAAATAGTAGCTCAAAACTCTCATGTGCACACAAGAGAGTTTGTTAGAAGGTCATAGCCAACTGGGGCACACACTCTCAAAAAACGTTCACCACCCCTGCTCTAGGATGTAAGAAGCGTAAAGTTCTCTGTAATCAAGAAAAAGTGAATTCAGTTTGCTGTAAAAGAAATGACGTCATCAATACGTAAAATCAGTGATTGGAAGAAGCATTGCTACACTGGTTTGGTTTGAAAGTTTAACGACTACCATGAGCATCTCCATGGTCTACACGAAGGGAGAAACCCAGTGTTGTAAGACAAACTCACCATCATGCCTCAACCGGGATTCGAACCCAGACACATCTCGGACGAATGGTCATGAACCCGCGTTCAGACCACTTAGCCACCAAGGCAGCGCGTTGCTGCTGCAGCCTCCTACATTTATGGTAGTGTTGCACGTAACATCACCACTACAAATAGAACAAGAAAGATGACACCGAATTTTCGAGTGTAATAAGCACGTCTTTTGAATCCGCTCGGACGCAAAATAAATTTATCAAAGCTATTCAAAGGCAATGGAACCGGTATGGAAAACAATAGTATCTGACGGAAGAAAGAAGTTTTTCAATCAGGTCTTTAATCCCTCAGATATTGGTGTAAACGGAATCTTAAGCTTACGAACTCTTAGAAACAGAGTTATCGACAAAAATAAGATGTGACTTTACGTCCCCTGGTGGGAAAAACCATGCATTATTTTAGGAAGAAAGTATTCTCAAAAGGTTTATCCACATGAGCGGTATCAGTCCAAGAAAAAAAAATTTAGTCGAGTTTTCAGGAGCCCAGATTTTGCTACAAATACATCAGAAGCAGAAATTAACACTTATGACCCCTGGTGGCCAAACCGTTCTTTACAAAACATTAGAAATTATGTGAAAAATATTTTCCATGAGGTCTGGTATGCGATACAGGAAGAATTTTTCAAATCGGAATTTTAGGAGCAGAAAACGCAATTTACCTTTATGCGCCCTAGCGGAAAGTCTTAAATGATTTTCGTGAAATTTTTGAATTTCTAGGAAAAACATTTCGCATCGGAAACACTATCTAATAACGAAGGAATTTTTCAAATTGGACTTTTAGAAGTAGAGATATTGACAAAAATAAGATATACATCTACGCCCCCTGGCGTAGAAACCATGCATTATTTCAAGAAGAAAGTGTTCCTAAAAGGTTTGGCGACATGAGTGAAATCGGTCAACAAAAGACTTTTTTTCAATCGAGATTTTAGAAGCTCATATTTTGCTGCAAATACATCAGAAGTGGAAATTAAGACTTACGCCACCTGGTGGTCAAGCTATTTTTTACAAAAATTAGAAATATGTGCAAAGGATTTCTCATCAGGAGCTGTATCCCGTGCAGAAGGAATTTTTCAAATCGGAGGTTTAGAAGCAGACAAATAGTGGGAAACGCAATTTACCTTTACGCCCCCTAGCGGAAAGTCTATGAATTACTTGAAAATTTTGAATTTTTAGGAAAACCATGTCACACTAGAAACACTGTCCAACAAAGAAGGAATTTTTTTAAATCGGACTCCTAGAAGTCGAGATATTGACAAAAATAAGATATACATCTACGCCCCCTGGCGCAGAAACCATGCACTATTTTAAGAAGAAAATGTTTCTAAAAGGTTTGTCGACACGAGTAGTTCGGTCTACAAACGACGTTTTTTTCAATAGAGAGTTTAGAAGCTCATATTTTGCTGCAAATACATCAGAAGCGGAAATTAAGGTTTACGCCCCCTGGTGGCCAAACCATTTTTTTTTACAAAAACTAGAAATTATGTGCAAACGATTTCCCATCAGGAGCTGTATCCGGTGCAGAAAGAATTTTTCAAATCGGAGATATAGGGCGAAACGCAATTTACCTTTACGCCCCCTAGCGGAAAGTCTATGAATTACTTGAAAAATTTGAAATTATATGAAAAACATGCCACACGGAAAACACTATCCAACAAAGACGGAATTTTTCAAATCGGACTCCTAGAAGTAGAGATATTGACAAAAATAAGATATACATCTACGCCCCCTGGCGGAGAAACTGTGGGGTATTTTAGGAAGAAAGTATTCCGAAAAGGTTTATCGATGTGAGTGCACGAAAAAAAAATTTTCAATTGGTATTTTAGAAGCTCAGATTTTATGGCAAATACATCAGAAGCAAAAATTAACACTTACGCTTCCTGGTGGCCAAAGTATTCTTTATCAAAAATTCGAAATTATGTGCAAAAGATTTTCCATTAGGAGATGTATCCGCTAAAAAAAGATTTTTCAAATCGGAGTTTTAGGAGAAGAGTTATCCGAAAAAAATGTAATTTACTTTTACGCTCCCTAGCGGAAAATCTATGCGTAATTTGAAAATGAAACTATATCTAAAATACTCTTCGACATAAATGGAATCGAAAGATAAAAGATTTTTTTCAATCGGATGTTTAGAAGCAAATATGTGGATTAAAACGTAATTTTGAATTCGACATCATCTGCATTTACGCCCCCTAGCGGCAAAATTGTGCATCGTAAAAAAAAAACGAAAAGAAGGATCATCATTTGCATATTTCAAGCTTCCGAATGCAACAAGAATATTTCAAATCGGACTAATAGTTGCAGAGATTCCGTGGGTACAGACGGACGGACGGACGGACAAACCGATAACAGAAGCACGATCTTTTTTTACAAAAGACGTGCTAAAAATGTAGGTGTAGCAGTAGCACATTACAAAATGAATAACAACATCACAAACCTGACTTACATTGTGAAAGCCAGCCTAACCATTAATCGTCATTTTTTTTATTTCTTTTTATTGGAGGTTTAACGACTATCGTGAGAAAATCGATGGGATATAAGCAGTCGCCCGTCCCCAATTTAAGGCCAGTGGTTCAAGAGAACGGAAAGAACCAGTGCCGTAAGAGAGACACAACATCAATGCCTGACCGAGATTCGAACCCTTCTCGGACGAATGATCGTAAACCAGTACTTCGACCACTGCACCACCGGAGGGCGTCGTTTCTTTTGCAATTACCATTTTGCCTGGTGAACATATATACATATTATTTACTATTTAAAAAAATAATTAACAGAAGTGGTAACACCATTCCCAGAAACACATTTGTGTGGAAATATGGAACAAATATCTCTTCCACCTACAAGCAGTGTATGTCCGTTAAACTATCAAATCATGTCAGTTGAGCCATCAGTATGGAAATCAGAAGTTTTAAAACACTGAAGTGTTTTGACAGAAGCTTCTGTAAGACACTGCGATACAATTTGCCGCTGTGACGACAACAAACTGTTACAGTCGTACAGAGTGTGCCAGTCCATTTCCTACGACTCAATACGAACTTTTTTAATGCTTTTGCATTCAGTAGATAGTAAAAAGACATAATATTCGAATCGTTGGATTTTTCTTTTGAAACAGAAATCTCTTTTCTTGAGTCGCATTTCTAATTGAAACACCTTGGTTTTCATTACCGATACCTGCACTAAAAGAAAATCTTACTCCTTGCATACTAATAAACCGAGTCCCAACTACAGAAATGTCTGTCCCTGTAGGACGGAAATTTTAGTGCGTCAGGTTGTGGCTACCGAAAAATGCAGATTGGTAGCTGGCCTTAAGTTGTGGGAAGTCTCTTTTTCTGAAACGATATTTCTACAGAGAAGAACGAACCAGAGTAAATGTCGAAAGTGGTGGGTCAGCCAAATTCTTCTCATGCAAGTTAATTAACCGTTCGTCGTAGCAAGTAAATAATCAACTTAATCCTGTGCTGATTTTCTAACAAAATCGTCAAAAACATTTTTTCTGGGTATATATATATATATATATACATATAAGGGTTTTTCATCTTGAACTCCTTTTTCAAGAAAAAGCCACACAGGAAATGGACATGGAGACATCCAAATGGGACGACAAGTGAAATTGATTTTATTATGTGTAACAAAAAATTCGTCATAGAAGACTGCAGTGTGCTAAACAAGTTCAACACAGGCAGTGACCATAGATTAGTGAGATGTAAGATGCACCTCAACACTAAACTCGAACGTAGCAAGCTCATAAGACAAACAAAATGTATTGACATAACCAACCTTAAAAAACACCATAATACCTTCAAATTGGAACTGAAGAACAGATTCTCTGCTTTAGAAGGCCTAACATCGGAAGAAGTGGATATTTCTGAAGTTAACAGAAAAGTAACCAAAGCTCTTATGGAAACAGCAACAAAATTAGCTGGGTCTAAGAACAAATTGCATGTGAACAAATTATCAGGAAAAACCAAAATGTTGATGCAAAAAAGAAGAGTGATGAGGACAACTAAAGAAGATGTGACTTCCAAAGTGGAATATATAGAGCTATGCAAGACAGTACGGAAAAGTATCACTGAAGACGTAAGGAAATTCAACTGTGAACTAGTAAGGAAAGCAATTGAAAACAACCAAAGCCTAAAGATAGCAAAGGGACATCTCAGTAAGGGAAGAAAACAGATTATGGCACTGAGAAAAGAAGATGGTTCTGTAACAAGAAATAGAGGCGAAATTTTGACACGAGTGAAAGATTTCTACTCCAAATTATATGAAAGGGATGATACATGCACCCCAGACATCATGAAAGATACCAGTACCAGAGTTCCTCCAGTCCTCCCAGCAGAAGTTGCACATGCAATCAAGAACATGAAGCGGGGAAAAGCTCCAGGAGAAGATGGAATTACTGTAGACATCATACAAGAAGCAAGTGGAGAAATCGAAACAGTACTCGCCCAAATTTTCACTCGATGCCTTAATGAAGGGAAAATTCCTGAGGATTGGAACAACGCTACAATGATCTTGCTACATAAAAAAGGTGACATTGAGGATCTCAGGAACTACAGACCTATCAGCCTCCTATCAGTGGTTTATAAAATCTTCACTAAAGTTCTTTCACACCGCTTGAAGGTGACACTGGACATGGCTCAACCGAGAGAACAAGCTGGATTCAGGAGTGGCTACAGCACAATAGATCATATCCACGTACTGAGAGAACTAATTGAAAGAGCGAGGGAATATGAGCTTCCATTGTGCATGGCTTTTATCGATTATGAAAAAGCCTTTGATTCGGTGAAACCATCAGCAGTTGCAATGGCTCTGAAATCCTGCGGTATTGAAGATGCATACATTAATATTATTAATAACATCTATGAAAATGCAAGTGCAAAGATTTGGCTGTTTGAAAATACAACACACATAAAAATTGGAAAAGGAGTGAGACAAGGTGACACCATATCTCCGAAGCTCTTTAATGCCACATTGGAAAATGTCTTTCAATCACTGAACTGGGAAAACAAAGGGATAAAGATTAATGGAGATTATCTAACCCACCTTCGTTTTGCTGATGACATAGTCATTTTTGCAACTACCCCATCAGAGCTACAGAGTATGATCCAGGAACTTGCTGACAAGAGTAAAGAAGTGGGATTAAAAATGAACTTTCAGAAGACAAAAGTGATGTACAATGCTTTTACAAGAAATGAAGATTTATCGATTGATGGAGAAAAGCTGGAGATAACAGACACGTACGTTTATCTTGGACAGCAGATATCAAGTGAGGGTCACATTGGTGAAGAAATTAATCGGCGTACAAAACTTGCCTGGAGAGCTTTTGGAAGAAACAGCACAATTTTCAAGAGCAATATGCCATTATGTCTTAAAAGAAAAGTGTTTGATCAATGCATCCTTCCAGTGCTTACGTATGGTGCAGAGACGTGGACCTTAGCTAAAAGAGACATACAAAGGCTGCAAACAACTCAAAAAAGCATGGAGAGGTGCATGCTTGGTGTAACCAGGAGAGATAAGAAGAGGAACTCATGGATCAGAAAAATGACAAGAGTGGAAGACATCATGATCAGAGTTAAATCCCTGAAATGGCAATGGGCTGGACATACTGCCAGAAGAACAGACCATCGATGGACAGCCGAAATTTTAGATTGGATTCCAAGGGACAGGAAAAGACCCAGAAGAAGACCACATGGAAGATGGGTGGATGAAATTCGAAAGTATGCGGGAGTGACATGGAGGAGACTGGCACAAGACAGACCGTTGTGGAGGAAACTTGGGGAGACCTTCGTCCAGCAGTGGATTGATAATGGTTGACAATGATGATGATGATGATGATATATATATATATATATATATATATCGTTGTGGAGGAAACTTGGGGAGACCTTCGTCCAGCAGTGGATTGATAATGGTTGACAATGATGATGATGATGATATATATATAGCAAGAAGTTCTGATAAGAAGACACCGAAAAATACACAATGAATTTGAAGTAATACTTGGAAAATCCGAAAATACACAAAAAAATTGTAAGCCAAAAAAAGGCACCCGGGAAACCCAAAAATACGCATTTTTTTAAGCAAAAAAACAAAACAAAAAACAATTAGAAATTGCATCCGAAAATTGGAAACCAGGTTGCCTTCGTCAGGAGAGTATCAACCTATCAAGCTGGGCGAGTGGCCAAAAAACTTTTGTGTATTTTCCGGTTTTCCGAGTATTACTTCGAACTTTCTTTGCGTGTTTTTTGCTTACAAATTTTTTGTGTATTTTCTGATTTCCCGAGTATTAATTTAAATTCACTGTGTATTTTTCAACTTCTTCTTATCAGTACTTCTTGCTATTTTGCTGATCCATTTGGTATGCTGCTAACCAGTGGCGTAGGAACGCTTTTGATTTAGGGGGATACAAGTTCATGAACCTTATATTTCAAGGATTAAGCCATCTATGGATGAGCCCCTCCGAATTATTTCTTTGGAGGGGGGGGGGTTGTATATAAAAGTTTTTATAAAATACGTATACTGATCAGGAATTCATCCGAATGAACATTGTTATCATCATATTATTATTAAGTATTACCATTATTATTTTTATTGCTGACAAAAAGTTCACATTATTAATTTCTTATCAGAAAATGAATGGAGAAGTTTTTTTTTTGTGTGTGTGTGTTCTCTCTCGTTAATTTTTGTCCTTTTTTTTCCATTAAAATATTGAGCAGGGACAAGTCAACATTATGATGAATTTTCTGTCAGCAGGGTTTGAAAAAGAGGGATTTCTCAGGAAATGTTATATAACTCTTTACAAGAACGAATTGAATTTCCTATCATTTTTGTTTACGTTAATAAAGTAAAACCGCAGTAAGATAAAAACTGCTCTACCCGCGAAGATAGCACCATTGAAGCATTATGAAGTCTATATTAAAAACTTTGAACGATACATAGGCTGACAATTGATGTAAAAAGCGTATTGGTCTGGTGCAAAGCTAAATGATGGTGGAGATATCGAGGAATTGAAGTTCTATGAGTGGTATGTGAAATCCGTAATGCACTTGTTTTATTGCTACAGATCTAAAGACAGAAAACAATTTTAGTGCCGGGTGGCTCAAAGTATTGAAGATGCAAACAAAAATACACTGGCGAAAAAATCTCACAAAATATTGAGGAACGTAAAATATCTTTGCTATATTAACGCATAAAAAATTTGAGCGATGTCAAAAAAGCTCCCAAAATATTGAGAATCCATAAAAAATCTTAGCTGCTTTCAATGGTTCGTACACAAATATACTGATAAAAAAAATAAGCAATCAAGAACGAAGGACGTAGTAAATAACATGGGAAGGGTCCAACCCCCCTCTCCCCGACTGAGCGCGACACTGCTTTATGCAATATTTCTGGGTTCATTAATTTTTCAATAAATAATGCTACATTAGATTAAAATTAATGTAAGGAAGTGATTAAAATTTTGCAAGCCTGCTCTACATTACTAATAGCATTAATCACTAGCTACGATCCTGCTTTTCTGGAACCAGTGACTCCTTCTTCCTTTATGCAGTGACTCTAAATTGAGGACGGGGAGCGATTGTTTGTGACTCTTTAAGAATTGCCCACGGTGATTATTAAACCCCCAAAACAAACAAAACTGAATCTTGGCTGGGGAAGAAGAAGCATTTCGGGAAGAATGGTAACACAAGGCAGTGAAACACGAGAAAACATGTCTGAACGCGCACTTTAGTTCCTCCCTGCCACCCTATAACGCTGAAAGTTGTGCATTGCAGTTTAGAATCTGTACTGAATAGTTGTTTATCGTATTTGTGTTCGATTCGATTTTAACGTAGTAAACGGGTTCTTTTTTGTGGCTACCGATGCTGTATTAACTATCCGGGCAGTTACTGTTGTATTTGTGGGGAGTCTGTCATTAACTAAGAAACATAAGAAAGTTACAGACTTTCTAAAAAAGGCTTACTGTGCGTACTTAGGCGTGAAGCATGGGAAAGAGGACAATTCATCGGCATCACAACATAAGGTGTGTGTGCTTCTTGTATTGAAGAACTGGGTCAATGGGGGAAAAAATCCATTCGTTATGGAGTGACAATGATCTGCAGAAAACCCAAAATTCCCTGATGACTGCTACTTTTGCTCTTATACATACAACACCGAAAATAATAATGAGCTGGATTTGGCACGGAGATAAGCCACAAGAAGCACATAAATGGAAATGTAGAAAACACGATTTTTACGCCCCGGTAGCTTCTAATCATTCGTCCGAGATGGGCTCCGGTTCGAATACCAGGTAGCCGTGTCTGCTATACGCAGTGGTGAAAGTAGAGGGTTTGTTCCGAGGGAACCCAGTGTGTAGCATTGATGTCGGGGACTGAGCGGACGTGCCCTGAGCGTACAGTGGAAAATCGTGTCCGGTGCGTACATTCTGCATTTCAGCGTGTACGTGTACTTAGCGGGCACTAGGTTTTCCAATAACTTGTCCGCTAAATATTGGACGTAAATGCTAAATGTTTCCTTTCACACTTTACACCCAGACTTAGGACTGGCTATCTTGCCTTCAAATGAAATGCAAAATAGGTGTGTTTAAAAGGTGAATTTATTAATTGTTTCAAAAGGGGTTTAGAATGAAAGTTTTATAATTTTTTCTTAAAAATACTATTATTTTTATTATTCTGCTAAAAATACTACCGTCCCTTCACACTTTATTCCCAGACTTAGGACTGGATACTTGCGTTCATGCCTTCAAATGGACCGCAAAATAGGTGTGTTTAAAAGGTGAATTTATTATTTATTTCAAAAGGGTTTTATTAATTTGTGCTCAAAAATACAACAAATACATACCGTCAAAAATGCTACAAACACATACTGCTGAAAAATAGTACAAATACATGCTGCTGAAAAATAGTACAAATACATACGGCTGAAAATTAGTACAGATTTCATTCTAAACTACTACCTTATCGCGAAATGCAGACTTCATCGAAGTTTTTGAATGTATACTAACGATCGTAAATACTTTCCTATATCTCTGTCTTGTTCAAATTTTTTACAAATATTTTCCATTTTCTGGTCTGTTTTATAGATGTAATTCTTTTTTCGTTTGCGAAGAGGTTCGCCTGTCTCCAATCGTTTCAGGATGAATTCCGTATGCTGTGCATCTTCCTTTAATTTATTTACAAGAACATATGTATTTGGGTTTTTTATTCCCATTCTGCGATTTAATTTAGAATGCAAACAATCAAACGGGTTATTGGTTCTGTGTCTTTGTCCATGGACGTTCCAAAGTTGCACAGACATTTGGGTGTTGTCCAACCATTGCTCCACAAAATAATTAAATTCTGAAAGCTTTTGACTTTGTAGAGAATTTTCCATAATGTACTGTAAAAGCCAGCCGTTATCGATTTCCTTTTCTGGTAAACAAGCAAGGAGTGGCGCACATTTTTATGTGAATTCGAATACCTTCATTCTCTTTGTACCCTGTTACTAATTCAAGTTGAACTTAGCGCCACAACACTGATTGAAGCTGTCCCCTAATTCTTGTCCGCTCAGTCCACCTGGTCACCTTTGTGTACGCTCAGGACACGTCCGCTGGGTGCACGGAATCATGGTGTCATTTAAGTCTTGGGACGAATGTAGTACACACCAGTGGAGTAGCCAGAAATTTCTTAACGAGGAGAGGGAGGTCCATGGATTTGGTTCATCGGTGAAAGCCTCCCGGAAAAAAACACTCCAAGTGGGAATAAGCCCTAAGACTTTAAAAGTCAAAAAATGAAAAAAACATTACTGAGGGAAAACTTATATATGTACCGCTTCAAATTCGAACTCACTCCCCTCTAGTGGTGAGGTCCGGATCAGGGCCGTAGCTACCGGAAGGGCAACCACCCTCCCAGAATGGTCATTCGAAAGGCGTAAATTCATGCTCTGGGGGATGTAAAAAATAGAAATTGTAACTAAAACGAAAAGTTACACCCTTCAGTATTTTCTTTTTAAAGACATAAGTGTTAGTCTCATACAGTATTCCATGCAGTAAACCTGGGTACAAAGTAACAAACGCTGTCAGGTGTGAACATCTCATATCCACGAAGAGAACTTTCTAAAACAGTGAATGGAGGCATAGAAAACAATATGCTGATATGTCCAACTTTTTTTTTTTTTTGATTGGAGGTTTAACGACCATCGTAAGCAACTCAATGGGCTATAAGCAGTCGCCCGTCCCTAATTTAGGGTCACTGGTTCCAGGGATGGGAGAGAGCCAGTGCCGTAAGACAAACACAACATCCACGCCTCACCGGGATTCCAACCTGGTCTTTTTTCGTACGAATGATCAGAGGCCATCGCTTAGAGGGCTGGCTCATCGCTTTGTGTTTCTGGTTGTTGAAGTGGTCCTCGCCTGTGCCACTCAGTGACGTCGCGGGGATGCATGTCACTTGTCAGTGCGCGATGTAAAGCGCTCGGTGGATGCTGTTAACCCACGTTTGTTGCATTCGCATTAGTTATCTACTGTTTATTTGGTTGTATTTATGGCATCGAATTTTTTTATTTAATTTCTTTACTACATCGTTTTCGTACAATGGCTTCCTGCGCTGTTGCTACGTGCCGAAATACCTGCAGGAATACGAAAGGGCGAAGCATAATTTTGCACTGTTTCCCTCGAAACGACCCAGTAGTTACAAAAACTGGGTTAACGGGTGTTGCAGAGCAGATTCTTTTCATTTGAAAAATGCCAGGATTTGCAGTGATCACTTTTTAAATAGTAAGTACGAAGACGATATGATGAATCGCCTGCTTGGTTAACTAATGAAAGAGATATTGAAATTGTCGGCTATACCAACAGTCAATTTACCGAGATCAAACGTTGAAAATGCCACTGCAAATGGTGAAAGACAAAGAAAGAGAAAAATACTGCATGATGCTTTTGATAAGACTAAAAAATCTTAGTCCCAAAAAAAGGTCTTGCAGAAAATGTGGCCCCAACTCAACCTGCATCAGATGAGAGACAATTTTCTGCGTGAAATGTGATATGTTTAAAAAAAAAAAGAAAAAAGTGCGTTTTTTAAATGACAAATTGTCAATAACGGAAAAAGAACTAAACTTTCTGAAAACAGGGGAAAAAAAGGGGGGGGGGTTAAAGAGGTTTTCTAGCAAAGCCAGAAGATGGAATCGTTCGCGCCGGGTTTTATTGAAACAAAACAGAGAACTGAAAATTAAGGTAAAAAAAAACAAACAAACAAAAAAAAAAACGAAAAATCAAATATTGAAAAAAAAATGACAAATGCTTTCGAAACATACTTACAAAAAAACAGGTAACCTCTCTTGTAGAGGGTAAAAGTCGAATTAAATGGACACCTGGATAACCGAAACGTTTCACAAAAATTATACAGTAGCCGAGGTTTTGTTATTATCAAAAAAGCATTATTTTCGCGTTTGATGGAAGTAATATACATATATATAAAAGAGGAAACAATCAATGACATATTCTGCTTCACTGCTTTTGTTTCTTTAAATCATTTCACCGTTTTGTTTCATATTCGGCAGCTCAGTAGTTGTATTTATCATCAGAGTTCCCAGCACAGAGCAAAGCAAACGCAATTCCTAACACTCAGCCAAAGAATGCATCCCAGCTACGTCACCAGCCGCAACTTCCGGGGACAACTGAAATCTACCGTATGAGCCACATGTATGAGCCAGCCCCTGGCTTAGACCATTGCGCCACCGGGTCGGCAATGTCAAACTTCCATGAACTTTCCGAACATGTCGTTGGAATGAAGAGCTAATTAATCATCTGTGCTCAGAAAGTTCTCTCCTCGTTTAACCTTGAACGGAATTTTTCCAATCCCTACTCCTATTGTTACGTTCACTATCCAATACTCATTCGTTCTGCACAGGTTTGTTTTTCGTTCTGCATTTCTGTGGAGTGTTGTGCTGTCGGAGTTCGCATAACGTTTACGCTTTATTTGGTATTTACAACCTGTAGTTCTTGGTACTTACCTAGTTTTTACATTTTTAATAAAATTATGTCAAAAACATGAAATACGATTTTTGAACGATTATAATACTTTCCTATAATGACGGTGTGTGAAAACCACGTATTATTTGAGTCAAATTCAAAGAGGGCGTAAGTTTGAACAAGGTTCCCACTCAAAAGTAATAAAAAAAAATTCCCTGACTTTTCCAGGTTCTCCAGGTGGTTTTTAAAGTTTTACAGAGTGGCATGTTGCAAAGAATTGTTACATTTCATTCCATTCCATTCATTTTCTTCACCAAAGCACATACTTGTAAATTCTTTATGTAATTTGTCTTTAAAAAATTACCTGCTTTTCATTAATAACAACTAACTGTGCACATTATTTTCTGTACCAAAGTTCCGTGAACTTTTGTGAATACTACCCACACAGAATTTGTAAATACATTCCCATACAAACAGGTCATGTGTAAGAAAAAATCTGTCAGTTGAATAGTTTCAGTTTTTCTATATCACAATGCAGCTAAGCTTAATGATCGAAGCCTCTGTTCAAAGAAACATGTTTCAAGAGAACCAACAGGCAAAGGACTTTGATCCATCATTTGGTTGGTTCTCTTGTGAAGTGTTTCTTCAAGCTAATTGTTTGGTTGGTTCTCTTGTGAAGTGTTTCTTCAAGCTAATTGTTCCATGTTATAACAACAGCCTGCAGAAATTGAACAACAGCTTAATAACTGGCAATTTTAAAAATTAAAATTTGCATCTTTTTTTAGAGAATAAAGGAAATACTTAATATAACTGAAAGTAAGATCTACCAAATTCTAGGCAGGCAGTAATTGCAAGCAAAAGTTTGAAATCTTGAAAAAATAAGATTTTTTGGCAAAATAAAGTATCCATTGATTTTTACTTAAAAAAGGGTAATTTTCCCCGTGTTTTCCCTGATTTTTACAAAAAAGGATAATTTTTCCTGATTTTTGGAACCATTTTCAAATTCCCTGAGAATTCCCGGTCTTCCCTGTTGAACCTGAAGGGAGTGTGATTTTGAGCTCGAAGGGGCGTAATCTCAAGTCCCGCGCTCCCAGGTAAGAAAAGTTTGCTACAGTGCTGGTACGGACCCAAGGACCAGCCTTCCTCCTTATCTATGCTCTGGTACATACACAAAAGAAAAAAAAAGAACGAAGGAGTGGAAGATGATTCTTTCTTACAGCCCTATACAGGCGAAAATAGGATATTCACTCAGAAATAGCTGATGTCATGTCCCCCCCCCCCCGGTGGGTTCCTATTTAAGTTTAAGTGATGACATAGTCATTTTTGCAACTACCCCATCAGAGCTACTGAGTATGATTAAGGAACTTGCTGACAAGAGTAAAGAAGTGGGATTAAAAATGAACTTTCAGAAGACAAAAGTGATGTACAATGCTTTTACAAGAAATGAAGATTTATCGATTGATGGAGAAAAGCTGGAGATAACAGACACGTACGTTTATCTTGGACAGCAGATATCAAGTGAGGGTCACATTGGTGAAGAAATTAATCGGCGTACAAAACTTGCCTGGAGAGCTTTTGGAAGAAACAGCATAATTTTCAAGAGCAATATGCCATTATGTCTTAAAAGAAAAGTGTTTGATCAATGCATCCTTCCAGTGCTTACGTATGGTGCAGAGACGTGGATCTTAGCTAAAAGAGACATACAAAGGCTGCAGACAACTCAAAGTAGCATGGAGAGGTGCATGCTTGGTGTAACCAGGAGAGATAAGAAGAGGAACACGTGGATCCGAAAATGACAAGAGTGGAAGACATCATGATCAGAGCTATCCCTGAAATGGCAATGGGCTGGACATACTGCCATAAGAACAGACCATCGATGGACAGCCGAAATTTTAGATTGGATTCCAAGGGACAGGAAAAGACCCAGAAGAAGACCACATGGAAGATGGGTGGATGAAATTCGAAAGTATGCGGGAGTGACATGGAGGAGACTGGCACAAGACAGACCGTTGTGGAGGAAACTTGGGGAGACCTTCGTCCAGCAGTGGATTGATAATGGTTGACAATAATGATGATGATGATGATGCAAAGTAACAGCTGCTGTTACTGTTAGACGCCACTTTTAACAAACAGAGAATGCCTCTCTCTGGAAAATCAGTGCTGCATTGGTCAGGGGCTATGCAGGGAATTGTCACTATTAATGAATTACTTTCATTTTTGAGTATGGTGTTCTAAAACTAGTCTGCAACATTCTTACTAATTCACGATTCCGCCCTGCAGGATAATAGGAAAGCAAACCAGTCGAATGCGAGTATCTCCAGCTACGTGTCGGTAGCTAAGGATATGAAAAAAATTATATCATCTCCGGGCAAAAGTCTGACAACTGCAAAACTTGGGATATAAAATTTTGAAACCTATCCTACACAAATTACAAATAGAATTCATAAATGTTACTGAATAGCGTGTCCGAATTACCTCAGTATAGTTTAGCCCCCCCCCCCCCCAATTTCTACGTGTTCATATTTTATATTAGGGAACGCCGTTCTTTACTCACCGTTCCCACTCTCTCTCACCCCTGGGAACACGGCACTGGCTCTTTTCCTTCACTAGAACCACTGGCCCTCAGTTAGGGACGGGTGACTGCTCATAGCCCATTGAGTTGATATACCCCCGTCCCGGAAAAAAAATAAAGCCCGGTTTGGAAGGGAAACGAGTTTTTCCGTGGAGTTCATTTGATGTAAGAACAAAAGTTCATATAAGTTGTTTTGAACGTGTTAGGTGTATGTATCTTGAATAACTAATTTGTTTTTGTTTCCTATTCAATAACCTACTAATTCACGCTTGCTGTGTTGTCATATTGTGTTACAACTTTACGTGATAGCCAGTGGCGGACTTCAGACTAGGTCCCAAAGCTTGAGGGGCCCAATAAACGTATAACTAGATTGCCAGTTTTGTTTTGGTTTCCACGGACAAAAACGAATCAATCCTTAAAACTACCACTTTGTTTGTATTGTTAATTGATATTTTATTTTCTCATATTAATAACATATATTTCTTCTTGCTTTGTTGGTTCTCCAAATTTTCGAGTTCTTATCAATGTACTTGTTTTGAAAGGAACAGTTAAAATAATTTAGCCATCCGTTTAGTGGTAAGTGAAGAAAAGATTCACGCTTTCCCTGCTTTTCATTGTTTAAGGCGAATGAATACGTACTTAACTGGCCTGCTGTTATATGAATTACTTTCAAGCTACTTCCAGTCAAAGAAAAACATCTCGCCCGCGATGGATCCGGATTCAAATCCAGGTGAGGCATGGATGTTGGGTTTGTCTTTAAGCGCACTGGCTCTCTCCCTTCCCTGGAGATTGTGGCCCTCAATTAGGGACGGGAGGCTGCTTATATCCCATTGAGTTGCTCACAGTGGTCGTTAAACCTCCAATCCAAAAAAAAAAAAAAAAAAAAACATCTGTGTTGGAACCTTTCCCCCTTCTCCCCTGAGTTGCAATGAGGACTGCTTGTAGATACTGTCCTGATGAACCGGGGAGCTTGCTGTTAATTGTTTTTTCCCTTTGGGGTAGGGTAATCAAGTCTTTACTCAGCTCCAATCCCCCTAAACCAACCTTAACCAAAAGAATTAATATTTAGGTTGAAAAAATAAAGAAATTCGAGAATATCACACTATCTATCTTTTTCTTATTTTATAGTGTTAAAAGAAATTTCTATTGTGCAGCAACATTTCCTTATTACTTTCTCCTTCCCTGATTTAATCCTGATAATTATCACGTATTCTCTCTTCTCACCTTTTCTATTCCTTAAATCGACATGGCACTAGCTTTTGAAAAAGCCATAAAAAAGTTTCAATGATACTCTTATTCAAAAAGCTGTGGTTCCTACATTTCTATTTTCAAACTGGATCCTCTGCATTTAATTCGTTTGCTTCTGGTTAGTGAGATGTAGGTATAAAAGAATCTCACGCATCATTTTGACAGAATAAAAAATAATGCAGACCTTCTGAATTTTCCGATGAAAATAATAAGAAAAAAAATGCTTTCAAGAAACACATTCGCACCTTCCTGCAATGGCTGATGAAATTCTTGTTGTCCAACATTCTTTGTCCATGGCACTTGTCTATGACATGGACGGCATAATCTCTTCGATTTAGGGAATTGTCTGCCATAGGAAAACTCCACGAAAAGTAATCCGCCCTTTTCAAGTGAAGTACTGTGCACAAATTGCAGTTTTCCCGAATTCTCTAATGTATAGGGCTTTTCCGGTTGCCCATGTCTTCACTTTTTTTCTTGATGCCATGCTCGTTGCCTACTAATTCGCTCATAATGTAAAAGCAAGATGATTTTCCCAAGCTGAAGCAATGGAAAGAGCACGTTTTTTGTAATTGAAATGCCTTCGAATTTTGTGACAATTCATAAGCCATCTGCTGAAATTTAGGGAAACCCCATTTTCAGTGTCCTTAGCATTAAATCTGTCAAGTTACTTGCAACTGAAAAGTTGTTAAGGAAATCATCAGTTTTGCCTAATGTATCAAACTCAAAAAGAACTTTTGCTGTAACTGAAATGGTCTCTTCGTAGCGTAAAGCTGAAATTTACAAATTTCCACTTTGAGAACTCCTAGCGAGATATTTATGAATGTTTATGTCCTTATCATTAGCAAAAATAATTTTTAAAAAATCTGTGAAAACCAGATTCTTTCGATTTATAGTCTTTAGCAAGAAATGAACGAACTAATTGAAAATGTTAAATATTTGAGAAGAAATAGTTACGCTTAATACGAGAGACACAAAAATATTTTTTTTACTCTACGTTTAATAATTTCTTGTCAATAACACTTGAATTTTTTTAATTTTCGACTTTGACGGCCCTTAGCTGTAAATTCATGAAACATATAAGATATTTAAAGTTCCAAACTAAATATCTTGATTTCCTGTTAGCCGCAAAAATCATTTCTGATATGTCTCTAAAAACAAAAAGTTCGATGTGCTCGTACAGACAAAAGTGATTACACTCTTTCTTACAAAACGTTTTAATAATAGGAAGTAGAATGGCATTATTAAAAAGCGCACAAAACCTTTTTCGTTAATCTGAGAGATGAAAATTTCTGGGGTAGTGAGAAAGGGAAGCAGCCCACTGAATCTTTTGGGGTACTAAAAGATATAAAGTCGCCTCTGGTGATAGACTATATAAAAAAGTAAATTCATAAAAATCTCACATAACTGCACTTCTGTTACATTGTGCATTTATGTGAGTGATGTTATTTTTGCACAGGAAAATAAAGACGGGCATCAAGAAGTTCTACCTCCCTCCCGCTCACATTTGAATTAATCTCTCGTAATCCGAGATAAATATAATATTTCTTGTATAATCCAGTAAATCCTGGTAACATGGTGTAAAGTCAAAACTTACCTACAGTTGTTTTCCTTTGACACAAAGCACGGGGAAGAAGGGGGGGGTGTCCCTTTTATTTTTAATTTTGTTTATTTGAGTAGATCCTTTTGAGGTAAGTCCAAGTTAGGGTTGTAACGTACCAGGAGATGTGACGTACCTGCCAGAAGGACGCACACGACATAAAGGCAGATAGGAATCAGAACAAAATGTCCGCGTAGCTCAATTGGTAGAGCAACTTGTTCCGGAATAAGCGGCCTCGGGTTCGAATCCCGGCGTAGACCAAAAATGACGGAGAAATTCACTTCGTTATAATGGCGCCCGAACTATCCGGATGACCCGACCGTTCACAATCTCGCAATGGTGTGATGTTATTTCCACACCGCGAGATAGGAAAAATAAGAGCAGCACTTCGAAAAAAAAAAAAAAATAAGGGGGAGATGATGTAACGTACCAGGAGATGTGACGTACCTGCCAGAAGGACGCATATGACATAAAGGCAGATAGGAATCAGAATAAAATGTCCGCGTAGCTCAATTGGTAGAGCAACTTGTTCCGGAATAAGCGGCCTCGGGTTCGAATCCCGGCGTAGACCAAAAATGACGGAGAAATTCACTTCGTTATAGGGTGAACGACGTATAGGGTTTGCAAGTACTCTTTCCGCACAAAACTCTCTACATATAGAGTTTGGGAATAGCCCCCTGAATCTTTTAGCACCTAGGAGGAGATTATTTGTTTTCTGGTTTATGCTGAAAACAGCTTTTTAAGAGAAAAAACGCTTCTTTAAAAAAATTGTTTTTTTTTTAAGTTAATTATTCAATTATTGAGGAGTTATTATACATCATTAAACTTTTTTTTTAGCTCTTTTACATATACTGTTTGGGAGGAGCCCCCTGAATCTTTTAGCGCCTAAGAGGAGATTAAATGTTTTGTGGTGTATGCTAAAAACAACTTTATGAGTGTAAAAAAACACATTAACTTTTATCAAAAAATTTGGGAGGAGCACCCTGAATCTTTTGCACAAAACTCTTTTACATATAGTTTGGAAGGATCCCCCTGAATTTTTTAGCGCCTTCTTTTTTAAATGGCTAAGGCATTTAAACACGTTCGCTGCGTTACGACCCACCCGTGGGTCGTGCCGCATTGACTATTAACGGGTTACGACCCACATGTGGGTCGTAACCCGTTAACTTCTACAGTTTTCAGAGGAGGAAAAAAAAGTTTATATACATAAACCTTTAGTGGATATCAGCCACTTTATGTATATATCTTTAAACGACCCACCGGTGTGTCGTACCACACTGTATTGAAACAGTTACGAACCCACCGGTGTGTCGTAACGTACTACAAAACATCGCCGAAGCCAACGTGTTAAAAAGCGTATAAAACCTTATTCTGTACCTTTTTCGTTAATCTGAGAGATGAAAATTTATTAGGTAATGAGGAGGGGAGAAGCCCCCGAATCTTTTAGCGCGTAGGGCCCCAAATAATCGAAAGTCGCCTCTGGTGGTAGACTAAAAGTAAATTCCTAAAAATCTCATAGAACTGCATTTTCAAGCATGTGTTGTATTATACATTCATGTGAGTGAAGTTATTTTCGCACTGGGAAATAAAGCTGGGCTTCAAGAAGCCCTACCTCCCTCCCGCTCACATTTGAATTAATCTCTCGTAATCCGAGGTAAATATAATCTTTCTTGTATAATCCAGTAAATCCTCGTGTAAAGTCAAAACTTACCTACATCCCACAGTTGTTTTCCTTTGACACACAGCAGAGGGGGAAAAATTCCTTTTCTTTTTAATTTTGTTTATTTGAGTAGATCCTTTTGAGGTAAGTCCAAGTTAGGGTGGACGACGTATACGTGTTTGCCAGTACTCTTTCCGCACAAAAACCTCCTCACCACGACGGGAGTGTGTCCGTAAAACGATTGGCGGTTTACGCTGTTAACGCTCGTCCTCGTGGTACACGTGTGGTAGTTGGCACAACCGGTCCTCAGTATCGGGGACGGGATTACTGATGAAGAGAATGAAGCTTTCGGTGGACGGGGATGAGGAATTGAGGGAGGGTGGGGAGTAGAGGGGAGGTCGTATAGAGCCATCACTACGTGAGTGGCAGGTGGGGCGTGGCTCAGAGCGCACGAGCTTCGCGGCCGCTCCCCCTTCGGCGGCGACCCATGACACGAAGTAAAGTCGTATTAGCGTTCTCTGGTCGCCTCCCCTTCGCTCGCCAGATAGAGACATCAACTGGGCGCGCACTAAATTTTTCTTATGCCGTCTGAGAGAAGAAGGGGAAAAAAAAAAAAAACATGCCGGTATGTAGGAAGACCGGCTTGTTTTTTACTACTCCCGTTGGACAATATTGTAGACGTGTTTGGAACATAACCCCAAGGATGCATTAAAGAGCTGAAAATCATTTAAGAGACGTGCTCACGCTATGTCCGAGTGACGCATTCTTCAGGATCATTTTCCCAGTCGCTATTTAGGCACTTTTTTTTTTTTTTTCACTTGAACCTGAAGATGCAGAACCTTCTAGTCTACACATAACGTGCACAAATATCCATGTTTTCAAAGCACTTTTTTTTCTTTGCTAAAAAAAGGTAAGATTTCTTTACGGGATTGTTTTGTCTGTCTCTCTGTGTATTTATTCTTTTATTAGCTACTGCTCAGAAGCTATCTGAATTTTTTATTCTCCGTACCTAAGGTCCCTCCTCTCCTGAAAGTCAAGACTTAAAAGGTTTATTCTGGAACACTAAAGAGCAGTATCACCAAGAGAGGGCGCAAAAATTCCTGCCTACAATCTGATTAAAATCGGAAATTAAAAACTTTTACACTAGTTCCTGGTGGTTGGAGGAAGACTGCCACACAAGAAAACTGCCACACAGGAAAACTGCCACACATTTTTCAGCAACTTAGAAAACTGCCACACGATTTTCATTAAGGGGCCGTGCACAAATTGCTATTCCTCCGAGGAACACTTTGAATGTGTGGCACTTTTTTGGTGTGGCAGTTTCCCAAGTTTCCGAATTATGTGTGGCAGTTTCCCAAGGTGCCTAACGATGGGAAGGAGCTCTTTTGTTTGTCTGAATTTTCATGTTGGTTCATACTTAGGGCAAGTGGTCACAGAAGCTCGAGGAGGCGGGGGGGGGGGGGGGGGTATAAAGATTGCCTTTCTTGACTTATATTGAGAATTGAATTGGGAACTCCAAACAAATTTCGAGAAAACGTTCTATGTAAGCCAAGCAAAAATTGTTTTGTTCAGGAAAGACCAATGAGGTGGGAATTTTTTAATAACGCTGCACTTTTACTTAGGCACTAAATATTTACATAAGATGTCAAATTTGTAGTATTTTTCTTTTATCTAATTAATTCATAGGCCCTACACCTCGGCCTTTTTAACAGCTTTTAATTCACCGACTTTATATTCATAACGCTTACGTATCAAATCAAGTCAATAGCATTGCTCTTTTACTTAGGCACTAAATAGTCATAATAGGCCACAGGCTACATAATAGGCCTTTTTACCAGGTTTTATTCTACTAGTGTCATATTCACAACGTTTACACAGCGAATCGTGTTAATAATATTGGGCGTTTACTGAGGCACGAAATATAAATTCATAGGCCGTAGGCCTTTGGCCTGTGAATAAATATTTCGTGCCTAAATAAAAGCGCAATATTATTAACTTGATTGGATGTGTAAACGTTGTGAATATGACACTGGTAGAATAAAACCTGTTTAAAAGGGCCTGTGGCCTATAATGACTATTTAGTGCCTAAGTAAAAGAGCAATGCTATTTATTGACTTGATTTCCCAGTAAAAACAGTCTTGCTGGGCCAGCACTGCCAACAATGGCCCAGCACTCAGTCGCCACTGCTGAACCGTCAATAAAATGTCCGGGCGGCCAACAGAAGAGCCAGCAGTTCAGGCCAACAGTTGGCACCCCACCAGTTGTCATATGCCACAACAGGGCCTTCAGTGGTCCATCACAGGCACTAGCTGCCACAAGTGGCCCTGCAAGCACGTGCCAGAAATGATGGCTAGCCTAATGTGGTCCGCTAGTGTGCCGTTAGTAGCAGCCAGCAACCACGTGACGTAACTGGTGGCTTGCCGAATCTTGTCCGCCAATTTCCCAGTAGTAGCCATAATAATTTAAAAAAAATAGCAAGGATAACCGCAGGTTCCCAAAGCTACAAAAAAATTTTCTACCCTTACGAACGAACGCACTGCGCTGGGGAAATTTTCTCAACAGGCCGGAAAAACGCCCGTTTGCTCCTGACTGAATTTGAACCATGGCCGGTGGTGTGACAGCTGAGCTCTCAACCGACTGTCTCTTTGGTATGCAATTTGTAATCGAATGCTTCCCTCTTTCATTTTACAATATTGCGAGGTATTTTTCATAAAAGTCAGTTTCATATAATTGATAAATTAATTTTTTCAACGTAACGATAGTTTTTTTTTTTTACCTTAAGGGAACTTTACTCATTTTCAAGGCGTGTACATACTTAGAGTCGCTTTCCAAAGTTTTGTACTGTCCTTGCCGTCTTGAAAAGAGATTGTTGAATAAATATATATTTACCCAGGTTCATGTTACATTTTTAACGTTGTGTCTTTCCTTTCCGTTATCCGAAGCTACATTTGTTTTAAAGAGTAAAAGATATTTTATTTTACTTCTCGTTATTTTTAGAAGCGAATTCTTCCCAGTCTTGTGTATTCACCCCATGGATGAATACACCACATAGCGTTGCTTTTTTTTTTTTTCTTTCAAATAATTAATAAATTTTGTACGCGTATAATTCTTTTTTTTTTTTTTTTTTCCCAACAAACGTTGTTTTAATGGTTTTCCAGGATATTTGTTTCAAGCAGTTTCAAATTTTATCTTGTTATTCACCCACTCCATTCCCATGAATAATCACCCACTCCATTCCCATGAATAATCACCCACTCCATTCCCATGAATAATCACCCACTCCATTCCATGAATTGTTATTCATGGGAATGGAGTGGGTGTATTTCATGGCTGTAATCTAGTATTTCACGGCTTAATCTGATATCTTCGTCGACGTAAAATTTCATTAGGAAATTAATTCGCCTCTCCACATATGGATTATTTTCTTAACATCCACTAAAATAACACGATGGCGATAGCGTCGTCTTCAACTAACTGGTACCATGAGAGACACAGCAAGTGTTGCTTCTGCGCATGCGCAGTCCCGTTGCTTCCACCTGCTGTTGGGGTTGCATTGGTTGCCAGCAACGGGCCACTAGTGGCACTTGCTTGGAGGCCCACAATTCACGGCGATGCTGCAGGGCCATCAATGGCTCGCCAACTGATAGCGCTGCCACCAACGGACCACTACCGGGCCGTGAGCTGCAGATTTCAGCCAGCAGTGACCCATCACTGCCAGCTGGTGGCCAACAGTTCCCCAGCACTTGTGTTTTTGCTGGGTTATACGTAAGCGTTATGAATATAAAGTCGGCGAATTAAAAGCTGTAAAAAGGCCGAGGTGTAGGGCCTATGAATTAATTAAGTAAGAGAAAAATATTAAAAATTTGACATGTTATGTAAATATTTAGTGCCTGAGTAAAAGTGCAGCGTTATTAAAAAAATCCCACCTTATTGTTCTTTCCTGAACGCTTGGCGCTTAAATAGAACGTTTTCTCGAAATTTGTTTGGAGTTTCCAATTCAATTCTCAATATAGTCCAAGAAACGGCAATCCTTATACTCCCCTCCCTCGAACTTCTGTGGCCAGTTGCCGTAAGTAAACTTGGAAAACTGCCACACATTCAAAGTGTTCCTCGAAGGAATAACAATTTGTGCCCGGCCCCTTCATGCAGGGCCCGACTTACACGGAATTGGGCCCTAGGCTCAACCCAAAACGAGGAACCCTCCACTCGACATTTACTTTACGGAGTCGAGTAGGTAGTGTGACCATTTTGGGCGACTGTATTACAATCCAGCGTAATAATTTAATAAACACAATACATTTATAAGACTGACATTAAATTACGGTAGTAACTGGTAAAAATATTGTTTTCTCCTAGATTTTTATGCTGTCCTACTGATTTGCATCTGAAAAGACTTGAACCTTCATCAATGAAACAGTTGTGTGTGACAAAGCCATATGACGGGTAAAATTCAATTGGACATTGGATTTTTTGTCAGGTGTGTCTAAACTATACTATTACCATATTAACCAGGGGTGTATTTAAGAGAGAGGTTTGGGGATTCAAACCCTGCCCGAATTAAGTCCAAAGATTTTTCAAATATAACTTTTGGGAGCTAAAATGTCAAAATGTTTAAAAATTGCTTCAGAACCATGCAGTATTTGAAATTGAAGTATATAGTTGATCTTAGTAAGCCATAATTACAAACGTACACATACTGCTAGTTTTTATTACACAACACGACAATTTTTTGTTTAATCTCACACAAAAACCCTCCCCAAATTATCTGGAAAATGTTACTGATATTAACTAGAAATAACACATATTATATTGCAAATACTTGCTTGTGTTTTGCCAGTGATTTATATATAGTTACTCCACATCACATCTACCCACGTATAAATATTTTGAAAAAGGAAAAGTTTTTTGTTTTTTTTTAACCAAGATTTTGGGGCCCTAGGCATGTGCCTTGTGTGCCTAGGCGTAAATCAGGCCCTGCCTTCATGAAAAGCGTGTGGCAGTTTTCCTGTGTGACAGTCTTCCGGTGTGGCAGTTTTCTTCTGTGGCAATCTTCCGGTGTGGCAGTTTTCTTGTGTGGCAGTTTTCTTGTGTGGCAGTTTTCCTGTGTGGCGGATTACAGTGAACCGTTCCTGGTACAACTGTGTAACCCCCTCCCCTCCCAGTAGTAGTGGCATATCTTGGATCCGAGACCTGGAGTCTCGAACTCAAGATACGCTACTGACGTACAAGATGTAGTGGAATGATGATAAAGGTGTTTTTTGTATTCAAGAGTAAATAATTTAAGAAGTTTTGCCTTTCTTGTTCCACTGTTCTTAATTGCTACTTATGTTCTGCATTTTAGTATAAAGCGGAAAAGGCCCTTAGCTTTTCGTTTTGTGTATTTCCTTGTCTGATTGTTGGCCATTTACACCATTTCTCGTCATGTTTCTGCTTCTCACCGCCTTGCCGTTAGTTTTACGTAGTTTTGATGCTGCTTTTGTTTCTGTTGTAACCCGTTTGGCAAGGCACTCTTTAGGGCCCGTTGAGAACTTTGCGCCAATACTCTCCAACCAACCAATGGCAGTTACGTGTATTATATGTGTGATCGTGAGGCATTTGAAAGAGGATGGCCTTAATTCCTTAAAAGAATAAAATTTGCATGTGATTAACTATGGCGTCAGTGTTTTGTAGTACAGTGTTTTGTAAGATATATATATATACATATTTTTGTAGTACTTTGTATAAAAATAGGGCAATCATTTCAAATGCAACGTGCACATTTGCGTTACGCACACTAAAGTGCAATAATTTGGTCTTACGAAAAATACCTGTAGGTTCCAAAAGATTTGAGCCGCCCCTGTAGCGCAGTGGTCTAAGCGATGGCTTCTGGTTATTCGTCCGAGATGCCGGGTTCGAATCCCAGTGAGACATGGATGTTGTGTTTGTCTTACGGCGCTGGTTCTTTCAATTCCCTGGAGCCAGTGGCCCTAAATTAGGGACGGGCGACTGCTTATAGCCCATTAATCATATGTAAACGATTTTAGGAAGGAAGTGTCTGACCCCAGGTCTTAAACAACCCTTAGAAATAGGAAGCTAGGAGATTTGGGCTAGAGTGCCCGATAGGAAAGTGACACGGAAGCGAGGTAGAAAGGGGGAGGAAGACGCAGTTATTTATTACCGGAGGGCCAGTACCCGGGGTCCAACGGCTTAGCGTGCCCATCCGACGCACGGCGGATATTTAGTGAATTGAGCGTTCGTATCTGCTGGGATCGAACCTGAGGTCCTTTCCGTGGCAGTCACGAACGTTGCCCACTAGGCCACCCGCGGCCCATATAGCCCATTGAGTTGCTCACGGTGTTCGTTAACCTCGAATGTATATATAAAGAAAAAAAAATGAATTATTGAAACGTCCATAACACCATGCAGTTAATAATATGGAATTTAAAAAATCAGTAGCAATCGCAAAAGGGCCTCGAAGGGTTTGTTTGGTTTTTTGGAGGGGGGGCGAGTTTTTCTGTTACGTCACTGCTTAGAAGTAGGAAGCTATGAGATTTGGGCTAGGGTACCTGACGGCAAAGTCACACACAGTCACAAAGAAGCGAGGCAGAAATGAGACGGAAAACGCCCCTATCTATAACCGGGTGGGGGTAGTACCCGGGGTCCGACGGCTTAACGTGCCCATCCGATGCACGGCGGTTGTTTAGTGGTTCGAGGATTCTATGTATGTGTGTGTGGGGCCGCGGGTGGCCTAGTGGTCAACGTTCGTGACTGCACGGGGAGGGTGGGTTCGATCCCGGGCAGGTACGAACGCTCGATTTACTAAATATCCGCCGTGCGTCGGATGGGCACGTTAAGCCGTCGGACCCCGGGTATTGGCCCCAGGTTATAAATAAGGGCGTCTTCCTCCCCCTTTCTACTTCGCTTCCGTGTCACTTTCCTATCGGGCGCTCTAGCCCAAATCTCCTATTTCTAAGGGTTGTTTAAGACCTGGGGTCAGACACTCCTTTCCTAAAATCCTCTACATATGATCATGATCATGTGTGTGTGTGTGTGTGTGTGTGTGTGTGTGTGTGTGTGTGTGTGTGTAAGCATGCCTTTGCATCCTACTTTTTTCAACTGACATCTAAGAATGTATTTCATACCATTTAGACACGTAAATTCTTTCCGGGGTATACCGCTAACTGTACTATGGCGACGGGGACAAGATGAGACACAAAACAAGCAAACAAACCGCCACATACAGCATATCCTGATAATATGGGCTCCCATTACAAAAAGCCAATATCCCCATGTCAATCTTATATAACGGTTTTTTAGCTGTACAAAATACATATCCAAATAAAAGTACACGTCCATTGGTGTGTTATGTACAGTGGCGAAGCGTCAATGGAAGCAAGGGAAGCATTGCTTCCCAGCAAAAACACAAGTGCTGGGAAACTGCTGGCCACCAGCTGGCAGTTATGGGTCACTGCTGGATGAAATCTGCCGCTCACGGCCCGGTAGCGATCCGTTGGTGGCAGCGCTATCAGTTGGCGAGCCATTGATGGCCCTGCAGCATCGCCGGGAATTGTGGGCCTATAAGCAAGTGCCACTAGTGGCCCGTTGCTGGCAACCAACGCAACCCCAACAGCAGATGGAAGCAACGGGACTGCGCAGAAGCAACACTTGCTGTGTCTCTCATGTTACCAGTTAGCTGAAGACGACGCTAACGCCATCGTGTTATTTTAGTGGATGTCGAGAAAAAAATTCATACGTAGAGAGGCGAATTAATTTCCTAATGAAGTTCAACGTCGACGATGATATCAGATTAAGCCATGAAATACACCCACTCCATTCCCATGAATAACAATTCATGGAATGGAGTGGGTGAATAACAAGAAAAAGTTTGAAACCGCTTGAAGCAAATGTCCTGGAAAATCATTAAAAATACGTTTGTTGAAAAAAAAAAAAAGAATTATACGCGTACAAGATTTATTAATTATTTGAAAGAAAAAAAAAGCAACGCTATGTGGATATGATGCACTCATCCATGGGTTGATACACAAGACTGGGACGAATTCGTTTCTAAAGATAACGAGAAGTAAAATAAAATATCTTTCCTCTTTAAAACAAATGTAGCTTCGGACAACGGAAAGGAAAGATACAACGTTAAAAATGTAACAGAATGTGACATGAACCCGTGTAAATATATATTCATTCAACAATCTCCTTTCAAGACGACAAGGACAGTACAAAACTTTGGAAAGCGACTCTAAGTATGTACACTCCTTGAAAATGAGTGAAGTTCTATTAAGGTAAAAGAAAAACTATCGTTACGTTGAAAAAATAAATTTATGCATTATATGAAACTGACTTTTATGAAAAATACCTCGCAATATTGTAAAATGAAAGAGGGAACCATTCGATTACGCATTCCGTACAAAACAGACAGCTTCCAGCACACTTCCGAGCGTAGCAAATTTGTCCGGTCGGTAGAGAGCTCGGCTCCCACGCAAACGGCCCTGGTTCAGATTCAAACGGGCGTTTTTCCGGTCTGTTGCGAAAATTCCCCCATCGCAGGGTATAATACACAAACTTCGTAAGGGTACAAAAAAAAAGTTTTACCTTTGGGAAACAGCGGTGATCTTTTTTTTTTTTTTTTTTTTTATGGCTACTACTGGGAAATTGGCGGACAAGATTCGGCGGCAAGCCATCAGTTACGTCACGTGGTTGCCGGCTGCCACTACCGGCAAACTAGCGGACCACATTAGGCTAGCCATCATTTCTGGCACGTGCTTGCAGGGCCACTGAAGGGCCACTTGTGGCAGCTACTGCCAGTGGTGGACAACTGATGGCCCTGTTGTGGCATATGACAACTGAAAGGGTGCCAACTGTTGGTCTGAACTGCTGGCCCTTCTGTTGGCCGCCCGGACATTTTATTGACGGTTCGGCAGCGGCAACATAGTGCTGGGCCAGCAAGACTGTTTTTTCTGGGTTCCCTTTGTTTCATGCGCTTTCTTTTGCGTGTATTAATAATATGTAGCATTAAAGTAAAAGAAAAATATCACACCAAAATAACGCATCGGGCATTTTTTTAGTATATTTTATTTTTAAGAAAGCAAATTCATATTTGTATTTTTACGAAAACAAGAACAAATGTCTCGTACGCAAGTCGCTCGTTGGTAACACGGCATGAACTGTTACCCGTATGTCCTCCGGAATATCGTGTAACATTGGAGGACCATGATTTCGTAGGTATGAATTTCGGAAAGGGGGCCTACAAATTAGTAAGTGTGGGAAAGCAATATATTCACCAAATAATTCCTACGGTATCGCATAGTACGAGGAAATAGTTAAACGAGGAAGAGTAGTTACCAAGTAAACAATTTAGAGAGCGCGGGAATTGGGAAAGAAAATCCGAGAAGCATACAATGTGGACAGGCGTTCTAAGAGGATAATTATAATACCTATTTCATAATTTTTCTAAGACCTGGCTGAGCAGATTTCTTTCTTGAGGAGGAAATTCCTTATTTTTTTTTTCATCATTCTTTTGAATTGTTTTTTATTTTATTTTGTGTTCCCCGAGCTCTCCGGAAATTCCAGTAAGAATACGCACGAAACACACCCCTAGGTTAGTAAAGAGAAAACTCGGAGGTTTTAGCAAGCAACGCTACGAGAATGAAATGCTCGCAATCACAGGTGGGGGCCAATTTACTGGACCTTTCGCTATTAACGAAGTCACGTTTTACGCACGCTAGCGGGCAACGAACAGGGCATATTTCTCGTAGTGGGCGTAACTGGTTGACACCAACAGAAAGAGTCATACAGGAAGCGTACGTGAAAATTCTAAGGCAGCGCGGACATCCCGCGGAGCAGTTGACAAGATAAAGGAATATTCATCTTCAAGAAAACTCGATGTTCTCAAGCCTTTGCCAACGAATCGGAGGGACTCCCATACAGGGATGTAAACCAATGCCGAAGCGAGGAAAAGCGGCCCAACCAATAAGGGGAGAACCATTTGGGTAGGACAGGAACACCCCCGAACCCCTTAAACATAGACGAGAGAAAAAGTTTTTTTTTAGGCGGAGATGATTTGGAGAGAACACGGGATGGAATGATGACTGCTATTTCTGGGTGAACGCAGAGAGGACAGAATGGACTCTAGATGAATCCTGGGCAGAATATCGCAGAGAAAATTTAGTTAGGAGCTTTTCTCCTGAGAAGACGCTAAAAATTGAGCAAGTTGATTTCCAGGTGAAGGGAAGTATGATGTTTTTCCCTGAGAGGATTTTACGCAATTTTTTGGGTGAAGCATCGAGTGATCTCATGCGGGCAGTGTGCATTCAGCAGGACCGGATGAGGTCCCAACCATAGACTTTATACCTATAAGTAATACCGGACGACAACGAAATAGATGAAAAGAAAAGAATTTGGTGAGAAAAATTTCATAATTCCCAATATCTCGTTAGCATGATCATGATTTTGTCTCCTATACATCCTCGGTAGAAAAGATAATTTTAATCTCTTGCAAGTGCTGAATAACATAATGTGTCTTATATTTTGCGGAAGGTGAACTTTAAAATATGATTGCGAATATCAAAAAGCATAATGAACTTAAAATATATTTTGGTTTAAATTAATAGAAATCTCCACCGATCAGTGTAATAGATTTTAAGGAAACACTAATGAAAATAAATTCTGTATTTTATAATGAAATTTACCCGAGAGTTTCTCAAATCTTTGAAAATTTAAAATCAGTGAATCTTTGTTTATTTTAACCTGAATAATTAAGTAGAACAATCGTAAAGTTTTGATAGAGTAACAACTCCAAGATTTTAAGAAGAAATTAACTTTTAGCATTTAGCAAGCCCAGTCGCAGGATAAAAGGTCCAAATCTGACATGAGTTTATTAAATTTCAAGCGGCATATGGAGGAATGTGGGTTTCCCATGTTCTCCCATATGAAACACAACGCAATGCACCCGTCAACCCTGAGCTTGGAGACCCTCAATTAGGGAACCCAACTTCACGGTAGACACCCATAGGCGGAAGATAATAGAAGATAAAGAATTACGAAAATTAACGGTCTTTTAAATAATTAATCCCACTGCAGCGAATAGGACGCAGCAGATGGTTCGCCCTCACATCGAGAAGGGGGTGGTAATATAAAACTGGTGCCGTGTGACCAGGATTTTTCAGTTCTTTGGTTAATTAATATAAAACTGGTGCTAGGACCAGGATTTCTTTGATCCTGTGGTTTAAAAAAAAAGAATATTTGTTTTCGGTGGTCAGGATAATTAATCAAGTATACAGAATTAGCAGAATAATGCGATGTGTTTCTATTATCTTTCCTTCAATTCTGAGTAACAAGATGCAGGTTTTATAGAAAAATTAAGGAAATTGTAGCAAGATTTAACTTAAAAAAAAAAAAAAATTAGTGAAGGTGAAATGCAAGTAAATAAGTTGCAGGAAATCAGATTATGCTGAAATAAATTTAAATTTCTAAGGAAATAGGCAGAAAAACAAATAAGAGTGATACTGCTAATTTAGCAAATGAATAGATGAAATCTTACAGAAAATACATGAAAATTAATAGTACGGAGAAAATAAATTTATACAAGTGTAATTCATGAATAATTTTGATTTATCGTTGAAAATCAAGGGAAAATTCCTTGCAAATCAAAGTGAAATTATTTTTGATGTGTTGTTTATTTGTGCATTTGAGTGTTGTGATTTTAAATCGGTAACTAGGAGGAATAATAGGTTCATTGATAACTTGGGGAATGTATAATTTAACGGTGAGGCACTGATAGAAGAGTAGTGATGAGAAGTTGTGGTGATATATATTTTAAAATCAAAAGTGCATTATTATTGAAGTGTGATTTTATTATGTGTGTTGATGCATTGATAAGAAACTGATAATTTAAGAAGGAATAGGCAGGTTAATTATTGATAAGAGGAATTAATTTTTTTCTGCAAGATATAGGAGCTAATAGAAGGTTAAGCAGTAATCTTGATTTGTTTTGGAAGACTAAAAGGGAATGTAATATCTAAGTGTGTGTTTTATTGTGCATTTAAATGTGTAGAGGTACTTGGGAGTGTAGACAGAGAGTAGTTAAGTGGATTAATATTTGGGAAAGAGTAATAAAAAGGACTAGTGCAAGAAGAATTGGTAGGAGTAATAATTGGATAATGCTGGAACAAATTTTTGAAATGAAAATAGTGTTTATGGAAGTGTGATTTATTGTGCTTTAAATGTGGGATTGCATCCACCAAGGGAAGTAGACAGAGTTTATTGCTAGTATACTAAAATTTAATGAATTTAGGAAGTCAGCATAAGTATTTGAGGTGTGGTTCTAATTTCTTGAAAAAGTGGTTATCGTATTAATTTTGTTACAAGTGCATAATTTGATCTCAAATGTTTCTAGTGTATTTATATATATATTTAAGACGTTCAAATTTATTACATATCTTAGTGTGAAGTGCTGGTTGTATATGTGCATATTTTGAGGGAATTTTGTTTAGTGTGTCGCGAGTTAGGTAGAGTTAAGTTGAAAGCCGAATGCAATTTATGAGTAAGCTAGGAACGTTAATCATTTAATTCGTAGCAATTGTTTTCTGATCATAAGTCAAGTGGGTTAGCAGACGAAGCAGCGAGTTACGTTAGAGTGAATTTTTATTTTTACGTGGTAGCTTCACCGGAATTTTTCTAATTTTATGCGACTTTACGAGATTACGAAGCATATAGTAGAAGCCGTGGGAATTTAAGTTAGTAAGGTTAAAGAATAAATATATGGCTAACCAACAGAACGGAGAACAGAGCAACGGTGAACAGAATTTTGTTTCGGAAAATTGCATAGTTGATCAACAGAACCAGGAGAACGACCTTCAGGGCACTCTAGAAGGGGAAGCCGTGTCAGAAAATTGTGTAGTAGCCCCGCAGAACGTACCAATAATGGCGGGAATGTTGGCGTATATCCCCACATTCAGCGGATCGGATGAAAATCTGACCGCACGTCAATTTTTCGAAACGTTGGAGAGCACCGCCGAACTGTCAGGATGGAACGACGCCGTTAAAATTTTATCAGCTAAAGCAAAATTCAAAGGAGCCGCCAGTCACTTTCTTTCGGAGGCCGTCGATATTAGGAGGGAGACCGAGTACGAACGATTTAAGCAGGCGATAGTACAAAGATTCGACGCATTGCAACCGGTTACCGTGAGAATGCAGAAATTTACGACTTGCCGACAAAAACCAGGAGAACGGGTGGCCGAGTATGTAGCTCGTCTTAACGGCTTAGCTTATTCCTACATGGAGACGATGGATTTAGAAAATGAGCAAGTGCGAGGACTGGTAGACAGCACTAAAATGTCGCAGTTTTTGAATGGATTAAACCCCAAATTGAGGCGCACGGTTTTATCCTTCGCCCCGGAAAATTTTCAGGCAGCAGTTCAGAGAGCGCTGGCCGAAGAGTCTCACAATCTCTTATTAGACCGGGACGTTAACGCTTACGATGCACAGCAGGAATCGAGTTCGATCCCAGGGACTTCACAAGGGCAACAGAGCAATTCAACGGACCAGATAGCCGATTTGTGTTCTATGATGGCGAAGCAGCTAGCAACTCATGAGATGCAGGTGAACGCTCTGAAAAGTGAGGCAGAAAATTTGAGGGAAAGGCTAAGGAAAGCAGAGAATTCGCACCGGACGCACGTAAATCGCATTAGAAATTTCCAGAGCGCTAATTATGAATCTAGGGGAAATTTACCCGACGTAGACATTACTTCGGCCATCTGCTATAACTGCGGCGATTTTGGCCATATCAAGCGATTTTGTTATCGGAACAATCGGGAAGGAGCAGTTTATACGCAACCATCGCAGCAAGCTCAAAGAGAGGTTCGTGGGACAGGGCACCCAACCCTTCGTACCCGCGACAGCAGAATAACTTCTCCCCTGGCGACCGCCGCGGTAATCAGTATCGCTCCTACAGGAACTACAGCGCCACTTACCGACAGGACGCTCACGTCCCACAGAATCCAAGGAATTTGGGGAACAGAAGAGAAAACCGCGTTCGTTTTGAAGAGGATGCACCAGGAAGAGATTGCAATAGGTATTCCAGGCAAAATTCGCGTCCTTTAAACTAATTTCGGGTCAAGATAAGGGGACCGCCCTTGGCCGGAATTATAATAAGGTCCGTGGAGTTACTTTAACAAATTGTTACGTCCGAGGTGATGGAGCACTCCCGTTGGTGAAAGTTAGGATAGGAGATACTCACGCGTTTGCACTCATCGACAGCGGAGCTTGTATCTCAATCTTTGTGCTTCACTATTAAAGGAGATAAAGGGAAAGATTCGTATACGTGACTTAGGATCAGCAGTTTTAGTGAAAGGCATTACTGGAAACACTTTACCTACATCTCAGTGCTATGAGATACCGGTAGAAATCGGAGGAGAAACCATTTTACATCCCTATCACGTTACTCAGCGGAAGTTGCATCAAGATTATTCTCTAATCTTAGGCTGGGATCTATTGAAGGAGCACGGATACATATTCGACGCAGGAAAAGGAATTTTGAAACGGGAAAGCAGAGCAAATTTAGCTAGAGCAGAGTACGGTAGAGGAAGGAATAACCGAAAAAGAAATTTTAAAGGAAAAGCACGTCAGTCGAAAATTCGAACCCAGGTCTTGTCCGTGCCTTCAGCGGAAATGGCCAATCCCATTAACCCCGACGTAACCAAGATAGGAAGGACCGTCCATAAGGAACTCATCCCACCGTATTCGGAAAGGGTTATTCGGATTCGATGTGGGAAATTTTCGGGATGTCAGGTTAACCAAGTGCTAGTACAGCCGTTAGAAAGATACGCCCAGGGAAAAGTACGCTTGGGTCGTTCAGTAAACACGCTGGACAAATCAGGCATCACACCCGTATTGATAGCTAACCTCACAAATCGCCCCATTCACTTCAATAAGAAGACCAGATTAGCGAAAATTCAACCAATTGTATACGGAAATTTGCAAGAAGCTGCGGCGAAACAAGAGAAGTATGCAGACAGGCACGCTGCGGAAAAGAATCTACATTTAGGCGACAGAGTATTTTTGCACACCCCTTTTTCACAGCCACATTTATCGCGTAAGCTAGCTCGAACTAACTGCGGAGATTGGGAGATAGTTTCGTTCCCCACCCCAGTAAATGTTCAGTTGAGGTCAGTCGAAAATCCGAACAAATATCAGACCGTGCATAAAAATCGAGTCTTTAAGCGGACTGAACGCCTACCCCAGCTTATAGCAGAGTCACCGGTACAGGACAATATAGAGGTACAAGTACCCAGACAATCGCAGGATTTCTCTGACGACGGATCGGAGAGCACACAGGACTACGACTATCTGGATTGGGTCGATTTTCCCAGAGTAGTCATGCCGCAACCGACAAGCAGTAGAGCAATGCCGCCCGTAAGTCAACCGCCCAACATCGGAGTACCGATAAATTCGCCGCCCGCTACGTCGAGTTCAGCGCGAAGGAGACAAGCAGGAAAGTACCGCCACCCTCGCAGCATGTTGAAGAGCCGAGACGCACACAGGCAATAGCGGAACCAACGGAGGAGACCATACCGTCACAAGATTCCTATCAGGAAAGTAGCAGCCGACAAACACAAGAAGCAATGCGCCAAAGGGTTATTAGAGATCCATATCTACTACGTTCGCAGGACAGAATTCAGCAAACAGCAGCAATACACCCCACAGCAAATTCACAAGGGCCCAACACTTTGGAAATAGGCCTGAATCGCACGTACCCAAAGGAAATTGTGGTCAGCGACTCGACCGAAAGACTTGAGCAGCCGGAAGATACTAGCTTTGTAAATAGAATGTTGAAAAGTCTCAGTCAACCCAGTAATCCAGAGGGAACCTCTTGGTTCGATTTAGCCGACCGCTATTTGTCGCAGCGCATTCAAGAAAACCTAAGCGCAGGGACACCAGAAGGAGCACCCGTCAATAATCTTTATCCACAGTGGAGGAAAATCGTGGCGAAACCTCAGGAATCATTGGTTTAAGCCGAGGAAGTAGGAAGAACGCTGGGCGAAGAAAAAAAAATTTGTGTGTGTTGTGAAAAAAAAAAAAAAAAAAAAGGAAACAGCGATGCGGAATAAGTGGGAAGATCCCTGAATTTTCACGGTAAACGTTTAGCAGAAAATAAATTTGATAGGTGAAAAAAAGAAAAAAAATAAAAAACAAATTTTGCGATCTGATCAGTAATCGAAAATAATTCGTAAAAGAGTCTAGCTAGAAAATGGTGTATAAACATGGAAGAATATGCAGGAAGTAATTAATAATATTCATAGCAGGACCGCAGCCTAGTACGTGCATCGCAATCTTTCCAGTTTTGAGTTCGCGAACCACGGAAAACTAGATTTAAAGTTTTTTTTGCTACGATAAGGGGAAAATTAATATTAAGTAAGGAAAAATACATTACGTAAGAAAAAAAAAAAAAAAAAAGAGGAAGAATGGGTCAGGGATTAAGCACCCAGCAAAGAACCTGCGGAGGAAGCAATGTTTTTATTTCATGGAAAGACTGAACGGTACTGGTAGCAATCATTCCTTTCACAAAAAAAAAATATTTTTTTTGTTGGGAAAAAAAAAAAAAAAAAAAAAAAAAAAATATTTTTCCGCTCGAATTTTATTAATGATAGGCAGTAGGAGCATAAGCGAAGGTAATCGTAGGCAGAATGATGTCGCTCATGCACGGGGCTTGCAAAGAGTAGAGGAACGGACGGACCGTGTTTCTAGTTTGAGAAACCCCCGTACACAAACTGGCTGGCAAGGAGCAAAAGGAAGAATGGGAAGACGCCATCTTGGGCCGCCATCTTGAAGCAAGAATGCAAAGAAGGAAAATTTATCGTTAAAAGAACGGGAACGCTCAGTAAAATATTTTGTACAGCAACGGCCGAGCATTTCAAAGGATGGAAACTATAAACGGGAGCACAGCACGACGAAGAAAAAAAAATTAATTTTTTCTCTCAAAACTTTCTGAAGCATAGGCCGGAGTAATATATCACTAGAAAAAAAAAAAAAACGTAAGCACCTTCTGCGGAGAAATAGCCGTGCGGAAACACCGACGGAATGCAATGAGATTAACAGCGTATCGGATAATGCAGTGGTTCAAAATTAGTATCCATGGCAGGTATTCAAAGCAATTAAAATACGCGAACCTGAAACAAAACATGGTATAAGAAAGTAGCAACAAACATGATCGACGCGTAGCCTAAACGTCACCTAACATAGCCTAACCATAACCTATCGAAATGACAGTAAAAAGCACTTACCTTGAAGTGAAATATCCAAAGGTACTATATTTTTTTTGTTTTGTTTTGTGGATAGTAGGAAAATTCAGTTTTAATTGATAAGGAAGGCAAGTATAACGGAAGGAAAAGTATAGAAATGAAATCGAGGTAGAAATGCACTAGGTACATCGTGAGGTTAGAGGTTGAGTAAAGCAGAAGAGGAAATGTGAATGACAAATTCACCAGGCCCAGCTCCCCATCCTCTACCACCGCAGCACACGAGGAGCAGTTGCAGATTCTCCCAAACCACAACTGGCGTCGAGCATGCGAAAAATGCGACGAGGTGAGATGAGGATTAATACGTGCAGACATGGTGCAACGATACCAAAAAAAAAAAAAAAAAAAGAGATAAAGCAGAAGAGGAAATTTGAATGACAAGTTCACCAGACCAAAAGAAGCGTGTTGTTTCAATGAAATCCGTCAGCGAACTGAGCACTGACCTGCAGAAATTAGAGGGGTAGTTTTAGCCCCAGGTAACAGAATACTAAGTGGATGCTTCTACATAGGCTAAACAAGAAGCCTCCGATGTAAGCAAAACATGCAAGAGGCTACGCTATTGTGCGCTCACTTACACCCACAGGCATCATCAGCGCAGG
The DNA here is from genome assembly GCA_039090855.1 of Macrothele yani. Lineage (NCBI taxonomy): Eukaryota > Metazoa > Arthropoda > Arachnida > Araneae > Macrothelidae > Macrothele > Macrothele yani. Next base: position 126,079,085 of record CM077008.1, on the reverse strand, counting down.
TGTTTCAGATTTCGAGCCGTGAGAAACGGTCAACACAGGAACGACCCAAAATTTTTGGATCGACGAATTTGCAGGGGTGACATCGCCCAAAGGGGACCCTCGCAAGCATTTTCGAGGAAATCCCCTATTTTCCGAAATCATCGGCGTTCCTTAAAATGGTCGCCGCACACCTGCGAATACACAAGAAAAGCATCTGGTCGTAAAATCAGAAATAGCCAGGAATGAGAATACAATTGTAATACGCGAGAAAAAAAAAGAAAAAAAAGAGAGAGTAAAGCACGACAGATAAAATGACAAGAAATAGTTCAGCAAAGAACTAACGATTAAGTTAAACAACGTAAAAGGGAAATAAGCGACTATACGCGGGTAATATCTGGTAGACAATACGACAAACACGAAAAGGGAAATTAATAATTTTTCTTTTAGAAGTAGTAGACGCACCAGCGAATGGAAATAATAGCTGCAGAAGAGATAAATGGGAAGTAAACAACCGTTATTTAATTATAATTTAGTAAGCTTAAGAAACACGAGTGATGAGATTTTTATTTTTGTTGTTTTGTTGGAGAAACCTACAAGTAGGAAGAAAAAAATACAATTAGAGAAAAGGGAAGCCTGGGATGGAATGCGCTTCGGAATTTCGAAAAATATATATGTATATATAAATAAATATGCACATAAAAACCCCTCGCTTCTCGTAGGTCAGAGTGAAACGAGCTTTTCGAAGGAAATATTACTAGTTCTTAATGTAAAGTGTATATAATGCATGTGCAAGAGAAATACCGAGGTGATAAGGAGTGATTTCATGTGTATGTTTGTTTTGAGATAATTATGGCCGACAAGTGTTGACAGAACCATTACCACTTTTAGGGTATTTGAAGAGAGTGACATTTCGTCAATAAAATGGACAAGATGAACGTGATTGCGTTCTCCTTAGTAATCTGGACAGTTAGCGGAGTAGCTGCTAATCACGAACTTTGTCATTTGAAGGGAGATAAATATCAGTGCACTGTAGCATCTCGTGCCGAACTTTTGAAACTAGGAATGCCGCGGAGTGCTTGTCATGCACATTCATGCGACGAGTGCGTGAAAGCCTGGAGGACATTCATTACGCACAACCATGAGCTTATCGAACCGAGAAATTTCTTCGTTCAGCAGGAACCGAACCCACAAGGAGCCCTTTCATTAATGGAGTGCACAAGAGACGGTTTACACTGTGCCTGCACAGCCGATGCACCGTGCAGTGGAACGAGCGAATATTGTGCACTGGCGAGCTGTGTGAATAAATCCGTCACTACGTGCAACTGCCGCCTGACGCCAGCAGTATCTACACTGATACATGAAGCGGAAGGACTACGGATTTCGAACCCAGCGCTGATCTCTTTCACAGAGTGCGTTGGAAAACCGCGCACTAATATTTTACCTCGGCGCCGTCACCAGAGACATTTGCTGTCTGACGAAGAGGCAGTATTTCAAAGGGAAAATATCAAAGTATCATACAACGACCCAATCATCACCAGCTCACTTCCAGGAACCCTGGTGATTCGAGTTCGAGGTATGGAGCGGGTTATCACTTTAAGGAACGCTCCGTATCAGACATCATTGCCACCGGAACTACTAGAGCTTTCTGCGGAACTAACTTTGATTTTCGTTACCACGGATGGAAAAACCCTAAGGGGTGCTTTGCAAATCGTAGGTAGAACAACGTGTAGACCCCTACAGTGCATACTGTGTCGTGAGATGCTACGACAGCTAAAGTGTTTACCCCACGCAGTCACTTATGTAGTGTATATTGTGCTAGTTTTAATTTCAGCGGTAACCTTTCTATATGCCAGGAAAGTAGTAATTAGCATCTGGAAGCTGTTGTGTGGAGTCGGAATAATTCTTTGGAAGTCATATAGATTCCTCAGAGGAACAACGTTTGTGGCAGTAAAGACAGGAGCCCTAACAGGAAATGTTTTACGTAACGGAGTAAATCAGATGCACGAATATTTGGAGAGGCAAGTTGCCCGTCCAGCGGCGCAACCGCCTTTACACGGACTGGTACTTTTGAGCTTATTTCTGTTGGTAAACGGAACTTCCGCGGAATGTAACGCACATTCGATTGTTGCATCAAAGGTGAAGGAGTGCACGGACTCAGAGGTAGAGCACAACTGCCGTCTAACTACTAATGCGCAGGTAACCCTAATGAATTTGGGGCATGAACAATGCATATGGTTTACGGACCAGGAAAATGACCATACACTTTTTCCTTGAAAGTAACCTACCAGCAGGCAAACTGTATCTGGCACACGACGAGAGACTATTTTACGCACGTGACTACAATGCGTTATCTCAGCCAATTGGTTTGTGCAAATCACGAGACTTGCAATTGGGGAAAAGGATGTGTGCGATCAAAACAATTTGACGCACTGACAAAACAATCGCTAGACTGGCCCGGCATCACAGGCTGTCAGCCGTCCGACAGTGGGTCCACGTCATGCTGGATCATTGACTCGCAACATTGCCCTTTCTTTCGAATATGGCTGGAAGCAGATTTCCTGCGAGCATACGACGTACGCAGAATAGTATCGATGCAGTGTAGTTATCAGCTACTAATTCAACAGCACAACAACGACACCGTAGAGACTCTGACGGTTAAGAACCAAGCCACGACCTCTACGGGCATCACAGTGCAAGTAGTCGGATCACTGGACCAGCCTACACAAATCGTGAACACCCATCTGATCTCTCGAGTGGGAAACCCTCAAGAGAGTTATATTGAAAGGGCAAGCTTACCTTCACGACCGATGAAAGGACATATCGGCGATACGCAGAGCAACGAATCGATGTCGAAAAATTTTATCTTCGACGAAAGCATGTTTTCTTGTAGCTATTATGAGGACTCTATGAAATGCCACCGACAACAGTCGTATTTACTGAATATGATAGAACAAAAAAGAGCGCCTTACCAATGGCATCAGCATGGCATCAACTGAAGGTTGACGGAAATGGCCAACTTGTTTCGGAACTGTTACACTCAGCCCCTATAGTGGTAAATCTTCAATTCCAGAAGTACAAGTACTCGATCGAAACCAGAACTGTCTGCCCAAAATTCACGGAGGCAGAAATCAAGGTAACAGGCTGTTTTGCATGCGAGCCCTTGGCTACGGTAGAGATCGAAGCTTTCTCATCGTGCGCAGCCGGGATTGTGGACGTTCACTTCGAAAAACTCACGGTGCACTCTCGTTCGGTAAAACTACAGACGGAAAGACGAACGATCAAGATAAATCTAAAGACGGACGCTAAGTGCCACAGCGAAAAACTCTGCTTAAAGGCCCGAACCGTTACCGCTTGTACCACTTTAGACTTTTGCTTAGAACAACCTTCAGTTCAGCTGACTTATCCTAATATCTCCAGCGCATACTGGCAACCAGCAGGCCCACCCGAATGGAGCAGTGGGCTACTGTTCAACGCCTTCGGCACTTCCCTGTTCGGAGCTTTCAAAATAATCGCAGCCGGAGCCGCTGCGGTAATAATAATTTTGTTTATCGCTTCGTCGGTCATCACTTGCTGCAGGCGGTAAATGTTACCGGGAACTATTCCTCGGCGTAATGGTACGGCACCCTTATGAACTGAACGTGGAGATGGTGTTAGCCTACATCACTCCCGTCTGGGAGGCTGATCTCCAAAGGAACTCTGAGAAACTAGCTGAGTGCTTAAGAGATGGGAACGCCCAAAACCGAAACCATATCGCCCAACGGAGGCGCGTACCCGAGCAAATATTGTGTGTCGCCGAGAAGACGGCGGCTGAAGAAATCTGTCACTATCGGAAAGAATTCATATATATATATATATATACAGTGCATATGTTATCTGTCAATGTCAAACTTAGAATTAGATTCGGTGGAGGAATTTAATATTTATTGAACATTGTTATAATAATCTTACTCGTAGTTTTATGCTTATTGTATGTGCTTATAATTACATTATGTATCATATATGCGCATAAGTTTTCGCAAATGATTGTAATTCATCGCATGTTGAAATGAGCGAAAACGAGCAGCCTTGCAAGAGAGGAAGGAATCCACAGCACCTAACTTTGGGGGACAAAGCTCTTCAACCCTATGGGAGAGGGAGATAATGTTACCCGTATGTCCTCCGGAATATCGTGTAACATTGGAGGACCATGATTTCGTAGGTATGAATTTCGGAAAGGGGGCCTACAAATTAGTAAGTGTGGGAAAGCAATATATTCACCAAATAATTCCTACGGTATCGCATAGTACGAGGAAATAGTTAAACGAGGAAGAGTAGTTACCAAGTAAACAATTTAGAGAGCGCGGGAATTGGGAAAGAAAATCCGAGAAGCATAATGTGGACAGGCGTTCTAAGAGGATAATTATAATACCTATTTCATAATTTTTCTAAGACCTGGCTGAGCAGATTTCTTTCTTGAGGAGGAAATTCCTTTATTTTTTTTTCATCATTCTTTTGAATTGTTTTTTTTTTATTTTATTTTGTGTTCCCCGAGCTCTCCGGAAATTCCAGTAAGAATACGCACGAAACACACCCCTAGGTTAGTAAAGAGAAAACTCGGAGGTTTTAGCAAGCAACGCTACGAGAATGAAATGCTCGCAATCACAGGTGGGGGCCAATTTACTGGACCTTTCGCTATTAACGAAGTCACGTTTTACGCACGCTAGCGGGCAACGAACAGGGCATATTTCTCGTAGTGGGCGTAACTGGTTGACACCAACAGAAAGAGTCATACAGGAAGCGTACGTGAAAATTCTAAGGCAGCGCGGACATCCCGCGGAGCAGTTGACAAGATAAAGGAATATTCATCTTCAAGAAAACTCGATGTTCTCAAGCCTTTGCCAACGAATCGGAGTGGACTCCCATACAGGGATGTAAACCAATGCCGAAGCGAGGAAAAGCGGCCCAACCAATAAGGGGAGAACCATTTGGGTAGGACAGGAACACCCCCGAACCCCTTAAACATAGACGAGAGAAAAGTTTTTTTTTAGGCGGAGATGATTTGGAGAGAACACGGGATGGAATGATGACTGCTATTTCTGGGTGAACGCAGAGAGGACAGAATGGACTCTAGATGAATCCTGGGCAGAATATCGCAGAGAAAATTTAGTTAGGAGCTTTTCTCCTGAGAAGACGCTAAAAATTGAGCAAGTTGATTTCCAGGTGAAGGGAAGTATGATGTTTTTCCCTGAGAGGATTTTACGCAATTTTTGGGTGAAGCATCGGAGTGATCTCATGCGGGCAGTGTGCATTCAGCAGGACCGGATGAGGTCCCAACCATAGACTTTATACCTATAAGTAATACCGGACGACAACGAAATAGATGAAAAGAAAAGAATTTGGTGAGAAAAATTTCATAATTCCCAATATCTCGTTAGCATGATCATGATTTTGTCTCCTATACATCCTCGGTAGAAAAGATAATTTTAATCTCTTGCAAGTGCTGAATAACATAATGTGTCTTATATTTTATGCGGAAGGTGAACTTTAAAATATGATTGCGAATATCAAAAAGCATAATGAACTTAAAATATATTTTGGTTTAAATTAATAGAAATCTCCACCGATCAGTGTAATAGATTTTAAGGAAACACTAATGAAAATAAATTCTGTATTTTATAATGAAATTTACCCGAGTTTCTCAAATCTTTGAAAATTTAAAATCAGTGAATCTTTGTTTATTTTAACCTGAATAATTAAGTAGAACAATCGTAAAGTTTTGATAGAGTAACAACTCCAAGATTTTAAGAAGAAATTAACTTTTAGCATTTAGCAAGCCCAGTCGCAGGATAAAAGGTCCAAATCTGACATGAGTTTATTAAATTTCAAGCGGCATATGGAGGAATGTGGGTTTCCCATGTTCTCCCATATGAAACACAACGCAATGCACCCGTCAACCCTGAGCTTGGAGACCCTCAATTAGGGAACCCAACTTCACGGTAGACACCCATAGGCGGAAGATAATAGAAGATAAAGAATTACGAAAATTAACGGTCTTTTAAATAATTAATCCCACTGCAGCGAATAGGACGCAGCAGATGGTTCGCCCTCACATCGAGTAGGGGTGGTAATAGAACTCCCGCAGAGTGGCCAGCCACAGCCAGTAATGCTATTCTAAGCATAGAGCGTGGGGAAGCATTCTCCCAAACGCTTCCACGGCGCCGAAGGCAGAACCACGCAAGAGAGTTTTAAGGATAAAGCCACTACCTTGAGCATGCGCTCTTTCCAAACGTTCAGTCAGACTCAGCACTCAGGGGAGTCCCGTAACAGTAGTTTGAAGTTGCAATTTGTCAAAAGTTTTCTGTGTTGGTGTAATTAGTTGATTCAGTTCCATTATTGGCTTATGGTTTGAACTTTCAGTATGTTGCACGTTCTTTAGCTGTGACATGTCATTATTTCAGGAATATAAAGTCACAGAAACAAATTAGTGTAGCTATTTGTTTCCGTGACTCTTCTGAGGAATGAATGTAAGCGCCATGAAAGCAATGGACTCTGGCACATCTACAGTACACAGCCACGTGAACTCCCAAAACTCCGAAGACTGCATTCTAGAAAAAATACTTTCTCTGTCTTCTGGATCATTTTCATAATCATAAAAAATCACATTTATAAATAAAAAAAATTATCTGTAAAAATCATATAAAATCACATTTATAAATAAAGAAAATTATCTCGCTCTCCCTCTCTCTAAAAGCCCGAATCGCAGTAAATATTCTACAGCCCGAGCCCGCTCTTCTTCGGGTTCGGGCTCAGCCCGTCTCAGCTCTGATAAAAGGAACCCCCAATTCTTTTCGCTATGTGGATAGACAAGTTTCTTTCCCTTTCAACATTTTCACTGATTTTTTTTTTTTTTATATGTAAATCTTTGCATTTGAAATTCTACATAGACATTTCTTTTTGGTGGTACCGCGCAAGGTCGCGTTTGCGGTGGGGGGGGGGGTTACGATGCTTTCTGCCATGCCGTATTGTCAACGTATAGCATATAAATTACGGGTCACTTGCTGATTTTAATTATTATAAGTTTTCATTCATATCTCTTTTGTCATCTATTTATCGCATGTTAACTGCATTGCTTCCCTTACTTACAAAGTCACGCTTCGCCACTGGTTATGTAACACAAGACTTTGTAGTAAGATTAGGTACGTTGTGTAAATAATAAACTAAACATTGCAGAAATAAAGGTGTTGTGGGGATGAACATTGTCACTAGAAATGATAGAGGACAAAAGCAACTGTCAAATCAGTAGAGACTTAAAGGAGCAAGAAGCAAAATTGAGCTGAAGGTGTGTTGCAAAAGAATGAAGAATATGTGGTAAGTAGCTGCCAGGAAAGAATGGCGCAATGAAGACATAACATATGATGGTATTGTTTAAGCAATGACACGAAGAAAATTTAAAAAAATAGAGTTGCCAGGGGAAATAGCGAAGTGGAAAACATAACATACGATGGTAGGAGGATTGTTGAAGCAATGGCGTGAAGGAAAAGCAATTTAAAGATGGAGTTACCAGAAAAAGGCCGTAGAAGAAGATATAAACATACGATGGTAGGACTGTTTGAGCAATGACCTGAAGGAAAGGAATTTGAACAGGGCCATATTAAGGAGGGTCTAACGGAGCTATATCCGAAGGGCCCACCACCACCAAGGGTACACCATCACCAAGAGCCCAGGAGGCATGTCGCTACATCACATATAAAACCCAGCACATTTCTCTCTCTCTCTCTCTCTCTCTCTCTTTATATATATATGCGCACAATTGTACAAGAAACCAGTAGAGAAATAAAAATGACTTTCGCCCAAGTTTTTACTTAATGCCTCAACAAAAAGAAGTTTTACTGATGACTACAGTAACCTTGCTACGTAAAATAGACATTCAGAATCTTAGAAAACTACAGACCCATCGGCTTCCAGTCAGTGTTTACAAAATTTTCATTAAGGTACTCTCCTGTAATTTTAAATCGAGGTTTTTCTGATTGACAAAATAGGGAAGAACGATTAAGTTCTCGTGAAAACGGTTCTGTCCATCGTAAAAATATGGTAATCTGGATCCGCTGCTTAGTGAATCAAAATCAGCAAATGTAAATAAACACGTGATAAATATAGGCATTAACGTAACATAAGTAAAAACGCAGATGATAAGCATATGCAAAAAAACGTATGATAAGCATTACAAATTTTCCAAGGTATGTTCATGACCACTCACACATTCCACTTTGGGCTTATTTGTATGGCTAGACTGCTTTACGTCTGCCAATATGGTTTAAATACTAACTCGTTAAATATGTTTCTCAGATAACTAAAACATTTTAATAATTTTTTTCATCTCTCTCTCTCTCTCTCTCTCTCTGACTCTCTTCTCTCATTTTAGTCTTTAACCATCATGTAAATGAACCAAAAACTTTGCAGCAGAAATATTTTTTATTTGCATGCCAAAAGAGATGCACCAAGAAAAGTAAACAGTGATAAATCAATAAGAAATCAAAGACAAAATCAAGGAATATTAAGCTTTTAGCTCATGTTCTCATTAGAACAGTGCAAAAAGCAGTGACTTGTTATGAAAACTATGACAATAATTTATTGGTTTGAAGAATGCACAAAGCATTAATGATCACGAACCCAATCTAGAGTTTTGTATTTTAATGGATTCTCCGTTATCAGTTCTTTAGGGGACAACTCAGTCATCTTAGCCTAGAAGCCCACTCTGGCCATAATCCGGTCCTGAATTTAAAAATGGGGTAACCAGAAAAAGAAAAAAAAAGGCCGTAGATGAAGATAACATAAGGTGGTGGGTCGTTTAAGTAATTCCATAAAGGATAACAGTTTAAAACTCGTGTTGACACAGCTCTGAACTGAATGGAGAAAATGATCCCAAAGGGCGACCCCACATAAGCGTGGGGCTAACAACGCTACTGGCGAAGAAAGATGTGCTTTATTTATAACTATGTTACTTAAGCTACTTAATCTGGTTAGTAAAATAATTCATCAGTTTCCTCTGGAGTATATGTAATGCCTGTTTTGTAGCACGAGTGATTTCCGTGATCGAGATGTGTAATGCTGGAACGGGAGCTTGGTCAATGAAATGTTTTCGAAGCGTAATCTGTTTGACGGCTGGCGACAGCTGAACCCATTCGTTTTGCCCTGAGGAGCTCTTAAGTGGCGTAGGGGCCATCTGCGTAGATGAAGATAACTCCTCTACAAAGCAGAGGTTCACACTTAGCGCCCGCCTTCCCCGTTTCTGGGATTATGTTTCTTCTCGTAAAAATATCTCGTTAAAATGTTTGTATCTTCTCTCTTTATAGGCACTGCTGTGGACGCGCAGCTAAAAGCGTTTGTAGGGGAAGGTTTCAAAATCGCTTTATTCTAATTTATCATAAGAAAACATAAGAGGGAGACGTACAGTATTGGGCATCTCACTGGGAAATAATACAAAGCTGTTAAAAACATGATGGTATATACACTGCAATGACAATGGGGATGAATAACAAATGCTGCAAGCAAAGCTTATTGAATAAAAAATTGCAGAAGTGACAAAGAGAAACACATCGTGTCACCTGACATTGGCTGGGCATGATTTACAGGATAACACAGGCGAAACAATAGTACACAATTAAAAAAAGAACAGCACAAACACCGCCGTGAAGGTAAAACATTACATACATGAGATAAAAACACAGCGTGCACAATTGTGCAAGTTATTTAACGAGGGCACCAAAGCAACATAATACAGGAGGGGTGAAAGCAAGTAATGTACACGAATAAGCATGAAAATACACTGAGATGGCATTAGCATTCACAATTCAACGGTAGTGTGGATTGCACGAGTCGTAGAGTGGAGGAGGGCCACCAGGGTGCCAAGGAACTCAGCAAAGGAGGTGTAGAATGTCCTAGGGTTCTGATAGGTGTAGCAGTCCAGAATCAATCGCAAACCATGGAGCGGCCGGCGCCCAGGTAGCATAGAAGGTGGCTTCTCGACGACTGGAAGAAGCCGACTGGTACTCCAGGCGGAGTCGAGAAAGCAATCGATCTTGAAAATGGCACAAAAGTGCTGCGCTGGCCTGGTCTACCTTTACTGTCCCATCCTGATGCCTCTCCTCCACCAGGCTTTCCGGATTGCCAGTCGCTCTTGTTCTCAAGATCTTCCGTTCACTGCCTACAGACATCTTCTTCTGCGGGCTCATCCACCTACAACTCTTCCTTCAGTATGTGCCTATCTTTTCGTTGCAGGGGAAGGAGAGCAACGCAAAAATATGCTTGATAAGTTTATAAGCAATTTCTTACGTATTTAGTTCGAGAACATTTTTAAACTGGTCGCCTGATAAAATATATTGCAAGATCCAGGAATACCCCTGGTATCTGCGCGGGGTCCCGTGTAAATATTTTGGCGAGGTTCTTGTCTATGTAAATATTTGATTATAAATGTATTGCAAAAACCATGGGCCTATAGAGGTATAATATTGATCTATAGATGAAGATTTAGAATAATGGGTAAAGATGAGGTTCTTTGTTTGTTGTCTAGTAAGTGCTCTCTGGAACTCTTTATGTTCTAATTACTGCATACCTTTCAACGTTGTTTCTCTAGGGCAGTGGCGTAAGTAGGAATTTCTGGGCCCGGGGCAACCGACAAAATATTGCGCCTGTATCGGTAAAGACATAAGGAAATTCAATTGTGAACTAGTGAGAAAAGTAATTGAAAATAATCAAAGCTTGTAGAAAGCAAAGGGACATCTCGGTAAGAGAAGAAAACAGATTATGGCACTGAGAAAAGATGGTTCTACAACAAGAAATAGAGGTGAAATTTTGACAAGAGGGAAAGATTTCTACCCAAAACTACATGAAACAGATGATACACCTACTAAAGTCATTAAGAAAGGTACCAGTACCAAAGTTCACCCTGTCCTCCTGTCAGAAGTTGCACATGCACTTAACAACATGAAACGAGAAAGGACACCAGGAGAAGATAGAATTACCATGGGCAATATACAAGAACAAAGCGGAGAAATAGAAACTACACTCGCCGAAATTTTCACTAGATGTCTCAATGAAGGAAAGATTAATGAGGATTGGAACAATGATACAATGATCCTGCTACGTAAAAAAGGAGACATTGAGGATCTGAGGAACTACTGAAAGTAGGCCCATCAGCCTACTTTCAGTAGTTCATAAAATTTTCACTGAGGTTCTTCCACATCGCTTGAAGGTAACATTGAGCCTGGCTCAACCAAGAAAATAAACTGGATTTTGGAGTTGCTACAGCACCATAGATCATATTCATGTACTAACTGGTGTGCAAAAATTAAGGACGAAGAGGAGAAATTAGCATAACAGCGGAACGAGCAGGCAGAACGGACCGAAAGACCACTCAGGAGATAGACTAGGGTCCGGTACAATAGGGCATGCGCATATATGCAGCATGACGTAGGGGGGGGGGAGTCGGAAGGGTATAAAGCACACTGGCGGTGGACGCTCAGCAATTCGGTAAAAGCTATTGCACGGTGTACATCGGTTTGAACGACGTCGAGTTGCTGCCACCGTGTGATATGGCCAACAGGCAATCCAGTAGACGACACCTGGATGACTATACCCGAAGTCGAATCATTGGGAATTTGGAAGAAGGTCGAAGTGCGACTAGTGTGGCCGAGGATTTCGGGATCGCTCACAGCATCGTTTCACGAGCTTGGAGAGCATTTCAAACGACAGGAACAGCTGTCCGAGAGTTTAGCATTGGTCGTCCACGAGCAACCACGGTGGTGGACGACCGGTATATTGTCCTACAGGCGAAAAGAGACAGACGGAAGACAGTGGGAGTAATCGCAAGGCACATGCAACAGACAACTGGACGTCCGTTATCGCGTTTTAGCGTGGCCAGGAGGCTGCACAAAGGTGGTTTATTTGCACGACGACCAGTACGGTGTGTGTCATTAAAGCCTGCTCATCGGAGACGGCGGTTTCTGTGGTGCCAGGAACACAAGAACTGGACACATCAGCAATGGGGTCGAGTTCTCTTTACAGATGAGAGTCGATTTAGTCGGACGAGCGATTCTGGGCGTATATACATCTGGAGAGAGCAGGGAACACGCAATCACACCTCCAACGTCATCGAAAGGGACTGGTTTGGAGGTGGCGGAGTTCTCGTTTGGGGCGGTATCATGCTTGGTAGCCGTACTGACCTCCACATCTTCCAAGGAGGTTCAGTCACTGGTGTCAGCTATTGTACCGGGGTTCTCCTGCCTCACATGCGTCTGTTTAGAAGTGCTGTGGGTCCTGAGTTCCTCTTCATGGACGACAACGCTACACCTCATCGTACAGTGGCTGTCGCGGAGCTGTTGGAGAGTGAAGATATTCCACGCATGGATTGACCTGCAGGGTCCCCGGACCTAAATCCGATCGAACACGTGTGGAAACCTTCTCGGGAGACGCTTGGCAGCACGTCACCAGCCGCCAGCAACGATTCCGCAGCTGCGATTGACACTACAAGAGGAATGGGCCGCGATGCCTCAACAGCTCCTTGACAACCTCGTCCTCAGCATGGACAGACGTTGTAAATCCTGCAACATAGTCAGGGGTGATCATATCCCCTACTAAAGATTGGATTTTTCTTGGCAGCCGCCTGTCACATGGACGTTTCTGTCTTCTGTCCAGTTGTGCTCGAAGCTACCTTTTCAATAAAGTGCCTTTGTATCCTTTGGATTCCTTGTTTGGACGATTTTGCTCACTTGTCCCGTATTCTTACATCTTGGGGTTCTTATGGTATGATTTGAGTCGATCCGGAGCACTTCTGCACGACGTTACATTCAAAAAACCGTCTCGTCCTTAATTTTTGCACGCCAGTGTAAGAGAACCAATTGAAAGAACAAGGGAATGTGAATTCCCATTATGCATGGCTTTTATTCATTATGAAGAGGCCTTTGATTCCGTGAAACCATCAGCAGTTACAATGGCTTTGAAATCCAGCGGTATTGAAGATGCATACATTAGCATTATTAATAACATCTATGAAAATGCAAGTGCAAAGTTTCAGCTCTTTGAGGATACAGCACCAATAAAACTTGGAAAGACAGTGAGACAAGATGACATCGTATCTCCCAAACTCTTTAATACCACATTGCAAAGAGTCTTTCAATCATTGAACTGGGAAAACAAAGGGATGAAGATTAATGGAGATAATTTAACTCACCTTCGTTTTGCTGATAACGTAGTCATTTTTGCAACTGTTCCTTTGAAACTGTAGAGTATGATCCAGGAACTTGCTGACAAGACTAAAGAAGTAGGATTAAAAACGAACTTTCAGAAGACAAAATTGATGAAATGAAGATTTATCGCTTGATGGGAAAAAGCTGGAGATAAACGATAACTACATTCAGCTTGGACAACAGTTAACAAGCAAGGGTCACATTGATGAAGAAATTAATGGACGTATAAAACTTGGGAGAGCTTTTGGAAGAAACAGTACAATTTTTAAGAGCAATATGCCATTATGTCTTAAAAGAAGAGTGCTTAATCAATGCATCCTTCCAGTGCTTACGTATGGTGCAAAAACATTGACCTTAACTAAAAAAGAGATATACAAAGACTGCAGACAACTGAAAGAGGCATGGAGAGATGTATGCTTGGTGTAACCAGGAAAAATAAAAAGAGGAAATCGTGGATAAGGAAAATGACAAGAGTGGAAGACATCATGATCAGAGTAAAATCCTTGAAGTGGCAATGGGCTGGACATAATACTGGATTCCAAGGGTCAGGAAAAGACCCAGAAGAAGACCACGTGGGAGATGGGTGGATGAAATTCGAAAGCATGCGGGGGTGACATAAAGGAGACCGGCGGAAGACAGACCGTTGTGGAATAAACTTGTGTACAATGCAAGATAAGGGTGTTGCTTACATTGTGGAAGTAAAAGAAGAAGCACTGGCCTCATTGGTGTCGACGAAAGCCGTAGTTTTGCTTTAGTTCGCCGACCATATAACCGTTCCTTCATTCTTGAGGGTGAACAACGAGAATTCTCTGAACATTTTGAGGAAGAAATTCGAATTTTAAGGGGTGCTAACCGAATCCGAAACTATCCCGTCTGATACAAGACAATTTGTTGGCTTAATTTTGCTGTATAATATGTCATACAATATATTTTGTACACATAAGGTAACATTCGCTTGACAGTGCAGCTCACTGATAATTACTTTGTTTTATTCTGCAATTTTGATTTTGATCTTAATTTTTTGCACCAATGGTGAATGCGGTCATCCAAAGCGCAGAGATCGGGGCAGGCGCTCCACTTGCCCGGGTCTAAGGGCGGTCCTTGGCGAAGTCTATTCTAAAGGTGAATTTCAAGATCTTTTCCATAAGCTGATCTCTAAACCGGCTACAGAGGCTGTACCTAACTGCAGCAATTTGTCCTTTCACGGGTCATCAAATACGCAGGTACTGCGCTTTCCCGGGTCTGAAAGCGGTCCTGGCAAAGTCTTCTATTTTTAAGACGAATATTCATATCTTTTCTCTAAACCGGTTACAGAGGCTGTACCTAATTTGTTTTTTCACAGGGCCACCAAAAGTGCAGGTGTCCTGTTTGTCCGGGTCTAAGGGTGATTATGGCTGGCAAGGTCTCCTATTTTTAAAGAGAATTTGAAGATCCTTTCCATAAGCTGGTCTCTAAACCGGCTACAGAGGCTGTATCTAACTACAGTCATTTGTTCTTTCACGGGGTCATCAAAAGCGCGGGTACTCTGTTTTACCGGGTCTGAGGGCGGTCCTGGCGAAGTCTTCTATTTTTAAGACGAATTTCTAGATCTTTTCCGTAAACTGAACTCAAAACCGGCTACAGAGGCTGTACCTAACTACAGTCATTTGTAGTTTCACAGGGCGCAGGTGTCCTGCTTGCCTGGGTCTAAGGGTGGTCCTGGCGAGGTCTTCTATTCTATTTTTAAGGAGAATTTGAAGATCTTTTCCATATGCTGATCTCTAAACCGGCTATAGAGGCTGTACCTAACTACAGTAATTTGTTTTTTCACAGGTCATCAAAAACGCAGGTACTCCGTTTTACCGGGTCTGAGGGCGGTCTTGGCAAGGTCTTCTATTTTTAAGACGAATTTCCAGATCTTTTCCATAAAGTAAACTCTAAAGTCTAAACCGGCTACAGAGGCTACACCTGACTACCGTCCTTTTTTCTTTCACAGGGTCATCCAAAGCGCAGGTTCCCCGCTTGCCCAGGTTTAAGGGCGGTAGTCCTAGCGAGGTCTTCTATTTTTAAGGCGAATTTAAGATCTTTCCCATAAGCTGATCTCTAAAGCCGCTACTGAGGCTGCACCTAACTACAATAATTTGTTCGTTCACGAGGTCATCAAAAGCGCAGGTGCCCCGCTTGCTTGGGTCTGAGGGCGGTCATGGCGAGGTCTTCTATTTTAAAGGGAATTTCAATATCTTTTCTATAAACTGATTTCTAAACCGGCTACGGAGGCAGTACCTAACTACAGTCATTTGTTCTTCCACGGGGCCCGGGTCTAAGGGCGGTCCTAGCGAGTTCATCAATTTTTTAGGCGAATCTCAAGGTCTCTTCCATAAACTGATTTCTAAACTGGTTCCACAGGCTCGATCTAACTTCAGTCATTTGTGTTTCGAGGGAATCATCCAAAGCGCAGGTGCCCCGCTTGCCAGAGTCTAAGAGCGGTCTTGAGGAGGCTTTCTATTTTTAAGGTGAATTTCAAGATCTTTTCCATATACTAGCTAACCTACCTACAGTAATTCATTTTTTCACTTGATCTTGAACCCCTCTCGATTTTCTCAAAAAATAAAAAAATAAAAAAGAAGAAGGGAAAAAAGGTATAAAAATGACAATTTTTGAAATTAATATTTGTATGGTGTTGAAGAGGTTTTGGGGAAGGGGATTTCTTAACCCACAGATCATAAACAGCCTGTAGAAGAAGAATGCTAGGGGACGTGAACTATAGTACCCGATAAGTGAGATATATGGAGGTGAGGTAGAGAAGGTTAAAAGCAGATGGCCTCAATGGTAACAAGAGATGCAATATCCCGGGACCTCCATTAGCAAATCTCCACGGTGGATATCTGGTGATTGGGCAAAGATCGGGAGACCAAAAAACAATATTTAAAGTGTTTTCCAACTTCATTTGTTATTTATTTATAAAAATTATCGGTGCATATGTAATCAAATACTAACGTAAATTAAAACAAGAAAAATTACACAGAATTTTCTGGTGTAATGAGCACGTCTTTTGAATCCGTTCTAACGCGAATTAAGGCTTTTTTTAGAGTGAAATGGGGGAGGAAGACGCCCTTATTTATTACCAGGGGGCCAGTGCCCTGGGTCCGACGGCTTAACATTTAGTGGATCGAGCGGTGGACATTTAGTGGATCGAGCGTTCGTACCTGCGTGGGATCGAACCTGAGGTCCTTTCCGTGTGGCAGTCACGAACGTTGCCCACTAGGCCACCCGCGGCCCAGGTTCGTGATGAGCATCACGACTGCACCCTTTTTCAGTCGTAAAATGTGAGGCGGAAGTCCACTCATCTGGATCGTGTGCAAAAATTCAACTGGATAGCGCACTCTTTCACTCTCATCTTTAGTCACAACTGTGTTTGCAAATGTTGTTGGAATGAGATTCGCGTTGCGAATACTCTTCATTCTCTCTTGTCTGAGACCTATAGTTGCGACCCATTGATCGCTGACACCTTCCAGTAAGGCTCTTACGCTTGTTTGTTCGTTTGTTTTTCTGCGGGAGAGACATTCTGTTAAGGGTAAGTATGCAATAAAGTATTACCTTACTTTAGGACTGATCATAGAATGCCATGCGCACACGAAGTCTGACACTGAACTGAGCGCCTGATGTAGATAAAGGCAGCACGCTTCTCCCATAGACTTTACATGGGAACTTTGCCACCCTGCCACGCCGGAACCGTTGCCCTAATCTCAGTTTTCTCTTCGACTGGTACATCTACATGTTAAGATCTTTATTTTGATACCTCAGCCATATTTTTTCGTTCAGCCGTTCTCTCAAAACAGGTCTGAAAGTAAAAAAATCAATTTGTACATTCTAAATATTTTCACTAACAATGGTCAACGGAATGTTTATTTACATCCTTACATAATGGGAAACCTCTTACCTACGTTAATAAACTGGATCGAATGAATATTAAATTGTATATATACATCACACAATCCAACGGCATAACGCAATCAGGTCTTCGTGAGTGTTCGCTGTTCCGATGAGAAGAACTTTGATACGAATGCCTGCTAGTGTTGCTTTGCGCAACGGTTCGCTCAGAAAAGAGAATACTTCGGACTTTGGACTATCTCAGATCCTCCATGCTGTTGCCTTCAACAGCGCGAGAGTCAACCGCATTCGATCGAATGTCAACCGCTCGCTTCTCCCATAGACTTTACATGGGAACTTTGCCGCCCCACAACGGCCGAACCGTTACCCCAATCTCATTTTTCTCTTCGACTGGCACATCTACATGGTAAGACCTTTATTTTGATACTTCAACCATATCTTTACGTTTAGCCGTTCTCTCAAAATAGGACTCACAGTAAAAAAACCTTATAGAACTAATATTTAGATATTTAGAAATTTTGTGAAATAATGTTATAAAATAGTACATTGCATCTTCTCTTAAAGATAACTGAAAGTTATTGTCAGTTGAAGAAAAGATCTCAAACGCCAAATCATTCTGTTGCTTTGAAAATCATGTTGAAAAAAAATTCGTAATTTGTAATAAGACCACGTACAGAAAAAATAAAATTATTACAAACGTATTCAAAAAATAATAAGCTCCAACAAAAAAAGGACTAAATCACTCGCATTAATGAACTCCCCCCCACCCCCACCCCATCTCCCATTCAGTATTACTTTGAACGTGAGATTGGTTACTGTGGCATTCTGGCTCAACGGTTAAGACGCGCGGCTACAACTTAAAGGATCCGGGGTCGTTCTTCACTACCGCCGCAAAAGGATTTTCTCGCGTAAGAGCTGAAATATTCAGCGTGTTGTATTTTGCGAAATTTTGGTATAGATACGCGAAAACTTGAAACGGACTTTTCTGAAATAAACGGAATTACTGACTACGGAAAATCTGTAAAAATATGGAAGCTTAAAATAAAAACGAAAATTTCAAAAAACCGGAAGTCCCGTTAAAAGACGGACAGTTACGGGCAACTTTTCCCGGAATTTACGCCACTTATTTTTTTACACTGTATTTTGATAACTTTTCCATGGAGAACTAAAAAATGCAATCCTACGGAGGGGGGGGGGGGCGATACACAGGGCTCCCGGTCGAAAAACACGGGTCTTACTTGTATTATTACCTGGCGAAGTCCAGATTTTAAAGTTAAAAAGAACAAGTTAGTAAACTCATGCAATGCATTGATTACGATACGCTTTCCAACATACCAGAAATCATTACTCAAGTTACTACTCAAGTTATGAGGATAATGGCTGTAGATCAAATCTCGCTCTTATGTCCTGATCTTTGACCTCATTTTGGCCATTTTCAACAAGGTTTGTCCCCAGGTGATACCCTACCACATATTAAAATTTCATCGAAATTGAACCATTTTTACGCAAGTTATGACGCATAAGGACAATGGAATGGATTCCACTGCTATGTCCTGACCTTTGACCCCATTCATCCCATTTTCAACAGAATTTGTTCCCAGGTGGTCCCCCACCACATACTAAAATTTAATCGAAATCGAATCATTTTTACGCAAGTTATGACGCATAACATCAATGGAATGGATCCCACTCCTATGTCCTGACCTTTGACCCCATTTCGCTTATTTTCAATAGGGTTCGTCCCCATGTGACCCCCTACTACATACTAAAATTTCATCGAAATCAAACTATTTTTACGTGAGTTATCGTGCGGACGGACGGACAGACGGACAGACAGACAGATGGACCGAGCTGGAGCATATACGCTTCTTCAACCTACGTCTTGAACTGAGTGGACGACAGGGTGGGGAAGACAATTTTCGGGCTGGGCTACAGCCCACCCTCGCATCACTTTGGCAACGTCCCTGCCCCCTATTCGGGGCTCTTCCCCTCCATCCTCTCTGACTGGTGAGCCAGTTGCTTCGGAAAACCAGCTCTCTCCCCTCGTACAATCTTCTGTTTTTTTTCTTATTGAGTTCACTTACTCAAATCTCCTAGCTCCCAATTTCTCAAGGGCAGTTTTACACCTGGGGTCAGACACTTCCTACATAAAACTATTGGGTGTTAAAACTATACGGACGGTGTGTGTGCAAGAGTTCTACCCGTTTCTGTAATAGATGCAAATTGTGTTCGGAATAGTTACGTCATAGATGACGCGGCGATGACGAATTTTCGGCCAATAAAGCGTGGAGCAGTAGAGCATATAGAGGCCCTAGGTTTGTCATTTGTAACGGGAATAACGTACGGTGTAACACGGCATGCGATAAGGAGCACATTAGACATTGTTTACTGTACGAATTTGATAAAGGCAGTACTACAGCCGCGGCTGGCCGCAACATCTGTCAAGTGTATGGGGAGGATGCAGTTGACGATAACACATGTCACCGTTGGTTTCTGAAATTCCGGGACGGAGACAGAAGCTGTAAAGATCAATCACGTCCTGTACATCCATCCGTGATTTCTGACGATAATGTGTACCAAGCCATAACAAATGACCCACATCCAACCGTTCAGGAATTAGTGGAAACGTTGTTGGTACACAGAACAACAGTTGAAAGACGGGTGCATGCGCTTGGGTTCATCACCAAGTTCGATAACTGGGTTCCACACCAGCTTTCTGCAAAGCAACGAGAGCAGAGAATCTATACCTGTGCTTCTTTGCTTTCTCGTCACAGAAATGCACTGCTTCGGGGACGAATTGTAACGGGTGATGAGAAATGGGTACTGTACCGTAATGTAAAGCGTCGACGGTGTGTGTGCCAAGGTGCGCGGAGCCTGCTCCATCGACCTCAAAAAGAGGACTGCATCCCAAAAAGGTTTTGTTGAGTGCTTGGTGGGATGTCCAGGGAATAATCCACTGGGAGGTGTTGGCACCTAACCGAACGATAAATGCTGACCTCTACAGTCAACAGTTGGATAGATTGCGAGAACAACTGACATCGAAGCTGCCAGCACTAATCAATCGCAAAGGCGTGATCCTTCATCATGATAACGCCAGACCTCATGTTGCTTTAATCACTCGGCAAAAATTACTGGACTTTGGTTGGCAAGTGTTACCTCACCCAGCGTATTCCCCTGACCTGGCACCTGCGGATTACCACATTTTTTACAGAAAGCCTACGTACGCTCTCCAAACCTTCGATTACGTGACGATGTGAAAACGGCATTACACGAATTTTCTGACTCTAAAAGACATGAGTTTTTCCCGCGTGGGATTCACCTACTAATGGACAGATAGCAAGAGGTCATACAGAATTATGGCAATTATGTGAAATCCTAGGTACGTTATTTGTTGTATTCTCCTTCTTTCTTTGTAACGAAAAAAAAAACGGGTAGAACTTATGCACACGCCCAAAACTTCAACAACTTTAATTTCACTGGCACAGTCACTCGCTACTGTCGGTTTATTAGGGCCATTTTTTTTTTTTTTTTTTACTTGATCCCATAATTCCAATTTCTGCTCTGCGTCTGCCTCAAAAATTTTTGATTTCAGCTAAAGGCAAGTTAGTAAAATCATGCAATGCATTGATTATGATACGCTTTCCAACATACCAGAAATTATTACTCAAGTTATGTGGATAATGGCTGTGGAATAAATCTCGCTCCTGTGTCCTGACCTTTGACCCCATTTCGATGATATTCAACAGAACCGGTTCAGTATACCTCAAGAATAACATACTAAAGTTTTGTCGCAATAGAAGCAGTTTTACGCAAGTTATGAGAATACTGGCTGTGGAATAAATCTTGCTTTTGTGCAATGACCTTTGACCCCATTTCGTTGATATTCAACAGAACCGGTTCACTATACCTCCGGAAAAACATGATAAAGTTTTGTCGCAATCCAAGCATTTTAGGTAAGTTATGATGCACAAGGGCAATGGAATGGATCCCACTCCAGTGTCCTGACCTTTGACCCCATTTCGCCCATTATCAATAGGGTTCGTCCCCAGTGGCTCCCTACCACATACTAAAATTTCATCGAAATGAACCATTTTTACGCAAGTTATGACGCATAAGGGCAATGGAATATATCCCGCTCTTATGCCCTGCCTGACCTTTGACTTCATTTCGCCCATTTTCAATAGGGTTCGTGCCCAGGTGGTTCCCTACCACATACTAAAATTTCATCGAAATCGAACCATTTTTACGCAAGATATGACGCATAAAGGCAATGGAATGGAGCCAGCTCCTATAACCTGACCTTTGACCCAATTTCACCCATTTTCAATAGGGATTGTCCCCAGTTGGTTCCCTACCACTTACTAAAATTTCATCGAAATCGAACAATTTTTGCGCAAGTTATGACGCATAAGAGCAATGGAATGGATCCCGCTCCTACGTCCTGACCTTTGACCCTGCTTTGCCCATTTTCAATAGAGTTCGTCCCCAGGTGGTCCCCTACCACATACTAAAATTTCGTCGAAATCGAACCATTTTCACGCGAGTTCTCGTGCGGACGGACGGATGGACAGACGGACGGACAAAGCTGGAGCATATACGCTTCTTCAACCTACGGTTGGAAAGCGTAAAAAAGGTGGAGGGGACAGTTTGAATCACAGTTTCAACCATTTATTTCACTCATTAGTTTCACGTACATAAGAAAACAGTGTGAGTTTTCTTTTTTTTCTTTTTTTTTTTATATATATGTGCGTTGCAATGTCAGAGCTGTCACCACGCGCCTTACCACCTGCTGTGTTTCACCGCATTACAAACAACACTGTCTCCCAGGAATCACGTGTCACACTGAGCCAGTGTCCCACAGCTTTGTCAAATTCATTCAAAAACTGCTGACGTCACAACTTCAGGGACCGCAGCCATTCGGTGTTTTCTTTAACGCCACAGTGTTCACTTATTTAAATCATGAACAAACATTTGTTTAGTGAGGCTTTTCCAATTCACACATATACATTAATAGAAGAGAAAAAGAAAACATCATTTTATTACGCGGTGATTCCATGACTAACACCTTTGTTATCGGGCAGAAGTACTATTAACAGCTCTGTTTAATGGTGCAGCGGTGAAATTTGAGAATACTAGTTGCAGTTAATATTCGAAGTTTTAAAACTTATTCTATCGTAAAACAAGATAGTAAAATCATGCAGTGCATTGATTATGATATACGCTTTCTAACATACCAGAAATCATTACTCAAGTTATGGGGATAATGGCTGTGGAATAAATCTCGCTCCTGTGTCCTGATCTTTCATCCCATTTCGATGATATTCAACAGAACCGGTTCAGTACATCTCCGAAACAATATGATAAAGTTTTGTCGCAATCGAAGCATTTTTACGTAAGTTATGAACTATAAGGGCAATGGAATGCATCCCGCTTCTATGTCTTGACCTTTGACCGCACTTCACCCATTTTCAATAGGGTTCGTCCCCAGGTAGTCCCCTATAACATACTAAAATTTAATCTGAATCGAACCATTTTTATGCAAGTTATGAATCATAAGGACAATGGAATGGGTCCCGCTTCTATGTCCTGACCTTTGACCCCACTTCACCCATTTTTAATAGGGTTCGTAACCAGATTGTCCCCTATAACATACTAAAATTTCATCGGAATCGAACCATTTTTACGCAAGTTATGAACCGTAAGAGCAATGGAATGGATCCCGCTCCTATGTCGTGACCTTTGACCCCATTTCGCCCATTTTCCACAGAGCTCCTACCCAGGCTGTCCCCTATACCACATAACAAAAATTTCATCGAAATCGAACCATTTTTACGTGAGTTATCGTGAGGACGGGCGGACAGACAGACAAACGAAAAAAGGCTTCTTCAAAATACGGTTGGAAAGCTTAACAAATAAAAAGGATGGAGTTTATGTTACAAAGAAAAAAATGTATTTATTGGTTTGATGCATAAGTTCATGCCGTTTTATTTCACGAGTGTTTCCCAGGTCAGTAGTGATGGTGCAGATGACCAGTTGTATATCAAAATGCTGCCAGTAATATCGTGTATCATAAATCATATTGCGTTGTGTGATTGTTGCTATTGTTTTTTTGGTTTTCAATTCCGGAAGTACAGAGTGTCAAGTACAGAGGAATGAACATTTCCGACATCTGCTCCTCTACGAGTTTAACAAGGGATCCACAGCCGCCAAGGCTACTCGACAAATTTGTGCTGTGTATGGGGAGGATGCTATTGCTCCGAGGACAGCTCGCAAATGGTTTGAGCGGTTCTGAGGTGACAATTTTGACCTCAACGACGGCCCGACGCTCCCCGCTCAGCTCGTCCATCTCACTTTGATGAGGATCGTTTGAACTATCTCATCCACTTGGATCCGCGTCAAACCACACGCGAATTGGCCACTGAGATGGGCTGAGATCAGGTTACAGTGGTGCGACACCTGGAACGTATGGGAAAGGTCCAGAACTTGGGGTCTTGTGCCTCACACTCTCAGCGAGGACAACAAGAATCAGCGTTTTGCCAGATGTGGTTCCTTGCTCGCCCGTTGTCGCGAATGTTCTCAGCAACACAAACTTTTTCTGTATCGTATTGCCACTGGAGATGAAAAAGTGGTGCCTGTACGTGAATTTCGGGCATCGGAGGGAATAGTTAAGCCCAAACAAGACGCCCGCACCATATCCAAAACATGACCTTCATCCTGCGAAGATCATGTTGTGTGTCTGGTGGGACATGGAAGGCATTATTCACTGGGAAATGCTGCCGAGGAATGGACCATCAATGCTGCACTCTATTGTGAGCAACTCCGCCATGTGTAGGGAGCAGTTCAGCGGAAACGGCCACATCGGCGCCATGGTGTCCTGCTCCAACATGATAACGCACGCATTCACATCGCAAACATGACTAAAATGGACATTCAGGACATGAAATGGGAGATCTTTCCACATCCGGCCTATTCCCCAGATGTCGCCCCTTCAGAATCATCTATTCTGATCTCTGTCGAATGCACTCCGTGGCAGAACGTTCAACAATGATGTTGATCTCCAGAATTTCCTTGATGGTTTCTTCGCAGCAAAACCTGCACGTTTTTCAATAAAGGCATTGCAGACCTATCCAGCCAGACGTTGGGACACCATCGTAAACAATGGGGGGGGGGAGCATAGTTGATTGATTCCGTTTTCCCTTCTGATGTAATACATTCCTGTAGTGCGGTGAAAAAAACGGCATGAAATTATACATCAACTCAATACTTGAAAATGGCTCGCAGAAGTTCAAAACAAGCACACGCACACGCACACGCACACACGCACACGCACGCACACGCACACAGTGGCGTAGCCAGAAATTTCTTGAATGTGGTGCAGGGCGTCCATGGATTTGTTTCATCGATGAAAGCCTAACGGAAAAAACTTCTGCAAATGGGAATGAGTCCAAAATCTATAAAAGTCAAAATATTTAAAAAAATATCGCTGAGAAAAATTTTTGTAATATGCATGCATACGTATGTATGAAAATTGGAAAGGAAGTGAGACAAGGTGACACCATATCTCCCAAACTCCTTAATGCCACATTGGAAAATGTCTTTCAATCACTGAACTGGTAAAACAAAGGGATAAAGTTTAATCGAGATTATCTCACTCACCTTCGTTTTGCTTATGACGTAGTCATTTTTGCAACTACCCCATCAGAGCTGCAGAGTATGATCCAGGAACTTGCTGACAAGAGTAAAGGAGTCGGATTAACACTGAACTTTCGGAAGACAAAAGTGATGTATAATGCTTTTACAAGAAATGAAGATTTATCGATTGATGGGGAAAAGCTGGCGATATCCGATACCTACATTTATCTTGGACAGCAGATATCAAGTGAGGGTCACATTGATGAAGAAATTAATCGGCGTACAAAACTTGCCTGGAGAGCTTTTGGAAGAAACAGCATGATTTTCAAGAGCAATATGCCATTATGTCTTAAAAGAAAAGTGTTTGATCAATGCATTCTTCCAGTGCTTACGTATGGTGCAGAGACGTGGACCTTAACTAAAAGAGACATACAAAGGCTGCAGACAACTCAAAGAAGCATGGACAGGTGCATGCTTGGTGTAACCAGGAGAGATAAGAAGAGGAACTCGTGGATCAGAAAAGTGACTAGAGTGGATGACATCATGATCAGAGTAAAATCCCTTTAATTGGCAATGGGCTGAACACATTGCCAGAAGGACAGACCATCGATGGACAGCCGAAATTTTAGATTGGACTCCAAGGTACAGGAAAAGACCCAGAAGAACACCACATGGGAGATGGGTGGATGAAATTCGAAAGTATGCGGGAGTAACATGGAGGAGACTGGCACAAGACAGACCTTTGTGGAAGAAACTTGGGGGAGACCTTAATCGAGCAGTGGATTGATAATGGTTGACGACGATGATGATGATGTATGGAACAGTACAATAATTGCAAATCTAAAAAACTAAGAAAACTCTGATTCGAATTTGCTAATAAAGACTGGTACATATATCTACCAGCAGAAAAAGAGGAAGGATTGCAGATATGGCAATTGTCATCCATTGCTTCATCAGGGGCCGACACAAATCACAGTTCAAATTTCTACACAAAACCAGAAAAGTGTGGATTTCTGCATTACCCAGTTTGCAAGCATGGAATCTTAGTCAACAAATATAAAAACGAATCCCTTCCCCTCATGTTCAATTTACCAACCCTAAAACAACAAAAAGTTGAGATAAACAAGAAGCCCTCAAAAACACTTAAGAAAAGAATAATAATAAATAAAAAAAGAAATAAAAATAAAAATAAAAATTATAAAAGTAAAATAATTTTTTCTATTTAAAAAAAGGAGACTAAATAAAAGGACGAGAATGAACCCCAGTTGCAAACTGAATATGAATAATTTTTTTTTTTTTTTTTTTTTTTGGTTGGAAGTTGAACGACTACCGTGAGCAACTCAATGGGCTATAAGCAGTCGCCCGTCCCTAATTTAGGGTCACTGGTTCCAGGGAAGGGAGAGAGCCAGTGCCGTAAGACAAACACAACATCCATGCCTGACCGGGATTCGAACCCGGACCCCTTACGGACGAATGATCAGAGGCCAGCGCCTTAGACCACTGCGCCACCGGGGCGGCAACTGAATAATCATGCCCAACCTATGCACAGACACACGTATATATTCGTACATGCGCCCGCGTGTTCTGTTGTCTACGTACACCTCCATGTGTAATTTGCCGTTACGTCAAATTAGATGTTCAAAGTGACCAGCAAGATTCACTACTCGAATTTTGAGACCAGTGGTTTACGTTCAGCAGAGTGTAGAAATCTGGGGAATAGTCTTTCACGCACTGAACGAATTATTTTTTTACAGCTCGTTCATTGCATGTAATTCAGTCGAATGAACAGCAGTTTTTAAATAATACGTGCTTGGACCATGGGTACTAATCCATCGATTAGAATATTGAGCATCCAAGTATTCTTAGCCACTGTTATATGAGGCGGCGTACCTGCTGAATCCATAGGTTTACTCTTTCACTCTGTGGTACGTCGTCTTTCAAATACGGCGAAATATTCTGCAGAAAATGCAATTCGTTCGAATGAACAATGGTTTTTAAATAACATTTGATTGGATCACAGGAACCAATCCACTGATTAGAATTTCGAGCATCCGAGAATTCTTGTACTGGGCCACAGTTATGGGGTGGCGAGCAGTCTTACTGGAACCATAAGTTTTCCCTTTCACTTTGTAGTACGTCCTCCATTAAACTAGGCAAAATACAGAGGGTGAGTCGAAAGTTCTGCAATATTTGCATAAACGCATGTGCTGCGGCGGGTATGTCACGTGTTTAAACTAGTTCAAGTCGCGCACTACAGTCAGACGAAAGGGATATAAAGTGGTAGTCGTTGCTGTGAACAGCATTGCATGTCGTCGTTCTGTCTGTGGTTGGGAAGCCTAAAAGATGAACAGCCACAACCGGTTAATTAGGGAACTTTTGCTTTACGAATTTGAACTCGGTCATAACGCTGCTCAAGCAACACGAAACATTTGTCATGCGAAAGGGGAAGGTTCCGTGGACCACAGCACCGCAACCAGATGGAACAAGAAATTTCGCTCAGGTGACAGAAACCTCGACGATCAGCCAAGGTCAGGTAGGCCGCGAACCGTGAATTCTGAGGCCGTACGCCAGGCCATACAGGCAAATCCGACAACCAGCACTCGGAGATTATCAGGCGAGCTGGGCATATCACAGACCACCGTGGTTCGTCACCTTCAAGATTTCGGCTAGGTCTACAGGAGCTGCCGCATTGTCCCTCGCGGACTGACGCCAGCTGAAGCAAACCGCCGAGTGGAAGTGTGCACGAAACTCCTAGAAAATCCGCGCGATGTACCTTTCATCAAGAGAATTGTTACGTGCGATGAAAAGTGGGTCTATTTCCGTAATCCTAACACACAACGGCAGTGGTTGAGCCCGGGCCAGCTTCCAGAACCTGTCGCCAAACGTGGGCGCTTCGAGCACAAGGAGATGCTCTGCGTCTGGTGGAATTTCGAGGGGATAATCCATTACGAATTTGTTCCAGACGGTCGGACCAACAACGCCAACCTCTACTCTGAACAGCTGGAGCGGATGTATGCCGTTTTGGAAGAAAAGTACCCGACACTGGGGAACAGAAAGCGCACTCTCCTACAGCAGGACAACGCTCGGCCTCATACCGCGTGAACGACCCGGGCAAAACTCCAGGAAGTTGAGGGCATCGAACTGATGCCCCATCCAGCATATAATCCGGACCTTGTCCCGTCAGATTATTACCTGTTCCGGGCCATGGCACAGTTCCTTCGCGGGCGACAGTTCAACAACCGCGGAAGGAGGTGGCAGCGAGAGTGAAGGAGTTCTTCGTCTCGAAGGACAAGAACTGGTACTGCCGCTGAATCGAAGAACTGGCAGACAGATGACTAAAGAGTAAAGATGGTTCAGCACTTTGAATGCTAGTCAGCTTTCGTCGTAAAGGTACGTTTGAAGACATAAAGTGATCCAAATTTTGCAAAACTTTCGACTCATCCTCTGTACTCTGTAGAAGACGAAGATAGCTCATTCTTGTTATCTTGGTGAAATCAAGTGCTTACAGTGTGGTTGTTAATCATTCCACGTCAAGCGGGTTAACTCTGAAACCCAGCCACTTCGCAACCTTTTATTGAAATCCAATGCTGTTTCCTCTATGATGATCTCCTTATATAACAGGGGCTTTCACATAAGATAACTTTTAAATTGAAAAAAAAAAAAAGGAGCCTTTTTTTTTTTTTTTTTTAACGTGCCCATCCGACATACGGCGGATATTCAGTGATTCGAGCTTTCGCACCTGCCTGGGATTGATCCACAGACTTTTCCGTGGCACTCACGAACTTTTAGCACTAGGCCATCCGCGGCCCAACATTAACGCCGTTTGCCGATGCCATCTGTATATTGTACACTGACGGAAAAAAATCCCAACACCAAGAAGGGTTTGTGTTAGATAAACGACAGTTGGTAGGCGGTGAGAGTACATCTGTAAGATGACGTGTATGCAAATTTCGCGCTCGGCGCATACGTGTGGCGCTAGTAGCGCCACTCTGAACATGCAAAGCAGGTTTGTTGTACAAACACGCTGCAACGTTCGTGAGCGTTAGTTATCGTTGAGATTCGACGTAGTGTGTTGATGTTAATCAAGAATGCCTTTAAGAAGACGAAGAAGCCATTATCAACAGCTCACGGAGTTTGAACGAGGTCGTGTAATAGGGCTACGAGAAGGTGGATTTTCGTTCCGCAATATTGCAGAACGACTTGGCATGAATGTAGCCACTGTGCATGATTGTTGCCAGCGGTGGTCAAGGGAAGGTACTGCCTCAAGAAGACCGGGTTCCGGCCGGCCACGTGGCACTACTGAGAGGGAAGACTGCTGTGTACGGCGTATGGTCGTGGCGCATCGTACCGCGTCTGCGGCAGCAATTCGAGCTGCAGTTGCCACCACAGTGACACAACGAACTGTTACAAATCGGTTACTTGAAGGACAGCTCCGAGCCAGACGCCCTGTAGCGTGCATTCCACTTACTCCAAACCACTGCCGTTTGCGACGTCATGCAGTGGTGTCAAGCTAGAGCTCATTGGAGGACGGAGTGGAGATCTGTTGTGTTTTCTGATAAAAGCCGGTTCTGCCTGGGTGCCAGTGATGGCCGTGTGTTGGTTAGAAGGAGGCCAGGTGAGCGCCTGCAACCAACCTGTCTGCGGCCGAGACACACTGGACCTACACCTGGAGTTATGGTCTGGGGAGCAATTTCCTATGACAGAAGGAGCACTCTCGTGGTTATCCCACGCACCCTGACGGCACAGTTGTACGTCGGTCTGGTGATTCAACCTGTTGTGCTGCCATTCATGAACAGCATTCCAGGGGGTGTTTTTCAACAGGATAACGCTCGCCCGCATACCGCTGTTGTAACCCAACATGCTCTACAGATTGTCGACATGTTGCCGTGGCCTGGTAGATCACCAGATCTTTCACCAATCGAGCACGTATGGGACATCATTGGACGACAACTCCAGCGTCACCCCCAACCAGCATTAACCGTCCCTGTATTGACCAACCAAGTGCAACAGGCATGGAACTCCATCCCACAAACTGACATCCAGCACCTGTACGACACAATGCATGAACGTTTGCGTGCTTGCATTCAACATTCTGGCGGTTACACCGGTTATTAATGTACCAGCATTTCGCATTTAAAATGGCTCTTCTCGCGCTTACATTAAGCTGTGATCTTGAAACCTTAATCGGTTACATATGTTACCTATACACATGTATTGCCGCCATTTCATTCCTCTACAACTATTTTTTCGTGGTGTTAGGATTTTTTTCCCGTCAGTGTATATTCCACGTCTGTCTGTGATGTCAATGATACATGCGCTGTAGTACCTGTCCACTAGTGGACAGGTACTACAGTAGTACCTGTCCACTAGGGATCATAATGATCTATTCCATGAGTGTACATTCCGTTGTGTCGATCTTAACAAACCCATTGGGATTATACTATGTGACTGTCCTTCATGAACAGTACTT
Source organism: Macrothele yani (assembly GCA_039090855.1). Taxonomy (NCBI): domain Eukaryota; kingdom Metazoa; phylum Arthropoda; class Arachnida; order Araneae; family Macrothelidae; genus Macrothele; species Macrothele yani. The sequence goes on along the minus strand of CM077008.1, from coordinate 126,048,911 downwards.
TAACCTCTCTGCTGCGTTTTAGGAAGCGTTTTCAACAGAAAACGGACTGTTGAAACAGTAGTGATTTTTAATTCAGTCGGCTGAAGATGGGAGCGGTTTTGTGGGTGTCCCGAATTTCAAGGGCTTCTTCCGTTCCTTGATAACTCAATTCCGAGCTGCTTTTTCTTTCTAACAATAAAAAGAGGAACGCCAGAAAACACTTTACCGCAAACCCGGGCATGCTATTACTGAGGCACCTGAACACAGGCTACAGCTGACATTGAGATATGGTGGCAAACCCTATGCGTGGGTGGAGGTCACAACCTTTTGCAGCCTGTAAAGACACCAAACAGTCTTTGGCTACGTGTGGTCTTTGTACTTTACCGAAAGCTTTCTTCCTATGCTTTTTTATTTTTTAAATTTATTATTATGACGTGTAAGCACATCGTAAGAAAGAAAAAGCACGGGCGTACGTTTTCCACATAACAATTTCGGTGAATTAAGCCTGGCTAAATATTTAAACAGTGTATTATAAAGTAGGCGTGTTTCAAGTTCAGCTGCTCTTTTACTTATTTTTTTTTTTTTCCACTGCGTTTTTGTGTGTGTGTTGGTTGAGAGGTCATTTGTGAGTTCAGGAGAGATTCAGGTAATTTTCTACCTGAGCAAAAGCAATAGCTGTCATGTTCCCGTCTGCTGTCGAGGTTTGATCTGACGGGAATCTGTTGTACCTAGGTAATTCCGGCATTGTTACACGAAATGGGATAGGTTTATAGTTTGGGGGCACTCTTTAGAGAGAACAAGATACAGTTGCGCAAGACTACGGCAACGAAGGTGGCCGCGGAACACATGGTTTTCTGTGTCACCCCACACCCTTCGATGGAAGTTTTAACTGCCTCTATCGAACGAACACACACGCACGCTCCGTTTTTTGTTCTTCTTTTACTGCCTTTTTTGAAATCTAAGAAGAAGACGTTAAATTAAAATTGCGCAATGAAATTAACTTTCATAATATTGGTGCTGAGATTACAGGACAATGTTTTCCCGCGAAGTGATCTAGAGTGTACTGGGACAGGAACGACGTTCTAGAGTGTACTGGGACAGGAACGACGTTCCGGTACTTTTTTACTAGCCGTCACGCGTTCCAGTAAACATTATACAGCATAATTTGTTTTCTTTATAAGATGCGAATGTCCTCTAATTATTTTCCAACAGAAAAACTGCCCGTTAGTGCCTTAAAAAAGCAAGAAAGATGACACCGAAATTTTCGGGTATACTAAGCACGTCTTTTGAATCCGTTCTGATGCAAATTAAATTTATCAAAGCTATTCAAAGTCAATGGAACCTGTAAGGAAAACAACAGTATCTGACGGAAGAAAGAAGTTTTTCAATCGGGTTTTTAATCCCTCAGATACTGCTGTAAACGGAATCGCGAGCTTACGCCCTCTTCTGGTTGCAGACTTGTGCGTTAAGAAAAACATGAATTTATATGAGAAACATTTCGCACCGGAAACGCTCTCCAACACAGAAAGCGTTTTTCAAATCGGACTCTTAGAAACAGAGATATCGACAAAAATAAGATGTGACTTTACGTCCCCTGGTGGAAAAACCATGCATTATTTCAGGAAGAAAGTATTCTCAAAAGGTTTTTCCATATAAGCGGCATCGGTCCAAGAAAAAAAAAATTTAATCGAGTTCTCAGGAGCCCAGATTTTGCTACAAATACACCAGAAGCAGAAACTAACACTTATGCCCTTGGTGGACAAACCATTCTTTACCAAACATTAGAATTTATGTGAAAAATATTTTCCATCAGGTCTTGAATGTGATACAGGAAGAATTTTTAAAATTGGAGTGTTAGGAGCAGAAATAACGCGGAAAACGCAATTTGCCTTTCTGCCCCCTAGCGGAAGTCTATGATTTACTTGAAAATTTTGAACTTATTGGAAAAACATTTCGCATCGGAAACACTATCCAACAAAGAAGGAATTTTTTAAATCGGACTCTTAGAAGTAGAGATATTGACAAAAATGAGATACATATCTACGCCCCCTGGCGTAGAAACCATGCATTATTTTAAGAAGAAAATGTTTCTAAAAGACTTGTCGACATGAGTAGTATCGGCCTACAAACGACGTTGTTTTCAATCCAGAATTTAGAAGCTCATATTTTGCTGCAAATACATCAGAACCGGAAGTTAAGATTTACGCCACCTGGTGGTCAAACCATTTTTTACAAAAATTAGAAATATGTGCAAAAAATTTCCCATCAGGAGCTGTATCCAGTGCAGAAAGAATTTTTCAAATAGGAGATTTAGAAGCAGAGATACAGGGGGAAACGCAATTTACCTTTACGCCCCCTAGCGAAAAGTCTAGGAATTACTTGAAAATTTTGAAATTATACGAAAAACATGTCACACTGGATACACTATCCAACAGAGAAGGAATTTTTCAAATCGGACTCCTAGAAGTAGAGATATTGACAAAAATAAGACATACATCTACGCCCCCTGGCGTAGAAACCATGCATTATTTTAAGAAGAAAATGTTTTTAAAAGACTTGTCGACATGAGTAGTATCGGTCTACAAACGACGTTTTTTTCAATCGAGAATTTAGAAGCTCATATTTTGCTGCAAATACAACAGAAGCGGAAATTAAGTTTTACGCCCCCGTGGTGGCCAAACTATTTATTTACAAAAATTAGGAATTATGTGCAAACGATTTCCCATCAGAAGCTGTATCCGGTGCAGAAAGAATTTTTCAAATCGGAGATTTAGAAGCAGAGATATAGGGGTAAACGCAATTTACCGCTACGCCTCCTAGCGGAAAGTCTATGAATTACTTGAAAATTTTGAAATTATATGAAAAACATGTCACACAGAAAACACAATCCAACAAAGAAGGATTTTTTCAAATCGGACTCCTAGAAGTAGAGATATTGACAAAAATAAGATGTACATCTACGCCCCCTGGCGGAGAAACTGTGCAATATTTTAAGAAGAAAGTATTCCGAAAAGGTTTATCGATGTGCGTGGCATCAGTCCACGAAATAATTTTTTCAATCGATATTTTAGAAGCTCCGATTTTATGGCAAATACATCAGAAGCAAAAATTAACAATTACGCCCCCTGGTGGCCAAAGTATTCTTTACCAAAAATTCAAAATTACATGCAAAATATGTTCCATCTGGAGATGTATCCGCCGAAGAAAAACATTTTTCAAATCGGAATTTTAGAAGAAGAGTTATCGGGAAAAATGTAATTTACTTTTACGCCCCCTAGCGGAAAATCTATGCGTAATTTGAAAAAGTAACTATATCTAAAATACTCTTAGACAAATGGAATTGAAAGATAAAAGATTTTTTTCAATCGGATGCTTAGAAGCAAATATGTGGAATGAAACGTATTTTTGAATTCGACATCATCTGCATTTACGCCCTCTACCGACGAAATTGTACATCGTAAAAAAAAAAAAGAAGAAATAAAGGATCATCATTTGCATATTTCAAGCTTCCGAACGCAAAAAGAATTTTTCAAATCGGACTAATAGTTTCAGAGATATCGTGGGTGCAGACGGACGGACAAACCGGTAACATAAGCACACGACCTTTTTTTACAAAAGACGTGCTAAAAATGATTAGCCTATATTTATACCTAGTTTACGATTTGCACTCTTTCAGTCTTTTTTTGTCTAAATCGCACGAGTGCGTACGTTTCCCTGCTTGCACGTGATCAAGTTGAACCATTCTTAGACCGCATTGTGGCAGTTGAAGAGAAATGGGTCCTGTATGACAGTGCCAGAGCCCGGAAACAATGGTTGGACCCAAAACAGAAGCCAATGCCGACTCCCAAAGCCGGCTTACATGCACCGACGTAAGGTCTTGCTGTCTGTTTGGTGGGATATGCAGGTCAGGGATATGCGGGGTGTTGTGTTTTTTGAGCTGCTGTCATATAATAGCACTATCACCGTCGATGTACGTACTGCCGTCAGCTCGACGATCTGCATGCATTGCTCACGTCGAAACGACCAGCACTGCTGAACGGCAAGGGCATCCTCCTACAGCAGGATGGAGCGACACCTCACACAGCACGAGTGACCTGTCACAAGATCAGGGAACCTGGGCTGGGAACTGCTGCCGCACCCAGCCTACTCCCCGGACATTGCCCCCAAGCGACTACCACTTCTTCCGGTCGTTGCAACATATCCTTGACGGACAGCGGTTCACCGACCTGGACGATGTCGAACGCGCGCTTACTGACTTCTTTGCGTCTAAGCCTCCACAATTCTACAGGGATGGTATTCAACAGCTGCCCAGACGATGGGAGCAGGTCGTGGCAAACAATGGGGACCACATTTTATTTTTTGTTATTAGAGATTTAACGACCACCTTGAGCAACTCAGTGGGCTATATGCAGTCACTCGTCCTTAATTTAGGGCCACTGGTTCCAGGGAAGGGAGAGAACCAGGGCCGTAAGATAAACACAACATCCATGCCTCACGGGGATTCGAACGCGGACCTCTTTCGGACGAATGATCAGAGGCCATCGCTTAGACTGCGCCACCGGGGTGGCGACTGCATTTTGGACTGATTTTTACTGGTATATACGGTAATTAGTATACTTTTCTGTTGCCTTGCGTTTGCAGATATTACTTTTTTTTTCAACCCAATATTTCTGGGAATGTCTAAGAGATTAATAGAAAGACACTATCTTTGTAATTATAGCTTTAAAAATTCAGAGAGCGAAAGGGAGAGAGGGGGGAGAGAAAGGGAGAGAGAGAGAGAGAGAGAGAGAGAGAGAGAGAGAGAGAGAGAGAGAGAGAGAGAGAGAGAGAGAGAGAGAGAGAGGGAGAGAGAGAAAAGAGAGAGAGAGAGAGAGAGAGAGAGAGAGAGAGAGAGAGAGAGAGAGAGAGAGAGAGAGAGAGAGAGAGAGAGAGAGAGAGAGAGAGAGAGAGAGAAAGAGAGGGAGACAGAAAGAGAGAGAGAGAGAAAGAGAGCGAGAGAGAGAGAAAAAGAAAGAGAGAGAGAGAGAGAAAGAGAGAGAGAAAGAGAGCGAGAGAGAGAGAGAGAAAGAGAGAGAGAGAGAGAGAGAGAGAGAGAGAGAGAGAGAGAGAGAGAGAGCGAAAGAGAGAGAGAGAGAGAGAGAGAGAGAGAGAGAGAGAGAGAGAGAGAGAGAGAGAGAGAGAGATTTGCCTTTTCAGGTTACACTAAAATTCATAAACAGCCTCAGCAAAAAAAAAAAAAAAAAAATAGAAAAACAAAGATAATAAACGAAAAAATGATGTAGGTAAGCTAAAATTTCGAAGAAAGAAGAAATAATAGTAACCTGTTAAAGGATATGAATATTCATATCCATCGTTTCCATACTACATACACTGAACAAATAAAATACTACGTACACTATGCACCTGCATTTAAAAAAAAAAAAAAAAATAATAATAGATATAATATTATCACCTAGAATAAATCAGCAACTTTTATTCACAGTTAAATATTTTATTTTAAGATCTACTATAGTTTCGCTGAGTGTTTGGTTCGGCTCCATCAGGTAAAATGCCATTTGTCCTATGAGAAAGAGAGGGAGAGAGAGGAAGAGAGAGAAAGCGAGAAGGAGAGAGAAAGAGAGAGAGAAAGCAAGAGATCGAGAAAGAAAGAAAAAGGGGGAGAGAGAAAGAGAGGGAAGAAAGAAAGAGAGAGGGAGAGAGAGAAAGAGAGAGATGTTCCTTATCAGGTTACACACTAAAATTCATAAACAGCCTTATGACAGCAAAAAAAAAAAAAAAAAAAAAATAGAAAAACAAAGAAAAGAAACGAAAAAAGAATGTAGGTAAGCTAAAATTTCGAAGAAAGAAGAAACAATAGTAACCTGTTAAAGGATATGAATATTCGTATCCATGGTTTCCGTACTACATACACTGAACAAAAACTACGTACACTATGCACCTGCCTGCATTTTTTTAATATTTTTTTTTTTTTTTACTAGAGATAATATTATCACCTAGAAGAAATCAGCAACTGTTATTCACAGTTAAATATTTTATTTTAAGATCTACTATAGTTTCGTTGAGTGTTTGTATCGGCTTCATCAGGTAAAATGCCATTTGTCCTATGAAGCCGAACCAGATTGCTTTTCCTCCGAGGAACACGTGAATGTGTGGCAGTCTTCCACGTCTTTGAATTATGTGTGGCAGTTTTCCAAGGTTCGGAATTATGTGTGGTAATTTCCAAGGTTCGGAATTATGTGTGGTAATTTCCAAGGATCGAAATTATGTGTGGCAGTTTTCCAAGGTTCGAAATTATGTGTGGCAATTTTCCAAGGTTCCCAACGGCGGGAAGGAGTTCTTTTGGTGAAAAGTTAATTTACTTTACGCCAAATATTATAATCATAACCTGAAGTTTATAAAACAGACCTGAGACCTAGGTGCTCCTGAGTCCTGACAAAAAAGGAACAGCATTTGGATTCCACGCTGTACTTTTTATTTCAGATAAGTAGGCTACTTCAAAAAAAAAATGGAGTTCGCACTTCAATTTTCATTTTATAAGTGACAATAATATTCGCCAGATCATCACTGCGGACCAGGCACACCCATACATGTGTTTGGTGTTTCCTGATAGAGGGGACTACTTCCAGCATTATAATTCGCCATGCCGCGAGGCAAGGATCGTCACTCATTGATTCCAGGACCACCAGAGTGATTTCGAAAATTACCCCCACACTCCCCAGATCTTAATCCAGTTGAGTTGAACACCTGTGGATGGGATTCAGAGAGCCATTCGTAACAGAGATCCTCCTCTAGTAAATGTTCTGCAACTGTCAGTCTCCATTACATCCGTTTGGCTGAACATGCCTGTAGAACGTTCTCAGCATCCCGTTGAATCCATCCCACATCGAATCGAGGCTGCTCTGAAGGTCAAACGCGGCTCAACGTTCATTGGGTGGATTGTGACGTACCACTCAGGTGACACAAGTGTTACGAGGACTTAATATAGGAGGTTTAGATAATAATATTAAATCCATCTTCGTAACACATTTTTCACATCGCCATTTATTTTTCTTTGTTTCATCGTGCTTAGCAGCAACATTTTCATTTCAATTATCACGATAAGCAATCTTGGAGTAGGGGCCTCGTTGTCCTATTTGCATGCAGACACCTATCTCAAAGAGTTAACAATAAGTCGAGCTTTCAGCAGAACTCACCCTTTGTTTTGGATAGTCTACACCTTTGCTGATAGCAAACCATTCGGAGACTTTCGGGTCCTTTGATCGCTCTTCCGTAAAGGAGGTGGCATGTTCTTGTAACCATTCCGAGCATTAGCTTTGATTTAGAGAACACCGCTTTCCCCAGGCCTGGAGTCAGGTTGTGACAGTAGGATTGCTTGCAGTGGGTGGGAGTGCTTTTACTTTCTCCCGGGGGCAGAGCGAGTTTGGAGAAAGGCGAAGTTTTCGTCGGGGAACATAGTGATCGGAGAGAAGCGAAGAAGAGAGGAATGGGTTTTAGGGAGACCGCGAAACAGTAATGCCGAACTCGAGAAACGAGGGTTTCGGCGTACGTCGAGGAGAGGTGCTTTTAAGTTAGCCGACGACCGAGTAGTATAATCACCGGGAAGTGTAAGACTTTAGGAACGCACGCGTAAGAGATTTAGAGAGAAATAGGGATTAATATCGCGAAAGTGGAATTTTGAGTAAACGGAGCAAGACGCCGTGATTGCCTCGTGTCAGTAGATTACAGAAAGTAAATGCTATTAGAGGTATTTTATGTCCTCCATTCAATATTCTCAAGTTTGTTTTTCCCGAGTTTACGAACCAAGAAGTTTATTATTATTATTATGCGTATTTCTGCAACTAGTTGATTACGGGTTATCTCGACAATAACAAGTAACAAGTATTATTTTAGCATAAGATTAAAGCATATCGTCGGAACACTGTTACACACGAGTCAAAACGGTTAGTAGCAGCGATAAGCTATCCCAGCAAAACACAAGTGTTGGGAAATTACTGGCCACTAGCTGGAAGTTACCAATCTTTTGGATCTTCCCCAAGGCTTGTAGAAGCCGTACCACCGTCCATTGAGCCATTTTCAAACGTTTCGCCAGTTGCGTGGTCGATTGTGTGGCATCCTCTTGCAACAGCGACTCCAGCTCCTCGTCTGCGAGTTCCTGCGGTCTACCTGCATGTGGTTTGTCTTCCGAGCTTAGATCACCTTTCTTAAACCTGGTAAACCATTCACGACACGTCCGCTCATCCATAACCGTTTCGCCATACACCTGACATATTGAACCATATTCTTCACTCCCTCTTTTCACTAAACGAAGCATGAATAACAAAGAGTGCCGCAAATGAACAGCACGGGTAACCGGCCGGTTAGAATCCTACAGCGCCTGCTAGCGGGGGCGGCGGAAACTTTTGCGTACTCCTAATATATTAATTAAACAATCGCCTTTCAAGAAAACAAGAACAGCACAAAACTTTGGAAACCGCTTTTAAGTTGGCACACTCTTTGAAAATGCGTGAAGTTCTCTTAAGGTAAATAAAGACAATACCATTCGTTTCACATGGCGCAGGAAAGCTTCAAAGACATCCTCGTGCGTGGCAAACCAGTGTAGTCAACCAAGCAGACTGTCGTTGGTTCGTTTCCAGCCATATCCAAACTGATGTTTTTCAGGACCTGTTGAGAAAATTTCCCCCGCCCCGTGAAGTCATGCAAAAGGTTCGCAGGGGTAAAAAAATTAGTGCTATACCTTTGAAAAACTACGGTACCGTTTTCAGCACGTCTTTTGTAAAAACAGATCGTGCATATTATGTTATCCGTTGGTCCGTCCGTCTGCCTGTACACACGAAAGCTCTGCAACTAATAGTCCGATTTAAAAATCCTTTTTGCATTAGGGAGCTTGAAATGTGCGAATGGCGATCCTTTATTTGGGTTTTTGTTTTTACGATGCACAATTTCGCCGCTAGAGGGCGAAATTGGGCATCGTAAAAAAATGATATCGAATTCAAAATACATTTTATTCCATATATTTTCTTCTAAACATCCAATTCAAAAAAATATTTTACCTTTCGATTCCATTTATGTCGAAGACTATTTTAGGTATAGTCACTTTTTTAAGTTACGCATAGATTCTCCGCTAGGGGGTGAAAAAATAAGTTGCGTTTCCCACGATATTTCTGCTTCTAAAGCTCCGATTTCAATTATTTTTTTTCTGCAGCTGGTACAGCTCTTGATGGAAAATATTTTCCCTATACATTTTAATTTTTTCTCTAAAACGGTTTGCCCACCAGGGGGCGTACATGTTGATTTCTGCTTCTGATGTATTTGCGGCAAAATCTGAGTTTCTAAAATCTCGATTGAAAAAATTATTCCGTGTGCTGATACTAAACACGTCAACAAACTGTAACCGGGACTTATTTGTGATACTGAAATGGCTACAGAATCTCGCTTCTGATAAATATGTAAGTCCCGGTTACAAACCTTCTGGGAATATTTTCTTCTTAAAATAATGTATGGTTTCTCCGCCAGGGGGCGTAGATGTATATCTTATTTTTGCAAATATCTCTGCTTCTAATGGTCCGATTTGAAAATTTCCTTCTTTGTTGGATAGAGTATCCAGTGTGTAGGGGCGAGAAAATACGCCCCTATATAAGTTGCGTGATGGACTTTTAAATCCCATCGATCATTCCGAATATTAACATTTAAGAATAAATATTTCCATGTGTATTATTTGGAAACGAGTGTAACACGTGGTAATGCACCAGACTAGGTGACATTTCGATGTGCCTGTTTGACAGGTCTATGGTATTCACGGAAGGCACAGCTGTTGTTCCTGGCCAGGGGGAAATGTACGCTGCTGGGCACACGTGAGCTAGAGTTAAACGAAGGGATTAGGTGCAGGTCAACGAAGGGATTAGGTGAAGGTCACAGGCAGAAGCACGGGTAGTAGGGGGCACCGAGAAGAGCGGGAGGGGGTGGGTGTCGCCTACTCTTGGAGGGCTCCGACTAGGGAGAGAGAGGGAGCCTCAGGCAAGTGAGGCAGGAGCCAATCAGGAAGGCTAGTGAAGTTAGGGGGAAAGACTTCAGGCCAGGAGTGAAAGGAAAAACGGGACAGTCGACGGGGAGCGAGCGTGAAGGACGGTTGTACACAGCGTGTGCTGTGGGACGGTTAAGAAGTGCTGGGTGACAGCGCTGGGAGAAAAGAACGTGGTTGATAGGACGTGCATGTTAGAGCACGGGGAAAGCGACAGTAGTTGGAATCAGTCACGTGGGTCTGGAACGAAGTACGGAGAAAGCGTTTGGAGAGAACACGTGTTCGGGGCGGAACACGAAGCACAGCTTCCGGAACCAAGGAAGGGAGACGACGATTAAAACCTTTCACGTATGTGGTAGAAAATAGAACGGGCAAAGAGTATTGGCAGGAAAGGGTATTCTGGAATAATTAGATACCCGGATCATTTTTCACGTGGAACTGCAGTTACAGGAACTCGAGGTCAAGGAACAATAGCTGCCGAAACAATTTTCTTTTGATTAAATGTTTTGTTAAGTTTCAACAAGCCTGAGAGTGAATTCATGCTTGGAATTGATTTACCATTATTTTTACTTCCCCTCTCCTGAATAGCAGATTTATAGTAAAGCTGGGAGAGAAAGAACGCCGGGCTGTCTTCAACTTTCGTTGATAGACAGTCTTTAGACAAAGAACCTTATAAATGGTTTTTCTTCCTGCTGTGGGGAAATTGTGATCAGCACTGGAAGACAGTGGTTGTTTGGCCGAGGAGCCATTAATTAACATAATGAGCTTCCACCCCTACACAGTGCGACATGTTTTTCATATAATTTCAAAATTTTCAAGTAATTCATTGACTTTCCGCTAGGGGGAGTATAGGTAAATTCCGCTTTCCCCGGTATCTCTGCTTCTAAAGCTCCGATTTGAAAAATTCTGCCTGCATCGGATACAGCTGCTGGTGGGAAATGTTTTGATTGTAATTTCTAATTTTTTGTCAAATATGGTTTGGCCACCAAAGGGCGTAAGCGTTAATTTCTGCTTCGTATGTATTTGCAACAAAATCTGAGCTTCTAAAAGCTCGATTGATGTCATTAAACACTGAAAATATTTTCTTAACATAATGCATGTCGTTAAATATTTGAGAATATTTTCTTCTTAAAATAATGCATGGTTTCTCCACCAGGTGGCGTAGTCTCGTATAATTTCACAATTTTCAAGTCATGCATAGACTTTCCGCTAGGGGTCGTATTGGTAAATTGCGGTTTCCTCGATATCTCTGCTACTAAAACTCCGATTTGAAAAATTCTTTCTGCACCGGATACAGCTCCTGATAGGAAATGCTTGGCATATAATTTCTAATATTTGATATAGAATGGTTTGGCACCAGGGGGCGTAAGTGTCAAATTCTGCGTCTGACGTATTTGCACCAAAATCTGAACTCCTGAAAACTCGATTGGAAAAATTCTTTCGTGGACCGATACCACTCACATCGAAACACCTTTTGACAATACTTTGTTCTTAAAATAATGCTGGCTTTTCCACCAGGGGCGTAAAGTCATATCTTATTTTTGTCGATATCTCTGATTCTAAGAGTCCGATTTGAAAAATTATTTCTTTGTTGGATAGCGTTTCCGTGGGGAAATGTTTCTCATAAAATTTTAAACTTTTTTTAGAGCCTGCCAGCAAAGGGCGTAAGTTCACGTTTCGGTTTACATCACTATCTGCAGGACTAAAAACACTGTTGAAAAACTTCTTTCTTCTGTCAGATACCACTAACTATACAAACTCTGTGTGTGTATTTTCTTTCCAAAATAGAACACACTTTCGCCGCTAGGGGTGCACATTTTTACTTTGTTTTTCTCAATATCACTGCTTTTACATGTACGATTTAAAAAATTCTTTCAACACCGGATGCCATTTCCCTTGGAGAACATTTTAGGCTAGTATATTAGGAATTTTGTAGTTCACATTTCTCTCGGTAGGTGGTGTTTGTGTATTTCAGTTTGTAGTTCTTTACTGTATGCCATTTGCTACAACAAAGATGTGGAGTATTAACCTCTTTAAATAAAGCAAAGACTTCCCGCTAGCTGCGTAAAGGTTGAAACCTTTTTTACGCTTTCCAACCGTAGGTTGAAAAAGCGTATATGCTCCAGTTTTGTCCATCCATCTGTCCGTCCGCACGACAACTCACGTAAAAATGGTTAGAATTCGATGAAATTTTATTATGTGGTAGGGGACCACCTGGAGACGAACCCTATTGGAAATGGGGACAAAGGTCACGACATAGGAGCGGGATCCATTCCATCGCTCTTATGCGTCATAACTTACGTAAATATGCTTTGATTGCGATAAAATTGATCATGTCATTCCGGAGGTATACTGAACCGGTTCTGTTGAATATCATTAAAATGGGCTTAAATGTCAGGGCACAGGAGCGAGATTCATTCCAGCCATTGTCCTCATAACTTGACTAAAAATGCTTCTATTACGACGAAACTTTAGTATGTTGTTCCGGACGTATACTGAACCAATTCTGTTTAATATAATCGAAATGGGGTCAAAGATCAGGGCACAGGAGCGAGATTTATTCCACAGCCATTATCCTCATAACTTGAGTAATGATTTCTGGTATGTTGGAAAGCGCATCATAATCAATGCATTGCATGATTTTACTAACTTGTTTTTACGCTATCTCTGCTCCCGGAGGACGTATTTGAAAAGTTCTTTTCCCTTAGAATGGCCTTTTAAAAGTTGAAAATATGCGAATATTTTTCGCCTATTTTCAACTTTTCCGTTTTGCAAAATTTTTCCGCTAGTAGACGTAGACTTATACATGTTTCCTTCCATATCTCTCATTTTAACTGTTCGATTTAAAAATCTCTTTGTCTCAGTACGCCAAAAAATGTTACTACTATGCAAACAAGATGCACAGTCTTCCTCCATTCAATTCCCTGGGAAAACACCCATGCAGAGGATTTGAAAGCTCATTAGAGCTTTTCAGTTCTTCCTTCCTACTGGGGTGATTCAGGTTTAGCACTGACGATATTGAGACACTATGTAACGGAAGGTATTAAAATTACGAATTACGGGAGTCTTCGGCTGATGTTATAGCGAAAAACAAAATAATTTTAAAAATTTTATCAGCATCGATTTATTTGAATTTTTTTTTTTAAGAAAATGATTGATGTCCACGGTGCAGTGTTTTAAATGATGATTTGGATTCAGGAAAACTCCCACGCTGGACTACTACTACACCTTCTCGTGTAAGGGGATGTACACAAATTGCGTTTCATTCCGAAATCTTGACAAAATGTGGCAGTTTTCCTAGGGATATAAATGAGTATATCAGATCGGATGTAAGTAAAAGTACCAAAGGGAAAAAAATACCCCCAGTGAAGATACAAAAAAAAAAAAAAAAAACCTCCGCTGAAAACCGGTAAAAATACCGCAGGACAAACGGTTCACTGTAAACTTCCACACAGGAATGCTGATGTGTGGCAGTGTTCCGGTGTGGAAATTTACCGGCAACCCTGCCACACATCTTTCAGCAACTTAGCCACAAAAGTTCTATAAGATTGCCGTTTCTGGGCCTATATTGAGAACTGAATTGGGAACTACAAACGAATTTCGTGAAAACGTTCCATGTAAGCCAAGCGAGAATTCTACTTTAATTTGAAGAAATAAATTGCCGAGGATACGAGGTACAGTTGGTTTGGGGTGGCTCTATTCCAACTTCTGTAATATTATATTCTGGGCAGCTGGAGTCTATCAGTGTATCCAGGATGTTCCCCTTGAAGCGTCCGCGAAGCCCGTGAGCTGGGGGGAGGCTTTCCCCCAAAATGTTAAAATGGACGTAGAGCTCTAAACATTAGAACCATTCTTTATATAATGATTATGTACACGACTACGAATTTTCAGGAGGGTGGAGTGAAATCACCCTCCCTCAAGTGTCTAAGAACGCAGAAAAGTGTTCAAGGTAAGGGATTTGCTCGCAATTCCTATGCTCCGTGTTGTGTTTAGTGGCAGACTATGTATGCCCCCCCCCCCCCCACAGAAATTTGGTGGTCTGTAAAAGGGATACGAGGTGCTTGGTATGGAGGGCTGTATCCCCAACTTCCGTAATGTATATTCTGGAACTCTAGAGTCGGTCAGTGTATCCTCGATGTTACCCCTGAAGAGCTCTTAGAAACCGGGGGGTATTCACCCCACCCTCCTGAAAATTCGTGGTCGTGTACAGAATCGTTATATAATAGCATGGTTCTAATGTTTACAGCTCTACGTCCATTTTAACATTTTGGGGAAGCCCCCCACCCCACCCCAAGCTCACGGGCTTCGCGGACGCTTCAAGGGGGACACATCCTGGATACACTGATATACTCCAGCGGGCCGCCCCGGTGGCGCAGTGGTCTAAGCGATGGCCTCTGATCATTCGTCCGAAAGGGGTTCGGGTTCAAATCCCGGTGAGTCATGGATGTTGTGTTTGTCTTACGGCACTGGCTCTCTCTCTTCCCTAGAACCAGTGACCCTAAATTAGGGACGGGCGACTGCTTATATCCCAATGAGTTGCTCACGGTGGTCGTTAAACCTCCAATCAAAAAAAAAAAAAAAAAAAAAAAAAAAAAGACTCCAGCGGCCCAGAATATAATATTACGGAAGTTGGAATAGAGCCACCCCAAACCAGGTGTACCTCGGATCCTCGGCAATTTATTTCTTCAAATTAAAGTAGAATTCTCGCTTGGCTTACATGGAACGTTTTCTCGAAATTCGTTTGGAGTTCCTAATTCAGTCCTCAATATAGGCCCAGAAACGGCAATCTTGTTGAACTTTTATGGCTAAGTTGCTAAAAGATGTGTGGCAGGGTTGCCGGTAAATTGCCACACAGAAACACTGCCATCACACATCAGTGTTCCTGTGTGGCAGTTTACAGTAAACCGTTTGTTCTGGGGGTATTTTTACCGCTTTTCAGTTTTCAGGGGTATTTTCACTGGGGGTATTTTTTACCGTGGGTATTTTTACCTACATCCCATCTGATATACTCATTTATATCCCTAGGAAAACTGCCACACTTTGTCAAGATTTCGGAATGAAACGCAATTTGTGTACATCCTCTTACACGGGAAGGTGTACTAGTAGTCCGGTGTGGGAGTTTTCCTGAATCCAAATCAGCATTTAAAACACTTAAAACGCTGCACCGTGGACATCAATCATTTTCTTAAAAAGAAAATTCAAATAAATCGATGCTGATAAAATTTCTAAAGTTAGTTTTTTTCCCTTATAACATCAGCCGAAGACTCCGGTAATTCGTAATTTTTATACCTTCCGTTACATAGTGTCTCAATATGGTCAATGCATTACCCTAGTAGGAAGGAAGAACTAAAAAGCTCTAATGAGCTTTCAAATCCTCTGCATAGGTGTTTTCCCAGGGAATTGAATGGAGGGAGACTGTGCATCTTGTTTGCATGGTAGTAACATTTTTTGGCGTACTTCCGTTTCTCAATGAAAACCTCTTGACACCCGTGTTAAACGTACTGATTTTCACGCCATAGTTCCAAACACAAACATTCTCAGTAGATTACTTGGCATTAAGAGATTTTCAAGAGTTTATTTTCAACCCCCTTTACCCGGCGAACACGTCGCCAACTATAAGAAGGAGGGGTCAGCAAAATTCGGGGAAAATCCCAGTAGAATTTATGGACTCTTGAATGAACGCACTAGAAAGAACTTCACGGGTGATGTTAGTCCTGAATGGCTCCGTTTCACCAGCGAAAGAGTCGGGGTTGGGTTCCGTGGGGGTGGGAAACCTTTCACAGGGCGGGAGAACCCCAATAAAGATAGGGAGAGCCACTAAGCCATTCCTAATCCGATGACCCCTGAGGACAACGACCCCCCTACCACGATTTCCAAGAACAACAATTCACGAGCACGGAGAAGAAGCACAAAAGTGTCCGCTACTCTCTGTTCTCCTATTGCCCGAAGCATTTCGCGGGACAAAATTTACGGCGAGTGTTCGTTGGGGGGAACTAATTCTTCCCACCTCTTTTTTCCTTCTTAAGTGATGGTTCCAACACTGCAAGGTTTGAAGAAGAAGGGAGGACAGATTTCTGCTGGAATACCATAGCAACCAGTAATTGCCCGAAACGTCAGTACCGTCGTTATTTAGTATTGATGGAGAGAGTTCATTATTTACCGCAAACATTTCTTCTCGTCTTTCCACAGTTCGTTCAATCGTGGGCAAGATGTGTAACGCGCACAAATTCGGCAGGACCAAACATTTTCGTGAAAATAATATCTTCACAAGTAAGACCGAACATTTTCCGTAGCTATACATTCTTCACATGCAGTAATGGAATCATGCGCGTAAGAAATAAAACAGAAAAGTTTGCCTTAAAATTCATTCTCCATGGGCCGGATAATTTGCGTGAAACCACACTCCACGTGTTAGAAAGCGAGAAATTTAGCGTGAGGATGTTGCATTGCTCAAGAATGCGTTGCAACAGCAGATTATCGGTCGCGGCAAAGAGGATATTTCAGAGCCATTTTTGGAGTGGGCCACTAAGATATTTTAAAGTAGGCCACTCCAGAAATGGCCTACTTTCTCGCGTTGTTTTCGTCTAGATTTTTTAAAATGAACAAATTATTATTTTGCTACTCATGAATTAGAACCGATAACTTTATTTCTCACTTAAGCTTTATATCTGTCTAAAAGTTTATTTCCTTAAAAACAGTAGGGGGGGGGGGGTTGGAACATCTCTGTCGTAGGTGGGCGTTTTCTTCTATTTATATCTTGGGCATTTGGTCGAGATAATAGAAAATTCTTTGCATTTATGTGAAAAAAGTGCTATCTAACCAAGCAGGCTTTTATACATTTAGCTAAAACAGTTAGAGATTGCATGAAAGAATGCCCACGGAAAAAACGCCCACGGAAAAATCGCCCACAGAAAAAACGCCCACGGAAAAAACGCCCACTTTTCGAAAGTAGGAAAAAACGTCCACGGAAAAATCGCCCACAGACAAAATGCTCACGGGAAAAATATGTGTTTGACTGATAAGTTTTTATGTCTGTTATAAACGGTGTTCGGACAACTAGTCACAGACTGCTGGCCAAAAAACCGTTAGGGGTCATATAAAAATTGCGGTTTCTAGGCCACCTCACCTACATAACGCGAATATGGGAATGACGGAATGAAAACTTTTAGAAGGGCCTGAACGTTAGTACTAATATTATTTTCTGCCTGAGTAATACTGCAATATTAATAATTTGATGTGTAAAATATTTTCTGCAAACCTTACAAATACGAGAGGAAAGTTCGGATTGCACTGATGGACTGTAGAGGTTGTATGGTGTTGGCCTGAAAGCCGTGGTAGTCTTATGCAACAGTTATTTAAAAACATACTAATGATTCACCGTTGTCTTCAAGCCAACTGCTGTACAATATTTTTCTATAAACTACAAATAAAAAAATTATCTGCGAGTATGTGCAAACCCAGGGAATTTGTCTGGGGAGAGGGGTGCTTAAAATCTAAAATATGAAATATAAAGAATTTCTGGTCCGATCGGGAGATTTCCAGCGTTTACAAGCTACAACACGTCGAATTATCTGAGGGTATCTGCTGCCTCAGGAAACTAGTCGGGGTGGGGGTGGGGGAGGGGGAGGTAATACCAAAATCGTAAAATATCAAGATTTCTCTTCCGATCTGGAGATCTTCAGCATTTAGAAACTGCAACTCGACAAATTTTCTTAGCGCATGTCACTCTCTGGAAACCTGTCGGCGAAGAGGGGGGGGGGTAATACCAAAAGTGTAAAATATGAACAATTTCTCGTCCGATCGGGAGATTCTCGGCAATTAGCAGCTACAACTCGACACATTATCTGAAGGCATGTGAATGATGAAAATCTCCGGGTCGGACAAGAAA
This sequence comes from Macrothele yani, assembly GCA_039090855.1. Classification (NCBI taxonomy): domain Eukaryota; kingdom Metazoa; phylum Arthropoda; class Arachnida; order Araneae; family Macrothelidae; genus Macrothele; species Macrothele yani. Next base: position 126,031,026 of record CM077008.1, on the reverse strand, counting down.
TTCTATATAATTCACAATTATCATATAACCACCCCACCCCACCCCCAGGTTTGCTGAGTAGGCACGTGCCCTCAAATAATCTGTCCAACTGTAGCTTGTGAATGCTGAAAATCTCCCGATGGGACGATACATTTTTCAAATCTTACAGTTTTGATATTACTCCCCCCCCCCCCGACAGGTTTCCTGAGTCAGCACATGCGCTCAGATAATTTGCAGACTTGTAGTTTGAAAACCCTTAAATCTTTTGCTCAGATGTAGATCATAAACATTTCTTATAAAGAATTACATTAATTATCGCAATTAAGAAAAGACGAAATTACGGAAACTATATATGACTCTGATTACCAACCTCTGGGGGTTGTGGGCACAAAGCGGTCAAAAACGTTATTTTTATACGGCCCCTTAAAATTTTTGTGGCCAGTTCTCCGGTGGCCAGTTCTCCTACACCCGTCATGTAGAAATTAACTGTTTTAGTTGTCCTTTGGAAAACTCCCAGGAAGCTATGAGTGCGTATTTTTTTCTTTACATTGGGAAGAAAAGAAGTATGCCTGTAACTTGAGATTATACTACTCACGGGGAAGACACACCCCGACCGGTGGCCAACCGATAAATTTAAATGAAATATATCGCTTGTTATTTGGGGTGCGGTCGCTAGCAAACGTTCCAGCTGCAGCTGCAAAGCACCACTTTGACGAAAGACAGATGCCCCCGCCCCGCCTTCCGCTCGCCGTATACAAAAGAGGATTTCCAAAAGAGACAAGAGTGGTAAGAAAGCACATTACACAAAGTTATATCTGTACATTGCGCCTTTTACGAAAATCGCTTTTACAATTAAATGCATTATACTTTAAAAGTATTTATAAATAAAATAATCTGACTTTTAATTATTTCCCTTTTAATTGATATAGTTAAATAACAAACATGCATAGTTTTATAAAAATTAAGACCTTACTTTAAAAATAAGAATAGTCACAAATTTATTACAGTAAAGCCGAACTGGAATTTTTAAGAAAGTAGCTACTCTACAGTAATAAGTTGAAAGTTAACAATCTTATTTGGTTCTTCACTAGGCCACCCGCGGCCCTTAAGTCATAAGTCCTAGGCCTTGGCCTATTTAACAGTTTTTATTCTAACGATGTTATATTCATAACGTTTACGTAACACATCAAATTATTAATATTGCGGTATTACTCAGGCAGAAAATAATATTAGGACTAACGTTTAGCCCTCCTAAAAGTTTTCGTTCCGTCATTCCCATATTCGTAAAATTTACATAACAAGTATAGTCAATAATCAAACAGAAGTCATCGCTCTTCCCACGTTTATAAGTGAGTCACGGAAAAATTCTCAGTGGCCGCCACCAGGAATCGAACTCAGGGTCTTCCAGTTACGCGCCGGATATGCTTCCACTGCACCACAGCTATTCCTATTCCACGTCAAATGTCTGTATTAATTGTCAATAATATTGCGCTTCTACTTATGCACCATGCATTCAATCCGTACATTAATTAATAGGCCGTAGGCCTAAGCCTATTCAACACTTTTTTCTTCGCCTGTGAATTAATTAAGTAAAAGAAAAATATTGCAAACTTGACATGTTATGTAAATATTTAGTACCTACGTAAAAGTGCAGCCTTATTAAAAAATCCCACCTTAGGGTCCTTTTCCGAACATACATGAATTAAGCTGTAATTCTCGCTTGGCTTACATAGAACGTTTTCTCGAAATTTGTTTGGAGTTCCTAATTCAATTCTCGATGTAGGCCAAAAATCGATAATACTTACAACCCCCCCCCCCACACCTTGAACTTTTGTGGCCAATTCTCCTACACCCATTTTCGTTATGTAGGTGAGGTGGCCAAGAAACCGCAATTTTTATATGACCCCTAACGCTTTTTTGGCCAGCAGTCTGTGACCAGTTGTCCGAACACCGTTTATAACAGACATATAAACTTATCAGTCGATCACATATTTTTCCCGTGAGCATTTTGTCTGTGGGCGATTTTTCCGTGGGCGTTTTTTCCTATTTTCGAAAAGTGGACGTTTTTTCCGTGGGCGTTTTTTCCGTGGGCGATTTTCCCGTGGGCGTTTTTTCCGTGGGCATTTTTTCCTCATACCCAGTTAGACGTAGCTTGCTGAACATCGGTAGTCCTTATTTTCCAGGGGCATAGCCAAAGGAAGCGGGGAATCCTGGGTTCGGACTCCCCTTGAGAGTCGATTGAGTACGAATTTAAAGCCATAAATACAGGGTGCATAGGAAAGTCCCTTTAGCCTGGTATAACTTGCGAACGGAGATAGGTACAGTTATGTAAGTGAGATAACGGTATTGTAAAGTGACTACGCCCGATCGAATGCAACCAATAGCAGCGCCCCTAGTGGCGAAATGCGGAAGTTAACCAGTGCAAATCGAAAACGAAAAGAGATAGAGTAAAATTTCGAATTACAAAGTTGTAGAGCATCAATTAATTAGTACAAAACGACATTTGTTTCACACGGATAAGATAAATTATCGCCTGAATACCCTAAAATGTCCGAAATCGATGCGCGACCTTTTGTGTGAACGTTTGAAGGGAAAAGGCATACCCAGCAAAAACACAAGTGCTGGGAAACTGCTGGCCACCAGCTGGCAGTGATGGGTCACTGCTGGCTGAAATCTGCCGCTCGCGGCCCGGTAGTGGTCCGTTGGTGGCAGCGCTATCAGTTGGCGAGCCATTGATGGCCCTGCAGCATCGCCGTGAATTGTAGGCCTCCAAGCAAGTGCCACTAGTGGCCCGTTGCTGGCAACCAATGCAACCCCCAACAGCAGGTGGAAGCATCTGGACTGCGCATGCGCAGAAGCAACACTTGCTGTGTCTCTCATGGTACCAGTTAGTTGAAGACGACGCTATCGCCATCGTGTTATTTTAGTGGATGTTAAGAAAAAAATCCATATGTGGAAAGGCGAATTAATTTCCTAATGAAATTTTACGTCGACGAAGATATCAGATTAAGCCGTGAAATACTAGATTACAGCCATGAAATACACCCACTCCATTCCCATGAATAACAATTCATGGAATGGAGTGGATGTTATTCATGGGAATGGAGTGGATGAATAACAAGAAAAAATTTGAAACCGCTTGAAACACATATCCTGGAAAACCATTAAAATAGCGTTTGTTGGGGAAAAAAAAGAATTATACGCGTACAAAATTTATTAATTATTTGAAAGAAAAAAAAAGCAACGCTATGTGCCGTACTCATCCATGGCTTGAATACACAAGACTGGGAGGAATTCGCTTCTAAAAATAACGAGAAGTAAAATAAAATATCTTTTACTCTTTAAAACAAATGTAGCTTCGGACAACGGAAAGGAAAGACACAACGTTAAAAATGTAACAGAATGTGACATGAACACGGGTAAATATATATTTATTCAACAATCTCTTTTCAAGACGGCAAGGACAGTACAAAACTTTGGAAAGCAACTCTAAGTATGTATACGCCTTGAAAATGAGTGAAGTTCCCTTAAGGTAAAAAAAAAAACTATCGTTACGTTGAAAAAATTAATTTATCAATTACATGAAACTGACTTTTATGAAAAATACCTCGCAATATTGTAAAATGAAAGAGGGAAGCATTCGATTACAAATTTCATACCAAACAGATAGCTTCCAGCACACATACGAGCGTAGTGAATTAGTCCAGTCGGTAGCGAGCGCGGCTTCCACCCTGGATCGAATCTAGTCAGTTGCGTACGGACGCTTTTCCGGTCTGTCGAGAAAATTTCACCAGCGCAGTGCGTTGATTCACAAGCTCCGTTAAGGGTAGGAAAAAAAATTGTAGCTTTAGGAAACTGCTGTTATCCTTGTTTTTTTTTATTATTATGGCTACTGCTGGGAAATTGGCGGACAAGATTCGGCAAGCCACCAGTTACGTCACGTGGTTGCTGGCTGCCACTAACGGCCCACTAGCGGACCACATTAGGCTAGCCATCATTTCTGGCATGTGCTTGCAGGGCCACTTGTGGCAGCTACTGCCTGTGATGGACCACTGATGGCCCTGTTGTGGCATATGACAACTGATGGGGTGCCAACTGTTGGCCTGAACTGCTGGCCCTTCTGTTGGCCGCCCGGACATTTTATTGGCGGTTCGGCAGCGGCAACATAGTGCTGGGCCATTGTTGGCAGTGCTGGCTGCCAGCAATGGCCCACTGCTGGCCCAGCAAGACTGTTTTTGCTGGGAAATGTAGCTTCGGACAACGGAAAGGAAAGACACAACGTTAAAAATGTAACAGAATGTGACATGAACCCGGGTAAATATATATTTATTCAAAAATCTCTTTCCAAGACGGCAAGGAAAGTACAAAACTTTGGAAAGCGACTCTAAGTATGTACACGCCTTGGAAAATGAATGAAGTTCCCTTAAGGTAAAAAAAAAACTATCGTTACGTTGAAAAAATTAATTTATCAATTATATGAAACTGACTTTTATGAAAAATACCTCGCAATATTGTAAAATGAAAGAGGGAAGCATTCGATTACAAATTGCATACCAAATCTGTCGAGAAAATTTCCCCAGCGCAGTGCGTTAATTCCCAAGCTTCGTAAGGGTAGAAGAAAACAAATTGCAGCTTTAGGAAACTACGGTTATCCTTGCTTTTTTTTATTATTATTATTATTATGGCTACTACTGGGAAATTGGCGGACAAGATTCGGCAAGCCACCAGTTACGTCACGTGGTTGTTGGCTACCACTAACGGCCCACTTGCGGACCACATTAGGCTAGCCATCATTTCTGGCACGTGCGTGCAGGGCCACTGAAGGGCCACTTGTGGCAGCTACTGCCTGTGATGGACCACTGATGGCCCTGTTGTGGCATATGACAGCTGATGGGGTGCCAACTGTTGGCCTCAACTGCTGGCCTTTCTGTTGGCCGCCCGGACATTTTATTGACGGTTTGGCAGCGGCAACATGGTGCTGGGCCATTTCTGGCAGTGCTGGCTGCCAGCAATGGCGCAGCAAGACTGTTTTTGCTGCGGAGTGGATGACTAACAAGAAAAAATTTGAAACCGCTTGAAACAAATATCCTGGAAAACCATTAAAACAACGTTTGTTGGGGAAAAAAAAGAATTATACGCGTACAAAATTTATTAATTATTTGAAAGAAAAAAAAAGCAACGCTATGTGGTGTACTCATCCATGGGTTGAATACACAAGACTGGGAGGAATTCGCTTCTAAATATAACGAGAAGTAAAATAAAATATCTTTTACTCTTTAAAACGAATGTAGCTTCGGACAACGGAAAGGAAAGACACAACGTTAAAAATGTAACAGAATGTGACATGAACCCGGGTAAATATATATTTATTCAACAATCTATTTTCAAGGCGGCAAGGACAGTACAAAACTTTGGAAAGCGACTCTAAGTATGTACACGCCTTGAAAATGAGTGAAGTTCCCTTAAGGTAAAAAAAAAAAAAAAAAAAAACTATCGTTACGTTGAAAAAATTTAATTTATCAATTATATGAAACTGACTTTTATGAAAAATACCTCGCAATATTGTAAAATGAAAGAGGAAAGCATTCGGTTACACATTGCATACCAAATAGACAGCTTTAAGCATATGTTAGAATGTGGCAAATAAGTCCGGTCGGTAGAGAGCTCAGCTATCACGCCCAGGTTCAAATCTACTCAGATACAAACGGGTGTTTTTCCGATCTGTTGAGAAAAATTCCCCAGCGGAGTGCGTTGCTTCGCAAGGGTCAAAAAAAAAAAAAAAAAAAAAAAAAAAAATTGTAGCTTTGGGAAACAGCGGTTATCTTTGCTTTTTTTTTTTTTTTTTTATTATTATTATTATGGCTACTACTGGGAAATTGGCGGACAAGATTCGGCAAGCCGCCAGTTACGTCACGTGGTTGCCGGCTGCCACTAGCGGCACACTAGCGGGCCACATTAAGCTAGCCATCATTTCGGGCACGAGCTTGAAGGGCCACTTGTGGCAGCTACTGCCTGTGATGGACTGTAACCGGGGCTTCCAGTTGGAATAATTACGGATTAAACCACCGATACCGAACTTACGGCAAAGGAAGCACAAACGAATCCTCCACACAGGGTGCTGTTATAGAATTCAGCTCCAAGCCCTGTAACAGGACCACTGATGGCCCTGTTGTGGCATATGACAACTGATGGGGCGCCAACTGCTGGCCAGCTGTTGGCCTGAACTGTTTGCCCTTTCTGTTGGCCGCCCGGACATTTTATTGACGGTTCGGCAGCGGCAACACAGTGCTGGGCCATTGCTGGCAGTGCTGGCTGCCAGCAATGGCCCAGCAAGACTGTTTTTGCTGGGTAGGTATGAGCAAATACACACAATTTATTGCATAAATGCGTATACTTATGTCAATACAGTTTGATGACGTCAGACAAAACATAAACAACAAGAAAGATGACACCGATTTTTCGGGTGTAATAAGCACGTCTTTTGAATCCGTTCTGACGCAAATTAAATTTATCAAAGCTATTCAAAGTCAATGGAACCGGTATGGAAAACAATAGATCTGACCAAAGAAAGAAGATTTTCAATCGAGTTTTTAATCCCTCAGATATTGCTGTAAACGGAATCGTGAGCTTACGAACTCTTAGAAACAGAGATATCGACAAAAATAAGATGTGACTTTACGTCCCCTGGTGGGAAAACCATGCATTATTTTAGGAAGAAAGTATTCTCAAAAGGTTTCCCGTATAAGGGGTATTGGTCGAAGAGAAAAAATAAAATTAGTCCAGTTTTCAGGAGCCCAGATTTTGCAACAAATACTTCAGAAGCGGAAATTAACACATATGACCCCTGGTGGCTAAACCATTTTTTACCAAACATTAGAAATTATGTGAAAAATATTTTCCATCAGGTATTGTATGCGATACAGGAAGATTTTTTCAAATCAGAGCTTTAGGAGCAGAGATAACGCAGAAAACGCAATTTACCTTTGTGCCCCTAGCGGAAAGTGTATGATTTACTTGAAAATTTTGAATTTATAGGAAAAACATTTCGCATCGGAAACACTATCCAACACAGAAGGAATTTTTCAAATCGTACTCTTAGAAGTAGAGATATTGACAAAAATAAGATATACATCTAAGCCCCCTGGAGTAGAAACCATGCATTATTTCAAGAAGAAAATGTTCCTAAAAGGTTTGTCGACATGAGTAGTAACGGTCAACAAACAACTTTTTTTGCAATCGAGATTTTAGAAGCTCATATTTTACTGCAAATACATAAGAAGCGAAAATAAGACTTACACCACCTGGTGGCCAAACCATTTTTTACAAATTTTACAAATTATGTGCAGAGGATTTCCCGTCAGGAGCTGTATCCAGTGCAGAAAGAATTTTTCAAATCGGAGATTTAGAAGCAGAGATATATTGGGAAACGCAAATTTATATTTACGCCCACTAGCGGAAAGTCTATGAATTACTTGAAAATTTTGAAATTATATGAACATTATGTTACACTGAAAACACTATCCAACAAAGAAGGAATTTTTCAAAACGGACTCCTAGAAGTAGAGATATTCACAAATATAAGATTACGGCCCCTGGCGGAGAAACTGTGAGATATTTTAAGAAGAAAATGTTCCGAAAAGGTTTATCGATGTGAGTGGCATTAGTCCACGACAGAATTTTTTTAACCGATATTTTAGAAGCTCAGATTTTATGGCAAATACATCAGAAGCAAAAAGTAACACTACGCCCCCTGGTGGCCAAAGTATTCTTTACCAAAAATTAGAAATTACATGCAAAATATTTTCCATCAGGAGGTGTATCCGCTGAAGAAAAAATTTTCTAATCGGAGTTTTAGAAGAAGAGTTATCGGGGAAAATGTAATTTTCTTTTGCGTCCCCTAGCGGAAAATCTATGCGTAATTTGGAAATGTAACTATATCTAAAATACTCTTCAACATAAATGGAATCGAAAGATAAAAGAATTTTTTCAATCGGATGTTTAGAAGCAAATATGTGGAATAAAACGCATTTTTGAATTCGACATCATCGGCATTTACGCCTTCTAGCGGTGAAATTGAACCTCGTAAAAAAAAACGAAATGAAGGATCATCATTCTCATAATTTAAGCTTCCCAATGCAAAAAGAATTTTTCAAATCGCACTAATAGTTGCAGAGATTTCGTGGGTACAGACGGACGGACGGACAAACCGATAACATAAGCACGATCTTTTTTTTACAAAAGACGTGCTAATAAAGGCAAACTGGCGCACAGTGATAAAAAGTTAATGTCGAGTATGTTCGAAGAGTTTGCCATTGCTCACGATGTACATTTGTATTCGTGAAAGTAACTCTACATTCCTCAGCATGGAAGGTGTCACTATTGCAAACATCTGTAACACGACGACGTTAATCCAGCAGACTTGTAGGCGCTGTTGCGTACACCTGATTTTTTACGTAACCCCAGAAATCCTAGCTCGCCATTCTCACGCAGCGTACGTAGACCTAAACTTCTGATCAGGGTACATCCTGCTACTGGTTTTTATATCGTAGGTACGGTACAACGTCAAAATCTTCATTTGCATACGGCTACATTTGCCAAATGTGAATCGATTTCAAACATTTTAGGGTATTCAGGTGACAATTTATCTTATCCGTGTAAAACAAATGTCGTTTTGAACTAATTAATTGATGCTCTACAACTTTGTAATTGGAAATTTTGCTCTATCTCTTTTTGTTTTCAATTTGCAATGGCTAACTTCCGCATTTCGCCACTAGAGGCGCTGCCATTGGTTGCGTTCGATCGGGCGTAGTCGCTTTACTATACCGTTATCTCACTTGCATAACTGTACCTCTCTCCGTTCGCAAGTTATTCCAGGCTAAAGGGACTTTCCTATGCACCCTGTATATATATGCATAAGGTGTACAAACAAGTTTTAGAGCGTTTTTTGTGTGACATATACTGCTAATTTATTTACATAACCGATATTGCCCCGCGTTGTTGTCATGTGACCGTAACTGCTCCAGAGTATAAAATGTGACACTAGAAGTTTGTCCAACAGTCAAACGCATTTGCGCATTGGTAGGTGAAAGATGGCAAGCGATACTGCATTTATTCGACGCGGCATTCGTTACGAATTTCATCAAGGAAAAAGTGCTGCAAAAGCATGTGCATCGATCTGTTCTGGGGGAGAATATTGTATCGAAAAGCACGTGTGAGTTTTGGTTTAGACGGTTTAAAGCAGGTGATTTTGATGTTAACGATCGAAAACGTAGCGACGCCCAGCAGAAGGTTGCACATGAAGAACTGCAAGCATTGCTGCATGAAGATTCGTCTCAAACACAAAAAGAACTAGCTGAACAACTGGGGGTAACTCAACAAATCATTTCCAATCGTTTACGCGCAATGGGAAAGATTCAGAACGAAGGGAAATGGGTGCCATATGACCTGAGTCAGAGGAACAAGGATGAGCGTGTCGTGGAGTGTTTGAATCCGTTGAATAAACAACACAGAAAGTCTTTCCTGTGAAAAATCATTACGGGTGATGAAAAGTGGAAATCGTACGACAATCCCAAACCCAAAAAAAAAAAAACAAAACATTGTGTTGACCCCGGTGAAGCCACGACTTCGACACCGAAGTGCAAGATTTACTCCAAGAAAATTCTGCTGTGCATTTGGTGGGATATGAAGGGTGTGCTCTATTATGAGCTATTGGAGCAGGGTCAAACTCTTACTGCTGGTTGCTGCTACAAGCAACAGTTGCTGCGACTGAACCAGAAAATCTGTCAGAAACGTCCATTCACAAGCAAAGGATTGTCTCCAGTGAAATTACTGAATGGCATCTCTAGGCCGCATGTCGCGGAATCGGTCAAGGAAACGTTATTGACACTTGGCTGGGAAGTTTTGAAGAAACCGGCGTATAGTCCCGACATAGCCCCTTTAGACCATCATTTGTTTCGATCGATGCAACATGGTTTGTCTGCTGTACGGTTCCGGACATGTGACGAAGTGCAAAAATGGGTTGACGACTTCATCGCGTCACACGACAAAGTATTCTTCATGGCTGGAATCCGTCAACTGCCCGACCGATGGCAGAAGGTGATAGATAATGACGGCCCATATTTTGATTCGTAAAGGTATTGTTGTTTTCTCTCAAATTACATGTTGCGTTGTCTTAAAACGCTTTAAAACTTATTTGTACACCTAATATATATATCAGGCTTTCAGCAATGAACTAAATCTGTGGACCCCCCCCCCCCCCCCAAGAAATTTCTGGCTACGCCAGTGCCCTATACAGCGTAATTTGTGATGATGCAAAAGGAGGAATTCTTCGAATCCCCTGAAGAATCTCGTGCCTGAAGATAACGGGGAAATTTTCACGCCACCTTCCGTTTTCCGAATTCTTCTTCCATTTTCAAGCTAAAATGCAAATATTTATGGAATAAAATTATGTTTAACAATAATACTGCGCCGAAGGAACATCGTGAGAAAAAGAAATAACGATTACGGATTTTTTTTTTCACTCCGTTTAACTTCCCTTTTTTGGAAAGTTTTGGAAAACGAAATACCATCCCCAGACCAAAACACGACCCCCCCCCTCCCAACCCAAGTTATCCTCAAAAATTTCTCTTTAGTTTTGCATCGATCTCGAGGTTACCCCAAATGATGACAATAAAAGCGGAATTCCGCGAATCCGCAGAAGAATCTCATGTATGCTAACCTCTATTACTTTTACGAACATGTCGTTGGAATGAATAGCTAACTTTCTGCTCTGCGCAGAAAGTTCTCTGAGCGTTTAACCTTGAACGGGATTTTTCCAAGCCCTACTCCTACAGCTTTTCTATAATTGTTACGTTCACTATTGGATTCTCATTCGTTGTGCGCTGGTTTGTTTTTCGTTCTGCATCTCTGTGAAGTGTTGTGTTGTCGGCGTTCCCATAACGTTTAAGCTTTTTTTTTTTTTTTTTTTGGTTGGAGGTTGAACGACCACCATGAGCAACTCAATGGGCTATAAGCAGTCGCCCGTCCCTAATTTAGGGTCACTGGTTCCAGGGAAGGGAGTGAGCCAGTGCCGTAAGACAAACACAACATCCATGCCTCACCGGGATTCGAACCCGGACCCCTTTCGGACGAATGATCAGAGGCCATCGCTTAGACCACTGCGCCACCGGGGCGGCCGTTTAAGCTTTACTTGGTATTTAAAGCCTATAGTGTTCTTGAGTATTTACTCAAGGACGTCTATAAGAAGATTAGGGGGCTCGAGCCCCCCACCGTTGGCATAGCCAAATTTTTGATAAATTTAAAACACTAAAATAGACGAAACTAAAGCATTTTTAAAAATAACAAGATATTAATGATTGATTGTATTAATTGTATCCCCGCCCCCCTAAGAGTACTCATATGGACGCCACTGTATTTACTTAGTTTCTAAATTTTTAATAAAATTACGTCAAAAACCTGAAGTGCGATTTTTGAACGACGATAAAACTTTTCTACAACGGCGATGTGTGAGAAAATAAAAACCGCGTATTATTTGAATGGAACTCGAAAGGGCATAATTTTGAACTCGAAGGGGCTGTCACGTACCACAGAGGTGAAAATATATGTATCAAAACGACAAATCTGCGGCGAGACATTCTGTCCGCGTAGCTCAGTTGGGAGAGCGACTTACTCAGGAGTGAGGGGACACGGCTTCGATGTCCATCGCGGACAAACTTGTGTTTTCATAGGGTGTAATTTCTAGTCTCGCTCTCCCAGATAAGAAAAGCTTGCTATGGTTCTGACTATAAGGGAGCACTTATCACCTGTGACAGATTTATGGTCGGTACTGTTGAGATGAGAGGAATTGTTTTCTTGAAACTTCTGCCGACCAAAGCCGGCTGTATCTGCAGCAATTTCCGGTGCATCTGGTGTTATTCAGCACAATAACATTCTGCAGTGATGGTTTGGCCTCTTCCCAAGAAACTCCGATGAATTATCCCGGCTGTGGACTACCAGACAAGGAGCATCATCTTTTTTGGTGTACAGGGGTGGCTTAGGATGCTGTCCACCAGGCTGTGCCTTGCTTAACCATTGTGCACATCGTTTCCTATTATCATAAAGGACCCACTTCTCGTCGCAAGTGACGATTCAATGCAGTAGAGGTTCCTGTTTATTCCTGGGAAGCAGCGACATGCAGACTTCCAAACGCCTAGTCTTGTTGGCGTGTGTCAACTCATGCGTAAGCCACCTGCGTATGCATGGTCGTTATCTGTGCTACCCTCTTGCGGTGCTTCTTTGAACTTTCGATGGATCTTTGATTTTGAGGGATGGCAACGACCGAGTGGGAAAAAGGTTGGAAATAGGGGGATGTCAACTCGATGCTGATGTGCTGCCCCCTAGCGATGCTTCTTGGAACTTCCGATGGATCTTTGATTTTGAGAGATGGCAACGACCGAGTGGGAAAGGGGTTGGATATAGGGGGATGCCAACTCGATGTGCTGCCCCCTAGCGGTGCTTCTTGGAAATTCCGATGGATCTTTGATTTTGAGAGATGGCAACGGTCGAGTGAGAAAGGGGGTGGATATAGGGGGTGTCAACTCGATGTGCTGCCCCCAAGCGGTGCTTCTTGGAACTTTCGATGGATCTTTGATTTTGAGGGATGGCAACAACCGAGTGGGGTCCGTTGGGATTTTTTGTATTTATTCCTGTGGTTTTCAAGCGGGATTTTTCCCCCTCTTCGATGTTATTTTTCCCCGGAGGAAATTTTTACGTAACGATGCTGGGGAATTTTCTTTCCAATTAAATAAAAATGCTCTGATGGTCTTAGCGAGGTCCTAACTCACGATGATTTGGTTTCAAAAAATTGGTCAGGTGGTCTCGTGTACTACGTATTCACTCTATTTTTTTTCAATTACTTTTACGTTATTTCATCATGTATTTTTATATTTTTTGTATGTTTTGAGGGAGTTTTTTCGTGTAGATGTAATGAATTTTCTGGGGAACTTTTCTTTTTCCTTTATTCAATTTTATTACAGATCATGAGACGAGGAAATGCTTCTTTAGAAACGATTTCGTTCCTGTTCGCAGTAATTATTGGACTTTGTCATTTTTTTGTGAAATGACTTCATGCTAATTCTGAGTCTTTCGCCTTTGCAATATTATTTTCTCGTAATTTTTTCGTGTGTTCAAGAACTCTACAGGTCTTTCACAGGTAAAATTCTGATGAAACAATATTTTCTTACTTTATTTCGCATACCATTATAGCTTCCGAATTTCGCCATTTTACTTCATCTTTTTTTTTTTTTTTTTAAATTTCGTAAAACTTTTCAGTATGTCAGTAATTTTTTCTTACTTGGTCAAACTTGTGACTCCTTTTATTTAGACTCATTTTTTTTTTCATTTCATTTCAACAAAACGATTATTTTAGATGTAGCAAATCATCAGATTTTTGTTTCCTTATATAGCATATTTTCAAACTTGCTGAAAAATATCCCTCAAAGCTTGCATGTAGTCAAATATACATTTTTTTATTCTTTCCTAGTTTGCTATACTTTTCGTCGACTGTCCCAACAAGAAAGCATTCATTGTCAAGACATACAATCTGAAACCTTTTTTCTTACGATAAAATTTGTATTCTTTGGGCTGTATATTTTTCTGTCTCGTCCGAAAAAAACATTCATTCTAGAGGCAAAGCTAGTGATTCCTTTCTTCCCATAAACATTATTTTTTTAACGTTTTACTAACTCACCAGAAAAGCAGTTATTCCCCACCCCCATAGCGAAAATAAAGAAATTCTTACTTCTTTTCCATACATATTGACTCAATCTATTTCTTTTTGAAATGCTAGTCATGACATTTCAACTAAAATTTCACACTTTCACCAAAAATCATATTCTTAAACGAGCTATTTTTTTTTTTTTTTTTTACTTTATTTCATGTATAACTAAATTTTTATTGTTTCCTCATTTCATCAAAGTTAATAAGAACTCCCCTAATCTCATTTCTTTCCCTCATTTAGTTCGCTTTAAATTGAGATGTTTCAAAACTTCGCGTATATTTCTTTCACTAAATGTCCAGTTCCCCGTATCTGTCCCATCATTTTTAACTTCTGTGCCTGCTGCATTTTTTCTTTAGACGTTTAGTTTCATTGACCTTTTCTTTCGTTTCAATTAGGTTTTCATTATCGTATTTTTTATTCATTGCCTCAGCAGAAAAAACTTTCATTCTGGAGACCTAGCGACTAAGTCCGTACTTCCTCTAAATATTTTTATTTCACGTTTTACTAATTCGTAGGAAAAGCAGGTGTTTCCAAACTCTCATAGTGAAAATTACGTATTCCCCTTATTTTACTTCTTATATTTTTCCTTCTATTCAGTGTTATGATTCTTAAAACTTTGGTTTATTTTTATGAAACTTCTTTTTTTTTTCTTAGGTTTTTATTGTTTTCTGATTCAACTTATCAATCTTTTCCTATCGATTTAATTGCTCTTATTTTTCCATTCGACTGCTCTTATTTTTCCATTCGACTTTACTTTTGAACAGAAATGTATCTAAAATCTTCAGATGTATTTTAGTCTCTAAGGCCGATTCTTCACAATTTCAAATAAAGTCATTGTAGGATTTTAGTGTAAATGCCCCTAAATCTTTAGAACTTCCTTTTCATAGTTAGATACTAATTCCTCGAGGTTTAAATTAAAACATGAAAGAAGAGTGTTTTTACGCTCTCTCCAGTGAACGAATAGTTTTTACGCTTTCCCCAAGAAATTAACTTTGGAATCTCCCTTCTTTCTACCGGAAAATGACTATCTTGTGCAACTGTTTTCACTCGTCTACTGCTTGATGGAAAACCTCATATGACATGAAATCCCTTTGCTTGGTAGATTAAACTAAATTCTGGTTTTGAACTTTGAACGCAAACTCAAGCTTGCAAAAGCATAGTTTTCTGAGCGAACTTAAACTGTCTAAGATGACAAAAATCGAAAACTAGTGACTCAATGGGACAGAGCGTTTGAACTTTGCCATTCATTTAAGATTTAAGAGATCCGTAGTGAACCACTACAAGGGAAATAAGCAGACCCTGATTTAGTCCACTGTTTCCAAGGAAGGTAGAAAGCTAGTGTCGTAATTCAAAAGCTCATAACTCAAGCCTCCCCAGGATTCAATTTCGGACGGACGATTAGTCAGATGTCAATGCTTAGACATTGAAAAATTACTTCAGACAAATATTTTCTTACTTAAAAGTGCTTCAAGTCAGAATTTGTATTACTTAAGATTTCCCTTAGTCAATATTTTTTCTATCTTAAAAAACTTCTAAAGGGTTGATTTTGAAAAAAAAAAACGAGTTCTCCTAAAAACGTAAAATTTCCCCAGAATTGTATGAGGAACCAAAAAAATTGACGAAGCTTGAATGTTAAGTCTTTCAACCCATTTCTTTCTCTTCATGTTTCATTCCATAAACTTTCTTCAAATTCCTATATATCCAAGAATTTTGTTAAATGTCGAAAAGCTGGAGATAACAGATACGTACATTTATCTTGGACAGCAGATATCAAGTGAGGGTCGTATTGATGAAAAAATTAATCTGCGTACAAAATTTGCCTGGAGAGCTTTTGGAAGAAACAGCATAATTTTCAAGAGCAATATGCCATTATGTCTTAAAAGAAAAGTGTTTGATCAATGCATCCTTCCAGTGCTTACGTATGGTGCAGAGACATGGACCTTAACTAAAAGAGACATACAAAGACTGCAGACAACTCAAAGCAGCATGGAGAGGTGCATGCTTGGTGTAACCAGGAGAGATAAGAAGAGGAGCTCGTGGATCAGAAAAATGACGAGAGTGGAAGATATCATGACCAGAGAAAAATCCCTGAAATGGCAATGGGCTGGACATATTGCCAGAAGGACGGACCATCGATGGACCGCTGAAATTTTTTGACTGGATTCCAAGGGACAGGAAAAGACACAGAAGAAGCCCACATGGGAGATGGGCGGATGAAATTCGAAAGTGTGCGGGAGTAACATGGAAGAGACTGGCACAAGACAGACCGTTGTGGAAGAAACTTGGGGAGACCTTCGTCCAGCAGTGGATTGATAATGGTTGACAATGATGATGATTTTATTGCATATTTTTCTCACCAAAATAAGGGATGGGCGGGATATCAGAAAACAGGGAAAAAAAAAAAACCTGCTATAAGCTATCGTGGATCAAAGAAAAGCTTCACTGCCATAGTCCCCCAAATGTGTTTTGCTCCTGAATGTTAACTTTCCCGCAGAACATATTACCTCTTAAGATGTAGTGGCGCTGTTGTTTCCTGTTTTACGTTATCTCTATGAGAGCTGGCGTTCTTCAAGCTTTGTATTCTTTGCTATGAGGGGCAGCGGATGGCCTAGTGGTTAACGTTCGCGACTGCCACGGAAAAACTTCGGGTTCGAACCCAGCAGGAACGAACGCTCGAACCACTAAATATCCGCCGTGCGTCGGGTGGGCACGTTGAGCCGTCGGAACCCGGGTACTTGCACTCACACCCCACACACACACCCGGTAATAAATAAGGGCGTCATCCTTCCCCTTTCTACCTCGTTTCCATGTCGCTTTTCCTATCGGGTACTCTAGCCCAAATCTCCTAGCTTCCTGTTTTTTAAAACCTGGGGTCAGATACTCCCTTCCTAAAATCCTCTACATATGATCTGATCTGGTGACTATGAGATACTAAGCAGATGTTTAAAAACTTCCAGGTAGTCTGTTGCTTACAAAGAAGTGGGCACATTTTAACTAAATGTTCACCTGTACGAGTTGGAAAATAGCGGTAAAGGGAAATCTCTGCGAGTGCGCGCGAGAGGAAGACTTTCAACATCCTCTCGTCCATTGTTTTTCGTTCAGTAGGAGTGGTTCTTGGATGCTTGTGACAGAGAAAAAGAGTTTTTTTTTTTTCTTTTTTTGGCCGGATTCTAGTGCTCTAGTTTTTTTTGAGATGAAAAAGTGGGGTATGGCTCAGGGCCGGATCCAGAGCGGATGTGCTGCCCCCCACCCCGCCTCAGGAACCAAGGAAAAGCTTCGATTTCTTACGTTTTAATAGCAAATTTAATATTCTTTCGTGAAGGTAAGTATTACTTAAAAGTATATTACTGTCGTCAATTAATTGGAAGAATTTATAGACATACTAATAACACTTTTTCATTTTGCTAGAAAATATCAGACATGTTCTCGGTTGTTCCCGACACTTGTAACCCCTCCCCCCCCTCACGAAAATCCTGGTGTGGCTATTGACCACGGTAAGGAGAAGCTACCACCGAGCACTATCGAAGGGGAATACGCGATGAAAGATGGAGAAAAGGTGGCACGGAAGAAGAGGAGCAGAAAAAGCTGAAGTATGACCCCAGTAAATCTCCAATGCCATTGCGTGGATCCGCGGGAAAAGAGACCAGAACAGTAATTATAAAAAAGAAGAAAATGCGCTATTGTTCTCTATCTCGTGCTACTTCAGTTGCCACAGTCTCGGTACGTCCAAAAGTTCGTCCTCCGTATCGTAATCCTTATTCGGAAAAAAAAAAAAACCAGTTTATCTTCTAACGCTTATCCTATCACGTAAGCGAGAGCCACTACAGGCCTGTATCGCTTCGTACACGTTGCACTCTTTCTCCAACAAAGTCTTAATGCTTCATTTCGGCGCACGTGGTTCTACTAGAGTCCATATCCCGGACCCTGCACTTCACGAAAAACACTTCTTGCTCCTACGAGCACTCCACTCCAACTGTCTTTTCTCCGACGTAAAATTTTCGAGGATCCAACTTCCTCGCTCCCCATTGGTTCCTGCTTTCTTTCCTCCTTGTGGCGATCACGTCCCCCTGGTGTGGAGCGCGCTCAAAGATGGCTGTCTCACCTCTCTCTGCAGCCACCTCCACCCTTCCGTGACCTCCGAGCTATAACCTGACCTTTGAACTTCTCTTGCGTGACACCGAGGCGTCCTTACGCCGCTCCTGCTTTCTGCGTCCCCTGAAAATCTGAAGTCGCCCCGGCTAGGAACAATAGCTGTGGTCTCTGTGAATACATAAAATAACAACCGTATACATCGGAATGTCGTCGAAATACTGCATTCTTCAGACGTCTGTTATTTCAACCTCGTATCGTGCGTACCTTCGGCCTAAAGGACGCTCGTTAATAATTTCTCTCAGGTGATCTTCAAACAAACATGAGCTTGACGAGAATATTTCTATTTCCATGAAATTACCTAATTTAATGTCCATCACATAATTCCGTAATATTTGTCTCTATAAATTATGCAAATTAGCGTATATTACATAGTTTATGCAAGTGATTAATTCTTCGCCCCTGTAGGGTCGAGAAATTACGCCCCTATGTAAATTGTGTGATGGACATTAAATCCCATCGATCTTGCAAGATATGAACATTTCAGAACAGCTATTTCCATGTGTATTATTTAGAAACGGGTGTAAAACGTGGAAATGTACCAGACCAGGCGACATTCCGATGTGCCTATTTATCATGATGATTGTATTCACGAAAGCACCGCTATTGTTCCTGGCCGGAGGAAATGCAAGCTGCGGGGCACACGGGAGCTAGAGGTCAACGAATGAGATAGTTAGAGGTCAACGAGAGAATAGCCCAAGGTCATCGGCCAAAGGCACAGGTCAGGGAGAAAAGGGTAGGAGAGCACTGAGAAGTGGGGGGGGGGGCGTGCTCCGATTAGGAAGAAGCGGAGCGCCTCAGGCAAGGGAGGCAGGATCCAATCAGAGGCTAGGAGAAGTTACAGGGGGAAAACTTCAGGATAGGAGTCAGGAACGAAGACTGTTGACGGAGAGTGAGAGCGGAGAACGGTCGACGGACAGCGTGAGCTGTGAGCGGTTGAAGGGTGCTGGGAAGCAGCACGGACAGCGAAAGCTGGGAACGGTTGGAGAGTACTGGGTGTCAGCGCTGGGAAAGAAAGTTGGTGATAGAACGTGCCAGCTAGAGCACGGGGGAAACGATCGTAGTTGGAAGCAGACACGTGGGTCTGTAACGACGTACGGAGAAAGCGATTTGAGAGGACACGTGTTCCGGACAGAACACGAGGCATAGCTTCCGAAACAAAGGAAGGGAGGTGAACGGAAGGTTACGACGATTAAAACCTTTCACATAAGTGATAGAAAAAGAACGGGCAAAGAGTATTAGCAGGAAAGAGTATTCTGTAAGGAATAGAA
The DNA here is from genome assembly GCA_039090855.1 of Macrothele yani. Lineage (NCBI taxonomy): Eukaryota > Metazoa > Arthropoda > Arachnida > Araneae > Macrothelidae > Macrothele > Macrothele yani. Next base: position 126,011,871 of record CM077008.1, on the reverse strand, counting down.
ACTCTGATCATTTTTTCGTGGAACTGCAGTTGCAGGAACTCAGGTCAAGGAACAATAGCTGCCGGAACTCAGTTCAAGGAACAATAGCTGCCGGAACGATTACTTTTGATTAAATATTTTTGCTAAGTTTTCAACAAGCCTGAGAGTGAATTCATGCTTGGAATTGTCTTGCCATTATTTTTACTTCCCTTCTCCTGAATAGCAGATTTATAGTAAAGCTGGGAGAGTCTTCAACTTTTCGTTGTCTCCAGACAAAAAGAACCTTATAAATAGTTTCCTTCCTGCTGTGGGGAATTTTAATCAGCGCTGGAAGCCAGTGTTGTTTGGCCGATGAGCATTAATTAACATAATGAGCTTCCACCCCCTACATCATATTTTGTATTTTATCCAATTTTTTTTTCACTTTTTTAGCATAATTATTCGCTAATGAAATTAATTAACAAAAGGAGGTTAAAAGCAAAACTTGTGTCTGAATACGTGGGAAATGCACTTTGTAGTTGAACACGGAGCCCCCCCCCCCCCGATCCTTCACTCCTCCTCCCCGGTTCTGGGATCTAGCTACATCACTGTACAGGAACATCCCAAATTCTCCCAACAATCCAAACAATTCACAAATTATAGTTATAGGCAAGGGCTTTTGAACCCGCATTGCAGATGAACTTCAATCCCCTTCGTTTCTCACAATGCAAGTTATTCTGGTGACAATTTCCATTTTGTTTATTCGAAAGATGAACAGAAAACATTCAAAATACTGTCTTCAATTGAGCAAAGTCTCATAACTCATTTTCTTGACGTAGCAAAGGTGTTATTGCATGCTCCCAACTCAATAGTTACGGTATCAACCTGTTCTTACCGTCGCTAAGGTTGATCATTGGATCGGAGACAGCCCTCCAATTACGTATGCTTACCTCGTCGCTACTTTTCCCATCATTCATCACGAGGGAGGCGGAACCGTCTCCCCATTGGTCCTCAGCCTCCAGGACCACCTTCTGTATCGACATCCCTTCCTCGAAGCATAGGTAAAATGATTTTAACAGGTCGTCAAAAATCTCAACCTACAACGAGAAATATTTTATCGTTATTTATTATCTTTACGGGGTCACAGGAAAGTTATCGTACATTTTTTGAATTCAATAAATAATTTACAGATTGTGATCTTTTTTTATTTATTTATTTTTTTAATATGAAACTGATCACAGTATTTTATGTCGCTATAAATTCCTTCATATGGGAATTATTTTTTGTTTCAACGTTTTACTCTTAACTATATGCATCATCTTCACATTAGTGAAAAACTTAAAACCGCTTTTGGCACGTTATATTCTGGATGGCCGAAGAAATTGTCTGCATCCTCAAAGAAATATTATTATACGATACAAATAAAACCGTACTCACAAGCTATTGCTGGCAGTGGCGTATCTTGGGCCCGAGACCTGGGCTATCTTCCCCCTCCCCCAGTACTTTTTTTTTTTTAAATTGCGAAGTTTAATTTTTAATTGTTAAGTAATAGAAGTAACTTTTTGTGTAAATTTTAGGTACATACCATTGCTAGATAGTTATGTACCTGCCATTGCCAAATAGTTATGAGGATTAGGATTCAAACACTTATTTGTACATGAACTCCATTCTTCTTCTCCTTTTGTGTGAACTTGAGTGCTACGTTTCATAAAAAAGTTTCTTCCGAGTACTTTTCATGTTTAAAAATAATGTTTTTCTCTATTGACAAAACAGCCAAGTTTTTCGAATGTGCATGTCCTTGTGTGGCTCTAAGATATATCTTGATTATTTTTAATGCTGAAAAACTTCTTTCGGCAATTGCAGTTGATGGAAAGTTTAATATGAGGTCTGCTAATTTGTACACCTCACCAAACACTATGTCCAATTTATTCAACTTTATGTAACACGTAATGACTCTCACTGATTTGTTTTTGTATTCATCAAGGGAACATTTTCGGTTCATTTTTTAGTCGAGCTGTATTAAAATTTGAAGTATAGGTTCTTTAAGTTCTGACAGTAGATGTTCAGAGAAGCTTTCACAAAATTTATCAAAACAGTTCGAATCCAACAAAGCCACAAATTTAAGATACAATATCTCTGATTTTAATTCATTGACACTTCACAAAAACTGAAACAACTCTCGCGAAACACTCTTATGGGCGGGAGTATGCGAGTGACTGAGATAGTCTAACTCTTCTTTTCTCGGAGCGAACCGTTTCCCAAAGCAATTGGCCAATTCCCTCTACCAGGTATTGTCATGGAAACGCTAGCAGGCGATTGTAGGGAAGGTTTCCGAATCAGAACTGCGAAGACTCTGGAATAGCTGCTTGCGTTATGCCGTCGGTTTTCGCTCGCCAAACTGAGTCAAAGAAGCGAATCCGCAAGCATTTTTTTTTCGCAGCGAAAGCATCGACATATTTTAATACCGTTGATAACTGACTTTTATTTGTGTATATTTAATTCAGTTTTATTTGTTCATTCTCTGGGCTTCGCAGCTAGCTTGGAATATAAGCCACTGATTGCTGGTCGTATTTCCTTTCCAAAGTACATGTACTTAGTCACGGAAAACGTTGTCAGAAGATTCGCTATGCTGCTCATGAGACATTATACATCCACTGGGGAATATGTAAATTTCTTCACAGGTGCACACGTACTTGACTGCCGACTAGAGCTGAGTTCGGGCTCAATTTTCGGAGCTCGAGCCCGTCCGAGCCCTGTAGCCGGAGCCTACCCGAGCCCAAATTTTTATTGCAAGATAGAGCCTGGGCCCTAACGAGCCCAAAAACTGTCTAATCTGTTCAACTATTAATAAAAAACATCACCTTTTCCACACACTCCTCCTACAATTAACCAATGTATTAATTTCTCAAATAAGGAGTGGGGAAGGAACCTCGATCTATTTCAACAGTGTAACTGTATGAATTTCTTTGACCGTTCGTTTCCACTTGAAGTGCTTCGGGCGGCCGGACATTCAAATTGATCGGGCGGTGCTGCAATCGTATGTTGTTCAAATAATGCTATAATGTTATCGTGCCATAAGGCGCTGTAAATGTACGTTGCTAAATAGAATTAGTAGGGAGCTACTGCGCGGAAATAAGGGGTAAATTATCGTCGGCATGCTATCAACTATATCCAATATACACTATATGGACAAAAGTCACCGGACACCCCTTCAAAAGCAATTGAACAGATCCGCTGCGTTGTTAAGATGCGCGCTACAGCTGCAAACGGTATAAAAACAAGCTTGCAACTGACCGCGATCATATCACACTGTGAGGTTGAATGAAAAATGCCGCGGCGGGAAAGAACTGACTTTGAGAAACAAAATATTGGATGTTGTTTTAGTGAGTTGCACATAAGAGAAACCGAGAGGCGTTTAAACATGTCCAAGTCAACTGTTTTGGATGTACTGAATAAGTGGAAGACACATGGCGTGAGTAGTAGAAAAGGACGGATTCTGGCTAAAACCGGAGCCATAGACTTAACATTAGGTGTCGGCCGGAGCAGCCGGAGCAAGCTGCAGCCGAGCAAACGGAGGGGGCGTGGTCAGTAGCAGCCTCCAATTCCCAATTGCAGTTTTTCCCCCTCGACCGAAGTGTGTGCTTATCTCCGAAGATAGTAGTATTTATTGGACTTTGTCGAATTTTGGGGGAAATCAATGAAGGTTTATTCCTTTTTTTTTAATTTAATGAAGGTTTATTCATTATTTATTTTCCCCTCTCTCGACCCCATCCCCTTAGATTATTGTTATGTAAAACGTTTTTTCCCTCGTAATTTGTTGATGTATTTTTTTTTTCAATTAATTTTCATGAATTCCTCATGTGTCTTCCCTAATGAAAATTATGTAGGGTAAGTATTAATTAATCATTTCTCTTTTATTTTCTCGAATAATACGGTCATGTCCTCATCTCAAGAAATGTTATTATATCTTATTTTTGTTCATAAATGTTTGATTTTGAGGGATGGCAACGCCTGAGTGGGAAAGGGGTTGGATATAGGGGGATGGCAACTCGATGTGATGCCCCCTAGCGGTGCTTCTTGGAACTTTCGATTGATCTTTGATTTTGAGGGATGGCAACGCCCGAGTGGGAAAGGGTTGGATATAGGGGGATGGCAACTCGATGTGCTGCCCCCTAGCGGTGCTTCTTGGAACTTTCGATTGATCTTTGATTTTGAGGGATGGCAACGCCCGAGTGGGAAAGGGGTTGGATATAGGGGGATGCCAACTCGATGTACTACCCCTAGCGATGCTTCTTGGAACTTTCGATGGATCTTTGATTTTGGGGGATGGCAACGACCGAGTGGGGAAAGGGCACTGCGTAGGTGTTAGATATGATGATGCTTCTTGGAACTTTATTATTTCGATGGATCTTTGATTTTGAGGGATGGCAACGACTGAGTGGGGTCCGTTGGGAATTTTTGCATTTATTCCTGTGGTTTGCAAGCAAGATTTCCCCCCCCTCTTCAATACTATTTTTCCCCCGGAGGAAATTTTTACGTAACGATGCTGGGGAATTTTCTTTCCAAGGGAATAAAAATGCTCCTAAGGTCTTAGCGAGGTTCTAACTCACGATGATTTGGTTTCCAAAAATAGTCAGGGGGTCAAATGGTTTTCGTGTACTACGTATTCCCTATATATATATATTTTTAAATTACTTTTACGTTATTTCTTCATGTGTTTTTATATATTTTTCGTATGTTTTGAGGGAGTTTTTTCGTGTAGATGTAATGAATTTTCTGGGGAACTTTTCTTTTTCCTCCATTCAATTTTATTTCAGACCATGAGACGAGGAAATGCTTCTTTAGAAATTATTTCGTTCTTGTTCGCAGTAATTACTGGACATAGACTTCATGTTAATTCTGAGTCTTTCACCCCTGCAATAATATTTTTCTCGTAATTTTTTCGTATGTTCAAGAACTCTACAGATCTTTCCCAGTTGAAATTCTGCTGAAACAATATTTTCGGTCTTTATTTCCTTATAGCTTCCCAATTTCCGATATTTTTCTTCCTCTATCTTTGAAATTTCATTAAACTTCTCAATAGGTCAGGATTCTTTTTTTTTCTTGGACAAACTTATGAGTCCTTTTATTTACACTATCTTTTTTTTTCCATTTCATTTCAGCAAACGATTATTTTAGATGCAACAAATCGTCAGATTTTGGTTTCCTTATATAGTATATTTTCCAACTTGCTTAAAAATATTCCTCAAAGCTTGCATGTATGTCAAATATACATTTTTTTTATTCTTTCGTAGTTAGCCATACTTTTCGTGGACTGCCTCGACAGGAAAGCATTCAATGTCAAGACATACAATCTAAAACCTTTTTCTTTCGATAAAATTTGTATTCTTTGGGCTGAATATTTTCCCGTCTCGTCCGAAAAAACATTCATTCTAGAGACAAAGCGACTAATTCCGTTCTTCCCATAAACATTATTTTTTTATTTATTTGATATTCAGAGTTGTATACATTTTCTATCCAAAAATGAGATATATTTAATGTAAAGGTATATTCTTCCAAGCTGGGGAAATATATGTATATATTAGTTCATTTCCAGTTAAAGGAAATGCATCTTTATATTTCAATATGAAAAAAGAAGCCCTATAAGTGAAAGCTCAACCTAAAGACGGATAGATTGTTCCCACTCTCTCTACTCTATGACATTTCTTTACTGAATGAACCATGGCCTTTTTTTTCATGAACTGCTTTAAAATCTTCGTTCTCACTTTACTATTGTCAGATTCCATGTCCCTTCAGTTTTTTACTGAGAAACAGAAGCATTTATTCAATTTTAATTTATTAAGAGAGTAGAACTCTTTTAGGCTTTCGAAGTACTTTCAAGTCTTTCATTACGAAAATGTTCATTGTCATGAAAGAAGCCATAATCGAGATGATTTACTATCGTTTCAATGAAAGTGTTTACGCATTCATTGCTATGATGTCAGATTTCATTTTCTTATACTTCGAACAGAAATGAGTTTGAATCATTCGTCGAGAAAACATTTCTTTCATATATATATATATTTTTGCCTCCGAATCAAACGAACTCAAAAATAAGAGACGCACTTTAATATTTTTTTTTTCCTCTTATGAGAGGAATACGGGAATATGATACCAAAATTAAAGAATAAAGAATATCGACTTTCCTCCCAACACCTTACATCTACGTTTTTTTTTATTTTTTTTATTTTCAATAAGCTATTTCTATATTTTTACAACTGAATAGAATTATTTATTGAAAAATTCTAAGTAAGACGAAAAATGGTTTTGTTGATTTCCTAAGAGGATGATTTTGGAAATTTTCGTTTTCTGATAATTGTAAAAATCTCATAGAATAACATGGGAAAACTAGCATGCATAAAAGACTGTTTTGGATCGAGTAAATTGAAAGAATTTTACAAAGTTCATTTCAGAAAAGTACATTCCTTCCTAGTGTCAAAAACGAATCACTTCGTTTTTTCTAAGATACACTTTGGAATCTTATAAAAGTGCATAGGGTCAAAAACGATTTTGATGATTTTACTAAGATGACAGATTTCGGATTTCTTATGATAGAAAATACAGTGAATTTCCCATTGAATAACATGGGAAACTGCGAAATTTAAGAAGCACGTTTTCGTTCAAGTAAAATATTTTAAAAGTCTTTTTCGAATCAGTTGAAAACAGACAGGGTGTGTTTCTGAACAGTTCATTATTTCCTAAAATCAAAACGAATTACTTCGTTTTTTTTTTTTTTGTTTTTTTTTTTTTTTTTTTCCTAATCTGCGTTTCTGAAAGAAGTAAAAATAGTTTAGGTAGAAAATTGGAAAGATATTTTTATGAATCCTAGACTGTTTATTTACGTATAGCTAGAGGGGTCTTCAGTGAGAGCACTTATTCTCTTTTCAAACTAAGAGAATGAAGTGTAGTCAGTTTGAAATAAAAATTCAAACTCCCCTAAATTTAGCCTTTTGTCCTGGTTTCGACTCAATACTGTAAAGCATTGCTCTCAGACCAGTTGAATTCCTGGCCCTTAATGAAATACATTAAGCCTTTCCCTTAAAAATAAGCAATCTCTTCTTCAATACCAGATCCCCAATAAATTTCTTTAAGAGTTATTCATTCACCCTTTTACTTTTAAAAACTTGAAATTCATTATTATTTAACTCATTACAAAAAATGAAACTCATTCATACAGAAAAAATATAAATGAATAAAAATAAATAAAGTAGTCCTAAAAAAGGACTGTTTTTCTGGGTCCCCTTCATACAGCTGCTCCATGGTCGGTATAAGGATTTTTTTTTTTTTGCCTGCTAATATCTCAGCACATTGACTTCACAGTCTCTAGCAAGTTCTTTACAATTATGCTTTCCAAGAACGCTTTGGACGGGACATGGTCTCCAGTGACTGCAACAAAAGATTCTGCTAGAATCTTGGGGTTAAGCAATGCAACGGCATCATCGAAATACTTTTGCCACTTGGATTCGGGGGTGGCATATGCACAGCTGTGGGCCGTGATGTTTGCGAATATGCGATTTGGGGGTTGGTGGCACTCCATACAATAATATAAGTTATTGACATGTTCCTGAAGGCGATCCCTTACCATGTCAGCAAGCATGATGAAAAACTCTTCATCTGAGATGGAAGCAACAGGGGAAGAAGTCCTTGGATGGTGCAAAACAGCCTTTCTAAAGACAGGTCCAAATAGTAGTTGAGTAATGCTGTCCCATATTTTTCCACATTGATCAATAAGAGTTCCAAATTGTTGACAAGTCAGCTTTATCGGAACAGGATTCAATCGACGAAAACCATGAATTCTGGGGGAAAGCACTTCTAACGTGTAACTGCCAGAAGCATCTAAGAGGGAAGGACAGCAGGAAACGATAAGTTCACGATTAATTAAGATGTCACAATTCATGCCTTGAATCCAGTGTGATTTTCCCATGAATTTTCGGAACGTTGAAGCTGACATTGTTATTCCATTCTTAGAAGGGTAGAAAGATTCTCCATCTTTCCTATAACTTCGAATATGAACTCGGACCGTGTTGTTAAAATCGCATACTTTTGCAAACGTGTTTTCACCTAAATAAAAATGATGAGGTGCAAGATTTTTCATAGAAATTCTTGGGAGGATAACTTCTCCACACGATTTGGGCTTTAAAGGAACGGACTCACATACCTTCTTAGCGAGAGTAGCAGAAATTTCACCACTTTGCTTCATCGTGGAAATGGAATCGGTAGCGCTCAAAGCAACAGACAAAAATGAAGTGACTCGTTTGAAGACTAAAGACAAACTGAAGGAACAGCTCTTATTCTAAGTCAAAACTGAGAAGAGGTTGGAGTTCGTCACTTGTTTACTGCTTGAGAGGGAAAGAGCAGAGTCATGGGGTAAAGAACACTCGGTTATCTTCTTTCTAAAGGTCAAATTCAATCTAATGTTTGGAGCATTCTTTTGTCGAGGCAGACCATGACTCCAATACGAATTAGTTGGTGGCAGGATCTGTAGTAAAGTTCCAGATCTCAAAGATAAGGAAACTGGTTTAAACCCGTTTCGCTTGAAAACAAGAGTCTCTTTCCTGTCCGAGAGATACTGATGTAATACAAGACAAAGGATCTAATTCAGCTTCGTCATCACGGTTATCACCGATTTGGTTATCACCATTTCTTATAAAAGTGCATGGGGATCAAAAAACGATTTTGATGATTTTACTAAGATGACAGATTTCGGATTTCTTATGATAGAAAATACAGTGAATTTCCCATTGAATAACATGGGAAACTGCGAAATTTAAGAAGCACGTTTTCGTTCAAGTAAAATATTTTAAAAGTCTTTTTTCGAATCAGTTGAAAACAGACAGGGTGTGTTTCTGAACAGTTCATTATTTCCTAAAATCAAAACGAATTACTTCGTTTTTTTCTGACGTGCGTTTCTGAAAGAAGTAAAAATAGTTTAGCTAGAAAATTGGAAAGATATTTTTATGAATCCTAGACTGTTTATTTACGTATAGCTAGAGAGGTCTTCAGTGAGAGCACTTATTCTCTTTTCAAACTAAGAGAATGAAGTGTAGTCAGTTTGAAAAAAAAAATTCAAACTCCCCTAAATTTAGCCTTTTGTCCTGGTTTCGACTCAATACTGTAAAGCATTGCTCTCAGACCAGTTGAATTCTTGGCCCTTAATGAAATACATTAAGCCTTTCCCTTAAAAATAAGCAATCTCTTCTTCAATACCAGATCCCCAATAAATTTCTTTAAGAGTTATTCATTCATCCTTTTACTTTTAAAACTTGAAGTTCATTATTATTTAACTCCTTACAAAAATGAAACACATTCACTCTTTTACTTTTAAAACTTGAAATTCATTATTATTTAACTCCTTACAAAAAATGAAACACATTCACACTTTTACTTTTAAAATTATAGAAAAATAGATGCATTCTCCCACTATAAATTTTTTCCCTACCTCCTTCCCCGTTCCTTAAACCAAAAATTTAAGATAGTTCTAAAAAGAACTTTTTTTTAGTTCTAAAAAGAACTTTTTTAGTTCTAAAAAGAACTTTTTTTCTCTGCTGTCTCCTCAATACATGTTTTTCACAGAACGCAGCAAGTCCTTTCCATATATTCCTTCCAAGAAGGCTTTAAATGGGATATTCTCACCAACGGTTTCAGCGAAGGAATCCGCTAAAGTCTTGGGGTCTAGCATTGCTACGGTCTCCTTGAAGTGTTCTTTAAACTTCGATTGGGATGTGGCATCAGTACATCTGTGGCCCATGAGGCTTTCAAGCATGCGATCCGGATTAAGGTGGCACTGAATACAATAGAATAATTTTTCAGCATGCCCCTGAACGAGATCCGACACCACTTCAATAAGCATGAAGTAATACTCTTCGTTCGTTAGTGGAGAGGAAGGAACGGGGGTGTAATCCTCTGATGAAGCAAAACGCCCTTTGCAAAAACTGGACCAAATAGTAGAATAGTAATGCTGGTCCATATCTTCTCACATTGATCAGCGAGAGCTTCAAATTGTTCCCCATTCAGTTTGATGGAATTAGGGTTCAGTCGACGAAATCCATTGATCCGAGGGGAAAGCACCTCAAATATATAAGTGTGAGGTCCGTCCAAAGAAGGAGAGGCAGAAATAATTAGTTCTCTGTTGATTAGCATATCTTCATTTTCTCCATGCAACCAACGGACTTTTCTCATAAACTGAGGGAAGGTCAGAGCTGTCATGGTGATTCCATTCTTGGTGGGGAAAAAGATTCCTGTTCATTCCTGTATCTTCTTACATGAACTCTGATTGTATTATGGAAATCAGACACTTTCACGAATGCGTTACCCCCTAAATGGAAATGATGAGGGGGGATATCATTCAAAGAAATTCCCAATTCAAATCAGAGTTCATGTAAGAAGATACAGGAATGAACAGGAATCTTTTCCCCACCAAGAATGGAATCACCATGACAGCTCTGACCTTCCCTCAGTTTATGAGAAAAGTCCGTTGGTTGCATGGAGAAAATGAAGATATGCTAATCAACAGAGAACTAATTATTTCTGCCTCTCCTTCTTTGGACGGACCTCACACTTATATATTTGAGGTGCTTTCCCTCGGATCAATGGATTTCGTCGACTGAACCCTAATTCCATCAAACTGAATGGGGAACAATTTGAAGCTCTCGCTGATCAATGTGAGAAGATATGGACCAGCATTACTATTCTACTATTTGGTCCAGTTTTTGCAAAGGGCGTTTTGCTTCATCAGAGGATTCCACCCCCGTTCCTTCCTCTCCACTAACGAACGAAGAGTATTACTTCATGCTTATTGAAGTGGTGTCGGATCTCGTTCAGGGGCATGCTGAAAAATTATTCTATTGTATTCAGTGCCACCTTAATCCGGATCGCATGCTTGAAAGCCTCATGGGCCACAGATGTACTGATGCCACCCCCAATCGAAGTTTAAAGAACACTTCAAGGAGACCGTAGCAATGCTAGACCCCAAGACTTTAGCGGATTCCTTCGCTGAAACCGTTGGTGAGAATATCCCATTTAAAGCCTTCTTGGAAGGAATATATGGAAAGGACTTGCTGCGTTCTGTGAAAAACATGTATTGAGGAGACAGCAGAGAAAAAAAGTTCTTTTAGAACTAAAAAGTTCTTTTTAGAACTAAAAAAGTTCTTTTTAGAACTATCTTAAATTTTTGGTTTAAGGAACGGGGAAGGAGGTAGGGAAAAATTTATAGTGGGAGAATGCATCTATTTTTCTATAATTTTAAAAGTAAAAGTGTGAATGTGTTTCATTTTTGTAAGGAGTTAAATAATAATGAATTTCAAGTTTTAAAAGTAAAAGAGTGAATGTGTTTCATTTTTGTAAGGAGTTAAATAATAATGAACTTCAAGTTTTAAAAGTAAAAGGATGAATGAATAACTCTTAATGAAATTTATTGGGGATCTGGTATTGAAGAAGAGATTGCTTATTTTTAAGGGAAAGGCTTAATGTATTTCATTAAGGGCCAGGAATTCAACTGGTCTGAGAGCAATGCTTTACAGTATTGAGTCGAAACCAGGACAAAAGGCTAAATTTAGGGGAGTTTGAATTTTTTTTTTCAAACTGACTACACTTCATTCTCTTAGTTTGAAAAGAGAATAAGTGCTCTCACTGAAGACCTCTCTAGCTATACGTAAATAAACAGTCTAGGATTCATAAAAATATCTTTCCAATTTTCTAGCTAAACTATTTTTACTTCTTTCAGAAACGCACGTCAGAAAAAAAACGAAGTAATTCGTTTTGATTTTAGGAAATAATGAACTGTTCAGAAACACACCTTGTCTGTTTTCAACTGATTCGAAAAAAGACTTTTAAAATATTTTACTTGAACGAAAACGTGCTTCTTAAATTTCGCAGTTTCCCATGTTATTCAATGGGAAATTCACTGTATTTTCTATCATAAGAAATCCGAAATCTGTCATCTTAGTAAAATCATCAAAATCGTTTTTTGATCCCCATGCACTTTTATAAGAAATGGTGATAACCAAATCGGTGATAACCGTGATGACGAAGCTGAATTAGATCCTTTGTCTTGTATTACATCAGTATCTCTCGGACAGGAAAGAGACTCTTGTTTTCAAGCGAAACGGGTTTAAACCAGTTTCCTTATCTTTGAGATCTGGAACTTTACTACAGATCCTGCCACCAACTAATTCGTATTGGAGTCATGGTCTGCCTCGACAAAAGAATGCTCCAAACATTAGATTGAATTTGACCTTTAGAAAGAAGATAACCGAGTGTTCTTTACCCCATGACTCTGCTCTTTCCCTCTCAAGCAGTAAACAAGTGACGAACTCCAACCTCTTCTCAGTTTTGACTTAGAATAAGAGCTGTTCCTTCAGTTTGTCTTTAGTCTTCAAACGAGTCACTTCATTTTTGTCTGTTGCTTTGAGCGCTACCGATTCCATTTCCACGATGAAGCAAAGTGGTGAAATTTCTGCTACTCTCGCTAAGAAGGTATGTGAGTCCGTTCCTTTAAAGCCCAAATCGTGTGGAGAAGTTATTCTCCCAAGAATTTCTATGAAAAATCTTGCACCTCATCATTTTTATTTAGGTGAAAACACGTTTGCAAAAGTATGCGATTTTAACAACACGGTCCGAGTTCATATTCGAAGTTATAGGAAAGATGGAGAATCTTTCTACCCTTCTAAGAATGGAATAACAATGTCAGCTTCAACGTTCCGAAAATTCATGGGAAAATCACACTGGATTCAAGGCATGAATTGTGACATCTTAATTAATCGTGAACTTATCGTTTCCTGCTGTCCTTCCCTCTTAGATGCTTCTGGCAGTTACACGTTAGAAGTGCTTTCCCCAGAATTCATGGTTTTCGTCGATTGAATCCTGTTCCGATAAAGCTGACTTGTCAACAATTTGGAACTCTTATTGATCAATGTGGAAAAATATGGGACAGCATTACTCAACTACTATTTGGACCTGTCTTTAGAAAGGCTGTTTTGCACCATCCAAGGACTTCTTCCCCTGTTGCTTCCATCTCAGATGAAGAGTTTTTCATCATGCTTGCTGACATGGTAAGGGATCGCCTTCAGGAACATGTCAATAACTTATATTATTGTATGGAGTGCCACCAACCCCCAAATCGCATATTCGCAAACATCACGGCCCACAGCTGTGCATATGCCACCCCCGAATCCAAGTGGCAAAAGTATTTCGATGATGCCGTTGCATTGCTTAACCCCAAGATTCTAGCAGAATCTTTTGTTGCAGTCACTGGAGACCATGTCCCGTCCAAAGCGTTCTTGGAAAGCATAATTGTAAAGAACTTGCTAGAGACTGTGAAGTCAATGTGCTGAGATATTAGCAGGCAAAAAAAAAAAAAAATTCCTTATACCGACCATGGAGCAGCTGTATGAAGGGGACCCAGAAAAACAGTCCTTTTTTTAGGACTACTTTATTTATTTTTATTCATTTATATTTTTTCTGTATGAATGAGTTTCATTTTTTGTAATGAGTTAAATAATAATGAATTTCAAGTTTTTAAAAGTAAAAGGGTGAATGAATAACTCTTAAAGAAATTTATTGGGGATCTGGTATTGAAGAAGAGATTGCTTATTTTTAAGGGAAAGGCTTAATGTATTTCATTAAGGGCCAGGAATTCAACTGGTCTGAGAGCAATGCTTTACAGTATTGAGTCGAAACCAGGACAAAAGGCTAAATTTAGGGGAGTTTGAATTTTTATTTCAAACTGACTACACTTCATTCTCTTAGTTTGAAAAGAGAATAAGTGCTCTCACTGAAGACCCCTCTAGCTATACGTAAATAAACAGTCTAGGATTCATAAAAATATCTTTCCAATTTTCTACCTAAACTATTTTTACTTCTTTCAGAAACGCAGATTAGGAAAAAAAACAAAAAAAAAACAAAAAAAAACAAAAAAAACGAAGTAATTCGTTTTGATTTTAGGAAATAATGAACTGTTCAGAAACACACCCTGTCTGTTTTCAACTGATTCGAAAAAAGACTTTTAAAATATTTTACTTGAACGAAAACGTGCTTCTTAAATTTCGCAGTTTCCCATGTTATTCAATGGGAAATTCACTGTATTTTCTATCATAAGAAATCCGAAATCTGTCATCTTAGTAAAATCATCAAAATCGTTTTTGACCCTATGCACTTTTATAAGATTCCAAAGTGTATCTTAGAAAAAACGAAGTGATTCGTTTTTGACACTAGGAAGGAATGTACTTTTCTGAAATGAACTTTGTAAAATTCTTTCAATTTACTCGATCCAAAACAGTCTTTTATGCATGCTAGTTTTCCCATGTTATTCTATGAGATTTTTACAATTATCAGAAAACGAAAATTTCCAAAATCATCCTCTTAGGAAATCAACAAAACCATTTTTCGTCTTACTTAGAATTTTTCAATAAATAATTCTATTCAGTTGTAAAAATATAGAAATAGCTTATTGAAAATAAAAAAAATAAAAAAAAACGTAGATGTAAGGTGTTGGGAGGAAAGTCGATATTCTTTATTCTTTAATTTTGGTATCATATTCCCGTATTCCTCTCATAAGAGGAAAAAAAATATTAAAGTGCGTCTCTTATTTTTTGAGTTCGTTTGATTCGGAGGCAAAAAAATATATATATATGAAAGAAATGTTTTCTCGACGAATGATTCAAACTCATTTCTGTTCGAAGTATAAGAAAATGAAATCTGACATCATAGCAATGAATGCGTAAACACTTTCATTGAAACGATAGTAAATCATCTCGATTATGGCTTCTTTCATGACAATGAACATTTTCGTAATGAAAGACTTGAAAGTACTTCGAAAGCCTAAAAGAGTTCTACTCTCTTAATAAATTAAAATTGAATAAATGCTTCTGTTTCTCAGTAAAGAACTGAAGGGACATGGAATCTGACAATAGTAAAGTGAGAACGAAGATTTTAAAGCAGTTCATGAAAAAAGGCCATGGTTCATTCAGTAAAGAAATGTCATAGAGTAGAGAGAGTGGGAACAATCTATCCGTCTTTAGGTTGAGCTTTCACTTATAGGGCTTCTTTTTTCATATTGAAATATAAAGATGCATTTCCTTTAACTGGAAATGAACTAATATATACATATATTTCCCCAGCTTGGAAGAATATACCTTTACATTAAATATATCTCATTTTTGGATAGAAAATGTATACAACTCTGAATATCAAATAAATAAAAAAATAATGTTTATGGGAAGAACGGAATTAGTCGCTTTGTCTCTAGAATGAATGTTTTTTCGGACGAGACGGGAAAATATTCAGCCCAAAGAATACAAATTTTATCGAAAGAAAAAGGTTTTAGATTGTATGTCTTGACATTGAATGCTTTCCTGTCGAGGCAGTCCACGAAAAGTATGGCTAACTAC
The DNA here is from genome assembly GCA_039090855.1 of Macrothele yani. Lineage (NCBI taxonomy): Eukaryota > Metazoa > Arthropoda > Arachnida > Araneae > Macrothelidae > Macrothele > Macrothele yani. The sequence goes on along the minus strand of CM077008.1, from coordinate 125,996,488 downwards.
GAAAGAATAAAAAAAATGTATATTTGACATACATGCAAGCTTTGAGGAATATTTTTAAGCAAGTTGGAAAATATACTATATAAGGAAACCAAAATCTGACGATTTGTTGCATCTAAAATAATCGTTTGCTGAAATGAAATGGAAAAAAAAGATAGTGTAAATAAAAGGACTCATAAGTTTGTCCAAGAAAAAAAAGAATCCTGACCTATTGAGAAGTTTAATGAAATTTCAAAGATAGAGGAAGAAAAATATCGGAAATTGGGAAGCTATAAGGAAATAAAGACCGAAAATATTGTTTCAGCAGAATTTCAACTGGGAAAGATCTGTAGAGTTCTTGAACATACGAAAAAATTACGAGAAAAATATTATTGCAGGGGTGAAGGACTCAGAATTAACATGAAGTCTATGTCCAGTAATTACTGCGAACAAGAACGAAATAATTTCTAAAGAAGCATTTCCTCGTCTCATGGTCTGAAATAAAATTGAATGGAGGAAAAAGAAAAGTTCCCCAGAAAATTTATTACATCTACACGAAAAACTCCCTCAAAACATACGAAAAATATATAAAAACACATGAAGAAATAACGTAAAAGTAATTTAAAAAAATATATATATAGGGAATACGTAGTACACGAAAACCATTTGACCCCTGACTATTTTTGGAAACCAAATCATCGTGAGTTAGAACCTCGCTAAGACCTTAGGAGCATTTTTATTCCCTTGGAAAGAAAATTCCCCAGCATCGTTACGTAAAAATTTCCTCCGGGGGAAAAATAGTATTGAAGAGGGGGGGGAATCATGCTTGCAAACCACAGGAATAAATGCAAAAATTCCCAACGGACCCCACTCAGTCGTTGCCATCCCTCAAAATCAAAGATCCATCGAAATAATAAAGTTCCAAGAAGCATCATCATATCTAACACCTACGCAGTGCCCTTTCCCCACTCGGTCGTTGCCATCCCCCAAAATCAAAGATCAATCGAAAGTTCCAAGAAGCATCGCTAGGGGTAGTACATCGAGTTGGCATCCCCTATATCCAACCCCTTTCCCACTCGGGCGTTGCCATCCCTCAAAATCAAAGATCAATCGAAAGTTCCAAGAAGCACCGCTAGGGGGCAGCACATCGAGTTGCCATCCCCCTATATCCAACCCCTTTCCCACTCGGGCGTTGCCATCCCTCAAAATCAAACATTTATGAACAAAAATAAGATATAATAACATTTCTTGAGATGAGGACATGACCGTATTATTCGAGAAAATAAAAGAGAAATGATTAATTAATACTTACCCTACATAATTTTCATTAGGGAAGACACATGAGGAATTCATGAAAATTAATTGAAAAAAAAATACATCAACAAATTACGAGGGAAAAAACGTTTTACATAACAATAATCTAAGGGGATGGGGTCGAGAGAGGGGAAAATAAATAATGAATAAACCTTCATTAAATTAAAAAAAAAGGAATAAACCTTCATTGATTTCCCCCAAAATTCGACAAAGTCCAATAAATACTACTATCTTCGAAGATAAGCACACACTTCGGTCGAGGGGGAAAAACTGCAATGGGGAATTGGAGGCTGCTACTGACCACGCCCCCCCCTCCGTTTGCTCGGCTGCAGCTTGCTCCGGCTGGCTCCGGCTGCTCCGGCCGACACCTAATGTTAAGTCTATGGCTCCGGTTTTAGCCAGAATCCGTCCTTTTCTACTACTGGCGTGCCTGAAGCTGCAAAACGTACCGGCAGACCAAAGAAAATCAGTGATAGAGAACGTCGAAGCCTCAGGAGAGTCGTTACAGCTAATCGACGAGTGCTGCGCAAGACCTCAGTGTACAGGTGAGTAAAAATGTTGGAACCTCGGTATGTACACGTACCATTCGGAGAGAACTTCATTCCATGAGTTACCGTAGTCGTGCGGCTGCTCATAAGCCTATCATCTACACTCGGAATGCTACTCATCGTTCAGCATGGTGTAAAGAACATTTATCGTGGACCGTAGATCAATGGAAACAAGTCTTATGGACAGATGAATACAGTACACGATCCATCAGTCTGATGGCCGTGTGTGGGTATGGCGGCAGCCCGGGGAACGCTATTTACCACAGTGTATTGTTCCTACGGTCAAGTTTGGAGCTGGCAGTGTACTCGTGTCGGGGTGTTTTTCGTTTTATGGTCCCGGCCCATTGGTTATCGTGGACAAGCCTGTTAACCAGCACGTCTACCTCGATATTCGGGACAATTATGCCCTATCAACTCTGTGGCAATACTATGGAACCGAGCCTTGTTGGTACCAGCAGGATAATGCACCGAGCCATAAAGCAAGGACCGTTACGGTGTGGTTTGACAATAATTCCGTATCGTGTGTGGACTGGCCAGCACAGAGCTTAATCCCATAGATCACCTATGGGATGAATTAGAGCGCCGCATAAGAAGTTTGGAACCACAGCCTACTACTAAGCAACAGTTAGCGGCAGCATTATGTACTGAATGGAAGCGCCAAAACCTTGTCGAAAGCATGTCTCGAAGGGTCAGTGCATGCATTAAGGCCAAAGGTGGACCGACACCGTACTAATATATGTCAATAAATGGCATGTTGTGCTTCTCTTCTAGGTGTCCGGTGACTTTTGTCAATATAGTGTATATAGTTCTTGAAAAAGCTTTTTCTTCTTTGCAGAAACACACTAATGCGCGGCCTATGGCATTTTCTACCCAAGCCCGAAATAAATAGCCATCTCGAATGCCTGCTACCCAACCAAAACCAGTTGCCGAAGAATTCCCTTTATCAACTATAAAATGTCTCATTTGCTAAATCATATAGAATCTCATTTATATATAAAAAAATTATCTCGCTCTCTCTAAGAGTCCGAGCTCTCCCGAGCCCGAACCGAAGTAAACATTCTACAGCCCGAGCCCGAACCGCAGTAAACATTCTACAGCCCGAGCCCGATTAAGACCCATGCTCTGCTTCGGGCTCGGCCTCAACCCGTCTTAGCTCTGCTGCCGACCTAGCTGAGGACTTGTATGTCAGTAGGTAAGTAAGTAGGGATTTAAAAAATGATGCATTGGTTAGAAACATGATGAGTCACGAAAAGTCTAAAAACCCTGTAATGACGAAACGAGTCCGGGGAGATGGCCGAGGGTTCTTATTGTTTTTTAACTATACAGGTTTGAAGATTCGTCATTTCAGAATTTTTTAGACTTTTCGTGGCTCACCATGGTTTTAACCAATGTATCCTTTTTAAATCTCTACTTACTTACCTGGCGACATACAAGTCCTCAGGTGGGTCGGCAGTCAAGTACGTATGCACCTTTGAAGAAATTTACATATTCTCCAGTGCAGTGGCGTAGGAACGCTTTTGATTTAGGGGGCACAAGCTCATGAACCTTACATCTCAAGGTTCAAGCCATCTATGGATGACCCCGTATGAATTTTTTTTTGTGGGGGGGTAGTATATTAGAGTTTTTATAAAATACGTATACTGATCAGGAATTCATCCGAATGAACACTGTTATTATCATACTATTATTAATTATTACCATTATTATTTTTATTGCTGACAAAAAGTTAACATGATTAATTTCTTATCAGAAAATGAATGGAGAAGGGGTTTTTTTTTGTGTGTGTTCTCTCTTGTTAATTTTTGTACTTTTTTTTTTTCCACTAAAATATTGAGCAGGGACAAGTCAACATTAGGATGAATTTTCTGTCAGCAGGGTTTGAAAAAGAGGGATTTCTCAGGAAATGTTATATAACTCTTTACAAGAACGAATTAAATTTCTTATCATTTTTGTTTACGTTAATAAAGTAAAACCGCAGTAAGATAAAAACTGCTCTACCCGCGAAGATAGTACCATTGAAGCATTATGAAGTCTATATAAAAAATTTTGAACGATACATAGGCTGACAATTGATGTAAAAAGCACATTGGTCTGGTGCACAGCTAAATGATGGTGGAGATATCGAGGAATTGGAGTTCTATGAGTGGTATGTGAAATCCGTAATGAACTTGTTGTATTTCTACAGACCTTAAGACAGAAAACAATTTTAGTGCCGGGGCTGCGGGCGCTGAAATGTCCACTTGTGCATTAAAATTTTTTTAAAAGTGAAGAAAGGACGACCTGATCAAGATGCATGGAATTTTAAGAGAAAAGAAACACTGATCACAAGTATGTTATCAAGCCCTAGCCCTACCATATGCTGTTTGAAGTTATTAACAAAAACCTTGCACTCGTCGTTTCCCTGCAGAATTAATTTGCTGAAGTTTCCCAGATGGTTGGCCGGTTTTTGATGGATGAAAAGCCTCCCACTACAAGCTTCGGTTATAAAGAAAAACCAGATGATCCGTGATATTTCTTTGAAAAAAAAAGAGAATAACAAGAAATAAGTAGCATATAAATTTTACAGTTCACTCTTTATGAATGATTGGTTTGTGTTTGCTCATATCTGGGGGGAAGGTACAGTAGATATTAATGTACCCCTCTCCAAAACTTGGGGGTGTAGCCCCCTCCCCCCGTTCCTACGCCTCTGCTCCAGTGGACGTATAGTGTGTCATGAGCAACGGAGCGAATCTTCTGACAACGTTTTCCGTGACTAAATGCATGTTCTTTGAGAAGAAAATAGGACCGACAATAATTTGAGAGTACAGTTTTATTTGTATTGTACAACAATATTTCTTTGAGAATGCCGACAATTTATTCGGCCATCCACAACATAACGTGTCAAAAGAGGTTTTAAGTTTTTCACTAATGTCTGAAACTTAAAACTGTACGTATATGATCACAGTATGTTCTTTCAAAGTGATATCTTTCAGTAGTGGCGTAGCCAGAAACCAGAAATTTCTTAGCGGGGTGGAATGTCCATGGATTTGAGTCATCGGTGAAAGCCTCCCGGAAAAAAATATTCCAAGCTGGTATAAACCTAAACTTTAAAACTACAAAAAAAATAAATAAATAAATAAACAAATAGATAGATAAATAAATACAAATAAAAATAAAAAAAATTACTGAGAATTTTTTTTTTAATATTGATATCATCATCATCAATCATTATCAATCCACTGCTGGATGAAGGTCTCCCCAAGTTTCTTCCACAACGGTCTGTCTTGTGCCAGTCTCCTCCATGTTACTCCCGCACACCTTCGAATTTCATCCACCCATCTTCCATGTGGTCTTCTTCTGAGTCTTTTCCTGTCTCTTGGAATCCAATCTAAAATATCGGCTGTCCATCGATGGTCTGTCCTTCTGGTAGTATGTCCAGCCCATTGCCATTTCAGGGATATAGCTCTGATCATGATGTCTTCAACTCTTGTCATTTTTCGGATCCACGAGTTTCTCTTTTTATCTCTCCTGGTTACACCAAGCATGCGCCTTTCCATGGTGCTTTGAGTTGTCTGCAGATTTTATATGTCTCTTTTAGTTAGGGTCCACGTCTCTGCACCATATGTAAGCACTGGAAGGATGCATTGATCAAACACTTTTCTTTTAAGACATAATGGCATATTGCTCTTGAAAATTATGCTGTTTCTTCCAAAAGCTCTCCAGGCAAGTTTTGTACGCAGATTAATTTTTTCATCAATACGACCCTCACTTAATATCTGCTGTCTAAGATAAACGTACGCATCTGTTATCTCCAGCTTTTCTTTATCAATCGACAAATCTTCATTTCTTGTAAAAGCATTGTACATCACTTTTGTCTTCTGAAAGTTCATTTTTAATCCCACTTCTTTACTCTTGTCAGCAAGTTCCTGGATCATATTCTACAGCTCTGATGGGGTAGTTGCAAAAATGACTACGTCATCAGCAAAACGAAGGTTCTGACCCCGTGGTTCGCGGTGGACACAGGTCTCCTCAATCTAACCATCCGTTAGAACTTTTTCCCTTTTTAGCACCAGAATGTGGCGCTGAGTGTTGCATTTTCACGGCATTGGTCGTATTTTATTACATTTAGTGCAATATTTTTGTACTTCTACTACATTTGTGTGCACAGTGTGTTTGTTCACTTGTAACTTCTGCTGTAATTTACACGCTATCAATGTTGCACGAGTTGTACTATGTTTTTCTCTTACCTTGGGTAGCAATTGAGTATGTCAGCACTGCTTACTGTTGTCTATGTACATAATTGTCATTCTATTACATCACCGTTTTGCTCAACTGTGCCTGTTTATTATGCGCTCTAAGTTTGTATTATTGCTTACCTGCAAATATGTTCCTTCAGCGTCATGTAACGCGCTAGCCACCCAATGATGTGTTTCCTTCACTTGTTGTGTATTTAGCTCAATTGCAGTTTCTTCCTAGTATCAACATTTTTCATTGCAGATTATTTTATCCATTGCACGAGTTGTTCCATGTTTTTCTATTAATTTGTTTATCTATTGAGTATGTATGCAATGTATAATGTTGCCTATGTTTAGAATTGTCTTTCTATTTCACCATTGTTTTGATCAACCTGTGCATGTTTTACGTGCGCTTTAAGTTCCCAATCCTGTTTACCTGAAAATATGCTCCTTCAGTGTCATGTAATATGCTGGCCACCTTTACGGTGTTTCTTCTACTCCTGTTATGTTTTTAGCTTAATTGTAGCATCTCCTTATCATTAACATTTTTCATTGCAGTATAAATTTCTCAGTTGCACGAGTTGTACAGTACAATATTTTTCTGTCGTCGTTAATTCACTTTTATTTATGTCATCAGTATGTAATGTTACCTCTGCATATAATTGTCATCCTATTTCATCATTGTGTTGCTCAACCTATGCCTGTGTTATCATGCGTTTTAAGTTTTCAATACTATTTGTCTGCATATATGTTCCTTTAGTGTCCTGTGACATGCTGGCCACCACTTTACGGTGTTTCGTCTACACCTGTTGTGTTTTTAGCTCAATTGCAGCACCTTCTTATCATTAATATTTCTCATTGTAGTATATATTTCTTCGTTACACAAGTCATACTATGTTTTTCTATCGTCGTCGTTTCGCTCCTACGTATGCCTGCGCTATGGAATCTTACCTATGTATATAATTATCATTCTATTTCATTTTTTGTTTTTGCTCAACCTGTGCCTGCTTTTTCATGCGTTTTAAGTTTTCAATACAGTGTACCTGGAAATATGTTCCTTCAGTGTCATGTGACACGTTGACCAACTTATGGTGTTTTTCCCTACACCTGCTGTGTATTTAGCTCAATTGCAGCATATCAGTATCATCAACATTTCTCATTGCAGTGTAAATATCATTGATTTTATCAGTATGAATTTTGTTTGTAAGACGCTCCATGCTGACCGTCTATTTTATTTCGTTATACCAATAAAGCGATTTTAAAAAGCAAAACGAAGGTGGGTTAGATAATCTCCATTAATCTTTATCCCTTTGTCTTTCCAGTTCAGTGATTGAAAGACATTTTCCAATGTGGCATTAAAGAGCTTTAGAGATGTGGTGTCACCTTGTCTCACTCCCTTTCCAATTTTTATGTGTGTTGTATTTTCAAATAGCCGAATCTTTGCACTTGCGTTTTCATAGATGTTATTAATAATATTAATGTATGCATCTTCAATACCGCAGGATTTCAGAGCCATTGTAACTGCTGATGGTTTCACCGAATCAAAGGCTTTTTCAAATTCGGTAAACGCCATGCACAATGGAAGTTCATATTCCCTCGTTCTTTCAATTAGTTCTCTCAGTACGTGGATATGATCTATTGTGCTGTAGCCACTCCTGAATCCAGCTTGTTCTCTCGGTTGAGCCATGTCCAGTGTCACCTTCAAGCGGTGTGGAAGAACTTTAGTGAAGATTTTATAAACCACTGATAGGAGGCTGATAGGTCTGTAGTTCCTGAGATCCTCAATGTCACCTTTTTTATGTAGCAGGATCATTGTAGCATTGTTCCAATCCTCAGGAATCTTCCCTTCATTAAGGCATCGAGTGAAAATTTGGGCGAGTACTATTTCCATTTCTGCACTTGCTTCTTGTATGATGTCTACAGTAATTGCATCTTCTCCTGGAGCTTTTCCCCGCTTCATGTTCTTGATTGCATGTGCAACTTCTGCTGGGAGTAATGGAAGAACTCTGGTACTGGTACCTTTCATGATGTCTGGAGTACACGCATCATCCCTTTCATATAACTTGGAGCAGAAATCTTTCACTCTTGTCAAAATTTCGCCTCTATTTCTTGTTACAGAACCATCTTCTTTTCTCAGTGCCATAATCTGTTTTCTTCCCTTACTGAGATGTTCCTTTGCTATCTTTAGGCTTTGTCGCTTTAAATTTGTACTCATTCCACTCAAGGAGGGGGGGTGTCCGGACCCGAGGATTCGTTCTTTCAGCTTTTTGAGCAGCCATGCAAATAAGTAAGAAATGTTTTGTGGCCCATTAACAAAAAACGTGGCCTCAATTAAAATAGGCATCTATTCCTTACCGTAGGTCTTTGTCGATTTTCAATACTTCTGTTACTGATGAGAATTGCCTAAAATCGTGGCTTTCTTACTGCATTTGAAAACCAGTAATTCACCGCATGGAGTCAGATCAAATTCTAATACTGTTTCGATTTCTCCACTTGCTTCTTGTATGATGTCTACAGTAATTCCATCTTCTCTTGGAACTTTTCCCCGCTTCATGTTCTGATTGCATGTGCAACTTCTGCTGGGAGGACTGGAAGAATTCTGGTACCTTTCATGATGTCTGGAATACATGTATCATCCCTTTCATATAATTTGGAGCAGAAATCTACAGACAGTCGAGAATGCTGCACTGTTTTAGTGTTATTCATAGAGCTAAACCCGCGTTCACAACTATAGCTGTTGAAATATGAATGCACTCCGCTACAGTCATAAGCTTGCTCAAAATACAGAACCGATTTGGTGGACTGATTGCGTCCTTGCATAATGCCACAAAGGAAACTTTAGTAGACGTGTGTTTCAAGTTGTCGGTTTTCAAGAATTTCATCTTCTTCAAAATCAAGCAAGGGATTTTTTCATTACCTCTGTATTTCCAAATTCAGCTAATTTTTGTCCACATGGTCAAGTTACAGTGTCGAATACTTTTAAATCGTCAATGATAGTCGTTTTTGAATTGGAAAAACCTTGATTTCAAGTAAAATTACCCAGCTTCAGGTTATTTTCTGTATGTCACTTTGAAATGAAGCTTCTCCTGCCTCACGGGTTTGCCGCTTATATATCTTGATGTCCCAGCTCTGACGCCAAAGATAATGGAGTCCGCAGACAGGCAGCACTGCATCGGTATTCGATCTCTCCAGTTAAGGTGGACGTGTAGTGACTTTGCTTCCTATACTTCCAATGGGGAAAAAAATCGACCCTATTTCATCAGTGAGGAAAGTTTCCCATACATCAAAACTGGCCACACTGATAAAAGAACAAAACAACGTAACTTAGATTGTACAATCGATGTTTCTTGCAAAAAAAAAAAAAAAATTCCTGAACTATGCAGGGTGATTGTAAACTCGAGGAGTGGTAGTACACATCAAAACGAACACTATTTGCAATGGAACCTAGGGCCGCATTCCACTCCTAGTGCCAGAAAAGAGTAAAGTTACATATCCACGTTGAGCCTTCAGCAGTGAAAAGAGACATACCTGAGGTGTAAGTTGCACAATTCCAATCGCATCAGAGAAAGACTCAAAGGAGCTGCTCAAACTGGCGTCCAAGGGTGTCGTTGCACAGCCCACACCGGCGAATGAAGGACTGTCGCAGACTCCCGGTGTGGTGTTGATCTTGTCCGCAGCAACAGCAATTCGCACGACGAGATCTTCCAGGCAGTCCACAAGTGTCTCGTACACTGTTAAAAATTTTATGATAGGTTGCACCAAAAAGTGGGGCTACACCAGCTGCACCTTTTTCTGAGAAAAGATACGCCATTGTGTAGTTCAAACAAAACCCAACAACATGATGAAACCTTGCCCCATAATGTTGTGCGACCTTGTACCATAACGTGGTGCAAAGTTGCCTGTTTTTGGGTTTTGTTTGCTCCACACAATGGCGTATCTTTTCTCCGAAAGTGGTGTTAGAAATATGACTGTCAGAGTTCTTCGAACCAGACACCTCAGCGAACATTTAACAGAATTGCAGGTGGCGCTGCTCGAAACGTTTTTAGTTGTTTACTCTAGCGAGCGTTGCCTGAGAAAAAAAAAAAAGAAGATCCCCTTCTGCTGCTCACGTCGCTTAGTAATCTAAGTGGTTGATCCTTTGACTGAACAACAACAATGTCGGTGATATGTAGAGGGTGTGCGTGTTGGAATAGTGAGTTATTACGTTTTTGGGGAGATGTACAATAAATATTAGTGTGTTGTCATTTGAAGCGTTTTTATGTGTGGAATCCCCTTTTTCGCTCTGTGATTACTAAGGATAGATCTTCCTGCAGCAGGTATGTGGCTTGCTGCGTTACTTAAATGAATTATAGATTTTAATTGTTTAGAAATATTTAACAAGTGGTGCAGCTGGTGTAGCACCACTTTTTGGTGCAACTTATCACAAACTTTTTAAGAGTTTACACCTATGTTTTCATGGGCCCCCAGAAGAAGAAGTCCAGTGGATTAAGGTCCGGGGAGCTGGGAGGCCAAGCCACAGGTCCACCGCGTCCAATCCACCGACCGAGATATGTCGCATTTAGGAAGTATCGGACCTCGGTGGCAAAGTGTGCTGGGGCCCCATCATGCATAAACCACATGTCCCTCCGTGTGGTGAGCGGAACATCTTGCAACAGACCGGGAAGCACTTGCTCCAGGAACACACGGTACGCTGCGCTGGTCAGACGTATACGTCATGTGATGTTCGCACGATAATATCGCTGAACGGGTTCGGCTGCGTTTTTAAGTGTTTGCTCCTCATCATCTACGCATGTGTTCAGCACATCTGATTTGCATCTTGTGCTTCTCATGTACTGGTTGGAACTCCGTGTGCCTGCTGAACGTTTTTCGAACGTCCATTGCAAATATTGTTCGTCTTGATGTGTACTATCACCCCTCTTGGTTTGTTGAAGGAGTTTACAATCACCCTGTGAGTGTTAGCAAGTATCATAAGAATATCGAAGTAAAGTTATTGATTTTTAATATAGTTCAGGAAAGTTTTTTGCAGAAAAACACCAATTGTATAATCTAAGTTAGGATGTTTTTTTTTTTTTTTTTTTTTTTTTAATCAGTGGACCAATTTTGATGCATGGAAAAATCTTTCTTTGCTGAGGAAATGGAGTCGACATTTTTTTCTATTGGAAGCAGTGGCGGTAGAAACCTAGGGTGCTACTTACTACTAAAAGCCCGGACTGTGTGTGTGTGTGTTTTGTCGAAATGCGGAAGGTTAGAAATATGTGTGAATAGGAGATTTCTCTTTGAAGTCGGTACTGTATGTATTCTTCTTCCCAATCCCTTGAAATGTTGGCAGAGCACAAGTCAGAACAAGAACACCGAACACAAGGCGACGTCTCACCTAGGTTTTCGACGTCCGCTCACGGTGTAACTTGAGATGGGAGTTTTAATGCGCTGATGGCTTTAGCGTCTGGGGGTGTTATTATTTACGCTTCATACGACTTTCTCAGTCGCAGAGAGTCATTCCATATGTTTCTGGCATATTAGAAATTTAATTTACTCGGACTTCATGAATTCCTCTCTGATGTTGCATCAGGGATTAAATGATCTTCTAAGCCAGTGTAGGAATGTTTTCTCAGCGGGCTTTTCCATTTCTGAAACAGATTAGACTATATTCTTTTGATTTACGGAGGTGCGGTGGGGAAAAACGAGGATAAGGAGGGGCAGTCGGGGTTGAGAGGAGTTACATTTCGCACACGAGATGCGAGGGAGATATGTGGACGGACACGAGATGCGAGAGAGATATATCGACGGGCAGGTCAGATCAGGTCATATGCAGAGGATTTTAGGAAGGGAGTGTCTGACCCCAGGTCTTAAACAACCCTTAGAAATAGGAAGCTAGGATATTTAAGATAGAGTGCCTGATAGGAAAGTGACACGGAAGCGAGGTAGAAAGGGGGAGAAAGACGCCCTTATTTATTACCGGGGGACAGTACCTGGGGTCTGACGGCTTTACGTGCCCATCCGACGCACGGCGGGTATTTAGTGGTTCGAGCTTTCGTACCTGCCTGGGATAGAACCCGAGGTTTCCTCAGTGGCAGTCACGAACGTTACCCACTAGGCCACCCGCAGCCTTATATCGACGGGCACGAGATGCGAGGGAGATATATGGACGGGCACGAAATGCGAGGGAGATATATGGACGGGCACGAGATGCGAGGGAGATATATGGACAGACACGAGATGCGAGGGAGATATATGGACGGACACGAGATGCGAGGAAGATATATGGAAGGACGCGAGATGCGAGGGAGATATGTGGACGGGCACGAGATGCGAGGGAGATATATGGACGGACACGAGATGCGAGGGAGATATATGGACGTGCACGAGATGCGAGGGAGATAGACTCACACATAGTACATACGCACCTAGCAAGGGAGGAGATAAAAAATAGGTCAATTATTTTGGCCAATTTGAGTCGCTATCAAATTTCAAGATTTTTTTTTAATATATAAACTCCCCGAATGCATATTTTAGGTGCGTTTTTTGAGGGTTTATCTTTTTTCTAGGGCCCGTGAACGTAAAGGTCCGGGGTGATATCGCACCCTAGCATCCCAGGCCAGACTGTCCCTGATTGGAAGTGCAGCATAGGCGCCAACTGTAGGAGGGATCTTGCCCCTCCAATAATTGTATTTAAATTATTTTTTTAGGGGGCAGTGCTTACCCAATATTTTTACTGGAAGTGGGGCAGTACCCATCCAATATTTTTACTGCAAGGAAGGGGGGGGGGGCAGTGCCAACCCAATATTTTTGGTCCTATTTAATAAAATAATCGCTTTAGCCTCATAAAATGGACCAAGCTCCACCTTATGAGGCCAAAACGATTTATTTCCAAAAAAATTAATAAATTACAAAATGAATAAAAACCTTTTCCCATTCTCAGCATTGCTCATTTGATAAAAAACTGGATTTCCAGCCCCGTAGTAATAATGTTTGGCATATTCCCGTGATATGTGTCAAATGCTTAAAATAATTATAAAAAATGAAATAAATAAAATACAGAAACGTATGATTTCTAAGGCCTTTATTTATCTATTTCTTTTTTGCACTTTTGGTTCTTTGTTTGAGTAACCCAGTTAATTGCTCATATTTTTAATAATATGTATATATAGTAAATAAATATATATATAATTGTTATCATTACTGCCAAAAGAAGCAGCTGTTACTGAGGGGTATTTTCGAGTTTTGAATGTCCGGGATAGCTTAGGGGATTTCAGCAAGGGCTGAGGAAGGGGATTTATTTCGGTGTAATGCGTCTTCGGAGAGGAATGCTCCAAAGGTAGGTCCCAGCCAGACCGCGAGAAGCTGGGTTTGTCAGCGAAGGAGCGAGGAAGGATTTTCCCTGGCAGTAACTCGAAGGGACACTAGTGGACAAGCGAAGAACTCAACGGTAGTACGGCAGATCATCTCTCTTTCCGGACGAGGAGAAAGGGCGATATGCTGTTTTATCCCCGATCCTTGAGAGCACCATTGAATGCAGTGAGAAGTGCTCACAGGAGACATCTTACGCTATCTTGGTGCCGGATGGCAGATTGCATGAACATGTGACGTCGTATGAGATGTTTTGAAATCCTCACAGACTCAGTGTACATATCCGTATTTGGGTAAAAATAGAAACAAATGGTTGGTATTGGATTCGCACGGCTAATACACAGTAAAAGTCCGACATTACGAGTACGGCTTATAGAGAGATTCCGCTGTTACGAGAGACTGAAAATGCACCGTTAATTTGTTAATGAGTCGTATTACAAGTCGTAAATCTAATGAGCTCCCACTCTAACAAGAAGCTTTCATGGCCAATCTTTCTTCTTTCAGAGATTTTTAACAAATTATTTCTCTGAAATTTCATGAAGTAGTGGGGAGATAAACGTGTACAGCTGCACACAGAGATAATTCACCAGTGATTTGTCTACTTGGCAGTTTGAATGCTGTCCCCAGCTTTCTTCCACTCGTCTGCACAACGGTGGGAAGTCGAAACATTTTTTACGAGTGCACGTCATGTGTTTTCTTCCTCTAAATGGAGAATAAAAGGAAAGTTTTGACTTTGGAAACTAAGTTAACAGTTTTGTATGAACGTCAGAAAAGTTTGAAGTCTCTTTTCTAGTTTTAAATTCGTTTATCCAACCGATTTAAAACTAGAAAAGGGATTTCGGTTAAAAAAATATTTGGAGAATCAGCTTCTGTTAGCACACAAGCGGTTCAGTACTGGGTCCCTATCTTTTCAGAAATTCTAGCTCGATACAACGCAAAAGACATATACAATGTAGTTGAAGCTGCGTTGTTTTGCAACTTGTTACCTCACAGGACTTTAGTGATGAAAGGCGATCCATGTAAACGAGGAAAACGCAGTAAAGAACGTTTAACTTTTCTATTTTGCGACAATATGAATGGTATTCATTAATCAAAGCCATTAGTGATTGGAAAATCACAAAGACCGCACTGCTTTTGTGGTACTTTGCTACCGTGCACATATGAAGCTAATAAGAAGGCGTGGATGACAATGCAGTTATTTATCAAGTGGGTGAAGGCTTTCGACGTTCAAGTTGAAATTGAGAACAGAAAAATAGCGCTATTCATCGATAACTGTCCTGCACACCCAAGTCCCAAAAATATACAATTGGTCCCAAATATATATATTATTGTCACCTAACTGCACTGGTGTACTTCATCCTCTTGATCAAGGATTTCGAAACTGATAAAACAAAAATATCGGACCATTCTGGTAAACGCGATCATGTGGTATGTCAGCTGATGATAAACCAGTCAAATGGAGCGTCTTTCAGGTCATTAAGGTGGTTCCACCTAAACTCTCTGCCTTGTGTTTCCAATGGTAAAACTTCTTTACATATTTTCTCCGCAATTAATGTGTTTTCAAGGATGAAAATTCGCACATCGATAAAACTAACTTTAAGTTATAGCATGGGATACTTAATACTTGCTAAAACATAACCATAATTATATTAAAAAACAATCATTTTTGTTTGAGTAGTGTTCAGACCTGTTAATAGATGGCGCTACCTGTACACTGATGGCGTCAGTAGACAAACAAACGTTGGATTGCTTAATTATGGTTACGTTTTAGCAAAATATTAAGTATCCCATGCTATAACTTAAAGTTAGTTTTATCGATGTGCAAATTTTCATCCTTGGGAATACTTTAACTGCGAAGAAAATATATAAATAAGTTTTACCATTGGAAACATAGGGCAGAGATTTTAGGTGGAGCCACCTTAAAGAAAGCTCTTACCGTGGCATGGAATGAACTGCCAGGAAAGCACGTTGAAGCATGCTTTAGGTATGCTAGCTTCAATAACAAAGATGATTTCAATAAGAAAAACGTTGCTGACAAACCAGCAGAACAGGAAACAGATGCATGGAACATCATTGCTAAAAAGATGAGGTTGACATTTAGCTTTCAAGACTATGTCAATGCTGACGTAGATGTAGTACCCTGGAATGACATGCCTGATACAGAAATCATGGAAACAGGAAAAGGAAGCTCAGAAGAAGAAGATCAGACGAAGATAATAGAAATGAAAGCGTACCATCTCAATCAGAACTCATGCAAGCTTTAAACACAGTCGGACAATTTTACAGTGCGTCAAATGCACCTATTGAAGAAACGGCAATTTTCCGTAAAGTCGAGAGTTACGTGTTACAATCACCAATGTCAAAGAGGAAACAGAAGACTTTCGATTCTTATTTTTTTTTCTTGTAAAAATCCCAATATGAATTATAAACAAACATCAGGTATGCAATATGTATTATTTTGATCACATTTCTTTATTAGGTAGTACGAATCTACGATAAATGTGAGGAGTCCATTGATGATACTCACTTTGGATTTAGAGAAGTCTTAGGAACAAAGGAAGCACTATTAAGTGCAAAAGTCATGATTCAGAGATGGAAAGAACAACAGATAGATGTTTATATTTGTTTCAAAGACTTTGAGAATGCCTTCGATAGAGACCAATATTCAAAACTCATAAAGATACTTGAAAACATCGATGGGAAAGACATTAGAATAATAAGGAACTAATATTGGAAACAAACCGCATCTGATTTGGTTGAAATTATGAAAGCGGAGAGTACCATCATTAAGTGGCGCCTCTCCTGTTTAACCTATACTCTGACATCATATTCAAAAGAACATTAAACACCAGAGAAGAAGGAATATCTATTAATGGAAAAAAGATAAATAACTTAAGGTATGGATGACACTGCGTTGTTTGCAACTAACATGCAGGACTTGCACTAACATGCAGGACTTGCAGACCTTAGTACTGCATCGAGTAAATGAGGAAAGTAAAAGAATGCGCCTTAACCCTTTAACGACCATGACTATAAAGCCTAGTATCACTCTAAATACCATAACGCCCGAAACTGTCTGTTGTTTCACTTCTTTGTTTAGTAACAACAATGGTGACTGAGGGTGACTCCTGATGATCCCTCATAGGTCGTGCGAATTTAAAGAACTGGTAAGGGTAGGAAATCTGACTGACTCTAGACAGGCGCTTTGGGCAGCAATGGTCGTTTGTATGTACGGGCGTTTTGGGCGTTGTGGTCGCTAAAGGTTTAGAATAAATACCAAAAAAACTAAAATGACGATTCTCAAAAGTGGTCCCATTCCGAGGACAAACCTAATACTAAATGGAAAACAAATAGCGAAAGTTAGTATCAGTAAGTTTAAATATCTTGTCTGTTAGATAAATGACACTGAAATGGATATAAAATCAAGGATAAAAATGGCCAGACAAAGCTTCCTTAAAATGAAGTCTATACTATGGAATGGAGACTTAAACCTGTATCTTCGTATTCGCGTAATAAAGTGCTATATTTAGGCTGTGACGAAACCTAATACCAATTAGAAAATAAATAGAGAAAGTCAGTAAGTTTAAATATCTGGGCTGTTGGATAAATGACACTGAAATGAAAATAAAACCAAGGATAAAAGTGGCAAGACAAAGCTTCCTTAAAATGAAGTCTATGCTATGCAATGGGCACTTCATTTCATTTTTTCATTTATTAATTTTTCAGTTGCCACATATTACAGTTCAAAATACAAACAATATAATCAATTACAAAAAATGTAGCAACCAGGAGGAGGAGGGAAAAGGCCGTAAGGCCTGACATAGCCCTCCCACCCCTAGTACTAAAAAGAAAAAAAAAACCACAAACAACAAAGAACAATACAAAAGACAAGTCAGAGGCATATTGAATATAACTGAAAGATTAAATAAATGCATAAGTGTATATAAATACAAGGTCTATCCATAAGCAGTGAAATTAATCCAGCGACCAGCTCAGGTCAATTTCATATTAATTGAGAGACTTGTTCATAAGGTGGTGTTGAATTTTTTTTTAAATAGGTCAAAATTGTTAATAGATGTTATGTCACAAGGCAAAGAGTTCCAAAGTTTTGAACCCGAATGATTAATATTCATTTGAATTGTTTCTGTCCGAGGGAAATTAGGTATGAGTGTTGATCGATTCCTGGTTTCATAACTATGAGTACGAATATTTAATGATATTAAGTCATGGTATAAATCGTTTTTAATTCTTCTGAACGTTATTTTACCAAGATTATAGTCAAATAATTGTTTTATTGTAAGTATATTATATTTATTGGGATTCACTTCTGACCTAAAGATAAGATTAGGTATAAAACTATTAAGAGTTTTTGGGCCTATTAATCTTATGTATCTATTCTGTAATACCTGTATTTTTTTAAAAGTTATATTGTGTTGTTTGCCCCCATGTCAGTATACAGTAATTTATATGCATTTGTATTAGTGTGTAGTATAACAATATCATTATTTTAGGGGACAAATTTGTCATAATCTTACTAACTATCCCAATGTTTCTAGATAATATATTAGTAAAGTTGTCAATATGAATATTTCATTTCAAATAATTTCGAATCAATACTCCCAAGTAAGAATGACTATTCACAAAATCAATTTTAGCTCCATTCAAGACCACCAAGTCACTCATAGATTGTAGTATTTGTAGTTTAGAAAAGATCATAGCCTTGGTCTTGTTTACATTAATAATCAATTCATTACTATTTAACCAATTTGTCACCAACACAAGTTGTGCATTTATTCTAGATATAAGATCTACAGTATTATTACCCTTGAATAAGATTGTTGCATCATCAGCAAATAAATTTAAATCATTATCTTTTAACACTGTAAAAATATCATTAATATAGAAATTAAATAATATAGGACTAGAACCGAACCTTGCGGCACTCCAGAAGTTATATTTCCCATTGCGGATTGCGTCATATCAATCACAGTATATTGCTTCCTAACTGATAAATAAATTTTGAATAAGCTATATATAGAACCCCTAAGTCCAATAGTAAATAATTTGGTTAGTAAAATGTCATGGTTTAACGTATCAAAAGCCTTAGATAAATCTAAGAAAATTGCAATTGTTGATTGATATAGCATTTTGTTGGATTAAGTTATGTGTAAATGAAATTGCAAGCTCTGTTGATTTATTTGGCAAAAAGCCAAATTGATTTTTGTTAAATATGTTGTATTTTTGTAAAAAGGAAAGTAATCTAATGTAAATTAATTTTTCTAGCAAATATAGTCAAATTTGCAATTGGCCGATAATTATTTGCTTCGTTTACCGAACCTTTCTTGTATTTGGGAGCATCTGGGATATATGCATGTAGTAAATATAGAATTGTAGATCAACAAAAGTAGCTCCACAATAGTATGAGCCACATATTTAATCACCAGTGGTGAAATTTCATCACATACAGGTCCATTATTGACATTAATTTGCAACAACAAGTGTAAAAGTTCAGATCGTGTAATTTTAAGTAAATGAAACGTGTTTCATTGGTGTGAATTCTGAAAGTACTGATGATATTGAGAATTTGTAAGTAAAACTTGCTGTTTAAGCGTTTGCGGAGCTAATATAAAGTGATTATTGATTTTCTTAACTATATCTTGTTTGGATATAATTTTTTGGGTTAAATTAGTTAGATATTGTGGTGTAATTGAACCAGAAGATTTACCAAGTACTTTGTTTAAATGTTTCCAAGTTAATTTAGAAGTGTTTTGAGAAAAAATATTAGTATGATATTATCTTTTAAATTTCCTAATATCAGAATTTAATTTATTTCTATATGTTTTAAAAATTTAAAAATCAGTTTGTAATTTACTTTTTATAAATTTCGGGTATAATCGATTTTTTTTATTAATTCGCTTTAAAAGATGCATGATTTACGCTGCTTTTTAGCTTTATTCTTGTTAAGTAAAATTGGAAAGGCTTAGATGTAGAATTCATTTAGCACTGTTGCAAAGCTGCCATATAAAAGATTTGGATTAGTCACCTGTAAAACATTTTTCCAATTTATATGTTGTAATAGATTATAAAATTTATGTAACGTATTATTGTTTATTAATCGAGTTGCCTTATTACTTATTTGTTTATTTACAGCATGTGTATGTTTGTAAAATGTAAAAATTGGTTGATGGTCACTAATATCATAGATTATAACTCCCGAAAGTGTCAATTCTAAAGGAGCATTCGTAAGAGATAAGTCAATGGTAGATTCAGTTTCTAGTGTTAATCTCGTTGAAGATGTAATTGTATTGCTAAACCCGACAGTATTTAGCATTTGAACAATTTGTTGAGTTTGTAAGTTATTTTGGGCAATATCAATATTTAAGTCTCCCAACAAGAAACCCCTTTTGCCTGTCAAGTTGACATAATTAAGAATTTCAAATAGTTTATTAATAAATAAGGATGAGTTAGAACTCGGAGAGCGATAACAAACCATTATTATATAATATTCGTTTTCAATTGTCAAAATTTCAATATAAGGGTCAATAACAGTTAAGTCTGTTATCAAAGAATAATTTTGGTGAATAGTATTTACATAAATTGCCACTCCAGCACACTTTGTTTCAATTCTGTTCTGGAAAAATATTTTATAAACAGGCTTATCAATACTATAATTTTGGATTGGAAACCATGTCTCAGTCAAGCAGAGTATGTCAATCCCCGATCCGGTCTCCTGAATCAATGCCTCAACAAGAGTAACCTTAGACATAAGAGATCTGGTATTTATATGAATTAATTTCAAGGAATCATTAAAGTTGCCAGACAACAAATTAGAAACTTGCTGTAGTGTATATATGTCACTCATTATTGTTAGTAATCACAGGTCATACATCAAGACCAAACAACAGTAAACAGAACTCCCAAATACAATTTATAATATACTATGTAGAAAATTACAAAACTTATTTGAATTAACCTAATTCAAAAACAAAAGACAAAATACCAAAAGCCACGTCTTGCCACATTTTACTAAAATTATACATCCCAGTATTTAACCCCATCCTACTACTCACCATCTCGTCATTATTAAAAATGTAGGGAGAAAGATTATAAAATTCAAGGAAACAAGGTATCATCTCATAAAATACAAATCACTTTTCAGTGAACGGGTGTCCAAACCATTTTTTAGACACCCATTCACTATGCTAGACAAGAAGTTAACATGTAATTACACAATGATAAATCACCAAACATAAAAATATAACAAACAGAAGGTAAACATATTAATCACTCTCCTGCCCTGTAGAAGGAAAAATATTTGCAATCGAATCACAATGGGTAGTACATGACATTAAACATGGTAAGCCAAAAAATACAAAAAACAAAAACTGATGACCAACAAATTCATATTAGGCAAGAGATAAACAGAAAATTTGCCAAAATATAATCACCATATGAATCATGCATTATGGATAATAAAATGTTAGTATAGAATACCTAATATAGATATTTAATGTGGACCAGGAACATCAAACAAAGATCTTCATTCTTTCTACGTTTATAAAAAGAAAATTAAAGGATGAGAATTTTTCCGTGACTTACTTATAAACGTGGAAAGAGTGAAGATCTTTGTTTGATGTTCCTGGTCCACGTTAAATGTCTATATTAATTATTCATTCGCCTTCTAATTATTTCTTCAGTTGCTGCTTACCATCTTTGGTGAATCCCCAGCATTGTGCGGGGCTCCAAGAAGCAACCTGCCAGATTGGCTTGGCAGTCAGCGTGTGTGAGACTGGAGGAATTCGAGGCCGCTGTGGTGTAGCGGAAGCATATCCGGCGCGTAACTGGAAGACCCTGGGTTCAACTCCCGGTGGCGGCCTGTGAGAATTTTTCCGTGACTCACTTATAAACGTGGAAAGAGTGAAGATCTTTGTTTGATGTTCCTGGTCCACGTTAAATGTCTATATTAATTATTCATTCGCCTTCTAATTATTTCTTCAGTTGCTGCTTACCATCTTTGGTGAATCCCCAGCATTATGCGGGGCTCCAAGAAGCAACCTGCCAGATTGGCTTGGCAGTCAGCGTGTGTGAGTCTGGAGGAATTCGAGGCCGTTGTGGTGTAGCGGAAGCATATCCGGCGCGTAACTGGAAGACCCTGGGTTCAACTCCTGGTGGCGGCCTGTGGGAATTTTTCCGTGAATCACTTATAAACGTGGAAAGAGTGAAGATCTTTGTTTGATATAGAATACCTACTCATATGAGCATTCCCCTTTTTCCTTCCTTCCCCTTTCCCTATCCCTTTTTTCTCTTTCTATCTTTTTGCCCCCTTTTTCCCTACCCCCTTTCCCCTTTTCTCCTTTTTCTTTATAAAGCAATAAAACAGAATCATAAATAATAAAACAGACCGAAATCCAAATTCAAGTTGCATTAACCACTCCAAAGCTAACCTAGATAACATTCCCCACCACCTCATGCTCAAAAAAGAAAATTAAAGGAACATATGGTTTAAACAGTCAGATCATAAATAGAGAAGTAGAATTTCTGTCACAGCGGAGTGGTAAGTATAATATTAAGCATGATAAACAAAACTGTAAAAAATAAAACCAACCATCAAAACACCCAAAAAAGAAAAAGAAAAACACACACACAAAAAAAAAACCCCTAGATCTTCGTATTCACATGATGAAGTGCTATATTTAGGTTGTGATGCTATATGGTGCTGAAACATGGACGCTAAAATCCTCCACCATTAAAAGAGTAGAAGCATTTGAAATGTGTGTTTACAGATGGATGCTGAGGATCTCTTGGACGGATAAAGTGACAAATGAAAATGTTCTTAAGAAAATAAAGGGAACCGAGAAGGATTGCTGCATACCTTGGGAGTTTGCTCGGAACCAACAAATATAAAATCCCCCAGGTAATTATTGAAGAAAGAATAGAAGGGAAAAGAAGAAGGGGTAGAAGAAGAAGAACCTGGCTGGACAATATTAAGGAGTAGACTGGAACGAACATCTTTTTTAGGCTTTCCAACCGTAGGTTGAAGAAGCGTATATGCTCCAGCTTTGTCCGTCTGCCTGACCGCACAATAACTCACGTAAAAATGGTTTGATTTCGATGAATTTTTTTGTAGGCGGTAGGGGACAACCTGGGGACGAACTCTATTGAGAATGGAAAAAATTGGGTCAAAGGTCAAGACAAAAGAGCGGGATACATTCCATCGCACTTATCTGTCATAACTTACGTAAAAATGCTTCTGTTGCGACAAAACTTTAGTATGTTGTTCCGGAGGTATACTGAACCGGTTCTGTTATAATGAATTAGCTTTGTAATCTTTTGGCTAAGCTAATTATTATGAATGAATAATGCTCTAAGCTTCAAAATAATGAATTCCCAAAAAGGGTGTTGTTACTCGTTAATTATGAACTTAAACAAAGTCTCAACGCTGGTTATTTATATTAAGTAATCAAAGTCATAAACCTAACAGCCAGACAGAGGTCTGACAAAACTAAGAATTGAGAAAGACTGAACTTATTGACAAACTTGTTTATTGGCAAGACTCTTGGTCAACTAAGGCACTCATATATCTTGTACATAATAATGAATAACTTTCCTCTTACAACCAACACCACACAACTCAACCTCAACAACACAACTCCACACACCAACACAACCTCAACTCCAACGCAACAACACAACACACACTCGTCTCGATGAACGCGCCTATATACGAGCTACCACCACGTCATGACTTACACTCATTGCCAGATCTCATTCAGCGGGTGAAATAATATTCCGTTCAGTAGGAAGATAATTTACATAGTAAAATAAAATAACTAGAGATAGTAAAATCAAAAGGAAAGTGAATATAGAGTATACGTTACACTGTTTAATATCATCGAAATGGGGTCAAAGGTCAGGAGCGAGATTTATTCCACAGCCATTATCCTCATAACTTGAGTAATAACTTGAGTAATGATTTCTGGTATGTTGGAAAGCCTATCATTATCAATGCATTGCATGAATTTACTAACTTGTTTGAGCTACAGCCAATCGTAGAAGTCTTGCCAAGATGGTCGCCGACCTCCGTTAGGAGATGGCACTTTAAGACGAAGTTATTTTTTCTGTGTTATGTAGTACGTACTGTACATAGTATTTGTATGATCCGGCTATAATGAGAAGTCCGTTATAACGACAATTTTTCCGATTTTTTTCAGTTCTCGTAATATCGAACTTTCACTGTATTACAGTTTTGTGAACAGTGGATAAACAATAATTCATCATCGGCTGCCGAAATTTTGTGAACAGTGGATAAACAATAATTTATCATCGGCTGCCGAAATTTACCATGGGCACGCGAGCTAAGTTTTTATTAGGTTGTCATTCACACACTTTAAAGCGATAATCCTTTGCCACAACACAAGTACGCAACTTTGACATACCTATATTCTCAGTCGAATCTAATGTGGCTAGTCTCTAGCTCTTGTTGGCCAGCAGGCCCAAAATATCCTTATCTTGACGTCTCCTCCAAAATGGCACGAACAAAGAAATTTCACGTGGAAACTAGCATATTAATCTATATTTCAAAGAATATATCTGAATTGGAGTCAGAGAAACTCTCACTCTCTTACATGCTCTCAAAAAGTTTATCAATATCCTAGAATATTCCTTTGTTAAACACAAGACTTATTTAAATTTCGGTTAACAAGATATTAATATTTCTTTGCTTTCGTGACCTTTCTTTTCGTTTGAATTTTCCTACCCACTAGTAAGAGAACTTGTTCGCGGGGCATATTCCTGTAATCTTCGTATCATGAAGGAATAACCGGTTGACGTCAGAGTTAGTCCCCTTCAACGTTTAAGAGACTATTTCGCACCCCGTCGATGCGTTAGGAGATGGAATAATACTTGCACAAAATCGCATCTGGCCACTTGTTAATGTCCTACTCTGGCGAACGAAGTGAAGTGTTAATTCATCGACAGTCACATATACACTGAAGTGCCAAAAAGTCATGGGACAGCAGTATGCAAATCTTTAACTGGCGCTACTGTCGTACAAAGGCTTCGACGCACGCCACGATTTTTGCCAGTTGCGAGGAGTAATCTCGTGAGTCAAGTTGAACAGCCGCCAGTATGATTATGGCAAGCCGACGTGAATTATGGAATTTTAAACGAGGCATGGTAGTGGGAGCCAGACGGATGGGACATTCAATTTCCGAAGTTGTGCGAACATTCAACATTTATCGATCCACGGTGTCACGCGTGTACCAAGAATACCTCATGGAAGGCATTACCACACACCGTGGACAGCGTAGTGGCTGACCACGTATGCTTAATGACCGCAACCAGCGGCGTCTGACCAGGATTGTCCATGCTAACAGACAAGCGACATTGGCTTAAATGACATCCACATTCAATGCAGGAGGTACCACAGTGGTGTCCATTATGTCAGTGCAGCGTAATTTAGTGGCCATGGGGTATGGGAGCAGAAGACACACCAGAGTGCCTTTGTTAACACCACGACATCGGACACAGCGTCTCACCTGGGCTCGTGAACACGGTAATTGAATCCTGGAAGACTGACAACATGTGGCGTGGTCCGATGAGTCACGCTACCAGTTGTTACGAGCGCGTGGTAGGGTTCGGGTGTGGCGTAGACCATATGACGTCATGGACCCAAGCTGTCAACAAGGCACTGTGCAAGCTGGTGGTAGTTCCATACATGTGTAGAGTGTCTTTACGTGGCATGGTTTGGATCTTCTGGTCCTCGTAAACACGTCATTAACCTGCAATCGCTTTGTTGCTCTGCAGGATGACAATTTGCAGCCCTTCATGGACTTCATGTACCCCATCAACGATGGGATTTTCCAGGCGGACAATGCACCATGTAATCGGGTTCAAGTTGTCCAAAATTGGTTCGAGGAGTGTTCTGGAAAGTTCCGACAGATGGTGTGGCCACCATGTTGGCCCGACATGAACCCAATAGAGCACTTATGGGACGTTGTGGAAAGGTCCATTCGCACCTAAGATCCGGCGCCTACAAATACCAAGGAACTGTGGGCGGCTGTTCAGACGGAATGGCTCAACATCTCTCCAGAAGTCTTCTGGCCAGGGCCGTAACTAGATTTTAGTTTGGGGAGGGGTTGGGGGGTTCAAAAATATTCCACAGCAAAATGTAATCTGTCTATCTATCTATCTATCTATCTATTTACCTATCTATCAGGGCCGTAACTAGACTTGTTTCGGGTTGTTGTTTATTTAAACTATTCCACATCAAAAATCTATTTATCTAATCACTTAACAAAAAATAAACTCTTTAGTTTTTAGTATATTCGAATTAGTTATCGAGTAACGACACAGGTACTTACTCAGTAGTAACAGAAAAACAAATTGAACGATATGAGGTAGAGATCACATGAAAATAAGAGTTCATAGGAGACAGGACGAAAGAAAGTACAGTCTGAAAAATTAAAATTATAAAAAAAATTTGAAATCTCCGTCGGGAAGTGGATTTTAAAAATTTCGATAACGATAGATGAAGCCACCATACCGAGGGACTTTGACGTTGAATTGGTCGTCTAATAGTTGCTATAATAACAACGATGGTAATTTTCGTGCACTTCTGAGGTTCCGAGTTTCTTCTGGGGATTCTGTGGTTGCAAAGCATCTCAAATCAGGCGCAGCAAACGCGTTGATTCCATTCCTTTAATTCACGACCAACTTATCGACATTTGCGGAAACATTGTTCAGGATACAATAGTAAAAAAAAAAAAAGTAAATGCTGCAAAATGTTTCACCGTGATGGCGGACGAAACGACGGACATTTCTCAGATCGAACAAGTGTCAATATGCCTACGGGATGCAATCACTCACTGTACTCTCGCATTTCTAAACACAACCCATCCCAGTTTGGCATCTTGATGTTATAAAGAAACAATAAACTACGATTGCAACTGCCATTTTTCTTTTTCGTCTCTCTTAACGCGATAAAGAAATAAATAAGCGATCTCAAAAATACCTCACAATAGAACAATTCGAATTAATAAAGTGCAAGACACAGAGTTTCCTATACTTCCATAAATTTGTTTCTGCTGACGAGTGGGTATAATCAGGAAAAAATGTCCTTCTGAAACAAGGTTTGTCAAAGGAAATAACAGAAACAATTTAAAAAAAAAAAAGGAAAAGAAGTTAATGGTGACTCCTATTTTTTATTTGAGGTTTAACGACCACCGTGAGCAACTCAATGGGCTATGAGTAGTCGCCCGTCCCTAATTTAGGGTCACTGGTTCCAGAAAAGGAAGAGAGCCAGTGCCGTAAGACAAACACAACATCCATGCCTCACCGGGATTCGAACCCGGGCCAATGATCAGAGGCCATCGCTTAGAGCACTGCGCCACCGGGGCGGCGCGGCGCGACTCTTGTTGGTCTAATAATTACGATAAGGAAACGACCCTAAAAAAACCCTCCCCTGGATACTGCCACGTTTCCGGCCACTTGTGGAATCGATGCCATGTCGAGTTGCTGCACTTCACCGGGCTGTAGAGGAGGTCCTACACGATACTAGGTACGTATCCCATGACTTTTGGCACTTCAGTGCACATGACTTAGAATAAGAATGATTTTTTTCGTTTATGAATTTATTGAAAGAAATGCAAGTTTTGTTGATAGCCAGAAAAATTCATTTGAGGAAGAGTATCATGTTTTGATCGCGTGCAGAGTTTTTCCAGAATTTGCGACAAGCCTGATATTTCTTAATGTTAAATGGAGAAGAGTTAGTCTGAACCTGACCTAAGTTGCCCCGTCCTTTCAGATTAGTGGCTATTTCTCCTGTTTATACTGCACCCGAGCTGCAATCCGGAGCATTTTGGAATTTTTAAGGAGGGTTTCAGACCGACGGGTGTACAGTTTGAGTACCATTAGAGAAGAGAAGTTTAGCGTCCTAACTGGTCGAGGGAGATGTATTGGTAACGAGATTTCGCTCTGGCAATTTGGTTCCATTAGCAGTTCAACTCATTTGCAATACGACAAAACAGTAAATAGCCTACTCTCGTGACTTTTCTTATTAGCTTAGGCTTATTATTATACCAGCTACGGTTTGTCGTGGAACTGTCTTAATTATGCAGTTGCTTTACTTTCGACTCTCAATCAGTTATTCCTTCACGATTTTTCTTTTTTCTACCTTTTCCATACATTCACGCATCCCATCTCGGGAGCACTCCTCATTTTTGTCTACCACCTACCTGCTCCTTCTCGTAACCATAAATCGAGGGGCATTACATTGAGGATTGACTGTATTAACAAGATTTTCTTATGCAATTATTAACTTGATTTTACAAACAAATTCATGTAAAAAAAAAAGTCACCAACACCGAACAGCTCTTTTTGGCAAATCCTTTCAATAGGAGTGAGATCAGGGGACAGTGTGAAGCCACGGGGAGATGAACCACGTCCTCCTCACGCTCATAATACCATTCTCGAAAGAACCTCTTGCAAGATGCGCTGTCGTATCGTCATCCATAAAGAAGCCATCACATGCGAGAAAAATGTTTGGACACTGCCGGGTGCACTTGTCCTCTACAACACTCAGGTATTCCTCTCGCACTCCAGAAATAACTACGTGAATAAAAATGGCCAAGGGGGCTGAAAGAATCAGTAGAAACTCACTTAACGTCCCTGTTTATTCTCCAGCACTGAGAATTCAGGTCACCAACACAATATAATAATTAATTCGTGACGCGGCCGCCCCGGTGGCGCAGTGGTCTAAGGCGCTGGCCTCTGATCATTCGTCTGTAAGGGGTCCGGGTTCGAATCCCGGTCAGGCATGGATGTTGTGTTTGTCTTACGGCACTGGCTCTCTCCCTTCCCTGGAACCAGTGACCCTAAATTAGGGACGGGCGACTGCTTATAGCCCATTGAGTTGCTCCCGGTGGTCGTTAAACCTCCAATAAAAAAAAAAAAAAAAAAAAATCGTGACGCCGATATTTAGCTCTTGTATCAACGTATAAATCTCAATCACATAGCTACAATGCGTTACAGAGGATGTTCCCAAATTCTTAGAACGATTTTCCAGCAATAAAATTAATGTTTAAAATAAAATAATTTATTTTTTAAATGTTCCATCCCTTTCTCTGGACTATGAACCTACATCCAGATTTCCAAGAAAACTGGACACTTCTTAAAATTGGTAGTGGAATTCTATTCTACTCCTCTTCCACAGCTTTCCATAGTCCAATCATTGTTTTAGGTCTGCGTTTAGAAAGCTCTCTTTTTCAGCAGTCCGAAGGCACAATAGTACATTGGTGACACATCATGGGACTTTGAAGGCATATGAGCAAAAGGTATGGACTTGATACCAGTCTTTTTAGCAGTCCGAAGGCACAATAGTCCATTGGTGACACATCATGGGACTTTGAACGAATATGAGCCAAAGGTATAGACTTCATACCAGTCTTTTTAGCAGTCCGAAGGCACAACAGTCCATTGGTGACACATCAGGAGACTTTGAAAGAATATGAGCAAAAGGTATGGACTTGATACCAGTCTTTTAAGCAGTCCGAAGGCACAATATTCCATTGGTGACACATCAAGGGACTTTGAAGGAATATGAGCAAAAGGTATAGACTTCATACCCGTCTCCTTTTTCATTTTTATCAAGAAATGGAGTGGTAGATTTGGATGTATGACTGGTAACCTTACCCTGATGGAGTTCTTCTCTTTGAAGGATCTGTGACTAAAGGAATGGTATTTCCTCTTTAAATACGGTAGTTCAAACATTATTTTGGCAATATGTAGAATTGATTTTACCATTCTTTTCAACTTTTCTTAGCTTTAATTTCCCATTTTACGGGAAACCAGCATAATCATGAATCCTTTACTGAAACTTTCTTCGTATTCTTTAAACCAAGTCTTTAAGTCTTTTTCTGCCCTTTGGCAAAAACATCTGCTGCAGTTAAATATCGCCTGCTAAGCATAGCGCACGTAAAGAAGCTGAGGATAGAAGGTTATGTTTTTGCTCTTTACGGAGAGAAATATTCTTATTCTG
The DNA here is from genome assembly GCA_039090855.1 of Macrothele yani. NCBI lineage: Eukaryota > Metazoa > Arthropoda > Arachnida > Araneae > Macrothelidae > Macrothele > Macrothele yani. Next base: position 125,967,053 of record CM077008.1, on the reverse strand, counting down.
TAATTGAAAAACGCTGTGAAAATCATTGAATTAGCATTTCTAAATGTAAAATAAGCAATGTTATTAATAAAGGGGGAAATTGTCAAGCATTGCTTTTAACATGAAGAAGAACAGCAAACAAATATCCAAAGAAGGTACGTACTTTTACGACTATTTCAAAAGTAAGGTATCTGGTCTTGAAAGAAAACCCACCGACTCAAGGAGCAATGTTAAGTCGTTAAACATCTCTGTATCGACTGTAAACAAGGTAATAAACAAAGATTGGAATCTGAAAACAACGAAACAAACAAACAAAAAACCAAACATAATGTTCACAGTCTTTTGCCTAAGCACGTGGTGGAGCACAGAACACGGTGTACACTTCTTTATGAAAATCACTTAGCCGGAAACAGATGGAAATTTATTGTGACAATCAGGGGCGCGCCAAGGGCATTTGCCGCCCCTTGTACGAGAATATTTTTCAATTTTTATTCATTTTTACATAAAATAAATATCTTTAGCAACGTTATTTTCTATTTCTAAGAGTTTTCATAATATAAACTGTATATATACGAGTATATAACATTGAACATGACGGGCGTCTGTTTAACTATTCTAACCAACTAACCCGAAAATCTCTCATATGGGTACATCATTTGTAAGTCGTTTTCTGTCCTTTGGGTAAAACATCTGCTGCAGTTAATATCGTCTGCTAAGAAAAAGGCGCACAGAAACAAGCTACAAGTAAATTGTTTAAAACTAAAAAACGGAATTCGAAATAACTGGTTTTCATATTTAAATAAAACTAAAAACAGAATTCGAAATAACTGGTTTTCATATTAAAAATATTTTTTCTCTTACAAACCTCTATTCCCTTATTGCATCGATTTTCCACCTTGTTTCAGAGCACGGTTTTACCGTCAACGCTGGAAGCTCTTTGTTTAAAATTTGCAAAACGTAAGGTTATTCAGTAAAGAAAGTATATATTTCTTGAATAAGGCTGAAAATTTCTAGAGAAATTTGTTCGTCATTAATTACGACCAGATTTAAAGATGAGCCGCTCAAAGCACATAAAATGCATCAGGGTTTTAGATCGAAAAATTATATTTGTCCACTGTGTTTTTCTTTCATATTGGCCCCACTGTCATAGTGTTGGCCGCGCATATCATGATACTAAAATCTCTAAAATCTTCAAGTCCTTTGCCCGCGGTATTCGTTACAGAACAAAACAATAAAAATTATTCTTTGATTTCAAGTCGCTTTCTATTGAATTACAAAATGAATGTTTTTACTAGAAAAATAAACGTGCCACGTAGCAGTACGATTTATCACAGTAAAACGTTTTCTTAACTTCTTCCACGTCACTGACATTAATTTTTCAACCGTAAAATTTGATCGAGGCGTCCTGCCGTCCCCGGAAGCTGGCGCCCGCCCCCATTGAACACCCCACTAGGCGCGTCCCTGCGGTGACAATTGATGAAGCATGGATCTACCTAAATAACGGTAACAAAAAAAGATCTATTAACTATAGCCAAAGAGCAGAAAATGTCTTACAAACTTGGTCTCAAGAATCGAAAGAAAGTTTCAGTAAAGGATCCATGATTATTGCTGGGTTCTCGTACAATAGGAAATTGAAGTTAAGAAAAGTTGAAAAGAATGTTAAAATCAACTCTACATATTATCAAAATAATGTTTTAACTCCTATATTTAAAGAGAAAATACCATTCCTTTAACCACAGGGCTTTCAAAGAGTAGAACTCCACCAGGATAAGGCTACCAATCATATATCCAAATCTACCACTCTATTTCTTGAAAAAATGAAAAAAGAGACGAGTATCAATATTTAAAAAAATATTTTCCTCATATCTTTTCAAAGTCCCCTGATCTGTCACCAGTGGACTATTGTGCCTTCGGACTGCTAAAAAGAACACTTTCTAAACGCAGACCAACAACAATGATTGGACTATGGAAAGCAGTGGAAGAGGACTGGAATAAAATATCTCTACCAATTTTAAGAAATGCCCTGTTATCTTTGAAATCTAGATGTAGGTTCATAGTCCAGACATGGGCTATCAGATAGAACATTTAAGAAAGAAATAATTTCATTTTAAACATTAATTATATTGCTGGAAAATCGTTCTAGAAATGTATGAACATCTTCTGTAGTAGCAATCAAGAGGTTTAAATCAATTGTACTCCTTGACTTGGGAATTAACGTAATGCAGCGAATGAGAAACTCGTGTATTCCTGTATACGCATGTCTCTTCATGATCATGTGTAGAGGATTTCAGGAAGGGAGTGTCTGACCCTAGGTCTTAACCCTTAGAAATAGGAAGCTAGGAGATTTGGGCTAGAGTGTCCGATAGGAAAGTGACATGCAAGCGAAGTAGAAAGGGGGAGGAAGACGCCCTTATTTATTACCGGGGGGGCAGTACCCGTGGTCCGACGGCTTAACGGGCCCATCCGACGCACGGCGTGTATTTAGTGGTACGAACGTTCGCACCTGCCCAGGATCGAGCCTGAGGTTATCTCCATGGCAGTCACGAACGCTGACCACTAGGCCACCCGCGGCCCTGTATACGCATGTCTCTCTCACCAGGGGCTCCTTAACGTGCTTTTAGCTTGACTACTACCGTTGCTCCCGTAATACGCCTTACGGCACCATCAGCGCAAAGACCCAAGGCCTCCTAAAAACGTTCCGTTCGCATTAGATGCCAAAGGACGTCTCTCCCTCCTTCATACCAAAGACCATCTGCCTAAAAAAACCACGTGTTTCTCTCCTCACCAAACAAATTTCTCCACTCCTTTTACTAATTATGTTCCGGAGTTAATCCCTAACCTTGTTGGCTAGATGTACACTGCTCTTAAGCGCGCGTCTCTCATTCAGACACCGTAAAGCGATAATCCCCTTGAACAACACATTTACGCTGCTTTGATATATTTATCTAGACAACTCCGCCAAACTGGCGCGAAGAAAGGAATTTCATGTGGGAATGAACATAATGATTCCATATTAAGAATCATCATTCTGAAACGGGGTTATAGAATCCTACAGTCAGAGTTGCCAAAAAGTTCAAGCTGTTCAGGGAAGTAATGTGCCTTTCAATGAGCTTTAGAGGGAAGAAATTAATTTACATACGGTGACAGGAACTCAAATGGAATGTTAAATTAAACATGTACACCGACGAGCCATTACATTATGACCACCTATCCAAGAGGCTGCAGGAACCCCTTCAGCCAGCAAACAGCGGCCACTTGGCGAGGCATCGATTCGATTAGGTGGCGAGAGGTATCCTGGGGTATCTGGTACCATGATGTCAACAACAGGTCCTCCAGTTCCCGTACATTTCGGGGTGGTGGTGATTTAGCACGAACCCTCTTTTCCAAGTCGAACCACAAATGTTCAATTGGGTTCATGTCAGGTGAATTTGGAATTAAAAGACAGTCACCAGCATCTTCTTTGAACCACTCTTTGACGATTCTGGCAGTGTGGCATGGCGCATTATCCTGTTGGTAATGGCCATCACTCACCAGCAGGGAGCATAGTTGCCATGAATGGGTGAACTTGGTCTGCAACGATGTTCAGATACCTGACAGCTGCCATAGATTGTGCTATTGGCATAATGGGGCCTAAAGTGTCCCAAGAAAACATCATCCGCAGCATGATACTGCTGCCTCCAGCCTGTTTCCGCCCAACAGTGCATCCAGGTGCCATTGCCTCCGTTGGTAATCGACGTATCCGCCCTCGGCCGTCTACGTGATGCACCAGGAATTTCGATTCGTCAGACCAGGCCACTTTCTTTCAATCATCCACGGTCCAATCTCGATGATCTTGGGCCCATTTCACGTGTTGTTGGGGATGACGTGCAGTAAGCACGGGGACCCGGCTGAGTCTTCGGCTAGGCAGGCTCATGCGTAGAAGGCTGCGATGAACTGTGTGCTGTGACACATTGCCCTGATCATCACTGTTGTAGCTGCGGATGATTTGCCGCAATGTGGACCTGCGGTCGCTGTGAACAATGCGCGACAGTCTCCGCTCCCCTCTGGTATCAATGAGCGGCAGACGGCACACGAGTGGACGACGGTTCGTCATTTGGCCAACTGTGCACCACTTTTGTTACGTACTCACTACAGCGGCACGTGAACAACACACAAGCTGCGGCGTTTCCGAGATCGTAGTTCCGAGGCTCCATGCCATCACAATTTTTGCTTGATCAAACTCCGATACATTGGCAACTTTTCCCATTCTGACTTCGAACACTCTACTGTGACGTGTAACATCAAAGGCTTGGAATTTTCTGGCCAGCGTGTGTGTGTGTGTGTGTACGTATTAACCTCAGTTTTGAGTCAAAAATAAATGTGGACGAAGAATATACGTAGGGAACGCAATGGTAAAGGATTTTTTTTTTATCACTCTTCGCAAAAAGCATAACATTGAAAGATTCAGAAATATGGATTCTTCCGGTGATAATGCTTAGTATAAGACGTCTTGAAAGAAAAAGTTGTTTTAAGTTAGAACTAAAGAAGCTAAACAGATTTACATTTCTTTTATTTCTGGCGGCTGAAAGACGTGAAATAAGTTAAACGTAGCTGGAAAGTGTCTGCATTTTAACGATTGACACACGATGGTGTCATTTCTTGAGAGCTAACTTTAAACTCAAGTGTCATCCCCATGGGGAATCAAACCATCGTCACAATGTACTTCACGAGCCTCGAGAGCTGTGTCGTTGTGTGTTGAACAAAGTTGGAGGTCTGGATTTCTTAATACATTATGAGCCAATTAGAATGATAAATGAGGTTCCTGTGCGGCAGCTCCTTCAGCCTCGCTAGATGATTCGTGCCTTCCAATATAATTAAGGCCATTAATTTATTTTGGATTCGATGGCTTCAAGATTGCATTTAGTATTCGTGTTAACTTGCTTTTGTTTTATTTTTTATTTCCGAAAGGACCTTTTTAAAAAACCGGATGTGTGTGTGTGTGTGTGTTTCTTGATATGGTTATATGCGCGCATGCCCATGTAATCATCTACAAAAAGGACAGCAAATTTATTAGGGTTACAAATGATAATAAATGGCAACACATTTTTTTTTCTAAATTTAATTCTCCCTTTAGTATTAACGAAATTGCCCGAGACTGGGTGTGGTTAAATATTTAAAACTATTAATTAAAGTAACCGACATTATATGGTCATTTAAACAACTCGGAACAGGGAAAAGAAGTATGATACCTATATCACATATCAGTCGCTTAATTTTTCTTTGTTGATGTTAGTCATAAAACATTTTTATGCCTTCCTGAGAAAACACAAAAAACTTGAATGTAATGAACACGTTTTTTTACGCACACAGAAAAAGAGTGCATTTCAAAATACACTGGTTTCCATAAATCAAGCAAGAAACCGAAAAATCGCGATAATTCGGCGAAATATAGTTCAAATTGCAGGAAATTTGCATATGTTACGAGCAAAGGCATACAGCATCGATATACGGAAGGCAAATAACTGGCACTGGCAGGACGCAAATGCGCAAGAGCTTAAAACTGGCAGGGCGCAAATGCGCAAGAGCTTAAAACCAGCTGTTTCGGTGGGAATCGCCAATTCACGTGCTGCGTTGAATGACGAGATGTCGAGATAGCGATTTTGTTAACATGGTTTCGAGACGTCATTCACCAGCGGAGTTATACACTACAGAGCGATATGCCGACTCGAAGCAGGGCAACGGTGGGCGGACGTCGTAAGATGGATCAAAGTCGATCGTTCTGTGGTCAGCAGGATGTGGCAGCAGTTCCAAGCCACGGGTACAGTTTCTCGAAGTCGCAGCAAAGGTAGGCCCAGGACGACGACCCCCGCGCATGATCAGTATTTGCGGCTTTAGGCACGGCGGAACAGGACGGCTACACTGACTCATCTCAGATCTGTGCTTGCTTGCTGCAGCCACCGGACGGACCGTATAAACTTCGACGGTACGCAGAAGGTTACATGCAGGAGAACTGTAAGCTCGGCAACCGGTATTATGCGTGCCCCCCGCCACCGAAGGGAACGTTTCAATTGGGCCCGAATGCATGAGAACTGGACTCAAAGTCAGTGGAGGTCCGTTCTGTTCACTGATGAGTCGCGAAACTGTTTACAGAGTGATTCTCGCCAAGTTTGCATCTGGAGAGAGGCCGGTACTCGTTATCTTCCCTCTAATATCCAGGAAAGGGACACCTATGATGGTGGTAGTGTTCTGGTGTGGGCAGGCATATCGTTAGGCGGCCGTACCGATCTCTATGTGTTGCCACATGTAAACCTCAATGATCAGAGGTATAGAGACGCCGTCCTGGACCCTATTGTTCGTCCGTATGTGGCCGCAATTGGCAATACATTTTTGCTGCAGGCGGATAAAGCCTGTCCTCACACAGCTCCCCCCGTGCACAAGTACCTGGAACAGGAGACTACAGTCCGTATGGAATGGCCAGAGCGCTCTTCTGATCTGAATCCCATTGAGCATGTCTGGGATGCTCTTGGGAGGAGTGTTGCTGGCCTCCAGCCCCCTCCTTGAACCCGGCAGGAACTCCGCACTGCTTTGCTCGAGCAATGGACGCAGCTACCCACGAGACTGCTTGACACTATAATTAACAGAATGGAACATCGCTGTGGGGCCTGTATTACTGTTCGGGGTAGCCACACTCCGTACTGAAGTACTTTTTCCAATTTCATCTTGATACCTATATTTTTGTATTTTCATATTTGTATGAAATTCGAAAGTATGCGGAGTAACATGGAAGAGATTGGCACAAGACAGACCGTTGTGGAAGAAACTTGGGGAGACCTTCATCCAGCAGTGGATTGATAATGGTTGACAATGATGATGATCACTCATATACCAAATATAAATGCTTTGTATCACCTGCTCTTAAGTTTTTTTTTTTTTTGTTTGTTTGTTTTTTTAGTTGCGTTTGCGTTTGGTCTGATAAAGCTTGCCATCAAATTTCATCCGAATCGGCTGCATACTTTTTGAGTTATCAGGATTTATCGATTTGTTGTTTAATTTATGGAAACCAGTGTATTCCACAATAAATTTGTTAAAGGAGATGTTTTCAAACTGACACACACTTTTTCTGTTAAAAAACATGTCCATTAAAAAATAGTCTACCTTACTGGAACCTTGAGGGATGGATATCGAAGAATCTTGGTCATGCGGCTCCATTCGATCTCAAAAGAATTTTTTCACTGCGAAAAAAAAAGTATTAATTACAAACATGAAGAAATTGGGTTCTTAGGTAACGCTTACATATATCAGAGGAAAAATAAGCTTCCATTGTATCTGCAAAGAATAGAGACATAAACGAATGTACCCCCTCCCCCTCTTCCGATGGCCGAGTGGTCTGAGTCGCAGGCTTCTGGCTTGTCCTCCGAGCTCGGCCTGGGTTCGATTCCCGACAAGGCATGAGTGCTATTCTTGTATAGGGCAGGCAACGTTATTATCAACTACGTCGCTATCCCGTTGTACAAGCAATCCACCGCCTCGTCTTTAATATCGAATCTGATAACAAAGGCGGCTGAAAGACGTCCTTTTTTACGCTTTCCAACCGTAGGTTGAAGAAGCGTATATGCTCCAGCTTTGTCCGTCCGTCTGTCTGTCTGCGCGATAACTCGCGTAAAAATAGTTCGATTTCGATTAAATTTTAGTATGAGGTAGGGGACCACCTGGGGACGAACCCTATTGAAAATGGACGAAATGGGGTCAAAGGTCACGGCATAGGAGCGGGATTCATTCCATTGCCCTTATGCGTCATAACTTGCGTAAATATGGTTCGATGTCGATGACATTTTAGCATATTTTAGGGGACCACCTGCGGACGAACCCTATTGAAAATGGGTGAAGTGGGGTCAAAGGTCAGGACATAGGAGCGGAATGCATTCCATTGCCTTTATGCATCATAACGTGCGTAAAAATGGTTCGATTTGGATGAAATTTTATTATGTGGTAGAGGACCACCTGGGAACGATCTTATGACGTCACAATCTAGCACTTGAGATGATGGCGCGCGGTCACGCCATCTGTCTCATTACGTCACGCATTGTGTGTGGATCCTATTAAAGTTTTATGACGTCACACTCTTGCGAGCAGATGGTCGCGATTTCCATCTTCCTCATTACGTCACGCGTTGTGTGCGTATGTCCGTCCGCACGATAACTCGCGTAACAATCGTCCGATTTCGATGAACTTTTAATATGCGGAAGGGTTTCACCTGGGAAGGAACCCTATTGAAAGTGAACGAAATGGGGTAAAAGGTTAGGACATAGGAGCGGGATCCATTCCACTGCTCTTATGCGTCATAACTAACGTAAAAAAGGTTCAATTTCGATTAAATTTTAGTATGTGGTAGGAGACCACCTGGGGACAAATCCTATGAAAATGGGCGAAATGGAGTCAAAGGTCAGGGCATAGGAGTGGAATTACTTCCATCGCCATTATGCGTCGTAACTTACGTACAAATTCTTCTATTTGGATGAAATGTTAGTATGTTGTAAGGGCCTGCTTGGGGACGAATCCTGTTGAAAACGGGCGAAATGGGGTCAAAGGTTAGGACACAGGAGCGGGATCTATTCCATAGCTCTTATGCATAATAACTTACGTAAAAATGCTTCCATTACGACAAAACTTTATCATGTTATTTCGGAGGTATACTGAACCGGTTCTATTAAATATAATCGAAATGGGATCAAACGTCATGGCACAGGACCGATATTTATTCCACAGCCATTATCCTCATAACTTGAGTAATGATTTCTGGTATGTTTTAAAGCGTATTATAATCAATTCATTGCATGGTTTTTCTAACTTGTTCTAATGAGTTTCAGGCGTAAATGAGTCCATTCCACATGATCAAAATTAAAGAAATTGCTTTATTCTCAAGATTTCTTCACTTCTTAACCGGCGTTTCCGGCGACGTTCTCGACACGAGATTCACGCGCTGTCACGTGGTGTGTTCTATACGTTCTTCCCAGCACTCTCGGCGGAAACTAAATTACCGCTCCTATTCTTCGCGCTGGCACCTTGCTAGGATACACGGGATCTGCATCTACCCTGAGATCCTCACCTTTCGACGGTCGAGAAGCAAGTCTCCTTTTCCTGGTACCAGTAGACCACTACTTGGCCCTTAGCCAGGTGGGGTTGATCCCCAACTGCCCTTTCGCGAAGTCTCTCCTACCCTACGTGATCAACACGAGGTATCCAAATCTGATAACATCCTCGGAAAACACCGGAAGCTAAAATTTCATATAACATGCATGACAGAAGTGCAAAAACCGAGGGTCACCTCCCCGTCTCACGACCGGTGTAGGTGGCCTCTCTGCTGTTAATCAAGGTGGGTCGCGGGTGGCCTAGTGGCCAACGTTCGTGCCTGCCACGGAGGAATCTGAGGTTCGATCCCGGGCAGGTACGAACGCTCGAACCACTAAATATCCCCCGTGTGTCGGATGGGCACGTTATGTAGTTGGACCCCGGGTACTGGCCCCCGGTAATAAATAAGGGCGTCTTCCTCCCCTTTCTACCTCGCTTCCGTGTCATTTTCCTATGGGGCACTCTAGCCCAATTCTCCCAGCTTCCTATTTCTAAGGGCTGTTTAAGACCTGGGGTCAGACACCCCTTCCTAAAATCCTCTACATATGATCTGATCTGTTAATCCAAGGTGACCGCTGGGTGCCCTTCAAGGTCGAGCACCATTAAGGCATCCACAGACACACACGTTTGAGTGTCATGCCAGCAAACGAGGGAGTTTGTGTTTGAGGCGGCATGTAGCATGGAGTGAAGATGATTATAGGTAGGCGTTGAAGAGGTTCACTCCTGCTTCACTCCACGCTACATTCCGCCTCAGGCACAAAACTCTCCCATTTGTTTGCGTGACACTCAAACGTGTAATTGAAATGTGTGTGTCTGTGGTTGCCTTTAGACGTTACTGCACCCAAGCTCATTGTCCATCAGCGAAATGTCCATCTTGTTTGTGCAAACTAAAGTCCTTCGTGACATTACAAAATGGCTAAACGAAATGTTCGTTTTAATTGTTCTAAAATGACATTAATCATTTACATATCTACATTGGATAATTTAACTTTGGGCAACACTTGCAATGCTGTTCTCATGAAGCCTGGCTGTTTCTCTTTCTAGAGGTCCTAAACTACGGACTGGCGACAGCTTTGTAAACGCTTGCGGCGGTCGCCAAACTACGAAACTATACATGTACTTGAATGAGGATAATCCGAAAAGTAAGCTTTCCAAATTTTTATTTGAATAAGAAAAAACAACGCATCAAGCTGAGATACAGCCTCATATTAGCTTTACATCTTCAGATAAACACCAAGCCTGTTTAGACACTTACCATAGCGATAAATCAACTCGTCAAGTCCTTCATAATAAAATACAAAAATAAGCGTCCTATGCACATATCGATTTCTTGACTTCACTTTGAACATCTACGTTGGAAAGGAAACACTAATTTCTGAAGTGTTGTTTCAGTTCTGGGAAGAAAAAGTGGTCCGACAGCAAGACTTTACGGTCAGTATGGAAGAATTGTCCAACCTCAGGACTTCCACAGATTCACGGTTGCTGCAGCACTGTGGTGTCGAGTATTGTCATACAAAAGAAAAACTCCTTCGGCCATTTAAACACAGGTTGTACTTTCATTACATTAACACCGTACACTGCCACTAGCTCACGATGAATTTCAACTAGTGGATTTTTCCCCCTCATAAAAAACGAATTACTGGAGAAAGGTCTTCCTTTGGCCACATTCTCAGTGCAGTCGCTATCTTGAAACTACTGCTGAATCAGTTAGTGTCATCTGAAGTGAGGGCTACTGCTGCCATCTGGTGATGATTATATGCATTAACTGAAACCACGCTTGCCAACTCAATGCAGGAATCCTTTCAGTGGGGCTTACTTTTTGAACTGTCTTTTTGCATACACAGTCGAGTCACTTTATTATGACCACGTCCTACTTTTGACAATGAAAGATTGACCACCATGACGATGAAAGATTGACTATGACCATCTCCTACTTTTGACGATGATTTGTGGCAATGAAAGAAGGCACGTGTCGTGACCTGACTTGGAGGGTCAATAAGAAGTGCTGTAGACAATCTGAAAACATTCCGTGTTACTTTCCTGTCGGGCACTCTAGCCCAAATCTCCTAGTTTCCTATTTCTAAGGTTTGTTTAAGACTTAGGGTCAGACACTCCCTTTCTAAAATCTTCTACTGATGATCTGACAACATATCACTCGTTGCTGTCGTTGATAAAACTAACGATTTATCAGATTTGCAGTAAGGTATGATTATCGGCTTTCGGGCAAAGGGTGGCAGTATTTCTGAAACAGCGCTATTTGTGAACTGTTCGCGTGCTGCTGTTTTTAAAGTGAATCACCATTGCGAATAAGCGACGTGGAAACTGTGGAGCACCAGGTGCCATTGATGTGAGAGGTGAACATCGGCTTCGAAGGTGCGTGAGGGTCGATCGACACGCTACAGTGGAGCAACTCACTGGCAGAATGGGGGGCAACCAAAAATGTGTCTAAAACGACAGTTCAGCGAACACTGCTGCGTAAGGGCTCCGATGCAGACGGATGGTCACTGCACCCATGCTAACAAAGGTGCATCGGCAGAAAACGCTTACATTTGCACGGCAGTATCGAAATTGGACCTCCGCTGATTGGCAAAGGAATGCCTTCTCCGATGAGTTACGTTTTCTGCTTCATCGAACGGATGGACGTTGGCGTATAAGATGAGAAACATCGGAGAACAAACACTCTTCAACCATTGCTGGAGAGAAAAGCTGGTGGGGGAAGCATAATCGTCTGGGGAATATTTTCGTGGCATTCTCTGGGTCCACTCATACCTGCAGAAGGCCCTATGGACCGAATTCGTTAGGAATCCATCCTTGCAGACCACGTAGACCCATACGTGCTGATTGTCTTCCCTGGGGAGGAGGGGGTCTTCCAGAACGACGATGCGACGTGTCGCACAGCTAGAAATGTCCGAGAGGTCTGGAAGAGCACAATGAAGACTTCAAAGTACTTCAATGGCCCCCTAATTCCCCAGACTTAAACCCAATTGAGCATCTGTGGGACCACCTCCACCGTGTTGTTCGCTCTATGGATCCTCCACCACGCACCCTCCAGCAGGTGTCAGATGCACTGTAGTGAGCATGGCTTCACATACCTGTGAACACCTTCCAGCACCTTATTGAGTCACTCCCAGCCCGTCTAGCTGCTGTCTGCGCTGCACACGGTGGTTACTCGGGATATTAGCTGGTGGTTACAATAATGTGACTCGACCGTGTATAATATACACTTTCCTATATTTAATACCAGGGCACGTCTGCTGATAGTAAATTAAGTCCTAAACAAGCACCATGTCACAGATCTAGCTACAGATATGCTCGTTGGGCTATAATGTAACAACAGCACTATCGTGAATTCAAGATCCCTCGATCGGCAGGGTAAACTGATTTTCAGCGCCGATTGACCACAGAGTGTTACATAAGCAATCACTCCGTACATGACGTTTCAGTGGAACTGAAGATCCTTAGTTTCGACGGCTGGTGATGTGATATGCAAATTGCAGTGGACTGGGACTGAATCTTTCAAGGAATAACTCGGTAAACTTCTAAGGCTAACAGAACATGATAGGAGATTTTGGCGAAGTGCTGTTCACTTAGAAATCTTCCAAGGAATAACCTGGTAATTCCCTAAGGTTAACAGAACATGCTAGAAGATCTTTGCAAAGGGCTGTTAGGTTAGACACAAATATCAGTGTCTCAAATCACGCAAGCCTTATGTGAAACTGTTTGGACTGATATTAGCACCAGTTCAATGGGCAAGACACTGCAGTACACGGATTACGATGGTCAAGCAGCCACCACAAGTCGCCGATTACTTCGGCTGATGTCATACGTGGATTAGCGTGGATTAAGGAACTTCGATCTTGGACTGTAGACCAATGGAAAACTGTGCTCTGGATTAACAAGTGATGGTGCATAGCCTATCCGTCTGATGATCGTTCCTGGGTGTGACGGACGCCGGGAGAAAGGTATCTTCCGAAGTGTATAGTCTCGACATGAAGTTTGGTACGTGCCAATGCGAACGGTACTAGCACCGTTCTGGGTTAGAGAGGTTTTTCGTGGTTCGGTTTGGGGCCCATTAACGTTTTGGGCAAAACCAGGAATGTCAAGCTTTACCTAGACGCAGTGGACAGTTAGGCACTACCAATGTTGTGTCAGTACTTTAGAGAAAGCCCATACTCAGCAAGGCAACGCACATTGATGTTCCGCTCGCGTTGTTACAGATTGGTTCCAGGATATGGGCTTCGAAAAATTGGAATGGCGAGCCCACAAAGTCCTGACCTGAATCCTACACCGAAGCTCTAGAACGAATTGGATCGCTGGGTGCGTGGAAGAAAAGATCGCCAAACAAAAAGGATGAACTGGTTACTGATTTGAACAAAATGGCAGAAAATATGTTTCAAAAAAACAGTGGAGATGTTCCATGAATACTGGAGGTCGACGTAAAGGCAAAGAATTTCAGCACACAATAATAATTTTTCTGTAAATAAATATAATTTGTTAATGATGTATCATCTTCATCGTAGTCAACCATTGTCAATCCACTGCTGGGTGAAGGTCTCCCAAAGTTTCTTCCACAATGGTCTGCCATGAGCCAGTCTTCTCCATGTCACTCCCCATCATGATCATATATATACACTGCCTGACATAGAAAATGCCACACCACGAAAACATGAACGCAACGCCATGCAAATTTTAGGTGTGGGTGCACACGTACAAGTTATGCAAATGATTGCATTTGAAAGCCAATCGCACGATTGGCTTTCAAATGCAGTCATTTGCATAACTTGACAGAACCGCGATTTGTCGCTGGTGTCTCACCACCCATAATCGCCTTGTGACAGTCTGAAGGCGACGTGGACAAAGGGTGGATTCCTCTGCCATTGTGTAGCGCCACACGGCCCGGCAACGTGGAATCATGATGTGGGGTGCTATCAGCGCAAACACCTGCTCACCGCTGGTACGCATTACGGACACATTGACAGTCCGCCGCAATGTTGACGAGGTGCTTCGGCCCGTGGCACTACCGTATCTGCAGGGCATTCCAAACGCCGTTTTTCAGCAGGATAACACCCGGCCGCATACCACTCAGATCAACCTGAATGCTGTATACGGTGTGTGGATGCTTGCGTAGACAGCACGATCCCCCGACCTCTCGTCCATCGAGCATCTGTGGGACACGATTGGACGTCGCTTGAGCACCCTCCCACCTCCGCAAAATAAAGGTGAACTGTGAACTCGGATCAACACTACATGGTTCACGATGCCCCAGGACTCTATTCGGACCCTCGTTGCCTTGATCACACGTCAGATTCAACGCTGTATCGCCCAAAATGGGGATCACTCTTCTTATTGATCATCTTGTATATTCGGCCCTGGAGTCTAGTCTGCATGTGGCAATTAAATAATTTGTTCAAGATCTACTTGGCTATCTGTGTGTGCCGTTTGGTCTGTTTTCGAGCATTCCTTCATGGTGTGGCATCTTCTCTGTCAGGCAGTGTAGATACTGTATATATATATACATGTACACTATCTACCAACAAGTAATTGGACACCCCTGCAATCGAAGATACCTGCGGTCCTGATACACGTCACCTCCGTCGCCGTTAAATATCGTGTGGGAAACAACATCGCAACCAGTCGCATGCAAGATGCCACGCAGTTCGGAGCTCTCTGATTTCGAGAAAGGTGTAATCGTCGGGTATCACAGAAATGGCCGATCCATACGTGACACATCCAGCAAGTTGAAGTACTAAAAATCGACAGTGGCCTACGTGATTGGCAAGTAGAAGATGAGAGGTGGCTGTCGCAATGTGCCCCGACACGGCAGACCCGGGAGTTAGATACCGACGGGTGCTGGCCAGATAAATTCGGAAGAACCGCACCAAATCGATGGGCCACATCCGTGAGGAGTTTCAACAGGCATCCGGGAGTGTTCTTTCGATAAATACCATCCGTAAGAAAGCCCAACTGCTCGGTTATCATGGACGTGCTGCCACCCACAAGCCTTTGATCACCAAGTCCAATAGCGCTGCTGGGCTAACGTGGTGCAAAGAATGTCGACAGTGGACCGTTGAACAGTGGAAATAAGTTCTCTGGAGCGACGAATCAAGGTTCCCCCTCTACCGTTCGGATGGCAGGGTCTGGGTTTGGCGTCTGCCTGGAGAACACCTCCTGCCGGAATGTATTGTGCCAACTGTGAAGTTCGGCGGCGGTGGAATTATGCTATGTGTGTGTGTGTGTGGGGGGGGGGTTCTCCTGGTATGGCAGGCACGGGACCCTTGGTTGCAATTCCTGGTAGACTCTACGCCGAGACCTACTGCACCATTTTGGATGACCATGCACTTCCTACGTTGTGGCAGTTTTACGGGGTGGACCCATGTTACTTTATGGATGACAATGCCACCTGTCATGTTGCGAGGTCCTCCATGGCTTGTTATGGTGACAATCTGGTTAATCGAATGGACTGGCCTGCGCAGAGGACGGACCTTAACCCTATCGAGCACCTCTGGGACGAGTTGGAGCGTCGACTTAAGGGGTGCTTCCACCGTCCGAAATCGGTGAAGGAACTGACCTGTCTTCTCCAAGCCGAGTGGAAGAAAATACCGCTAGCCGTCGTACAACGCCTGGTTGAGAGTATGCCCCGGATGGTCGCAGCTTTAATCGCCGCTCGTGGAGGCTCCACCAACTATTGAAGGTGAATAAACTTCGTTTTCTTTTGCTATCACAGCCCAGCAAAAACACAAGTGCTGGGAAACTGCTGGCCACCAGCTGGCAGTGATGGATCACTGCTGGCTGAAATCTGCCGCTCAGGCCCGGTAGTGGTCCGTTGGTGGCAGCGCTATCAGTTGGCGAGCCATTGATGGCCCTGCAGCATCGCCGTGAATTATGGGCCTCCAAGCAAGTGCCACTAGTGGCCCGTTGCTGGCAACCAATGCAACCCCAACAGCCGGTGGAAGTAACGTGACTACGCATGCGCAGAAGCAACACTTGCTGTGTCTCTCATGGTACCAGTTAGTTGAAGACGACGCTATCGCCATCCTGTTATTTTAGCGAATGTTTAGAAAAAAATCCATATGTAGAGAGGCGAATTAATTTCCTAATGAAATTCTAAGTCGACGAAGATATCAGATTAAGCCGTGAAATACTAGATTACAGCCATGAAATACACCCACTCAATTCCCACGAACATCAATTTATGGAATGGAGTGGATGAATAACAAGAAGACATTTGAAACCGCTTGAAACAAATGTCCTGGAAAACCATTAAAACAACGTTTGTTGGAAAAAAAAAAAAGGAATTATACGCGTACAAAATTTATTAATTATTTGAAAGAAATAAAAAAAGCAACGCTATGTGGTGTACTCATCCATGGGTTGAATACACAAGACTGGGAGGAATTCGCTTCTAAAAATAACGAGAAATTGGCGGACAAGATTCGGCAAGCCAGCAGTTACGTCACGTGTTGCCGTCTGCCACTACCGGTACACTAGCGGACCACATTAGGCTAGCCATCATTTCTGGCACGTGCTTGCAGGGCCACTTGTGGCTGTTACTGCTTGTGATGGACAACTGATGGCCCTGTTGTGACACACGACAACTGATGGTGTGCCAACTGTTGGCCAGCTGTTGGCCTGAACGGCTGGCCCTTCTGTTGGCCGCCCGGACATTTTATTGACGGTTCGGCAGCGGCGGCAACATAGTGCTGGGCCAACAAGACTGTTTTTGCTAGGAGGTGTCCAATTACCTGTTGGTAGATAGTGTATATGGAAGAAACAGTACAATTTCAAGAGCAATATATCATTTGTTGTGTCTTATAACAAAGGTGTTTAATCAATGCATCCTTCCAGTTCTTATCTGTGGAGCAGAGACGTAGAGCTTAACTAAACAAATCTTACAGAGATTACAGACAACTAAAAGTAACATGGGCAGATGCATGCTTGGTGTAACCAGGCAAAATAAGAAGAGGAACTCGTGGATCAGAAAAATGACAAAACTGGAAGCCATCATTATCAGAGTAAAATCCTTGAAATGGAAATGGACCGGACATACACTATATTGACAAAAGTCACCGGACAGCTAGAAGAGAAACACGACATAACTTTTATTGACATACATTAGTACAGTGTCGATCCACTTTTGGCCTTAATGCATGCACTGACCCTTCGAGACATGTTTTCGACAATGTTTTGGAACACAGCGATAGGTATGCGCTTTCATTCAGTACATAATGCTGCCGCTACCTGTTGCTTAGTAGTAGGCCTTGGTTCCAAACTTCTTATACGGCGCTCTAATTCATCCCATAAGTGCTCAATGGGATTAAGATCAGAGCTCTGTGCTGGCCAGTCCACATATGATACGGAATTATCGTCAAACCACGTCGTAACAATCCTTGCTTTATGGATCGGTGCATTATCGTGGTGGTACCAACAAGGCTCGGTTCCATAGTTTTGCCACATAGTTGGTAGGGCATAGTCGTCCCGAATCTCGAGGTAGACGTGCTGGTTAACAGGTTTGCCCACGATAACCAATGGGCCGGGACCGTACTACAAAAAGCACCCCCACACGAGTACACTGCCAGCTCCAAACTTGACCGTAGGAACAAGTACACTGTGGTAAATAGCGTTCCCCCCGCCTGCCGCCATACCTATACACGGCCATCAGACTGATGGATCGTGTATCTGGATTTATCAGTCCATAGGATCCGTTTCCATTGATCTACGGTCCACAATAAATGTTCTTTACACCATGCCCCAGCAAAAACAGTCTTGCTGGCCCAGCACTATGTTGCCGCTGCTGAACCGTCAATAAAATGTCCGGACGACCAACAGAAGGGCCAGCAGTTCAGGCCAACAGCTGGCCAACAGTTGGCACCCCATCAGTTGTCATATGCCACAACAGGGCCATCAGTGGTCCATCACAGGCAATAGCTGCCACAAGTGGCCCTGCAAGCACGTGCCAGAAATGATGGCTAGCCTAAAGTGGTCCGCTAGTGTGACGTTAGTGGTAGCCGGCAACCACGTTACGTAACTGATGGCTTGCCGAATCTTGTCCGCCAATTTCCCAGTAGTAGCCATAATAATAAAAAAAAAAAAAAAAGGAAAGATAACCGCAGCTTGCCAAAGCTGCAATTTTTTTTTCCTACCCTTACGAAGCTTGTAAATTAAAGAAGGGGAAATTTTCTCAACAGATCGGATAAACATCAGTTTGCATCTAAGTAGATTTGAACCTGGGCCGCTCGCGTGATAGCTGAGCTCTCTACCGACCGGACTAATTTGGCACGCTCGCGCGTATGCTTAAAGCTGTCTATTTGGTATGCAGTTTGTAATCGGAATGCTTCCCTCTTTCATTTTACAATATTGCGAGGTATTTTTCATAAAAGTCAGTTTCATATAATTGATAAATTAATTTTTTCAACGTAACGATAGTTTTTTTTTTTTTTTTTTACCTTAAGGGAACTTCACTCATTTTCAAGGCGTGTACATACTTAGAGTCGCTTTCCAAAGTTTTGTACTGTCCTTGCCGTCTTGAAAAGAGATTGTTGAATAAATATATATTTACCCAGGTTCATGTTACATTTTTAACGTTGTGTCTTTCCTTTCCGTTATCCGAAGCTACATTTGTTTTAAAGAGTAAAAGATATTTTATTTTACTTCTCGTTATTTTTAGAAGCGAATTCTTCCCAGTCTTGTGTATTCAACCTGTGGATGAGTGCACCACATAGCGTTGCTTTTTTTTCTTTCAAATAATTAATGTATTTTGTACGCGTATAATTCTTTTTTTTTCCAACAAACGCTATTTTAATAGTTTTCCAGGATATGCGTTTCAAGCGGTTTCAAATTTTTTCTTGTTATTCATCCACTCCATTCCATGAATTGTTATTCATGGGAATGGAGTGGGTGTATTTCATGGCTGTAATCTAGTATTTCACGGCTTAATCTGATATCTTCGTCGACGTAAAATTTCATTAGGAAATTAATTCGCCTCTTCACATATGGATTTTTTCTTAACATCCACTAAAATAACACGATGGCGATAGCGTCGTCTTCAAATAACTGGTACCATGAGAGACACAGCAAGTGTTGCTTCTGCGCATGCGCAGTCCCGATTCTTCCACCTGCTGTTGAGGGGTTGCATTGGTTGCCAGCAACGGGCCACTAGTGGCACTTGCTTGGAGGCCCACAATTCACGGCGATGCTGCAGGGCCATCAATGGCTTGCCAACTGATAGCGCTGCCACCAACGGACCACTACCGGGCCGTGAGCGGCAGATTTCAGCCAGCAGTGACCCATCACTGCCAGCTGGTGGCCAGTAGTTTCCCAGCAATTGTGTTTTTGCTGGGGCTAAACGACGAGTAGCATTCCGAGTGGAGATGAAAGGCTTATGAGCAACCGCACGACCACTGTAACCCATGGAATGAAGTTCTCTTCGAATGGTACGTGTACATACCGAGGTTCTAGCATTTTTACTCACCTCTACACTGAGGTTTTTTGCAGTACTCCGTCGATTAGCTGTAACAACTCTCCTGAGGCTTCGACGTCCTTTATCACTGATTGTCTTTTGTTTGCCGGTACGTTTTGTTGCTTCAGGCACGCCATGTGTCTTCGACTCATTCAGTACATCCAAAACAGTTGACATGGGTATGTTCAAACGCCTCTCGGTTTCTCCTATGAGCAATCCAGTAATATAACACCCAACAATCTTTCCTTTCTCAAAGTCAGTTCTCTCCCGCCGCGACATTTTCACTCGACCTCACAGTGCGATATGATCGCGGTCAGCTGCAGGCTTGTTTTTATACCGTTTGCAGCTGTACCGCGCATTTTAACAACGCAACGGATCCGTTCATTGGCTTTTGATGGGGTGTCCGGTGACTTTTGTCAATATAGTGTATTTCCAGAAGAATGGTCTAGCGATAGACAAACGAAATTTCAGACTCGGTATCATGGGGCATAGAAAAGACCCAGAAGAGGAAGACCACGTGAGAAATGGGTGGATGAAATTTGAAAGCATGCTGGAGTGAATGGAGAAGACTGACTCAAAAGAGAAAGTGTTGTGGAGCAGATTTGGGGAAACCTTCATTCAGCAGTGGATTGATAATGGTTGACAATGATTATACATAGAGAGAGAGAGGGAGAGAGAGAGAGAGAGAGAATTAAATAGAGGATCGGGGACACCACCCTGAAATGAAATCCTGGCAAAATCGTTGTTACTTTGTTGTGTAACCTTGAGCAACAAAGCAGGCGTGAAGTGATTTTCAAGATATTTTAGTCCGGTGACAAACATGCTGCAGTAAATAATTAAGTCTTAAGTGTACGACAGTAACATCAACGCGCGAAAATAAAATTACATTAAAAAAAAAAAAAAGAATTCTGACAATGGAGTCGCTGTAAACTTTGATCAAAAGAAACGAAATTCGTGTTATAACTGTTTTGCCTCAGTAACCTCCCCTTCCTCCTCCTTTTCCTTCTTTCTCTTTTTTCTTTAACATCCAGGGTGGCAGCTTTTCCCAAACTGCAAATTCTCTCGTCACAACTCAGGAGTGTAGTCTCTCTCATTCACTATTTTTTTTTTTTTTTTTTTTTGGCAAGCTCCATGATAGAGACATCTCATGATCAGATAGGCAGACAGTAGGCTTGGCCACCATTTTACAAAACAGGCAACTTTCCTGAGATGGCGGTGCAGCAATTACGGAGGTCCCGAAGCAACTTGGACTATAATCTAATGCCGCTAGGAAAAAAAAAAAAAAGAATGAGAGCCGTCTCAGGGTTGGGCACTCACTCATGGTGCCCAAGGCTTTTTCTATGTAAAGATCGGTGGGGGAGCAAAATATCGCCCTCCCCGCCCTACACTGAGCACTAATCGAAGTCCGTAGTAGACCAGGTAAGGTCAGCAAGATGGTGAGGGGGAGGAGGAGAAGGCGGGGATGAGGAAACTAACCGCTACGAAGGATTTCTCTCTTCCCCCTCCCTCACCAAACTCACCTTATCAACATTTCTAACGTCATCCCCTTCATTCTTCCTCCGGCGTCAAGCTCAAAAACAAGAGAAAACGGCAAAGAAAGAGAGTAAAAAAAAAAAAAAATATCCGAAAACAGTAGGCAGCTTGCTGGAGTATAGGTGAAAATTACCACTGTATACCACACTTGCGTTGTCGGCCTTTGATAGAATTGTCACGTGGTAATTGTTAGGCTTCCCCGCCGTCACGCGAAGCCGACCTCCAAAGAAGACGTTTCGGCACCCTCGCCAGCAATCCCCGCTCGGGGTTAAAATACGACATTCCTTCATATAAACGATCGAATTGGCGGTTCAGACACGCGCTTGTCTTGGAAACGCAGCCGTCACCCACAGCACAACTCCTACTTTCATTCATTATGCAGCACCCTTTAAGTCCTCCCTCCCCCTCAACCAACAAAACATACATGTAATCTCCGTTAAGTTCTTCTAGAAGACCTCCAACAGCGGCCTGTTAACAGCGAAAGGTTGTAAAGCGGAAATTCCTTCCCACCATATCGAAAAAAAACAGCAGGTGAAAAAAATGAGGAATAATCGGTTTCATAAAAATCCTTCTCGCATTCGTCACGTTGCGGTGGAGAGAACTTGTTAAAGAGGTTGGTGAAATGTCGGTAGGTTTTTAAGGGGAAAGAATTACATATCTTGGGTGCCAAGGTTTTTACACAAAACCGCACATCCGTTGCTGAGTCATTTTTTTTATATGTATTGGCGATTCGTGTTAAAACAGCACGAAGAACATTTTGATCTGGTTGCTGTCAAAGCCAGTAAGGCAATTTTGTCTGTAGAAGCCAGAAAAGCAGTTTTGCGCCATTCGACCAAGCACAAAGGCGAGAAGTAATCTCGGCATCATTTCTTAGAGCTTTAAAAGAATAATTTCAAATTTACAAAAACTTCTTTTAATCGGTAAATTTCAGAATCGGAGACATTTTTCACGTCCAAGAAATTATTAATATCTCTTTTAGTGTATGATACTATACACTCTCTTTCAAAGTAATGTGCTTGTAGTATGGCATAACTGTCTGTATATAACATGAGCTGATAAATGGAGCCTGCGTATTCCCCGTCTTCCCATCGCTTTTATAGCATGCCTCTTTTTGTGTCCGGACAATATCTTGAAGCAGAAAATGATATTTATTTGTAGGAAAATAAACATTACAGTCGTATCAGAATAATATGACCACCCCCGGAATCACAGTGTACCTGCTCACGCGCGTCACAGAGTGCACGTCATAAAGGTCGACCACACGAAGATATAAGCGGCAGGCCAGGACAGATGAGCCATAGTGCGAAACGTGAGCACAATGGGCAGAGGTAGTGATTTGACGGACGTTCACAAAGGAATGATCATCGGCTACCGCACCAAGGGTTGAAGCATCTTAGAAACAAGAGGTTTCGTGGGCTGTTCGCGAGGTGCTGTAGTAAGGGTGTACAAAGAATGAACCGCTGGCACACCGAGTACCTCATGACGTCATAACTGTGGAGTCCCAAAGGCCATCGACCCCAGCGGAGAACGTCGCCTCCATTTACTGGTAAAGGGCAATCGACGATCAACAGTGCAGCAATTGACCGCGCAAATGAGTGCTGGAACACCCAGATATGTATTCCCGATAACAGTAGAGCGAACCCTGTTACACATGGGTCTCCGGAGCCGACGCTGCGTCAAGTCTCCCATGTTAACCCAGGTCCATCAGCAACGATGCCCGCAGTTCGCATAGGACTACTGTCATTGGACAGTGGAAGAGTGGGAAAAGGTTGCCTTCTCCGACGAATCGAGGTTTCTACTATACAGAAGTGACGGGTGGTGGCGGATACGGGGTCATACACACGAAAACCAACACCCGGATATGCTTGTCGGTCAAGTACAAGCCGGCGGTGGCAGTGCGCATGTCTGAGGGATGTTTTCTTATGCCCTGGGGCTGCTGGTATACCACTGAATGAGTCCCAGTACGCCAATGGCTTTCTGTCCATCCTCGCTGACCAGATGCATCCCTCCATGTTGGACATTTACCCTAGTGATGATGGTGTCAACCAACAAGACAATGCGCCGTGCCACGTCTCTAAGGGGTGCGTGACTGGTTCCAGGAACACGACAGCGATGCGTCCGTTCTCCCTTGGCCGGCAAAATCTTCCGACCTCTATCCCTTAGAGCACTTGTGAGACTATTTGGAACGACAGGTTCGACGTGCCGACCCACAACCACTTCATCTCCAAGACCTCCGTGCTCTGCTGCAGTCCGAATGGGCACGTGTGCCTCGGGTAACCTCCCAGGGCGTCACTGCGTCCATGCCACACTGTCTCGCCTCTGTCGTCCAGGCCAAGGGTGGTTAATCCCATTATTAGGTAGGTGATCATATTATTCTGATACGATCGTGCGTATATTTCCAATGTTCAACTTTCCAATCAGGATTATTTAAGAGGTTACCCAGTTCAGAAACAAAAATTTTTAGAAGCATTAACTTTAAAATTTATAATTACACTGGCAGAAAGTGAAAAAAGAACACCAAGAAGGAGACGTCAGATACCAACGAAATTTATACAGCATAATAACAGAATACAGAGGATAACGTGATCAAAACATTATGGCAAAATACAGCTGTATTTGCTGGTAAACTGAAAAATAACATTTCCATGTAACATGGTTAGTACGAGGTTGAACCGCTATGAACTGCGTCATACTGTGCAATTCTGGCATGGAGTCTGTCGTACAGATGTTGGATGTAAATTTAGGGTATTGAGTTCCAAGCATCCTCAACCTGGACGCGTAAATCGGGTGTGGTCGTGGCTGGCCGTGGAGACCGGATAAGTCGTTGTCCCATAAAATCTCACACGTGCTCAATGGGGGACAAATCCGGTGAACGTGCACGCAATAGAGGTTGTCTCACACCCTGAAGTGCATGTTGCGTTGCACGTGCCGTGTGTGGGCTTGCGTTATCTTGCTGGAAAACATCACGATGGACCGACCTTACAAATGACACAACAACGGGCTGAATGGTGTTGTTGATGTAAGAGGTGCTGTTTAACGTGCTCGGTACAAACACTAGTTGTGTACGGGAGTGATAGCTGATCGCTCCTCACACCAAGAGACCAGGTGTAGGCCCTGTGTGTCGCTGGCGGATGCAAGAAGGGTGGAGACGCTCCCCTGTGCGTCTGCGAACACGCATACGGCCATCGGAGGCTCTCAAGCAGAACCTGCTTTCATCGCTAAACACGACAGATCGCCATTGCGTTCTCCAGTGCAGACGTTGGCGACACCACTGCAGCCGTTCCTGACGGTGGGCTGGAGTCAGAGGTACACATGCCAGAGGCACACGTGCACGTAGTCCTGCATCCAGTAGACGGTTGCGGATTGTTCGCACAGTCACCTCAGGTGCAACGGCAGCTCGGATTTGTGTCGCAGTGGATGTTCTGCGTGACAACGCCGCTCTTCTTATGCGTCGATCGGTCCGCTCATCAGCCCGTCTGTGACTCCCGGTTCCACGTCTTCTCGTGTGGGAATGTTCCTCGGACCATCTACGTCACCATCGTACCACCAGCGATACTTCCCGTCCAATTCGCTCCGCAATACGACGATACGACCACCCGGCCTCGCGGAGTCCGACTAGACGACCTCGCTCAAAGTCCGATAACTTCTGAAATCGTACACGTCTTCCATATCCAGGCATCGCAGCTTCTTCAGGGTCTTCGCACGTGTCCGTACGCCGACGACTGATTACATTCACTTCGCCGTACTCCTTAAATACCACCGACGATAATTTGCATATTATGCCGTGCTGTGGCGTAAGAGCTCACCGGTTGGTCCCGAAATTAACATCACATGTACGTAAACTCGACCCCATTAACATATGTAAATTTCATGATCGTCCGCCAATTCCTTCTTGGTGTTCTGTTTTCACTTTCCTCCAGTGTATTTCACGCTAAAACAAAACTATTATTGTCTTTAATATTCAGCTACTTAACCCTATTACCGGCTGGAATGAATTTTTTTTTTTTTTGATTGGAATTTTAATGACCACCGTGAGCAACTCAATGGGCTATATGCAGTCGCCGGTCCCTAATTTAGGGTCACTGATTCCAGGGAAGGGGAAGAGCCAGCGTCGTTAGACAAACACAACATCCATGCCTCACGGGATTCGAACCCGGACCCCTTTTCGACGAATGATAAAAAATTTAGGATTACAGGTTCCAGGGAAGGGAGAGAGCTGGTGCCGTAAGAAAAACACAACATCCATGCCTCACTGGTATTCGAACCCGGACCCCTTTTGGACGAATGATTAGAGGCCATCGCTTTAGACCACTGCGCCACCGGGGCGGCGCTGGAATGAATTAACTTGGGGTTAGTAAAATGGGTTAAAATCAGCTGGAGCAAATATATTCCCTGTTTAAGTGGGCCGAACGCGGCTGAAACGAATGAACCTACATATCAGAAAGCGTTGCCTTCTCCCTAAATTTTTCATAAAATAATAAAACTATACGAAAAAAACACCAGGCAAATTTTGTGCTAACTCTAATGAAATGACGTAAAAATCCTCTGTCTTATGCACGATCCAACAATACCTGTCAAACACTCAAGCAGTCGTGATTCCAAGCCTACGTTACACTTTAATCACTATGTTTAAAATGACAGGTTAAAAACTTTAAAAGATGGCATTAAAATTCGAGATATTTCGACGGCAGTGTGTCTTCACCATCAGGAAATGAACACATGCGGCGTTTAGCAAACATCCAATGAGTTATGTAACTTATTTCGAAATGAAATGACGACATCCATTACACCCGCGCATGCCCAACGTGTTGCAGTAGGCTCCATTAGGTTAGCGCTGAACTTTAAGTTGTGGGAGGTGGTGAAGGTAAGGATAAATTAATTGGTGTCATGCAATTAGTTATATAGGTCAGTGATACAAACCTTTTAAGTAAAGGTAACCAAGATTGAGGAAGTTCTCATGGTGCTTCACCATTACAACATACAAGACGCAATATATAAATGTACATTGCCTCAACCATTAAAGTCATAGGCTTATTTTCAGGTTTGGCGAGCAGTGTCGCTCTTATGTCCTGACCTTTGACCCCATTTCGCCCATTTTTAAAAGGGTTCGTCCCCAGGTTGTCCCCTATCACATAATAAAATTTCATCGAAATCGAACCATTTTACGCGAGTTATCATGCGGACAGACAGGCAGACAGACGGACAAAGCTGGAGCATATACGCTTCTTCAACCTACGGTTGGAAAGCGTAAAAAAGGAATCCACTGACAACAGATGATTTTTTTTTCTGCGAAGTATCTGCTAACCACTCAGAGGCGCACCTGAAAAACTTGCCACTCCTCCCGGAAAAAATATCTTCGAGGCCCGTTTGCAAAAATGTGTTTGCTTTCAATTATTGAAATTTTTAAATTCCATGTTACACTAGGCTTTATACGGGTGTTCTGTAATTCAAATTCTTTGAAACCTATAGGTAATTTTCGTAAAAACATAATATTTACATTTTATTGCGTGTAACATAAATGTACATGTAATTAAAATGATTATCATAAAAGAAACACGGGATTACGCCATATAATATAAATTTTGAAGATGACAATCCGATTTTTGGCGTAAATGTGACAAGGATGGTAAGTCAGATAATATCCAAAAAACTTGAAAATTTTTCATCGTCCTGGAGCGGGACTCGAAGCCGCGTCTCCCAGAAAACGCCTAGGTATGCTAACCACTACACCACCCAGAACGACCGAAGTTTCAAGTTTGCGATCAATTTAAATATAACCATCACAGGATTCGCTAGTCGAAGCAACCGGCATTCATGTTTAGCAAATCTAGGAGGTTAAGAATCTTATCCCGTGTTTGCCCAGAGAAGCAGATAAATCATGAAAGAAATGCGGGATTACGCCATATAATACAAATTTTGAAGATGACAATCCGATTTTTGGCGTAAATGTGACAAGGATGGTAAGTCAGATAATATCCGAAAACTTGAAAAATTTTCTTAACCTCCAGGCGAGTCCTGTGATGGTTATATTTAAATTGATCGAAAACTTGAAACTTGGTCGTTCTGGGTGGTGTAGTTTTTAGCATGCCCGGGCGTTTTCTGGGAGACGCAGGTTCGAGTCCCGCTCCAGGACGATGAACATTTTTCAAGTTTTCGGATATTATCTGACTTACCATCCTTGTCACATTTATGCCAAAAATCGGATTGTCATCTTCAAAATTTATATGATTATCATAGTTTTATACCAATAGAAAGTTATTGGTATAAAAGTTAATCACATCATGCAGATTTTATTCTTTTAGAGAACTAAGGCCAGCCTCTTCGAAATGCCTCACGATCACACGTAACTGCCGTGTGGCAGTGTCTAATGACCTTTTTCCGATTTATACGGAACATAACTAAGCAAATAAAAGAGCAGCAATTAAGAATTGTATTACAAAATGAGTAAAATTACTGAAACCATTTGCTCTTGAATATAAAAAGAAAAACGCACTTAACATAACGTTAAAATGTTTTGCACATAGTAAAAGTCTTTTCTTTTGATTCTGTTATAAAAAAAAAAAAAAAGAACTCAGGTCTCTCTTTTTTCATTCCCACGAAGAACATCTGTCACGAACTACAGAGGTAAAGCGGGTGTCAAGACGACAAATCTGCAGCGATGCATTCCGTCCGTGTAGTTTAGTTGGGAGAGCAACTTACTCCAGACTGAGGGGAGGGCGAAGTTTCGATTCCCGTCACGGACAAACTTGTGTTTTCACATTGGTGCCCGTATGTAAAAATGGCTGTACTGGTCGTTGGGTTCTTCGAAAAATATGTGATGTTTGTTCCACACATCGTCTGGAATTAATGAAAAAAAGCTTCCTACTTTGCTTCAAATAATTAATAAAAAAAAAAGAAAAAAAGAGGGAGATGATGTGACATGCTACATCCATGTAGCTTTGTTGGGAGACCAACTTACTCCGGAGTGAGGAGGCGCGAGTTCGATCACCGTCAGGGACAAACTTGTGCTTTCACACATCTTTTAGCTTATTACGCTCTGAACGATGCGTAGTTTTATGTGCAGACAAGTGTAATATACACTTAGTGGCCTCTTTATTATGACCACCTGACAGTTTTAAGCGAATGAGCTATGGCTGCACGCTCTTGCAGCCAGAGGGCGAGGCTAGTATAAAAAGGGAAAGTGATTTTTGGGTGACGAGATGGGTAAAAAATGCGATTTGACGGACTTTCAACGTGGAATGATTATAGGAGCTCGGAGCCATGGAGCGAGTATCACCGAAACCGCCGCATTCGGGAAATGTTCCAGAGCAGCTATTGTTAAAGTGTTTAAAGACTGGACTGTCAGCCAAAAAACTGGGTCTCTACGTGCAACGTGTGGTCGTCATCGACTAGTGACTGCTCGGGCGGAACGGAGAGTGTCCAGACTGGTAACAGACAACAGAAGGGCAACAGTGCAGCAAATTACAGACCATCTAAATCAAGGATCCCCTCAAATTATTTCTGCACGCACTGTTCGCCGTACACTGCATCGGATGGGATATGGAAGCCGAAGGCCTGTTCGAACACCTTTGCTGTCTGCAGTTAACAAGAGAAAACGTCTCCAGTTCGCACAGGAGAACAAGGATTGGACAGTCGATAATTGGAAACAAATTATGTGGTCCGATGAATCACCTTTTCAGTAGCACCATGCCGATGGCCGAGTGAGAATTTGGCGGAAACAACACGAAAGCATAGATCCCAAATGCATTGCTACAACCCTTCAAGCTGGTGGAGGCAACTTTATGGTTTGAGGAATGTTTTTCTGGCATGCATTGGGCCATTTAATTCGTGTTGATCAACTTCTGACTGGCACATCATATCTAAACATCGTTGCGGACCAAGTGCATCCTGTCATGTGGATGGTTTATCCCAATGGCGCTGGCTGCTTTTAACAAGATAGTGAGTCCTGCGATAGTGCTCGTATTGTACAGGATTGGTTTCAGGAACATGCCGGTGAGTTTACTTTGCTTAGGTGGCCCCCACAATCTCCAGATCTCAACCCCATTGAGAATTTGTGGGATGAAATTGAACGAGCCATCAGACAGCTGGATCCACAACCCTGCAATCTCACACTCCTGGAAAGTGCTATTCATCAAGCATGGTCTCAGATTCCACAAACCACCTATCAACATCTCGTGGAGTCCATGCCACGAAAAATCGACGCAGTGTTAAAGGCAAAAGGTGACCCAACGAAGTACTGAGGGTTAGTCATAATGAAGTGGCCACTCAGTGTATAATGCCTTATATACTCATTAATATAAAAATTTCATTTATTCAACTGATATTTCAAACACATTCTGTTGTCAATATACATGTATAGGAACTATTGCTATGGCAGTGAAAGGGGCCTCAAGTCAAGCTTTCTCGTCACCCAGTTTTCATAAACCAAAGCAAAAGTGATTTCTTGAAGATTTTACTTATTTACTGAAAAAAAACTCTTTTTAATACTTCATTCAAAGCTGCCGTCAAATTGCTGGCGATTTCTTTAACCAGTTTCACATGAAGTTCCCCCCAAATTTTGAAAAATCCTTCTACTGAGGCTAGGGGCCCTATTAGCCGTAAGGTCCCCCCGCACTGCAGGAGTTGCGGGTGCTATCAGTACGCCCATGTAACCACACCATTGCTTTGTAGCATGGAAATGCCTTTGTCCATTGTTATCCATGCGGAAAATTTCCTGAAAGGCTTGAAAATCGCTTTGTTCCAGGAAGTCAAACCAGATCTCGTGATTTCCGTCGGTCACCGCTACGCTTGACAATATGTGAGTATCTTATTCTTTGATGATCCAATCTTCATTGATTTCCACGGTGCTTCTTCGATTATTTTACAGTATTATGGTTACCCATGGAAAACTATTTTGGCTGGGTAGTGAAAAATCATATCATCATGTAAAATTGTTTTAGGCGAGTGGTAAGAAATTAGAATTAGTGTTATTCATGGAAAATTGTTTTAGCCGGATGACGAGGAATTAAAATTAGTGTTCTCCATGGAAAATTGTTTTAGCCAATTGGTGAGGAATAACATTTAGCGTTCGCCATTGAAAATTGTTTTTCTCGGGTGGTCAGGAATCAGAATCAGTGTTCTCCGTGGAAAATTTCTTTACTTGGGTGGTGAAAAATCAAAAGTTTTTCCATGGAAAACTGTGTTCGCTGGGTGGTGAGGAATCAGATTTACTGCCCTTCGTGGGAAATGGTTTTTGCAACGTGGTAAGAAATCATAGCTCCATGGAAAATTGTTTTGCCCCGTAGTGAAAATTCAGTAGTGTTTTTCATGTAAATTTATTTTAAACGGGTGGAGGGGAATCAGAAATCAGAATTAGTGTTTTCCGTGGAATTTTATTATTATTTTTTTTTTTTTTTTTTTTTTGGTTGGAGGTTTAACGATCACCGTGAGCAACTCAGTGGGCTATAAGCAGTAGCCCGTCACTAATTTAGGGTGGCTGGTTCCAGGGAAGGGAGAGAGCCAGTGCCGTAAGACAAACACAACATCTATGCCTCACAGGGATTCGAACCTGGATCCCTTTCGGACGACTAATCAGAAGCCATCGCTTAGACCACTGCGCCACCGGGGCGGCCTTTTTTTTCCCCGGGTGGTGAGTGATGATAGCTGGGCTCTATTCTACCCACTTGAGAGAAAGAGTCAGTAAGAAGAAATGCTTTTTGCTTTACTTCGGAGAACGTCGGAGTTGTCCATTTTAAGAATGAGAAATAATGAATCAAAATTATCAATGAATAATAAGAAAAGAAGAGCATGAAATGAAATCGATTTTTCAGTTTCAGATGTTTTAAATGCTCCTTCATGAAACAGAAAGAGAGCTTAGAAATAGACGTAGTAGTATTGTGTGATATTTTTATCTCTCCCCATTTGGGGAACTGCGGGTCAAGGTCAGATTTAGCTCTTTCTGCCGGCGGGAACATAGGGGCAACCAGCAGGCCGTTCGCGCTGGGCCCTGCGCCTTCAGACGGCCGCGCAGTTTAAGAAAAAAATATTTTCGGGGGAAAAAAATTATAACTTTTTTTTTGTAACTTTTCGGGCGCAAGACCCTTAAACAGACATTTTTTTTAAAGTTTTCATTTTTTGTTTTTGTTTCCGGCATCTCCCTTTGTCGTACACACCGTGAGGTTTGCAGATTTCAAAAGGTTATTGTAGCCACCTTAATATTTTCTTCATTCATGAAACAGCCCATTAAATTTCATCATTTTGTGACCCCCACTTTTATATAATCAACAAGTTGTGTGCAAACCAGATACTTAAATTTAAGGTAATAAAAATATTAATATCAAAATTGGTTTTGGGCTACATGGAGGTCAATTATTCATTGACTTTAAAAACATCCCTAAAAATCGAAAAAAGGAGAAGAAAGCAATTTTCATATACACTCGAGTCACATTATTGTGACCACTTCCTACTTTTGACGTCAACAGCGCGTAGCCAATGAAAGAAGGCACGTGTCGTGAGCTGGCTTGGAGGGTATATAAGGTGTGCTGTAGGCCGTCTGGAAACAAAGAGCCGCGAATGGCTGAGTGGTCAGCAGTTCATGGGCCGCGGGTGTCCGAGTGGGCAACGCTCATGCCCGCCACAGAAAGGACCTCAGGTTCGATCCCAGGCAGGTTCGAACGCTCGATCCACTAAATATCAGCCGTGCGTCGGATGGGCACGTTAAGCCGTCGGATCCCCAGGTACTGGCCCCCTGGTAATAAATAAGGGCGTCTTTCTCCCCCTTTCTACTTCGCTTCCGTGTAACTTTTCTATCAGGCACTCTAGCCCAAATCTCCTAACTTCCTATTTCTAAGGGTTGTTTAAGACCTGGAGTCAGACACTCCCTTCCTAAAATCATCTACATATGATCATCAGTGGTCAGCAGTTCAAACTACCAATGCAAGGTCCTCAGGTTCGATTCTGGGCTGATCTTGCGGAGGTGGTGAGATTTGCTAACAGTCACTGAATATTCGCCGTGCATCGGAAGAGCACGTTAAGTGACGGCCCAGGTTGGACCCACTGGTTAAATGTGTATCCTTTCCTATGCCCAGAAATTCTCTCATTCCTCAATGTGCAACATCGTATTTGTACGGTGGCGCCCTCTAATGTACTCTAATCTCATTCCAAACTGTTCTGTCAAAGTCGCTAGACTTGCTCTCATTCCTTCCGTTTCTGTGTTCTGCTCAAAAGGCGAGCTCGCTGTAGGTGGCTGGGACCTAAAACCTACTCACTGTAAACGGAAGTCCAACAAGAAAATGACTCTTACTTGCTGTCTGAAAACATAGGGGCAGCGGGTAGCCTAGTGGTCAACGATCGCGACTGCCACGGAGAAGACCTCAGGTTCGATCCCAGGCAGGTACGAACGGTCGAACCACTAAATATCCGCCGTGCGTCGGATGGGCACGTTATGCCATCGGGCCCCGAGTACTGGCCCCCGGTAATAAATAAGGGTGTCTTTCTCCCCCTTTCTACTTCGCTTCCGTGTCACTTTCCTATCGGGCACTCTAGCCCAAGTCTCCTAGCTTCCTATTTCTAAGGGTTGTTTAAGACCTGGAGTCGGACACTCCCTAAAATCCTCTACATACTGTATGATCTTATCTGTCTGGAAACATGGGCCGCGGGTGGCCTAGTGTGCAGCGTACGTGACTGCCGCAGAAAGGACCTCAGGTTTGATCCCAGGCAGGTACGAACGCTCGATCCACTAAATATCCACCGTGCGTCGGATGGGCACGTTAAGCCGTCGGACCCCGGATACTGGCCCCCGGTAATAAATAAGGGCGTCTTCCTTCCCCTTTCTACTTCGGTTCCGTATCACTTTCCTATCGGGCGCTCTAACCCAAATCTCCTAGTTTCCTAT
The DNA here is from genome assembly GCA_039090855.1 of Macrothele yani. Lineage (NCBI taxonomy): Eukaryota > Metazoa > Arthropoda > Arachnida > Araneae > Macrothelidae > Macrothele > Macrothele yani. Next base: position 125,934,105 of record CM077008.1, on the reverse strand, counting down.
TTCTAAGGGTTGTTTAAGACCTGGGGTCAGACACTCCCTTCCTAAAATTCTCTACATAGGATCATGTCTGGAAACATATCCCTCGTTGCTCCCATGGATAAAAGGAGCGATTTATCAGATTTGTAAAAAGGGGGCCGCGGGTCTCACCGAATGAACGTATAAAAGTTTAAAAAGTCACTAATTTGAGTTATTCCACTGTGCAACAAAAATCAATTATACTAAAAACATGTATCACAGGAAAAAAAAAAAAAAAAAAAAAAAAAAACTATTCATGCCAATTTATTTTAGAGGGTTCTTATTATTTCCTACACAAAAATATTCGCTATCCAAAAATATTTCTCTCTCTCTCTCTCTCTCCTTCCCCCAGTCGTGCTAATATTTCTATGCCGCAACTTCACTACCTGGGCTCTATTAACTACATACCATACGTTTCCTATCAACTCAAAAACGCGCTCAGGAGGATGAACTTCGGTGTCGACATAAGGTCTTCGACATCTTTATATACGATGCTTAAGAGAAATATTGACCAGCCCCTCTTCTCAGTGAGGCAGGTGTTTATGCCATCCCACTAAAATATCCGGACGGTTCCAGTCGATACTACATCGGAATGACCAAACGTTCGTTTGGAATTAGAATTAGTGAACATAAAAGGGGTACAAGAGACAGAAAAATAACCAACGCCCTATCAAGAGAATTCAAGTTCAAGTCCGCCGATCCTATATGGAGTGATGTAAAGAAATTATATATATAGCTTCATACTCCACACCCAAATCCATTGCCATTCGCGAAACCTTGGAAATCTTGACCAGCTGCGAGGCTTGCAATGATAGCGTCTCTCTGGAGTTGCCACGTATTTGGAATCAATTCTTCAAATAATGCTGCGTTTTCTACCATAGTACCGCGTGTCCAACTAACGTGACCTCGTTTCTTCGAAACATCACGTGGCGCAGTGGTCTAAGGCGCTGGCCTCTGATCATTCATCCGTAAGGGGTCCGGGTTCGAATCCCGGTCAGGCATGGATGTTGTGTTTGTCTTACGGCACTGGCTCTCTCCCTTCCCTGGAACCAGTGACCCTAAATTAGGGACGGGTGGCTGCTTATAGCCCATTGAGTTACTCACGGTGGTCGTTAAACCTCCAATCAAAAAAAAAAAAACCATCACGTGTGCTCCTATTCATTTATTGTCTAGTCAAGTCACCGCGTTCAAATTGTTGAAACGTTCTATTATTACCCAGTTTGCTGTCTACCTTCCTTGAAAAAGCCATCTGGTTGATGTGCGAAAGTTTTATTTGTATTCTACGCTAAGTAATTTTCGGATTTTTAGTATAGTTATACTATTTTGAGTAGCAAGAGCTATTTTAAAATTATTTTATGTGTGATAAAACATGCAGAAAATCTAACAATAAGATTTATTCTAAATACATGAAAGTTCCAGTTAGCACGTGCTCTGTGAACGAACATTGGTTGAACCAGTAGTGTAGCTAGAAATTTCTTAAGGAAGGAAGGTCCATGGGGGTGGTCCATTGGTGAAAGCCTTGTATACACATATGTATCGCTCTAAATTCGTGATCCGTCTCCCCTCAAGGGGAGGGGGTTAAACCCCTCCCCATACGTACGCCACTGGGTTGAACCATAGACTGTTGAACAAGAGTTTCCCACATATTGCTTTAGTCGTTATCTCTCTCCATGTTGATGACTCACAGGGGTACTGGTTGGAGCTTAGGTGGCGCTTGACTGTATTCGGATTACCCAAACCTTCCGCTCAGTAGCTCATCAGTTGGAAAATCGTTGACTTTACGTCAACATTCAACGACAACGTCTTGCCTACCAGATTGGGAGTAGAATACGGTGGCACAGCGTCGCGCCTACGTTAATTTGCAAGGATGTGCTGCCTGGGGAAGCTTTATCACAAAGAGCTAATTTGATATGCTCTTCAAAAATTGTCCCAAATAAAAGGCTGCCCAGATTAACCGATGGCCCAATTAACCGGAATCTATTGTACCTTTATCCCAAAGAGCTAATTTGTGACATTCTTCAAGAATTGTCGCAAATAAACGACTGTCTCGATTAACCGATGGCCCAATTAACCGGAATCTACTGTACCTCTATTCCAAAGAGCTAATTTGGGTTGTCCTTCAAAAAAGTCCCAAACAAACGGCTGCCCCGATTAACTGATGGCCCAATTACCCGGAATCTATTGTACCGTTATCCCAAAGAGCTAATGTGGGTTGTTCTTCGAGAATTGTTCTAAATAAACGACTGTCTCGATTAATCGATGGCCCAATTAACCAGAATCTACTGTACCTCTATTCCAAAGAGCTAATTTGGGTTGTCCTCCAAGAAAAGTCCCAAACAAACGGCTGCCTTGATTAACTGATGGCCCAATTACCCGGAATCTATTGTACCTTTATCCCGAAGAGCTAATGTGGGTTGTTCTTCGAGAATTGTTCTAAATAAGCGACTGTCCCGATTAACCGATGGACCAATTAACAGGAATCTACTGTACCTTTTCCCCAAAGAGCTAATTTTGGATGTTCTTCAAGAATTGAATTTACTGAATTGAATCAAACGGAATCTACTGTATTTCCTTTTTTACATAGGTCGTATCGAATTTCGACGGAAAGTCACTCTAATAAGAGTGTTATCAATTTATTATAATGCATATTGTTTGAATGCAATAAGTGCATCATGTCGCCCGAAAATCCGAAGGTTGAAGAAGAACAAGAAAAAAAAAAATTAAAAACATCTTGTGGTACAACGAACCCTGGCGTGAGGAAATAAAATTGGCATGTGACCGTAATTGAGCAATTCGACTGTATTTTATAATTTATGGTTCGTTCATTTTAACACTTCGTCTACGATTTTCACACCAAGAAAGTTGTTATCAACTTAAATTGCTTGTGTATATCAAAATTCAAGCTTCTTTGTGTTGGATAAAGAAACCATTTATTTATTTATTTATTTATTGTGTGTGTCTGAAATCACATTCTAGCGAAATAAATAAAAAAAAATTAGGGCGGGGGGGGGGAACTAGCTGTATTTGTGATATCAGAATTTATACCTTTGTACACAGAGCCTCTTTTCCTGCCCCTCCCCCCAGTCATTGCAGCCTTAAATTCGGTGGCATGCATCATGTCTTACCGTGTCGCCAGTTGCAGCCGCTGTTTGGATTTCGGTGCAATACATTTAGCCGTCGGCAAAAACCTTTATTTTCCCCTTCCCACTAAATTACCACTGTGAATAAGTGTTCTCAAGCTCCTGCTCTAGAGATAACGAACCGGGTCTCCTCCCTCTTATCAGGTGAGCAGCACTCTTAAGTGTCCAGAGAGAGAGAAGGGGAAATTTAGTCCCACAGGACAGCCCTAATGAAGAAAGAAAGTTGGGGAAAAAAAAAAAAAGAAGTGGAACCGAAGCCCGGTCTGTCAAAGTCGCGTCCCGTCGGAAAAATGGGACAGCTCTTCGGCAGAGAATTGAAACTGTTATCTTTGGCAGGTTGTTATCCATGCATTCCGTGATAGAGAAAGCAGGCGCAAATTCTAATGGGTTGCGTGTGAAGAACGACACTGTTCGATTGTGCCCAGTAGCTGCATACCCGATACTTTATTTTCCCTGATTCGTTCTTTGACATGCACACTTCGTCAGCTGCACTAATTTTGAAAAGTTGAGATGGACAGTGAAAAATGAGGAACACTCGCATGGAATGCCACTTTTCAGCCGGCGAAAGCGAGGAAGGACAACCGATGATGCGGGTTCCCATTGGGTACACGCCCACGTCTGCATGACGTTTGGAATGCTCCGTTCCCAAAGACCGAGCTGCTCATGTGACAAACCCACATTCTCTCTTTCGTAATCTGCTCAATACACGAGCCTACTAAACAGCCGTTGGCTGTCCATGTGTCCGAGTGGTCAGAGGTGTAGGATTCTGGCTAGCCGTTCGAGTTGAGGCCCGGATGTTGTGCGTGTCTTTCTCAAAGAATATCTAACTGAGAAGAAGTTACGGCTGGGCGAGACGTAGCTAGCGCCGTCATATTCTGGGATACGAAATACGCGCAGAAACCAACATGCAGGATGATGCCGGAGCAGACTGCGCATGCGTGTTTGTGTTGTTTTGTTGAGTTCAATTCTGGCAAAGAACAGTCAGCCGAGATACTTAGAGAACGTGATTGTTACCTTCTCGTTAGCGTAATAACTTCGCAAATCGGATATGTTAGTTTTGTTGCGCCAATCGGGTTAGTTAAGGCCTTTGTTTGCTCTTCAGTTTTCAGAAACATTTTCAGAAATGCCAAATACCACGGACTGTTTGCATTTTGTATGGCTTCTTAGGCCTAACTATAATATCTGCTAAAATCTAATTTAAATAGTAATATTAATTGTTATTGCATATTTGTTTCACTAAAATAAGGGACGCGCGGGATTTCAGTAAATAACAGCACAACAACAACAAAGAAAAAAATGCTCTAAGCAAATAGTCATCAGGTCGAAGGAAACAATCGTAGATCAAAGAAAAGCTCCACTGCCGTAGTCCCCTAACGCCTTTTGCTCCTGAATGTTTGCTTTCTGGAAGAGCGCATAAGCTCTCAGCTTGTGGGGGGCGCTGTTGTTGCCTGTTTTACGTTATCTCAACGAGAGTTGACGTTCTTCACGCGAAGCTTTATATTCTTTGTCTTTCTGCTATGGCTCTCCCCCATGCTTGGAACATGTGGCTATAAAATCGGGACTGGCGTCTGCCAGGAACGTCGCTAAGGGGACGCAAGGATGGGCTATAGGCAGTGCTCGAAATGGGCCGGTATACGTCGGTATGGCATACTGGCACTTCTTTTTTCTTAGTATTTCATACCGGCACTTTTTGTACCCGGAATTTACATGCCAACACTAATTTTTGTAGTGGGAACTGCAGAAATGATTTTTTTTTTTTTTTTTTGTCCCTGGCTTACGAGCGCGCATTTTTAAACATAGAGACCTTATGCGCTTCGTGCCCTTGAGAAATTGCTGTGTGGGAACCATGAAGGCATTTCACTAAAGATTTCTGTAAATTTTATTATATCACTAATTTAATATATTCAATTTGAAGAGCTTCTTCACAGAATGAAAAATTGGGAGTAATAGATTAAAAACAAATTTTGGATTTGCAGCAACGAGTATAAACTTCTTCCACTTCAGACTTTCTTTTGTTGTTGTTGTTGTTGTTTTTGTTAGGGCGGTGAGATTGCTATTAATTTAAAACTGAATATTCATTCTGATTGCGGAGTTTCTAATTGCCCGACTTTCTACTTCATCAAAGTCTCTCTTAGAAGGGGACTGCTTTCTCGGCTCGGGAGCTTAAAGGTCCAGCTGAATCACCAATGATTCCAAGCTACATACCCTTGGAGTGTGCGGCAGGGAGAGCCTCTTGCACAACTCGTTTGTTGAGCTTTTGATGTATTCCTTCCCCATTGCTTTTCTATCAACATTCTTCCACTAACACACCAGGATTCCCCCACGCTGTTGTAATTTTGTCCTGTATGCGGCCATTTCTATTCCTCTGTTCCAGTTCAGTGCGCAGCAGGTTTTCTCTGCCTTGTTAAACATGGAATTCCATTAAACTGTTTTACTTTGCTTGTTAAAAGCGATCGCCTTAGTTTTTCTCACAATCGTTAAATCCGGAGACTTCATTAAATTTTGTTTGTTAGAAGCGAACAAATTAGCCTCGAATTAACATTATAGCAAACAAAAGTTCCTGTTTTGCTCATAAAATCCGAGATCTCGCTAAATACGAGCTCGTTATATGCGGGTTCTACTGTAGACCAATCTCAGTAAAACCTAAAGAACGAACTGATCTTGAAAATTAAATTAAAATTGATCTTTCCCAGGAAAATCTAAAGAACGAATAGATATCGGATAATTAAAAATAGAACAACGCAGGAAAACCTAAAGAATTAACTGATCTTGAATATTAAATTAAAATTGATCTTCCCCAGGAAAATCTAAAGAAAGAAAAGATATCCGATAATTAAAAATAGAACAATGTAGTGAAACCTAAAGAACGAACTGATCTTGGATATTAAATTAAAATTGATCTTCCCCAGGAAAATCTAAAGAACGAAAAGATATCGGATAATTAAAAATAGAACAATGAAGTAAAACCTAAAGAACGAAATGATCTTGAATACTAAATTAAAATTGATCTTCCCCAGGAAAATCTAAAGAACGAAAAGATATCGGATAATTAAAAATAGAACAATGCAGTAAAACCTAAAGAACGAAATGATCTTGAATACTAAATTAAAATTTATCTTTCCGAGGAAAATCTAAAGAACGAATAGATATCGGATAATTAAAAATAAAACAACACAGGAAAACCTAAAGAACGAACTCATCTTGAATACTAAATTAAAATTGATCTTCCCCAGGAAAATCTAAAGAAAGAAAAGATATCCGAGAATTAAAAATAGAACAATGCAGTGAAACCTAAAGAACAAACTGATCTCGAATATTAAATTAAAATTGATCTTCCCCAGGAAAATCTAAAGAACGAAAAGATATCGGATAATTAAAAATAGAACAATGCAGTAAAACCTAAAGAACGAAATGATCTTGAATACTAAATTAAAATTTATCTTTCCGAGGAAAATCTAAAGAACGAATAAATATCGGATAATTAAAAATAAAACAACGTAGGAAAACCTAAAGAACGAACTGATCTTGAATATCAAATTAAAATTGATCTTCCCCAGGAAAATCTAAAGAACGAAAAGATATCGGATAATTGAGAATAGAACAATGCAGTGAAACCTAAAGAACGGACTGATCTTGAATATTAAATTAAAATTGATCTTTTCCAGGAAAATATAAAGAACGAGCAGACATCGGATAATTAAAAATAGAACAATGCTAGTAAAACCTGAAGAACGAACTGATTTGAAGTTGTGATTCCGTCTATTGGTGTAAATTATGACAAGAGTGATAAGTCAAATGACATCCGAAAACTTGAAATTTTCATCGCCCTGGAGTGGGAATGGAACCTGCGTCTTCCGGTTTGCGCCTGAGTATGCTAACCACTACACCACCCAGAACGACCAAGTCTCAACTTTTTGAGTAACTGATTTTGAATAGTAAATTAAAATTAACCTTATCCAGGAAAATCTAAAAAACGAACAGATATGGGATAATTAAAATTAGAACAATGCAGTGAAACCTAAAGAACGAACTTACTTTGAATAGTAAATCAGAACTGATCATTCCCATCAGAACGTAATGATTTTGCTCCTCTACAGAACATTTTTTAAATCGGAAACAAAACAGAAATTAATCATCACCAGAAAAACGTAATGAACGAACCAATCTCCAAAAACATATTGCCTTCGAAACAAACCAGAATTTTGCGGCCGGAAAACTCGGCGCATTCACATAATGAGGTATTCCTGCGACTTCATTAATAAATAAATGCGTACGAACAGCATAAGGCTCGAAGCGCTTTTGTTTTAAACATTTCTCAAGCATAATTTACCGATTTATTCCACAAATTACGCTTTTAACTCTCTGGAACATGTAATAAAAACTGTTACACCTGCAACTGTTCCATCTTCATTAGGGCGAAAGTGAATGCTGAAACCTGAACAAATGGAAAAAACAAAAATCCAAATTAACCGTGTAAACTCAGCCGTGACATGGGTTACTTGCGGCGCTATTAGAAAGAACTAAAAAAAGAAAGAAAGAAATGATAATAATGATTTACGTTTTCGCCGCAGTTCGTCCGATAATCTTCGGTATCTTATTTAGCAAGTTCCCCTATTACTTTTCCTCCACGGTGGCATGCTGCCCTTCCGATGGGGACATCAGATATGAAATAAAGACATTTGGGAAGCCACAATTATTTCCTTAACACTTTTCTGTTCTTGCACGGAAACCTGAATTAACATAGCGCCGTTGCTAATTGCTAAGTCGCGTGAAGGCCAACTATAAATTACTCATTTTAGCGAAGGTTTTCCATCACCCCCTTTCCAACTCTCCTTTCTTTCTTTGTGAGTTTGTATGTGTGTGTGTTCGTGAGGAAATTCTCTTTCGGAGGTTTTCTGCCACCAGTTATGTATCCATCTGTCATGATGACCCCGTTGTTTGTTCTTTGTCAGAAGACAGGACTTTCTCTAATGGCATGTCCTGCTGCGAACCTAGTCTAGCGGATCCATCTTCGGATATGAAAAATGCCCTGTCGCATGCAAGGACTTGCCGAAATATTTCAGCCTTCTTTCTTCTTGTTTTTACTCATCTTATTTCAAATGACTTTTCCGTCCCCCTACCAGGAGTTTATTTGAATTCTTCTGTACTAGTTTTCTCTTAGCATGCCTTTAGAGGCACACGTGTGCATGTAAAACAAGAAGAACGACAACCGAATTCTCAAGTGTAATGAGCCCGTTTTTTGAATACTTTCCAACGTGAATAAAAATATTCAAAGCTCGTCTTTAGAAAAGAAAAAAATGAGAGAAAAAAAAAAGGCTTTTGTGTGTGTGCGTGTGTTTGTTTGGAAGAAGGGGGTTAATGACCACCATGAACAACTCGATGGCTATAAGCAGATCAGATTAGATCATATGTAGAGGATTTTAGGAAGGGAGTGTCTGACCCCAGGTCTTAAACAACCCTTAGAAATAGGAAGCTAGGAGATTTGGGCTAGATTGCCCGATAGGAAAGTGACACGGAAGCGAAGTAGAAAGGGGGAAGAAGACGCCCTTATTTATTTACGGGGGGAGCAATACCCGGGGTACGACGGCTTAACGAGCCCATCCGACGCACGGCGGATATTTAGTGGTTCGAGCGTTCGTACCTGCCTGGGATCGAACCCGAGGTCTTCTCTGTGACAGGCACGAACGTTGACCACTAGGCCACCCGCGGCGATGGCTATAAGCAGGCTTCTGTCCTTAATTTAAGGCCACTAGTTACAGGGAAGCAAGAGAGCCAGTGCCGTAAGACAAGTATACCATCCATACCTCACCTAGAATTCAAAACCGGATACATCTAGCTCGGACGAATGGTTAGAAGACCGCGCGTGTACTAGAGCTGAGTTCGGGCTCAATTTTCTTAGCCCGAGCCCGTCCGAGCCCGTGGTATATCAGCCCGAGTCCTAATTTTATATTGAAAGATAGAGCCCGGGCCCGAACGAGCCCGAAAACTGGCTAATATGTTCAACCATTAAATAAAAAACATATTCTTTTCCACACTTCCATTCTCTCCTCCTCCTGCAATTATAGCCAATTTATTTCTCAAATAGGGAGTGGGGAAGGGACCTCTATCTATTATTGCAGTGTAACTGTACGATTTTCTTCGACCGTTCGTTTCCATCTGAGTGCTTCGAACGGCCGGCCATCCAAAATGATTGTGCGGTGCTGCACTTGTATGTTGCTCAAATAATACTTATATTATTGCGCCATAATGCGCTGAAATATGTACGTTGCTAATAGAATTAGCAGGGAGCTACTGCGTTGAGATAGGGGGTAAATTATCGTCGGCAAGCTATCAACTACCCAATATCTATAGTTCTTGAAAAAGCTTCTTGTCTGCAGAAACACACTAATGCGCGGCTACCCAAGCTTGGAATAAATAGCCATCTCGAATGTCATTTGCTACCCAAGCTCGGAATAAATAGCCATCTCGAATGCGTGCTCTCCAATCAGAACCAGTTGCCGAAGAATTTCCTTCTTCGGCAACTGGTTCTGATTGGGGAACACGCATTCCCTCTCTAAGAAGGAATGCATGCTGCTCTCTCCCTCTCTCTAAGAGCCCGATCCCGCCCGAGCCCGAACCGCCAGTAAATATTCTACACCCAGAGCCCGATTCGGGCCCGGGCTCTACTTCGGGCTTTCGGGCTCAGCTCGTCTCAGCTCTAGCGCGTACCACTCGGCTTCCATGGCGCAAAAGATGGCGCAGCGGTGACAGAGTCTGTTGTTAACTAGCTTCTGTTAACTTCTATATAGTCTTACGTGGTTGAAGATAGTAAAATAAGAATAATAACAGCTATAAACAATAATTTTTATACAATCCTTTTAGATATCTTAAAACACCGTATTCTTTTCTTTACTTAATGCACAAGATTGTGCTCAGCCATGCAATTCTTCCTCCCTGTTCCTCTTCATCTCGCGCACGTGGAGAAAATACCTCCATTCCCAGGCTAACTTAAGACCCGCTTCCTCACACCTAAGGCGTTTCCTCGCCTTCACTCCCTGCGACCGCTCGCTTTCAATTCCTCGAGTCGACTGTCCTAGCTACCTTCTTGTTTCCACGCAAACTCACCCCCTTACTTCCACAAAAACCATGGAAAAAAACGCCGTCGTGGGCTTAGCAAAACTTCAAGGTAGATGTTACAGAGATTTTATACTCGGTTGTAGGATTTCATATAAAATCTAAAAATGCAACCTTTTTCCATCTCGTGCTCCACTTCCTTTGTTTCCACAAAGCGTGAGAGAAATTTCTCAGAGTCTGTTCCCCATTAGACACCGGATGTACGGCTATTTATTAAGACTACATTTTGTCTATGCTTAGTATTTGCACGTTGTATGTTGAATGGAGATTAACTCTATCGCGCCTCTTTTGATGCTTTACAGATTTCAATTTCAATGTTGCCGACTAATGGACTAGCCCCTCACATTTTGTTTTGAGGCTTTAGATTTACCGAGGACGGTGTGTTTGTTTCTCACGGGGAACTTTAGGATATGCTTAAGGGCATTTTTTGGTCACGAGGGAAGAGGAGGCGAGATGATAGTTGTCTCTGATCTTCGAGAGCGAGCGGTCGCACATAGCAGGACGAAGGATTTGCCCCAGGATAGGATGGGAAGGTCTTAGGTGGACCGGCAGGTTAGGGGATTTCTCGACAGCGCGAGAGATAAAGGAAAACAGGACAGAAGAAAAAGGAATTAGAGTTTTAAGCGGGAGAGTTAGGAAACATAGCACAGCTAACGAACAACCTTTGCAGGGAATTAAATGAAGAGAGCAATAAAAGTTTCTTAGACATATTTACGGTTCGCAAGAATTATTTGCATACAATTATTATCATTTGGTTCTTACGTGTTAATTACTATCATCTTCAACCATACAAGACTTAGCAACTCAACCATGCAATATTTATGAAGTTAGTATGAACATATTAACATAGAAATTAAAAAGGAGTGCGCCTTCATTCGGCTGCTTTGAAATTAAGAAGACAACAGATCAAATGAGCTGAAAAATACCAATGCGTCTACGAAATACAAAGTCCCAGACCCTTAAGATGCGACAAACCGGCGTTTCTAAATAAACCATGCTTCCGATGTTTCTGTATCGGGTGACGCAGCAAAATTTTCCCACGCATTGTGGAAACAAAGAAAATGGAGCACTAACGCGAAATAAAAGTTGCGAAATCAGATTTAATATCTTTGCCTGAAATTCTAGTATTAAATATCCGTGACATTTTAGTGGAAGAACTGAGCGTTATCTAGAACACACAACGTGCGCGGTGTTCTATATATCTAGGATATTTAGGATTGGAGGAACATATGCAAACAGAATTAGCTATTTACTCCCACTCGCGGCGTAAACTATACGCAAAATGTTTCTCATAGAGGAAGATATCAGAAGCACAAAACGAATTTTTCATGGAGGAAAACGAAATACATATAACTTCACACACCATAGCGGGAAAACTCAGTATTATTTGAAAATGGGGAGCTCTGGTGGCCCAGTCGAACGGGTCGTTGGCTTCCAATCATTCGTTCGAAATAGGTGGGTTTGACTCCCGAGTGAGGCATGTTTAATGGTACTAGCTCTTTTCCTTCCCTGGAAACCAGTAGCTCTAAATTAAGGACAGTGACTGCTTTTAGCTCATTCAGCTGCTCACAAAGGCTGTCAAACTACAAAGATAAAAAAAGGGGGAAAAGAAAAGGTAAAAAAGAATGGAGATAAAATGTTCTCCATAGCCGAGGATATTAAATAAAGAAAGGATTTTTTTGTTATTTTTTTTTAGAAGCGGAGATACTATTGCAAATGGAAATGTATGCAAAAGACTCCAAGCTGCCAAATTCGGCGTTGTGGAAAAAAATAAAAATTATACGCGAAGTATTCTTTACTGTGGGAGTTATTCAGTGGAAAGGTAATTTTCCAGTTACGATTTTTAGAAGCAGAAATAGCAAGAAAAGAGATTATATATGTAAATCTCTGGCGGGGAAAATGAACATTGCTTCAGGTATGTAATATTCTAGGGTTCCCTCGCAACCTCGGGAAACAGGGAAAACTGGAATTCTCAGGGAATTTGAAAATGGCTCCAAAAATCCGGGAAAACACATGGAAAATTGCCCTATTTTGTAAAAATCTGAGGATATTCAAGGAAAATTAACCTTTTTTGTAAAAATCAAGGGATACTTCATTTTGCCAAAAAACTTTTCTTTTTCCAGATTTCAGACTTTTGTTTGCAATTACTGCCTGCCTAGAATTAGGTAGATCTTACTTTCAGTTATATTACATTTTTCCTTTATTCCCTAAAAAAGCTGCAAAATTTTATTTTAAAAATGCCATGTTATTAAGTTTTTGTTCAGTTTCTGCAGACAGTTGTTGTAACATGGAGCAATTAGGACAATATCTTGACACACTCCTGCTTGGAGAAACACTTTGCACAAGAGAACCAACCAAACAATGTGTCAAAGTCCTTTGTCTGTTGCTCCTCTCGCGACATGTTTCTCTAAACAGGAGCCATTTCATCATTAAGTGTAGCTGTATTGTGTTATAGGAAAACTGAAACTAATCAACTGACAGATTTTTCTTACACGTAGCCCATTTTTATGGGAATGTATTGACAAATTCTATGTGGGTAGTATTCACAAAAGTTCATGGAATTATGGTACGAAAAATAATGTGCACATTTAGTTGTTATTAATGAAAAGCAGGTAATTTTACAAAGACAAATTACTTAAAGAATTTACAAATTTGTGCTTCGGTGAAAAAATTGATCTTGCGAAAGTGCATGAATGGAATGAAATATAACAATATTGAAATACGCTTGAGAAAGTCCATTAATGGAACTTTCTCAAGATCAATATCATCTTGAGAAAAAGATCATATTGATCTTGAGGAAGTCCAATGCTTTATGAAAAGTTCAAAGCAACATACGTAAAATATTCCCCACGGTGAACGACATCCGACATAAAATAAATTTTCAAATCGATCTCTTGAGAAGACGAGATAAATAAGGAAAATGAAATGCGCATCCATGCCAAGGCTGATTTAAGTCCACAGTGGGCCCCTCGGCTAAGATATCTGAGTGGGTCCCGAAAGAACTGATGATGGAGAATCATCACGATATCTGGTAAAACATGAAACCCTAGCAATATGCATTAGATACACTGCTGTGCAAAAATTAAGGACGAGACGGTTTTTCGAATGTAACGTCGTGCAGAAGTGCATCACATCGACTCAAATCATACCATAAGATGCCCAAGATGTAAGAATATGGAACAAGTGAGCAAAACCGTCCAAACAAGGAATCCAAAGGATACAAAGGCACTTTGTTGAAAAGGTAGCTTCGAGCACAACTGTACAGAAGACAGAAACGTCCACGTGACAGTCGGCTGCCAAGAAAAATCCAGTCTTTAGTAGGGGATATGATCATCCCTGACTGCGTTGCAGGATTTACAACGTCTGTCCATGCTGAGGACGAGGTTGTCAAGGAGCTGTTGAGGCATCGCGGCACATTCCTCTTGTAGCGCCAATCGCAACTGCGGAATCGTTGCTGGCGGCTTGTGATGTGCTGCCAAGCATCTCCCAAGAAGGTCCCACACGTGTTCGATTGGATTTAGGTCCGGGGACCTTGCGGTCCAATCCATGCGTTGAATATCTTCACTCTCCAACAGCTCTGCGACAGCCACTGTACGTTGAGGTGTAGCGTTGTCGTTCATGAAGAAGAACTCAGGACCCACAGCACCTCTAAACAGACGCACGTGAGGCAGGGAACGTCGGTACAACAGCGGACACCAGTGACTGAACCTCCTTGGAAGATGTGGAGGTCAGTACGGCTACCAAACATGATACCGCCACAAACGAAAACTCCGCCACCTCCAAACCGGTCCCTTTCGATGATGTTGAAGGTGTGATTGCATGTTCCCTGCTCTCTCCAGATGTGTATACGTCCTGAATCGCTCGTCAGACTAAATCGGCTCTCATCCGTAAAGAGAACTCGACTCCATTGCTGATGTGTTCAGTTCTTATGTTCCTGGCACTATAGAAACCGCCATCTCCGATGAGCAGGCGTTAATGGCACACACCGTACTGGTCGTCGTGCAAATAGACCACCTTTGTGCAGCCTTCTGGCAACGGTAAAACGCGATAACGGATGCCCAGTTGTGTGTTGCATGTGCCTTGCAATTTCTCCCGCTGTCTGCCGTCTGTATCTTCTCGCCTGTAGGACAATGTACCGGTCATCCGCCGCCGTGGTTGCTCGTGGACGACCACTGCTAAACTCTCGGACAGCTCTTCCTGTCGTTTGAAATGCTCTCCGAACTCGTGAAACGATGCTGTGAGCGATCCCGAACTCCTCGGCCACACTAGTCACACTTCGACCTTCTTCCAACTTCCCAAATGACGCGATATCGGGTAAAGTCATCCAGATGTCGTCTACTGGATTGCCTGTTGGTCATATCACATGGTGGCAGCAACTCGACGTCGTTCAAACCGATGTACGCCGTGCAATAGCTTTCACCGAATTGCTGAGCGTACACCACCCGTGTGCTTTATACTCTTCCAACACTCCCCCCCCCCCCTACGTCATGCTGCATATATGCGCATGCCCTACCGAACCGGACCGTAGTCTATCACCTGAGTGGTCTTTCGGTACGTTCTGCCTGCTCGTTCCGCTGTTATGCTAATTTCTCCTCTTCGTCCTTAATTTTTGCACACCAGTGTATATGATAATTAATATTTATGCATTCTTCAAATTAATAAGTTATGTGCATTGTTTTCATGCCACAGGTCATTATATTTTTCACCGTGTGTATGAGAATATCGTTAAAAGCTTGAGATTTCTAGATTTTGTTTTTGACATTTTAATGGCTTAATATTTGTATTCACCGATGAGGCACTACATTATGACCACCCCCAGTCTAGAGAAATGAGCTTGCCTAGAGACCTAAACGGTGACACACGTGAAGTTCACAGAGCAGTATATATACAACACGACGACCGGCTTTCGGTTAGTAGAGTGTTCGAAGTCAGAATAGGAACAGCTGCCGATTTACCACAGTTTAATAAAGGACAAATTGTGATGGCACGGCACCTCGCTACTACAATCTCGGAAACGGCGATGCTTGTTGGCTGTTCACATGCCACTGTAGTGAGTACGTATCAAAAGTGGTGCGCAGATGGCCAAACGACGAACCATTGGCCAGCCGTGTGTCGTCCGCAGCTCATTGATGCCAGAGGGGAGCGGAGACTGTCGCGCATTGTTCACAGCGACCGCAGGGCCACAGGGCGACAAATCACAAACAGCTACAAGAGTGGTGATCAGAGCAATGTGTCGCAGTACATAGTTCTTCACAGACTTCTGCGCAGGTGCCTGAGTAGCCGAAGACCCAGAGGGTCCTCATGATCACTGAGCGTGTGACGTACCTGCCAGCAGGACGCACACGACATAAAGGCAGATAGGAATCAGAATAAAACGTCTGCGTAGCTCAGTTGGTAGAGCGACTTGTTCCGGAATAAGCGGCCTCGGGTTCGAATCCCGGCGTAGACCAAAAATGACGGAGAAATTTACTTCGTTATAATGGCGACCGAACTATCCGGATGACCCGGCCGTTCAAAATCTCGCATTGGTGTGATGTTATTTCCACACAGAGAGACAGGAAAAATCAGAGAATCCCTTCTCCAGCGCTTCGAAAAATAAAAATGTGTGATGTTGCATTCCACACAGCAGATTGACTGGGAGTTCTCAAGTGCACGTTCTACAGTGGATGGCTGCCTGCAACGATTCATGGTCATGGCTGACCCGTGGGCCATGCCCCCGGCCCTCTTTCGGGTGGGGGGGAGATGTGACGTACCTGCCAGCAGGACGCACACGACATAAAGGCAGATAGGAATCAGAATAAAACGTCTGCGTAGCTCAGTTGGTAGAGCGACTTGTTCCGGAATAAGCGGCCTCGGATTCGAATCCCGGCGTAGACCAAAAATGACGGAGAAATTTACTTCGTTATAAGCGTCATCGACCACAACGCATGAAATAGTCGAGGTTGGACCGTGGATGATTGGAAGAAAGTGGCTTGGTCTGACGAATCAAGATTTCTGGTGCATCGCGTATAGGCGGCCGAGCGCGGATACGCAGATTGTCAACGGAGGCTATGGCACCTGTTGGGCGGAAACAGGCCAGCGGCGACGGTGTTATGCTGTGGGTGATGTTTTCTTCGGACACTTTAGGCCTCAATATTCCAATAGCATCCCTGACAGCTGTCAGGTATCTGGACATCGTTGCGGGCCAAGTTCACTCATTCATGGCAACTGCGTTCCCTGCTGGTGATGGCCATTACCAACAGGATAAGGATCCATGTCACACTGCCAGAATCGTCAAAGATTGGTTCGAGAAACATGCTGGTGACTTTCTGTTAATGCCCAGGCATCCAAATTCACCTGGCATAAACCCAATCGAACATTTGTGGTTCGACTTGGAAAAGCGGGTTCGCGCTAAATCACCACCACCCCGAAATGTACGGGAACTGGAGGACCTGCTGTTAACTTTATGGTACCAGATACCCCAGGATATGCCGCTCCGGTGGCGCAGTGGTCTAAGCGATGGCGTCTGATCATTCGTCCGAACAGGGTCCGGGTTCGAATCCCGGTGAGGCATGGGTGTTGTGTTTGTCTTACGGCACTGGCTCTCTCCCTTCCCTTAAACCTCCAATCAAAAAAAAAAAACCCAGGATACCTATCTACATTTCATCGAATTGATGGCTCTCCAAGTAACCGCTGTTTTGCTGACTAAAGAGGGTCATACAGCTTATTAGGTATAGGTGGTCTTAATGTAATGGCTCATAGGTATACTTTACTTAGTGCATCTTTTTGGGTGTCACGTCAATTCGTCGCGCGTCAATTCGTCGACTACGTCAATTCGTCGCGTTTACAGATTTTGGTTACATACAAAACGAATGCAGGAAAACGTACGATTTCGAACGTCTTGCTCCCTGATCAAATTTATAAAGTTTGGCCACGCAGACAGGATAGGAATATTACGTTTTTCTTTGGCACTAAAAATATTAGACGGTAAACGGTTTTTGGAACGGGGCAGGGCCCGGCTGGACAGAGCCCCCCATATACAAAATTTTCGTAAAATCTACAGTTTTCAATTCAGAACCACCAAATCTGGTATACTATCTCGTGGTATTCTAACTCAGACTGTAGACGGTTTTGGGAAGCGGTTGCAGAGGGGGGGGGGGGTAGAGCCCCCCTACAGAATTGCCGTAAGATATAGTTTTCAATTTAGAACTACCAAATTTGGTATATTATCTCCTGGTACTCTAACTTAGACGGTAGACGGTTTTTGGAACGGGTCAGGGACAGTTTTCAATTCAGAAATACCAAATCAGGTATCCTATCTCATAGTACTCTAACTTAGACGGTTGTCAGTTTTTCGAACGGGTCAAGGCCCGGGAGTTAGAGCCCCCCCACACTACAGTTTTCAATTCAGAACCACCAAATCAGGTATCCTATCTCTTAGTACTCTAACTTAGACGGTTGTCAGTTTTTCGAACGGGTCAAGGCCCGGGGAGTTAGAGCCCCCCCCCGTACATACAAAATTTTGGTAAAAACTAGTTTTCATTTCAGAACCATCAAATTTGGTATCATGAAACTCTAACTTAGACGATAGACGGTTTTTGGTAGGGGTTGGTGCCCGCGGGTTCGGAGCCCCCCTCATAAAAAATTTCGTAAAATCGACAGTTTTCATCTTAGAACCACCTAATCTGGTATACTATCTCATGGTACTCTAACTTAGACGCTAGACGGTTTTTGGAAGGGGTTGGAGCCCGGGGGTCAGACCCCCCGAATAAAAACTTTTTCGTAAAATCTACAGTTTTCAATTCAGAACCACCTAATCTGGTATACTATCTCATGGTACTCTAACTCAGACGCTAGACGGTTTTTGGAAGGGGTTGGAGCCCAGGGGGTCAGACCCCCAGAAAAAAAAACTTTTTCGTAAATACTACAGTTTTCAATTTAGAACCACCAAATTTGGTATACTATCTCATGGTACTCTATCTTAGACGCTAGAAGGTTTTTTGAAGGGGTTGCAGCCCGGGGGTCGCCCCCCCTCATAAAAATTTCGTGAAATCTACAGTTTTCCTATTAGAACCACCAAATTTGGTATACTATCTCATGGTACTCTAACTTAGACAGTAGACCGTTTTTGGAACGGATCAAGGCCCGGGTGTCAGAGCCCCCACATACAAAATTTTCTTAAAAACTACAGTTTTCAATTCAGAACCACCAAATCTGGTATACTATCTCATGGTACTCTAACTTAGACGCCAGACGGGTTTTGGAATGGGTTGGAGCCCGGGGGGTCAGACCACCCCTCCGAATAAAAACTTTTTCGTAAAATCTACAGTTTTCAATTTAGAACCACCAAATTTGGTATACTATCTCATGGTACTCTAACTTAGACAGTAGACCGTTTTTGGAAGGAGTTGGAGCCCGGGGGTAAAGCCCCCATAAAAATGCCGCGTAAAATCTACAGTTTTCAATTTAGAACCACCAAATTTGGCATACTCTCTCATGGTACTCTAACTTAGACAGTAGACGGTTTTTGGAACGGGTCGGGCACGGGGTCAGAGTCCCTCCGCCCATAAATATTTTTCGTAAAAACTAAAGTTTTCAATTTAGAGCTACCAAATTTGGTATACTACATAATGGTGTTCTAAATTAAACGGTAGATGGTTTTCAGAACGGGTCCGGGCAGGGTGGTTACCCCCCCCCCCTCCTACACACAAACTTTCGTAAAATCTATAGTTTTCAATTTAGAACCACCAAATTTTGTTTATTATCTCGTGGTACTCTAATTTACACGGTAGAAGGTTTTGGGAACGGATCAAATTTTCTTAAAATTTTTATTTTTCAATTCAGAACCACCAAATTTTGTGTCATGAAACTCTAACTTAGCGGGAGACGGTAAGTGAAAGCGCAACATTATTAACTTGATTTGTTATGCAAACCATATAAATACGACCACAGCGATTAAAAGTTACTAAAGAGTCCTTGTAAGTAATATTTTTTGACCGAGTGCAAGTACAATTTACGAAATGTCAACAGGTCAAAATATCTAAAGTAACAATGAAATTTGGAATATTTCTTTTTCTTTCTTTTTATTTCAGTTTTGACACTTGTATTAAGTTTTAAAAACATATATTTCTTGCTTCCAACAGAATTTCTTACCATGTTTTGGGTATTTTGTTTCGTGTGGTTGCAGTTTTTTTAATGTTTTGGGCATTTCATTTTGTGTGGTTACTTCTTTTTATGTTTTGGGCATTTCATTTTGTGTGGTTACTTCTTTTTATGTTTTGGGCATTTTACTTTGTATGGGTGTTTTTGTTATGTTTTTGTTATTTTCTTTTCTGTGGTAGTTGTAATGTCGACAGGATGAAAAGGGGAAACTGTGGACAGTCACGATGCCTCCTTGCTTCTAATTTTTTTTTCAAATACAGCACATGATTTTGTATTGAGTTATACCACTTACTCATTAAGCGACTACAGGTTTCTTTAAATATGAACGTTTTCTTAGAGCCTTTTGTTTCCTCTACCTAGCTTTTTCGGTTCCGCAATTTCTTTTTTTGGTTTTAGAATATTTTCCTTATTATTAATCTAGTTTCTCGTGCAAACTCTTTATGTAAGGTATGTTTATTCTATCGAAGTATTTTGCAATTATACGTGAAGCCCTGTTGCTGAAGTAAAAAAAAATATTTCCAACTGAAACAACGCAGTTCAGATATTTTCCCGCTGTTAACTCAAAGAATGAAAACAAAAACAACAAATCTGTGCAATGGTTGAGGCACGAGACAGTACTTACTGGTAACCAGGCAAAGTTTTAAGGAAGAATGAGCTTAAGAATTTCTAACTGCAACAAAAAAGAGCATCCGCACTGTATCCCTCCCCATCCCCTAGTGCCGGCCTTTGGACGTCTTGAAAGAGAAGTCTTAAGGACACATCTGTATCGTAATTGCCTGAGCATTCGCGACAATCTTCTGGTGTCGTAGTAGAAAAACACACTTCCTACTTCGCCTAAATTGCTTGGATGTAATGCCAACGAACAAAGTTTTGCTCTCGCATTGGATTTCTGTTGCTTTTGATGGAATACTTTTCCCCTGGGGTTCACCGCTTTTACTATAGTCTTCAGGACAGGCGGCAATACACCCCAACGTAAAACACCAATTTCACGGCAATTAACTGCAATTAGCGAAAGAGATGGGCGGTACAGGAAATAAGTCGAACGAGACAGATCTGAACTTAGAAAGTCGGGATAAGGTGTTGCATGAAAAACTGTGTTTGGCTTACAGATCATTTAGCACGTAGGGACGTAGGTTTCGTTTAATATGTTACGGGGTAAACAAATTGTCTTTTCAGTATAACAATTTTCTTTCATACGCATGGTGCAACACAAAAAAATTGAATTTATTTTTGAGAATTAGCATGACGCCTACCGGCCCAGAGTACAGCTGCCCAGTCCGCGCCTGCTGCCGCCACCGGAACCTGGCTCCCGGGTTCTTCGCATTTGTTGATCCCCCGCCTGGAGCATCCCAGCTGTAAAATACATGTACCTCTGCGTTTTGGAAAAACAAAAGATAAGATGCTGATCCTTAAAATTAACCACTTCTTGTGACCGCAGGTACGAAAATCTTGAACTTCGCTTAAACCCTAACTGGAGGAACAAGCTTCACGTGATTGTCTGTATTCTGAGTGTTTTATTGAATGGTTGCTCATTAGTTCGTAGTTGACTATAGAACAGAGAACGTGCTTGTTGAAACCTTTGTTGTGCGTTGTCAAATGACAATAGTGGAAATATATCATTCTAAATATTTTGGAAAGAGAAAGTGCATTGTTTTCCGAAGGCACTATGCAGATGAAGAATGCAACATAAATAGTTAACTCACAAAAAAGAAAATGATTTGCTGAAATGGAAAGGGTATTTATTTTGCCATAACAGAGTGCGAGGTGATTTACGGTATTGTCACTGTATTGAAAGAAATTATGGAAATTGTACTGGCTTTGCTAGTACTATTCTTATTGGAGATGAACACAGGATGCGCAGTGAGAAACCACATAATCATGCTCCAAGACCGGAGAAAAGTGATGTTGCTGTTGCAAGAGCGCAAATAAAAGAACGAGCGAGAAATACGGACGAAGCCCCTGCACAAATTATTCAAACCGTGACAACGTCAATGGCTACAGTAAATGCAGCTTACATGCCTAATATGGATGCACTAAGGCAAGTTGTAAAAAAGAGAAGACATGCCAAGACATGCCTGCGGAGCCTACGACTTCAGAACGGATCGATGCCCCAATAAATTTACAGGAGAAGATGGTGCAAATTTTCTTGGCAGAGATAGCGCATTTGGACATCAAAGAATTATTTTATTTTTAACAGAGAATAATTTACGAAAGCTTAAAGAAGCACCCTCTGGATTATGGATGGGACATTTGAAACTTGTCCAACCCTTTTTAGGCAATTATGTTCCATTCATGCTATGGTTGAAACGAATCCAGTGATACACAGACTTGTCCCACTAGTTTATGGGTTACTTTCCAGCAAGTATAAATAATATAATACTATTATAAAGTATTTTTGTAGGATTTACAAGACTATGCATCAGACTATGATATTCAGCTTGCACCACAATATACGTATGCATAATAATAGATTTTGAAATAGCTACCGTTATAATGCTGCTAAAAAGGAATTTGGAAGCAGCACACACAAATGTTGTTGGTTTCATCTCGGAAAAAAATGTGCTGAGGAATATCCATCCTCTGGCATAGCCTTGGAATATAAGGAAAACAGTGAGTTTGCTCTCAAAGTCAGACATTTGCAAGCACTCGCATTTTTTTCATCTGATGAAATTCCAGCTGCTTTTGAAGAAGTGAAATCAATTTTACTAGAATATGCAGATTCTGTAGTTCAGTGGTTTGAGGAAAATTATGTTCTTGGAAAATTTCGTGGAAGCAGAAGAAACAATCCAAGCAGAAGCCCTCCGCTGTTCCCGCCAACAATTTGGTCAGTTAGTGAAAACAATTTATTTGGCTTTCCCAGAACACAAAACGAACTTGAAAGATTAGACAGACGCTGGAATACAATTCTGGGAGAGAAAAACTGTGACTGTACGAAATAATCAGTGAAATTGCGAAAGAGCAGAGAACAACTATGGCTAAAATCGAAAGAGTGATAGCACAGATTCCAACAAATCCACCCAGAAGAGAAACGCTGGCAAGATAAAAAGGAATTCGAACTTCTTTGGTGCACAGAGACAATGTTAACATGCTGGACATTTTAAGAGGAATTTCATATAATTCTACCCTTTACTAAAATGTGCTGGAATTTCTCACTAATTGAATTATACCTTTTACTAACTTGTATTTGAATTTTTCAAGAATGTAATTCCGCCGAAGATGCAAGAATGTAAAACACAACGCAAAATTAAAAAAGTCAACATTTTCAAAATAGCATGTCAAAAACATAAAATGTCAAAAAGTAATCCAAAATGTGAAACATATAAAAATTCAAAATGTGAAACATATAAAAATTCAAAATGTGAAACAAATAAAAATTCAAAATGCAATCACAAGTCACAAGCATTACAAAAATGCGAAACGCTATGTAACAAGTACAACACAAAATAAAACAAATGCCAAAAAAAAAATGCATACGCTTTGTAAAATGTACAAAATAAAATAAATGCCATATTCACAAGGATTTCATGACGAGTCAAGTTAAAAATGAGCTTTTACTTAGACTTCAAATAATAAGTACTAGCCTCTACACCTTTTTAAGTCTTTAATAAGTGCAACATCATTAACCTGACTTGTCATCAAACATTATCAATATGACCATAGCATACAATCACTTAAAAGACTTGTTAATGGATGAATTGAGGAATCACCAAGTTCAGCGGGTGAAAGTTAATGGCTGTTTATAGTTTTGTACTCGAGTAAATGCGTAACACAGTAAATTTGACTTTCTCTGAAAATTTTATGTATATGAGCACGGTTGATTGAAAACTGATAAAAAGGCTTAAGGCCTGTTTATTAATTTTTGTGCCTCAGTCAAAACGCAGTACCATAACCTTGGCATGTTATCGAAACCTTATGAATACGTCGGACTAAAAATTCCTAAAAAAAGTTTACGCCTAAGGTCTTGTAACTAAAGTATTGTGACAGGGTAAAACTGCAACATTAATAACTTGACATGTTATGTTAACGTTGTGAATATGAGCACGGCGGATTAAAGATTTCAACAAATAGCCTTTGGGATTAATGTGTTGTAGCTGAGTAAAAATGTAACATTATCTTGATTTTCTATATAAACCAAACTACGTGCTGAAATGGCCCAACTATATGTACGTATACTTCAACCATATACCGAAGCGCTGACAAGGTGAAAACAAAAGTGCAATTTTGTACGGTCCTTTAACATTTGATGGCCAGCCTACATGGAAGTGGACACCTTGATATCAAAAATATACTTTTTGTACGGTCCACAACAAATAGCAAAGGACACGTCGCAATCTTGGGGGGTGGGGGTTAACGACCACCGTGATCAATTCAGTGGGCTATAAGCAGTCGGACATTCCCAATTTTGGGCCACTGGTTCCTGGGAAGGGGGACAGCCAGTGCCAGAAGTTAAGCACAACGTCCATGATTCATCGAGATTTGAACCAGGATCCTTCTCGACAAGTGGTCAGAAGCCAGCGCCCAGATCACTCCGCCGCCGTAGCGGCACACGTTGAAATGTATTTTTCATACGGCCCCAAACGCTCTTATGGACATACTAGATTGAACTGGACGCAAATAAATCATTAATATAATTTGTACTAGCAGGGATACCAGTTATTTGCCAGGTACATATTACTATTTGTGGAATCACCAATTTCAGCGGGTGAAAGTTAATGAATGAAAAAGATATTCCTGCAATTTTCCAGTAAACTTATTTTAAATTTTTTGATTTAGTTAATTTAATTTTGCGAAACAAAAAAAGAAAGAAAAAGGAATGGGAATACTTACCTTCTAGGAGACATCTACAGAACTGCCGTACATCTGGCGTGTGCTTCTGTGAATCCCGCGACACAGAAATGCAATGTACCTATGTGATGTCGCATGCATACGACTTCACATTGGCATTGATCATCTTTTTCTTACCGTTTTGAATTTTGAATATCTGGAACTCTCTGTTTACATTACATTATATTTCTTTCTGATAAGCCGTTCGTTGGTAGTGAAAGCTAAACTATATAGATTTGTGTTTTTAATACACCATTAAACGCATATTTTTGCACTTTATTGTTATCTACAGTCCCTAACTTAGACCGTAGGTTGGTTAGTTGGTTGGTTGGTTGATGGTTTATGGTGCAAGGCCCTCAAAGGGCCAAAGAGCGCCTTAGAACGTAAATAGGGTATTCTTAAGAGTAAAAAACGGAACTTTTTACGAAAATTTTCCATGGGGCTACCTTGACCCGGGCCCCGACCACTTCCAAAAACCGTCTACCGTCTAAGTTAAATAACCATAAGTAGTATACCAAATCTGGTTGTCCTAAATTGAAAACTGTAGATTTTACGAAATTTTTATGAGGAGGGGGGGCTCTCACCCCGGGGTTCCAGCCCCTTCCAAAAACCGTCTAGCGTCTAAGTTAGAGTTTCATGATACCAAATTTGGTGGTTCTGAATTGAAAACTGTAGTTTTTAAGAAAATGTTGTATGTCTGTGTGTGTGTGCGCGGGGGGGGGCTCCGACCCCCAGGGCCTTGACCCGTCCCAAAAACCGTCGACCGTCTAAGTTAAAGTACCATGAGATAGTATACAAAATTTGGTGGTTCTAAATTGAAAACTGTAGATTTTACGCTGCATTTTTATGGGGGGGGGGCTCTTACCCCCGGGCTCCAACCCCTTGCAAAAACCGTCTAGCGTCTAAGTTAGAGTACCATGAGATAGTATACCAAATTTGGTGGTTCTAAATTGAAAACTGTAGATTTTGCGAATTTTTATATGAGGGGGCCCTTACCCCCGGGCTGCAACCCCTTCAAAGAATCGTCGAGCGTCTAAGTTAGAGTACCATGAGATAGTATACCAGATTTGGTGGTTCTGAATTGAAAACTGCAGTTTTTAAGAAAATTTTGTATGTGGGGGCTCTGACCCCCGGGCCTTGATCCGTTCCAAAAACGGTCTACTGTCTAAGTTAGAGTACCATGAGATAGTATACCAAAGTTGGTGGTTCTAAATTGAAAACTGTAGATTTTACAAAAAAAAAAATTATTCGGGGGGTGTCTGACTCCCCGGGCTCCAACCCCTTCCAAAAACCGTCCAGCGTCTAAGTTAGAGTACCATGACATAGTATACCAGATTAGGTGGTTCTGAATTGAAAACTGTAGTTTTTAAGAAAATTTTGTATGTGGGGGCTCTGACCCCCGTGCCTTGACCCGTTCCAAAAACGGTCTGCCGTCTAAGTTAGAGTACCATAAGATAGTATACCAAATTTGGTGGTCCTAAGATGAAAACTGTAGATTTTACGATATTTTTATGGGGGGGGGTTCTCCGACCCCGCGGGCTCCAACCCCTTCCAAAAACCGTCTAGCGTCTAAGTTAGAGTACCATGAGATAGTATACCAAATTTGGTGGTTCTAAATTGAAACCTGTAGATTTTACGAAAAAGTGTTTATTCGGGGGGGTCTGACCCCCGGGCTCCAACCCCTTCCAAAAACCGTCTAGCGTCTAAGTTAGAGTACCATGAGATAGTATACCAGATTAGGTGGTTCTGAATTGAAAACTGTAGTTTTTAAGAAAATTTTGTATGTGGGGGTTCTCACCCCCGGGCCTTGACCCGTTCCAAAAACGGTCTGCCGTCTAAGTTAGAGTACCATAAGACAGTATACCAAATTTGGTGGTTCTAAGATGAAAACTGTCGATTTTACGAAATTTTTTTAGGGGGGGGCTCGGACCCCGCGGGCTCCAACCCCTTCCAAAAACCGTCTAGCGTCTAAGTTAGAGTTTCATGATACCAAATTTGATGGTTCTGAAATGAAAACTAGATTTTTACGAAAATTTTGTATGTAGGGGAGCTCTGACTCCCCGGGCCTTGACCCGTTCCAAAAACCGACAACCGTCTAAGTTGGAGTACTATGAGATAGGATACCTGATTTGGTGGTTCTGAATTGAAAACTGCAGCGCTTTGGAGCCTCTTTCCACTCCTCGCTTCCCCTGATGGTCTCTTCTCGGTCCCCTCGGCCCCTCTTTCTCTACCGTTCTTTCTCCTCATTCGTAGCTCCCCGGTTCTAGTTACTTCTATCTCCTCCTCTTCTCTTTATTGGCTCCTTCTTTCCCCTCCCGCACTTCCACTTTCTGTTCATTCTGCTTCTCCTTCTCTTCTCCCCGCCATCTGGACAGAATCTACCTCTCCCCTTTCCTCCCCTCTTGAACTCAATGTCCATTGGCAATTTCTTCACCTTCGTCTCCCCGCCCCATCAGTATTATTTCGCATGACCCTTCTCACCTCTCAACATTGTTCCTTTTGCCCTGAAGTCAGCGACGTCCAACATCAATACCTCTTCTGCCCCGTACTCCTGCCAGTCCTAAACACAGCATTTCGTCTTGCTGATCGAATTTGTGCTCGATCGTTACCATTTCTTGCATATGCTTGGCTACTCCAAAATAAGCATCCACCTACTCACTTGCCTCCTGTGTGCCGTTACATTTTTCTTCTTGTGAAGTTCACTGTATATGCTTTCCATCTTGAACAACGCCTCCCTGCTCTTACTCCACCTCCTCAGGAGGCAAGTGCTATCATTCGGAGACGCTTCCTAGCACGGTTAACCACTCGTCTCCGAATGGAGCACTCTCGTGCTGCCTCAACAAACACCGATAACGTTTTTCAATCCACCTGGGCCCAATCGGCTGGGTGGTTCCATATCCACAATTTGCAGCCACATCTCAACTTATAGGTGTGATTTTTGTTGTCGCCCACATTCACTGTATAACGAAGTGAATTTCTCCGTCATTTTTATCCGCGCCGGGGTTCGAACCCGAGTCCGCTTATTCCGGAACAAGTTGCTCTACCAATTAAGCTACGCGGACATTGATTCTACTTGCTATCTGCCTTTATGTCGTGTGCGTCCTTCTGGCAGGTACGTCACATCTCCTGGTACGTTACAACTGTCACAACTCATGATTTTACGTATTAATTTTGGTGGTATGAGGCTCCTAGGTGGAGTCTCCTTTTTCACCCACATGATTCGCTATTTGTGATTATTCTGTTTTATGTGCTATTGGAGATAGCTCACCATGTTTCCCATGATCTCTTCGATTTTGTTGTATTTTATGTTGTATATAATTCTTTCTTCTGCACAGTTTACTGCACACGCAATGTCCCCTACATTATGTTGAATATATTTTGAAATTTTATTGTCCCTGTGTATATAATTTAATGTAAGAAGATGCTCTTCTGAGTACTTTTAGCGATTCTGCCCCTTGTCACTGAATACTTCTGTACATATGATGTAAATTTTGAGTGTAGCACCACTGTTACATTTCTGTTTTATGAGAAGCTGCCCTTCTGGGTATGCTTAGCGGCTTTCTTTTTTGTCACTGTATTGTTCTGTACATATGATATGACACTTATGAATTGCATTCTTGTTCGATTTCTGTTTTTTTGTAAAGTTGCCCTCCTGGGTCCGTTTAGCGTATTTCTCTCTTGTCACTGCATAATTCTGTGCATATAATAAGTATTTGTGCTTAATTGTTTCTACCATTTCTGTCATATTTCTAAATACTGTTGCACCTGTTAGTTCCTTCTCACCCATGGTCTTTTATGTGAATTAGTACCTTGTGCATATTTAATCTTGAGTATGGTAGTAATACTTAATTGGAATTTGTGAATAGTATAGCATCATGTCTTTTCTTGTCTACAATACTGTAGTATACATTTTCATTTGCATCGCTCATGCTTTATTGTCTGCCTCTCCATCGCCCTTCGGGGCGAAATAATTTTATGATTTTAACAATATTTTGTTTTACGTTTCACTGGAACTTTCCAGTTGTTGTATATACCACTGTATTTATTGGCAGAATTCTACTGTCATGTACATAGAAATGCTATTTTTATTTGAAGAATAAAGACAATTTTGAAATGTAGATCTTACGAATATTTTGTGTATGGGACTCTGACCAACCGGGCCCCTGACCCGTTCCAAAAACCGTCTACCGTCTAAGTTAGAGTACCATGAGATAATATACCAAATTTGGTAGTTCTAAATTGAAAACTATATCTTACGGCAATTCTGTGGGGGGGGGGGGGGCTGTAACCCCCCCTCTGCAACCGCTTCCCAAAACCGTCTACAGTCTAAGTTAGAATACCACGAGATAGTATACCAGATTTGGTGGTTCTGAATTGAAAACTGTAGATTTTACGAAAATTTTGTATATGGGGGGCTCTGTCCAACCGGGCCCTGCCCCGTTCCAAAAACCGTTTACCGTTTAATATTTTTAGTGCCAAAGAAAAACGTAATATTCCTATCCTGTCTGCGTGGCCAAACTTTATAAATTTGATCAGGGAGCAAGACGTTCGAAATCGTACGTTTTCCTGCATTCGTTTTGTATGTAACCAAAATCTGTAAACGCGACGGATTGACGTAGTCGACGAATTTGTCCGCGACGAATCGACGCAGTCGACGAATTGACGCGCGACGAATTGACGTAGGCGACGAATTGACGCGCGACGAATCGTCGCAGTCGACGAATTGACGCGGTCGACGAATTGACGCACGCGACGAATTGACGCACGCGACGAATTGACGTAGAACCATCTTTTTGTCATGCAAATTACAAAAACTTTTATTGCCATCTTTTTGGTTCATTCACATAATGATTCAAGCCTAAAATGATGAGAAACCACTACATTTTTCATTTAATTTAGGGCGCCTTTCAGGTGTTAGAATATAAACTGTATTGGTAGCAGTAAAATACAAGGTTCTATCAGAAAGAAAGGTTACACGTTCGAGTATGAGAAAGGAAAACTCACCAACCAAGAAGTGTTTGTGCGATGTGACAAAGGATATAAAGCACTATTTTTCGACGTAATCACCGTGACGATTCAGGCATTTGCTCGACCGCACGACCAGCTTGTCCATCCCAGACCGAAAAAATTCATGTCGCTGATGATGGAGTCAGTTTGTTGCAGCTGTTTTCATAGCATCGTCACATCTGAAGCGAATACCAGACAGATACTGTTTTACGGCAGGAAAGAGGTGAAAATCACTAGGAGCCAAATCGGGGCTGTAGGTCGGGTGCTTCTACACCTCCCACCGGATTTTGTGGAGCAAGTGCTGCGTGGTGTTGGCTGTGTGTCAGGGACGTCGCCAAGGGGGTGCGCGGCAGGGTGAGCTTCAGCCCACCCTGCCGCGCACCCATTTCAAAGTGTGCCATTTTTCAATACATTTAACTTTAAAATATAATCTGCACTTTGTCAAGTAATAAGTCTTGTGTTTTATTTCATGTAAACCATACGTATTCCCCCTAGGAAGTGCCTTTTTACGTCTCCAAAAAAGGTTATCAAAATATTAGCACCGCAGGACCATGAAAATTCAGTTATTCTCTACTCTTCCAGTTCTTTAGTTTAAGCCTATTTTTCACGTTTGTATGGCCAGGGGGCTGAGGAGGTTGGATAGGAATTCACTGAGGAGGTCACTACTAATTGTTCTGTGTGCTTTTTTTTTACAAAATAGGGGATGAAAACTGGAGTCTAAAGCTACACTAGCGCCCTTAAGACTGCCAGTGAAAGTACAGAAAGTGGTTGACGACTGCTTTGTATGAGAAAAGTGCAAGGCCAAGTCTCCGGCTGGAAGGAAGGAAGTTAAGGAGGGGTGAGGTATTGTGTCTATACAGGGCACAACGTTAAAATTTGATTTAGAAAAACAAGAACTACCTTTTCTTTTAAGTAAATTGTACAGTACTATTTTCGTAAGGAAAAATGGAAATGTTTGAAAAAAATAATTAAGACAATGCATCCAGAGTAATCAAAAAGTTGATGGCGACATTCCACCAACACTTGTATCTTACATCCGTGGCGTAACTATTAATGCCCATGTATGTATGTGTGGGATCGGAATTCCACGAATTCTTTTGTAGCTTGTAGTGAAAAGCATTGAAACCGGCCCTGTGGCGCATTGGCCTAAGCGCTGGCTTATGACCATTCGCTAGAGAAGAGTCTGGATTCGAATCACGGTGAGGCATAGATGTTGTGTTTGTCTTATGGCACTGGTTGTCTCCCTTCCCTGGAGCTAGTGACCCTAAATTAGGGACGCGCGATTGCTTATAGCCCAGTGAGTTGCTCACGGTGGTCGTTAAACTTTTAATTAAAAAAAAGAAAAAACATTAAAAATTTGTTCTTTCAGTGTTTCGTAAAAAATAAAAAAAAAGTTGCTATCAAGCTTGCCCCACCAAAAATAATGTTCGCCCACCCGTCTCCCATCCGGATTTCGAAGTCCAGCGACGTCCCTGCTGTGTGTGGCCTCGCGTTATCATGAAGGAGAATGACACGATCCCTCAGCAAACCTGGTCGTTTCCGTCGGATGATCTCGTGCAAGCATTACCGTTCAGCGTTGATGGAGCGTCCATGCTCCAAGAAGTCCGCCAAAAGTCCACCCGAGGAATCCCAGAAAACGGATGCCATGATTTTTCCAGCAGACGGTATGACTTTAAACTCGGCGGTGAAGCAGCATGTTTTCATTGCATGGAAGCTATCTCCTGGTGGGAGCAAAGTGGTTAAGCCACATCTCGTCCCCAGGCACAATACGGTCAATAAAGCTGTGTTCGTCTTCAGCGTAACGCTGCAGGAGCTTCAAACATGCCATCATTCATGCTGCTTTGTGATCGACAGATACCCATCTGGCACAAACCTTGGTGTACTGTAAAACATCCACCACAAGATTTAGAACAACGCCATAAGCCCAATTCCAACTTGGACGCAATATGGCGCAAAGTTACCTTTCGGTCGTCTTGAATCATTTCGACCACATGTGCACTGTTGATCTCTGTCGTCGACGAATTTGGACGCCCACTGTTTGTGCGATGTCGGTTTCCCATCTCCTTTATAGCACGTGTAACATTTTTTCTGATCGATCTAAGCCGCATAATCGTATTATACAAATACGCGTAAAATGGAATGCATTAGTGGCTACAGCAAGACAAATCCAAACTCTTAAAAATTAATTTACCATGTATATACACACTTCAGTCTTCCGTAGGATATGTTCTTTTAACTTTTTGATATTGCTTCAATAAGACGTAAAGCAAACAAACAAAACTACAAGATTCAACGATTGTTTTAATAAATACTAATTTTTTTAACGGTGTGTAAATCGCGAACTAAAATCGGACCGCTCTGAACCCCTATATGTAAATTGCGAACTAAGAGCCAAGACCCCCCCCCCCCCCGTAAGACCCCTATGTGTAAATTGCTGACCAACTTTTCTAGACCCGATGTGTAAATTGCGAACCAACTTTTCTGCACCCATTCTGACGATATAAAAAGTAAACCAGTATGGAAAAATAATGATTAAAACAGTGTAAAACAATTTAAAGCAATGTGTTCACGAAAACAACAAAACTAGTTTGTCATCCTTGCGCAGGGGCCAGTTAATTTTCTCTGTGGTGTTCCATATTTAGTATATGTACATTTGTACTTAATTCATTGTATTCACGAAAACAACAAAACTAGTTTTTCATCCTTGCGCAGGGGTCATGTTAATTTTCTCTGTGGTGTTCCATATTTAGTATATGTACATTTGTACTTAATTCATTGTATTCATGAAAACAACAAAACTAGTTTGTCATCCTTGCTCAGGAGTCATGCTAATTTTCTCTGTGGTGTTCCATATTTAGTATATGTACATTTGTACTTAATTCATTGTATTCATGAAAACAACAAAACTAGTTTGTCATCCTTGCTCAGGAGTCATGCTAATTTTCTCTGTGGTGTTCCATATTTAGTATATGTACATTTGTACTTAATTCATTGTATTCATGAAAACAACAAAACTAGTTTGTCATCCTTGCGCAGGGATCATGTTAATTTTCTCTGTGGTGTTCCATATTTAGTATATGTACATTTACACTGAATTCATTTTATTCGCGAAAACAACAAAACTAGTTTGTCATCCTTGCGCAGGGGGCCATGTTAATTTTCTCTGTGATGTGTTCCATATTTAGTATGTGTACATTTGTACTTAATTCATTGTATTCACGAAAACAACAAAACTAGTTTGTCATCCTTGCGCAGGGGCCATGTTAATTTTCTCTGTGATGTGTTCCATATTTAGTATGTGTACATTTGTACTTAATTCATTGTATTCACGAAAACAACAAAACTAGTTTGTCATCCTTGCGTAGGGGCCATGTTAATTTTTTCTGCGATGTGTTCCATATTTAGTATGTGTACATTTGTACTTAATTCATTGTATTCACCAAAACAACAAAACTAGTTTGTCATCCTTGCGCAGGGGCCATGTTAATTTTCTCTGTGATGTGTTCCATATTTACTATGTGTACATTTGTACATAATTCATTTTATTCACGAAAACAACAAACCTAGTTTGTCATCCTTGCGCAGGGGCCATGTTAATTTTCTCTGTGATGTTCCATATTTAGTATATGAACATTTTGTACTTAATTCATTGTATTCACGAAAATATCTTTATTTTGCAGTCTACGATTGACACTTTTTTTTTCCTTTTTCAGAGATCGAGAGCGTCACTTCCATCGTAAAACTTGTCGAACAACAAAAGATATATCTAAAGCAAAGCAATCAAACCAGACGAG
The DNA here is from genome assembly GCA_039090855.1 of Macrothele yani. Taxonomy (NCBI): domain Eukaryota; kingdom Metazoa; phylum Arthropoda; class Arachnida; order Araneae; family Macrothelidae; genus Macrothele; species Macrothele yani. Next base: position 125,901,071 of record CM077008.1, on the reverse strand, counting down.
CTAGCTTAAGTAATTCCAGCAGATGTTCAGAGAAGTCGGTTCGTAATTTACATATAGCGCTCGTGGGTCTTGGTTCGCAATTTACATATAGAGTTTTAACGGCGGTCTGATTTTGGTTCGCAATTTACATATAGAGTCTTAATGGCGGTCTCATTTTAGTTCGCAATTTACACACTCTAGTTAGCAGTTTACATACCACCATTTTCAAAAGGAAGAAGGGGGATGCGAAAAAGGTAAACTAAGAGATTCGACGTTTGATTCATTGAATATCAATATTTTTAATATCGAAATTCATAGAATATCTAAAAAAATTGTTTTCAAGCTTTTATAGTAGTATCAGTGAACGAAAGCGCAAAAATAAAAATGGATTAACAATAAACAAAGGCGCAAAAGGTAAGTTTTGTTCACTTATTTATTGTATTTTTGATTATTGTTTTAAATACTTAACAGACTTCACGACAATAAAACAAGCACATGATAGACTCAATAGCATAGAAAACCTTTTTTTTTCATTTAGAGGTATTTCATTTTACTTTTTAAATACTTAACACACTTCAGTTTTAAATGCTTAACATACTTCACAAGAATGAAGCAAGAAAGCACGCGATAGATTTAGCATCATGGCAGAACTTTTTTCAGAGGTATTTCATTTCACTTTTTAAGTATTTAACACACATCGATTTTAAATACTTGACACTTCACGAGAATGAAGCAAGCACGCGATTGACTTAATATAAGCATGGGAAAACCTTTTTTCTTTTAGAGGTATTTCATTTTACTTTTCAATTACTTAACACGCTTCAGTTTTAAATGCTTAACATACTTCACAAGAATGAAGCAAGAAAGCACTCTATAGATTTTATAGCATGGCAGAACGCAGAACCTTATTTTAGAGGTATTTCATTTCACTTCTTAAGCATTTAACACACATGGGTTTTAAATACTTAACACACTTCACGAGAATGAAGCAAACACGCGATAGACTCAATAGCATAGGAAAACCTTTCGTAATGTAAATAAAATGCCGACGATGTACGAAAAAACGAATTCCCCAAGTAAACCAAATAATACCACAAAAGTTATATTATCATGTACTGACTTTAAAACTTTAAAATCTAAAATATATACACACATAAGTACTTTCAGTCCACCAAGTGGACCATCTTCAGATGTACAAAGCGTTGCAAATAACATGACTATAAATATATATATATATATATGGGATGTAAGGTCAGGTGATGCGTAACATCACAGACTCTCCTTGACAAATGTCAACCCCGCCTTCTCGTGGTGCATCCTGTTCCCACTAAAGGGGCTCTGACGACCGCCAATAGCGGTATAACTATACCATCGGGATTAGAGGAAATTCTATCCCACACTCACCAACCCGCTTGGCCAGCGTGGTGAGTTATGGCCAAACCCCTCCAAAATGATTCCACAACTTAAATCTTGGCCCTCAGTCTCCGGCAGCTGGAATGTACCTGGCCAAGGCAGCGGCCAGTGCGACATGAAGGCAGAGGGTGCTAAGAATCCCCGGAGGACCGGACTAGGCTGCCATCTGATGCTGACCTTGGCTACGTATAATGGACGCTCCCTATCTTCTAATTCAAGGCTTCTTGAATTGGAAGAGGAACTACAAAGGATCAAGTGGGACATCGTGGGGCTAAGTGAGGTAAGGAGAAAAGGAGAAGATCTCATCGAACTGAAAAGTGGACATCTCTTCTACTATCGTGGGACAGATACTGGCAGAACTAGTGGTGTTGGATTTATAATAAACAAGAAACTGAAGGATAAAGTTGTACAAGTTGAAAGTTCCTCTGACAGAGCTGCACGGCTTGTTATCCAACTCTCGAAAAGATACCAGGCTCAGATTATTCAAACTTATGCACCCACCACAAGTCATCCTGAAGAAGAAATTGAAGAATTTTATGAGGAAATTCGTCATCTAAATAATAAAGGTAAGCAGCACTTGAAAATAATTATGGGAGATTTCAATGCAAAAATAGGGCAACGGCAACAGAATGAAACTTCAGTAGGTAAATTCGGTCACGGCAACAGAAACCAGCGTGGAAATACTCTCGTTGAGTTTGCAGAGGCAGAAGGGTTTTTCATCTTGAACTCCTTCTTCAAGAAAAAGCCACACAGGAAATGGACATGGAGACATCCAAATGGGACGACAAGTGAAACTGATTTTATTATGTGTAACAAAAAATTCGTCATAGAAGACTGCAGTGTGCTAAACAAGTTCAACACAGGTAGTGACCATAGATTGGTGAGATGTAAGTTGCACCTCAACACTAAACTTGAACGTGGCAAGCTCATAAGACAAACAAAATCTATTGACATAACCAACCTTAAAAAACGCCATAATACCTTCAAGTTGGAACTGAAGAACAGGTTCTCTGCTTTAGAAGGCCTAACATCGGAAGAAGTGGACATCTCTGAAGTTAACAGAAAAGTAACCAAAGCTCTTATGGAAACAGCAACAAAATTAGCTGGGTCTAAGAACAAGTTGCATGTAAATAAATTATCAGGAAAAACGAAAATGTTGATGCAAAAAAGAAGAGAGATGAGGACAACTAAAGAAGATGTGACTTCCAAAGTGGAATATATAGAGCTATGCAAGACAGTACGAAAAAGTATCACTGAAGACGTAAGAAAATTCAACTGTGAACTAGTGAGGAAAGCAATTGAAAACAACCAAAGCCTAAAGATAGCAAAGGGACATCTCAGTAAGGGAAGAAAACAGATTATGGCACTGAGAAAAGAAGATGGTTCTGTAACAAGAAATAGAGGCGAAATTTTGACAAGAGTGAAAGATTTCCACTCCAAATTATATGAAAGGGATGATACATGCACTCCAGACATCATGAAAGATACCAGTACCAGAGTTCCTCCAGTCCTTCCAGCAGAAGTTGCACATGCAATCAAGAACATGAAGCGGGGAAAAGCTCCAGGAGAAGATGGAATTACTGTAGACATCACACAAGAAGCAAGTGGAGAAATCGAAACAGTACTCGCCCAAATTTTCACTCGATGCCTTAATGAAGGAAAGATTCCTGAGGATTGGAACACCGCTACAATGATCCTGCTACATAAGAAAGGTGACATTGAGGATTTCGGAAACTACAGACCTATCAGCCTCCTATCAGTAGTTTATAAAATCTTCACTAAAGTTCTTTCACACCGCTTGAAGGTAACACTGGACATGGCTCAACCGAGAGAACAAGCTGGATTCAGGAGTGGCTACAGCACAATAGATCATATCCACGTACTGAGAGAACTAATTGAAAGAGCGAGGGAATATGAACTTCCATTGTGCATGGCTTTTATCGATTATGAAAAAGCCTTTGATTCGGTGAAACCATCAGCAGTTACAATGGCTCTGAAAACCTGCGGTATTGAAGATGCATACATTAATATTATTAATAACATCTATGAAAATGCAAGTGCAAAGATTAGGCTGTTTGAAAATACAACACACATAAAAATTGGAAAGGGAGTGAGACAAGGTGACACCATATCTCCGAAGCTCTTTAATGCCACATTGGAGGGTGTTTTTCAGTCACTGAGCTGGGAAAACAAGGGGATAAAGATTAATGGAGATTATCTAACCCACCTTCGTTTTGCTGATGACGTAGTCATTTTTGCAACTAGCCCATCAGAGCTGCAGAGTATGATCCAGGAACTTGCTGACAAGAGTAAAGAAGTGGGATTAAAAATGAACTTTCAGAAGACAAAAGTGATGTACAATGCTTTTACAAGAGATGAAGATTTATCGATTGATGGGGAAAAGCTGGAGATAACAGACACGTACGTTTATCTTGGACAGCAGATATCAAGTGAGGGTCACATTGGTGAAGAAATTAATCGCCGTACAAAACTTGCCTGGAGAGCTTTTGGAAGAAACAGCATAATTTTCAAGAGCAATATGCCATTATGTCTTAAAAGAAAAGTGTTTGATCAATGCATCCTTCCAGTGCTTACGTATGGTGCAGAGACGTGGACCTTAACTAAAAGAGACATACAAAGGCTGCAGACAACTCAAAGCAGCATGGAGAGGTGCATGCTTCGTGTAACCAGGAGGGATAAGAAGAGGAACTCGTGGATCCGAAAAATGACAAGAGTGGAAGACATCATGATCAGAGTTAAATCCCTGAAATGGCAATGGGCTGAACATACTGCGAGAAGGACAGATCATCGATGGACAGCCGAAATTTTAGATTGGATTCCAAGGGACAGGAAAAGACCCAGAAGAAGACCACATGGGAGATGGGTGGTAGAAATTCGAAAGCATGCAGGGGTGACATGGAGGAGACTGGCACAAGACAGACCGTTGTGGAGGAAAACTTGGGGAGACCTTCATCCAGCAGTGGATTGATAATGGTTGACAATGATGATATATATATATATATATATCATCATCATCATCATTGTCAACCATTATCAATCCACTGCTGGATGAAGGCCTCCCCAAGTTTCCTCCACAACGGTCTTTATTGTTCCAGTCTCCTCCAGGTCACTCCCGCATACTTTCGAATTTCATCCACCCATCTCCCATGTGGTCTTCTTCTGGGTCTTTTCCTGTTCCTTGGAATCCAATCTAAAATTTCGGCTGTCCATCGATGGTCTGTCCTTCTGGCAGTATGTCCAGCCCATTGCCATTTCAGGGATTTAACTCTGATCATGATGTCTTCCACTCTTGTCATTTTTCGGATCCACGAGTTCCTCTTCTTATCTCTCCTGGTTACACCAAGCATGCACCTCTCCTTGCCGCTTTGAGTTGTATGCAGCCTTTGTATGTCTCTTTTAGTTAAGGTCCACGTCTCTGCACCATACGTAAGCACTGGAAGGATGCATTGATCAAAGACTTTTCTTTTAAGACATAATGGCATATTGCTCTTGAAAATTATGCTGTTTCTTCCAAAAGCTCTCCAGGCAAGTTCTGTACGCTGATCAATTTCTTCATCAATGTGACCCTCACTTGATATCTGCTGTCCAAGATAAACGTACGTGTCTGTTATCTCCAGCTTTTCTCCATCAATCGATAAATCTTCATTTCTTGTAAAAGCATTGTACATCACTTTTGTCTTCTGAAAGTTCATTTTTAATCCCACTTCTTTACTCTTGTCAGCAAGTTCCTGGATCATACTCTGCAGCTCTGATGGGCTAGTTGCAAAAATGACTACGTCATCAGCAAAACGAAGGTGGGTTAGATAATCTCCATTAATCTTTATCCCTTTGTTTTCCCAGTTCAGTGATTGAAAGACGTTTTCCAATGTGACATTAAAGAGCTTCGGATATATGGTGTCACCTTGTCTCACTCCCTTTCCAATTTTTATGTGTGTTGTATTTTCAAACAGCCGAATCTTTGCACTTGCATTTTCATAGATGTTATTAATAATATTAATGTATGCATCTTCAATACCGCAGGATTTCAGAGCCATTGTAACTGCTGATGGTTTCACCGAATCAAAGGCTTTTTCATAATCGATAAAAGCCATGCACAATGGAAGTTCATATTCCCTCGCTCTTTCAATTAGTTCTCTCAGTACGTGGATATGATCTGTAACGTACCAGGAGATGTGACGTACCTGCCAGAAGGACGCACATGACATAAAGGCAGATAGGAATCAGAATAAAACGTCCGCGTAGCTCAATTGGTAGAGTGACTTATTCCGGAATGATGGGATCCGGGTTCGAATCCTGGCGTGGATAAAAATGACGGAGAAATTTACTTCGTTATAGATCTATTGTGCTGTGGCCACTCCTGAATCCAGCTTGTTCTCTCGGTTGAGCCATGTCCTGTGTTACCTTCAAACGGTGTGAAAGAACTTTAGTGAAGATTTTATAAACTACTGATAGGAGGCTGATAGGTCTGTAGTTCCTGAGATCCTCAATGTCACCTTTTTTATGTAGCAGGATCATTGTTCCATTGTTCCAATTCTCAGGAATCTTCCCTTTATTAAGCCATCGAGTGAATATATATATATGTGTGTGCAGAAGCCGAGGTGGCACAAGGGGCAAATACGTAAATGAATGAATAACAGCTGTCACAAGGTCCCAACATAATTGAAAAATGTTCAGGCCATGAATTAGTTACTAAAGTTGGAATAATGTCCTCCCAGACTTTGGGTAGATCGTAATGTAAGTTTTCGTTGCAGCAAGCATCATCATATGTACAGATAAGTATACTTTCCCTGATATGAAACTTGCGTCTCTTAGGTTCTACCTTAGTAGAGCATATACTCACACTTCTACTCGTGCTGTTCGCCATGCAGAAATAAAATGGACTTCAGCGCTTGCTAACCACTATGGATATCCCTCATACTTATTCAATAGGTTGCAATCAACGGTCCGTTCCAGCTTGGCCACCACACTACAACCTATATCTGATCGCTGCTTCAGTCTCTTCTTAATAGAATCGTGCCTCACGTTATAGATTGAGTGGCCACTTTATTATGACCACCCCCTTAGTTCTTCGTTGGGCCACCTTTTGCCTTTAATACTGCGTCGATTCTTCGTGGCATGGACTCCAGGAGATGTTGATAGGCGGTTTGTGGAATCTGAGACCATGCTTGATGAATAGCACTTTCCAGGAGTGTGAGATTGCAGGGTTGTCGCTCCAACTGTCTGATGGCTAGTTCAACTTCATCCCACAAATTCTCAATGGGGTTGAGATCTGGAGATTGTGGGTGCCACCTAAGCAAAGTAAACTCACCGGCATGTTCCTGAAACCAATCCTGTGCAATACGAGCACTATGGCAGGACGCATTATCTTGTTGAAAGTAACCATCGCCATTGGGATAAACCATCCACATGACAGGATGCACTTGATTCGCAACGATGCTTAGATATGATGTGCCAGTCAGACGTTGATCAACACGAATTAAAGGGCCGCCTCGGTGGCGCAGTGGTCTAAGGCGCTGGCCTCTGATCATTCGTCCGTAAGGGGTCCGGGTTCGAATCCCGGTCAGGCATGGATGTTGTGTTTGTCTTACGGCACTGGCTCTATCCCTTCCCTGGAACCAGTGACCCTAAATTAGGGACGGGCGACTGCTTATAGCCCATTGAGTTGCTCACGGTGGTCGTTAAACCTTCAATTAAAAAAAAAAAAAAAAAAAAAAAACGAATTAAAGGGCCCAAAGCATGCCAGCAAAACATTCCCCAAACCATAACGTTGCCTTCACCAGCTTGAAGGTTTGTAGCAATGCATTTGGGGTCCATGCTTTCGTGCTGTTTCCGCCAAATTCTCATTCGGTCATCGGCATGGTGCAACTAAAAACGTGATTCATCGGACCACATAATTTGTTTCCAATTATCGACTGCCCAATCCTTGTGCTCCTGTGCAAACTGGAGATGTTTTCTCTTGTTAACTGCAGACAGCAGAGGTGTTCGAACAGGCCTTCGGCTTCCATATCCCATCCGATGCAGTGTACGGAGAACAGTGCATGCCTAGATCATTTGAGGGGATTTTTGATTAAGATGGTGTGTAATTTGCTGCACTGTTGCCCTTCTGTTGTCTGTTACCAGTCTGGACACTCCGTTCCACCTGAACAGTCAGTAACTAGTCGATGACGACCACACGTTGCACGTAGAGACCCAGTTTTTTTGGCTGACAGTCCAGTCTTTAAACACTTTAACAATAGCTGCTCTGGAACATTTCCCGAATGCGGCGGTTTCGGTGATACTCGCTCCATGGCTCCGAGCTCCTATAATCATTCCACGTTGAAAGTCAGTCAAATCGCATTTTTTACCCATCTCGTCACCCAAAAATCACTTTCACTGCGATCGCAAGCACTAAGCTTTCCCTTTTATACTAGCCTCGCCTTCTGGTAGCAGCAGCGTGCAACCATAGCTTATTTGCTTAAAACTGTCAGGTTGTCATAATAAAGTGGCCACTCGGTGTATTACCTCGTTGGATTATATCCCATCAATCACCAACATATTGAAAAATATCTGCCGACGGTTTAATTTGGAATTCGGGACAAGATCACCTAACCTCATCTCACTGGTAAGAAAAGATCGTCTCCCTACGCCAACCATTCAAAGATGGGGAGTGTACTATCTATCCTTGATTGATAATGTTGGTGCTCACCGTGCATATTATATAGGTGCTACGGGTCGCAATCTTCTTCAAAGAATTAAAGAACAGAAATATAGCATTCAGACAAGGAGCCAATGCATCGCGGAAAGTATACTTATCTGCACATATGGTGATGCTTGCTGCAACGACAACTTACCTTACGATCTACCCAAAGTCTGGGAGGACATTATTCAAACTTTAGTAACTAATTAATGGCCTGAACATTTACAATTATGTTGCGACATTGTGACACCTATTGCTAATTCATTTACATATTTGCTCCTGTGCTACCTCGGCTTCTGTAAACATATATATATATACTTAAGAGCAAAACTGAAGACTAAGGAAAAAATTTTAGAATTTAAAACGAAGGGTGCAAAATAACCTGAAAATCAAAACGCGCAACGCAGCAGTTTTGAAAATTCAGAATTCACATTCTATAAAGAAGATACCTAAGCAAAAAAATACATATATAATTTTGACCCACACCTAGTACAACATAGAAAAGGTTATGTATCTACCTGTGTGAGTAAAAGGAGAAAAGATAAAAAAATAAAATAAAACAACTGAATGTAGAAGGTGTCGAGAATACTGAGCCTTGGCTTTATCAAGGACCAGCAAAAACTCTGCATTTTCTCACTTCCACAAAGACCTAGTTGGAAATGGGTTTCTGCAAGGCCATAGATGCAAGTAACATTCCCACCTAAAAATAGTTTAAAAAATATATATATAAGTCATATCCTCCGTAGAGTAGCATGACCTAGCACTAGTTAACAATTTCGCTTGCATCCATTAACCTTCATGGCCCGACCCATGCTCTTCATCTGTTACTATTAAACAGAGAGAAGAAGATTAAAGAGAACTCAAGCTGTGAGAGTGACATAATAAATAGAAATGATTTTCGGCTATAACGAAACAAAATCACAAAAAAAGCTTAAAATTCTGTTTATAAAAGAAAATAAAAACAAATAAAAAAAGAAAACTAGTTATTCATCACTAGGATAGCTATACTAAAAATAGTAAAACCAACATTAAAATTAATTAGATTCTGATTAATCCATAGAAGCTCACTAAGGTGATTTAATACATGCAAAGATTATTAAATAAACTGCTCGTGTATTTTATAATATTTCTCATGTATTCTGGAGAGTTAATTCTGCTCATTCTGATCATACAGATCCACAGTCTTAAGTTTATATATTTTTTTCTCTGGTTAAAATCTCCGCGCGTTGGTTTCTTGCTGTATGAGGAGGCCATCAGCCCCACCCTCACTGCCCCCCAGCGTCTAGGGAGTGGCGGAAGAGGTCAGCCATGTTCTCCTCTTGTGAGGAGAAAAGTTTTTGTAACACAAGAGGTAAGCTCTCTTCCTTGTTTTTTGGGTTCTAGGTTCTATAAGTTCAAAGTTTGTACTTCATGTACCTTTTCTCTGTCGTTTTTTAGCTTTTCAGCTTTTAAGCATTGTTTTGTCTGTTAACATTTATGCGGGTTTTAACTCTTACTTTTCTTTGTAACTTTGAGCGTCTTTTGGGGTACCTAGGAACAGAAGATGGCTAAGCTTGTTCCTTTTTCTATGCGCTGTCTATGCGCTGTTTTTTCAAAGTAGTTAAGTTCTTAATAACTAATTAATTATGCACTTAAAGCACTGCTGAAATACTTTGTACATATTGCAACTAACTGTTTAAGGTATATAACTTTCACAAAGTTTTCTTTAGTTAATTATTATCTTTAACTTATTCTCGTTTTCGTACTGTCATAAGTTGTAGAGTAGGGGGTTTTAGACTCAAGTTTTCTTTCAAAATTCTGTTCGTTATAAATTAACATTTCCTTTCTTAATTGCAATGTAAAATTTGGATTTCTTTTGCATTGTTTTTCAGGTTTAAATTTTCTCTCAAACGAACTTGGAATTTCGTTATAGCCGAAAATCATTTCTATTTATTATGTCACTCTCACAGCTTGAGTTCTCTTTAATCTTCTTCTCTCTGTTTAATAGTAACAGATGAAGAGCATGGGTCGGGCCATGAAGGTTAATGGATGCAAGCGAAATTGTTAACTAGTGCTAGGTCATGCTACTCTACGGAGGATATGACTTATATATATATTTTTTAAACTATTTTAGGTGGGAATGTTACTTGCATCTATGGCCTTGCAGAAACCCATTTCCAACTAGGTCTTTGTGGAAGTGAGAAAATGCAGAGTTTTTGCTGGTCCTTGATAAAGCCAAGGCTCAGTATTCTCGACACCTTCTACATTCAGTTGTTTTATTTTATTTTTTTATCTTTTCTCCTTTTACTCACACAGGTAGATACATAACCTTTTCTATGTTGTACTAGGTGTGGGTCAAAATTATATATGTATTTTTTTGCTTAGGTATCTTCTTTATAGAACATATATATATATATATATATATTTATAGTCATGTTATTTGCTAACGCTTTGTACATCTGAAGATGGCCCACTTGGTGAACCGAAAGTACTTATGTGTGTATATATTTTAGATTTTAAAGTTTTAAAGTCAGTACATGATAATATAACTTTTTTTATTTGGTTTACTTGACGAATTGATTCTTACGCTATATTGTACGAGTGACTACGTTTTGTGCAGTAGTATTACATTTTACTTTTTAAATACTAAACACACTTCAGTTTTAAATACACACTTCACGAGAATGAAGCACAGTGGGCGATTGACTTAATAGGATGGGGAAACGTTTTTTAGCGATATTTCATTTCACTTTTTATTTGAAAATGCTTACACAAATTAAAAAAGCTGATTTAATTAAAGAGGTCGAAAAATACTGGGGGAGGTGCTTGTTCCCCATAGTTAGCGCCTATGTATTTTTATGTATTCTGTCCAAAAAAAAAAAAAAAAAGGAAAATTTAAAATGTGAGCACAAATTCGGCTGCAAGTTGGACTTCGTTCATAATTTTTTTTTTCCCCGTTTAATATAAACAAAGTTCATGAACCTTCCAAATATATATGTTGGCCTAAACTAACAGAGATAACAGTCGCCACGAATTACAGTTGTCTACCTTCTTGTATTGTTCGGCTTAAAAGAAACGTGAAAATGGGGTGGAAGCTTCGAACGCTTCAACCCATCCCATTTTTCACAGCGCCGTATGGGAGGCAATGTGTGTTGCTTCGTATGAGTATTGATGGTGGTGGACAAAGGATTTCGGTTGCGGTCTTGAGGACTGTGAGGGTCAAAACTTGCCGCTTCACGGTCCTGTCTCGGATCCACCTACTGAGAAGCAGATAATGATCCAAACTCCACAGTTATTTACATTCTGTGAACAGAGGTGTCAACTTGATTCCTGAGCTGCTTGGTTACCTTTAGTCCGGTTTACGGGGAGCTATAATTATCGGATAACATATCGCTCCTGTTGACGGTACCGGAACCCCTTTTACCTCACAGAGAAAATGCAAGGAAAAGTTCATCTTTTGTTCGGTCTTGTCATGGGTATGATATGTGCACCAGGTACGATAAAGATCACTGAATACAGCTCAAGCCGTACAGTCGCTGAGACCCTGGAGTTAAAACAGCCACTTATTCTTCTTCCTCAAAATTCCAAGCATCCTGTTCCCGGTCTTTTAGAACCGAAGGCATGTAATAAATCAAAACTTTTCCTTCGTTTATGAAAACTAAATTTAGCTAAAGGAAAAACTTAGCCAAGAAATTTTTACCGATACAACTTTTCACTGTTGACGGAAACACGGCACAGATTTTACTTGCACCTAGAATTATTACATTAGAAGTATTTTGCTTTTCTTTTCTAGTAATTTCACTTCCTTCATTTGAATATAATGAAATGTGGTTTTAAATTAAAAAAAAAAAGAGTGCCTTAGCAGCAGGTTTGGATTATATTATATAATGTTTTTCATTTAAAATGTCACTACTTAAACATTACATTCGTAACATCTATATGATAGTATAACTATATTAGTTTTCCGAATTTATTGGCGTAGATAAAATAAAAGTTTCCAAGCTTTCGCACATCAACCAGATGGCTTTTTCAAGGAAGGCAGACAGCAAACTGGATAATAGAACATTTCAACAATTTGAACACGGTGTCTTGACTTGACAATAAACGAAGATATACGAATGTAATTATTCAATAAAAACACGAGGCATCATGTTCGTTTCGCGCGCGGAATCCTTGGAGGAAAACAAAAGGCATTCATGTTTTGAAGAATTGGTTCCAAATTCGTGGTATCTCTAGCGAGACGCTATCATTGCAGGCCTCATTGTTGGTAATGATTTCCAGTGTTTCCCGAATGGCAGTGGATTTAGAAGTAGAGTAGGAAGCTAATTTCTTTATGTCATCCCACATAGGATCGGCAGACTTGAACTGGACTTCTCTGGATAGGGCCGCGGTTAATTTGCAGTTCATGTCCCTCTCATGCTCGTTGACTCTAATTCTAAATGAACGTTTGGTCATCCCAATGTAGTATCGCTTGGAGCCATCCGGATATTGTAGAGGAATGGCATAAACACCTGCTTCGTTGGAAAATGGGAGCTTGTCAGTATTTCGCTTAAGCATAGCATATAAAGTTGTCGGAGATCTTTTGCCGACACACACCGGTTCAGTTTTCTGAGCGTGTTCTTGAGTTTATGGAAACATTTGGTGGTTTTATCTACGCCAATAAATTCGGATAACTAATATAGTTATACTATCTGATGTACATAGTTGGTGCACAGTTCCTTGCGTTATTATTTGTAACATCTGTTGTATCAATGGAACTTAGCTAATACAAGTACAAATCTTAATTGCACACTGAATTAAATTAGGCGACCTAAGAGCCAGAAGAGAAAAGTAGTGGAAACACTTACGAGCAAATGATCTTTATTGTCAAATCTTCACGGCAATTCACAGCGTACGCTCAAACGATCTCAGCAACACAGTTCAGAATATATTCTACACCAGATTATATCACACCTGACTACCATCCTGTTCATTGCTTGCTTCCACATAAAATCTCTCGATCTTATCTGTCTACATGCACATATCACTCGCTCTAACCTCAAGACTGTTGCCATAAAACATTCCGGGAGCAAGAAAAAAGTAACGCTAAGGTTTTTTTTTTTTTTTTAAATTGAATGTTTAACGACCACCGTGAGCAACTCAATGGTTTATAAGCAATCGCCCATTCCTAATTTGGGCCACTGACACCATGAGAGAGCCGATGCCGTAAGACAAACACAACATTCATGTCACACCGGGATTCGAACCTGAACCCATCTCGGACGAATGGCCATAAGCCAGCGCTTAGACCACTGCTCCATTGGGGCGTCATACGTTAAGACTGAAACGCTTAAAGAGAATGAACTAAAATTTTACATAGAGAAAGAAACTAAAAATGAAAGTTAAAATTAGAGAATACGTCAAAGTTATACTGTGGACCCGGGCTGGCACCGAATCGCGGCTCCTTTAACAAACTTTTTCTGTTTCCATAAGTTTCTTTGCTATAAAGTAACTTACGGAACCTGCGGCTCCGGTGGATCGGTGTTCTAAGCGCTAGCTCATGACCATTCGTCCGAGATTGGTCCGGGTTCAAATCCCGGTGAGGAATGGATGTTGTGTTTGTACTACAGCACAGGCTTTCTTCCTGGAGTCAATGGCCCGAAAATTAGGGACGGGTGACTGCTTACAGCCCACTGAGTTGCTCACGGTGGTCGTTAAACCGACACACAATTATCTTTCATCATCATCAACAACCATGAGCATAGTCAAAACCGTCTCGAAAAAGAAAGCCTCAGATCTGCTTTGTGACGTCAGAGCTAGAAGGCCGAGCAAGGCTCACAACACCGAAAGAGTAATAATCTCGGTGGAGAAATAATATATATCCGCGCGTACGATGCCGTATAACTCGCGCAATTGGCAATATATTGACCATGTTTCTTCTTTTTTTTTTTTTTTTTTTTTTTTCTATATCCCCAGGTAGCGTAAATAGTTGAAATCCTTAGCATTCGTTTTCTCCACTTTCAGCTATATCTGCAAGACGGGGAATTTCAAAATTTTGCGCTGCTGCGCTGAGTATGTACAGATCTTAAAAGTAGCTACAGAAAAATGCCCCTTGTCATCAATGTTTTTGTGTTATTTTACTCATAGTATGAAAAACCCAGCATTTTAGGAAAAGTTTTTTTTTTTTTTTTACATTTTATTTAAAAAATTTAAAAAAAAAACATTAACTGTGTAACAAATGCGAAAGCAAAATTTCTGATTTAGTGAGAGATTTCAGAAAATCAAAGTGCTCTGAAATTCTCTTAATTTAAAATATCGCCACTATTTCTAGAAAGGTAGGAAAAAATTTACAAATTAAAATCACTCAGGTGAAAGGTTCTTTCTCAAATAAACATGGAAGATGTTAATTTAGATATCTTCAAATTGATACAAATGACATCGCAAATTTTATGCTACGAATTCTGAGCATCACGTATCTTTTTTTTTTTTTTTTTCAACTTTGTGAAAATATGTAGCAGTATACAGTAGAGTAATTTCAGTATACAGTAGAGTAATTTTATTTTTCATTTTTCAGCTGGAATTGCAGTGTTTTAATGTCATTTTTCGTGGTTAAGAGATAACATCAGAAATATCAGTTGACATATTAACAGAAACAACAAACTAGAAAGTTGACACCGAATTTTCGGGTGTAATGAGCACATCTTTTGAATCCGTTCTGATGCGAATTAAATTTACCAAAGCTATTCAAACTCAATGGAACCGGTATGGAAAACAGTAGTATCTGACGAAGAAAAAAAAATTTTCAATCGGGTTTTTAATCCTGCAGAAATTGCTACAAACGGAAAGTCAACGTACTCCCTTTGGTGGCAGACCTGTGCGTTAAGAAAAATTTGAATTTATATGAGAAACATTTCGCAACGGAAACGCTCTCCAACAAAAAAAGAATTTTTTAAATCAGGCTTCTTAGAAGCAGAGATATTAACAAATATAAGATATGCATCTAACCCCCCCCCCCCCCCGGAAAAACATGCATTATTTTAAAAAGGAAAGTACACTGGCGTGCAAAAATTAAGGACGAGACGGTTTTTCGAATGTAACGTCGTGCAGAAGTGCTCCACATCGACTCAAATCATACCATAAGATCCTCAAGATGTTAGAACATGGGACAAGTGAGCAAAACCGTCCAAAACAAGGAATCCAAAGGATACAAAGGCACTTTATTGAAAACGCAGCTTCGAGCACAACTGGACAGAAGACAGAAACGTCCATGTGACAGGCGGTTGCCAAGAAAATTTCACTCTTTTGTATGGATATGATCACCCCTGACTGCGTTGCAGGATTTACAACGTCTGTCCATGCTGAGGACGGAGTTGTCAATTGTCAAGGAGCTGTTGAGGCATCGCGGCTCATTCCTCTTGTAGCGTCAATCGCAGAGGCGGAATCGTTGCTGGCGGCTGGTGACGTGCTGCCAAGCGTCTCCCGAGAAGGTCCCACACGTGTTCGATTGGATTTAGGTCCGGGGACCTTGTGGGCCAATCCATGCGTTGAAATATCTTCACTCTCAAACAGCTCTGCGACAGCCACTGTACGATGAGGTGTAGCGTTGTCGTCCATGAAGAGGAACTCAGGACCCACAGCACCTCTAAAAAGGCGCACGTGAGGCAGGAGAACCTCGGTACAATAGCGGACACCAGTGACTGAACCTCCTTGGAAGATGTGGAGGTCAGTACGGCTACCAAGCATGATACCGCCCCAAACGAGAACTCCGCCACCTCCAAACCAGTCCCTTTCGATGATGTTGGAGGTGTGATTGCGTCTTCCCTGCTCTCTCCAGATGTGTATACGTCCAGAATCGCTCGTCAGACTATAAATCGGCTCTCATCCGTAAAGAGAACTCGACCCCATTGTTGATGTGTCCAGTTCTTGTGTTCTTGGCACCACAGAAACCGCCGTCTCCGATGAGCAGGCGTTAATGGCACACACCGTACTGGTCGTCGTTCAAATAGACCACCTTTGTGCAGCCTCCTGGCCACGGTAAAACGGGAAAACGGACGTCCAGTTGTCTGTTGCATGTGCCTTGCGATTTTTCCCGCTGTCTGCCGTCTGTCTCTTCTCGCCTGTAGGATAATATACCGGTCGTCCGCCGCCGTGGTTGCTCGTGGACGACCACTGCTAGACTCTCAGATAGCTGTTCCTGTCGTTTGAAATGCTCTCCGAGCTCGTGAAACGATGCTGTGAGCGATCCCGAACTCCTCGGCCACACAAGTCACACTTCGAACTTTCTTCCAACTTCCCAATGACGCGACCTCGGGTAAAGTCATCCAGTCCAGATGTCGTCCACTGGATTGCCTGTAGGCCACATCATACGGTCGCAGTAACTCGACGTCGTTCAAAGCGACGTCGTGCAATAGCACCGTGCAATAGCTTTCACCGAATTGCTGAGCGTACACCGCCCGTGTGCTTTATACCCTTCCGACGCCCCCCTCCCCGTCATGCTGCATATATGCGCATGCCCTACCGTACCGGACCCTAGTCTATCTCCTGAGTGGTCCTTTCGGTCCGTTCTGCCTGCTCGTTCCGCTGTTATGCTAATTTCTCCTCTTCGCCCTTAAATTTTGCACACCAGTGTATTTTCAAAAGGTTTTTCGATGTGAGCGGTATCGGTCCATGAAATAATTTTTTCAGTCGAATTTTCAGGAGCTCAGATTTTACTGAAAATACATCAGACGCAGAAATTAACTCTTACGCCCCCTGGTGACCAATCCATTCTTTATCATATATTAGAAATTATATGCTGAAAATTTCCTATCAGGAGCTGTATCCAGTGTAGAAAGAATTTTTCAAATCGGAGTTACAGAAGCAGAGATATTGAGGAAAACGAAATTTACTTTTACTCCATTAGCGGAAAGTCAATGAATTATTTGAAAATTTTGAAATTATATTAGAAACATGTCGCAACGGAAACTCTGCCCAACAAAGAAGAAATTTTACAAATCGGATCATTAGAAGCAGAGATATTGACAAAAACAAGAGATATGTCTATGCCCCTGGTGGAGAAACCATGCATTATTTTAAGAAGAAAATATTCCGAAAAGGTTTGTCTACGTGAGTAGTATCGGTCCATCAAAGAATTTTTTTCAATCGAGATTTTAGGAGCTCAGATTTTCCTGCAAGTACATCAGAAGCAGAAATCAATATTTACGCCTCTGGTGGCACAACCATTTTATACTAAAAAATATAAATTATATGCAAAATATTTCCCATTACGAGCTATATGCGCTGAAGGAAACATTTTTTAAATCGGAGTTTTAGAAGATGAGATATCTGGGGAAAAGCAATTTACTTTTACGCCCCCTAGCAGAGAATATATGCGCAACTTAGAAAAGTGACTATGCCTAAAATAATCTTCGACTTGAATGGAATCGAAAAGTGAAAGAATTTTTCAATTGGATGTTTAGAAGCATATATATGGATTAGAGGGATGTAAGGTCAGGTGATGCGTAACATCACAGCCTCTCCTTGACAAATGTCAACCCCGCCTTCTCGTGGTGCATCCTGTTCCCACAAAAGGGGCTCTGGCGACCGCCCATAGCGGTATAACTATACCATCGGGATTAGAGGAAATTCTATCCCACACTCACCAACCCGCTTGGCCAGCGTGGTGAGTTATGGCCAAACCCCTCCAAAATGATTCCACAACTTAAATCTTGGCCCTCAGTCTCCGGCAGCTGGAATGTACCTATGCAGGGGTGACATGGAGGAGACTGGCACAAGACAGACCGTTGTGGAGGAAACTTGGGGAGACCTTCGTCCAGCAGTGGATTGATAATGGTTGACAATGATGATGATGATGATATGGATTAGAATGTGTTTTGAATTCGATATCATCTGCATTTACGCTTTCTAGCGTCGAAATTTTCATTGCAAAAAAAAAAAAAAAAACCAACAAAAAAAAAACGAAATAAAGGATCATCATTCGCACATTTCAAGCTTCTTAATGCAAAAAGAATTTTTCAAATCGGACTGTTAGTTGCAGAGATATCGTGTCTACAGACGGACGGACGGACAAACCGATAACATAAGAACGATCTTTTTTTTTTTACAAAAGACGTGTTAAAAAAGGGAAAATAGAACTACTAACAAACATGTGCCCCTTCATTATGTCTAAGTCTTCTTGAGGTCTTCTTCAGGAACGCCGAAGACTTGATTTTTTGTTTAATTTGATTTACACATGGGAACACTTTAAGGCATTTTCACTTTTATCTAATATTGCTCACGAATAATAACAAGCGAAACACTGGACACAAGCACAGTTAGAAAGAAATCGCCCTCAAAATGGTCGCGCTGAGTGAACGAGCAAGGAGATGGCCTCCTGCATATCCCACTGGAAAGAAGAGGCAGTGAAACGATTTAGTCATGTGACCAAAAGGGTCTATAAAACGGGAACGCCATTAATCCGTTAGCGTGTTGCTGTGAAGTTGTTCATATTTTATAATTTTTTATTAATCATTGTGATTTTCTTTCCAAAGAAAAACGAATTACCACTCGTAAAAACATATAACGTTCATTTACCACTGCAACAGAAAAAAAATATAAGAGCGTTTTTGAAAAAAAAAAAAAAAAAGAGATTATTTCTTGTTACTGATATACAGGTAAGATTTCTGTCTTAAGTAATATAACGTGCAAAGTTTAGTTATTTATGTACAGATTGAAAAAAGAATTTGTTATGCATATGTTTTGTTGGTAAAACTATCTCAGTTGTTTAACGGTTTAGCATTTCCGTAAGATGCATTATTCTTACGGAAATGTTTTCTGCACGGCTTTTGTTTTCCTTAGGCTAGATGGTGGATTTACAAAGTGCTATAAGTTCAAACGACAAAAGTCCGCCCTTCCAAAAAATAAAGACAGTAAAAAAAACAACTCAGAAAATGTGTTCAGGTCAAGCAAAAGAAATGCAAAAAAGTACTTTAAAGTCTTCTTCCTTGAGTAATCCATGAATAAAGAACACACTGACACGACACATCAGTAATGTTAACATTACGGGTATAGGCCAGAACCAAAAATACCATCGCCGGAACCTCCGAAATGGCGGCGGAGCAAAGTCCTTCAATAAAAATAGAAGGAAATTGAAAACAAGTTCCTCAAAAATCCAACAGGGAGTTCACCAGGAGCGAAACAAAAATTGTAAACAAGCCGTCATTTTGGAATCGATGCAGACATCCAATATGCCATCAAAAACATTAAAATATTCGCATTTCGTGCCACAACTTTTTAAGTAATTTGTCAACAAAACAATAGCACATTTCAGTTATTTCGTGCGGCAAATTTCAGAGTTCCCATCAACTGGAATTCTAAGCGAAAATTTGCAAATGCTTTGTCAGTTTCGTTTAAACATTAGAATTTCCTTCATTTTGTGTGAAAACTTTCAAATTAATTTGTGAACTAAATATTAGCACATTTTATTCATGTTGCAACACAACCTTCGAAGTTTCCATCAGCGCACGTTTTATGAAATTCTCCCACTACTCTGTCACCCTTCCGATTCAGCATATTACTAATATCTTAGACGATGCACACATGGTAGCTAGGAGCTGGGACTCAGTTGGTCACATGACCTCAGTGACAGCCGTTCGTGTCAGGCCTTCTTCTTTCCAGTGGGCTATGGCCTACTGCGCGTTTGACGTCACAAGGTTTTCTCCCCAACAGTTCTGAGGCTTCCAATTAGAGATGGTTTTGGTATAGTACGAGTACAACCCAGGAAAAAAGATTGTGAATTTTTTTTAAAACGATTTTAAATTTGATTTATGGTATTCATTTTTTTTGTTGGAGGTTTTTATTTGAAATTTTCAGTGTGACTAATATACCGTTTTTTCTTAAGATTATGAGGTTCAGGGGCTCAATCAGTATAGGGTTTTAAGGGTTAGAATCCCCTCCAGAGCACAGTTTTTTTCTCCTTCCACTGCTTTTTTCCTGAGTTTATGAGGTCCAGGGACGCAGCCAGGATAGGGTTTTAAGAGTTAGAATCACCCCCAGAGCACAGCGCCCCCCCCCCTCCACTGTCTTTTCCATCTATAATCTTTCTATCTGTAATCTGGCCCTACAGCACAGACGACACAATTGCTCGACTTTTTCCACTGACCATACGTCCCATTGAGACAAAATGCGGGATACGCTTGTTTTTGTGAAGCTGTCTAACAAGGGTCGGGGCTGGTATAACCCGCTAGGGTATGACGCCCTATCCGTAGCTGTTCTAACCCACTAGGTAGGTAGGATGAAAGGATTTTAGGATTTTCTGTTACCTTCCGCTCGGCACTAAAATTCGTCCGGTGAAATGAAAGTCTGCGATCGAGCATCCAAGTCCGTTACCAACATTCCTCCTTTTCTGGAAGTAATTGAGCTTTAAACTAATCATACTAGCAGAATGATAAAAATAAAATGCAGTCGCAATTGGCAATTCATACAGGAGATACCCCAAACAGAATAGAGACATTTCTTCAGTGCATTGCCTGTATATTGGGAATTAACGTAAAGCAGTGAAAGAAAGACTTTTCGTAGACCTGGTCTCCGTCCGTCTTATGGACGCAGGTCGCATTTAGTGCTCTTCGCAATCAGCCTTACGGCTCCGTCAACACAAAAACCCGAGTGCTTTCCAAAATGGTTGTCGCTATCGGACGCCCATAGAAGTCTACCTCCCCAAAACCATGTGCTTCTCCCCAAACAAAGAAAATCTACCCTTTTCTCGTCAGTGAAACATTTTTTTTTTTACCTCCTCCTTACTAATTGTGTTCAAGAGTTAATCTATAACTTCCTGACTACATGCAAATTTCCCTTAAGAGCGTATCTCCCATATGGCGCGAACAAAGGAATTCCATGTGGGAGTAAGCATATTAATTTACGAAGAATGTATCTGAGCCGGGATTAGAGAATCTTACGACTTTATCTACTGTAAGAGGAACATTTGAATGCACTGAAGGAAAAGTAAAACCATTCGGTCATTGCGGTCCAGTTTTATTTCTTAGAACGGATTTAACCAAGGCCGTCTAGAAAATGCAAGGCCATGATATTAGACAGATGAGTTCCCTCTTTTAGTTACGTCACGCGGAAATCAAGACTTCCGAACGGTTTTCAAAGCTGACGTCAAACAGCACACCAACATATCAGTCCAAGTAGCATGAGAGTGACGTCACAAACGGAGGGAACTCATCTCTCTGATGTCATGGCCTTGTACTTTCTAGAAGGCATTGATATAACCCTCTTCATATCACAGAAAAATGTCGTTTATTTGCTGCTGAGACTGGGAGTTAAACCAGATCTTACAAATAGCCTCCAAATACTTTGGTAGAATTCATGTTCACAGGCAACAGAGAGCTGTAGTAGCGTCGGCAAGTAATAATTTTTGGGTTGTCTCTTTCCGGTTCCTTTTCTCACAATACATAAGCTATGCTGAATTTACTCTTGCACGAATCACAGATTTTCAAAATACGACTCCAAGTAGTAATTTAACTTTGTCTGACGTTACTTTACAGGCTCTATTGTATAGAGTTCGCTTTGTTCTTGTATGAGGACAGAGAGAGAGAGAGAGAGAGAGAGAGAGAGAGAGAGAGAGAGAGAGAGAGAGAGAGAGGTAAGTCAACACACACATAAAAAGTGTGTCGATCAGAGAAAAATGCAGAACGTGTAATATGATATATGTATGTGCCGATGAGCCGTTACATTATGACCACCAACCTAATAAGCTGTAGGACCCCCTTTAGGCCACAAAGCAGCGGACACTCGGCGAGGCATCGATTAGATGAGGTGGCGATAGGTATCCTGGGATATTTTGCACCATAATGTCAACAGCAGGTCCTCCAGTTCTCGTACATTTCGGGGTGATGGTGATTTTGCGTGAACCCGCTTTTCCAAGTCGAACCACAAATGTTCGATTGGGCTCATGTCAGGTGAATTTGGAGGTCGGGGCATTAACATAAAGTTACCAGCATGTCCCTTGAACCACTCGTTAGCGATTCTGGCTGTGTGGCATGGAGCATTATCCTGTTGGTAATGGCCATCACCAGCAGGGAACACAGTTGCCATGAATGGGGGAACTTGGTTTGCGACGATGTTCAGATACCTGACAGCTGTCAGGGATTGTGCTTTTGGGACAATGGGGTCTAAAGCGTCCAAAGAAAACATCGCACACAACATAGCACCGCCGCCTCCAGCTTGTTTCTGCCCAATAGTGCATCCAGGTGCCATAGCAAGCGTTGGAAATCAGCGTATCCCCGCTCGGCTGTCTACGTGATGCACCAGGAATCTTGATTCTTCAGACCAGGCTACTTTCTTCCAATCATCCACGGTCCAATCTCGATGACCTTGAGCCCACTTCATGCGTTGTTGGCGATGACATGCAGTGGTCAGAAAAACCCGGCTGGGTCTTCGGTTACGCAAGCACATGCGCAGAAGGCTGAGATGAACTGCGTGCTGTGACACATCGCCGCTGCTGTCGCTGCCGGTGATTTGCCGCGCTGTGGCCCTGCGATCGCTGTGAACAATGCGCGACAGTCTCCGCTCCCCTCTGGCATCAATGAGCTGCGGACGACACTCTGCTGGACGACGGTTCGTCGTTTGGCCATCTGTGCACCACTTTTGATACGTACTCACTACAGCGGCACGTGAACAACCCACAAGCCGCGCCGTTTCCAAGATCGTAGTTCGGAGGCGCCGTGGCATCACAATTTGTCCTTTATCAAACTCCGAACTCAACATCCTACTAACCGAAAGCCGGTCCTTGGGTTGTATATATACTGCTCTGGGAACTTCACCTGCGCCACCAATCGATCTCCAGGCGCGCTCATTTTTATTGACCGGGGGTGGTCACAATGTCTGATCGGTGTATATTCAAATTCAGTTGTAATAACTACAGCTAACCTGATTATTTTTAAAAACTTAAGTTGAAAAAAGTGCGCAAATTCTATATAAATCTGTCGTAAAAATGTATGTACAGCTAGGAGATTCCGGTTAATTGGGACACATCGGGCTAGAACACTTTGACCCAATTAAGCGACTGCTCCAGTTATGCGAAGCTTTATCCAAAAGAGCTTATTTGGGATGTACTTCAAGAACTGTCCCCCAAAAAATTTCGGCTGCGCCGATTACCCAATGGATCAATTAACCGGAATCTACTGTATAATGAAATGACTTTAAGAGAACAATAAAAAAAAAATGCACTAGGTGAAAAACTTCCGGAGAGGTACCTACCTCTAGGACCCACCCCTTGGCCGTAACATCCCTGGTAACACACCTCCTGGATAAGCATATAGAGTGCATACGTTTTTCCAGGGAATTGCCTTAAAAACGCAAAAATGTAAAAAACGTATAAAAGAAATTCCAAAATATTAGACACTCTTGTAAAATTTATAATTTGAAGGAATACAAGATATGCAGTAATAATAATTTATTTAAAGTCGAATCGACGGCGGAAGAAAAAAGTCACAAATTATAATATATTTTATCGCATTGCAAGAATACAAAGCCTGTAAAAATCAAATTTCTCTTTTGAGAGCTTTATCTATGTACACTATAGGTAAAAAAAAAAAAAAAAAAAAAAGTTGCACCCAGAAGTAAGCAACCGATAGGAATGAAACTTGGTGGGTAGGTTTGACATCGTGAGACATGTAAATGATTCAAGTATCACGCTTGGCCGCGAATGTGACGTAAGGAAGGAGGGGTGGTAGCACTGTGCCTGACTGGCTATGCAAGGTAGTCCCGTTGGCGTGCTTGCCATGCTGGGCCGCGGGTGGCCCAATGGTCAGCGTTCGTGACTGCCATGGAGATGACCTCAGGTTCGATCTTGAGCAATCAGGTACGAACGTTTGAACCACTAAATACCTGCCGTGCGTCGGACGGGCACGTTAAGCCGTTGGACCCCGGGTACTGCCCCCCCCCGGTAATAAATAAAGGCGTCTTCCTCCCCCTTTCTACCTCGCTTCCGTATCACTTTCCTATCGGGCATTCTAGCCCAAATCTCCTAGTTTCCTATTTCTAAGGGTTGTTTAAGACCTGGGGTCAGACACTCCCTTCCTTAAATCCTCTACATGTGATCTGATCTGATCTGCTTGCCATTTTAACTCGTGCTGGTTGCATCCTTTGCAAGTGAAGTATGCCTCGGAGAAAAGTTCGGAAGCAGTACGAGCAGCTGGAGGAGTTCAAGAGGGGCCGTATCGTCGGGCTCAAACCCACCATAGCACGGTGTGTGTTGGGCTCAAACACACCATAGCACGGTGTGCGTTGGGCTCAAACACACCATAGCACGGTGTGCGTTGGGCTCAAACACACCATATAGCACGGTGTGTGTTGGGCTCAAACACACCATAGCACGGTGTGTGTTGGGCTCAAACACACCGTCAACTAATATTTCAAAAACATCGGCATTCCGCAATCTACGCCAGAAATTACTACTGCATTGTGTGTGATCCAGATGGGTACCTCATCACCTGACGAGAGAATAATTGTTAGCCAAAGTTCAGGTGTGTCAGGAGATCAAACAAATTATTGCAAGGGATCCAAACGTTCTGAACACAGTAATAACTGCCGATGAAACATGGGTCCACTATTTCGGCCTCCTCACGAAGCTACGAGTTTCTGGAAACACACAGGCTCACCTCCTCCAAAAAAAGTCCGCCAAACCAAATCCGCTGGGAAGATGATGCAGATAATATTCTTTGATCAAAAAGGTGTAGTCTACCAGCATGTCATTCCTCCACAAATTACTGTCAATGCTGAGTATTACATTTCAGTCTTGAAGCGTCCGCGACGACACATATCGATTAAGTGACCGGAACTGGTGGGCAAGTGGAGCCTACACCATGATAACGCCCGCCCACATGTGGCTGCTTGTGTTCAACAGTTTCTTACGAAATGCAGTATTTAAATCATGCCACCCCCCCTACAGTCCTGATCTCGCTCTGTGCGATTCCTGATTGTTTCCAACAATGAAGGAGAAGTTCCGTGGAGCAACATTTAACACAGATGCTGACGTTATTCAAGATGTACAGGGGTCGCTAAAGCATCTTCCATAAAATGCCTTCGCCACATGCTGTGAAAAGTGAACTGAACGATGGGACCGTTGCATACCATCCGAGGGATGATACTTCGAGAAATAATAACATATACACTATCTACCAACAAGTAATTGGACACCTGTGATAGCAAAGGAAAACGAAGTTTATTCACCTTCAATAGTTGGTGGAGCCTCCACGAGCGGCGATTACAGCTGCGACCGTCCGGGGCATACTCTCAACTAAGCGTTGTACGACGGCTAGCGGTATTTTCTTCCACTCGGCTTGGAGAAGACAGGTCAGTTCCTTCACCGATATCGGACGGTGGGGCACCCCTTAAGTCAATGCTCCAACTCGTCCCAGAAGTGCTCAATAGGGTTAAGGTCCGGGCTCTGCGCAGGCCAGTCCATTCGATTAACTCCATTGTCACCATGCCAAGCCAGGGTGGACCTCGCAACATGACAGGTGGCATTGTCATCCTGAAAGTAACATGGGTCCATCCCGTAAAACTGCCACAACGTAGGAAGCGCATGGTCATCCAAAATGGTGCAGTAGGTCTCGGCGTTGAGTCTACCACAAATTGCAACCAAGGGTCCCGTGCCATACCAGGAGAAACACCCCCATAGCATAATTCCACCGCCGCCGAACTTCACAGTTGGCACAATACATTCCGGCAGGAGGCGTTCTCCAGGCAGACGCCAAACCCAGACCCTGCCATCCAAACGGTAGAGGGTGAACCTTGATTCGTCGCTCCAGAGAACCTGTTTCCACTGTTCAACGGTCCACTGTCGACGTTCTTTGCACCACGTTAGCCGAGCAACGCTATTGGACTTGGTGATCAAAGGCTTGTGGGCGGCAGCACGTCCGTGATAAACGAGCAGATGAAATTCCTTACGGATTGTATTCATCGAAAAAACACTCTTGAGTGCCTGTTGAAACTCCTCGCGGATGTGGCCCATCGATTTGGTGCGGTTCTTCCCGAATTTCTCTGGCCAGCACCCGTCGGTCTCTAAACCCAGTTTTGTGGGTCTGCCGGGTCGAGGCACATTTCAACAGTCACCTCTCATCTTCCACTTGCCAATCACGTAGGCCACTGTCGATTTTGGGTACTTCAACTCGCTGGATATGTCACGTATGGATCGGCCATTTCTGTGATACCCGACGATTACATCTTTCTCGAAATCAGAGAATTCCGAACTGCGTGGCATCTTGCATTCGACTAGTTGCGTTGTTGTTTCCCACACGATATTTAACAGCGGCGGCCGTGACGTGTATCAGGGCCGCAGATATCGTCGATTGCAGGGGTGTCCAATTACTTATTGGTAGATAGTGTATTTTGCTGTACTGATATTCCTTCATTTTGTGTGATTTAACACACAGTTTTTATGGAACGGCCACTGTATATATACTGTACATGGGATACCAGTACGGTCTTTCGATTTGTTTTTTCTACAGCTTTTCTGCCGAGAAAAAGATGAGTGGCAAAATTTTTCGAGTGTTCTGTTATACAGAGCAGAACAACTGGAGTTGAACAGAGACAAGTCGTTCAAATAATTATATGAGCTATTCAACGAAGATAATGAATGAATGAAAAATCGAAGTTGGTATGCATACAGAAGTCACTAAACAGGATTGTAAATCACTTCGGTGAAAGAAAGATTCGCTGATAACACTAAAGCGGTTTTGGATCCATTTCGGAGAAGGAAAAAATATATTCATAAGTCTGACGTTCCAAAACGGGTAACTGACATTTTCAAATAAATTGAAGAGGCCGTTATCAGATAATTGATGAGATGTGCTCATCAACTGCTTTTGCGCTGAACTCATTTCTGTTTTGTTCTTTGCAGCCAGCGATAGTAATCTTTGGCCAGCGAACGAGTTACACGTGCATGGTAAATGAAAGGTTTGAAAGAATTGTGCCATGTTTTACTTTAAACAACTGTCCACTTCAGTCTGTATCATGGGCGCCCTTGTAGGGGGAAGGGACGCCCCCTTCTGTTCTTGGAAGTACAGAGATTTTTGCAATAACACTAATTCTGATTGCTAATTTTTCCGTTGATCTTCTGGGTACATGTGTGTGCAGTAAAAATAGGAAGAACATTGGGAATCTTCTGTAGAAAACGTGAACATTTACAGCAGAAAGTACGAGTAATAAGAAAATTTCCCATTGCATGTTGGAGAACAGTACAAACGTGCAGTCAGAAAAAGTATGAAAGGCTTTGAAATGAAAAACGTATCTTCTGTAGCAGCTATTCACTGCTGGACAAAGATCTCTCGAAATATCCAGAAATTTGTCTTGAGGGTATTTTTATATTCTTGATGACCAGTTGAGTCATCAAGAATATAAAAATGCGGTTACGTGGCGCATGTAACACAGGCGGCCAAAATGATCAAAAGAACGACGCAGAAATTTTCTTATTGTCGTAACATGCTGTCTAATTTCATTTATCCATCTTTTTTATGTAACTAGCAGTTAGTTATGCCCATTCTCCGAAAGTTGAATCTACAATTTTTTGAACATAAAATTAAAGAAAGGAAAAGTAATTAAGGTAAAGAAAAATAATTTAAGATACGCTACTGTTTCACGATTTAGAACAGGGTCGTGACGTCAATGCATAAAGTTTGACGTAAAACGGAGCAGACTTAATTTTAAATCAAAATTTCATGGAGTTTTTACAGAATTTTAACGTTTCTGGCAGAATTATCTTTAAACCTATCAGCATTTTGATCAGTAAAGCTAAGCTTCCCTTTTCAACGGTTTGGTTTATAGACTTTTTTAGGTATCCGGACCTTAAGACCTATTAACATGACAATTTCCAAATCTCCAGGTCATGTAGAAGTAAGTGGTCGAACAATTCGCGAAAATTTCAAGCAGAGAAATGTTCCACTGCCACCATATTTATTTTTATTTTATTTTTATTTTATTTTATGCCGGCGGAGAAATGAGAAGAATGAGAAGAGAGTGCTAAAAATAGCTGCGTCACCATGACAGCAGGTCAAGGGACTAAAACTTTCCTATATGGTTACCGCTGAAGACAGAGGAAGCAGTTCGTTCCTTTCCTTTGCGTCTTTAAAAAATGATTAAAAATCAGAAAATGATTTTTCTTATTTTTTTTTAAAGAGGAATGATAGTTGTGAGTTTATGCTATAAAAATTGCAATGCGTTATGATTTATAGTGTGCCATATATTCGTTTTTTAAAAAGGATCCCATCGCGAAATAGAGAATTTTGTGAAATTTAAAAATTTAATTTCTCGTATACTAAAGCGAAATTTTAAAAAAGGGCGACGAGGTGCAAAAATTCGGGTATGGCCGTACATGCCTACAAAGTTTCGTGGTTCTGTTGCTGTTAGTGTGTCCGGTACGCGAACTGATAGCACTTTTTTGCTCAGCTTAACTTTGAAATACAATAGCTCTTGAAGTATCACCAGAATCGAAAAACGGCTTATTTCAGCGTGTTCTCCGAACAATTTTCTACGGACGATATTTATTTCGTAATTTTGTGTTCAATACTTTTTGCGCTACGAGCTAGGAAAGCGCGAGCGTCGTGAAATTTCTTAAACAGCGGCGGCGGCAGTTACTTTTTTTTTTTTTTTAGAATAGAGAGATAGTTTTTTGGGACTTCGGGTTTCGAAATTAGATTATGTGTTGAGAGTGTGGTAAAAAGTGTTAGATATTAATAACAAGAAGGCACGATGGAAATTTACATACAGTGTTTGTACGAGTATGTTATTCGTACTTAAAATTTCTGTTTACCCCCTCCTGAAAATAAAGCTATATGAGCGCCCATGGTCTGTATTTAATTTCAATAGCTTACCAAAAACGTTCTAAGAGATCCCTTATCTCTTAGAACATTCAGTCCAGAGCCCTTGCGCAATTTCGGAAAAATTCTAGATAACAATATTACAGATATCTTTTTAGCAATTCTATAAATGGCTAGTGATTACACAAAACCAGAAAGTAATAGGCAAAAATTAGCAGCAACAGGAAACGAATTTCAATATGACCAAAATTAACGATAAGGATTCGGCTAAAAGCTCCTTAACGGAACAAGCAAAACTTCTAGGTATTAACGGAAACGCACTCGGCACCTAAAAAAAAATATATATATATATAAAAACCCATAATATCTCAATATCTCAAGAAAAACTAACAAGCATTAAAATAACCTCTTCAGTACAATAAGTAGAGTGGTCAGTAAAGAAAAGCTTCAGTAGGATGACGCAAATTTGTAAGTATTCAGCAAGAATAAACAAATAAAGCACTCTTTAGTATGGCAAGAACTGAAGCAAGCATTTAGAAGCGAGTGAAGGTAGAGAATATTTTTTAAAATTTTCAAGCAAAATTTGAACCAATAAATGTCCGGAAAGTAACTAGTAAAAATAAAAATCCTGAATGCAAAAAAGTATAAGTTGTTGATATTCAGGAAAGGAAGACGGAAAAAAAAAAAAAAAGAAGAAGAAGAAGAAAGGAAGAAAAAGAAAAATGAATAAATGCCCTTCGGTATGATCGGTACTAGTGGTATGAGTTCAAAATACAGAAAAAACAAAACAGAAGAAAGATACCAGACCTCAGACAAACCGATGAAGGAAGAAATATTCTTTAAAATACATGAGAATTCGATATAGAATACTCATCGCATTCAGATTATAAACTCTGAATTTGCCTATAGTTCCTACTGACCTCACAGAGAACTTGAAAACTTCATCACTGGGAGGAGGGGAGTCGAACCTGCATCTCCCGACTTCCGTTCGAGCATGTTATCCGTTACACCACACAGAACAGTGAAATTCAAGCAATTAAGACTAAGCAACCTTAGCTTAGGAATCTGAATATGCTTCACATTTACGCTAGTCGAAGCACCGTTGTTTCTTCATAGCGTTATTTCGACACGGGTCAAAATAATCCCTGAAATGGCAATGGGCCAGAAGAATGGAGAACCGAAATTTTAGATTAGATTCCTAGGGGCAAATAAAAAACAACCCCCGAAAGAAGACAACATGGAAAATGGGTGGATGAAATTTGTAGGAGACTGGCACAGGACAGACCGTTGTGGAAGAACTTGGGGAGGCTTTCATCCAGGAGTGGATCGTTAATGGCTGATGATGATATATCTTATTTTTCCGTGTATAAGACGATATTTTTTTCCAAAAATTTTAGAGCCTCCCGAAATGCCTGCCTACAGTGAGTCAGATTTCCTACCCTTACCTGCTGTTCAAATTTTCTCGACCTATGAGGGATCAGGAAGTGTATGGTAGTTATTAAACAAAGAAGGGAACCTACAGGCAGTTTCGGACGTTATGGCATTTGGAGGGATAAAATATTTTTGGGTGATGGTCGTTAAAGTGTTAAACTGCGCATTACCGACGACGTATGCGTGCCACAAAACCATTCCTCTGCCGTCCTCTTTCTCTCTTGCCTTGAATTTTGCCTTCCAAAACTTCCAGAATCTGGCCTCCATGGTGCAATGTGTGTCCCATCCATAACATTCTTCTTCTTTTTAACATGTTGATCAGATTCCTGGGTTCCTCCACCCTCTCCAGGACCTCCTCATTAGTCTTTCTAATGAGGAGGTCCTGGAGAGAGTGAGAGAACCCAGGAATTTACAGTAGAAAGAAATAATGAAATTTCCTATTGCATACTGGAGAACAGCGTACAAAAGTACAGAGTGTAAAGGTATAAAAAGTGAAGAAATGAAAAATATATTATCCTCTGCAGCAGTCATTCACTGCTGGACAAAGATTTCGCAAATATTTTCCCAGAAATTTGTCTTGAGCGTGATTTTTCATTCTTGGTGGCCGATTAAATGATCTCTGGAATTTCGTAACGGATGTGATATAAGTGGTCAAAAGAACAATAATGAAATTTTATCATTATCTGTGAAAGCGCAAATTTGTCCGTGACTGATATCGAAGTCGGGCCCTATCACTCGGGAGTAAACTGCTCTCCCAACTAAGCTACACAGACGGAATATATCGCCACAGATTTGTCATCTTGACACGTGCTTCACCTCTGTAGCACGTCACATCATCTTCCTTTTAATTTTTTTTTTCTTTTTGTAGCGAAGAACGAATTTTCATTAATTCTAGACGAAGTGTGGAACAAACATCACCCATTTTTCGAAGAATCGAACGTCCTGTACATACATTCGCACGTTCGGGCGCCAATATGAAAACACAAATTTGTCGGTGACGAGGATCCTCGCTCCGGAGTGAGTTGATCTAACCGACAAAGCTACACCGACAGAATGTATCGCTGCAGATTTGTCGTCTTAACACGTGCTCTGCAGTACGTCACATGTCCTAACACGCCGTTTAATTTCATTTATCCACCACTTGTTATGCAAGTTTTGAGTCTTATGATTTACGCTTTCCAACCGTACGTTGATGAAGCGAATGTGCTCCAGCTTCGTCCGTCTATCTGTGTCCGCAAGATAACTGGCGTAAAAATGGCTCGATTTCGATAAAATTTTAGCATGTGGTAGGAGACAACCTGGGGACGAACCCTATTGCAAATAGACGAAGTGAGGTCAAAGGTCAGGACATAGGAGCGGGATCCGTTCCATCGCCCTTATGCGTCATAAGTTACGTAAAAATGCTTCGATTGCGACAAAACTTTATCATGTTGTTCCGGAGGTATACTGAACCGGTTCTGTTGAATATCGTCGAGAATGGGTCAAAGGTCAGGACACAGTAGCGAGATTTATTCTACAGCCAATATCCCCATAACTTGACTAAACATGCTTCTATTGAGACAAAACTTTAGCATGTTGTTTCGGGGGTACACTGAACCAATTCTGTTTAATATAATCAAAATGTGGTCAAAGGTCAGGGCACAGGAGCGAGATTTATTACATAGCCATTATCCTCATAACTTGACTAAAAATACTGAACCAATTCTGTTTGATATCATCGAAATAGGGTCAAAGGTCAGGGCACAGGAGCGAGATTTATTCCACAGCCACTATCCTCATAACTTGACTAAAAATGCTTCTATTGCGACAAAACTTTAGCATGTTGTTCCGGAGGTATACTGAACCAATTCTGTTTAATATCATCGAAATAGAATCAAAGGTCAGGACACAGGAGCGAGATTTATTCCACTGCCATTATCCTCATAACTTGACTAAAGATGCTTCTATTGAGACAAAACTTTATTATGTTGTCCCGCAGGTATACTGAACCAATTCTGTTTAACACCATGAAAATGGGGTCAAAAGTCAGGGCACAGGAGCGAGATTTATTCCACAGCCATTATCCTCATAACTTGACTAAAAATGCTTCTATTGCGACAAAACTTTGGCATGTTGTTTCGGAGGTATACTGGACCAATTCTGTTTAACACCATCAAAATGGGGTCAAAGGTCAGGGCACAGGAGCGAGATTTATTCCACAGCCATTATCCTCATAACTTGACTAAACATGCTTCTATTGCGACAAAACTTTAGTACGTTGTTCCGGAGGTATACCGAACCAATTTTGTTTAATATCATCGAAATGGGGTCAGAGGTCAGGACACAGGAGAGAGACTTATTCCACAGCCATTATCCTCATAACTTGATTTGTGGTAGGTTGGAAAGCGTATCATAATCAATGCATTGCATGATTTTACTAACTTGCTTTCAGCTTAATTTGTGTGTGGCGAATGTGGTGAAAACTCTTAGATAACAAAAAGGGTCAGTCGAAATTTGCTTACGATGTTTGCACAGGGTGTCTCACTCGTTACTTTACTGAAGCTTTTATTAACAACATCGTGAATAATTACATTATTTTGAATGATATTTGGTAAGAACCTACCATCATCCATGGAAAGCAGAACCATATCATAAGAAATGTTGAAAGTGTCCGCCCTGTGCATCGAGACAGGCTTGAAACACGCGACTCGATAATTCGGAAAGTTCGCATTTGTTGCGAAACGACCGGACGTATATTGGACTACACACCTTTTTTTCCGACGAAGCATAATTCACTTATCGGGATACATAAATGCACAAAACACGCGTATGCGGGCAGCGGTAAATCCTCACGCATTTATCGAGAAGTCACTTGACGCACAAAAAATTGTATTGTGGTGCGCACTCATACGTCGGCTGATCATTTGGCCCGTCTTCTTTCAGGATACAGTCACAACAGTCTGAAATTTTTCAGGCATTCCTTAACCAACTGCACCCTCAAGAGTTGACCACTGGATATTTTTTCAACAAGATGGGGCAACTTGCCATACATCACCTGTGAGTATGGCCTAAATTGAGTCATTTTTATTGGAGATAGCGTGATTTCTAAAGGAATGTGGACACCTCGATCACCTGACATAACACCCCGTGATTTCTTTCTCTGGGAGTATCTCAAATGAGTAGTGTTTCAAAACAAACTTACAACCCTTGAGGCATTGAAGAACAACATCTGCGAGGCAGTGGCAGCGATTATACCGGAGCAACTACAGGGCGAACTTTCCGAAACATGGAGTAGTGTTCTAGCCTGTCCCGATGCACAGAGTGGACACTTTCAACATCTCTTATGATATGATTCTGTTTTCCATGGATGAAGGTATGTTCTTATCAAGTATCATTCAATTCGTGAAAGAAATACGGGATTACACCATATAGTACAAATTCTGAAGATGACAATCCAATTTTTGGTGTAAATGTGACAAGGATGGTAAGTCAGATAATATCCGAAAACTCGAAATTTCATCGTCCTGGAGCGGGACTCGAATCCGCATCTCCCAGATAGCGCCCGGGTATGCTAACCACTACACTTTCAATCAATTACTGTAATTATTCGCGATGTTATTGTTAAAAACTTGGGTAAATTAGCGAGTGAGGCACCTTCTATATGTTATTCACCTTATATATAAAACACAAAACGTCTGCTTGTCTGAAGCAGCAAAAAACTCTCGAACGCCTAACTGGGGCATCGTGAAATTTGCATAGCTTATTATTACTGGAATTTCTAGGTCAACGCAACTATTTTAAGATGTCTACGTTGTTCCGTTCTCGAGTTACGAATTAATTAATAAGCTAATCAATAAAGTCAGCGTCGTTTGCTGTGCCATCCTGTTCCAAATCTGAAAGCACGTGACTGCATTCATCGCCGCGGCACATCCACAGGTGTTTCTATTCTTTGAGAACTGTGCATAAAAAAATGTAAAAACGAACTTTGCGAAATTTTAACGAAACGGGCTGAAACTTTTATCAACACCATGAATGGTTAATAAGAGGAGTCCTCAAAATATCACCGGAGTCCGGTCAAAAGTTTTTAAAATAGGCATCGAATTTTTAATTCATCGGTAAACAGAAATATATACGCAAAAACGGTTAATAAAATTTTGTCGGCTAATTAAAAAAGTTATCTACCGATTCAAGTGAAATTTGGAGGTCATGGTCGTATTAACGATTTATGGTGTTCATTAAGATTTCAGCCAGTTTCGTAACATATTCGCAAAGATAAGTTTTCAACTTTTTTGCCCCAGAGATTCGCCTCTTAAAGACGTCTGAAACTGAAAGCACGTAATTCATTTGATCGTCGATAACAAATTGTTAACGAGTTTTGATCAGTCAGTGTTCTAATGCTGTGTCTCCTGGACGCGTGTTAAATAATTCGTAACGCTTGTGGTCCGTTTGATTCTACAGATTCCATACATTCTGCACCGGGCAAAGCCGGGTAGAAAAGCTAGTATTTTATAATTTCTGTTTGCACCCTCCTGAAAGTTATGGGTGCCCATGTTTATGGAAGACGCCTGTGGGAACCAGAGCCTAACCTCTAGGAACGAGGGATTAATCTCTAGGAACCAGTGCATAGTCTCTAGGAACCAGGGTTTAATCTCTAGGAAACAGGGTCCAATCTCTAGGAACCAGGGCCTAATCTCTAGGAACCAGGGTCTAATGTCTAGGAAATAGAGTCCAATTTCTATAAGAACCAGGGCCTAATCTCTAGGAACCAGGGCTTAAACTTCAGGAACAAGGGCCTAATCTCAAGGAACCAGGGCCAAGTACATAGGAACCAGGGCCTAATCTCTAAGAACCAGAGCTTAACCTCTAGGAACCAGGGTGTAATCTCTAGGAACCAGGTCCTAATGCCCAGGAACCAAGTCCTAATATCTAGGAATCAGGGCCTAATGCCCAGGAACCAAGTCCTAATCTCTAGAAATCAGGGTCTAATCTCTACGAACCAAGGTCTAATCTCTAGGAACCATGGCACCATACGCCTGGGATTTGTTCCCGTCCTGCCCAAGATAATTCGTGGTTGTCAGTTTTGTCACAAAAGATAAAAACTTAGTAGTTCAGATAGGACGTTAAGTCCACAAAGTGTAACCATAGTGAGCCAGAATTTACATAAGGGACTGTAAAGAAAAAGGTAAAATTAAAATAGGTAATATATATCACACTAGTGGTGAAAGTGGGTGAGAACGGTGGGGAACGGCGTTCCCCTAAATAGTGGTGAACACAATATTTGAAAAAAAAAAAAAAATGTGCTGTAGAACTATAACCGAGGAAATTTCGGCTTGTAGTTTATTTATATCTAGGAGTTCTATTCGTAATTTGTGTAAGATTTTTACGTTTAAAAAATTTGTCTTTGATTTTTCAGTTTTCAGAGCTTTTGCCCCGAGACAATAAATTTTGCCCTTCGCACTCTTAGATAAAGGCCCATAGCCGGAGGGGATGCTCGTATTCAACTGTTTTGCTATCGTATCATTTAGTACGTTATCCCGCAGGGTGGAATGATGAACTAGTAACAACATTGCAGGCTTGATTTAGAAGAAGGTTAATAGTATACTAACCTCGGCTTTAAGATACCAAACTGAAATTCACACAATTCACAGTAACAATTCGGGCATACATAGCAGCTGACTAAGACCGCCCGCAAGTGCTTGGTAACTTGAAACCATTCACAGTAACAATTGGTACATAGCAACTGACTAAAAGTGCTTCAGGAAGAAACATTCAATTGTTTAAAGCAACTCTTTCGTAAATTAAACATGGAAATTCATTCACAGTAACAATTCGGTACATACCAACTGACCAAGACCACACTGGTTTCAGGAAGAGAGACGGCATCCTCTAATTGTTTAAAGTGGTGTCAGCAACGTGGTTTCTTTGGTAACTTAAACACGGAAATTCATTCACAGTAACAATTCTGTACATACCAACTGACCAAGATCACACTGGTTCAGGAAGAAATGGCATTCAATTGTTTAAAGTAGTGTCTAACCACAATGGGTGTTTTTTTTTTTTTTTTTTTTTTTTGGTAACCTTAAACATCGAAATCCATTCACAGTAACAATTCGGTACATAGCAACTGACTAAGACCGCACTTGCTTCCATTCAGGAAGAAACGGCATCCTAATTGTTTAAAGTAACAGCTGTTTTGTCAACTTTCTTTTGGTAACTTAAACATGGAAATTCATTCACAGTAAAAATTCGGTAGATAGCAACTGACCAAGACTGCACTGGTTTCAGGAAGAGGCGGCATCCTCTAATTGTTTAAAATGGAGTCTAACAGCAACGGTTTCTTTGGTAACTTAAATACGGAAATTCATTCACAGTAACAATTCAGTACATATTGCCAATTGACCATGATCGCACTAGCTTCAGGAAGAGATGGCATTCTCTAATTGTTTCAAGTGGTGTCTAACAGCAATGGGTGTTTTTTTTTTTTTTTTTTGGTAACTTAAACATGGAAATTCATTCACAGTAACAATTCGGTACATAGCAACTGACCAAGACTGCACTTGCTTCAGGAAGAGGCGGCATCCTCTAATTGTTTAAAATGGAGTCTAACAGCAACGGTTTCTTTGGTAACTTAAATACGGAAATTCATTCACAGTAACAATTCAGTACATATCAGCTGACCATGATCGCACTAGCTTCAGGAAGAGACGGCATTCTCTAATTGTTTCAAGTGGTGTCTAACAGCAGCGGGTTTTTTTTTTTTTTTTTTTTTTGGTAACTTAAACATGGAAATTCATTCACAGTAACAATTCGGTACATAGCAACTGACCAAGACTGCACTTGCTTCAGGAAGAGGCGGCATCCTCTAATTGTTTAAAATGGAGTCTAACAGCAACGGTTTCTTTGGTAACTTCAAATACGGAAATTCATTCACAGTAACAATTCAGTACATATCAGCTGACCATGATCGCACTAGCTTCAGGAAGAGACGGCATTCTCTAATTGTTTCAAGTGGTGTCTAACAGCAGCGGGGTTTTTTTTTTTTTTTTTTTTTTTTTTTGGTAACTTAAACATGGAAATTCATTCACAGTAACAATTCGGTACATAGCAACTGACCAAGACTGCACTTGCTTCAGGAAGAGGCGGCATCCTCTAATTGTTTAAAATGGAGTCTAACAGCAACGGTTTCTTTGGTAACTTAAATACGGAAATTCATTCACAGTAACAATTCAGTACATATCAGCTGACCATGATCGCACTAGCTTCAGGAAGAGACGGCATTCTCTAATTGTTTCAAGTGGTGTCTAACAGCAGCAGGTTTTTTTTTTTTTTTTTTTTTTTTTTTTTTTGGTAACTTAAACATGGAAATCCATTCACAGTAACAATTCGGTACATAGCAACTGACTAAGACTGCACTTGCTTCAGGAAGAAACGGCATCCTCTAATTGTTTAAAGTGGTGTCAAACAGCAACGGTTTCTTTGGTAACTTAAACATGGAAATTCATGCACAGTAAAAATTCGGTACATAGCAGCTGACTAAGACCGCACGTGCTTCAGGAAGAAACGGCATCCTCTAATTGTTTAAAGTGGTGTCAAACAGCAACGGTTTCTTTGGTAACTTAAACATGGAAATTCATGCACAGTAAAAATTCGGTACATACCAACTGACCAAGACCACACTGGTTTCAGGAAGAGACGGCGTCATCTAATTGTTTAAAGTGGTGTCTAACAGCAGCGGTTTCTTTGGTAACTTAAACACGGAAATTCATTCACAGTAACAATTCTCTACATACCAATTGACCAAGATCGCACTGGCTTCAGGAAGAGATGGCATTCAATTGTTTAAAGTGAAGTGGTGTCTAACCGCAATGGGTGTTTTTTTTTTTTTTTTTTTTTTGGTAACTTAAACATGGAAATTCATTCACAGTAACAATTCGGTACATAGCAACTGACCAAGACTGCACTTGCTTCAGGAAGAGGCGGCATCCTCTAATTGTTTAAAATGGAGTCTAACAGCAACGGTTTCTTTGGTAACTTAAATACGGAAATTCATTCACAGTAACAATTCAGTACATATCAGCTGACCATGATCGCACTAGCTTCAGGAAGAGACGGCATTCTCTAATTGTTTCAAGTGGTGTCTAACAGCAGCGGGTTTTTTTTTTTTTTTGTAACTTAAACATGGAAATTGATTCACAGTACCAATTCGGTACATAGCAACTGACCAAGACCGCAGTGCCTTCAGGAAGCGGCGGCATCCTCTAATTTTTTAAATTGGCGTCTAACAGCAACGTTGTTTTTGGTAACTTACATTTAGAAATAAACACTCTCGGAGATGTTCCTCTCTAGTAACTTTAAATTACCAGGGTGTGTAGTTTTTGTTCTTTTGATACTGCATCACTTCGATGAACTGAATACGCTCATTTGTTAAGATGATTACTACGTACAAATAGGTACGAAAACAGTTGGTGAATTCCAAATGTTTTCACTACTTTTCAGCTGCGCAATTAAGAAAAACGAAATTCGTTCTGCTGACGTGTAAGCTGCTATTTGTGATATGGGCATTTTTAGTTCAATTGTAAATTAATTAGGGTATAGTTTTTATTCATTGAACTATTTTTTTTATTCATGTATAAAATGTGTGTGTGTAATGTGTGTGTGTAAGAGAGAGAGAGAGAGAGAGAGAGAGATAAAATCCGCCTATACTTGAAACATACCACTGCATCACACTCTCAGTGTGAATCAGAATTCCTCCTGGGGAAACTGTTATTTAAAATCCTACACTGATATATGAGGGGGGGGGGGTCGTAAATACAATACGAAGGTTTGCCTAATAAAGCAGTTACAGTATATGTAATTTTTTTTTGTAGCAAAAAAAAAAATGTTCTCAATATCTAAGATGTTTTCATTTGTCTGTTCCCATCTTAACCTTGATTTTTCTTCAGTGCTCTCCGTTATTTTCTTTATTATTCTTTATTTTATGACCATGTATGTTCCATATTAGAATTCATAGATTTTGTTTATCGTTAGCAATCTTCTCGCCGTTTTTTATCCAATTTGTTTTCCATTCTTTTGTTTTTACGATCTGCACTTACTTTCTCCTTTTTATTATATTGTTATTAAACGTTTTGCTCTTCAGCTGCTAAATAATTGCTTGACTCTTATTAACATAGAATGGGTAGCAGAACATTATTTGCTGTAGTTGTGAATTAAATGTTTTATAGTCTCAGAGCAGATGCGTATACCGCTCGCAGGAAATACCAGAATAGCGATAGAATGATTTTTGCGTTCATGAGGGGGGGGGGATACGTATATATGTGAAACCGATTGGATCGCATACGAATTTACGCGCGCGCACACACACAGTCAACCGATTCCCGTACAATCTGACAGGCAATGAGAAATTACGGGGTCATGACATTACCCAAGGGAACGCAAATTTTTAACCTTTAGAAATACCGGTTTTCCTTTCCCTCCCCACTTTTTTCTTCTTTGTCGTTATTTTTTTTGTCAGTCTTCAGAAAATATAGCCTGTAAGAGAAAATATCCCAAACGAGAATGACAGATAAAATAAAGCCTAGACGAAGAGGTCAAGTTGAAAACAAAAACAAAAAATGAAAAAGAAAGAGCAAGTGCGAACAAGATTAGGAAAAGATAGAAAAATAATTGCCTATTGGTGGCAAAAAAATGTATGTATCCTCACGAGAAAAAAAAATTGAAATGCTTTGTCTCCTTTTATTTATTTTTAATGGACTCAGACGGCATGTAATAATTTCTGTGCCGTAAAAAAAAAAAAAAAAAAAAGACCGGCAGCAGAGAGGACAAATGATTAAAGACCAGCTAATGCACAAAACAAAATGTGTGCAGAAACAATGCTTTTAAGAATTTGCAATGCAGGAAAATTGTGATTACTTTGAAACAATGTTCGAATGCATTTTCAGTGCCACGAAAGTTGTAATTACTGGCTGCCATTTTTGGTGAAATATACAAATGTATTAAGTGACAGCGTTGCCTTTCGTGGAATGGAAAACCCAGGGCGCCCCCCCTCCCCCTCCCACCACCCTGGTTGGTTATGTTTGACTTGAACTATCCTGTGATAGGTTGTTGAATGGGCGTCAGTGTATGTGCATGTCTCTAAACAAAATAAAGTAAGTTTTACACCTGATCTCTTTAGACAAACACATGCGTGTCAAAAATCAAAGTGCTGATGTCATAGCGCCATCTATTAGGTCAGTCGAAATGGTATCTTCACTTTTAAAAGTCGTACCGTTGGAAGAATGTTTCCTTTCTATCTCTCTCTCTCTCTCTCTTTAAGGTTAACAACCCCACGTATGCCTGTAAGGAACATCTCCTCCATAATTTTGGATCACTGTTTGCAGGAAGTGAACGGAGCCAGCACAATTGCACAAGAACATCGCTCATCCACTACCAGAAGCACAAGCAGTGACGAACGAAGAAATTGTTGAGAGGCGGTGGATTTTGACAAGTTTATTTACAGACGTGGGCACAGAGAGGAGGTTCGCCCCCCCCCCTCCGTCGTTTTTATAAATGTTTTTATTTTGTGCAAAACAACTGCTATATGCAGAGAACTTAATAGAAACATTGGAATAAAATTATATTAAAATTACAGAAAAATAATTTAAATCACGAATTCACAAATGGAATCCAGAGTTAATTTCTTTTTTATGTGTTGGAAACTGTTTCTCTTCTTGTGGCTAAATTGTTTTTTGACTTCCACTATCTTTCATAGTTATTTGTTTGTTTCGACGTAGAATACGTCTATCGTTTCGTTCCAGTACTGGGTCTCTTGGTAAAAATCCGCGTGTCCCAAAAAAGTGCACACCAGAATTCAATAATTTCAAACCTATAAAAGCTAGCGAAAATATAATAACTGTGTTGAAGAGAGGAAGGTCGAAGGAGTCTACCAAAATAGTGTTCAAGGTCAGATGACGCAGTAGTGAACGGCGCGCACGTACGTCATTTTGTGGTTAAACCGGCGCTCGGCGCGCGCGATAAAATTAGTATGACTCGGAACCGCGACGTGATAGCACGTACCGCGACGTATCATTCGTTTCGTCTACGCGAGATCCATCGATATCTGTAATAATATTTGTGAGAAAACTTGATCAGGTGTGTGAAAAATTGTGAAATAGTTGAGAACTTTGTGAAAATTTCCGAAATGTCTTAATACCTTAATTCAAAGAAGGTTTAAGGTCGCAATAGCAGCGTTGACGCTCACAACAAACGGGCTATTCAAACACAGCGAGAAATCGTCGCAGACGACAACATAATTGGTTCCAGCAGGAGAACCAAGCTAACGACTGCGAGAAACAAGCTACACAAGATGAGTGTCGTCGAAACGGAAGGCTTACCGTACTCGATCAAACTAGCGACGGGATTTCCATACATGATCACGGCTAATATCGACATCGATCATGGGCAGGTAAACTGAGCGATCGGCACTTTGAGACACATTGAGCAACTACACGAAGGCGACATCACAACAGAAACCGAAAACGAGGCCAGCATCAGGAACGAGACATCCTCGAAACGGATTAGACTCTGGCTCAAGTTTCCAACACCAGGCATGGCAAAACGGTGATAATTAAATGCAAACCTCACATCCTCTCAAAACCAGGCGAACTCAATTTATTGTGGACACCGATTAGCAAACGCTCGGTAACCATTGGACTCGGCGGCTCCATCAAATGCAAACGAAGACAGTTTCCATTAGTTCCAGCATCCTCAGTCACGATCCACAACTCACAAGGAGACACGTTCGATCAAAAAGTCTTTGAATACGATAAAGCACAACAGAATTAGCTCGTTTACGTGGCGTTGAAAAGAGTCACGACACTGGACGGATTATACAGTATAACAGAAATTATGAAGACGACTTCAAATTCTCGTTCACGTGGCGTTGAGAAGAGTCACGACACTGGATGGATTATACAGTATATCAGAAATTATAAAGACGACTTCAAATTCTCGTTTACGTGGCGTTGAAAAGAGTCACGACACTGGACGGATTATACAGTATATCAGAAATTATGAAGACGACTTCAAATTCTCGTTTACGTGGCGTTGAAAAGAGTCACGACACTGGACGGATTATACAGTATATCAGAAATTATAAAGACGACTTCAAATTCTACCACGGCGCAGGAAGTACGGCTGCGACAGTGAAAGACATCCGAGACGAGTATGCGCGAGATTACAACAGCACAAGTTGCCCACCATCACGCAACGAATACAACGGTTCGCGTTCGCCGACGAGCAAACAAGCGATAGCGTCACGATAACGAATATAAACGCGCAGAGCTTAGTCGCACACGCACTCGACATCACGACGGACCCGTTGCTTCGGAAATCAGATTATTTCGCGATCTCAGAG
The DNA here is from genome assembly GCA_039090855.1 of Macrothele yani. NCBI lineage: Eukaryota > Metazoa > Arthropoda > Arachnida > Araneae > Macrothelidae > Macrothele > Macrothele yani. The sequence continues at coordinate 125,858,422 of CM077008.1, read as the reverse complement.
ACTTGGATGGACGAGTCACAACCGATTCAACTCAAAGGATTTGAATTAAAAGTACAGATGAACAAGTCAAACAAAAGTCTTCAACCGTCCGTCTCAAAAACAAGTGCCGCTGACCAAAAGACGATGAATAGCCTGCGGCTTCGCAATCTACAGGAATCTAAACAGTCACACCGAGTGCAGAGTGATCGAGATCGACTTGAGCGCGAGAAAACGGATAATTGAAGACTACGTGGGAGACATGTGATGCCTCGTCGATATCACACTGAACGGCAAGTCACGCTTCATTCTCGAATGCGTTTACATTCACCCGAACGTCTCCATCTCGGACCTCGAAATGTTTCTCTTTGCAATGATGATCAGGTACTCCGAGAACGCCAAGAAAATCAGCAAAAATATGATTGGGAACACAAAGGTACCGATGATAATCATGGGAGACTTTAACGTCGACGCTCAAACGAATCTACACGAGCTCGATTTTATGAAGACTCAATTTAACTTGAACTTTGTGCCGACGCGAACGCCAACCACGCTGGGAAACACATACTGTACATCGGCTTGACTTTCGCGTGAAACATTATCGTCGATGACATGCCATATACACTGGTTCGCAAAAATTAAGGACGAAGAGGATAACTTAGCATAACAGCGAAACGAGCAGGCAGAACGGACCGAAAGACCACTCAGGAGATAGACTAGGGTCCAGTACGGTAGGGCATGCGTATGTATACAGCATGACGTAGGGGGGGGTCGGAAGGGTATAAAGCACACGGGCGGTGTATGCTCAGCAATTCGGTGAAAGCTATTGCACGGTGTACATCGGCTTGGACACAAGGAGACACGTTCGATCAAAAAGTCTTTGAATACGATAAAGCACAACAGAATTAACTCGTTTACGTGGCGTTGAAAAGAGTCACGACACTGGACGGATTATACAGTATAACAGAAATTATGAAGACGACTTCAAATTCTCGTTCACGTGGCGTTGAGAAGAGTCACGACACTGGATGGATTATACAGTATATCAGAAATTATAAAGACGACTTCAAATTCTCGTTCACGTGGCGTTGAAAAGAGTCACGACACTGGACGGATTATACAGTATATCAGAAATTATAAAGACGACTTCAAATTCTCGTTTACGTGGCGTTGAGAAGAGTCACGACACTGGATGGATTATACAGTATATCAGAAATTATAAAGACGACTTCAAATTCTCGTTTACGTGGCGTTGAGAAGAGTCACGACACTGGATGGATTATACAGTATATCAGAAATTATAAAGACGACTTCAAATTCTCGTTCACGTGGCGTTGAAAAGAGTCACGACACTGGACGGATTATACAGTATATCAGAAATTATAAAGACGACTTCAAATTCTCGTTTACGTGGCGTTGAAAAGAGTCACGACACTGGATGGATTATACAGTATATCAGAAATTATAAAGACGACTTCAAATTCTCGTTTACGTGGCGTTGAGAAGAGTCACGACACTGGATGGATTATACAGTATATCAGAAATTATAAAGACGACTTCAAATTCTCGTTTACGTGGCGTTGAAAAGAGTCACGACACTGGACGGATTATACAGTATATCAGAAATTATGAAGACGACTTTAAATTCTCGTTTACGTGGCGTTGAAAAGAGTCACGACACTGGACGGATTATACAGTATATCAGAAATTATAAAGACGACTTCAAATTCTACCACGGCGCAGGAAGTACGGCTGCGACAGTGAAAGACATCCGAGACGAGTATGCGCGAGATTACAACAGCACAAGTTGCCCACCATCACGCAACGAATACAACGGTTCGCGTTCGCCGACGAGCAAACAAGCGATAGCGTCACGATAACGAATATAAACGCGCAGAGCTTAGTCGCACACGCACTCGACATCACGACGGACCCGTTGCTTCGGAAATCAGATTATTTCGCGATCTCAGAGACTTGGATGGACGAGTCACAACCGATTCAACTCAAAGGATTTGAATTAAAAGTACAGATGAACAAGTCAAACAAAAGTCTTCAACCGTCCGCCTCAAAAACAAGTGCCGCTGACCAAAAGACGATGAATAGCCTGCGGCTTCGCAATCTACAGGAATCTAAACAGTCACACCGAGTGCAGAGTGATCGAGATCGACTTGAGCGCGAGAAAACGGATAATTGAAGACTACGTGGGAGACATGTGATGCCTCGTCGATATCACACTGAACGGCAAGTCACGCTTCATTCTCGAATGCGTTTACATTCACCCGAACGTCTCCATCTCGGACCTCGAAATGTTTCTCTTTGCAATGATGATCAGGTACTCCGAGAACGCCAAGAAAATCAGCAAAAATATGATTGGGAACACAAAGGTACCGATGATAATCATGGGAGACTTTAACGTCGACGCTCAAACGAATCTACACGAGCTCGATTTCATGAAGACTCAATTTAACTTGAACTTTGTGCCGACGCGAACGCCAACCACGCTGGGAAACACATACTGTACATCGGCTTGACTTTCGCGTGAAACATTATCGTCGATGACATGCCATATACACTGGTGCGCAAAAATTAAGGACGAAGAGGATAACTTAGCATAACAGCGAAACGAGCAGGCAGAACGGACCGAAAGACCACTCAGGAGATAGACTAGGGTCCAGTACGGTAGGGCATGCGTATGTATACAGCATGACGTAGGGGGGTCGGAAGGGTATAAAGCACACGGGCGGTGTATGCTCAGCAATTCGGTGAAAGCTATTGCACGGTGTACATCGGCTTGGACACAAGGAGACACGTTCGATCAAAAAGTCTTTGAATACGATAAAGCACAACAGAATTAACTCGTTTACGTGGCGTTGAAAAGAGTCACGACACTGGACGGATTATACAGTATAACAGAAATTATGAAGACGACTTCAAATTCTCGTTCACGTGGCGTTGAGAAGAGTCACGACACTGGATGGATTATACAGTATATCAGAAATTATAAAGACGACTTCAAATTCTCGTTCACGTGGCGTTGAAAAGAGTCACGACACTGGACGGATTATACAGTATATCAGAAATTATAAAGACGACTTCAAATTCTCGTTTACGTGGCGTTGAGAAGAGTCACGACACTGGATGGATTATACAGTATATCAGAAATTATAAAGACGACTTCAAATTCTCGTTTACGTGGCGTTGAGAAGAGTCACGACACTGGATGGATTATACAGTATATCAGAAATTATAAAGACGACTTCAAATTCTCGTTCACGTGGCGTTGAAAAGAGTCACGACACTGGACGGATTATACAGTATATCAGAAATTATAAAGACGACTTCAAATTCTCGTTTACGTGGCGTTGAAAAGAGTCACGACACTGGATGGATTATACAGTATATCAGAAATTATAAAGACGACTTCAAATTCTCGTTTACGTGGCGTTGAGAAGAGTCACGACACTGGATGGATTATACAGTATATCAGAAATTATAAAGACGACTTCAAATTCTCGTTTACGTGGCGTTGAAAAGAGTCACGACACTGGACGGATTATACAGTATATCAGAAATTATGAAGACGACTTTAAATTCTCGTTTACGTGGCGTTGAAAAGAGTCACGACACTGGACGGATTATACAGTATATCAGAAATTATAAAGACGACTTCAAATTCTACCACGGCGCAGGAAGTACGGCTGCGACAGTGAAAGACATCCGAGACGAGTATGCGCGAGATTACAACAGCACAAGTTGCCCACCATCACGCAACGAATACAACGGTTCGCGTTCGCCGACGAGCAAACAAGCGATAGCGTCACGATAACGAATATAAACGCGCAGAGCTTAGTCGCACACGCACTCGACATCACGACGGACCCGTTGCTTCGGAAATCAGATTATTTCGCGATCTCAGAGACTTGGATGGACGAGTCACAACCGATTCAACTCAAAGGATTTGAATTAAAAGTACAGATGAACAAGTCAAACAAAAGTCTTCAACCGTCCGCCTCAAAAACAAGTGCCGCTGACCAAAAGACGATGAATAGCCTGCGGCTTCGCAATCTACAGGAATCTAAACAGTCACACCGAGTGCAGAGTGATCGAGATCGACTTGAGCGCGAGAAAACGGATAATTGAAGACTACGTGGGAGACATGTGATGCCTCGTCGATATCACACTGAACGGCAAGTCACGCTTCATTCTCGAATGCGTTTACATTCACCCGAACGTCTCCATCTCGGACCTCGAAATGTTTCTCTTTGCAATGATGATCAGGTACTCCGAGAACGCCAAGAAAATCAGCAAAAATATGATTGGGAACACAAAGGTACCGATGATAATCATGGGAGACTTTAACGTCGACGCTCAAACGAATCTACACGAGCTCGATTTCATGAAGACTCAATTTAACTTGAACTTTGTGCCGACGCGAACGCCAACCACTCTGGGAAACACATACTGTACATCGGCTTGACTTTCGCGTGAAACATTATCGTCGATGACATGCCATATACACTGGTGCGCAAAAATTAAGGACGAAGAGGATAACTTAGCATAACAGCGAAACGAGCAGGCAGAACGGACCGAAAGACCACTCAGGAGATAGACTAGGGTCCAGTACGGTAGGGCATGCGTATGTATACAGCATGACGTAGGGGGGTCGGAAGGGTATAAAGCACATGGGCGGTGTATGCTCAGCAATTCGGTGAAAGCTATTGCACGGTGTACATCGGCTTGAACGACATCGAGTTTCTTCCACAGTGTGATATGGTCAACAGGCAATCCAGTAGATGAATCTGGATGACTTTACCCGAGGTCGCGTCATTGGGAAGTTGGAAGAAATTCGAAGTGTGACTAGTGTGGCCGAGGGGTTCGGCATCGCTCACAGCATCGTTTCACGAGCTTGGAGAGCATTTCAAACGACAGGAACAGCTGTCCGAGAGTTTAGCAGTGGTCGTCCACGAGCAACCACGGCAGCGGACGACCAGTATAATGTCCTACAGGCGAGAATAGGCAGACTGCAGACACCGAGAGAAATCGCAAGGCACATGCAACAGACAACTGGACGTCCGTTATCGCATTTTACCGTGACCAGGAGGCTGCACAAAGGTGGTCTATTTGCACGACGACTAGTACGGTGTGTGCCATTAACGCCTGCTCATCGGAGACGGCGGTTTCTGTGGTGCCAGGAACACAAGAACTGGACACATCATTAATAGGGACGAGTTCTCTTTACGAATGAGAACCGATTTAGTCAGACGAGCGATTCTGGACGTATACACATCTGGAGAGAGCACGGAACACGCAATCACACCTCCAGCACCATCGAAAGAGACCGGTTTGGAGGTGGCGGAGTTATCGTTTGGGGCGGTATCATGCTTGGTAGCCGTACTGACCTCCACATCTTCCAAGGAGGTTCAGTGACTGGTGTCCGCTATTGTACCGAGGTTCTCCTCCCTCACGTGCGTCTGTTTAGAGGTGCTGTGGGTCCTGAGTTCCTCTTCATGGACAACAACGCTACACCTCATCGTACAGCGGCTGTCGCAGAGCTGTTGGAGAGTGAAGATATTCAACGCATGGATTGGCCCGCAAGGTCCCCGGACCTAAATCCAATCGAACACGTGTGGGACCTTCTCGGGAGACGCTTGGCAGCACGTCACCAGACGCCAGCAACGATTCCGCAGCTGCGGTTGGCTCTGCAAGAGGAATGGGCCGCGATGCCTCAACAGCTCTTTGACAACCTCGTCCTCAGCATGGACAGACGTTGTAAATCCTGCAACGCAGTCAGGGGTGATCATATCCCCTACTAAAGACTGGATTTTTTTTGGCAGCCACCTGTCACATGGACGTTTCTGCCTTCTGTTCAGTTGTGCTCGAAGCTTCCTTTTCAATAAAGTGCCTTTGTATCCTTTGGATTCCTTGTTTGGACGGTTTTTCTCACTTGTCCCATATTCTTACATCTTGGGGATCTTGTGGTATGATTTCTGTCCATGTGGAGCACTTCTGCACGACGTTACATTCGAAAAACCGTCTCGTCCTTAATTTATGCACGTGAGCTACTTCTCGTACCATCGGCCCTTCGTCAACAAGACCATTATCAGCCTAGAATAATAAGCCATTATCTCTAAATACATTACTCTCTGCACAAGATTTCTGTAAACAGCCAAAAAAAATAAATAAATAAAATCTCTCTAAACCGAAACTCTGGGCATTCATTCTATTCAAACACCCACCCGTCCCAACAGCCACGTGACATATTCTACGGCCAAAAGACCCGCGGCCGTGGCTCCAACACAGCCTCCGCCAAATTTTTTTTCTCACTTTTAAAGAATCACTTCAATATGAGTCTCTTTATAGTGTTTGCTGAGGGAGTGATTCTAAATTAAATGTGTAAAACCTGTCCCAGGTGGATAGTTCTGGCCAAGCTCCGCCCTCACCGCAAAGCCCCCCCCCCCTGTTGTGAGAGCTCTATATGAAAGATATGAAAGAATATTACTATTAATACAGACATTTTACGTGGACCAGGAACATCAAACAAAGATCTTCGCTCTTTCCACGTTCATAAGTGAGGCACCGAAAAATTCTCATTGGCCGCCACCGGGAGTCGAACCCAGGGTCTTCCAGTTACGCGCCGGATATGCTTCCGCTACACCACAGCGGCCTCGAATTCCTCCAGACTCACACACGCTAACTACCAAGCCAATTTGGCAGGTTGCTTCTTGGAGTACCGCACAATGCTGGGGATTCACCAAAGATGGTAAGCAGCAACAGAAGAAATAATTAGAAGGCGAGGGAATAATTAATACAGACATTTAACGTGGACCAGGAACATCAAACAAAGATCTTCACTCTTTCCACGTTTATAAGTGAGTCACGGAAAAATTCTCATTGGCCGCCACAGGGAGTCGAACCCAGGGTCTTCCAGTTACGCGCCGGATATGCTTCCTGTTGCTGCTTACCATCTTCGGTGAATCCCCAGCATTGTGCGGGGCTCCAAGAAGCAACCGTGTGTGAGTCTGGAGGAATTCGTGGCCGCTGTGGTGTAGCGGAAGCATATCCGGCGCGTAACTGGAAGACCCTGGGTTCGACTCCCGGTGGCGGCCAATGAGAATTTTTCCGTGACTCACTTATAAACGTGGAAAGAGCGAAGATCTTTGTTTGATGAATATTACTATAATTATAAATACTTATTGTGTGATTTTATCTCTTGAATCCACTTAAAATTTAGATTTGACAGTATATCTGTGAGAAATATTCTAACTTGGTGTACATTAGTTTTTCAAGCCGGGAATTCGTTTTAGATCAATGTTCTTCACCAATCTATTCAGCAAATTAGTAGCGTAAATAAATTTTTAATTTCTGATAAATCTTTAGATTAGTAAATTGGCCCACCCCTTTCCGTTGGTTCATGGTTTTTACCTTTTCGAACCACTTTTTGTAGGTGCCAACCATGGCTGACCGTAAGCACCCCAGAAACCTTGATTCTCGGAAATGCTATGATCCAGTCGTCTAGCAATTACAATTTGGTCTTTGTGAAACTTGCTGAAGTCCTCTGCTTTGCCCCTCTGAAAACTAAGAATAACACTGATTAACAGAGCTCGGTATCAAGTGTTATTCACACTGTTTCATGACCTTCACACGCGCCGTCATTTTCCTGTAGTTGCTTCTATTTGCATAAAGGCGCGCCGGTAATAATATTTTGGCTCTTCTGAGCCGCGGACGGTCTAATGGTCAACGTTCGTGACTGCCACGGAAAAGTCTCAGGATCGATCTCAGGCAGGTACGAACGCTCGAACCACTAAATATCCGCCGTGCGTTGGTGTGCATGTTAAACCATCGGACAACACTCGTGACTACGAAGGAAATGTGTCGGGATCGATATCAGGCAGGCACGAACGCTCGAACCACTAAATATCCGCCGTGCGTCGGATGAGCACGTTAAGCCATCGGACAACGTTCGTGACTACAACGGAAAAGTCTCAGGATCGATTCCATGCAGGTACGAACGCTCGAACCACTAAATATCCGCCGTGCGTCGGATGAGCACGTTAAGCCATCGGAAAACGTTCGTGACTGCAACGGAAAAGTCTCATAAACGATTCCATGCAGGTACGAACGCTCGAACCACTAAATATCCGCCGTGCGTTGGACGAGCACGCATCGGACAACGTCCGTGACTGCGACGGAAAAGTCTCAGGATCGATCCCATAGGTACAAACGCTCGAACCACTAAATATCCGCCGAGCCGTTGGATGAGTACGTTAAGCCATCGAACAACACTCGTGACTACGACGGAAAAGTCTCAGGATCGATATCAGGCGGGTACGAACGCTCGAACCACTAAATATCCACCGAGCGTTGGATGAGCACGTTAAGCCATCGGATAACACTCGTGACTGCAACGGAAAAGTCTCAGGATCGATTTCATGCAGGTACGAACGCTCGAACCACTAAATATCCGCCGTGCGTTGGATGAGTACGCATCGGACAACGTCCGTGACTGCGACGGAAAAGTCTCAGGATCGATCCCATAGGTACAAACGCTAGAACCACTAAATATCCGCCGAGCGTTGGATGAGCACGTTAAGCCATCGGACAACACTCGTGACTACGACGGAAAAGTCTCAGGATCGATATCAGGCAGGTACGAACGCTCGAACCACTAAATATCCACCGAGCGTTGGATGAGCACGTTAAGCCATCGGACAACACTCGTGACTACGATGGAGAAGTCTTAGAATCGATCTCAGGCAGGTACGAAAGCACGAACCACTAAATATCCGCCGTGCGTCGGATGAGCACGTTAAGCCATCGGATAACGTTCGTGACTGCAACGGAAAAGTCTCAGGATCGATCTCAGGCAGGTACGGACGTTCGAACCACTAAATATCCGCGTGCGTTGGATGAGCACGCATTGGACAACGTCCGTGACAGCGACGGAAAAGTCTCAGGATCGATCCCAGGCTGGAACAAACGCTCGAGTCACTAAATATCCGCCGTGCGTCGGATGGGCACGTCAAGCCGTCGGACCCCGGATACTGGCCTTGGTTATAAATAACTGAGTCTTCCTCTCCTTTTCTACCTGGCTTCCGTGTGACTTTCCTGTCGGGCACTCCAGCCTAAATCTCCTAGCTTCCTACTCTAAGGGTTGTTTAAGACGTGGAGTCAGACAATCCCTTCCTAAAATCTTCTGTACATGAATCCGAAATCTAAATCTATGTTTTAGCTCTTCAAGGTTGAGATACTGAGGATTTACCATTCATAATGACGACTAATATTTCTCTCCATGTTGGGCAAACGCTACGATAAGTTTTATGCCAATAGCAGCTTCCCGGGGAAATGTCAGGTGTGCGTAGAGTTTTATATGCTGCTTATTATCATGTTTTAGAGTCAATAGACCTGATGTGAATGAATAACATGAGCTATTGGACATATCGGTTGCATTTTAATTACACTCGTCAGAAAAATAGTTGCACCCAGAAGGAAGCAATAGACAGGAATGAAACTTACTGGGTAGGTTTGACAGCGCGAGACATGCAAATGATTCAAATATCCCGCTCGGCCGCGCATGTGACACAAGCAAGGAGGCGTCGTAGAGCTGTGCCCGACGGCTATATAAGGTCATCCCTTTGAGCGTGCTTGCCATTCTGACTCGTGATGTTGTGTTAGTTGCATCCTTGGCAAGTGAAGTTTGCCTTGGAGAAAAGTTCGGAAGCAATTCGAGCAGTTGGAGGAGTGCGAGAGGGGCCACATCGTCGGTCTCCGGGAAGCTGGATAGTCGTATCGCCATATTGCGCGCCATACCGGTCGTGCGGATATCACCATCGCATGCTGTTGGCGCCAGTGGATAGAACAAGGCACGCAGCAGCGATAGGGAGGGTCTGGGAGGCCTTGTCGAACCATGGGGAGAGAGAGAGAGAGAGAGAGAGAGAGAGAGAGAGAGAGAGAGAGAGAGAGAGAGAGAGAGGACCGACGGGTTGTCCAACATGCGCGGAATGACCCAACAGCCACGATTGCGGATATTCAGCGAGAAGTGGTGCCCTCCATGCATCGTCTGCTTAGTGCCAGCACCATTGGCAGATGACTGCACGACGTAGGACTACATGCACGCAGACCTTTACGATGACTGCCGTTAAGACCATTGCAACGTCGCCAAAAACTGCAATGGTGTCATGCCAGACTGTCATGGAGCCACGCAGAATGGCAGCAGATGATCTTCAGTGACAAGTCCCGCTTTTGTCTTGGAGGAGATGACCACCGAATCCGTGTGTAGAGGCACCGTGGTCAGCGCCAAGATGAACGGTTTGTTGTCGAGTGTCACACGTCCAGAAGGTCTGGTGTCATGATGTGGGGTGCAATCGCCGATGCCAGATCAGCTTTAGTGTTTATTACAGGCACTTTGACAGCCCAATTAATGAGGTCCTGCAACCAGCGGCTTTACCTTTTTCTGAACGCACACTCCGGTGCGATTTTCCAACAAGACAACGCTCGTCCGCGTACAGCTGTTGTCTCGAGAACTTGCCTTCAAGGCACTGACACTCTGCCATGGCCAGCCGCATCGCCAGACCTAACGCCGATTGAAAATGTGTGGGATGCTATTGGACACGCTATCCACACTCCACCCTTACTGCGCAATCTGCAGGAACTGCGTAGGAAAATTCAAGCTACATGGAATGGCTTGTCGCAGGACACCATTTCTGTGCGACTATACGCCGAGACGTCTGGCATGTTGTGTGAGCAAACATGGCGGGCCCACACCATGCTGAGAGACACTACTTATTGGCGTGTAACGCAATAAACATTTCTCATATTAGCCTAAATATTCAATCATTTATTGTTCCTGGTAATCTTTACAACATTACAATCCAACCGAACAACATTGCAATCCAATCCGTTCTTCGGGGTGCAACTATTTTTTCATTTTATGTTTTACGATGAGAGTGTATCGTTACAGATATTTTATACTAGGTTTTAGGGTTTCATATAAAATCTCAAAATGTAATTTTTGTTCCACCTCGTGCTCCACTTTCCTTTGTCTTCACAAAGCGTGAGAGAAATTTCTCAGTTTCAGTTCCCCATTAGACACCAGATGCACGGTTAATTTGCTGAGACGACAATGTGTCTGAACTTAGTATATGCACATTGTATGTTGAATGGAGATTAACTCTATTGCGCCTCTTTTGATGCTTTTCAGGTTTCAATTTTAATGCGGCCGACTGATGCACTAGCCGCTCACATTTTACTTTGAGGTTTGAGATTTACCGAGGGCGGTGTGGTTGTTTCTCACGGGGAACTTTAGGATACGCTTAAGGGCATTTTTTGGTGAACATAAAAGTCATGGGTTTGTGGTCAGTCTTCAGGACGAAACGCTTTCCGTACAGATATGGACGGAAATGGTTAACCGCCCAAATGATTGCCAAGAATTCTCTTTCAGTAGTGGAATAAATTTGCTTAAATTGAGGAGAGCTATTTAGTTTTTTTGCCACTGAATGAGAAAGAATAGATTTCATTGAACCCGTGTCAATCAAAGAGAGGTTTCACCTATAGAGATTTGAGACCTGTAGAGATTTGGATTACAGGCATTGGGCATTTATCAGTCTCTGAAGCAATGACTTGCTTGGCTGAGGATGAATTTGCGACAGAGGTTGAATTTGAATTTGCGACAGAGGTTGAATTTGAATTTGCGACAGAGGTCTTTGACCCTGCTGAAGTCCTTTTAAATTCTGCGACAGAGGATGAATTTGCGACAGAGGTCTTTGACCCTGCCGAAGTCCTTTTAAATTCTTAATACAGACAGCTATCAAATTGACCTGGAGCTGACATCATTGACCTGGAGCTTAATTCTTTTCGTCCTGAAAACTGACTGATTTTTTGTGAGGAGAACTGTTTTCATTCATGCCCCTGTTTGGAAGAGAGTTATACCAGTTGCTTGGATGCGATTTCTCTGGGCAGTTACGCCGTATGTGCTGACATGTTGCATCAAATATATCCTCCCAACTACAAATGTATTTGTTTTTTAATGTTTGACACCATTACGTAGAGCGGAGCCAACTTATAACAAGCTCGTATATAACAAGGACCGGGTTTTACGAGGAAAGCAGGAATATTTCTTGATAAGATGTCAGCTCCAGGTCAATTTGATAACTTTTTGCTAGCAAAACGTGATGAACTCTCCTGATTTAGGTAGTAATAGAAAAACTGGTAACCCCTTAAAAAGAAAAGGAAAACAAATACACTCTTAAAATGTACTCGCAAAGTACTGCACTATCTCGAATAACTTCACTGGGATCTCACCAGCCAAGCTGGGACGAGACACGCATTCTGACAACTTGTACATCGAAATCCAACACCCTGTTTGCAGACAGTAACAATTCGGTACATAGTAGCTGACCAAGACAGCACTGGCTTCAGGAAGATACAGCATCCTCTAATTGTTTAAAGTATTGTATGACAGCAGCGGTTTCTTTGGTAACTTAAACATGGAAATTCATTCACAGAAACAATTTGTTACATAGCAGCTGACCAAGACCACACTGGCTTCAGGAAGACACATCATCCTCTAATTGTTTAAAGTGGTGTCTAACAGCGACGGTTTCTTTGGGAACTTAAATTTTGAAATGAACACTCTCTGAAGTGTTTCTCTCGAAGTTTAAATTACAGAGGTGTGTAGTTTTTGTCATTTTGATACTGCATAATGTCGATGAACTGAATATGTTCATAAAATTACTATGCTCAATTAGGTAGGAAAACAATTAGTGAATTCCAAACGTTTTCACTATTTTTTAGCTGCACAATTAAGAAAAAAAAACTCCTTCAGCTGACGCGTAATCTGCTCCTTGCTTTATAGACATTTTTAACTGAATTATAAATTTATTAGGGTTTCTAATTTTTATTCATTGTAATATTTTTTATTTATGCTGTGTGTGCATATAAAAGAACACAGACGTGTGTGTGTGTGTGTGTGTGTGTGTGTAAGAGAGAGAGAGAGAATCAGCCCAAACTTTAAACACTAAACATTGCGTTTCCCCAAAACAAACCATCTAGTTTCACCACTGTTGAAAAGTGTGTGTAATGTTTCCATGTTCTTAGTCACAAACAAATTTCGGGGAACAAAAAATCCTGCAGAAACCGAGTTTAGCGTGCGCGAACAAAAAGGTAAAAAGTAATTACGTTGTGATTTCTCTTGTTGGAAAACGTAAAAACAAAACTGAATTTTCGCGCATCTCTTTCTCATCTATCAATGCTAAAGTACTTTATAATGCATCGGTTGATACCTCTTTCGATTATTACATCTTCATCGGTCTTGACTGCGCAGATTACAATGCACATTATCTGCGGGCAGTGTCCACTCCATTTTTTTACTTCTTCAATTTTTTTTTTTGGCATTTAGCCTTTCTCTCCCCCCACCCCCCTTTCTCACTTTATAATCTAGAAATCCTTCGCATACTACTGAGTTTTAGGTTCACTATTTCACTCCAGATTTTCAATTAACTCAGCATTCAAGCTTTATAGAAAAATTTAGAGTGAAACACGAAATTCGCTCCAGTTCAGTGAAGTGTGGAAGTGAAAGCAAAAAAAATCCTTCAAAGCACTGCACCAGTGGCACTGTGATTTGCGTTAGATTACAGTTTCCATGGCCGGATGTGTCTGACATATTTTTTTTATACACCCTTGTTCTCTCACTCTCACACTTTCACCGGATTTTTTTCCCTTGGTTTCGTGATTCTGTTTTCTTCGGCTTAATGTGATGGAATTTTTCTTCATACCTTTGGAATATCATCTTACGCAGATGATTTCACAGTTGCCTGGTTCCCTCTTTACTTTGATCCTGCGAGTCAGCCTTAAATAGATCAAAATTAAAAAAAAATTATATATGAAAGAGAGAGAGAGAGAGGGAAGAAAAAAAAATATTATTGAGCAATTTAAGGAGGGTAAAGAATCGGAAGTGTTAGGTTGGGGAAAAAAATAGAAGGAAAAAAGATAAACACTAAAAAATAGGTTTGATACGTTCCTCTTAAAGAAAAAAGTGCATCGCATCTTCTTATTGATAAACTATGTTTTGACTGCGACATTACCGATGAATTCCACTCTGTAGCACTCATACGGAAAACATTTTTTGAAGGAAACGAAAGGTGTAAAACTATTTCGAAAGAAAAAGATAATTAGGCATCGCAAAGAAATCTCTAGTAGCGTCTCTTCTTTAAGAAGAATAAGCAGGTCTCTTTTTGATGTTTAATCAAATATATTATACTTTTTTCTGTGAAATACAGGATATTTCACTCGTAGGGCTCCCCGATTTATCATTTATTACAGACATAATGTACAAGGTAGGCAAACGTACTTGTGGTTGTACATATCTTGAGAGATGTAGAACGTATCGCATCATAGCAAATGCTGAAAGTGGAAGCCTCTTTTCTACAGGCACCTGCGGCGCTCCATATTTGCGAATATCTCAATTAGCTGAACGTGACTGATGTCGTCAGTTGCAGTGGTGATGTACTTTTCGAATTAACCCCCCTCCCCCCCCCCCTCTTTCTCCCCAAGGATATTCCGGGTCCGGAGGTAGGCAATGATAATTTGAAAACCCAGAGATTTGAAAGGCATGGAAATTGTCGTTTACATGCAATATTTTTGAGTATACAAGCTTCCCCCTCCTCAGACGTCACGTGACTTAGACAGAGTCACAGAAACATTCCGAATTAACGTTTATTGTGCAAAAATTAAGGACGAGACGGCTTTTCGAATTTAACGTCGTGCAGAAGTGCTCCACATCGACTTAAAGCATACCATTAGATCCCCAAGATGTAAGAATATGGGACAAGTGAGCAAAACCGTCCAAACAAGGAATCCAAAGGATACAAACGCACTTTATTGAAAACGTAGCTTCGAGCACAACTGGACAGAAGACAGAAACGTCCATGTGACAGGCGGCTGCTAAGAAAAATCCAGTCTTTAGTAAGGGATATGATCCCCCTGACTCCGTTGCAGGATTTACAAAGTCTGTCCATGCTGAGGACGAGGTTGTCCAGCAGCTGTTGAGGCATCGCGGCCCATTCCTCTTGTAGGGCCAATCGCAGCTGCAGAATCGTTCCTGGCGGCTGGTGACGCGCTGCCAAGCGTCTCCCGAGAAGGTCCCACACGTGTTCGATTGGATTTAGGTCCGGGAAACTTGCGGGTCAATCCATGCGGTGAATATCTTCACTCTCCAACAGCTCTGCGACAGCCACTGTACGATGAGGTGTAGCGTTGCCGTCCATGAAGAGGAACTCAGGACCCACAGCACCTCTAAGCATACGCACGTGGGGCAAGAGAACCCCAGTACAATAGCGAACACCAGTGACTGAACCTCCTTGGAAGATGTGGAGGTCAGTACGGCTACCAAGCATGATACCGCCTCAAACGAGAACTCCGCCACCTCCAAACCGGTCCCTTTCGATGATGTTGGAGGTGTGATTGCGTGTTCCCTGCTCCTTCCAGATGTGTATACGTCCAGAATCGCTCGTCAGACTGAATCAGCTTTCATCCGTAAAGAGAACTCGACCCCATTGCTGATGAGTCCAGTTCTTGTATTCCTGACACCACAGAAACCGCCGTCTCCGATGAGCAGGCGTTAATGGCACACAGCGTACTGGTCGTCGTGCAAATAGACCACCTTTGTGCAACCTCCTGGCCACGGTAAAACGCGATAACGGACGTCCAGTTGTCTGTTGCATGTGTCTTGAGATTTCTTCCGCTGTCTGCCGTCTGTCTCTTCTCGCCTGTAGGACAATATACCGGTCGTCCACCGCCGTGGTTGCTCGTGGACGACCAATGCTAAACTCTCGTGCAGCTGTTCCTGTCGTTTGAAATGCTCTCCAAGCTCGTGAAACGAAGCTGTGAGAGATCCCGAACTCCTTGGCAACACTAGTCACACTTCAACCTTTCTACCAACTTCCCAATGACGCGACCTCGGGTAAAGTTATCCAGATGCCGTCTACTGGATTGCCTGTTGGCCATATCATACGATGGCAGCAACTCGACGTCGTTCAAACCGATGTACACCGTTCAATAGCTTTCACCGAATTGCTGAGCGTACACCGCCCGTGTGCTTTATACCTTTCCGACACCCCCCCCCCCTACGTCATGCTGCATATATGCGCATGCCCTACTGTACCGGAACCTAGTGTATCTCCTGAGTGGTCTTTCGGTCCGTTCTGCCTGCTCGTTCCGCTGTTATGATAATTTCTCCTCTTCGTCCTTAATTTTTGCACACCAGTGTAAAATACGTGTAGCAATTAAGGAAACGAATACTCTTCAGGAGTCGAATGACCGAGTGCACCAGGTGTCAAATTCATGTTTTAGTATATTTTGAAATTTTACGGGCCGGCCCGGGCCTTGGACGTGCGGGATTGGGCTGAGCATGGCTTTCCAAATTAAGGCCCGTGCAGATCTCTAGTCCACAGTAGGACGGACAAAGTGATAACATTAGCACGTACTTGATATTACAAAAGACGTGCTAATAAAATACCAGCTAAAGCGAAGACTTGATTTTTTAACGTGAAGAGTGGGTTTATTCGGTGTATTACAGATTGGGAATAAGGGCTTTTCAAGCATTGTCCTGATTTTACGCTTCTTAATTCCATCAACATTTTGTCTCTGTGTGTTATTCTACTGAGCTTCTTTCTCAGTTATCTCGCTGCTAAGTTTGCCTTTCCAGACATCAAAAGATCTATGTCGGTTGTAACTGACATAGATCTTTTGGATGTGTGACATGTCGCCCCGTCTTGCTGGAAGTAGCCACGCTGTAACTCAATGTCGTCCGACTGATTAAGAACGTGTCGATAATTTCTCAACACGTGTGCGTTCACGTTGTTTCAAAGAATATGGGCCCAATGGCGCGCGTGCGCGACATGGCGCACCACATTCCAATCTTGAGGTCATGCAGCGGATGTTCATGAATCGCATGTGGATTCGCTTTGGCCCACAAGCGCGTATTCTCTGAATTGACGTACCCAGTCAGGTGGAACCACGCTTAGTCTGAGAAAAATTGTTATGGACAGGATGTCATTAATTGTTTTCAACCACGAAGGTATGAAACCAATTGCAGTATGACACCCTTTTTTTGTGAAATCCTGCAGTCCCTGCACTACGGACACACGACACGGACAAATGCTTCCAATTTTTTTTTTTGCTCTATGATAAGTCAAAAATGACAAGCCAGTTTCTTGGGACAGTCGCTGTTAGGACTTCCTTGGGGAGTTAAGCAACCTGTTACCAAACTCCTGCACTATTTCCTTGGTCATTGCGAGACGGCCGCCTCCGTGGACATTCACCAATGTGCCTGTTGTCCCCAGTATATTCACCATCTTCTGAATCTCCCGTTTTGACAGAAATTTGAGCGTGTAAATGAATGAATGATCCCGTAGTCCAGTGGCATATATTCAAGGCTAGTTACGCTAGCTGCGAAGCCCAGAGAATGCACAAATAAAAGTTAATTAAATGTACACAAATAAAAGTCAATTATCAACGGTTTTAAGATCTGTCAATGCTTTCGGTGCGAAAAAAACACGAGAAGGTTCGATTCGCTTCTTTCGATTATGAGAATCAGTCTGGCGAGCGGTGATCGATGGCATCAACGTAACGCAAATAGGTCTTGGAGAGATTTCGCTGTTCTGATGCGAAGAGCTTTAATACTATCACCTGTTAGTGTTTCCATGACAACATGAATGAGCTACGAAGCTCGTGAGTGGCTATTGCTTTGGCCAAAGGTTCGCTCCGAAAAAACGAAGACTTCGGACTACCTCAGTCCCTCCATGCTTCCATCACGTGTTTCGCAAGAGTTCTTTCAGTTTGTGTGAGGTGTCAATGAATTAAAATCAGTGATATTATATCTTAAATTCGTGCCTTTGTTGGATTCGAACTGTTTTGATAAATTTTGTGAAAGCTTCCCTGAACATCAGAGCTTAAAGAACTATATGCTTCAAATTTTGATACAGCTCAATTAAAAATGAACTGAAGGTGTTTTATTCCCTTGATGAATACAAAACAAATCAGCAAGAGGCATTACTTGTTACATAAAGTTGAATAACTTAACATAGTGTTTATTGAGGTGTACAAATTAGCAGATCAATATTAAACTGTTCATCAAGAACTGCAACTGCCGAAAGAAGTTTTTCCGTATTAAAAAGAATCAAGGTATATCTTAGAGCCACACAAGGACATGCACATTTGAGCAACCTCGCTGGTTTGTTAATAGAGAAAAACATTATTTTTAAATATGAAAAAGTACTCGGAAGAAACATTTTTGTGAAAACGTAACACTCAAGTTCACACAAAAGGAAAGAAGAATGGAGTTCGTGCACAAATAAGTGTTCAAATCCTAATCCTCATAATTGTTTGGTATCATGTTAGCAACAGCATGTACCTAAAATTTAGAAAAAAATGTTACTTCTATTAATTAACAATTAAAAATTAAACTTCGCAATTTAAAAAAAATAGTGCTGGGGGGGGGGGGCAGTTTTCGGACCCAAGATACGCCACCGCCGTAGTCCAATATGATTTGACCAAGAACACTCTCTGCTGAATCGTGTAACCGATTCTGGCAGCAAAGTGAGCTTATCAGGGTGTAGGAACTAAACGTCGGAAGTTGGCAACGGTTCCTATGGTGGCCGCAAAGTAGCGCCATTCTGGCGAGACGTGTTGCATTTAAACATGTCTCTATCCATGTCGGTACTACCTTAATTGCAACCGTTTTGTTTGTACATTATGTCTGTAGTAAACGATAACTTGGGGCCTCCTACGAGTGAAACACCCTGTATATTAGTGATATATTACCAGGATGAGTCATAAGTTCGTAGCGTTTCGCGGTACAGATGGAGAAGCTCCGCCGAACAGGTGGGACATGCGCAGTAAGGTGGAAGGTGTCCCACACCCGATTGGATGACGTGCTCCTCTGCTCAAACACGTGTGCACCGCTCATACGAGACGAGAATGTAGTATAAACTTGTTGTCCAAGTGCTCCTACGCCATTATTGGAAAAAAGGGTTGAACGCGACAGCTGCCGCGAAGTTAATTTGTAGCGTAGAAGGTGAGGGGACTGTGCACTCTGCAACAGCAAGAAATTGGTTCCAACGCTTCCGGTCCGGAGACACAGAGCTGATTGAAAAATCGAGGTGTGGGAGACTGGTCACCAACAGCACCGAAGCCCTGCGTCTAGCTGTTGAGCAGCACCCGACGATTAGCAGAGGAGGTCCATGCATCACAAACCATCATCGTCCGTCACCTACACCAGCTCGGTTTTCACTCCAGACGTCCGCGAATGGTTCCCCATGAGTTAAGCCCACAGCAAGCTGAGGATCGAGTCAGTCTGTGTCGAGAATTGCTGCAAAATCCACGTGACGACCGGTTTTGGCGGAGAATCGTAACGAATGATGAGAAGTGGGTCTTCCTACGCTATCCTGATACCGGAAACCAATGGCTGCGACCAGGGGATGAGGCTCAAGCAGTGGTTCAAAGAGAGCGTTTTGAAATGAAGACAATGTTGTGTGTATGGTGGGATTTCGAGGGTCGTGTCCCGTGGGAGCTTGTGCCACATGGTCGGGCCTTCGATGGGAACCTGTATGCCGACCAGCTGCAACACGTTCTACGCCAGCGCTATCCCGCAAAGGTGAACCGAAAGGTCCTCCTGCAATTCGACGACATTGTCATAGGTCACTGATTGTCCGTCAGAAAATTCAGGATTTTGATGGTGTCGAAGTCCTACCACGCCCAGCCGGATCTTGCCCCTTCGGATTTTCACCTGTTTCGTTTCAAGGCGCACTTCTTGGCCGGCAGCCAGTTCCATTCCTTGGAGGCTATGAACGATGGCATCACTGAGTTTTTTGCATCCAAGCCAGCAGCGTGGTATCGCAACGGCATTGCATCGTTGGCTGAACGTTGGCGACGGACCATAGACCTTGATGGACTGTATTTTGCCGAATAGTTATATGTGGTCAACATGTGGTACCGGACTGAACATTGTACCCCAAAACTCTACGAACTTATGACTATAATTGACCTGTGACAAAAACAACAACAAAAAAACAAGAAAGATGACACCAAATTTTCGAGTGTAATAAGCACGTCTTTTGAATCCGTTCAGACTCAAATTAGATTTATCAAAGCTATTCAAAGTCAATGGAGCCGGTATTGAAAACAATAGTATCTGCCAGAAGAAAGAAATTTTTGAATCGGGTTTTTAATCCCTCAGATATTGCTGTAAACGTAATCGTGAGCTTACGCCCTCTGGTTACAGACTTGTGTGTTAAGATAAACATGAATTTATATGAGAAACATTTCGCACCGGAAACGCTCTCCAACACAGAAATAATTTTTTTTCAAATCGGACTCTTAGAAAGAGAGATATCGACAAAAATAAGATGTGACTTTACGTCCCCTGGTGGGAAAACCATGCGTTATTTTAGGAAGAAAGTATTCTCAAACGGATTATCCATATCAGCGGTATCGGTCCAAGAAAAATTTTTTTGTCGAGTTTTCAGGAGCCCAGATTTTGCTACAAATACATGAGAAGCAGAAATTAACACTTATGACCCCTGGTGACCAAACCATTCTTTACCAAACATTAGAAATTATGTGAAAAATATTTTCCACCAGGTCTTGTATGCGATACAGGAAGAAGTTTACAAATCGGAGTTTTCGAAGCAGAAATAACGCAGAAAACGCAATTTGCCTTTGTACCCCCTAACGGAAAGTCTATAATTTACTTGAAAATTTTAAATTTTTAGAAAAAACATTTCGCATCGGAAACACTATCCAACAAAGAAGGAATTTTCTAAATCGGACTCCTAGAAGTAGATATATTGACAAAAATAAGATATACATCTACGCCCCTAGCGTAGAAACCATGCATTATTTCAAGAAGAAAATGTTCCTAAAAGGTTTGTCGACATGAGTAGTATCGGTTAACAAATGACTTTTTTTTCAGTCGAGATTTTAGAAGCTCATATTTTGCTGCAAATACATCAGAAGCGGAAATTAAGACTTACGCCACCTGGTGGCCAAACCATTTTTGACAAAATTTTGAAATAATGTGCAAAGGATTTCCCATCATGAGCTGTATGCGGTGCAGAAAGATTTTTTTAAATCGGAGATTTAGAAGCAGAGATATAGGGGGGGGGTAATTTACCTTTACGCCTCCTAGCAGGAAGTCTATGAATTACTTGAAAATTTTGAAATTTTATGAAAAACATGCCACACTGAAAACACTATCCAACAAAGAAGAAATTTTTCAAATCGTGCTTCTAGACGTAGAGATATTGACGAAAATAAGATATACATCTACACCCCCTGGCGGAGAAACCATGCATTATTTAAAGAAGAAAATGTTTCTAAACGGTTTGTCGGCATGAGTACTATCGGTCTACAAACCACGTTTTTTTCAATAGAGATTTTAAAAGCTCATATTTTGCTGCACAGCAAATACATCAGAAGCGGAAATTATGATTTACGCCGTCCGGTGGCCAAACCATTTTTTCACAAAAATTAGAAATTATATGCAAACGATTTCCGATCAGGAGCTGTATCCGGTGCAGAAAGAATTTTTCAAATCGGAGATTTAGAAGCAGAGATATCGGGAAAAATGTAATTTACTTTTACGTCCCCTAGCGGGAAATTCATGCGTAATTTGAAAAAGTAACTATATCTAAAATACTCTTCGGCATAAATGGAATCGAAAGATAAAAGATTTTTTTCAATCGGATGTTTAGAAGCAAATATGTGGATTAAAACGTATTTTTGAATTCGACATCATCTGCATTTACGGCCCTCTACCGGCGAAATTGTACATCGTAAAAAAATAATAAATAAAGGATCATCATTCGCATATTTCAAGCTTCCCAATGCAAAAAGAATTTTTCAAATTGGACTAATAGTTGCAGAGATATCGTGGTTAGAGACGGACGGACAAACCGATAACATTAGCCCGATATTTTTTTACAAAAGACGTGCTAAAAATAATGGTATTGTTCATAATGCCCCAGAAAACTACAGAGAAAATCATACAAAGAAAAATATAAATTTGATCCTGTTAAAGGAAAAGTAACTCTTATTCCTTACAGGAATTTTTAAAAATAAGAAACCAGCGAAAAGCAGAGACACAGGGAACAATTCAACAGGGCTTTATCAAGGGTGAGGAAGGGAAGGACAAATGTTTCCACAGTCATAGGCATAACGTGAGCTGCTGCACCGGTAGCGCAGTGGTCTAAGCGATGGCCTCTGATCATTCGTCCAAAAAGGGTCCGGGTTCGAATCCCGGTGAGGCATGGGTGTTGTGTTTGTCTTACGGCACTGGTTCTCTCCCATCCTTGGAACCAGTGGCCCTAAATTTGGAACGGGAGACTGCTTATTGAGTTGCACACAGCCTAGAGGTTTAACGTTCATCGTGAGCACCTCATAGCCCAATGAGTTGCTCACGGTAGTCATTAAACTTCAAATAAAAAAAAATGTAAGAAATGTTGAGGGCGTGGCACAAATAAGTGTAAAATGATGTTTGGGGAAGGGGGCATCCTCGGAAATAACTTCTCCGAAAATGCTCCTTTTTAACTGCCATAACTTAGACTTTTATAATGCCTAATATATCAATTTGTGCTGTTCCTCGAACATCCAAAGGTTCGGATGTTTGAGGATACAGCACAAATAAGAATTGGAAAGGGAGTGAGACAAGGTGACACCATAACTCCCAAGCTCTTTAACGCCACAATGCAAAATGTCTTTCGATCATTGAACTGGGAAAACAAAGGGATAAAGTATAACGAAGTAAATTTTTCCGTCATTTCTGTCCACGCAGGATTCGAACCCGGATCCCCTCACTCCGAAATAAGTCACTCTACCAATTGAGCTACGCGGACGTTTGTTCTGACTACTATCTGCCTTTAAGTCGTGTGCGTCCTGCTGGCAGGTACGTCACATCTCCCCCCCCCCCGAAAGAGGGCCGGGGGCATGGCCCACGGGTCAGCCGTGACCATGAATCGTCGCAGGCAGCCATCCGCTGTAGAACGTGCACTCGAGAACTCCCAGTCAATCTAGTGTGAGGAATGCAACGTCACACACAATTTTTTTTTTTTTTTTTTTTTTTTTTTTTTGAAGCGCTGGAGAAGGGATTCTCTTATTTTTCCTATCTCGCAGTGTGGAAAGAACATCACACCATTGGGAGATTTTGAACGGCCGGGTCATCCGGAAAGTTCGGTAAATTTTTCCGTCATTTCTGTCAACGCCAGGATTCGAACCCGGATCCCCTCACTACGGAATAAGTCACTGTACCAATTGAGCTACGCGGACGTTTGTTCTGACTACTATCTGCCTTTATGTAGTGTGCGTCCTGCTGGCAGGTACGTCACAAAAGATTCATGGAGATTATTTAACTCACCTTCGTTTTGCTGATGATGTAGTCATCTTTGCAACCACCTCTTCAGAGCTGCAGAGTATGATCCAAGAGCTTGCTGACAAGAGTAAAGAAGTGAAATTAAAAATGAACTTTCAGAAGACAAAAGTCATGTACAATGCTTTTACAAGAAACGAAAATCTATCGATTGAAGGAGAAAAGCTGGAGACAACCGATTCCTACATTTATCTTGGGCAGCAGATATCAAGTGAGGGTCACATTGATGAAGAAATTAATCGGCGTATAAAACTTGGATGGAGAACTTTTGGAAGAAACAGTACAATTTTTTACGAGCAGTATGCCATAAGTCTCAAAAGAAAAGTGTTTAATCAATGCATCCTGCCAGTGCATACGTTTGGAGCAGAGACATGGACCTTAACTGAAAAAGACACACAAAGACTGCAGACAACTCAAAGCAGCACGAAGAGATGCATGCTTGGTGTAACCAGGAAGGATAAGAAGAGGAACTTGTGGATAAGGAAAATGACAGGAGTGGACGACTTCATGACCAGAGTGAAATCACTGAAATGGCAATGGGCTGGACATGTTGCCAGAAGAACGGACCACCGATGGATAACCGAAATTTTAGACCGGATTCCGAGGGACAGGAAAAGACCCAATAGAACACCCCATGGGATGGATGGATGAAATTCGTATGCTGGAGGGACATGGAGGAGACAGGCCCAAGACAGAAAATTGTGGAAGAAATTTGGGGAGACCTTCATCCAGCAGTGGATTGATAATGGTTGATGATATCCAAAACTACGAGGTGTACCAGGCTTGGTTGTTTCACCCTAATGAGGATGAAAAAAATATGCCTTTCAAAGCACTTCATGCAGTCATCTGATGATGAAAACCATCATCAGATGTGACTGCATGCTATTGTGTATGGAATGACTGCTGGAAGGCAGTCATAACAATGCTCGCTATTGCGTAGTGTTTTCCCCTTGGCTGTGAGTCACACTTTATAGCATTTGAAACACAAACGACTAGTTACTCTCTCTCTCTCTCTCTCTCTCTCTCATGCCTCCTAAAACAGATTCTCTGCTCCACATTATTCATCATCGCGCCTCACCTTTGTCTTTTTCGAAACTGGCCTCTCAAACTAACTTTTAGGCGCGAGTTGCATTCCACCTCCGTTTCGGTCGCGTTTAAAAAAAAAACTGATATTCGCGTTTTGGTGAGGTCGTTGTCACCTGTGTCGGTCGGTCATGTATGTTAGCGAGGCTACCCGAGGGACATTTATTGAGGGTAACTGGAGGGTCAAGGGGTTTTGGGGCAATAAGCTTTACTCCTTTCTTTGAGAGGGAAATTGCTGATAGAAATATCACCGAAAAGTTTTCTTTTGTTCGTCCCTCCGTTATGATGGCACATCCTCAGGGTTTTGGGGATGGTCCCTACATATTGCACCCCATAATGCGGATAAATACTGAAAGCAATAAGATATCTTTTCGGTGAAAAGGCTTTTTCAGCTTCCACTTCATAGTCAAGATAGGTCTGCCCCTAGTATAGGCGATTTCTGAAGATACACATTTACCTGCGTCCCACGATGTGCTCGGAAGATGGCATCCTGTAGAAAGTTTTTTGCTTTCTATTTTTACACCTCTTTATGAATATGACAACCTTTAATGGTTTCCCCAACTTTTTAATCGAAGCGCAAGGATAGACAGTATAGGACAAACGGGTAAAGTGTTTATATTTGGTCCCTAAAGGTTATCTAGAACTTTTAAAGCCTTTCTCGGGGTTTCTGCTTTTGGAGGGCCTACCTGAACGCTCGCCATTTTCAACAGGTGTTCGTCCAAGAGCGTAACAAGCTTTTCTGATCTGGGAGGGCGAGCCTTTAAATTATGCCTCTTTGAGTTCAAAAGTTCCTTACTTCCACTCAAATAGAGAGTAAGCGGTTCTGACTTTCTCGTACCTTCGTTATACATTTCAAGTTTCTGCTTTCGGAGGGCCTTTCTGAACGCTCGCCATTTTCAACATACGTTCGTCCAGGAGCGTAGCAAGCTTTTTTGATCTGCGAGGACGAGCCTTGAAATTACGCCCCTTTGAGTTCAAAAGCTCCTTACTTCCACTCAAATAGAGAGTACGCGGTTCTTACTTTCTCATACCTTCGTTATAGGAAATAATTATGATATTTAAAAAATCTCACTTCCAGTTTTCGACATAATTTTACTCAAAATTTAAAAATTAGGTGAATACCCTAGAGCCAACGGTTTTAAACAGCAAGTGAAACATAAATTTATGTGCACACCGACAACATAACACCTGCAGAAATGCAGCATGAAAACAAACCAGCACAGAACGAATGAGTATAAGATAGTAAATGTAACAATAAGAAGATGCTTTCGAAGTAGGGTTTGGAAAAATCCCCTTTCAAGGTTAAACGCACAGAGGAACTTTCGGCGACAGAGCTGAAATGACTAATTAGCTCTTCATCCCAACGACGTATTCGGAGAGGTCACGAAGGTTAGGCATGTCAGCATATTGTTTTGCATACCTCCGTCCACTGTTTTGGACAGTTCCATGCATCCATATGAGGTGGTTCACAACTCACAGTGTAAGTTCTGTACACTGCCCGTAATACAGTGTGTGTGTGGGGGGGGGGGGGGTCTAACAAAAGTTCTGCACACTGTCCATGTTTGAGAAAAGTGTGAAGTAACGAAGAAAACTTACACTGTAAAACATAAGTGGTGTGAATTCACTGAAAATGGCGTACAGCAAAGTTGACGGTAGGTATCCGTCTTTTTTAGAAATTTCCGTTTTTAAAAGTGCCCGTTTATTTTAACTTCCGTATTTTCACAGATTTTCCGTAGAAATTCCGTTTATTTCAGAAAAATCAATTTCATGTTTTCCCGTATTTAAGCTGAAATCCCGCAAAACCGACGACCCTGTACTTTTCAGCCTTCACCTCCATATTCCTTCCGCTCAGGTCAGAGATCAGATCATATGTAGAGGATTTTAGGAAGGGAGTGTCTGACCCCAGGTCTTAAACAACCCTTAGAAATAGGAAGCTAGGAGATTTGGGCTACAGTGCCCGATAGGAAAGTCACACGGAAGCGAGGTAGAAAGGGGGAGGAAGATGCCCTTATTTATTACCGGGGAACCAGTACCCGCGGCCCTCGTTCAGGTCAGGATGTATGTAATTCGGATTGCCGAGTGTTTGTGGCCCAATAGTTAAAGGCGCAAGTTTCATGTTGAGCCAGCTCAAACACCGGGGGTTCGACCCGCTCAGATCAGGATCGAACCCCCGACGTTTGAGCTGGCTCAACATGAAACTCGCGCCTTTAACCACTGAACCACAAACACTCGGCAATCCGAATACGCACATCGTATAGGAATTCCATGACGATGATTTTTTTTTTTTTTTTGGTCTTTGATGTGAGTGATTTTTTAGTCATTTTCTGTTGGAGTTTATTATTTTTCTGAATAGGTTTGAAATATATATATATATATTTTTGTAGGAGGACTTTTCATCCTGTTTTTCGAAGCAACATAATGCTTTGCAACTTGATTTTTTTAAACAGGCAATGACTTTCAGTTATCTGCGGAAAGGTTTCTGAAAATTCAGAATTTTTTCGTGGTACAAAAAATCCGTGAAATTCAGGTTTCTTTCCAAAAAAGGAGGAAACCAAAACAGAAAAAGGTGAAATGTACTTGTTTGCAGTATTATTTCACAAAAAAAAATAATAATAAATAAATAAAAAAAATATATATATATAAATAAATATAAAATTTACTCTTGATAGCTATAATAGCTTTTGTCGTAAGTAGTCCGAAGACTGATGCACAGACATTGTATAATCATCTGTACAATGAGTACCCGGTTTCTTATTGTAATACAATGTACAATAAGTAGGTGGTGCACCAGATAGGGGAAAGGAGAAGAAATATCCTGCGCCACAATAAACAAAATCCATGCGATATGCCGTCCACAATATCTTATCTCTCTCCGGAACTTCAAAATTCGACAGACGATTGAAATTTAAAAGTTTATCAAACCTCAAGTATTCTCACGAATCGCTTTGATTGCCGGTAATTTCTCGTCATACGGATATGGAAAAAGTGAGAACGGAGATCTTCCGTTAATATACGAAAGGAATTGCTTAAAGGTTTCTGAAAATTCAGAATTTCCGTCAACACATCTCTAAAACGGCAGTTTACCGTCAATATAAGCAAGAAACTGCGGAAAGATTTCTGAAAATTCAGAATTTTCCGTAAACACATCTTTAAAACAGTAATTTTCCGTCAATATGAGAAAGAAACTGCGTTAAGGTTTCTGAAAATTCTGAAATTTTCTGTGATACGAAAAATCCGTGAAATTCAGGTTTCTGAAAATTCTGAAATTTTCTGTGATACGAAAAATCCGTGAAATTCAGGTTTCTTTCCATCATTTTACGGAAATTGTTGTATAAGAAATATGCTTCGTTAATTTACGAAAGAAATGACGGAAAGTCGCCGGCGAATTTCAGATTTTTTTTTACACTGTACCTTATTGACGTTCAATGTACTCCCCTCCTCTGCTAATGACATCTTGCCGGCGGTGAGGTAGGTCCTGGATGCCTCGTAGTACGCCATCTTTCTTCAGTTGTCGCCTTACTCAGGTCACGTCCAATGACAGTTCTTCCAGCGATTCGTATAGCGGTTGCCACGGAACCGATTTTTTAACTTTGGGAAAAGATCAGAGTCGAGTGGACTGAGATCAGGGCTGTATGGTGGGGGGGGGGATAAAGTTTCCCAGCCACATTTTCGACAAAAAAAAAAAAAAAAAATTCAGCCGATAAAGTTTCCCAGTCATATTTCAATGCTGCTTCGACCTTCCCGAAAGCGCAATGTCCAGCGAGAAATTGTGCTTCGATCAAGAAATCTTTCCCCACCAACTCCTTGAAAGGCAGTGTGGATCTGTGTCGACTATTTTCACGTACGAGAGCTGGTCTAACGCTGTGACTCGACCTGAGGATCTGCACGCTTTCATTTCCAAACCCTCACACGTCCACACAGCAAATGATAGTGCGTCGTTCTGACACCACTGCGTTGCTGAGAATCTGACCTTGATATGACGCAATCATTTTCTCGATTGCATCATCCGCTCCCGTTTCAGGTAAAAGTGTGCAGAACTTTTGTTATCATCCTCGTAGTGTATACGGATAACTAAAGTGTTTACAAAAGAAAATACTAAAGTGTACAACTTTGTTTTGGAGGTAAAATGTTCAGCAAAATTACTCACATTGTGCTGATTTCTATTTTCCATGCTCCTCAGAGTGGGAAGTTACGCCCCTGGTATGACCAACCTCCTCCCTGACCTCCCGGTAGGTACGGCCCAGTGTTCGTCCATCTTTGAAGAGCAGATACCACTGGGAGATTTGTGTTTTACCCATAGCTATATCACCAAATACCGAAACAGCATGCTGCACGATCAGATTTCAACAATGGTTTTGACAATGACTCACCGTAACCCATTTTAGTTACGTCGAAATTTTTTACATGGGATTTATTTTACTACTGTCGGTAAAGATGTAGCATTAAAAAACAAAAAAAGTACAGGTAGGCTCAGTTCTGATTGAGCCGTCAGTTTGGAACGTAGGACTACGACTTGCAGATCGGAGAGTTGAAATGAGCTAGTCGAGTATGGTTTCAAAGCATTTGCGAGGAGATGCTGATAAGTTCTCGGCCTCACCAAGCAGGAAATGAACTAGAGCCATAAAATTTACAGACTATTTTAGATATTCACCTTGAAGTTCAATACTCTTGGCACAGCGTTTCTGGTGTTTCTTTAACCCTTCCAAAATAAATTCTGAAGTCTGATCCAGAGTTGGAAACGGGTCAAAAATTTCGGACCCGGACGTCCCATAACTAGGACCCAACCCGATCCGGACCTGGTAACTGACCCGGACAAATCTGCTTTGAACTATAAATTCCAAACTGAGTTTATATACACCGAAGTGCCAGAAAATCTGGTACAGACGAGCTTATGCAAAATACATAGCAACGTCACCTATGCGCGTACTAGGTTGCGTCCGCCAGTGCGTATATATAGCGATAGACATCCTTGCCAGCTGTCAGAGCTGTTTTCAGCTTGAGAATGACAAGTAATAACGATTTAAGCGATTTTCAACGCGGTGTCATAATTGGCGCTCGTGAGATGGGCCATAGTATTTCGGAGGTAGAAACGAAGTTCGGATTTTCACGGACGACCATTGCAAGGGTGTACCGTGACTACAAGAATTCCGGCAAAACCTCCAACGTACGATACAAGTGTGGCCGTAAAAAGACATTGGGTGAACGTGACTATCGTCGGCTGTGAAGAATCGTTGAACGCGATAGGCGTGCAACACTCTCGCAGGCATCATCGGAATTCAATGCTGGATCCTCAACAAGCATCAGCGTCCGGACTGTGTAACGTACCCTGTACGAAATGGACTTTGGGAACCGACGCCCAACTCCAGTCCCCTTGATGGGTGCACGACACAGAGCTATGCGCCTCGCTTGAGCACGGCAACACCACCACTGGACACTTGATGACTGGAAACAAGTAGCCTGGTCTGGCAGGTGGCGTTTCCAACTGTATCGGGCAGATGGAAGGATTCGTGTGTGGCGCAAACCCCGCGAAGCCATGGATCCCGCCTGTCAACAGGGAACTGTACCGGCTGGTAGGGATTACGTAACGATATTAGGTCTGCTTAGCTGGACTTCACTGGGACCCGTGGTATGTCTACAAACGTCAGTGACCGGTCAACGCTATGTGTGCATCCTTTCTGACGAGGTACACCCGTTCATGTCCTGCATTCATGCTGATGGGTTGTGCCTGTTCCAACAGCACAATGTGCCACCACACAAGTGTCGGTATGCAACATTATCGTTAGAGCAGCATTCATCTGAGTTTGCGGAGTTGCCATTCGCACCCAAGTCCCTAGATCTAAACGTGATAGAACACATTTGGGATGCCATGCAACGCGCTATCGAACACTGGAATCCGAGACCTCGGGATACACCCGAATTGTGGAACGCTCTGCAGGAAGTATGGTGTGCATTGCCTACAGCATATTTCCAGGAGCTAGTGGAGTCCATGCCCCGTTGTATTTCTGCAGTCCTGCGCTCCGGTGGGGAACCTACCAAGTATTAAATTGGTGTACCAGTTTTTCTGGCGCTTCAATATATATATATACATATTAACGTAATATATACACTGAGTGGCCACTTTATTATGACCACCTGACAGTTTTAAGCAAATGAGCTATGGCTGCACGCTGTTGCCACCAGAGAGCGAGGCTAGTATAAAAAGGGAAAGCTTAGTGCTTGCGACAGTAGTAGAAGTGATTTTTGGGTGACGAGATGGGTAAAAAAATGCGATTTGACGGACTTTCAACGTGGGATGATTGTAGGAGCTCGGAGCCATGGAGCGAGTATCACCAAAACCGCCGCATTCGTGAAATGTTCCAGAGCAGATGTTGTTAAAGTGAATAAAGACTGGACTGTCAGCCAAAAAACTGGGTCTCCACGTGCAACGTGTGGTCGTCATCGACTAGTGACTGCTCGGGCGGAACGGAGAGTGTCCAGACTGGTAGCAGACAACAGAAGGGTAACAGTGCAGAAAATTACAGACCATCTCAATCAAGCATCCCCTTAAAATGATCTCTGCACGTACTTTTCCCCGTACACTGCATCGGATGGGATATGGCAGCCGAAGGCCTGTTTGAACACCTTTGCTGTCTGCAGTTAACAAGAGAAAGCGTCTCCAGTTCGCACAGGAGCACAAGGATTGGACAGTCGATAATTGGAAACAAATTATGTGATCAGATGAATCACCTTTTCAGTTGCACCATGCCAATGGCCGAGTGAAAATTTGGCAGAAACAGCACGAAAGCATGGACCCCAAATGCATTGCTATAACCTTTCAAGCTGGTGGAGGCAACGTTATGGTTTGGGGAATGTTTTCCTGGCATGCTTTGGGCCCTTTAATTCGTCTTGATCAACATCTGACTGGTACATCATATCTAAACATCGTAGCGGACCAAGTGAATCCTTTCATGTGGATGGTTTATCCCAATGGCGATGGCTACTTTCAACAAGATAATGCGTCCTGCCATAGTGCTCGTATTGCACAGGATTGGTTTCAGGAACATGCCGGTGAGTTTACTTTGCTTAGGTGGCCCCCACAATCTCCAGATCTCAACCCCATTGAGAATTTGTGGGATGAAGTTGAACGAGCCATCAGACAGTTGGAGCGACAACCCTGCAATCTCACACTCCTGAAAAGTGCTATTCATCAAGCATGGTCTCAGATCCCACAAACCACCTATCAACATCTCGTGGAGTCCATGCCACGAAGAATCTTTTTTTTTTTTTTTTTTTTTTTTTTTTTTTGATTGGAGGTTTAACGACCACCGTGAGCAACTCAATGGGCTATAAGCAGTCGCCCGTCCCTAATTTAGGGGCACTGGTTCCAGGGAAGGGAGAGAGCCAGTGCCGTAAGACAAACACAACATCCATGCCTGACCGGGATTCGAACCCGGACCCCTTACGGACGAATGATCATAGGCCAACGCCTTAGACCACTGCGCCACCGGGGCGGCCCACGAAGAATCGACGCAGTATTAAAGGCAAAAGGTGACCCAATGAAGTACTGAGGGGTGGTCATAATAAAGTAGCCGCTCAGTATATATTCATCCCAATAACTGCTTGATATTTAATAACTGAAATCCTTTAATAATAAAATTTGGTTACTTGCTAAATTTTAGTGCCACTATTTAGCGTAATCCAGAAGTAACTGCTGACTGTGACCGTGACCGTGAGTATATTACAAATGGGAATCATCATTTACGATTACACAAATATATTTTTTTAAAGTCCTATAGATTTTTGGTTCCATAATCTCTTATTACACCGTCGACATCATTATTTGTAAATATACATTTTTCACATTTTGAACAACAAGCAAGACCAAACAACACAGAATTATTCACCGGTTCCTTAATGAGACGAAACAATTTCCAGAATTCACTCTTCCCCTTGTGGTTTTCAACAAGCACGTATTTGTTGGTCTCGACACCTTTGCCAACCTACTTAATATTAAATCCATCCATATTAACAAATAAGGAGTTAAATTTGACATGATATGTCATGGGAATGGGATGTTAGAACATCAATCGAAAACCTCTGAATGCTCAATGTAAAAGATTCGATGTGAAAAGTAACTCTCAGTCATACAGTGAACTTCGCACGGAGAGAGTAATCAGCTGAGAAGCAGGGGAATGGCGTTTGTCTTTACCTTGCTTTCCCTGGACAAGGGCACTGTAAAAGAACGCAAAGAAGTATTTTTTTACGATATGGTGTCGGTATGCTTGACGTCGGTCGGTGGAAATCTTCGTTGCTTTAAGAAAGAGACGGAAAAATTTTTGCATGGCAAATCATTATTCACTCTATGGGCATCAGTATGGACTACAGAATTCCACAACACGCATATTTCTTTGGAATATATCTTTCACTTTTCAAAAATAAAACGGGGATAAAACCGGGTCAAAATCGGCCGTTGGACCCGCAAGAAATTGTCGACCCGTTGAACCGTGACGCGTTTCCATTTCTGGTTTGATCATTCAAATACTGCTCTGCTGCTGATATCACCTCCGAATCATTCAAAAAAAAAAAAGTTTCAATTTCAAACTTTTTTTTAAAGTTTGGGAACAGGAAATAATCCGAAGGAGCAAGTTCTGGCGAGTAGGGTGGATGGTCTATGCACTTAAACCCCAGATCCCTCAAAATATCCATTGTCTTGTCAGCCTTGTGAGCCAGCGCATTGTCCTGCAAAAATTCTGCAGTTCTGCTCGCCGTTTTTCCTTTAACACCTCCTTTAATCGGCACAGCAAGTTGGAATAGTATTCAACATTTATTGTTCAGCCCCTTCTGGAGATAGTCAACCAGTAAGTAAAACGCCTTTAGAATCCCCCAAAAAACCGTTGCCATGACCTTTCCTGCAGACCTTTGAGTCTTGAATTTCTTTGGCCTTGGAGAACCCGAGTGCCGCCACTCCAGGGACTGTTGTTTCGTCTGTGGATGGTAGTGATGTAAAAACGTTTCATCAACAGCGACAAGTCGCTGCAAAAATTTACCACCAGATCGCTCAAAATGCCGGAAAACCGTTTGGAAAGTGTCCACTTGTTTTCGTTTCTCATCAGCGTTCAAACATTTGGGCACTCACTTCGCTGACATATTCTGCATATCCAAGTGCTTATGAATTAGGAACCCAACACGTTCCCTGGATATCTCCAGTGTCTATGCTCATGCTTTAGCCGAGATTCGCCAATCTGACAAAATCAAGTCATAAACACAATCAACAATTTCGGGTGTTGTCACTGTTAAAGACCTCCCAGATCTTGCTGCATCTTCGGTCTCAAAGTCTCCACGCTGAAAGTTGGCACACCATTAATTCACAGTGGAATGTGAAGGGCACTTCTCACTTAATGTTTGCGTCATACATTCATAGATTTTCTTTGCAGTTTTCTTCTGCATCAGGAACAGAAACTTCATAACATCCCGGAGTTCCACATTCAAAAATTCAACACTTTGCATTGACATGATTCAGTTCAGGACGTTAAACATCTGCGAAAAAAAAAAAAAGAGCTATTAGTCTGAAAATTAGCACTTTACATTACAAAAGAACACTCTTTCGAGCTGCAGGGACAAAATAATGCTACAATTACAGGAAGTCGGTTAGGCCGAGAACTTTTCACCATCCTCTCGTATTTCATTTGTTATAGCCAACACTGGTCTATGATATGAAAAGTAGTTTTACAAATAATTCTGGATACATTGCGAACACAAAGCAGATCGATACACGAATTCAGAGAAGTATTAAAGCAATCGGGGGCCCTTTTCTTATTAAAATTTAAATTTCCAAAGTTTTGCGATAACAAAATATGTTGCTTTAACAAACGAGAATCTGTTCACAAAAGAAAACTCAGAATAGAAATAAGGAACGAAATTTTAATTTAATAAGGCAGCTGCCAACTGAAACTAAAATTAAAATTTTTCCGCATAGCATCGTTCTATTGAAATCAAATCAACATGTTTCCTAAAGCTAAGCGTCAGTACTCAGTGATAGTGCATCAAAGTATCAATAAAAATCTATAAATTAAGAATATGTACATACCACAGTACACCGGCATGTTCATATTATGAACATACCATTGTATTCTTAATTCTTATATTTTTATTGGAAAAATCTGGAATTTCGCGTTCTGACTGTTCTGCGTTATGTACTGCTTAATTTTTAACTTCCAAACTTCGAAATAAAAAAATCACAGGAAAACAGAAAGTAAATGAACAAACTTTGCCACAAATTTGGGGCCCTTGTTTGGGTAGGGGCCTTGGGCCCAGTTGGCCCACCCTTTAAGACGCCACTGCACGAATTACCCAACGTGGTGTTCTGTCTTCTTGGGCTTCTTACATTCCTCATCACTTGCTCTTTCCTCTCGTTTTGGTTTTCTCAACTTTTGCTTGCGTTCATTCTGCGAATACCGCGGCATTGTAGCAAATGTTGACCCGTTCACACGAAAACAATTTAAAAATTTTTTAGTTTAAACTACTGCGATATGTTCTTCATATATATGAATAGATCTCGTCGAGAGCTTTAAAATGATACAACGCACAGTCGTTTTGCACTCATCGTTGTCCAGATAAACCGCGATATTGTCAAAAGTGTTCACCGGTTCACAAGACAACAATTTTTTAAATGTTCGGGTCAACCCACTGCCAAAATGTTCTTCGTATATTTGAATTGATCTCGTTGAGAGCTTTAAAACGATACCACGCACAGTCGTGTTGTGCTCACGGTTGTCGAGGTAGACTGAGTCAAACGCGGTGGTGCACCCGGAAATATTGCATCATCTCCCCTCGCATAGGGAGCGCAGCGCGCGTGATGTATTGCGCAGTACGCGAATTGGACTCCATGCTGTTTACGAATATGTTAACACGATTAGTGTGCAGCACGTATTTTTAACGCTATAATGATTTCAATTGGGACCTATTTTTGTCACAGGCAGTCGGCCGTAGGTCGCCCCATACTATCCGCGGACTTAGACCTAGTCGTACGTCAAAAAAACAACAACAACAAAAATAGTACAAGATCAAATCTTTTTGGCTTTTGTCTAACACTTCATAACACACACCTTCAACTTTGTAGTCATAATTTTTATTTTTACGGGGTTATTTTAAGGGGGAGGGGGAGCGGACCCGTTGGACCTCCTACTGGTGCGCCACTGTATATATGCTCCATTTATGCGTACTTATAAGTTTGCGCATGCATGTTTATGTGCGTGTGTTCACAAAAGTAAATAAATTAAATTTTGTTGACATAAGCGAAATAACCAGAGGGTATAAGGCTATAGGGCATAAGGTAAGAGGTGTTACCGTATGCGAGGTTGAAGATGAGAAGGGCGGGGTAGTGATGAAGGGGGGGGGAGGATCATATGATCATCTCTTTAATCGGACAACGTTTTCCTTCCAGAATTTCAGAGCAATCAAAAACCTGGTATCTTCTACCTATATTTATTTTTCATTTTCATCTTTTTTTCCATCTTTATTATCATTTTTTCTCTGCTTCGAGCACTCCTGTTCATTTCACGCTTGTCTAACTCTGTCTGTCAATCAAATTCACCCTTGAGCGATGAGCGCCTAGAAAAAATTAATATCTCTCGTAGCAGTTCCTCCTCCGACGCTTTCTGACCTTGTCATTTCACTGTTTCTATTTCACTATCTTACTTTTTTTAATTTTCATTTGATATATCGT
This sequence comes from Macrothele yani, assembly GCA_039090855.1. Taxonomy (NCBI): domain Eukaryota; kingdom Metazoa; phylum Arthropoda; class Arachnida; order Araneae; family Macrothelidae; genus Macrothele; species Macrothele yani. Next base: position 125,822,243 of record CM077008.1, on the reverse strand, counting down.
GGGAATAGTAATCCATTTCCTTTTCTACGTAAGTGGAAGTTATCTTGAGTTTAGCTTGAAAAAAGTAACGAAAGCTGTTAATTAAAAGGAAGAAATTAAAAGTTGAAAACAATTCTGTTACAGTGGGACTGGAACTAATTTTCAGAAGGATCACCAGTGGACAAATGAGAAAATGTCATAAATGTAATAAAATGGTCTCATCCTGATTTTTTGGCGAGCGTATTATTCTCCTCCCACATCCCCCGGTAATATGTGAAATGCATGTGTTAATATTTTCCAGCGTTTAGAAGATATGATCAAGATCATGATCAAATGTAGAGGATTTTAGGAAGGGAGTGTCTGACCCTAGATCTTAAACAACCCTTAGAAATAGGAAACTAGGAGATTTGGGCTAGAGCGCCCGATAGGAAAGTGACACGGAAGCGAAGTAGAAAGAGGGAGGAAGACGCCCTTATTTATTACCAGGCGGCCAGTACCCGGGCGTTTAGAAGATAATCTCTTATCTCTCTTTTTATAGTAAAACCGAAGAGGGATTGCCGCCCCGGTGGCGCAGTGGTCTAAGGCGCTGGCCTCTGATCATTCGTCCGTAAGGGGTCCGGGTTCGAATCCCGGTCAGGCATGGATGTTGTGTTTGTCTTACGGCACTGGCTCTCTCCCTTCCCTGGAACCAGTGACCCTAAATTAGGGACGGGCGACTGCTTATAGCCCATTGAGTTGCTCACGGTGGTCGTTAAACCTCCAATCAAAAAAAAAAAAAAAAAAAAAAAAAAAAGAGAGGGATTCCCGAAAAGCGATGCCAGCTGCTGTGACGTTTACCTCTAAATAACTTTCCTTTTGAGTTCTGTTTTCTTATGTAAATTTTACTTCTTGATAAATCTTTTTCGCACTGAACGGCAAATTACTTTCCCGAATAGCTTTTACAGTTTGGCAACACTGATAGTGAAGCGCAGCGCGTAAAGTGACTAGATTGAAAGTATACAAAAGAGAACTGACGGCGTGGGAAGTTGAGATAGTTAAGAGTTGATAGCTCTTGGTGGAGTTGATGAAAAATATGTGATCGACGAAAGAATGTCTTTGTATTGAGATTGTTGTCGGAATTGAACAGGGGTGATTGTGAGGTGACAAGAAACCCTGAAACTCTCAGTTCAGTGCCAATCCTACATATAATGCATATTACGAATATTTATATATATTACGCACATATAAACTAGCTACACAACAAATAGGCCCTAGTGCTTGTGCAGTCAAACTTCGGATCTTTTCTTGTACCAAATTTTCTTTCACTGTGCAAAATCCTTCAGGCATTGTATCTTTGAAATCAAATTCCACACTTCATGTTATATGTTAACTGGCTTTACTACCCGACTTTGCCCGGGATTTAGGCTTATTAATTTCATATTCTCTTACATGCCACGGAAAAAATCGGGGAAAAAATTGATGATTGCAAGAAAGAAAAAAGCTGATTTCACAAATTCGGTCATTACAAGTTATTTCTTCATAGTGTGACTATTCAGCATTTGGCCGTTCCCAACATTTTTGGTTTCTTCTTCATCGGCGACAATATACACTGGTGTGCAAAAATTTAGGACGAAGAGGAGAAATTAGCATAACAGCGGAACGAGCTGGCAGAACGGACCAAAAAATGATCAAAATGATCATATGTAGAGGATTTTAGGAAGGGAGTGTCTGACCCCAGGTCTTAAACAACCCTTAGAAATAGGAAGCTAGGAGATTTGGGCAAGAGTGCCCGATAGGAAAGTGACACGGAAGCGAAGTAGAAAGGGGGAGGAAAACGCCCTTATTTATTACCGGGGGCCAGTACCCGGGGCCAGACGGCTTAACGTGCTCATCCGATGCATGGCGGATATTTAGTGGATCGAACTTTCGTACCTGCCTGGGACCGAACCTGAGGACCTTTCCGTGGCAGTCACGAACGTTGCCCACTAGGCCACCCGAAAGACTACTCAGGAGATAGACTAGGGTCCGGTACGGTAGAGCATGCGCATAAATGCAGCATGACGTAGGGGGGGGGGTGTCGGAAGGCTATAAAGCACACGGGCGGTGTACGCTCAGCAATTCGGTGAAGGCTATTGCACGATGTACATCAGTTTGAACGACGTCGAGTTGCTGCCACCGTGTGATATGGCCAACAGGCAATCCAGTAGACGACATCTAGATGACTTTACTCGAGGTCGCGTCATTGGGAAATTGGAAGAAGGTCGAAGTGTGACTAGTGTGGCCGAAGAGTTCGGGATCGCTCACAGCATCGTTTCACGAGCTTGGAGAGCATTTCAAACGACAGGAACAGCTGTCCGAGAGTTTAGCAGTGGTCGTCCACGAGCAACCACGGCGGCGGACGACCGGTATATTGTCCTACAGGCGAGAAGAGACAGACGGCAGACACCGAGAGAAATCGCAAGGCACATGCAACAGAGAACTGGACGTCCGTTTCCGCGTTTTACCGTGGCCAGGAGGCTGCACAAAGGTGGTCTATTTGCATGACGACCAATACAGTGTGTGCCATTAACGCCTGCTCATCGGAGACGGCGGTTTCTGTGGTGCCAGGAACACAAGATCTGTACACATCAGCAATGGGGTCGAGTTCTCTTTACGGATGAGAGCCGATTTAGTCATACGAGCGATTCTGGACTTATACACATCTGGAGAGAGCAGGGAACACGCAATCACACCTCCAACATCATCGAAAGTGACCGGTTTGGAGTTGGCGGAGTTCTCGTTTGGAGCGGTATCATGCTTGGTAGCCGTACTGACCTCCACATCTTCCAAGGAGGTTCAGTCACTGGTGTCCGCTATTGTACCGAGGTTCTCCTGCCTCACGTGCGTTTGTTTAGAGATGCTGTGGGTCCTGAGTTCCTCTTCATAAACGACAACGCTACACCTCATCGTAAAGAGGCTGTCGCAGAGCTGTTGGAGAGTGAAAATATTCAACGCATGGATTAGCCCGCAAGGTCCGCGGACTTAAATCCAATCGAACACGTGCGGGACCTTCTCGGGAGACGCTGAACAGCACGTCACCAGCTGCCAGCAACGATTCCGCAGCTGTGATTGGTGCTACAAGAGGAATGGGCCGCGATGCCTCAACAGCTCCTTGACAACCTCGTCCTCAGCATGGACAGACGTTGTAAATCCTGCAACACAGTAAGGGGTGATCCCCTACTAAAGACTGGATTTTTCTTGGCAGCCGCCTGTCACATGGACGTTTCTGTCTTCTGTCCAGTTGTGCTCGAAGCTACCTTTTGAATAAAGTGCCTTTGTATCCTTTGGATTCCTTGTTTGGACGGTTTTGCTCACTTGTCCCATATTCTTACATCTTGGGGATCTTATGGTATGATTTGAGTCGATGTGTAGCACTTCTGCATGACGTTACATTCGAAAAACCGACTCATCCTTAATTTTTGCACGCCAGTGTATAATTTTGTTGGATCCTTTGCTCTTGACATTCCAACATACAGATGTAGAATCAAACGGATCAAAAGCGTTACGAATTATTTAACACGCGTCCAGCAGACACAGCATTGGAAGACCAACTGAACAAAATTCGTTAACAATTTGTTGTCAACGATCAAATGCATCACATGCTTTCGTTTCAGACGTCTTCGAGAAGCGAATCTCTGGGATAAAGCAGTTAAAAACGTATCTTTGCGAATATTTTCTGAAACTGGCTGAAATTTTAATGAACGCCATAAACCGTTAATAGGAACATGAGCTCCAAATTTCGCCTGAATCGGTAAATAACTTTTTAAATTAGCCATCAAAATATTATTTACCGTTTCTGTGTATATATTTCTGTTTACCGATGAATTAAAAATTCCATGCCTATTTTAAAAAGTTTTGACCGGAGTCCAGTGAAATTTTGAGGGACTCCTCTTATTACCAATTCATGGTGTCGATAAAAATTTCAGCCCGTTTCGTTAAGATTTCGCAAAGTTCGTTTTTGCATTTTTATACACAGTTCTCAAAGAATAGAAACTCCTGTGGATGTGCCGCGGCGATGAATGCAGTCACGTGCTTTAAGATTTGGAACAGATAACGATGACGTAGCAAACGACGCTGACTTTATTGATTAGCTTATTAATTAATTCATAACTCGCGAACGGAACAACCTAGAGATCTTAAAATAGTTGCGTTGACCTAGAAATTCCAATATTAATAAGCTATGCAAATTCCACGATGCCACAGTTAGGCGTTCGAGAGTTTTTGCTGCTTCAGACAAACAGACGTTTTGTGTTTTATATATAAGATTGAGCAGTCTATGTGGATCAGTTTTATTAAAAGCCTGCAGTGGATTCCATTCAATTTCTAAAAGTAGCTCATTGTATTAACCGAATCTAACATAATAAAATTATTTGATGTAGACGCAACTTTCAAAATAATGAAAAAAAGCCTTCCTTTTATCAGGCTGTTATCTTGAGAGATTGTTTGATAACAAAAGCAACACTCAAGGTGTCACAATTCATCTACATTCACCGTCCGGACGGCCGTGGGGTGTTTTTAATTAAACACTGCAATTCCCAAAGAAAATAGAACTTGGACTTCTAGTTATCATTTCGCAGCATTTTTAGAAATGATATATCCGAAGCATCTCAAATTCTTCTAAAAATCCGGATTTACAGGTTTGGAATGTGACAAAAAAAACCAGGAATTCCGGATTACAAACAGGTCCTATACCTATATTCGCATTGCGTTCACGGCGCAAAGTCGCCTGTCTCTATATTTATGCGACGCACCTTATAAATAGCAAGTACGTGTGCGAAGAACAAGGTTGGGCGGCGAATGGCCTAGTGGTCAACGTTCGTGATTGCCACGGAGCAGACCTCGGGTTCGATCCCAGGCAGGTGCGAACGTTCGAACCACTAAATATCCGCCGTGCGTTGGATGGGCACGTTAAGCCGTCGGACCCCGGGTACTGGCCCTCCGGTAATAAATAACGACGTCTTCCTTCCCCTTCTACCTCGATTCCGTGTCACTTTCCTATCGGGCACTCTAGCCCAAATTTCCTAGCTTCCTATTTCTAAGGGTTGTTTAAGACCTGGGGTCAGACACTTCCTTCCTAAAATCCTGTACGTATGATCTGATCTGAAGAAGAAGGTTCTGGCGTAGTTTGTTTGGACGTAACGTGCCTTGCAAAGGAAACACGCAGACGCCGGATTTAGAGTCATCTACCTGTGTGGATTTAAAGTGGGGCCATTCTGCAGGAATTGCTGTTCGAAACGTTATTCGGCGATGGTTTGGGATCTGCAAAACCAAGCACGTGGTCACCGTCCTGTTGCTGTTTCTGACGATGTTCTGTTACGTGTGGTTGAGGCGGACCCCCGAAAAGCGCGTCATGAGATAGCGGCAGAGGTAGATGTCCACCACACGACAGTTGTTCGGCGTCTGGCTGTGCTTGGTAAGGTCAAAAAGCTGGACGTGTGGCTGTCGAATGAGTTGACAACTGCCAACAAGACTAAGCAGTTTGGAAGTCTGCACGTCGCTGCTTGCCAGGAATAAACCGGAACCTCTACTGCATCGAATCGTCACCTGCGACGAGAGGTGGGTCCTTTAGAATAATCGGAAACGATCTGCACAGTGGTTTAGCAAAGCCCCGCCTGCTGGATGGCATCCTAAGCCACCCCTACACACCAAGAAGATGATGCTCCTTGTCTTCTTGATTTTTTTACAAGCGGAGATACAGCTGCAAACAGAAATACACACTAACACCACCTAGCGCCAGAACTATGAACTACAAAAATCCCAACGATGACAAGAAAATTGTTCCACAAAGTAAATGGTATATGGTGTTCAAAAATTTTTTTTAATTGGCCTTTTAGAAACAGAGATATCGAGAAAAACATATTAAATATTTGCACCCCCTAGCAGAAAAATTGTGCATTATTTTTGGCAGTAAATGTGCATAAAATGTTTTGGAAGTTAGTAGTATCTGACCGGAAAAGGATTTTTTCAAATGGGTTTTTAGATACTCAGATATTGCTGTTAATATGCTGCAAACATAATAACTTATGCCCTCTAGTGGTGCACTTCTGCGTTGCGAAAAATTTGAAGTTGTGTTCAAAACATTTCACACCAGAAATTCTCTCCGACAAAGAAGGAATTTTAAAGATCGTACTGTTAGAAGCAGAGGTATCGACAAAAATAAGATATTCGTCGATGCCCCTGGCCGAAAAACTATTTCAAACAGAAGATATTCTCAGAGGGCTTGTCATGGTGAGTGGTATCTGACAGCGAAATAACTTTTTAAATCGAGTTTTCAGAAACGTAGATATTGCTGCAAATGCATCAGAAACAAAATTGTACCTTACGCCCCCTAGTGGCCAAACTGCTCTTTACCAAAAATTCGAAATTATAAGCAGAACATTTCCCACTGGGAGCTCTATCCGGCACAGGAAGAATTTTTCAAATCTGATTTAGAAGCAGAGATATCGAGGAAATCCTAATTTTACCTAACGCCCCCTGGCGGAAAAAGTATAAATTACTTGAAAAAGAAATCGTTATATGTGGAATGAAAGAAATAATTTTTTTAAGGGTACTTAGATGCAATTATATGGAAAAAAATATGTTTGGAATTCGATAGCATCTGCGTTTACTCCCCTAGCGGCAAAGTTATGCATCGTAGAAAAACCGGAAAGCAAGAATTATCGTTCTCGCATTTCAAGGCTTCCCAATGCAAAGAGAATTTTTCAAATCGAAGTAATAGGTGTAGAGATAGGTGTGCACACACAGTGATGTATTCAGGCATCTTCTCGGGGGTGCTTAGTCCCCCCCGAAAATCTATAAATGCACCCCCGTAGATTTTTGGACGATCTTCCATTATATTTTGTCTGATTGTGTTCGTTTGTAACTGAATATTTAGAGAAATCAATTAAAAAAAATATAAAATGAGGGAAAATATTATAATAATAAAAAAAAACCCCATCCACATGAACTTCAATCTGAAATTTCTAACATCTTTCAACAAAACATTAAGCAGTCCTCGCTGAAGGGCAAATTTTTCAAACACTGACAACTCGAACTACTTCCGCAATGAAAACATATTTCCACAGAGTAGAGATGTTTGCACTGCAATACATCATCATATTTTGGAAGCTGGCATTCAGTTTTATTTCAGTCTTCTGGATGCCGACTTTCCATGTATATGGTTAAGCCTCAGTGTAGCTAGTGCTTCCAATACAACAAAATATTTGCTATCTAAGTTTTAACAACAGCAAATTATTAGAAATTGTTCTCATAATAAGGTTGTTGTTTTTTTCTGGCGGTGGTGGTTTACACCTGTAAAAAAAAAATAATAATCGAGACACCTCAAACTAGCATCGAAACGGGTAGTTAGTTTTTGTTTTTTACTACTATTTGCTAATCTGAATAATCTAATGGAGCTGAAACCAAATGGCCGGGGAATGGTTTATACCATACGTTTTCAGGTAACACGGTAATTATTCCTTAATTATCAGAAACACGCCTGTGGTAAGGCGAGGACATTTTTATCACTCCTAATGTCTTGAGGGGATTTTCTCCACCACAGCCTTACCTTTACTAGCGCCCTCAATATTTTACACCACCCCATGGTGAAATCCGTAGTTCATTACTGAATTAAAGCAAAGGTATGACATTTTTAATCACTTGTATGTGTAGATTTCTTGGAATCTGCATTTGCGATATAAGCGCATAAATTTTTTTTGTACTCTATTTAAAAATGTTATATGCATTAATATCATCATCATCATCATCATCATTGTCAACTATTATCAATCCACTGCTGGACGAAGGCCTCCCCAAGTTTCCTCCACAACGGTCTGTCTTGTGCCAGTCTCCTCCATGTCACTCCCGCATACTTTCGAATTTCATCCACCCATCTCCCATGTGGTCTTCTTCTGGGTCTTTTCCTGTCCCTTGGAATCCAACCTAAAATTTTGGCTGTCCATCGATTGTCTGTCCTTCTGGCAGTATGCCCAGCCCATTGCCATTTCAGGGATTTAACTCTGATCATGATGTCTTCCACTCTTGTCATTTTTCGGATCCATGAGTTCCTCTTCTTATCTCTCCTGGTTGCACCAAGCATGCACCTCTCCATGCTGCTTTGAGTTGTCTGCAGCCTTTGTATGTCTCTTTTAGCTAAGGTCCATGTCTCTGCACCATACGTAAGCACTAGAAGGATGCGTTGATCAAACACTTTTCTTTTAAGACATAATGGCATATTGCTCTTGAAAATTATGCTGTTTCTTCCAAAAGCTCTCCAGGCAAGTTTTGTACGCCGATTAATTTCTTCATCAATGTGACCCTCACTTGATATCTGCTGTCCAAGATAAACGTACGTGTCTGTTATCTCCAGCTTTTCTCCTTCAATCGATAAATCTTCATTTCTTGTAAGAGCATTGAACATCACTTTTGTCTTCTGAAAGTTCATTTTTAATCCCACTTCTTTACGCTTGTCAGCAACTTCCTGGATCATACTCTGCAGCTCTGATGGGGTAGTTGCAAAAATGACTATGTCATCAGCAAAACGAAGGTGGGTTAGATAATCTCCATTAATCTTTATCCCTTTGTTTTCCCAGTTCAGTGATTGAAAGACATTTTCCAATGTAGCATTAAAGAGCTTCGGAGATATGGTGTCACCTTGTCTCACTGCCTTTCCAATTTTTATGTGTGTTGTATTTTCAAACAGCCGAATCTTTGCACTTGCATTTTCATAGATGTTATTAATAATATTAATGTATGCATCTTCAATACTGCAGGATTTCAGAGCCATTGTAACTGCTGATGGTTTCACCGAATCACAGGCTTTTCCATAATCGATAAAAGCCATGCACAATGGAAGTTCATATTCCCTCGCTCTTTCAATTAGTTCTCTCAGTACGTGGATATGATCTGTTGTGCTGTAGCCACTCCTGAATACAGCTTGTTCTCTCGGTTGAGCCATGTCCAGTGTCACCTTCAAGCGGTGTGAAAGAACTTTAGTGAAGATTTTCATTAATATATATATATATATATATATATATATATAAATAACAATATTGTGATTATATGTATATAATCATACAACAAATTTAAGCCCCCTCGAAATTCGTAATTGCCCCCAGGAAAAAACTATCTGAATGCAATACTGTGTCCACAGTCGGACGGCCAAAGTGATAACATATATATATTTTTTTTTTTACAGAAGGCGTGCTAATAAAATATCAGCTAAAGCGAAGAACCGATCTCCTGAAGTGTAGGTTTATCGGTTTATTCGGTATGTTACATATATGGGGAAGAAAGGACTTCCGCCAGAGTGCGTGAGTGTCTGTTCCGGCGTTTCACCTTCTGTTCCAAATGATCCCACAGATTTTCAATAGGATTTTAATCTAGGAATTCGATGTGCCAGTCGATGTGAGACAGTGTTGCTGATTATTCGTCGTGCCTCTCAGACACAGTTTTAGCCCTGATGGCAATTGTCGTCTTGAAAGACAGGAGTGGCAGTTTAATGTTGCTCCTGGAGATGTAGGGCAGAGGGCAACACTTCGTCATTCAGAATGAGGAGATATGCATGATGGTTCAAATTCATCGTCACTGCAACGAGAGGGCCTATTTCGTGATACGAAAAACATCACAGAACCCCCTCCATCTTGAACAACAGCTTCGACACAATCTGGATTAAAGATTTAATTGGGCCTGCGATGCCCTCGTCGCATCCTATTATTGGAGTACAAACAAAAACGAGACTCGTCAGACCAAATTACTTGTTTTCAATCCTCCACAGTAAAGTTTTGGTGCCTCTGAGGACATTGATAACGTGCGATTTTATGGCTTGCTGTTAAAAGAGGACTCTTCCGTGGTATTCTGCTCCAGATGTTCATCGCATGCAGTTCTCGTCGCAATGTCCTTTCGGAAATTGGTTGGGGTGGAATTTCATTGATTGGAGCAATTGTTACCTGGTTTGAAACCGATTTGCAGTTACGAGGCGTGAAATATGGCGTCGGTCCCTGTTGGTGAGAATTATTTTCCGGCCACAGTTACGTCGCCGATTTTCAGTTGACTGCGAACTACACCACTGTTTGTAGACCCGCTGGACAGTACGCTTCGACGCATCAGCAAATTGGGCGACTTCATTGATTTTGTGTCCGTGGGCTGGCCAAACACCATGGCTTCTTTTTGCCACTCAGTAATGTCTGTCTTAAAACCCATATTGCAGACTAAATTCATCACACATGTTGCACTTCACCACTGCACGAGACAGAAATGATCCTGTAGTCCACGTCAGTACTATTTATCTCCCAAGAATGCTATAACGGCGCTCTCTCTCTGCAGCCGGCCACTTTCTGCTGCCATTTCTGTAAGGGGTTACTAATTTTTTGTCCGGTGTGCTTAAGTTTGATATGAGAAGATACTGAATCAAGACCCTCGCACTTACAGCTGATTCTGTCCAGCTGGGAATAACTTGGAGAGGAGGGGAAGGGTTGGAAAACCTCTGCCAACATTCACAACACAGAGACAATAAACTGACATTCGGGGAAACTCGAGGGGAAGGTTACTTAAACAGGCAGTAGAGTAAAAGTTCGGACCACACCACACGCCTGTTCACGGGTCCACTGCTTGTGTGATGTGTGGGTGGGTGGGGAGTCAGTGTGAGTGTGATTGTTTGACAGAAAGGAAACAGCAGGAGTGCAGTGTAACGCGGATTAATACCGTTCTCGCGTTTCACGCAGAGGTCGTGATAAGGTTCCCTGCCTTCAACAACAGTACACTCTTAGGGTAACTTGCAGTAAATGTGCTTGATACTATCCCTACGGAAAGATCATTGCACGCACACTGGTACGCAGAGTAGTAAAGTGATGAAGTTGAACGCCACGAATCTCTCTTTTTGACACTACTGGCAGAAAACTGATGAAAAGGGGGATCGTACTCAAAATTCTCCCTCAAGCACTAACTGAAGGAGAAATGATTTTAATTTGCATTATATTTAAATGGTTATTAAAGTTTACTTATGTTAAAACCCATGATACCCTGGTTACAGGCTCTAAATTTCGGACGGACGACAGCTTGTAGCTCTACTGAGGTCTCATGATAATCACCACCCTCCCCACCACCACCAAAAAAAAAAAAAAAAAAAACGTACACCAAAGAAAAACAAGTTAGTAAAATCATGCAATGCATTGATTATGATACGCTTTCCAACATGCCGGAAATCATTACTCAAGTTATGAGGATAATGCCTGTGAAAAAAATATCGCTCCTGTGTCCTGACCTTTGACCCCATTTCGATGATATTATACTGAACCGATTTAGTATATACCTCCGGAACAACATGGTAAAGTTTTGTCGCAATCGAAGCATTTTTAGTCAAGTTATGAGGATAATGGATGTGGAATAAATCTCGTTCCTGTGTCCTGACCTTTGACCGCATTTCGATGATATTCAACAGAACCTGTTCAGTGTATTTCTGGAACAACATGATAAAGTTTTGTTACAATCAAGGCATTTTTACTTAAGTTATGACGCATAACGGCAGTGGAATGGATCCCACTCCTATGTCCTGATCTTTGATGCGATTTCGTCCATTTTCAATAAGGTTCGTCCTCAGGTGGTCCCCTACCACATGCTAAAATTTCATCGAAATCGAACCATTTTTACGCAAGTTATGACGCATAAGGACAATTGAATGGATCCCGCTCTTATGTCGTGACCTTTGAGCCCATTTCATTCATTTTCAATAGGGTTCGTCCCCAGGTGGTCTCCTACCACATACTAAAATTTCATCGAAATTGAACCATTTTTACGCAAGTCATCGTGCGGACGGACAGACGGACAAAGTTGGAGCATATACGCTTTTTCAACCTACGGTTGCAAAGCGTAAAAAAAAACAACTGCAATAGATATAACAAAGACGAAAAAACAAGTTAGTAAAATCATGCAATGCACTGATTATGATACGCTTTCCAATATACTAGAAATCATTACTCAAGCTATTACTCAAGTTATGAGGAAAATGGCTGTGGAATAAATCTCACCCCTGTGCCCTGACCTTTGATCCATTTGGATGATATTCAACAGAACTGGTTCAGTATATCTCCGAAATAACATGATAAAGTTTTGTCGCAATCGAAGCAATTTTACGTAAGTTATGATGCATAAGCGCTATGGAATACATCCCGCTCCTGTGTCCTAACCTTTCACCCCATTTCGCCCATTTTCAATAGGATTCGTCCCCAGGAAGGTCCCTATAACCTACCAACATTTCATCAAAATCGAAAAGTTTTTACGTAAGTTATGACTCATAATGGTGATGAAAGGGATTCCGCTCCTATGTCCTGACCTTTGACCCCCATTTCGCCAATTTTCAATAGGGTTTGTCCCCAGGTGGTCCCCTACCACATACTAAAATTTCATCGAAATCGAACCATTTTTACGCCAGTTATCGTGCGGACGGACGGACAAAGCTGGAGCATATACGCTTCTTCAACCTACGGTTGGAAAGCGTAAAAAAGAGGGAGAGAGAGAGAGAGACATAGCGTACCTTTCAGGCCTCCGGAGCATACGTACACTGGGAAAACGTTTTGTTCATTTAACAAAATGATTTGTCGTTTTTTGGGAATTTGTTTCATCCAACAAAACATATTGTTATCATGACAAAATGTTTTGTTGCTGCAAAAAAACATATTGTGTCACGATAACAATATGTTTTTTTGCAGCAACAAAACATTTTGCCATGATAACAATATGTTTTCTTGGATCAAACAAATTCCCAAAAATCGACATAATCATTTTGTTAAATGAAGAAAATGTTTTGTCGTGGTAACAATACATTTTGTTAAATCAACAATAATTTTCAACAAAATAATTTCGCAAATTCAACAAAAAATTTGTTGACGGTATGTCGACAAAATTTTTGGTCCAGGTGCTTTTGACCCGATTTCGACTCGGTTTTATTTCCGATTTTTTTGGGGGGTTTTTTTCTGAAAAGAAAAAAAAATATTTCTAAGAAAAATGCGTACTGTGGAATTTTGTGCTCAATACTGGTGCCAGCAGAGTGAAAAACGATTTGTCATACAAAAATATTGCCGTCTCTTTCTTAAAGCAACGAACATTTCCACCAACCGACGATACGGCACAGACGCTAGAGCCACCGATACGATATGGTAACACCAACCGACGATACTATATCGTAAAATGATACTTCCCTTGCGTTTGTTTTCAGTGCGATTGTCCGGAGCAAGATACAGGCAAACGCCTGTCTCCTCCTTCTCTGGTGATTCACTCTCTCACACCCCGCGTGTCACACTGTAAGACTGAGAGTTACTTTTCACATGTCATCTTTTGCATTGAGCATTAAGAGGTTTTCGTTTGACGCGCTAACATCCCATTCCATTGCATGTCGTGTCGGAATTAATGGCTCATTTGTTATTAATATTGAAATATGGAATGTGGGGGAGATTTCCGTGGTCACAATTTCCATTTTCAAGCAGCTTAAAACAAACTGCAACGTTACAAGCAGCACAAACATGTGGGGGAAATTACCGGGGTTGGCATTTCCATTTTTAAGGCAATTTACAGACGTTTTTATAAGTACAAGTAAAATATGGATGGAATTTCCGGGGTCGGCGTTTGGACTTTTAACGCAGTTTATAGTAACAGACGGTCTTCTGAGTAGCAGGGTGGGGGAAATTTCCGGGGTCTGCATTTTGAGTTTTCCCGCAATTTACAGATGTTCCTCAAGCACCAATAAAATGTGGGGGAAATTTTCGAGGTCGGCATTTCGACTTTTACCACAGTTTATATATAGTAACAGACGGTTTTAGAAGTAGCAGGCTGGCAGGGTGGAGAAAATTTCTGCAGTCAGCATTTTAATTAATATTATTTATTTTTTTCGGATTGAAGGTTTAATGACAACCGTGAGCAACTCAATGGGCTAAGCAGTCGCCCGTCTCTAATTTAGAGCCACTGGTCCAGGAAAGGGAAAGAGCCAGTGCCGTAAGACAAACACAACATCCATGCCTCTCGGGATTCGAACCCGGACCCCTCTCGGACGAATGGTCAGAAGCAATCACTTGGACCACTGCGCCATCGGGTAGACCATTTTGACTATCACTTCAGCTTGAAGTAACAGTTTAAATATAGTAGTAACTCACGGTCTTAGACGTAGTAACCTGCTACTTCTACGACCGTCTGTTATTCTAAACTGCGGTAAAAATCGAAATGTCAACCATTGTGGTATGTAAGGCTGCAGTTTGTTTTAAATTGCTTGAAAATGGAAACGGTGACCCCGGAAATCTCCCTCACATTCGATATTTTGTCTAATTTGTGCATGGTCCCTGACTGAAAAAGGTGGGGGAGATTTACGTGGGGAAATTTTCGTACGGGGGAGTTTTCCAATGTGTGGGAATTTTCCTACGGGGGTTATCCAATGTGGGGGAATTTTCCTACGGGTAGTTATCCAATGTGGGGGAATTCACTGAATGTGTGGGAATTTTGAAGTGGGAGAATTTACTGAATGTGTGGGAATTTTCCAGTGGAGGAATTTACCGAATGTTTGGGAATTTTCCTGTATGAGATTCTACCGTTTACCCGTCGCCAGTGCTTTACTGCGAACGCCAATGACCCGGATATACATTAACACAAGTTTTGAAGTTTGTAGTTTAAAGCTCGCTTTTTTAATTTTACAATCTTGAGTTTTACCGCAATTACAGATGTTGGAAAACTGAGAGTTAGTAACCTGCTACTTCTAAGACTGTCAGTTACTCTAAACTGAGGTAAAAGTCGAAATGCCAACCACTGGGGTACTTCTAAGGCTGCAGTTTGTTTTAAGCTGCTTGAAAATGGAAATGGTGACCCCGGAAATCTTCCTCACATTTTATATTTTGTCTAAAATTCAATTTGTGTATGGTCCCTGACTGAAAAAAGTGGGGAACATTTCCGTGAGGGAATTTTCCTACGGGGAGTTATCCAGTGTGGGAGAATTTACCTGTGAGGGACTTTACCGTTTACCCGACGACAGTGCTTTATTGCGAACGCCAATGAGCCGGACATACATTAACACAAGTTTTGAAGTTTGTAATTTAAAGCTCGCTTTTTTGAATTTTACAATCTTGAGTTTTACCGCAATTACAGATGTTGGAAGACTGAGAGTTAGTAACCTGCTACTTCTAAGACTGTCAGTTACTCTAAACTGAGGTAAAAGTCGAAATGCCAGCCATTGTGGTACTTGTAAGGCTTTTGTTTTAAACTGCTTGAAAATGGAAATGGTGACCCCGGAAATCTTCCTCACATTCTATACTTTGTCTAAAATTTAATTTGTGCATGGTCCCTGACTGAAGAAAGTAGGGAATATTTCCGTGAGGGAATTTTCCTACGGGGGAGTTATCCAGTGTGGGAGAATTTACCTGTGGGGGACTTTACCGTTTACCCGACGATAGTGCTTTATCGCGAACGCCAATGAGCCGGACATACATTAACACAAGTTTTGAAGTTTGTAATTTAAAGCTCGCTTAGCTCCTCCCTTAAAAAAATAAAAAAAAAGTCCGGTAAGGTTGTGACGTCGTAATTCCGATCTCTCTAGAAGTAGCGGCCAATCTCCCAGGCTGAAGAAAGACTTCTGGTAGCAAACTCTCTCCCAGACGATCGCCTGGTGTTTCGGGAAACCGCAGGTTGTGGTCTTCATCAAAGCCCGCAATGGGCGAGAACGAAAGAAGATGCGAACAGGTTTGTTCCCGCGATCAATAAAGTTGTCTGGCATTTAATGGCTTTAGTTTCACCCTTTCGGCGACGACGCGGTGTGCCGAATCGGACTCGGGTTTCGACCTTAGGAGCTCCGGGCCCCCTAACCGCCATCCCTACCTAGTTTTTGGTAGGCGGGATGCACCTCCTCCCATCCATCGTGTCTCATTTGGCACTCTGGAAGGTTCTGCCACCACCCAGGACGCAAGCTGATGAATGGCTAACACACCCAAGCCATAGATCAGGGAATCTTTTGCTTTCCGTCCTTACCTGCCGCTGCGGAGTAATTGGTGGCCAGATTCTGATGAATTCTTCTCTTCTAGCGCATGCATGAGCTGAAGTTTAAGTGACTGGTGTGTGGTGGGTGGAACACTCTTCCAATATCCGGTTGCTGGCCTTCTCGAATGAGTGGGGTAGAACAACTCTCTGCCCACCCCACAGGTGATCGTCAACCTCTCGTGATTTATGATGATATGCTATTTCAATTGTAATTTGTTAATGTGGAGACCCGTAGCTTCATAACCAAGCTTCGGCATTTGCTTTAAATTTCATGTTAATTGTACGGGAATATTAAATTCGGGTGGGGTCCTAAACTTGAAAGTAATGATCGTATCTTATTCAAAATGCTCTTGGCATTCAGGATTTGAAGAAAATTTATTGGACATTAAAGGGGAACAACAGTTCATTATTCTTCTGCGCTGGCGAGCCTTAAAATTCGATGCTGCAGTAGCTGTTATGTCAGATCCAACCTTCCAATTTTACCAACGCCAATTTCTACAATCGCTAGACATTAAACAAAAGATGTGTCAAACGCCCACTGACGGCAAAGAGTTAGCTCCTTTTTACTTTTTTATACCCGGCTGATGTATCTGAACTAAATGGTACCCAAAAGTTCCTGCTCTCCCCAAACAGATGTTCAAATAGCGGTCGGATTTTACGAAAGCTTTGGCCTAAAGAATCTCTTCCCCCTTCTCTCAGCAATATCAACGATAAACCTGTTAGCTCTAAACTTATTCACTGCTCCATGACCCAAGACATGATGGGAAAGGGTTGGTCCTCCTGACACGGGTATCATGCCACTGGGTAGAAAAAAGTGACCCAAGCATCTTTCTTTTCTTAGGTTCATCGTCGTTAATGAATGAAATACGGGATTACACCATTGTACAATACAAATTTGTAAGATGTGAATCCGTTTATTGGTGCAAATATGACATGGATGTTAAGTCAGATAATATCTGAAAACGTGAAAACTTCGTCGTTCTGGAGCGGGAACCGAATCCGCGTCTCTCGGATAGCGCCCGAATATGCTAACCACTACTAACCCAGAACGACCAACTCTCAAGTTTCCGATTAATTTGAATAAAACCATCCCAGGACTCGCTAGTGGAAGCAACCAGCATTCATATATAGCGAATCTGGAGGTTTAGAATTCATTCCCGTGATTGCCCGCAGGCTTAGAACATCAATGAATGAAATACGGGATTACACCATTGTACAATACAAATTTGGAGCATGTGAATCCGTTTGGTGTATATATTTGGCGTATTTATTGGTGTATATTGGTCTTTATTGTGAAACTTGGTCGTTCTGGGTGGTGTAGTGGTTAACATACTCGGACGCTATCCGGGAGACGCGGATTCGATTTCCGCTCCAGGACGACAAAATTTTCATCTGACTTAACATCCATATCATATTTACACTAATAAACGGATTCATATTTTCCAAATAGATCGTCACTGTTATAGCATTTTGTAGCAAGTAATCGGTCACAAAGGATTGAAAACAGCCTCAGAAGCCTTAGTCTGAACTTTTTGTGGTTTCATTCCGAATCAGATGGATAACGATCGGCAGAAAGTGTGTATCCCGTGTAGAACAATTTCAAAGAAGTATTAGGCTCGATTTACAAAAAGCGTCAAGTGACATCAATCAGTCTGATGCAAAGCAGGTAACATATAACTGTATTTTGGGGACCCGTCAAAGGTCGGGGCTCTGGGCACGAGCCCCGAATACCCTCCCGTAAATCAAGCCCTGCTTAAAGGCTTAATTCTTTTGGCTATCTTGAAAAGTTCTCAGTGCATATGCATGTGTTTCTTTTCACATAGCAAGTATGCAAAATTTCGTGCCATTAAAATAGGTATTTCCATCCATCTATCTGCCAGCGAACACTGCATCTCTGTACAAACAGGAGTGGACAAATTTAATGAAACCCCTGCTGTAAAAAGCACTACTTTTGCAATTTCTCACTTATTAAAATGCAGTGATAATTTGTGTGTGTGTGTGTGTGTTTCTCGTAGGTAGTACTGTCAAGGACCCAGGATACAAGCAGGAGCTCCTTTAGAGGTGATAAAAAAATCTTGCATGAGACAAAATGACAGTGATGTCTGAATTACCAAAGGCAAATATTTGAAGCTCGTTTAGTTTAGATATCTGCTACTGAAACTGTGAATTTGTTGTATGTATCCAGAGCACCTGTATCGAAAGCTATGACTGCATTCACCAAGAATGGAATAATAATAACTAATAACACCTGTAGGGTGAATTGTGGAAGGAAACCGATGCTAACTGAAAGAGAAAGCCATTTTTCTAAAGCTGAAAATTTTTGTAGTGAAATATTTTGGGTTTAAGGTGGATCCACCTAAAAACTGTTCAGAGGTGGCAGCGGGTCAGCGGGTTGAGTCAAGGTGTTCCTGACCCGGTTTTATTTCCGTTTTATTTTTGAAAAGAAAAAAAAAATCAAAGAACCCATCAAAGGTGTTTGAAATAATACTTCAGAGCTGCAGGGTATGATCCAGGAACTTGTTGAAAAGGGTAAAGAAATGAGATTAAAAATGAACTTTCAGAAGACAAAACTGAAGCACAATGCTATTACAAGGAACGAAGATTTATCAATAAATGGGGAAAAGCTGCAGATAACCAATTCTTATATTTACCTTGGGCAGCAGATATCACGTGATTGACAAAGAAATTAATTGGCGTAAAAAGCTTGGATGGAGAGCTTTTGGAACAAACAGTACAAGTTTTAACAGCAATATTCATTATGTCGTAAATGAAAAGTGTTTAATCAGTGCATCCTTCCAGTGCTTACGTGCGGAGCAAAGACGTGTATCTTAACTACTAAAAACATACAAAGACTACAGACAACTGAAAGCAGCCTGGAGAGATGAATGCTTGGTGTAACCAAGAAAGATAAGAAGAGGAACTCTGGGTAAGGAAAATAACAAGAGTGGAAGACATCATGATCAGAGTAAAATCCCTGAGATGGCAATGGGCTGGACATATTTCCAGGAGAACGGACCACCGATGAATAATCGAAATTTTAGACTGGATTCCAAAAGACAGGAAAAGACCCAGAAGAAGACCTCGTGGGAGATGGGTGGATGGAAGAGACTGACCCAAGACAGTCCGTTGTTGAAGAAACTTGGGAGACCTTCATCCAGCATTGGATTGATAATGATTGACAATGATGATATTCAAATTTATAGTTCAAAGCAGATTTGTCCGTGTCGGATCCAATAGTGCGACTGCCGGGTAAGGGTTTGGTCCGGGTCCAAAATTTTTTACCCGTTTCCAACCCTGCATAGGTCAGTATACAAAAACTTTTTTCGGGAGGGGAGGGGGCGGGGGGAGGGGGGTCCGACCGAAAATGAAAGTTTTTGAAATTCAATAGGACAAAATAAAAGTTAGTGAAAAATAGAAGACAAAATTAAAGCATTTTTTTTTCCTACTGTAAGTTGGTGGATTTTTATTAAATTAAAGCATTTTTCTAATGCAAGTAGCATTTTAACAAAGAAATGAAACACTTTCGCGGGGGAGGGGCAAGGCTTCCTTGGTCCCCTTTAAATACGCCCCTGATTCTCCCCTATGTTTCTAATGGTAAAAAATTATGTAGACATTTTCTTCGCAATTAATGAGTTTCCAAGAATGAAAATTTGCACACCAATAGAAAATAACTTTATGTTATAGCCTAGTATACTTAATATTTTCTAAAACTTAACTATAATTACATTAAAAATCAATAACTTTTCCTTTGGTAGTGTTGAGAACTGCTGATAGATGGCGCTACCTATACAGATCGCTTACTAATTGTAATCATGTAGCATTTTTTTTTTGCAATAATTTTATTAATTTTCGGACTGAAATCAACACTTGAATCCAGCCAGTCTGGAATATTTAGAATGATTTGAACCACTTAGATCAAATTTTCTGACAATAATTTAGCTGAAAATGTCGCAGAGTATGTAATTCCGAAATCAGACTAATAGTTGCAGAGATATGGTATCTAGAGACAGACGGACGAACTGATAACATAAGCACGATCTTTTTTTTTTCTTTTTTACAAAAGACGTGCTAAAAAAATTACTGCATGACATAAACCTATACCCAATCGTCAACACTGTTAATGAGTATTTCCGACCTAAAATGAGAAACAGGCAAAAGTTTTCTAAGCAATGAAAAGTATGAATAATTTCGAAGCAGATTAGACTAGGCTTTAGGCGATGTTTTTAGCACGTTTTTTGTAAAAAAAAAATAAAAAAATCTTCCTTATGTTATCGGTTTGTCCGACCGTCCGTCTGTAGAGGAACGATTTTTTCAAATGCAACTGTTAGTCCAATTTGAAAAAATCTTTTTGCATTGGGAAGCTTGAAATGTGAGAATGATGATCCTTGCATTCAGGTTTTTTTCTAATGCACAACTTCGGCGCTCGAGGGCGTAAATGCAGATGATATCGAATTCAAAATACATTTTATTGCATATATTTGCTTCTAAATATCCGCTTGAAAAAATTATTTCTTCCTTTCTTTGCCATTTTCCAAATAATGCATAGATTTTCCGCTAGGGGTGTAAAAATATATTGCGTTTTCCCCGATATCTTTGCAAATAAAAGTTCGATTTGAAATTTTTTTTTTTTCCTGCATTGGATACAACTCCTGATGGGAAATGTTTTGCATATAATCTCTAATTTTTGATAATGAATGGTTTGGCCACCAGGAGGGTTAAGGTAAGTAAGTGTCTATTTCTTCTTTTGATATATTTGCAGTAAACTCTAAGCTTTTGAAAAAAATATTTCGTGGGCCGATACCGCTTACCTCGGCAAACCTTTTGTATTTGTCATTTTCTTGTAGGACTTCCTTCCACAGTGAGTAGAGTTTAGGTCCCAGCCACCTACAGCGAGATCGCCTTTTGGGCAGGACACAGAAACGGAAGGAATGAGAGCAAGTCTAGCGACTTTGACAGAACAGTTTGTAGTGAGACTAGAGCACAGTAGATGGCTCCATCCTTACAAGTACGATGTTGCACATAGAGGGGTAAGAGAATTTCAGGGGGGGCGTAGGAAAGGATACCCATTTAACCAGTGGGTCTAGCCTGGGGGCCGTCACTTAACGTGCTCGTCCGATGCACGGCGGATATTCAGCGATTGTTAGTAAATCACACCATCTCTGCAAGATCAGCCCAGGTTCGAACCTGAGGACCCTGCATCGATAGTCTGAATCGCTAACCACTAAGCCATCCGTGGCTCGGCAAACCTTTTGAAGGTACCTCCTGCTTAAATTAGTTCATAGTTTTCCCGCCAGGGGGCGTAGATGTATATCTTACTTTTGTCGATATCACTGCTTCGAAGAGTCGGATGTGAAAAATTATTTCTTTGTTGGATAGCGTTTTCAGTGCGAAGTGTTTCAAATTTTTCAAATAAAGCATAGATTTTTCGCTAGGAGGCGTAAGCGTAAATTACGTTTTCCACGAAATCTCCATTCCTAAAACTCCGATATGAAAAATTCTTCCTACATCGGATACAGCTTCTGATGCAAAATGTTTTGATCATAATTTCTAATGTTTGATAAAAAAAAATGGTTTGGGCACCTGGGGCATAAGTGCTCATTTCTACTTCTGATATATTTGCACTAAAATCTAAGCTTCTTAAAACTCGATTGCAAAAATTCTTTTGTGGACCGATTCCACTCACCTGGGGAAATCTTTTCAGAATACTTTTTTTTTTTAACAAAATGCATAGTTTTTCCGCTAGGGAGCGTAGATACATATCTTATTTTTGTCCATACGTCTGCTTCTACGAGTCTAGTTTGAAAAATTCTTTCTTTGCTGGAAAGCGTTTCCGCTGCGAAATGTTTTTCATATAATTTTAAATTTTTCTTAAAGCACAAGTCTGCCACCAGAGGGCGTGAGTTCCCGTTTCTGTTTTCAGCAATATCTGCGGGACTAAAAACCCGACTGGAGAAATTATTTCTTGGTGAGATACTACTAACTATGAAATTTATTTTGTGTGTATTTTGTACCCAAAATAATACACAGTTTCTCCGCTAGGGCACGCCAATGTTTATTCTGTTTTTCTCAATATCTCTGCTCCTACATGTGCGATCTAAAAAATTCTTTCAAACCGAATGCCATTTACCTTGTGGTGTGGAACACTTTAGGTTTATATTTAATAAGTTTTATTGTTCATACTTCTGTCACTAGGTGGTGTTTGTGTATCTGTTTGAAGCTGTATCTCCGCTTCAAAAAATGCTGTTGAGGAATTTCTATTTTTACTGTATAGCATTCGCTACAATAGATATGTGGAGCATTATCGTCTTTAATTAACTCACAGATTTCCCGCTAGAGGCGTAAAAGTCCAAACCTTTTCCCCGCTATCTATGCTGAAAATCCTCCAAATACGTGGCGTCAGTGAATAAACAAAGATAGCGCTCTTTCCATGTTTTATCAACACATAGCAACCAAAAAATTGTTATCCGGTCACCGCCGGGGATCCGAACCACCCGCTGCAAAAAAGTATCTTACGAAAATTAAGATAACAATTTAGATAACAATTTGTCGTTTGCTATGTTATTAGATAACAATTTTTCGGTTGCTATGAAATTTAGATAACAATTTTTCGGTTGCTATGAAATTTAGATAACAATTTTTCGGTCGCTATATGTTGATAAAACGTGGAAAAGTGATGACCTTGTTTATTCACTGAGGCCACGTATTTGGAGGATTTTCACTTTGGATCTCGCTTTTCGGATTTAACTGCTACATTTAATATATAGCCAGTGCCGTTAATGCCCACCAGACGCAGACATCTCAGTAACTGAGCGCTTCTTACGGATTTATGATGTCAGAATCTGACAGAAAAAACACATATAGCGCCGTTAATTGTAAGGCTAACACGCTCGGCTTGATATCGAGAGATCTGTGATTCAGATCCCCACCGATGACCGGACAACAATTTTTCGGTTGCTATGTGTTGATGAAATGTGGAAAGAGCGATGTCTTTGTTTATTCGCTATCTATGCTTCCGGGAATCGTACTTGAAAAGATACTTTCCCTTAGCATAGCTTCTTCCGTGAAGAATATTTTTCGCCTATTTTCAGCTTTTCCATTATTCTTCCGCTAGGAGGCGTAAAGTTTTATCTTGTTGTTTCCTTTATACTTCTTCTTTTAACTGTTCGATTTGAAAATCGTTTTGTCTCTGATACCTTCCTTTTACTTTGAAAAACTTTTTGTGCGCCACTTCTTAATTTTCGTAAGATACTTTTGAGCCGCGGGTGGAAGTAAGCAGCTGGTTCTGTTTCTGCATGTTTTATCACTGGTAGAAATCAGATTTCTTTTTTTTTTTTTTTTTCTTCTTCTTCTTACCGGTTCCATTGACTTTGAATAATTTTGATAAATTTTATCCACACCGGAACGGATTCAAAAGACGTGCTAATTACAGTACAACCGAAAATTCGGTGTCATCTTTCTTGTTTTACGTCTTCTGGAACCAAAGCACGTGTTTATAGCAGTCACTCTGTGCGACCGTCTGCCTGTGGACACCGTATCTCTGCAACTATTAATTACTCTGATTTGAAAAATTCTGTTTGCATCGGGAAGCTTGAAATGAGAGAATGATGATCCTTTGCTTTCCGGTTATTTTTCGAGGTATAATTTCGTCTCCAGAGGGCAAAAATGTGGATGCTTTAGAATTCAAAATATATTACATTCCTTACCATTGCTTCTAAAAACCAGATTAGAAAAATTCTTCCTTTCCTTCTGTACGATTTATTACGAAGACTATTTTGAGCGCAGTTTCTTTTTCGAGTAACGCACGGTTTTCCCACTAGGGGACTAAAGCTAAATTGGTATTTCCCTGGCATCTTTACTTCTAAATATCCGATTCGAAAAATCCTTTCTGCGTCAGATGGAGTTCCTGGAGAGAAATATTCTGCATATAATTTCTAATTTTTGTAAAGAAGTGTTTTGACTCTAGAGGGCATAAATGTATCCTTTCCGATGTGTTTGCAGGAAAAATGCATCAGTAAAAGGAATATTTCCGTGGGTACCTGTCAGATACCGACTTCGAAGGATACCGGTCACCAAGGAAAACTTTTTGATTATATTTTCCTGCTTAAAATTAATGTCCAGTTTTTCACCCGGGGGGCGTAGATATACACTATTTTCACAAAAGTCACCGGACACCCCTTCAAAAGCAAATGAACGGATCCTCTGCGTTGTTAAGATGCGCGGTACAGCTGCAAACGGTATAAAAACAAGCCTGCACCGCGATCATATCGCACTGTGAGGTTGAGTGAATACCACGCGGCGGGAGAGAACTGACTTTGAGAAAGGAAAGATTGCTGGGTGTTATATAAGTGGGTTGCCCATAAAAGAAACCGAGAGGCGTTTAAACATACCCAATTCAACAGTTTTGGATGTACTGAATAAGTGGAAGACACATGGCGTGCTTGAAGCAGCAAAACGTACCGGCAGACCAAAGAAAATCAGTGACAGAGGACGTCGAAGCATTAGGAGAGTCGCTACAGTTAATGGACGGAAAACTGCACAAGACCTCAGTGTACAGGAGAATAAAATTGCTGGAACCTCGGTATGTACACGTACCATTCGCAGAGAACTTCATTCCATGCCCTTTCATTTCCACTCATAAGCCTTTCAACTCCACTCGGAATGTTACTAGTCATTTAGCATGGTGTAAAGAACATTTATCGTGGACAGTAGATCAATGGAAACGGGTCCTATGGACTGATGAATCCAGATACACGATCCATCAGTCTGATGGCCGTGTGTGGGTATGGCGGCAGCCGGGGGAGCGCTATTTACCACAGTGTGCTGTTCCTACGGTCAAGTTTGGAGCTGGCAGTGTACTCGTGTGGGGGTGGATTTCGTGGTATGGTACCGGCCCATTGGTTATCGTGGACAAACCTGTTAACTAGCACCTCTACTTCGATATTCTGAACAATTAGGCCTTACCAAATCTGTGGCAATACTATGGAACCGAGCCTTGTTGGTACCAGCAGGAAAATGCACCGAGCCATTAAGCAAGGACTGCCAGCACAGAATCCTGATCTTCATCCCATAGAGCACCTGTGGAATGAATTAGAGCGCCGAATAAGAAGTTTGGAACCAAGGCTTACTACTAAGCAACAGTTAGCGGCAGCATTATGTACTGAATCGAAGCGCGTACCTATCGCTGTGTTCCAAAACCTTTTCGAAAGCATATCTCGAAAGGTCAGTGCATGCATTAAGGTCAAAGGTGGACCGACCGTACTAATGCATGTCAATAAATGCTATGTTGTGTTTCTCTTCTAGGTGTGCGGTGACTTTTATCAATATAGTGTATATATGTTCCAGGTAGCACAGCCTTGCACTTTAATGTAGGCCTAAAGCTGAGCCACCGTCTTCTATTCCTAAAAAGACGGTAGCTCAGTGTTGGGCATACGTTAAATTGCAAGGCCGTGCAAATTGGGCTCAATTTTCTCGATCTCTCTGCTCCTAACCGTTCAGTTTGAATTCTTTTTTTTTTTTTTTTTCTTCATTGGATAGCGTATCGCATACGGAATGATTTGCATATAATTTCAAATATTTTTGAACCACAATTTCGCCACTTCAGGGCATAGGTTTACCTTTACTTTTACCGTATATTTGCAGCAACATATGCACGTCTAAAAACTTGACTGTAAAAAAACTTTTTCGGTCAGATGATACTAACTACGAAAACATGTTCTGCGAATTTTCTGTCCCATATAATGCAAATTTCCCGGCTAGGAGGCGTAAATGTTTAATCTATTTTTATTGATATCTGTGCTTCTAGGGACAGCTTAAAACAATTATTTTGACACTAGATATTTCATGGAATATTTTGCATGTACTCGTGGGTTTTTTATCGTTCACAGTGCTGCCGCTAGGTGGTGTTAGGGTGAATTTCTTTTTTCAACTATATCACAGTTTCTAAAAAATGCAACCAACATTTTTTTTTTCTTTTTTTCTTTTTTGCTGAGTATCATTTGCTACAGTAAAGATTCGTATTCTGAGTATTATCTTAAGTAAAGCACATTTTTCCTCTAAATGTTAAGACTTTTTCCTTGCTATCTGCCTCCAAGAGACGTATTTGAAAAAAATCCTTTTTCCTCAGCATAGCTTTTGCTATGAAGAATAATTTTGGTGTATTTTCTACTTTTCCATAATTTAAAATTCTTCCGTCAGGAGACTTAGCGTATGTTTCTATTTGAGAGAGTGTATTCGGTTCTGAAAAACCCTCAGAACAATCCTTTTTTTCCTTTTTTTGGTAGGATACTCTTTATTCTGAAAACCATTTTGCACCCATTTTCTACTTTAAGTAGCGCACAGCTTTTCCGCTAGGGGACGTAAGGTTATATCACGTTTCCTTCTACATTTCCTTTTCAAACTGTTCCATCTGAAAATCCCTTTTGTCTCTGATACCTTCAGCTATGAGAAACGTTTTACACACACTTTGTTAATTTTCACAACACAGTTTTCAGCCGCCAGTGGCAGTAAGTAGCTGTTTCTATTTGTGGATGTTTTATCGATTGCAGATATCCGGTTGATTTTTTTTTCTTTTTTTTTTATTACTTAATTGGTTCCACTCACTATGAATAACACCGCTCACACTACGTGTCCCAAATTACGTGCAATTTCTAGTAGGCAGTATAAGCGTACTATCTTTTTTGTTACATTTTTATATTTTCTAATAACCTGCCTTGAAATATTTTTCGCGTCAGAAAATATTCAAAAGACCTGCTCATTATAACCGATTATTCGATGCATTCTTTCATGCCTTTTTTATTCAGTTTTTAATTTCGGGATATGCAAAACCTTGAACCATTTTTTGTAATTTCTTTTAGAGAAAGGGAGATATGAAAGGCAATGGGAGTTGAAGAAAATCAATGAGGAAATTTGGGTATGATTATAGAAAATATATCAAGGAATAGCATCTGTTGGTACGGTTTTTATGGTTTTCTATGACGAAGAGTTAATTCCATTGATATCTGAGTATATATTTTATACACGAAATTTATTTTGTTTAAGACCAGTGCAATGCAAGCCTGAAAAAGAAAAAGAAGGGAGGATAAAAGAAAGAAAAATATTACATAGGAGATTTGCTACACGAAAATTTCTCCTCAGATTTCACTCTGCCGTACATCAGAATCTCATAAATCTTTGTGACGAGTAAAAAGGGCCGTGGACAGGACGACGCCATGTTTGGAATGTCGTTAAACGATCTGCCGACAAATTTGTCTTTTGTTGTATACTTTGTGGCAACAAAAGATTGACAAACATTTCACTTATTTTCTGAGGTGGAAAGACGTGTATTTTGAATGCTATAACGCCCACTGATAATAAGTTCTCCGGTGCACTATGCGATTGATGTTTTCATTTCTACATTATAAAATTTCCCAATATTTCAATAAAAAATATTGTCAGACAATTTGACGTATTGTCGTATTTGCTCGGCCGTTCGTAGTCGAGTATCTGGCGGGAAATGCAGAAGTAATAACATAAATCATATGACTGGAAGTATTGAATTTCGTAATTCATATGATTGTTACAATATATACTTGAAGGGAACTTAATTGCTAGTGCATTTATTTTTCTCCTATTTACTCTAAATTGCGAAGGGTTTTTTTTCTTAACCAGAATGAAATATATCCATTTATTCATTACTCCAGATATTGTATTTGTAATTATTTAATTGACTAAGCGTGTTGTTACTATGATGCCATTTCAACAGAATCAATACTAAAAAAAAAAAGAAAGAATTCATTCAATGATTTATCACTATAACCGTTCATTATATTTCCCAAAGAAATGGTACAAATCTCTTCAACCCCACTCACTTGGTCGTTGCATTAGTTACCCTTCTACATAGTCTAGCGGACACTTTAAACGTTCCTCATTTCGGAAGTACCATCTCTACATTTTAGCATAACTATTTCTCATCTCTATGTAGAAGCCTTAAATCTGAAATGCCAATGAGCATCTAAAGAGGAAAAAAATAAAAATAAACGAAAAAGAAAAAAAGAAAACTGCTCATTTATCAGTGACAGTCTGTTGCTTGTTGTAATTAATGGAAAAGATAAATACACAGTGCAAGTTATAATAGAGTCTTCATGAATCTTTGGGAGGAACCGCCTTTACCTTCTGACCTTAGTCCCTGCAACTTAGCCTGGAGGTTCGGGAGCGTTTAAGAAAAAATATGCTTATTATTATCATCATGAGCGTAAGAACTAAACACATTCGAATTTTGGGTTTTTCCGAAACATGACGTCATTCTCGTTATTTATTTGTTTATCAATGATGTCCGCTGGTAGGTGGTTTAAGAGACTGACGAGGGTGAAAATCCTGTAATTTCCAAACTAAGTGTTCCTTATTACATTTCAGCACGGTGATGCTGAAAATAACGAATGCGTTTCGCCAATTAAATCGCCACCGTTTTAAATGTCAGGTTGTTGTAGAATTGATAGACGTATTGTAACGTAATCTTTCAGATTTCATATCCCGACTCAGAAGAACCTTCAGCAATACAACAAAGATCAATGACCTGAAATTCACGGGACGGGGAAAAATTCAAATTTTTGAATACCTTGAATTTTAATGTCAATTTTTTTTTCTCTGTAAGAGGATGAAGCCAAGGGACTTGCTATACACAGTGTATATAGACTCAGTAGACAAAACGTAAAAGTAATAGAGCCCCAGCAAAAACAGTGTTGCTGGTTCAGCAGTGCAGTAGTGCTGGCTTCAAGCCAGCAGTGGCCCAGCATTATGTTGCCGCTGCCCAACCGACAATAAAAAGTCCCGGCGGCCACCACATGGGCCAGCAGTTCAGGCCAGCAGCTGGCCAACAGTTGGCACCCCCATCAGTTGTCATATGCCAGAACAGGGCCATTAGTTATCCATCACAGGCAGTGCCTGCCACAAGCGGTCCTGAAAGCACGTGCCATAAATGATGGCTAGCCTAATGTGGTTCGTCAGTTTGCCGGCAGTGGCAGCCGGCAATCACATGACGTAATTGATGGTTTGCCGAATCTTGTGCGCCAATTTCCCAGTAGTAGCAATAAAAAATAAAAAAAATAATAATCACAGTTCCCCAGAACCATAACTCCTCTTTCTTTCCCAACAAAACTTCTGCATGCACGGCGCTGGGGAAATTTCCTTAACAGATCCGGAAACACGACCGTTTGGATCAAGGCAGCATCGAACCCCTCAGCTTCCTGTTTGCGAAGCGGACACTTTATTAACTACATTGGTTTGCCCCGTACGAGCCTTTGTTTGAAGCTGAGCCTCTTTCCTGCGCGATGTGAAACGAAGGGTTCTCTTTTTAATTTTACAATATTGAGAGTTGTATTTTATAAATGTCCGTTTCATATAATTCATAAATTTATTTTTTCAAAGTAACGACTGTTTATATTTACCTTAAGGGAACTTCACTCATTTTTAACGAGTGTACCAACTTAAAGACGTTTTCCAAAGTTTTGTGCAATCCCTGGGGTCGAAAGGCGATTGTTTAACTACTATATTTACCCGTTCGTGTCATATTCTGTTACATTTTTAACGCTGTATCTTTTTTCCCACGGTCCGAAGCTAAATTTTTTAAAGAGGAAAGATATTTTATTTTACTTCTCGTTATTTTTAGCAGCAAATTCCTCCAATCTCTTGTGTATTCAACCCACGGACGAGTGCATTATGTCCACATAGCGTTGCTCTCCCCTCCCCCAGTGATTAATAAATTTCGCACGTGTATAATTACTTTTTTTTTGTAACATAGGATTTTTTAATGTCTTTCCTTGTGAAGCGGTTTAGTGTATCTTAACGAAAGATTACACAGAAATTATTTCTTGTTGTTCATGGGAATGGAGTGGTGTGTTTCATGGCTGTCTGTATTCTCGATTCTTCGTGTGTTAGTGAAGGAATTTTGCTACGAAATGAGTTTCTATAAATACAAATAAACTATTTCTTACAATTCATTAATTGTTTACATAATTTTCTTTCGAAGCTAATCGTCGTCGACGTTGCAATTGGGAAATTAATTCGCCTCTCTGCATATGGCTTTTTTTTTTTTTTTCAACATCCACTGAAACACTAAGATGGCGATGGTGACGTCTTCAACTAACTGGTTCCGCGAGAGACTGAGCACATATTACTTCTGAGCATGAGCAGTCCCACTGCTTCAACCTCGTGTTGGAGTCGCTTCTGTTGCCAGCTACGGGCCCCTAGTGGTGCTTGCTTGGAGGCCCGTAACTCACAAAGATGCTGCAGGGCCGTCAATGACTGCCAACTGATGGCGTTGCGAAAAACGGACCGCTACCGTACCGAGAGCGGTATATTTCAGTCAGTAGTCAGCAGTTTTCCATCACTGCGGGACCACCCCGGTGGCGCAGTGGTCTAAGCGATGGCTTCTGCTCATTCGTCCGAGATGGGTCCGGGTTCGAATCCCGGTAAGGCATGGATGTTGTGTTTGTCTTACGGCATTGGCTCTCTCCCTTCCCTGGAACCAGTGGCACTAAATTGGGGACGGGCGACTGCTTATAGCCCACTCACGGTGGTCGGTAAACCTCCAATAATAATAAAAAAAAAAAAAAAACTCACTGCCGGCTGGTGGCCAGCAGTTTCCCAACACTTGTGTTTTTTCTGGGGTCTTTTGGATACTTAAAGACTATATTTAACCGGCGATCCTCTATTGTGTTTAAAAAAAAAAAAAAATCTTCAATGCATGTATTAACCCCGTAGTTACGTGGACTATCACAGAACGACAATGTGAAAAAATAAGAGTATCGGAAAGAAAGTTAGAGAGAAAAATATTAGGAATAACAAGAAGAGACAGGATTAGAAATGAACTTATAAGAGACAGATATTATAAAAGAATCAAAGTGGAGATGGGCTGGACATGTTGGAAAACTGAAAGATGGACACGATTAATAACAGAATGGCAACCAAGTGATGGAAAGAGACGAAGAGGGCGCCAGAGAACAAGATGTAAAGACGACCTTCAGAGACTTACAGGTGCTAAATGGTGGACTGAGGGTAACTTCGACTGATCCATTATTAGACGTCTCCTGAACTTTGCCAGCGATATCAGACACTATGGGAAAGGGTGCTAGCCTAACCGAGCGGGAGGACTTTAATTATCTGATTTGATCTCCAATCCTATCATTCTCAAGTAATACACCACTAAGACCAAACATACAAAATCACCATATATATATATATATATATACACTGGCGGAAAGTGAAAAAAGAACACCAAGAAGGAATTGGTGGATGATCATGAAATTTACATATGTTAATGGGGTCGAGTTTACGTAGGTGTGATGTTAATTTCGGGACCAACCGGTGAGCGCTTACGCCACAGCACGGCATAATATGCAAATTATCGTCGGTGGTATTTAAGGAGTACGGCGAAGTGAATGTAATCAGTCGTCGGCGTACGGACACGTGCGAAGACCCTAAAGAAGCTGCAATGCCTGAACATGGAAGACGTGTACGATTTCAGCAGTTATCAGACTTAGAGCGAGGTCGTCTAGTGGGACTCCGCGAGGCCGGGTGGTCGTATCGTCGTATTGCGGAGCGAATTAGACGGAAGTATCGGTGGTAGATGGTCCGAGGAACATTCCCACACGAGAAGACGTGGAACCGGAAGTCACAGACGGACTGATGAGCGGACCGATCGACGCATAAGAAGAGCGGCGTTGTCAAGCAGAACATCCACTGCGACGCAAATCCGAGCTGCCGTTGCACCTGAGGTAACTGTGCGAACAATCCGCAACCGTCTACTGGATGCAGGACTACGTGCACGTGTGCCCCTGGCATGTGTACCTCTGACTCCAGCCCACACCGTCAGGAACGGCTGCAGTGGTGTCGCCAACGTCTGCACTGGAGAACGCAATGCCGATCTATCGTGTTCAGCGATGAAAGCAGATTCTGCTTGGGAGCCTCCGATGGCCGTATGCGTGTTCGCAGACGCACAGGGGAGCGTCTCCACCATTCTTGCATCCGCCAGCGACACACAGGGCCTACACATGGTCTCCTGGTGTGGGGAGCAATCAGCTATCACTTCCGTACACAACTAATGTTTGTACCGGGTACGTTAAACAGTACCTCCTACATCAACAACATCATTCAGCCCGTTGTTGTGCCATTTGTAAGGTTAGTCCATCGTGGTGTTTTCCAGCAAGATAACGCACGCCCACACACGGCACGTGCAACGCAACATGCACTTCAGGATGTGAAACAACTTCCATGGCATGCACGTTCACCAGATTTGTCCCCCATTGAGCACGTGTGCGATTTTATGGGACAACGACTTATCCTGTCTCCGCGGCCAGCCACGACCATCCCCGATTTACGCGTCCAGGTTGAGGATGCTTGGAACTCAATACCCCAGACTTACATCCAACAACCGTACGACAGACTCCATTCCAGAATTGCACAGTGTGACGCAGTTTATGGCGGTTCTACCTCGTACTAAACTTTTTCAGTTTACCAGCAAATACAGCTGTATTTTGCCACAATGTTTTGATCACGTTATCCTCTGTATTCCGTTATTATGCTGTATAAATTTCGTTGGTATCAGACGTCTCCTTCTTGGTGTTCTGTTTTCACTTTCCGCCAGTGTATATATATATATATATTTGACATGCCATGTATACACTGCTGGCCACCCAAAATGCAACACCAAGAAGGAAGCATCCGATTGTCCTGAAATTCGCAGCATGCGTCGCCTGCGAGACGACATGCAAACGATTAGCATTGCAGGGCATATGCAAATCATGTGCGCCCGGCACGCCACCGAGAAGCACTATAAGAAGGGTGCACAGAAGGCGGGGTGTAAGTAGTGGAAGAGTGTTGTGCTGCCAGACCTGTGCGTGGGAAGCTTCCTGATGCCTCGTCGCAGAATACGGCAGTCATTACAGCACGTTTCGGAGTTCGACAGAGGACGAAAAGTGGTTTATTGCAGCAGAGGTTTATCGTACCGAGACATCGGCGCCCGTGTGAGACGACATCCAGCCACAATGAGGCGAGTATGGATTTGGTGGGTGCAGGAAGAACGGACGGACCGACGTGAGCGATTGCCGCGGCCGCGGCACACCACCGAACGAGAGGACCGGCATTATGTGCGGCGAGCATTGACGGCTAGCACCGCCACATCACGAACGTTAGCGCAAGAATTAGGGTGTGTTGCGCAACAACCTGTGTCAGCACGTACCGTTCGACGTCGTCTGCAGGAGCGAGAACTTGTCGCACGGCGCCCATTGCTTCAATTGTCATTGACGTTACACTACCGGCGAGTGCGGCGGCAGTGGGCCATTGAACGCCGTACCTGAACTACGGAATGGCACGACATTCTCTTTTCCGACGAATCCCGCTTCTGCCTGCAACACTACAATGGTCGGATCCGTGTGTGGCGGCACCGCGGCGAGAGACTGTATGACGCCTACATTATGTATCGCCATACCGGTCCGTCGCCTGGCGTTATGTTTTGGGGCGCAATTGAATATGGCACTCGCACCCCTCTGGTACGCATCGCCGGTAGACTCAACAGCCATCGCAACATCTCCGACAATTTGGAGCCTTTAGTCCTCCCTTACCTGCAGGACCTGCCAGCGGCCACGTTTCAAAATGACAATGCGCGCCCGCACGTGGCACGCATCGTGCAACAATTCTTCACGGTCCACGAGGTGTCACTGTTGCCGTGACTTGCCTGTTCTCCCGATACGTTGCCCATTGAACACGTCTGGTCGCTGATCGGCAACCGAGTGGCCCAGCAAGCACCATCCGCGGCTACGCCAGATGAACTGTGGCAACGTGTGGAAGCAACCTGGACCGAAATACCCAATCCCACATCCAAAGCCTCTTTCGTTCGATGCCGCGGCGTGTAGCGGCCGTTATTGCCAACCCATGGGGGCCACACGAACTATTGATGCCTGCGTGTTCCGCAAGTCGCACGGGCCTGTAAGCTCAATCGTTTCATCTTCGTATCTGTTGTTATGAGTCCAGTAAATCTGGCTTTGCTATCTCGTGTCCTTCTTGGTGTTGCATTTTGGGTGGCCAGCAGTGCATATATATATATATATATATATATATATATATATATATATATATATATATCATCATCATCATCATCATTGTCAACCATTATCAATCCACTGCTGGACGAAGGTCTCCCCAAGTTTCCTCCACAACGGTCTGTCTTGTGCCAGTCTCCTCCATGTCACCCCTGCATACTTTCGAATTTCATCCACCCATCTCCCATGTGGTCTTCTTCTGGGTCTTTTCCTGTCCCTTGGAATCCAATCTAAAATTTCGGCTGTCCATCGATGATCTGTCCTTCTGGCAGTATGTCCAGCCCATTGCCATTTCAGGGATTTAACTCTGATCATGATGTCTTCCACTCTTGTCATTTTTCGGATCCACGAGTTCCTCTTCTTATCTCTCCTGGTTACACCAAGCATGCACCTCTCCATGCTTTTTTGAGTTGTCTGCAGCCTTTGTATGTCTCTTTTAGTTAAGGTCCACGTCTCTGCACCATACGTAAGCACTGGAAGGATGCATTGATCAAACACTTTTCTTTTAAGACATAATGGCATATTGCTCTTGAAAATTATGCTGTTTCTTCCAAAAGCTCTCCAGGCAAGTTTTGTACGCCGATTAATTTCTTCATCAATGTGACCCTCACTTGATATCTGCTGTCCAAGATAAACGTACGTGTCTGTTATCTCCAACTTTTCTCCATCAATCGATAAATCTTCATTTTTTGTAAAAGCATTGAACATCACTTTTGTCTTCTGAAAGTTCATTTTTAATCCCACTTCTTTACTCTTGTCAGCAAGTTCCTGGATCATACTCTGCAGCTCTGATGGGGTAGTTGCAAAAATGACTACGTCATCAGCAAAACGAAGGTGGGTTAGATAATCTCCATTAATCTTTATCCCTTTGTTTTCCCAGTTCAGTGATTGAAAGACATTTTCCAATGTGGCATTAAAGAGCTTCGGAGATATGGTGTCACCTTGTCTCACTCCTTTTCCAATTTTTATGTGTGTTGTATTTTCAAACAGCCGAATCTTTGCACTTGCATTTTCGTAGATGTTATTAATAATATTAATGTATGCATCTTCAATACCGCAGGATTTCAGAGACATTGCAACTGCTGATGGTTTCACCGAATCAAAGGCTTTTTCATAATCGATAAAAGCCATACACAATGGAAGCTCATATTCCCTCGCTCTTTCAATTAGTTCTCTCAGTACGTGGATGTGATCTATTGTGCTGTAGCCACTCCTGAATCCAGCTTGTTCACTCGGTTGAGCCATGTCCAGTGTCACCTTCAAGCGGTGTGAAAGAACTTTAGTGAAGATTTTATAAACCACTGATAGGAGGCTGATAGGTCTGTAGTTCCTGAGATCCTCAATGTCACCTTTTTTATGTAGCAAGATCATTGTAGCGTTGTTCCAATCCTCAGGAATTTTCCCTTCATTAAGGCATCGAGTGAAAATTTGGGCGAGTACTGTTTCAATTTCTCCATTTGCTTCTTGTATGATGTCTACAGTAATTCCATCTTCTCCTAGAGCTTTTCCCCGCTTCATGTTCTTCATTGCATGTGCAACTTCTGCTGGAAGGACTGGAAGAACTCTGGTAATGGTACCTTTCATGATGTCTGGAGTACATGTATCATCCCTTTCATATAATTTGGAGTAGAAATCTTTCACTCTTGTCAAAATTTCGCCTCTATTTCTTGTTACAGAACCATCTTCTTTTCTCAGTGCCATAATCTGTTTTTTCCCCTTACTGAGATGGTCCTTTGCTATCTTTAGGCTTTGGTTGTTTTCAATTGCTTTCCTTACTAGTTCACAGTTGAATTTCCTTACGTCTTCAGTGATACTTTTTCGTACTGTCTTGCATAGCTCTATATATTCCACATTGGAAGTCACATCTTCTTTAGTTGCCCTCATCACTCTTCTTTTTTGCATCAACATTTTGGTTTTTCCTGATAATTTGTTCACATGCAATTTGTTCTTAGACCCAGCTAATTTTGTTGCTGTTTCCATAAGAGCTTTGGTTACTTTTCTGTTAACTTCAGAAATATCCACTTCTTCCGATGTTAGGCCTTCTAAAGCAGAGAATCTGTTTTTCAGTTCCAATTTGAAGGTATTATGGTGTTTTTTAAGGTTGGTTATGTCAATACATTTTGTTTGTCTTATGAGCTTGCTACGTTCGAGTTTAGTGTTGAGGTGCATCTTACATCTCACCAATCTATGGTCACTGCCTGTGTTGAACTTGTTTAGCACACTGCAGTCTTCTATGACGAATTTTTTGTTACACATAATAAAATCAATTTCACTTGTCGTCCCATTTGGATGTCTCCATGTCCATTTCCTGTGTGGCTTTTTCTTGAAAAAGGAGTTCAAGATGAAAAACCCTTCTGCCTCTGCAAACTCTACGAGAGTATTTCCACGCTGGTTTCTGTTGCCGTGACCGAATTTACCTACTGAAGTTTCATTCTGTTGCCGTTGCCCTATTTTTGCATTGAAATCTCCCATAATTATCTTCAAGTGCTGCTTACCTTTATTATTTAGATGACGAATTTCCTCATAAAATTCTTCAATTTCTTCTTCAGGATGACTTGTGGTGAGTGCATAAGTTTGGATAATCTGAGCCTGGTATCTTCTCGAGAGTTGGATAACGAGTCGTGCAGCTCTGTCAGAGGAATTTTCAACTTCTACAACTTTATCCTTCAGTTTCTTGTTTATTATAAATCCAACACCACTAGTTCTGCCATTATCTGTCCCACGATAGTAGAAGAGATGTCCACTTTTCAGTTCAATGAGATCTTCTCCTTTTCTCCTTACCTCACTTAGCCCGACGATGTCCCACTTGATCCTTTGTAGTTCCTCTTCCAATTCAAGAAGCCTTGAATCAGAAGATAGGGAGCGTCCGTTGTACGTCGCCAAGGTCAGCATCAGATGGCAGCCTAGTCCGGTCCTCCGGGGATTCTTAGCACCCTCTGCCTTAATGTCGCACTGGCCGCTGCCTTGGCCAGGTACATTCCAGCTGCCGGAGACTGAGGGACAAGATTTAAGTTGTGGAGTCATTTTGGAGGGGTTTGGCCATAACTCACCACGCTGGCCAAGCGGGTTGGTGAGTGTGGGATAGAATTTCCTCTAATCCCGATGGTATAGTTATACCGCTATTGGCGGTCGTCAGAGCCCCTTAACAGGATGTACCACGAGAAGGCGGGGTTGACATTTGTCAAGGAGACTCTGTGATGTTACGCATCACCTGACCTTACATCCCCATCCATATATATATATATATATATATCATCATCATCATCATTGTCAACCATTATCAATCCACTGCTGGACGAAGGTCTCCCCAAGTTTCCTCCACAACGGTCTGTCTTGTGCCACTCTCCTCCATGTCACCCTTGCATACTTTCGAATTTCATCAACCCACCTCCCATGTGGTCTTCTTCTGGGTCTGTTCCTGTCCCTTGGAATCCAATCTAAAATTTCGGCTGTCCATCGATGATCTGTCCTTCTGGCAGTATGTCCAGCCCATTGCCATTTCAGAGATTTAACTCTGATCATGATGTCTTCCACTCTTGTCATTTTTCGGATCCACGAGTTCCTCTTCTTATCTCTCCTGGTTACACCAAGCATGCACCTCTCCATGCTTTTTTGAGTTGTCTGCAGCCTTTGTATGTCTCTTTTAGTTAAGGTCCACGTCTCTGCACCATACGTAAGCACTGGAAGGATGCATTGATCAAACACTTTTCTTTTAAGACATAATGGCATATTGCTCTTGAAAATTATGCTGTTTCTTCCAAAAGCTCTCCAGGCAAGTTTTGTACGCCGATTAATTTCTTCATCAATGTGACCCTCACTTGATATCTGCTGTCCAAGATAAACGTACGTGTCTGTCATCTCCAGCTTTTCTCCATCAATCGATAAATCTTCATTTCTTGTAAAAGCATTGAACATCACTTTTGTCTTCTGAAAGTTCATTTTTAATCCCACTTCTTTACTCTTGTCAGCAAGTTCCTGGATCATACTCTGCAGCTCTGATGGGGTAGTTGCAAAAATGACTACGTCATCAGCAAAACGAAGGTGGGTTAGATAATCTCCATTAATCTTTATCCCCTTGTTTTCCCAGCTCAGCGACTGAAAAACACCCTCCAATGTGGCATTAAAGAGCTTCGGAGATATGGTGTCACCTTGTCTCACTCCCTTTCCAATTTTTACGTGTGTTGTATTTTCAAACAGCCTAATCTTTGCACTTGCATTTTCATAGATGTTATTAATAATATTAATGTATGCATCTTCAATACCGCAGGTTTTCAGAGCCATTGTAACTGCTGATGGTTTCACCGAATCAAAGGCTTTTTCATAATCGATAAAAGCCATGCACAATGGAAGTTCATATTCCCTCGCTCTTTCAATTAGTTCTCTCAGCACGTGGATATGATCTATTGTGCTGTAGCCACTCCTGAATCCAGCTTGTTCTCTCGGTTGAGCCATGTCCAGTGTTACCTTCAAGCGGTGTGAAAGAACTTTAGTGAAGATTTTATAAACTACTGATAGGAGGCTGATAGGTCTGTAGTTTCCGAGATCCTCAATGTCACCTTTCTTATGTAGCAGGATCATTGTAGCGGTGTTCCAATCCTCAGGAATCTTTCCTTCATTAAGGCATCGAGTGAAAATTTGGGCGAGTACTGTTTCGATTTCTCCACTTGCTTCTTGTATGATGTCTACAGTAATTCCATCTTCTCCTGGAGCTTTTCCTCGCTTCATGTTCTTGATTGCATGTGCAACTTCTGCTGGAAGGACTGGAGGAACTCTGGTACTGGTATCTTTCATGATGTCTGGAGTGCATATATCATCCCTTTCATATAATTTGGAGTAGAAATCTTTCACTCTTGTCAAAATTTCGCCTCTATTTCTTGTTACAGAACCATCTTCTTTTCTCAGTGCCATAATCTGTTTTCTTCCTTTACTGAGATGTCCCTTTGCTATCTTCAGGCTTTGGTTGTTTTCAATTGCTTTCCTCACCAGTTCACAGTTGAATTTCCTTACGTCTTCAGTGATACTTTTTCTTACTGTCTTGCATAGCTCTATATATTCCACTTTGGAAGTCACATCTTCTTTAGTTGTCTTCATCTCTCTTCTTTTTTGCATCAACATTTTGGTTTTTCCTGATAATTTGTTCACATGCAACTTGTTCTTAGACCCAGCTAATTTTGTTGCTGTTTCCATAAGAGCTTTGGTTATTATTTCTGTTAACTTCAGAGATGTCCACTTCTTCCGATGTTAGGCCTTCTAAAGCAGAGAACCTGTTCTTCAGTTCTAACTTGAAGGTATTATGGTGTTTTTTAAGGTTGGTTATGTCAATAGATTTTGTTTGTCTTATGAGCTTGCCACGTTGAAGTTTAGTGTTGAGGTGCATCTTACATCTCACCAATCTATGGTCACTACCTGTGTTGAACTTGTTTAGCACACTGCAGTCTTCTATGACGAATTTTTTGTTACACATAAGAAAATCAATTTCACTTGTCGTCCCATTTGGATGTCTCCATGTCCATTTCCTGTGTGGCTTTTTCTTGAAGAAGGAGTTCAAGATGAAAAACCTTTCTGCCTCTGCAAACTCAACTAGAGTATTTCCACGCTGGTTTCTGTTGCCGTGACCGAATTTACCTACTGAAGTTTCATTCTGTTGCCGTTGCCCTATTTTTGCATTGAAATCTCCCATAATTATTTTCAAGTGCTGCTTACCTTTATTATTTAGATGACAAATTTCCTCATAAAATTCTTCAATTTCTTCTTCAGGATGACTTGTGGTGGGTGCATAAGTTTGAATAATCTGAGCCTGGTATCTTTTCGAGAGCTGGATAACAAGTCGTGCAGCTTTGTCAGAGGAACTTTCAACTTCTACAACTTTATCCTTCAGTTTCTTGTTTATTATAAATCCAACACCACTAGTTCTGCCAGTATCTGTCCCACGATAGTAGAAGAGATGTCCACTTTTCAGTTCGATGAGATCTTCTCCTTTTCTCCTTACCTCACTTAGCCCCACGATGTCCCACTTGATCCTTTGTAGTTCCTCTTCCAATTCAAGAAGCCTTGAATCAGAAGATAGGGAGCGTCCATTGTAAGTAGCCAAGGTCAGCATCAGATGGCAGCCTAGTCCGGTCCTCCGGGGATTCTTAGCACCCTCTGCCTTAATGTCGCACTGGCCGCTGCCTTGGCCAGGTACATTCCAGCTGCCGGAGACTGAGGGCCAAGATTTAAGTTGTGGAATCATTTTGGAGGGGTTTGGCCATAACTCACCACGCTGGCCAAGCGGGTTGGTGAGTGTGGGATATAATTTCCTCTTATCCCGATGGTATAGTTATACCGCTATGGGCGGTCGTCAGAGCCCCTTTAGTGGGAACAGGATGCACCACGAGAAGGCGGGGTTGACATTTGTCAAGGAGAGGCTGTGATGTTACGCATCACCTGACCTTACATCCCATATATATATATATATATATATATATAATTAATTAATTAATTAATTAATTAATTATGCACTTAAAGCACTGCTGAAATACTTTGTACATATTGCAACTAACTGTTTAAGGTATATAACTTTCACAAAGTTTTCTTTAGTTAATTATTATCTTTAACTTATTCTCGTTTTCGTGCTGTCATAAGTTGTAGAGTAGGGGGTTTTAGACTCAAGTTTTCTTTCAAAAATCTGTTCGTTATAAATTAACATTTCCTTTTTTAATTGCAATGTAAAATTTGTTTTTCAGGTTTAAATTCTCTCTCAAACGAACTTGGAATTTCGTTATAGCTGAAAATCATTTCTATTTATTATGTCACTCTCACAGCTTGAGTTCTCTTTAATCTTCTTCTCTCTGTTTAATAGTAACAGATGAAGAGCATGGGTCGGGCCATGAAGGTTAATGGATGCAAGCGAAATTGTTAACTAGTGCTAGGTCATGCTACTCTACGGAGGACATGACTTATATATATATTTTTTAAACTATTTTAGGTGGGAATGTTACTTGCATCTATGGCCTTGCAGAAACCCATTTCCAACTAGGTCTTTGTGGAAGTGAGAAAATGCAGAGTTTTTGCTGGTCCTTGATAAAGCCAAGGCTCAGTATTCTCGACACCTTCTACATTCAGTTGTTTTATTTTCTTTTTTTTCTTTTCTCCTTTTACTCACGCAGGTAGATACATAACCTTTTCTATGTTGTACTAGGTGTGAGTCAAAATTATATATGTATTTTTTTGCTTAGGTATCTTTATAGTATATATATATATATATATATATTCTATTAAGAAGAGACCTAAGCAAAAAATATATTTTTTTTTTTGACTCATACCAAGTACAAAATAGAAAAGGTTATGTATCTACCGGTGTGAGTAAAAGGAGAAAAGATAAAAAAATAAAATAAAACAACTGAATGTAGAAAGTGTCGAAAATACTGAGCCTTGGCTTTATCAAGGACCAGCAAAAACTCTGCATTTTCTCACTTCCACAAAGACCTAGTTGGAAATGGGTTTCTGCAAGGCCATAGATGCAAGTAACAAGCCCACCAAAAATTGTTTTAAAAAATATATATCTGTCATGACGTCCGCAGAGTTGTATGACCTAGCACTGGTTAACAATTTCGCTTGCATCCATAACCTTCCTGGCCCGACCCATGCTCTTCATCTGTTACTATTAAACAGAGAGAAGAAGATTAAAGAGAACTCAAGCTGTGAGAGTGGCATAATAATTAGAAATAATTTTCAGCTATAACGAATTGCCAAGTTCGCCTGAGAGAGAATTTAAACCTGAAAAGCAATGCAAAAGAAATCCAAATTTTTACATTGCAATTAAAAAAGGAAATATTAATTTTTTAAAACTCGGATTTTTGAAAGAAAACTTGATTCTAAAACCCCTGCTCTACAACTTCTGACAACACAAAAACGAGAATAAATTAAAGACAATAATTAACTAAAGAAATGCTTTGTGAAAGTTATATGACTTAAACAATTAGTTGCAATATGTACAAAGTATTTCAGCAGTGCTTTAAGTGCATAATTAAGTAGTTATTAAGAACTTAACTACTTTGAAAATACAGCGCAAAGAAAAGGAACTATGCTTAGCCATCTGCTGGGCCTAAGTATCCTACAAGACGCTCAAAGTTACCAAGAAAAGAAAGAGTTAAAACCCGCAAAAATGTTAACAGACAAGCCAGTGCCTAAAAGGTGAAAAGCAAAAAACAACAGAGAAAAAAAGTACAAGAAGTACAAACATTGAACTTATAAAACCTAAAACCCAAAGACAAGGAAGAGAGCTTACCTCTTATGCAACTAAACTTTCTCCACACAAGAGAAAAGCATGGCTGACCTCTTCCCCAAACGTCCTAACACTTCTGCCACTCCCTAGTCGCTGGGGGGCAGTGTGGGTGGGGCTGATGGCCTCCTCATACTGAAAGAAACCAACTCGCGGAGATTTTAACCAGAGAAAAAATATATATATACTTAAGACTGTGGATCTGTATGATCAGAAAGAGCAGAATTAACTCTCCAGAATACATGAGAAATATTATAAAATACACAAGTGGTGTATTTAATAATCTTTGCATGTATTAAATCACCTTAGTGAGCTTCTATAGATTATTCAGAATCTTATTAATTTTAATGTTAGTTTTACTATTTTTAGTATAGCTATCCTAGTGATGAATAACTAGTTTTCTTTTTTATTTGTTTTTATTTTCTTTTATAAACAGATTTTTAAGCTTTTTTGTGATTTTGTCTATATTATTTAATTTTTTGTTTTAATAGGACCTTCATATCCATAGCACTAAGGTTCCTTTTAGTAGTTAATAGGCATCCTCTAGCCAACTTCCTTAAAACAAAAAATTAAATAATATAGACAAAATCACAAAAAAAGCTTAAAAATCTGTTTATAAAAGAAAATAAAAACAAATAAAAAAGAAAACTAGTTATCTTCAAAATTTGCAACTAATTGTTTAAGTCATATAACTTTCACAAAGCATTTCTTTAGTTAATTATTGTCTTTAATTTATTCTCGTTTTTGTGTTGTCAGAAGTTGTAGAGTAGCGGGTTTTAGAATCAAGTTTTCTTTCAAAAATCTGAGTTTTAAAAAATTAATATTTCCTTTTTTAATTGAAATGTAAAAATTTGGATTTCTTTTGCATGGCTTTTCAGGTTTAAATTCTCTCTCAGGCGAACTTGGCAATTCGTTATAGCTGAAAATTATTTCTAATTATTATGTCACTCTCACAGCTTGAGTTCTTTTTAATCTTCTTCTCTCTGTTTAATAGTAACAGATGAAGAGCATGGGTCGGGCCAGGAAGATTATGGATGCAAGCGAAATTGTTAACCAGTGCTAGGTCATACAACTCTGCGGAGGTCATGACATATATATATATATTTTTTAAAACAATTTTTGGTGGGCTTGTTACTTGCATCTATGGCCTTGCAGAAACCCATTTCCAACTAGGTCTTTGTGGAAGTGAGAAAATGCAGAGTTTTGCTGGTCCTTGATAAAGCCAAGGCTCAGTATTCTCGACACTTTCTACATTCAGTTGTCTTATTTCATTTTTTTATCTTTTCTCCTTTTACTCACACCGGTAGATACATAACCTTTTCTATGTTGTACTTGGTATGAGTCAAAAATATATACATATTTTTTGCTTAGGTCTCTTCTTAATAGAATGTGAATTCTGAATTTTCAAAACAGCTGCGTTGCGCGTTTTGATCTTCAGGTTATTTTGCAACTTTCGTTTTAAATTCTAAAGTTTTTCCTTAGTTTTCAGTTTTGCTCTTCAGTATATATATATATATATATATATATATATAGGAGTGACATGGAGGAGACTGGCACAAGACAGACCGTTGTGGAGGAAACTTGGGGAGACCTTCGTCCAGCAGTGGATTGATAATGGTTGACAATGATGATGATGATGATATATATATATATGGAGGAGACTGGCACAAGACAGACCGTTGTGGAGGAAACTTGGGGAGACCTTCGTCCAGCAGTGGATTGATAATGGTTGACAATGATGATGATGATGATGATGATATATATGATTGCAGTCTTTTGTAACTCGGCAGTTGTTATTGTTGTTGTTCCAAGTCGGGTAAAGTAGTTCATGAATTTGGGTGATAATGTACCTGGCCAAGGCAGCGGCCAGTGCGACATGAAGGCAGAGGGTGCTAAGAATCCCCGGAGGACCGGACTAGGCTGCCATCTCATGCTGACCTTGGCTACGTATAATGGACGCTCCCTATCTTCTGATTCAAGGCTTCTTGAATTGGAAGAGGAACTACAAAGAATCAAGTGGGACATCGTGGGGCTAAGTGAGGTAAGGAGAAAAGGAGAAGATCTCATCGAACTGAAAAGTGGACATCTCTTCTACTATCGTGGGACAGATACTGGCAGAACTAGTGGTGTTGGATTTATAATAAACAAGAAACTGAAGGATCAAGTTGTAGAAGTTGAAAGTTCCTCTGACAGAGCTGCACGACTTGTTATCCAACTCTCGAAAAGATACCAGGCTCAGATTATTCAAACTTATGCACCCACCACAAGTCATCCTGAAGAAGAAATTGAAGAATTTTATGAAGAAATTTGTCATCTAAATAATAAAGGTAAGCAGCACTTGAAAATAATTGTGGGAGATTTCAATGCA
Organism: Macrothele yani; assembly: GCA_039090855.1. Taxonomy (NCBI): domain Eukaryota; kingdom Metazoa; phylum Arthropoda; class Arachnida; order Araneae; family Macrothelidae; genus Macrothele; species Macrothele yani. The sequence goes on along the minus strand of CM077008.1, from coordinate 125,777,560 downwards.
AAAATAGGGCAACGGCAACAGAATGAAACTTCAGTAGGTAATTTCGGTCACGGCAACAGAAACCAGCGTGGAAATAACTCTCGTTGAGTTTGCAGAGGCAGAAGGGTTTTTCATCTTGAACTCCTTCTTCAAGAAAAAGCCACACAGGAAATGGACATGGAGACATCCAAATGGGACGACAAGTGAAATTGATTTTATTATGTGTAACAAAAAATTCGTCATAGAAGACTGCAGTGTGCTAAACAAGTTCAACACAGGTAGTGACCATAGATTGGTGAGATGTAAGATGCACCTCAACACTAAACTTGAACGTGGCAAGCTCATAAGACAAACAAAATGTATTGACATAACCAACCTTAAAAAACACCATAATACCTTCAAGTTGGAACTAAAGAACAGGTTCTCTGCTTTAGAAAGCCTAACATCGGAAGAAGTAGACATCTCTGAAGTTAACAGAAAAGTAACCAAAGCTCTTATGGAAACAGCAACAAAATTAGCTGGGTCTAAGAACAAGTTGCATGTAAACAAATTATCAGGAAAAACGAAAATGTTGATGCAAAAAAGAAGAGAGATGAGGACAACTAAAGAAGATGTGACTTCCAAAGTGGAATATATAGAGCTATGCAAGACAGTAAGAAAAAGTATCACTGAAGACGTAAGAAAATTCAACTGTGAACTAGTGAGGAAAGCAATTGAAAACAAACAAAGCCTAAAGATAGCAAAGGGACATCTCAGTAAGGGAAGAAAACAGATTATGGCACTGAGAAAAGAAGACGGTTCTATAACAAGAAATAGAGGCGAAATTTTGACAAGAGTGAAAGATTTCTACTCCAAATTATATGAAAGGGATGATACATGCACTCCAGACATCATGAAAGATACCAGTACCAGAGTTCCTCCAGTCCTTCCAGCAGAAGTTGCACATGCAATCAAGAACATGAAGCGGGGGAAAGCTCCAGGAGAAGATGGAATTACTGTAGACATCATACAAGAAGCAAGTGGAGAAATCGAAACAGTACTCGCCCAAATTTTCACTCGATGCCTTAATGAAGGAAAGATTCCTGAGGATTGGAACACCGCTACAATGATCCTGCTACATAAGAAAGGTGACATTGAGGATCTCGGAAACTACAGACCTATCAGCCTCCTATCAGTAGTTTATAAAATCTTCACTAAAGTTCTTTCACACCGCTTGAAGGTAACACTGGACATGGCTCAACCGAGAGAACAAGCTGGATTCAGGAGTGGCTACAGCACAATAGATCATATCCACGTACCGAGAGAACTAATTGAAAGAGCGAGGGAATATGAACTTCCATTGTGCATGGCTTTTATGGATTATGAAAAAGCCTTTGATTCGGTGAAACCATCAGCAGTTACAATGGCTCTGAAAACCTGCGGTACTGAAGATGCATACATTAATATTATTAATAACATCTATGAAAATGCAAGTGCAAAGATTGGGCTGTTTGAAAATACAACACACGTAAAAATTGGAAAGGGAGTGAGACAAGGTGACACCATATCTCCGAAGCTCTTTAATGCCACATTGGAGGGTATTTTTCAGTCGCTGAGCTAGGAAAACAAGGGGATAAAGATTAATGGAGATTATCTAACCCACCTTCGTTTTGCTGATGACGTAGTCATTTTTGCAACTACCCCATCAGAGCTGCAGAGTATGATCCAGGAACTTGCTGACAAGAGTAAAGAAGTGGGATTAAAAATGAACTTTCAGAAGACAAAAGTGATGTTCAATGCTTTTACAAGAAATGAAGATTTGTCGATTGATGGAGAAAAGCTGGAGATAACAGACACGTACGTTTATCTTGGACAGCAGATATCAAGTGAGGGTCACATTGATGAAGAAATTAATCGACGTACAAAACTTGCCTGGAGAGCTTTTGGAAGAAACAGCATAATTTTCAAGAGCAATATGCCATTATGTCTTAAAAGAAAAGTGTTTGATCAATGCATCCTTCCAGTGCTTACGTATGGTGCAGAGACGTGGACCTTAACTAAAAAAGATATACAAAGGCTGCAGACAACTCAAAGCAGCATGGAGAGGTGCATACTTGGTGTAACCAGGAGAGATAAGAAGAGGAACTCGTGGATCCGAAAGATGACAAGAGTGGAAGATATCATGATCAGAGTTAAATCCCTGAAATGGCAATGGGCTGGACATACTGCCAGAAGGACAGATCATCGATGGACAGCCAAAATTTTAGATTGGATTCCAAGGGACAGGAAAAGACCCAGAAGAAGACCACATGGGAGATGGGTGGATGAAATTCGAAAGTATGCAGGGGTGACATGGAGGAGACTGGCACAAGACAGACCGTTGTGGAGGAAACTTGGGGAGACCTTCGTCCACCAGTGGATTGATAATGGTTGACAATGATGATGATGATGAGTCCCTAGTGCGCCGATTATTATCGGCAGCACTGATGTGTTTTTCTTCCAAAGTCGGGTAGTTTCCATAGCCATAGCCCTGTATTTGTCTATTTTCTCCTTCTCTATTTGCAGTACTCTACAATCTCCATGGATGGCAATATCGATTAGGGTCACTTGTTGATTTTCAATCACGGTGATGTCGGGTGTATTTGCGGTTATGTGCTGGTCAGATTTTCACCTGGCCATTATCCAGGACTTTATCTGCTATATGTTGCCAGGCCTTTTCAGAAGTCGGGAATCCAAATTTGTTGTAGAGTGCCCAGTGGACCTTTCGGGCCACATCGCCATGTCTCTTTTTGTATTCGGTGTGAGCAATGGCCGTGCACTAGCAAACCAAATGATTAACTGTTTCTTCACGGTTGTTACACAGACGGCAAAGGCCATTGTCACTTGAGCCCTGTATCTTGGCCTTCATCAGGTTTGTCTAAAGGGCCTGCTCTTGTGCAGCAAAGAGCAAACCCTCAGTCTCCCTTCGTTGTCAAGTTTGTTATCGATTCCTTTGAAAAAGGCCCTGTGTGTGTATGTATATATATACACTGACGGAAAAAAATCCCAACACCCAGAAGGGGTTGTGTTAGATAAACGACAGTTGGTAGGCGGTGAGAGTACATCTGTAAGATGACGTCTATGCAAATTTCGCGCTCGGCGCATACGTGTGGCGCTAGTAGCGCCCCTCGGAACATGCAAAGCAGGTTTGCTGTAAATGCACGCTGTAACGTTCGTGAGCGTTAGTTATCGTTGAGATTCGATGTAGTGTGTTGATGTTAGTCAATAATGCCTTTAAGAAGACGAAGAAGCCATTATCAACAGCTCACGGAGTTTGAACGAGGTCGTGTAATATGGCTAAGAGAAGGTGGATTTCCTTTCCGCAATATTGCAGAACGACTTGGCAGGAATGTAGCCACCGTACATGTTTGTTGGCAGCGGTGGTCAAGTGAAGGTACTGCCTCAAGAAGACCGGGTTCCGGCCGGCCACGTGGCACTACTGAGAGGGAAGACCGCCGTGTACGGCGTATGGCGGTGGCGCATCGTACTGCGTCTGCGGCAGCAATTCGAGCTGCAGTTGCCACCACAGTGACACAACGAACTGTTACAAATCGGTTACTTGAAGGACAGCTCCGAGCCAGACGCCCTGTAGCGTGCATTCCACTTACTCCAAACCACTTCCGTTTGCGACGTCAGTGGTGTCAAGCTAGAGCTCATTGGAGGACGGAGTGGAGATCTGTTGTGTTTTCTGATGAAAGCCGTTTCTGCCTGGGTGCCAGTGATGGCCGTGTGTTGGTTAGAAGGAGGCCAGGTGAGCGCCTGCAACCAACCTGTCTGCGGCCGAGACACACTGGGCCTACACCTGGAGTTATGGTCTGGGGAGCAATTTCCTATAACAGCAGGAGCACTCTCGTGGTTATCCCACGCACCCTGACGGCACAGTTGTACGTCGGTCTGGTGATTCAACCTGTTGTGCTGCCATTCATGAACAGCATTCCAGGGGGTGTTTTCAACTGGATAACGCTCGCCCGCATACCGCTGTTGTAACCCAACATGCTTTACAGAGTGTTGACATGTTGCCGTGGCCTGGTAGATCACCAGATCTTTCACCAATCGAGCACGTATGGGACATCATTGGGCGACAAATCCAGCGTCACCCCCAACCAGAATTAACCGTCCCTGTATTGACCGACCAAGTGCAACAGGCATGGAACTCCATCCCACAAACTGACATCCAGCACCTGTACGACACAATGCATGAGCGTTTGCGTGCTTGCATTCAACATTCTGGCGGTTACACTGGTTATTAATGTACCAGCATTTCACATTTAAAATGGCTCTTCTCGCGCTTACAATAAGCTCTGATCTTGAAACCTTAATCGATTAAATATGTTACCTATACAAATGTATTGCCGCCATTTCATTCCTCTGCAACTATTTTTTCGTGGTGTTGGGATTTTTTTTTCCGTCAGTGTATATACAAAAGATGAAACGATTGAGCTTTCCATTACCGCCGATGGGAACAAGCTACCACCGTATGTTATTTTCAAGAGAAAAACATTTCCGAATAAAGAGACTTTTCGTCTGAAAATTCATGTCAGAGTTCAAGAAAATGGTTGGATGACCGAAGAACTGGTAAAGGACTGGCTTCAAAAAGTGTGATTTCGACGACCATGGTGAGGGGCAACTGCGGTCTATGCTTGTATTGGATTCATTCAAGGGGCATGTAACCAACTCGGTGAAAACCAGGATGGTTGAAAACAGAACTGATCTAGTTGTTTTGCCTGGAGGAATGACTTCCCAACTTCAGCCCCCTTGATGTCTGCACAAATAGGCCTTTTAAAACAGCAATTCGATCACGCTATAATGCATGGCTTTATCGGGAGACACAGAGCTGACAAAAACTGGATGTGTTAAAAAATCTTCACTCTCTGTACTAGCGCAGTGGATAGTAGATTCATAGTAGTTCATTCCTAATGACTTAGTTAAGCGGTCTTTCCTGTAGAGCGGCATTTCCAATGTGATGGATGCTACTGAAGACGACGCTGTCTTCGAACAATCCAGCAGTGAAACCACAGCCGACAGCAGCAATGAAGATTCGTGCAGTGAAATATCTGAGGTTGTATATGGAGAGATGTCTGTGAACAATGCATAATTTGGAATAATGTGAAATTTAAATAGATTCAAGAATTGCCATATTTCGTTAGTTTCATAAGTTTGTATTTCTTTCAAGTTTTCTTGCGTCTTAATATACGAGTATTAAGAAAAAATACGCATTTTCGTAGCTGATAAGTAAGGTGCGCGTTAGATTCGAGTAAATACGGTATATCACGTATGCATATTTTTACATGGTGCACTGTTAATAAAAATCTACTTAAAACTGAGAATCTGAACCTACTCGTTTTCTTTTCAGTACAATCGTATCGTAAACGAGTCCATGACATTCTCAAATATAAGTAACCATACGTACTTACAAATAACTGCGCCAATAAATATAATTTCGTACTATTTCATTTTAGATATTACAGATTTCAAGAGAAATTGTTTAATAAATGTGTAAAGTCATACACATAAATAATTAGTACAACAAAGTCACTGATCACAAGTAATTTAATTATGCATAAAGTATCTTTGTGTACATTTTTGCATTAACTATATTTGTGTCAATCTCATAAATAATATTGTGACATGTTTTAGCGAGCCTGTGGTTCCCAGGCCCGTTTGGTTCGTTTCGTCCTTCACAAAGTACGGCCTTAAGGAAAATACCTTCAGTTCAGGAATCCATTTGCCAAGAAATCCGAATATTTATTCAAGGTATATATATATATAACTGTACATTATTTACATGCTTTATGGGTTATATCCCATACAACAAAAAAAAAAAAAAAAAAAAAACATTATGGTGTATCACCGTGACATCTCATTCTCCTCGCCTTCCAATCTCTAATGTCCTCCTCGTCTCCCTTCCTCCGCGAACCGTCCAACGTTTTCGGGGGATGAATTGTTGACACCTCGTAACGAATGTTCTTTAAGTTCCGCCTCCGAGCATGTAAGAAGGCGTACCGAATATCACCATGTATTTGACAACCAACTACTATCTTACGAGTTCGAGCAAAATGGCGTCGTTGAGGACCAATGTCCCCAAAATGTCCAGCAGTGAGTTTGCAAGGATAAATTGTTCGTTCTCGTACAAGATATCGTACACGGCTGTCACTTGAACACATACATATACACACGAAAAAGACACAAAAATCATATATAAGTATTTAAAGGGGCCTCTCGTTCGCACAGATCCTCACAAATATATTGTCGCTTCATCACTATATTTGTCATAAAATTGTGTGGTCCATTTTCCCAGCATGTGACAACGAGTATATCTATTATCTCAGATGTGCCATCGAATAATATAATTCCAGTTGATTCTCTGAATAAATGAGTATGTATGGAGTACACGTATTTCAAATTTGAAATCCTCCCCTTTCTACTTCGCTTCCGTGTCACTTTCCTACCGGGCACTTTAGCCCAAATCTTCTAGCTTCCTATTTCTAAGGGTTGTTTAAGACCTGGGGTCAGACATTCCCTTCCCAAAATCATCTACATATGATTTGATTTGAAATCGAGCAGCGGATGGCTTAGTGGTGAGATTCAGGCTGCTGATGGAGGGACCGCAGGTTTAAACCTAGCCTGATTAACAATCGCTGAATATCCGCCGTGCATCGGACGAGCACGTTAAGTGACGGCCCCCGGGTAGGAATCCCTCGGTTACATATAAAGGTGTTCATTCCTAAGCCACCCTCTAATTTCTCTCTGCCTTCTACGTGCAAAATCGTACCCTTGTATGGTGGCGCCATCTCATGTGCTCTCTCTCACTCACAAACTATCCTGTCAAAATCGCTAGATTCGCTCCAACTTCCTGTGCACTTTCGGGCAGGACACAGAAACTGAATGAAGTTAGAGCACAAATGTATATTTGAAATATATGTACTCAGAAATGGGTACATAATTTCAAATTACAAATACCAGATATACTCACAATTGATTCCCTGTATGTACTCAAAAATGAGTACGTGCCTTTTCCAAAAATGAGACACAAGTACTCGGAGGTATTTTAAGCCTAGAATGTACTCAAAAACGAGTACAATTTACTTATTTCGATGTACCAATTTTTTACAATCTGGGAGTTTTCACCAAAAACCTTACATAGAGCGCTCAGATTTCACGAGAATTTCGGTTGGTCCCAAGCTGCTTTTCATAAGCGGGCTCTACTATGTTATATTATATTATATTATATATTATATTATATATTAGTATGTTATTAATGTAGAACGCCTGATTAAAATGGGCTCAGCATCAGGGTAGTACAGCAGTATACGCTAACGTGTATTTCCAAATACACGTTAGCGTGTACCTGTGCTGTGCTAATTTGTCGGTGCGTGCTTGTCTTTCTCGTGTCGGAGGATGGTGAAAGAGTGAGAAAAGGTAAGGATTCGGTACTTCAAAGACGCGCCTAAGTAGCGGGTTTGTTTGGGTGGAGAAGAGGCTCTTCTGGTTAGGTTTGTGTTATAGAGTAAATATACGTGCATAGTCTCGAGGGCGGGCACAGGAAGTTTTTATGTTGCCCAGCTGCATAAATTTTGCGCCCAGTATCGAAGGAACAGGAAGAACAATTTGTGCTCGCCCCAAGGGTGACCGCAGGTCCAGAGTGTTTAGAGCTAACGAGACCGCGAATAATAACCAGCTTAAGTTTTCCATCCTCTGAAAAAAAAAAAGATATACACGGAAGACGAAGCAATGGTTCTTGAAGCATCTGTTAAACTTTGTGGTTGCCGCCAGGTGGCGCAGTGGTCTAAGCCCTAGGTTACCAACCGGTGATGCGCGCCTCCCTTGGGAGACGCGAGCCTTGGCCATAGATTTGAAAACGCAGTTAGTTCAACAAGTAGAAAAAAGTCAAATATTTGCGTTGCAACTCGATGAATCAACCGATCAGGTCCGCGGATCGCTTAGTGCTCAACGTTCGTGACTGCCACGGAGGAATATCAGGTTCGATTCTAGCAGGTACGAACGCTCGAATCACTAAATATCCGCCGTGTGTCGGATGGGCACGTTAAGCCATTGCACCCTAGGTACTTACTATCCGCCCGGTAATAAATAAGGGCGTCTTTCTCCCTTTTTCTACCTCGCTTCCGTGTCACTTTCCTGTTGGGCACTCTAGCCCGAATCTCCAAGCTTCCTATTCCTAAGGGTTGTTTAACACCTGGATTAAACACTCCCTTCCTAAAATCTTCTACGTATGATCTGATCTGATCTGAAGCAACCGATATTTCATCACAGGCTTAGCTTTCTTGTTACGCGAGGTATCCCAGGGAAGGAAATATAAGAGAAAAGTTACTGTTTTGTAAAACGATATCAACAACAACTACAGGTAAAGACATATGCGCTGTACTTAACGAATCTGTCTGTGCTGAAGGCTTGACTTGAACTAATTGTACGGGTTTATGCACCGACGGCGCTGCAGCTATGACAGGGAAGAACAAATACACGAGTTAAACTCGAGTGAAAGCTGTAGCTCCGGCAGTAAAATTGACTCATTGTATGATACATCGCGAAGCTTTGGCTGCCAAAAATAAAAATAAAATGCAACCAGATATACATACTGTTCATACGAATGCTGTTCAGATTGTTAATTACATCAAGTCTCGGAGAGTGCAGGCTCCTTGCTTTACTGAAATTTATGAAGAAATGGGATCTGAATGAAACGTCAGCTTTCTCATAGTGAAGTGGGATGGCTGTGGCGTGGAAAAGTTGTGCAGCGTCTTTTCGAGTTGCGTGATGAAATTAGAATTTTTCTGCTTGGGAAAACGGAATTAGCAGAACATTTGTGCAATGTCGAATTTTTAGCAACAGTGTTCTGTTTGGCAGACATTTTTGAAAAACTAAACAGTTTGAATGTGTCACTGCAAGGGAAGAACTGAAATTTTCTGGATACGCAGGACAAATGGAAAACTTTTAGATTTTGGAAAGGTCGTATCGACTGTGGGGTTACTGAAATGTTTCCATTGTTTACAAAATCCATAGCAGAGGAAGCTAGTGATAGCTGTACTATAAAGTTCGTTGCGAAAAGAGTAGCAGTTCACCTATCAGCACTGGAAAACCAGTTTGAAGATTACTTTCCTCAGATCGACAGCCACACCCACGATTGACTTCGAGATCCATTCTCCGTAACAGTGAGCGATGTGCCAGAAGTAAGCCTGGTTGGTCAAGAGCAATTACTTGAACTTTCGAGCGACAAGACACTAACAATAGCGTTTCACAAAACCTCACTACCAGAATTTTTGGCTTTCAGTTCGAAGCGAGTATAAAGAACTTACAAAAAGTGCTCTGGAAGTGCTCCTTCAATTTCTAACAAGTTACCTGCGCGCAGATGGATTTTCGGCAATGGCTGCAGTTAAAACGAAGTACAGAAATCGTCTTAATGTGGATAATGACCTGGGTGTGGGACTGACACAGATAGAATCAAACAAGGATCATTTGTGCAATTCAAAATAAGCCCAAGTTTCACATTGATGTGTACAGTTTGTGAAAATATAGAAAACCTTTTTTAATTTACATTATTATACTTTTATTCAGAAGGAGTTGTATACTATGTACAGATATTACCCACTTTATTTGTGCAAAGTGCTGTAGGTAGGAATATTTGTATTTTTAGTAATACAGTTGTATTTTTGCTTAATATTTTCAATCAAGCTGTAACGATATCATAAAATTTGTAATACAAGAAAATAAATACTGATTATAGAGCAAGGAATGAACACCTGTGCGTATAATGGGGGATATAGGTCTGCACGGGCCTGATTTGGTGAGCCCGGCCCGGCCCAAGCCCGTGTGTTTAAAGCCCAGCCCAGCCCAGCCCAGCCCGTGATGTGCCATTTGGTATTACGTATTTTGTCTTTCTATTGTATTGCATTCAGATGTGAAAACTAAATAATGAAATGAGACATTATTGAAAATATTTAGTTGAATGTAAGCCTAAAAATATATACTAAACTTTGACCATTATCGAAAAATATGACCTTTAAAAACAGAGAAAAAGGAAAACTAAGCGCGTTCAGAATCTCCCTTTCCCTGAACTAGTAAGAGATAACACTACAAAAGTCAGTTCCTATACAGTTCAGGGATAGAAGAAAAATCCATGTCGTCCCACTCTCTCTCTCTCACACACACACACACACACACCCCACTGCAGACATCCTCCGTCCCCCACTCTACAAAACATACACACACAGCCGCGAATGGCTGAGTGGTTAGCGGTTCAGACTATCAATGCAAGGTCCTCAGGTTCGATCCTGGGCTGATCTTGCGGAGGTGGTGTGAATTGCTAACAATCACTGAATATTCGCCGTGCATCGGACGAGCACGTTAAGTGTCGGCCCCCAGGTTGGACCTTGTTAAATGGGTATCCTTTCCTATCCGTCCCCCCCTGGAATTCTCTCACCCCTCTATGTGCAACATCGTACTTGTACGGTGGCGCCATCTACTGTACTCTAATTTTACTACAAACTGTTCTGTCAAAGTCGCTAGACTTGCTCTCGTTCCTTCCGTTTCTGTGTCCTGCCCAAAAGGCGAACTCGCTGTAGGTGGCTGGGACCTAAAATCTACTCACTGTGGACGGAAGTCCTACAAGAAAATGACTCATACCTACACAACACACACACACTCGCTCGGGGTAGAATCTTTTTGTTGTCACCATCTTAATACCTACAGAATGGCAAAAACACTGTGAGTGCCTCTAGGAACAATTAGATAACTTTTCGATCAGCTGAAACTTTTGTGTAATTGTTCAAGCAAACATTTCAATAACTTTGCTGAAAAATAAAAATCCACTTTTGCATTGCTGAAAAAGGAGACTTCTTTACTTTTCTTAGAAAACATCTTAGTTAATTTTAGAACTACGGAATGATGATCATTGGGTTTAAAAAATAAATCTTCATACCTTTTGGATAGAAGTTTCTGGAAGATTATGTATGCTAATGAAATAACATTAAATATTTCAGGCGACGGGTATTTTAAGCCGCCTCAGTTAAGCAAGTTAAAATAATCTTCAACATTTATTAAATGTTTTTTTTTTTTTTACATCATCACAAGTTCTCTGGGAAAAACAAGAAATAATGCACTTCCGCGACTTCAAGCAGTTTGGAGATGAGCTTAACTGCTACTTAGAAATCACGGCGCTAACTGTGACTGCTACTCGAAAGTAACAGGGATTTTTAACCGTGATTGGAATCACAGTTTAGGACCTGTTCCTTCACTTCTGTGTACCAGTAAAGTAACTGATAGTAGAATCACGTAGAAGAACGGTGGGAGTGTGTGTGCGTCGCGGTCATATGCATCGGATCGGGAGTTATATGTTTTAAACTTTTATACGTAATTCTGCGCTAATCCTGTTATTTTGCTGTAGTGTTTTCGGCATTTTCAGTTGAATTATGCGTAATTACTTTATACGTTTCTTGCGGTTAGTTAAATTTTGATTTCAGATTATCAAAAATACACTGTTCTTTTTATACCTAACATGTATGTTACAACTTTGAAAGAAACGAGGCAGCGTTATTTTTCAGCCTTGAAATGGATGAAGCTACTAAAAATTTACTCAGTAACGTTCACAATTCACTGTTTTCTCCGAATTAAAAAAAATTTAACCTCACTCACCGAGAGGACGACGTAACGATGAACTCACAAACAATGCTGTGAAAAAATCACGAAGAGCAGGCAGCTGCCAAACGCAACAGCAGATAACGAGTAACAGCTACAGGAGCAGAATTCACTCGGTAACAGTTAAGACGGAGCTGTGAAAGATCACGAAGAGCATGATGGGTAGCAATACAGAGTGAGGAACGTTTATTGGACGATCACTGTTACTCACGACGATCACTGTTATAACCGTGATCAAATCACAGATAGCGCTCATCTCTACTTTGAAGAATGTGCGGGAGGTAAGGGGAGATCCCTCAGAAGGGACGGTGGTTGTGACGCATATTCACAAAGCCTGCAAAGGGAGTCATCGGAGATCCTAAAATGTTAGCTGATTGATTGAAAAATCGAGACGTATTTTTATCTTTCTTGCTGCTGTTCAGGTCGATTGTAAACATGAAGATCACAGCAACGGCACTGCCAGTGGTGCTATATTATTCACGGGTTTATTTGGATGGTTTTAAAACATAAAATGTTATAACTTTTTACTGTGTACATAATTATAGTTTCCTTTAGTACCGAGTATTGCTACCAAACAAGGTAGTAAATTTATCTAGGACATTTAAATGCAGCAACAAACTGTTACGGAGATTTAATATTAGAATTTTCGGCATAGATATTAGATCTCATTTAACAACTTTTATTTCGTTTTTGTGCTCCATTTCCTTTGTTTTCACGATGCGTGAGAGAGAATTTTGCTGTTTCATCCCGCATTAAAACATCGGAAACACGGTTCATTTAGAAACGCCAGTTTTTCGCATTTTAGGGTCTGAGCCTTTGTATTTTGTAGACGCATTAGTATTGTCGTGCTCATTTGATGTTTGCCTTCTTAATTTCAAAGCTGCCGACTGAAAGCGCAAGCTCTCTTAATTTCTACCTTGTAGCTTTGTTATATACCGACGACGGCTTTCCCAGCGCTTGGGAGCCGGGGGGTTTTGTGAAGGAAGAGGTGAGTTTGAGTGCAAACAAAAGGAAGTTAAGAGAGCCGACTGAGGGAATTGAAAGCGAGCGGTAGCAAAGAGCAGGCGAGGAAAGGCCTCAGGTGTTAGGAAGCAGGTCTTAAGATGACCAGGGGAATGGAGTTTTTCTCCGCAGGAAGAGAAAGGAGACGGAGGAAATAACCTAAGCAGGATTTCGGAAAGAAAATTTTGGTTTCAAGGGAACAGGCACGAAAAATTAGTGAGCAAAGGACAACCTTCCTGCGATTAAGTAAAGAAAGGAATAAAGTGCTTTTAAGAGATCTAAAAGGATTGCAAAAATTATTACTTATAGCTATTTTATTATCTTCAACCACGCAAGATTATATGGACGTTAAGCCAAACCACCTAACATAAATGGCGCCCAACGTGGGGCTCGAACCCACGACCCTGAGATTAAGAGTCTCATGCTCTACCGACTGAGCTTCACCTAAAAAAACTGACTGCTACTTTAGGTAGATTTAATATTTTGAATGTCGACTGGGACACAAATATATGGGTGACCAGAAGTACCGATTGTTGTTCCAACCTGAACCGATTCGTGAAATAGAAAACTAAATTTTATTTTGTGGCTTACTGTTTTTATATATTCAACAATTTGGGTGTAAACCACATAAATTTCAGAATATAAAAATAATATCAAAGTTGTTTTTGTATGATACGAATTTATTTATCATCACTTAAACACAAATAATACGAATTTAGTAATAATTGATGATATGGCTATCCCTATACTTAATGCATTACAAATATTTCATATTATGGGCTTTATGAAGGAATAAAGAATCATTTTAAGCCAAATTTTCGGAAAGAAATGATCGGAGTGCTACCCAAAAATCTGACTAAAAATCTCCTTTATTCCATAGTAAAACCCATAAATTTGGAATATTTATAATACGAATTTATTTTAGAGGGATCCTTATTATTCTCTCCTCAAAAAGTTTATTTCTCTCTCTCTCTCTCTCTGAACTTTCAATCCATATTATAGTCTTTTTCTTAAACTTAGAGCAAATGTTTCTATGAGATAACATACTCCGGTCTTGAATATTAGTGTCCAAATTTGCCGGAAACTTACCTCGACTGATTCCTTTGTCAGTCATTTTACTTTAAAGAAGCAACTAAAATCTTTCTCTTCCTTCTTTTCTAACTGCATAATTTTATAGTCGTAATTTTCAGGAAAACTCGTTGCTATTATTGCAATCCATTTTGAAGATGACAATCCGTTTTTTGGTGTAAATATGACAAGGATGGTAAATCAGATAATATCCGAAAACTTGGAAATTTCGTCGTCCTGACGCGGGAATCGGACCCGTGTCTCCCAGATAGCGCCCGGGTATGCTAACTATACCACACCACCCAGAACGATCGAGTCTGAAGTTTATGATTAATTTGAATATAACCATCACAGGATTTTCAAGTTTTCGGATATTATCTGGCTTACCATCCTTGTCATACAGTATTTACACCAAAAAACGGATTGTCATCTTCAAAAATTGTATTATATGGTGTAATCCCGTATTTCATTCATGGTGTAGGGGAGAGCGCTATCGCCCGTGTACTGTGAAACGCCTCCGCTCAGGAAGGCTTCATCTTACTTCACTCAGCACTTCTACACACACACAGCAAACTTGAATGAGATTCGTTCGTATTTAACATTCGTTTGTTGAACGAATACCAGGCGCCCTATTCATCAGATTTACTATTGATATCTGCTCATCGAGGAAGTGAGGGAAGGTTTTTAATAAGGCAGTTGACACTAGCTGCAGTAATCACTCCGTAATACAAACTCAACCAATTTATTGAAGAAAGTTCAAGGTCTCAGAGTATGATTTCGTACGACTGATGGCTTCGTTGGAAATGACCTACGGTTTCGTTGGTTTGACCTATGGTTTCGTTGGTTTGACCTATGGTTTCGTTGGTTTGACACGTGTCTATTATTATTATTGCTCGAATCTGCGCTCCTCTAATCGTCTTAATTCATCCGGCCACACACGTTTGGAATGTATCTAACTCTTTTGACACTTTCTCCGTTCCTCGCTGTTACTCATTTCCGGGAACCACGGTGTATTCGCACGTCGCACACTGACCTAACACGGTTATCACAACTCAGAGCCTTCAATCATGAAGCGCTCTCTGTCCTTTCTCCTCTCACCATTTCGTACGAGAGCCTCTGCCCCACGTCCTAACGCTAGTGCATCGCACTCCACACTCTGACTCCAACTATCTTTTTTTCTGAACACGTGACCTCCTTCTCCTCCTCCTCGGAGAGTACCCAGCATACGTTTCGACTCTGCAATTTTTGGTTCCTCCGAACTTGCGCTCTCTCCGGCTATAACGGCTCCCAACTCGGATGACCCCACCCTGGCTGGCCTTCTCTATCCCGCACACCTGCTGTCCTTATCTTCTGACGGGATCACCACGTGTCATTTTCATCTTCGCCGCCGTCGCTTGAAAACAAACTCTTCAAGGATATATCAAAACAATATACCAACATTGGCTACATGTTCTCGTTACAAAGAAAGAACACAGTCGACCAGACAGGCTGGCGACTTTGACTGTTGAGCTTTGTCCGGCTCGACGAGAAACATCTAAACGGACTGTTTTATTCAGCCGCTAAGTGCTCTCCGTAAATCCGTGTTTCCGTTGTGATTGTCCGAATCACCATTCGTTGGCGCCTTTTGAACTACACTAGACGTTTACAGTATTTAACAATGGCTTCGAAAAGAAAGTTATTTCCTCCTTGAGAAAACGAAATCCTTCCCAGAAGTGTAATTCAATCACTCCCATATGAATACGTGGCATGTCTATCTCTTACCCATGAAACACGGGGCATAATTTCTTTATGACTATGTATGAAGTATAATAATTACATACATTATAGAGCACACTTTTTAATAACTAATTTCCGCCCTTACTCATGGTTTATCTGCTCCTCCGGGCAATCACGGGACATGATTCCTAACCTCCAGATTCGCTAAATATGAATGCCGGTTGCTTCGACTAGCAAATCCTGTGATGGTTATATTCAAATTAATCGGAAACTTGAGACTTGGTCGTTCTGGGTGGTGAAGTGGTTAGCATACTCGGGAGCTATCTAGGAGACGCCGATTCGATTACCGCTCCAGGACGACGAAATTTTCAAATTTTTCGGATATTATCTGGTTTACCATCCTTGTCATATTTACACTAAACAACGGATTGTCATCTTCAAAATTTTTATGATATGGTGTAATCTTGTATTTCATTCATGTAATACATGTTGATATTAATTGTAATACATGTTGATATTAATCACTGAAGCCAAACTGAAGTAGCTTTTCTTTTTCTTCCAGTTCGTTTCTCCCGCGTACGTGTCACGTTATTACATAAACCAATCACGGAACGTTGAGCACCCTCCGAAGAATTTCTTTGGAGGTTTTGTGAACATGCGGTTGTGACGTAGCAGCTCTTGGCACCTCAGCTGCACAGGCCTTCGTTATCTCGTTGGCCTCGGCTGGCCAGGACAACGGAAACCCTCGAGAAATTATGCATTCATTACCGAATGTTCCACTGAGCAAATTCTCTGGCACTACTACTATATGAGAGTGCTTAACCTGTCTGCTCTGGCCATTGCAATTTTATCACCGACATTTTCGGAAAGTGACAAACAGCCTCTTTCTGACACTACACCCAATTCTCCAGTGTCTTTGAATTTCCGTATCATCATCCTCAACACCGCAGTGTAAGGGTGTCTTCTCCGTAATCTTTGATTCGTCGATACTGACGCATTGCACTATTGGCATTACTTTGATTTTAATAACATAATTTTTCCAGTTGCGCCCGTTCCGTCTTTGCAATAGTCATGACACCTACCGGCACCTTTATCTTTGTCCCTTTTACTTTGCACACGCAGCATACCAAATTTAGGGAGGCCTTCACTGAGAACAAAAGTTTGTTTGAAACAACAAAATAGTTTTGTTGAGCTGTTTTGTCGATTTACTTTGTTGCTTTAGCCGAACTCCAGCGAAATTGTTTTGTTGGCAACACAAAATTATTTCGTTGGCTATATTTTGTTAATTCAACTATATGGAGGTGGCATCGACTTTACGCCAAAGCGCACGTCATTAATAGCTACTCCTACGAGCACTACCAGACTGTCACTGATCAGAAAAATCTCGTTTAGCGCTTAAGATTTCGTTTTGAATTATGGCTGACTGCGAATTTTTATTCGCGATCGGTTCCTGATCGCAAATAAAAATTTGCGTATGAAGTAATGATAAGAGTTGTAATTTATGTATAGAGCTTCATTTCATGTATAGGCTGTATATACAGGATGTTTCAAAATTCGTGCGGCAACCAAAGATTCCATGGTGATACATATAGAACGTAAGAAAAATATTGCGATTTTTTCTCGTAAGAGCAGCTGTAGGCGAGTGGTTAGCACGCCTAGTTCCTAAACTGAAGGTCTCAAGTTCGAATCCGCTCAGTGAGAGATTTTTCGCTGGCTCTGAAAAAATTTCCTCGTGACGTAACACCATTCAAATTCATTTGAACACCACTAGAAAATAAATACGGCGGGAAAGAAAAGATGGCGGGAGGGAAAATAGCGGACACCAAGGGTCGAAGGACACCCCCTAAAATTACTGCACCGGCAAAGTGTTGCCATCGGAAAAAAAGTTTAGGGACAAAGTGGCCCAGCTACCTAACTCTAAATTTTGTTGGAGCAAGAAATTACTGTGTCACGATAACAATATGTTTGGTTGCAGCAACAAAACGTTTTATCACGATAACAATACATATTGTTGGATCAAACAAATTCCCAAAATCGACATAGGCATTTTGTTAAATAAACAAAACGTTTTGCCATGGCAACAATAAATTCTGTTGAATCAACAATAATTATCAGCATATTACTTTTGTAAATTCAACATTTTTGTTGATTGCATATCGACAAAATTTTTTGGTTGATTCAACAATTTTTTTGCTGAATCAACAAAACGTTTTTCTCAGTGTGTTTTCAAATCTGCAGGCGCAATACTCTCAAGACACATCCCCTTGGAGTGGGTGGCGGAGATTCTCTTGAGCTACTAGCTTGTTGATCATTCCATTCCCATTGCTTTTCTATCAACATTCTTCCATTATCACGGCAAGATTCTATTGCGCAGTTGCAATTAAGTCATGTATGCCACATTTCCATTTCTATGTTTCAGGACAGTGCGCAACAGGTTTTCTCTGCCTAGTTAAATATGGAATGTCTTAAAACTTTGTTACCTCGCTTGTTGAAATTTATCATTCCTCCATTCCAGGAAGGTGCGCAAAATTAATATGACCCGGATTTCACGAAATTTTGCTACTTTGCTTATTAAAAGTGTTCCTGTTAGCTTTCCCCTCCCTCGTTAAATCCGGAGACTTCATTAAATTTTGTTAGCTGAAAACGATGAAATTAGCTTTGAATTAACATTATACCAAACAAAAGTTACTGTTTTGCTCGTTAAATCCAGGATCTTACTAAATACGGGATCGTTACACTGTAAAAAATAAGTAGTGTGAATTCACGGAAAATTTCTAAAAATAACGTGCAGCAATTTTGCCGGTAGTTTCCCGTCTTTTTCAGAAATTTCCGTTTTTAAAAGTGCCCGTTTATTTTAACTTCTGTATTTTCTCAGATTTTTCGTACGTAATAAAAAAATTCCGTTTATTTCAGAAAAGTCCATTTCAGGTTTTCCCGTATTTAAACTGAAATTTAGCAAAAATCAAAGAACCTGCACTTCTCAGCCCTTACACGAGAACCGAACCCCTGTAGTTTGGGTTGGTTCAACAGATAATGCGCGCCTTTAACCACTCAGCCAGAAACACGCGGGAGTTGGACTCAGGTACCCAGTTTCTTAGAGTAACACAATATACTGTACAATGAATAGCTGGTGCACAAAATGGAGGAAAGGAGAAGAACTATTCTGTGCCACAATAAATAAAATTCATGCGATTTGCTATCCACAATATCCGATCTCGCTATGGAACTTCAAAATCAAGTACTTCATCAGACTATTGAAATGCAACAGTTAATCAACTCCCAAGTATTTCCGTGAATGTCTCATATTACCGGGAAATTTTCGTCTTGTGAATACAGAAAAAGTGAGAATGGAATTTTTCCGTTAACACAAGAAACGAATTGCGGAAAGGTTTCTGGAAATTCAGAATTTTCCGTTAAAACATTTTCTAAACGGTAATTTACCGTCAATATGAGTAAGGTATTGCGGGAAGGTTTCTGAAAATTCAGAATTTTTCTGTGGTACGAAAAATCCGTGAAATTCAGGTTTCTTTCCGCCATTTCACGGAAAAGGCTGTATCAGAAATATTTTCGTTAATTCACGAAAGAAATGACGGAAAGTGGCCCGTGAATTTCAGAATTTTTTTTACCGTCTATAAGCGAGTTTTACTGTGTAAGAGTTTCTGATTCCTTGTTGCTTGTCGCCAGATCTGTCTGGAAAATGTCCCGTCCTCACGGATGTTGCATAAAATGGCGCAAGCAAAAATACCTTCCGATCAAACACGAGAAAAGAAAAAAAAAAAAGAAAAAAACAATCATATTTAAATACGAACAGAATCTGAGAATCTTACAGATGGTTTAAGAAGAACATGTTTAACGAATGTCGCTGAACATAATTTTTGATTCTGAAAATTTGTGTCTTATTTGGGTTTCTATAGCTTTTACAGCGACTTCCGTTCTGCTTCTCAATTTAAGAAACAAGTTAGTAAAATCATGCAATGCGTTGATTATGATACGCTTTCCAACATACCAGAAATCATTACTCATATTATTACTCAAGTTATAAGGATAATCGATGTGGAATAAATCTCGCTCCTGTGCCCTGACCTTTGACCCCATTTCGATGATATTCAACTGAATCTGTTCAGTATACCTGCGGAACAACATGATAAAGTTCTGTCGCAATCGAAGTATTATTACATAAGTTATGACGCATAAGGAGGATGGAATGGACCACGCTCCTATGTCCTGACCTTTGACCGAATTTCGCCCATTTTCAATAGGGTTGTCCCCCTACCACAAACTAAAATTCCCCCCAGGTTGTCCCCTACCACATTCTAAAATTTCATCGAAATCGAACCATTTTTATGCGAGTTATCGTACGGACAGACAGACGGACAAAGCTGGAACATATACGCTTCTTCAACCTACGGTTGGAAAGCATAAACAAGTTAGTAAAATCATGCAATGCTATTACCACCCCTACTCGATGTGAGGGCGAACCATCTGCTGCGTCCTATTCGCTGCAGTGGGATTAATTATTAAGAAGGCCGTTAATTTTCGTAACTCTTTACTCTCTATTATCTTCCGCCTATGGGTGTCTACCGTGAAGTTGGGTTCCCTAATGGAGGGTCTCCAAGTTCAGGGTTGACGGGTGCATTGCGTTGTGTTTCATATGGGAGAACATGGGAAACCCATATTCCTCCATATGCCGCTTGAAATTTAATAAACTCATGTCAGATTTGGACCTTTTATTTTCCTGCGACTGGGTTTGCTAAATGTTAAAAGTTATTTTCTTCTTAAAATCTTGGAGTTGTTACTCTACCAAAACTTTACGATTGTTCTACTTAATTATTCAGGTTAAAATAAACAAAGATTCACTTATTTTGAATTTTCAAAGATTTGAGAAACTCGGGTAAATTTCATTATAAAATACAGAATTTATTTTTCATTTGTGTTTCCTTAAAATCTATTACACTGATCGGTGGAGATTTCTATTAATTTAAACCAAAATATATTTTAAGTTCATTATGCTTTTTGATATTCGCAATCATATTTTAAAGTTCACCTTCCGCAAAATATAAGACACATTATGTTATTCAGCACTTGCAAGAGATTAAAATTATCTTTTCTACCGAGGATGTATAGGAGACAAAATCATGATCATGCTAACGAGATATTGGGAATTATGAAATTTTTCTCACCAAATTCTTTTCTTTTCATCTATTTCGTTGTCGTCCGGTATTACTTATAGGTATAAAGTCTATGGTTGGGACCTCATCCGGTCCTGCTGAATGCACACTGCCCGCATAAGATCACTCGATGCTTCACCCAAAATTTGCGTAAAAACCTCTCAGGGAAAACATCATACTTCCCTTCACCTGGAAATCATCTTGCTCAATTTTGAGCGTCCTCCCAGGAAAACTCCTAGCTTAATTCTTTCTGCGATATTCTGCCCAGGATTCATCTAGAGTCCATCTTTCCTCTCTGCGTTCACCCAGAAATAGCAGTCATCATTCCATCCCGTGTTCTCTCCAAAAAAATCTCCGCCTAAAAAAACTTTTTCTCTCGTCTATGTTTAAGGGGTTCGGGGGTGTTCCTGTCCTACCCAAATGGTTCTCCCCTTATTGGTTGGGCCGCTTTTCCTCGCTTCGGCATTGGTTTACATCCCTGTATGGGAATCCCTCCGATTCGTTGGCAAAGGCTTGAGAACATCGAGTTTTCTTGAAGATGAATATTCCTTTATCTTGTCAACTGCTCCGCGGGATGTCCGCGCTGCCTTAGAATTTTCACGTACGCTTCCTGTATGACTCTTTCTGTTGGTGTCAACCAGTTACGCCCACTACGAGAAATATGCCCTGTTCGTTGCCCGCTAGCGTGCGTAAAACGTGACTTCGTTAATAGCGAAAGGTCCAGTAAATTGGCCCCCACCTGTGATTGCGAGCATTTCATTCTCGTAGCGTTGCTTGCTAAAACCTCCGAGTTTTCTCTTTACTAACCTAGGGGTGTGTTTCGTGCGTATTCTTACTGGAATTTCCGGAGAGCTCGGGGAACACAAAATAAAATAAAAAAAACAATTCAAAAGAATGATGAAAAAAAATAAGGAATTTCCTCCTCAAGAAAGAAATCTGCTCAGCCAGGTCTTAGAAAAATTATGAAATAGGTATTATAATTATCCTCTTAGAACGCCTGTCCACATTATGCTTCTCGGATTTTCTTTTCCCAATTCCCGCGCTCTCTAAATTGTTTACTTGGTAACTACTCTTCCTCGTTTAACTATTTCCTCGTACTATGCGATACCGTAGGAATTATTTGGTGAATATATTGCTTTCCCACACTTACTAATTTGTAGGCCCCCTTTCCGAAATTCATACCTACGAAATCATGGTCCTCCAATGTTACACGATATTCCGGAGGACATACGGGTAACATTATCTCCCTCTCCCATAGGGTTGAAGAGCTTTGTCCCCCAAAGTTAGGTGCTGTGGATTCCTTCCTCTCTTGCAAGGCTGCTCGTTTTCGCTCATTTCAACATGCGATGAATTACAATCATTTGCGAAAACTTATGCGCATATATGATACATAATGTAATTATAAGCACATACAATAAGCATAAAACTACGAGTAAGATTATTATAACAATGTTCAATAAATATTAAATTCCTCCACCGAATCTAATTCTAAGTTTGACATTGACAGATAACATATGCACTGTATATATATATATATATATATGAATTCTTTCCGATAGTGACAGATTTCTTCAGCCGCCGTCTTCTCGGCGACACACAATATTTGCTCGGGTACGCGCCTCCGTTGGGCGATATGGTTTCGGTTTTGGGCGTTCCCATCTCTTAAGCACTCAGCTAGTTTCTCAGAGTTCCTTTGGAGATCAGCCTCCCAGACGGGAGTGATGTGAGGCTAACACCATCTCCACGTTCAGTTCATAAGGGTGCCGTACCATTACGCCGAGGAATAGTTCCCGGTAACATTTACCGCCTGCAGCAAGTGATGACCGACGAAGCGATAAACAAAATTATTATTACCGCAGTGGCTCCGGCTGCGATTATTTTGAAAGCTCCGAACAGGGAAGTGCCGAAGGCGTTGAACAGTAGCCCACTGCTCCATTCGGGTGGGCCTGCTGGTTGCCAGTATGCGCTGGAGATATTAGGATAAGTCAGCTGAACTGAAGGTTGTTCTAAGCAAAAGTCTAAAGTGGTACAAGCGGTAACGGTTCGGGCCTTTAAGCAGAGTTTTTCGCTGTGGCACTTAGCGTCCGTCTTTAGATTTATCTTGATCGTTCGTCTTTCCGTCTGTAGTTTTACCGAACGAGAGTGCACCGTGAGTTTTTCGAAGTGAACGTCCACAATCCCGGCTGCGCACGATGAGAAAGCTTCGATCTCTACCGTAGCCAAGGGCTCGCATGCAAAACAGCCTGTTACCTTGATTTCTGCCTCCGTGAATTTTGGGCAGACAGTTCTGGTTTCGATCGAGTACTTGTACTTCTGGAATTGAAGATTTACCACTATAGGGGCTGAGTGTAACAGTTCCGAAACAAGTTGGCCATTTCCGTCAACCTTCAGTTGATGCCATGCTGATGCCATTGGTAAGGCGCTCTTTTTTTGTTCTATCATATTCAGTAAATACGACTGTTGTCGGTGGCATTTCATAGAGTCCTCATAATAGCTACAAGAAAACATGCTTTCGTCGAAGATAAAATTTTTCGACATCGATTCGTTGCTCTGCGTATCGCCGATATGTCCTTTCATCGGTCGTGAAGGTAAAGCTTGCCCTTTCAATATAACTCTCTTGAGGGTTTCCCACTCGAGAGATCAGATGGGTGTTCACGATTTGTGTAGGCTGGTCCAGTGATCCGACTACTTGCACTGTGATGCCCGTAGAGGTCGTGGCTTGGTTCTTAACCGTCAGAGTCTCTACGGTGTCGTTGTTGTGCTGTTGAATTAGTAGCTGATAACTACACTGCATCGATACTATTCTGCGTACGTCATATGCTCGCAGGAAATCTGCTTCCAGCCATATTCGAAAGAAATGGCAATGTTGCGAGTCAATGATCCAGCATGACGTGGACCCACTGTCGGACGGCTGACAGCCTGTGATGCCGGGCCAGTCTAGCGATTGTTTTGTCAGTGCGTCAAATTGTTTTGATCGCACACATCCTTTTCCCCAATTGCAAGTCTCGTGATTTGCACAAACCAATTGGCTGAGATAACGCATTGTAGTCACGTGCGTAAAATAGTCTCTCGTCGTGTGCCAGATACAGTTTGCCTGCTGGTAGGTTACTTTCAAGGAAAAAAAGTGTATGGTCATTTTCCTGGTCCGTAAACCATATGCATTGTTCATGCCCCAAATTCATTAGGGTTACCTGCGCATTAGTAGTTAGACGGCAGTTGTGCTCTACCTCTGAGTCCGTGCACTCCTTCACCTTTGATGCAACAATCGAATGTGCGTTACATTCCGCGGAAGTTCCGTTTACCAACAGAAATAAGCTCAAAAGTACCAGTCCGTGTAAAGGCGGTTGCGCCGCTGGACGGGCAACTTGCCTCTCCAAATATTCGTGCATCTGATTTACTCCGTTACGTAAAACATTTCCTGTTAGGGCTCCTGTCTTTACTGCCACAAACGTTGTTCCTCTGAGGAATCTATATGACTTCCAAAGAATTATTCCGACTCCACACAACAGCTTCCAGATGCTAATTACTACTTTCCTGGCATATAGAAAGGTTACCGCTGAAATTAAAACTAGCACAATATACACTACATAAGTGACTGCGTGGGGTAAACACCTTAGCTGTCGTAGCATCTCACGACACAGTATGCACTGTAGGGGTCTACACGTTGTTCTACCTACGATTTGCAAAGCACCCCTTAGGGTTTTTCCATCCGTGGTAACGAAAATCAAAGTTAGTTCCGCAGAAAGCTCTAGTAGTTCCGGTGGCATTGATGTCTGATACGGAGCGTTCCTTAAAGTGATAACCCGCTCCATACCTCGAACTCGAATCACCAGGGTTCCTGGAAGTGAGCTGGTGATGATTGGGTCGTTGTATGATACTTTGATATTTTCCCTTTGAAATACTGCCTCTTCGTCAGACAGCAAATGTCTCTGGTGACGGCGCCGAGGTAAAATATTAGTGCGCGGTTTTCCAACGCACTCTGTGAAAGAGATCAGCGCTGGGTTCGAAATCCGTAGTCCTTCCGCTTCATGTATCAGTGTAGATACTGCTGGCGTCAGGCGGCAGTTGCACGTAGTGACGGATTTATTCACACAGCTCGCCAGTGCACAATATTCGCTCGTTCCACTGCACGGTGCATCGGCTGTGCAGGCACAGTGTAAACCGTCTCTTGTGCACTCCATTAATGAAAGGGCTCCTTGTGGGTTCGGTTCCTGCTGAACGAAGAAATTTCTCGGTTCGATAAGCTCATGGTTGTGCGTAATGAATGTCCTCCAGGCTTTCACGCACTCGTCGCATGAATGTGCATGACAAGCACTCCGCGGCATTCCTAGTTTCAAAAGTTCGGCACGAGATGCTACAGTGCACTGATATTTATCTCCCTTGAAATGACAAAGTTCGTGATTAGCAGCTACTCCGCTAACTGTCCAGATTACCACGGCGAACGCAATCACGTTCATCTTGTCCATTTTATTGACGAATGTCACTCTCTTCAAATACCCTAAAAGTGGTAATGGTTCTGTCAACACTTGTCGGCCATAATTATCTCAAAACAAACATACACATGAAATCACTCCTTATCACCTCGGTATTTCTCTTGCACATGCATTATATACACTTTACATTAAGAACTAGTAATATTTCCTTCGAAAAGCTCGTTTCACTCTGACCTACGAGAAGCGAGGGGTTTTTATGTGCATATTTATTTATATATATTTTTTTTTTCGAAATTCCGAAGCGCATTCCATCCCAGGCTTCCCTTTTCTCTAATTGTATTTTTTTTTTTTCCTACTTGTAGGTTTTCTCCAACAACAACAACAACAACAAAAATAAAAAAAATCTCATCACTCGTGTTTCTTAAGCTTACTAAATTATAATTAAATAACGGTTATTTACTTCCCATGTATCTATTCTGCAGCTATTATTTCCATTCGCTGGTGCGTCTACTACTTCTAAAAGAAAAATTATTAATTTCCCTTTTCGTGTTTGTCGTATTGTCTACCAGATATTACCCGCGTATAGTCGCTTATTTCCCTTTTACGTTGTCTAACTTAATCGTTAGTTCTTTGCTGAACTATTTCTTGTCATTTTATCTGTCGTGCTTTACTCTCTCTTTTTTTTTTTTTTTCTCGCGTATTACAATTGTATTCTCATTCCTGGCTATTTCTGATTTTACGACCAGATGCTTTTCTCGTGTATTCGCAGGTGTGCGGCGACCATTTAAGGAACGCCGATGATTTCGGAAAATAGGGATTTCCTCGAAAATGCTTGCGAGGGTCCCCTTTGGGCGATGTCACCCCTGCAAATTCGTCGCTCCAAAAATTTTGGGTCGTTCCTGTGTTGACCGTCTCTCACGGCTCGAAATCTGAAACACCTGCGCTGATGCCTGTGGGTGTAAGTGAGCGCACAATAGCGTAGCCTCTTGCATGTTTTGCTTACATCGGAGGCTTCTTGTTTAGCCTATGTAGAAGCATCCACTTAGTATTCTGTTACCTGGGGCTAAAACCACCCCTCTAATTTCTGCCGGTCAGTGCTCAGTTTGCTGACGGATTTCATTGAAACATCACGCTTCTTTTGGTCTGGTGAACTTGTCATTCAAATTTCCTCTTCTGCTTTATCTCTTTTTTTTTTTTTTTTTTTTTTTTGGTATCGTTGCACCATGTCTGCACGTATTAATCCTCATCTCACCTCGTCGCATTTTTCGCATGCTCGACGCCAGTTGTGGTTTGGGAGAATCTGCAACTGCTCCTCGTGTGCTGCGGTGGTAGAGGATGGGGAGCTGGGCCTGGTGAATTTGTCATTCACATTTCCTCTTCTGCTTTACTCAACCTCTAACCTCACGATGTACCTAGTGCATTTCTACCTCGATTTCATTTCTATACTTTTCCTTCCGTTATACTTGCCTTCCTTATCAATTAAAACTGAATTTTCCTACTATCCACAAAACAAAACAAAAAAAAAAAAATATAGTACCTTTGGATATTTCACTTCAAGGTAAGTGCTTTTTACTGTCATTTCGATAGGTTATGGTTAGGCTATGTTAGGTGACGTTTAGGCTACGCGTCGATCATGTTTGTTGCTACTTTCTTATACCATGTTTTGTTTCAGGTTCGCGTATTTTAATTGCTTTGAATACCTGCCATGGATACTAATTTTGAACCACTGCATTACCCGATACGCTGCTAATCTTATTGCGTTCCGTCGGTGTTTCCGCACGGCTATTTCTCCGCAGAAGGTGCTTACGTTTTTTTCTAGTGATATATTACTCCGGCCTAGGCTTCAGAAAGTTTTGAGAGAAAAAATTAATTTTTTTTTCTTCGTCGTGCTGTGCTCCCGTTTATAGTTTCCATCCTTTGAAATGCTCGGCCGTTGCTGTACAAAATATCTTACCGAGCGTTCCCGTTCTTTTAACGATAAATTTTCCTTCTTTGCATTCTTGCTTCAAGATGGCGGCCCAAGATGGCGTCTTCCCATTCTTCCTTTTGCTCCTTACCAGCCAGTTTGTGTACGGGGTTTCTCAAACTGGAAACACGGTCCGTCCGTTCCTCTACTCTTGCAAGCCCCGTGCATGAGCGACGTCATTCTGCCTACGATTACCTTCGCTTATGCTCCTACTGCCTATCATTAATAAAATTTGAGCGGAAAATTATTATTTTTTTTTCTCTTTTCTTTTCTTCTCTTCCAACAAAAAATTATTTCTTTGTAAAAGGAATGATTGCTACCGTTCAGTCTTTCCTCTGAAATAAAAACATTGCTTCCTCCACAGGTTTTTTTTTTTTTTTTTTTTGCTGGGTGCTTAATCTCTGACCCATTCTTTCTCTTTTTACTTACGTAATGTATTTTCCTTACTTAATATTAATTTTTCCCTTATCGTAGCAAAACAAAAAATTTTTTTTTTCTAGTTTTCCGTGGTTCGTGAACTCAAAACTGGAAAGATTGCGATGCACGTACTAGGCTGCGGTCCTGCTATGAATATTATTAATTACTTCCTGCATATTCTTCCATGTTTATACACCATTTTCTAGCTAGACTCTTTTACGAATTATTTTCGATTACTGATCAGATCGCAAAATTTGTTTTTTATTTTTTTCTTTTTTTTTCACCTATCAAATTTATTTTCTGCTAAACGTTTACCGTGAAAATTCAGGGATCTTCCCACTTATTCCGCATCGCTGTTTCCTTTTTTTTTTTTTTTTTTTTTTCACAACACACACAATTTTTTTTCTTCGCCCAGCGTTCTTCCTACTTCCTCGGCTTAAACCAATGATTCCTGAGGTTTCGCCACGATTTTCCTCCACTGTGGATAAAGATTATTGACGGGTGCTCCTTCTGGTGTTCCTGCGCTTAGGTTTTCTTGAATGCGCTGCGACAAATAGCGGTCGGCTAAATCGAACCAAGAGGTTCCCTCTGGATTACTGGGTTGACTGAGACTTTTCAACATTCTATTTACAAAGCTAGTATCTTCCGGCTGCTCAAGTCTTTCGGTCGAGTCGCTGACCACAATTTCCTTTGGGTACGTGCGATTCAGGCCTATTTCCAAAGTGTTGGGCCCTTGTGAATTTGCTGTGGGGTGTATTGCTGCTGTCAGCTGAATTCTGTCCTGCGAACGTAGTAGATATGGATCTCTAATAACCCTTTGGCGCGTTGCTTCTTGTGTTTGTCGGCTGCTACTTTCCTGATAGGAATCCTGTGACGGCATGGTCTCCTCCGTTGGTTCCGCGATTGCCTGTGTGCGCCTCGGCTCTTCAACATGTTGCGAGGGCAGCGGTACTTCCCTGCTTGTCTCCCTTCGCGCTGAACTCGACGTAGCGGGCGGCGAATTTATCGGTACTCCGATGTTGGGCGGTTGACTTACGGGCGGCATTGCTCTACTGCTTGTCGGTTGCGGCATGACTACTCTGGGAAAATCGACCCAATCCAGATAGTCGTAGTCCTGTGTGCTCTCCGATCCGTCGTCAGAGAAATCCTGCGATTGTCTGGGTACTTGTACCTCTATATTGTCCTGTACCGGTGACTCTGCTATAAGCTGGGGTAGGCGTTCAGTCCGCTTGAAGACTCGATTTTTATGCACGGTCTGATATTTGTTCGGATTTTCGACTGACCTCAACTGAACATTTACTGGGGTGGGGAACGAAACTATCTCCCAATCTCCGCAGTTAGTTCGAGCTAGCTTACGCGATAAATGTGGCTGTGAAAAAGGGGTGTGCAAAAATACTCTGTCACCTAAATGTAGATTCTTTTCAGCAGCGTGCCTGTCTGCATACTTCTCTTGTTTCGCCGCAGCTTCTTGCAAATTTCCGTATACAATTGGTTGAATTTTCGCTAATCTGGTCTTCTTATTGAAGTGAATGGGACGATTTGTGAGGTTAGCTATCAATACGGGTATGATGCCTGATTTGTCCAGCGTGTTTACTGAACGACCCAAGCGTACTTTTCCCTGGGCGTATCTTTCTGACGGCTGTACTAGCACTTGGTTAACCTGGCATCCCGAAAATTTCCCACATCGGATCCGAATAACCCTTTCCGAATACGGTGGGATGAGCTCCTTATGGACGGTCCTTCCTATCTTGGTTACGTCGGGGGTAATGGGGTTGGTCCTTTCCGCTGAAGGCACGGACAAGACCTGGGTTCGAATTTTCGACTGACGTGCTTTTCCTTTAAAATTTCTTTTCTGGTTATTCCTTCCTCTACCGTACTCTGCTCTAGCTAAATTTGCTCTGCTTTCCCGTTTCAAAATTCCTTTTCCTGCGTCGAATACGTATCCGTGCTCCTTCAATAGATCCCAGCCTAAGATTAGAGAATAATCTTGATGCAACTTCCGCTGAGTAACGTGATAGGGATGTAAAATGGTTTCTCCTCCGATTTCTACCGGTATCTCATAGCACTGAGATGTAGGTAAAGTGTTTCCAGTAATGCCTTTCACTAAAACTGCTGATCCTAAGTCACGTATACGAATCTTTCCCTTTATCTCCTTTAATAGTGAAGCACAAAAGATTGAGATACAAGCTCCGCTGTCGATGAGTGCAAACGCGTGAGTATCTCCTATCCTAACTTTCACCAACGGGAGTGCTCCATCACCTCGGACGTAACAATTTGTTAAAGTAACTCCACGGACCTTATTATAATTCCGGCCAAGGGCGGTCCCCTTATCTTGACCCGAAATTAGTTTAAAGGACGCGAATTTTGCCTGGAATACCTATTGCAATCTCTTCCTGGTGCATCCTCTTCAAAACGAACGCGGTTTTCTCTTCTGTTCCCCAAATTCCTTGGATTCTGTGGGACGTGAGCGTCCTGTCGGTAAGTGGCGCTGTAGTTCCTGTAGGAGCGATACTGATTACCGCGGCGGTCGCCAGGGGAGAAGTTATTCTGCTGTCGCGGGTACGAAGGGTTGGGTGCCCTGTCCCATGAACCTCTTTGAGCTTGCTGCGATGGTTGCGTACGAGCTGCTCCTTCCCGATTATTCCGATAACAAAATCGCTTGATATGGCCAAAATCGCCGCAGTTATAGCAGATGGCCGAAGTAATGTCTACGTCGGGTAAATTTCCCCTAGATTCATAATTAGCGCTCTGGAAATTTCTAATGCGATTTACGTGCGTCCGGTGCGAATTCTCTGCTTTCCTTAGCCTTTCCCTCAAATTTTCTGCCTCACTTTTCAGAGCGTTCACCTGCATCTCATGAGTTGCTAGCTGCTTCGCCATCATAGAACACAAATCGGCTATCTGGTCCGTTGAATTGCTCTGTTGCCCTTGTGAAGTCCCTGGGATCGAACTCGATTCCTGCTGTGCATCGTAAGCGTTAGCGTCCCCGGTCTAATAAGAGATTGTGAGACTCTTCGGCCAGCGCTCTCTGAACTGCTGCCTGAAAATTTTCCGGGGCGAAGGATAAAACCGTGCGCCTCAATTTGGGGTTTAATCCATTCAAAAACTGCGACATTTTAGTGCTGTCTACCAGTCCTCGTACTTGCTCATTTTCTAAATCCATCGTCTCCATGTAGGAATAAGCTAAGCCGTTAAGACGAGCTACATACTCGGCCACCCGTTCTCCTGGTTTTTGTCGGCAAGTCGTAAATTTCTGCATTCTCACGGTAACCGGTTGTAATGCGTCGAATCTTTGTACTATCGCCTGCTTAAATCGTTCGTACTCGGTCTCCCTCCTAATATCGACGGCCTCCGAAAGAAAGTGACTGGCGGCTCCTTTGAATTTTGCTTTAGCTGACAAAATTTTAACGGCGTCGTTCCATCCTGACAGTTCGGCGGTACTCTCCAACGTTTCGAAAAATTGACGTGCGGTCAGATTTTCATCCGATCCGCTGAATGTGGGGATATACGCTAACATTCCCGCCATTATTGGTACGTTCTGCGGGGCTACTACACAATTTTCTGACACGGCTTCCCCTTCTAGAGTGCCCTGAAGGTCGTTCTCCTGGTTCTGTTGATCAACTATGCAATTTTCCGAAACAAAATTCTGTTCACCGTTGCTCTGTTCTCCGTTCTGTTGGTTAGCCATATATTTATTCTTTAACCTTACTAACTTAAATTCCCACGGCTTCTACTATATGCTTCGTAATCTCGTAAAGTCGCATAAAATTAGAAAAATTCCGGTGAAGCTACCACGTAAAAATAAAAAATTCACTCTAACGTAACTCGCTGCTTCGTCTGCTAACCCACTTGACTTATGATCAGAAAACAATTGTCTACGAATAAGATGATTAACGTTCCTAGCTTACTCCTAAATTGCATTCGGCTTTCAACTTAACTCTACCTAACTCGCGACACACTAAACAAAATTCCCTCAAAATATGCACATATACAACCAGCACTTCACACTAAGATATGTAATAAATTTGAACGTCTTAAATATATATATAAATACACTAGAAACATTTGAGATCAAATTATGCACTTGTAACAAAATTAATACGATAACCACTTTTTCAAGAAATTAGAACCACACCTCAAATACTTATGCTGACTTCCTAAATTCATTAAATTTTAGTATACTAGCAATAACCTCTGTCTACTTCCCTTGGTGGATGCAATCCCACATTTAAAGCACATTAAATCACACTTCCATAAACACTATTTTCATTTCAAAAATTTGTTCCAGCATTATCCAATTATTACTCCTACCAATTCTTCTTGCACTAGTCCTTTTTATTACTCTTTCCCAAATATTAATCCACTTAACTACTCTCTGTCTACACTCCCAAGTACCTCTACACATTTAAATGCACAATAAAACACACACTTAGATATTACATTCCCTTTTAGTCTTCCAAAACAAATCAAGATTACTGCTTAACCTTCTATTAGCTCCTATATCTTGCAGAAAAAAAAATTAATTCCTCTTATCAATAATTAACCTGCCTATTCCTTCTTAAATTATCAGTTTCTTATCAATGCATCAACACACATAATAAAATCACACTTCAATAATAATGCACTTTTGATTTTAAAATATATATCACCACAACTTCTCATCACTACTCTTCTATCAGTGCCTCACCGTTAAATTATACATTCCCCAAGTTATCAATGAACCTATTATTCTCCTTAGTTACCGATTTAAAATCACAACACTCAAATGCACAAATAAACAACACATCAAAAATAAATTTCACTTTGAGTTGCAAGGAATTTTCCCTTGATTTTCAACTATAAATCAAAATTATTCATGAATTACACTTGTATAAATTTATTTTCTCCGTACTATTAATTTTCATGTATTTTCTGTAAGATTTCATCTATTCATTTGCTAAATTAGCAGTATCACTCTTATTTGTTTTTCTGCCTATTTCCTTAGAAATTTAAATTTATTTCAGCATAATCTGATTTCCTGCAACTTATTTACTTGCATTTCACCTTCACTATTTTTTTTGAAGTTAAAATCTTGCTACAATTTCCTTAATTTTTCTATAAAACCTGCATCTTGTTACTCAGAATTGAAGGGGAGATAATAGAAACACATCGCATTATTCTGCTAATTCTGTATACTTGATTAATTATCCTGACCACCGAAAACAAATATTCTTTTTTTTTTTTTTTTAAACCACAGGATCAAAGAAATCCTGGTCCTAGCACAAATTTTATATTAATTAACCAAAGAACTGAAAAATCCTGGTCACACGGCACCAGTTTTATATTACCACCCCTACTCGATGTGAGGGCGAACCATCTGCTGCGTCCTATTCGCTGCAGTGGGATTAATTATTAAGAAGGCCGTTAATTTTCGTAACTCTTTACTCTCTATTATCTTCCGCCTATGGGTGTCTACCGTGAAGTTGGGTTCCCTAATGGAGGGTCTCCAAGTTCAGGGTTGACGGGTGCATTGCGTTGTGTTTCATATGGGAGAACATGGGAAACCCATATTCCTCCATATGCCGCTTGAAATTTAATAAACTCATGTCAGATTTGGACCTTTTTATTTTCCTGCGACTGGGTTTGCTAAATGTTAAAAGTTATTTTCTTCTTAAAATCTTGGAGTTGTTACTCTACCAAAACTTTACGATTGTTCTACTTAATTATTCAGGTTAAAATAAACAAAGATTCACTTATTTTGAATTTTCAAAGATTTGAGAAACTCGGGTAAATTTCATTATAAAATACAGAATTTATTTTCATTTGTGTTTCCTTAAAATCTATTACACTGATCGGTGGAGATTTCTATTAATTTAAACCAAAATATATTTTAAGTTCATTATGCTTTTTGATATTCGCAATCATATTTTAAAGTTCACCTTCCGCAAAATATAAGACACATTATGTTATTCAGCACTTGCAAGAGATTAAAATTATCTTTTCTACCGAGGATGTATAGGAGACAAAATCATGATCATGCTAACGAGATATTGGGAATTATGAAATTTTTCTCACCAAATTCTTTTCTTTTCATCTATTTCGTTGTCGTCCGGTATTACTTATAGGTATAAAGTCTATGGTTGGGACCTCATCCGGTCCTGCTGAATGCACACTGCCCGCATAAGATCACTCGATGCTTCACCCAAAATTTGCGTAAAAACCTCTCAGGGAAAACATCATACTTCCCTTCACCTGAAATCATCTTGCTCAATTTTGAGCGTCCTCCCAGGAAAACTCCTAGCTTAATTCTTTCTGCGATATTCTGCCCAGGATTCATCTAGAGTCCATCTTTCCTCTCTGCGTTCACCCAGAAATAGCAGTCATCATTCCATCCCGTGTTCTCTCCAAAAAAATCTCCGCCTAAAAAAAACTTTTCTCTCGTCTATGTTTAAGGGGTTCGGGGGTGTTCCTGTCCTACCCAAATGGTTCTCCCCTTATTGGTTGGGCCGCTTTTCCTCGCTTCGGCATTGGTTTACATCCCTGTATGGGAATCCCTCCGATTCGTTGGCAAAGGCTTGAGAACATCGAGTTTTCTTGAAGATGAATATTCCTTTATCTTGTCAACTGCTCCGCGGGATGTCCGCGCTGCCTTAGAATTTTCACGTACGCTTCCTGTATGACTCTTTCTGTTGGTGTCAACCAGTTACGCCCACTACGAGAAATATGCCCTGTTCGTTGCCCGCTAGCGTGCGTAAAACGTGACTTCGTTAATAGCGAAAGGTCCAGTAAATTGGCCCCCACCTGTGATTGCGAGCATTTCATTCTCGTAGCGTTGCTTGCTAAAACCTCCGAGTTTTCTCTTTACTAACCTAGGGGTGTGTTTCGTGCGTATTCTTACTGGAATTTCCGGAGAGCTCGGGGAACACAAAATAAAATAAAAAAAACAATTCAAAAGAATGATGAAAAAAATAAGGAATTTCCTCCTCAAGAAAGAAATCTGCTCAGCCAGGTCTTAGAAAAATTATGAAATAGGTATTATAATTATCCTCTTAGAACGCCTGTCCACATTATGCTTCTCGGATTTTCTTTCCCAATTCCCGCGCTCTCTAAATTGTTTACTTGGTAACTACTCTTCCTCGTTTAACTATTTCCTCGTACTATGCGATACCGTAGGAATTATTTGGTGAATATATTGCTTTCCCACACTTACTAATTTGTAGGCCCCCTTTCCGAAATTCATACCTACGAAATCATGGTCCTCCAATGTTACACGATATTCCGGAGGACATACGGGTAACAATGCATTGAATATGATACGCTTTTCAACATACAAGAAATCATTACTCAAGTTATGTGGATAATGCCTGTGGAATAAATCTCGCCCCTGTGCCCTGACCTCTGACCCCATTTCCATGATATTAAACATAATTGGTTCAGTATACCTCCGGAACAACATGATAAAGTTTTGTCGCAATCGAAGCATTATTACGTAAGTTATGACGCATAAGGGCGATGAATGGAATCCGCTCCTATGTGCTGACCTTTGACCGCATTTCGCCCATTTTCAATAGGGTTCGCCCCCAGATTGTCCCCTACCACATACTAAAATTTAATCGAAATCGAACCATTTTTACGAGTTATCGTGCGGACAGACAGACGGACAAAGCTGGAACATATACGCTTCTTCAACCTACGGTTGGAAAGCATAAACAAGTTAGTAAAATCATGTAATGCATTGATATACGCTTTTCAACATACAAGAAATCATTACTCAAGTTATGAGGATAATGGCTGTGGAATAAATCTCGCTCATGTGCCCTGACCTTCGACCCCATTTCGATGATATTCAACAGAACCGGTTCAGTATACCTCCGGAACAACATACTAAAGTTTTGTCGCAATAGAAGTATTTTTAGTCAAGTTATGAGGAAAATGGCTGTGGAATAAATCTCGTTCATGTGCCCTGACCTTTGACCCCATTTCGATTTTATTAAACAGAACCGGTTCAGGACATCTCCGGAACAACATGATGAAGTTTTGTCGCAATCGATGCATTTTTACGTAAGTTATGACGCATAAGGGCGATGGAATGGATCCCCTCCTATGTCTTGAGCTTTGATCCCCATTTCGCCCATTTTCAAAGGGGTTCCTTCCCAGGTTGTCCCCTACCACATACTAAAATGTCTTTGAAATCGAACCATTTTTATGCGAGTTATCGTGTATAGAGGCAGACAGACGGACAAAGCTGGAGTATATACGCTTCTTCAACCTATAAGTTCGAAAGCGTAAATTTTTTTTTACAGAATGCGTTGTGACATGCTTATCAATGCCTATGAAGTAAGTTATTATTGCTATTTTTATTATCAACTCCCATTTTTCCAGTCATTTACACGTGAAGTATATCGGACACCATCTGCATTTAAAGAGGCAAATCCTGGGTCTCAAATTTCTACTACAGTGTCTGTCAAATAAGCAACCAAAATAATAAACAAATAAAGTATTCGAGTTTTGTATTATGACCGCCGCAAATGACCTAGAAAATGCGTTCAACCAAACCATGAAGGTCTATGTCACTTCACAATTAAGTCATCACGCTGTTTCTTTTTTATTCGTGCGTCAGAAGCGAGACAGTAACGGGCGGGGGGGGGGGCAGAAGGGAGAGTGGAAGTAGTGGAGCAAGGAGAGCTTTTAGGGATCCATTTAAGATCTCTCTCAATTGATGAGGCGTGATTAGCGATATTCCCCTGTGCCTGTTCGCCTCATAATGGCCTTCAATTTGCAGCAGATGATGATGCAGCAACCGAGATTGAATGACAATGGGGGCAAAAAATATCGCACGGCCATCTTTCAGGGTTCTTGTCTAATGACACCTGCGCAGAGAACTTGGCACTGAGCCATCCATGGCTAATCAGGGACATAATTGGTGGCAGACAATCACAGCCGTGTCATTTGGGGTTGCAGCGAAATTATTTAATCCGTAGGGAAGAAAGAAAAGGAGACCCGATTTCAAAGTACAAGCGAAAACGTAATGGCTTTGTCATTATTTTTTTAACGGTTTCCGTGCATGGCTACAAATAAAAGTGTGATGACTTTCGTTTGTGTGGCTGCGAAGAGAACAATGACTTTCTTTAAACAAGACATTCACTGAGTACTGAGGTCTCGTTAAACTTTTTGGGTGCTTGGTCCTAAAGTCAATCCTTTTACGTAAAATTATGTTCTTTAGATTCAACGAAGCTTTTTCATCCAGCGGCAAAATCGAATAAGAACAGTTATACGACTTTCGACATAACAACACCTCCTGTCTCAGCTACTAGATAAGAACAAAGGGGGTGGCAGTGCCTCGGGATTTTACGACGCTCTTATTAGGAAAATTTTCCTGAACAAAAGATGCGACAACATAGATGTTGGCAGTACTTTGTAATTCCTTGCAATGAACAACATCAAAAAAAAAAACAAAAAAAAAACTGTCTAGGTGGTCAGAGAAGTGGGCCTCTGGCCGAACTGGATGCAGGTAAAAATACCCCCGGAGGAAATACCCCCAGAACAAACGGTTCACTGTAAACTGCCAAACAGAAACACTAATGTGTGGCAATATTCCGGTGTGGCAATTTAAAGGGAACCCTGCCACACATTTTTCAGCAACTTGGCCACAAAAGTTCAAGAGGACGGGGGCGGGGGGCTTGTATACTCAAAAATATTGCATCTAAACGACAATTTCCATGTCTTTCAAATTATCATTGTTTCCTTGGGGATAAGGACGGGGGTAGGGGTTAATTCGAAAAGTACGAAATATCCAGAATTATGAGTCGTTCTACTTTACATTGTCTACAAGCACATATTCTCCGGAAGCGATTTTTTCGCGAACATCTTTCGCTTTCTTAAACTCCATAATAAGTATGGAAGAGTATTTATCAGCAACACTGAACTGAGCATATGCTAGGGAAAACAACGACAGACTGCCCAGTTAAGCAGTGTCACAGAAGTTTTGAAAACGGCTGGGCTGGGATACATAAGGGTTCATTTACCATCTCCTGACTCCCTGAGAGTACAAATGGGAAAAATACGGCACAGATTTTTACACAGCAGTGGCGGCTCGTGGTAGGAGAAATAGGTGAAGAGCTACAAGAGCAATATGAAAAGATATCTACTGTCTTCAATGAAAATCAGTTAATGATAACTTACCTATTTTTTTATATATTAGATCAATTCTTCTTCCTTTTAAAGATGGAAATTTGTCGATTATGTCGTCAGAAAATGTCTGTTTCTTCGTGACATCAAGAAAATGTCTTTCTGAATAGAAATATTTGCCAAAGAAGCAAGTTTATCTGGAGAAATTGTGTTTCTTGAGTAAGTTTGTATTCTTTTAAGGCAAGAAAAACTTCTTTCCACTAAAACACTTACAGATGCAATTGTTAAAATCAGGGAAACCAATTTATAAGCTTCTGTAAAAATGCCTTTATCTCCATGAAGCACTCGAAGAAGTTCATGAGTCGATATATTCCTTAATTTTTTATCAGCATATACAAGACTCAGTTCATCTTTAAGGCGCTGGTGTTTAGTAAAAAATTTTCCGTAAAAATGTTGTAGATTTTCAAACGCGTGAGAGGGAAAGCATGAATTAAATTGGTCGAATTTGGTTGTGTCAGCAAGCCAGGCAAATTGAAGTTTAAGTTTCTCACAGTCTTGAAATCTTATATCCATTTCCATAAGAATGTGGTACAAAATTTCAAAATACAATTGTTTATAATTTTGAAAAATTGTTTCTGGTGTCAGAGCAGCATATTCCCGTTCAAATCTGCTTATTTCTGGGATTTTGCTAACTTTTCCAAACAGTGTTCCAAATACCTCATCGTTCCTTTTATGGCTCAAAATTTCATAAGTTGTTTTTAATTTGCGTAACACAGTAGTTTATGTCTAGTGATTTTTTTCTGCAAAATTTCGAATAATAGATCGGTGAAGTCAAATATTTCATTAAATACTATTCCCAAAAATATAAATTAAAAAGTGTTCATATCATTTAAAAACCCTTGGGCAAGTTGAATTGATATTTTTTCTAATTGGTCACTATTTGTGAGAAATTCGAATACTTCCTTCAATTTATCCCAATCTTCAACTATTACACATACTAACTTCGAAGTGGAGGACCATCGAGTTTCCGTTATGGTTTGAATGCATCTTGCGGTTGTTGATGTGAGTGTATTGTTTTTTCACCACTCAGCGAAACGATCTGTTCGCTGAGTGGTGAAAAAACAAAGGAATTACACTGAGGCTTGCAAAAAATATTCGACACTTAGAAATTTTAGAAAAACTCTGCTGTAATACAAGGTTCAAACGATGTAATAAGCAATAACAAAAACAGTTTGAGAAGCTTTATGCTTCATTTTTTTTCTGGTACCCAATCAAGTGTCCAGACATTACGCTTGCCCCATCGTAACATTGTCCTATTGACTTGTGTTGATAATCAAACTGTTCCAAAACTTTGTCTAGCATTTTGTATAAAGCTTCTGACGTTCTATCTTCACTCACACCATGGAAACCCAAAAATCGCTCAACCAATACACCTTCCGAATCAACAGATCTTATTATTAAAGAGCACTCGGAAGTCTGGTTAAGTCTTCCCATCTACTTGAATATAAAAGCACTGAACTTCATTTATTTCATTTTTGACGTGATCGTTTATATATTCAGAAATG
Source organism: Macrothele yani (assembly GCA_039090855.1). Taxonomy (NCBI): domain Eukaryota; kingdom Metazoa; phylum Arthropoda; class Arachnida; order Araneae; family Macrothelidae; genus Macrothele; species Macrothele yani. Next base: position 125,738,475 of record CM077008.1, on the reverse strand, counting down.
CATTCAATTAATTCGTTTTGAATAGTTTTTGAGTCACCTGTGAAAACATTTTTTATCGTTTCGTATTGATTTAAAATTTTTAAAGGAGTTCTTGATATCAACAGTGAAAGCAATTCCTTGAATTTCTACGATTTATCGAGTCAATGCTTTCGTCATGGTCAAGGAATGCTAGTTCCTGTTTACTCAAATACAGTACTGCATCAATCATTGTCTGCAGGAAAAGTCTATTTAAACGAACGCTTTCGCTGAAATGCATTTTCAAAAGCCTAGCATTCTCCCACAGGGCATCGGCAATGGTATTCTGATTCTTTTCAAAATTATTTAGCATTAATTCGCATTCCAGGTGTTCGCTAGAATCACCACGTTTGTGAAGTGACCGTTTTATACTTAAGAAATCTGAAAATTGTCTTTATTCCACGCCGAATTTTATTACTAAAAAATAAGCAGGGCCAACAAAATAATTTTTGTAACACAGAAGGGCTACAAAGCCATTTATATTCAGTAAACCAACAATTTTTAAAATTATTATTGTAAGATTTGCCGCTCTTCTTGATTTCTTTCTTGGCGAGAATTGTCAGTGAATCCGTCGGTCGTCCTTGAAGTAAAACGTTTCTTTTATTTTCATCTTTCCACCGATTGAACGGAGTTTGCAATAAATTACAGACAATGTCGTTCACAGGATACATACTGAAAACTAAAACTATCACTATCAGTTAAACTGTACACGAAACTAAAGTAACTAATGAAGTTTTTAACAAACAATTACAAAACACAAAAAAACAAATCTCTTTCGGAAAGTATGTCCCGAAACACCGCAAAGAATAAGCCCTATAGTGGATTGCCAAGGGTTCCCGTTCCACTGCGATCTCTTCGGAAGGTCACGACTTCAGGTGCAGAGGCTTGACGTCTCAAGCTAAAACACTTCACTTGCCCGGAAGATAGGGAAGGGTGACGTCACTGTTACCATGGCAACTCCAATGAGAACTGCAGACTTCCAAGCATTCTGATTTCAGCTCTTCACTTGAACTGTTTTGCGTATAAGGACTTGTTTTCCGTATTGGACGCGCATTGTGAATTGATATCTAATCAAAATTTTGGGTATTTTAGCACGCAATAAAGGCAAAAAAAGAATATATTATACGAAATTATTAAATGAAACTTTATTTCAAATAAAATAGGTGAAGAGACACTTCACCTACTTCACCTGAAATGCCGCCACTGATACACAGAAGTAAGTTTCTCCCAGCCCATTTCTCCCGTGCCATGTAAGACAATTTAAAAGATTTTTACACATCTAGAGAACAAAGTGCCGCCGGCTAGAACAATAAAAAAGATCGTATGCGAGCGAGTGGCTCGGTTTATATATGCTGCAGTTAATAGCCTGCCCTGAAGCTAGAATTAGAGAGAGAGAAGGGACCACATTCACATTAAAAAACTAAAGGAGCTGATCCACTCCAATTGTTTTGTAGGAGGGGAGGATGTCGTAAAACTTCTATTTTTTCCATCAGCGGAAATTATTCAATCTTATCCTGCTGGTGTATGTTGCGAGTTTTCCAAACGAGAAAGGCACCGTGCAGCGATTGTTTCACTCATAAAAAAAGAAAAAAAAAAAAACCCTGCTCGGCCCGTGTCTGTTTTACATTAAATATTGAAGGCCCTGGCCCGGTCCGTTTTCCCAACTTAAAAATGAGCAAAGGCCTGATCCGGGCAGATCTCAACACCTGTCACCACGCCAAGCCCCGTTGGGGAACTTGAGGGCATACATTTTCTTAACGATTTTCGATCGACTAGACTGGCAACAATGACATCGGGTTTCTAGTATAGGCGATCCAGTCTCATCGTTGGGACTTGAAAGCGTCGTGTTTCATACGAGCTCGTACGAGGTTGTCGCAAGAACTCATATGCCGCAAAGAAATTGAATTTGAAAGCTAACATTTCGTTTTATGCTTCAATGGGGGTATCTGTGAAGAAAGAAAACTATTACTTTAAATTAAACCAGAACACCGTCACTCGTACTCATTTGCAAAGCAGCGAGAAGAAAAACACGTTGTTTAAAGAAACAAATATTATAACGAAGTGAATTTCTCCGTCATTTTTATCCGCGCCGGGGTTCGAACCCGAGGCCGCTTATTCCGGAACAAGTCGCTCTACTAACTGAGCTACGCAGACATTGATTCTAATTGCTATCTGCCTTTATGTCGTGTGCGTCCTTCTGGCAGGTACGTCACATCTCCTGGTACGTTACATCATCTCCCCCTTATTTTTCTTTTCTTTCGAAGTGCTGCTCATATTTTTCCTATCTCGCGGTGTGGAAATAACATCACACCAATGCGAGATTTTGAACGGTCGGGTCATCCGGATAGTTCGGGCGCCATTATAACGAAGTAAATTTCTCCGTCATTTTTTATCCGCGCCGGGGTTCGAACCCGAGGCCGCTTATTCCGGAACAAGTCGCTCTACCAACTGAGCTACGCAGACATTGATTCTAATTGCTATCTGCCTTTATGTCGTGTGCGTCCTTCTGGCAGGTACGTCACATCTCCTGGTACGTTACAATATAAAATTTATTTTGTTCATAATTCTTAATTTAGGTACAATTTAATGGTGGGACCAGTTTAAGTTATCATAAGACATCTCTACAAAAAGAAGTTATGGTTTAACTTGAGAATGGTAGAACTACAAACGTCCCTATCAATCCAACTAGTACGAGGTGAGCAAAAATATTTCATTTCTAAACTTTCAATGAATACTCAGCATGCAAGGGATTGAAATCATTAGATGATGTCTTACCGCCGCCCCGGTGGCGCAGTGGTCTAGGCGATGGCCTCTGATCATTCGTCCGAACGGGGTCCGGGTTCGAATCCCGGTGAGGCATGGATGTTGTGTTTGTCTTACGGCACTGGCTCTTTCCCTTCCCTGGAACCAGTGACCCTAAATTAGGGACGGGCGACTGCTTATAGCCCATTGAGTTGCTCACGGTGGTCGTTAAACCTCCACTCAAAAAGAAAAAAAAAATGTCTTACCCTAAAAGAACTTCTGCTGTGCTGCACCGATCCGGCGGTTGAGGAAGGCGCTTGTCGTCTGGTGGCCGTAGTCTTTGGCTGGTATCCTCCGTGGATAAAACAGCCGGTAGATTTCTAAGATTTTTCCTCTAATTTTTTGGGGTACCTTAACGTCCTGCCTCCGTGACGACCGACTTCTTGACTCTCCCACAGTTAGGCATTTCTTGCCTACCGCTGCCGTCGAGCTGCGACTTCCAACACAAAGGCCAACAACACAGTCCGGCCACAATACTCCTACCACAATATTCCGACCGAGCAACCTCCCAAAAAACTTCTTCCAAGTTTCTCATTTGATTTTAGTTTCGCTTTCCTTACAGCCCTGCTGCGAGGCGTGTCCTTCCCTCGAGAAGACGTCCCTTGCCCCTTAATTGGTTTCCGGATCCCCCCCCCCTTCGTTCGCAACTGGACCGCCATCCAGTTGCCGCCGGCCAGTGGCTACTTTGAGCAGATGTTCTCCGGGCCTGCTGACCATCTGCTGAGCTAAGCCCTTTAAAAATTTATTTGGCCGTAACTGTCACCCCGTTATTGAGTTCTATTATCGGAGCAGCCGAGAAAACCCTTTTTAAAACTTGAAGACTGCTCGAAGGCACGTATGCCCGACTGAAATATGTTCTCCTACACCGAGCTTGGGTGACATTTATTGCCTAGCGTTACCTTCTTACCAGCTTTAAGATTCTTTCTTAAACTTCCGCCGTATAGCCACCACTGCGCCATTGTTAGTTAAGGAAGCATTATGTTATTCGCAATGCTGTTGCTCCTCAAATGCCGGGAAATAGAAGAAAATACTTTTCGTTTCGTTTGCGAAATTTTACACCTGGCCTGGCGTTTGTGATTTAGATCTCCTTCCCCTCGCGAAGGGAAAGCAAAGAAAAAAAGAAGAAGAAAAGAACCCAGTGAATTCCTATGCGGCCTGGGTTGGGATAACATTTCTTGCACCTAATTACGAATTACCCCAATTAAGCAGTTACATAATTAATTATGTTAATTAATTAACGTAATTAAACAATTAATTGGGTATTTGAATCCCGAATTTGAGTATTTCTATACCGAAAGCAATGTGCCTGAAATTAGAAGAATTTTCGCGGCAACACACCACTGGGAGTACTGCATACCACGTTTACCAGACAGTTCTTTAACTGCCTCAACTTTGACGTAAGAGGACTTTGCTCCCGGATTTATTTTTCTAACACATCCCATACATTCTCAATGGGATTCAGATTCAAGCTTTGTGGTTGTCAGGGAAGATGGGAGAAGTCGCAGTCATGTAGCTGAACCACTGAAAAACATGATCTTACGCGATGGACGTTCATGAAACAGTAGTCACCTGCTGGATAAAAAGTCAACACTGAGGATGGACTTGTTTTTTTTTTTTTTTTTTTTTTAATTGGAGACCACCGTGAGCAACTCAATGGGCTATAAGCAGTCGCCCGTCCCTAATTTAGGGTCACTGATTCCAGGGAAGGGAGAGAGCCAGTGCCGTAAGACAAACATAACATCCATGCCTCACCGAGATTCGAACCCAGACCCCTTACGGACGAATGATCAGAGGCCAGCGCCTTAGACCACTGCGCCACTGGGGCGGCGAGGATGGACTTGAGTGGCAACAATATTCAGATAATCCTTGATGGACACCCGACCTTCCAGCAATCTCAGGGGACCCAGTCCGTACCAACAGATTGTATCCCCCAAAAAGAGTCACAACCTCGAGATCCGTGAGTTGTGTTTACAAGGCAAGCCCTAGAGCTTCATAGAGTTCTCGACAAACTTCTGCCTTCCGTCGGTACACAACAAGGTGTACCACGACTCGTCCGTCCACGTGACTTTTTTTATTAAAGTATACAGTCACGGTGTTCCTGACAGCACTGTAGACGAACTTTCCGGTTCTTCGCAGAAATCAGTGGTTTCCATACAGGCATGCGATTGGCAATACCGATCCTGCTCAATACCCTGCGAACACTTCGCTGTGACATGGGTCGAGCGCAGGTTTCATTTAATGCTTCGGTCAATTGCGGCATGCAGGAAGCCCTGTTTCTCCGTACAAGCCTTCTCAGATGACGGCGATCTCGTTCCTAACAAATTGTCGTCGCGCAACAGTTACTCCTCTTAGACACGCAATGTGGTTTATCTTTCCACTGGCTAAAGATCCGGGATATTTCAACTTTTGAGAAACCAGTCAGCTATGTGGTTTTCAAAATCGTCGCTCCAGTCAGATGGGCACCCACAAAAAGCCCTTTGTCGAACTCCGCAAGATCTTTAGTTTTTTCCCATTGTGATCAACACTATACTGCCGCCCCGGTGGCGCAGTGGTCTAAGCGATGGCCTCTGATCACTTCGTCCGAAAGGGGTCCGGGTTCGAATCCCGGTGAGGCATGGATGTTGTGTTTGTCTTACGGCACTGGCTCTCTCCCTTCCCTGGAACCAGTGACCCTAAATTAGGGACGGGCGACTGCTTATAGCCCATTGAGTTGCTCACGGTAGTCGTTAAACCTCCAATCAAAAAAAAAAAAAAAAAAACACTATACTGTCGATTGCAGACAAGCAGCAGTCTTAAATAATTGCCTAGATCACGGGGTGATGCACGTTACCACGTATTCTGCATACAAGCTTCGTATGTGACGTTTACGTACATCTGAATAAGGTTTCAATTTTTTTTTTTTATTGAAGGTTTAACGACCACCGTGAGCAATTCAGTGAGCTATAAGCAGTCACCCGTCCCTAATTTAGGGCTACTGGTTCCAGGGAAGGGAGAGAGACAGGCTCCGTAAGACAAACAGAACATCCATGCCTCACCGGGATTCGAACCCGGACTCATATCCAATGAATGATCAGAAGCCGTCGCTTAGACCACTACGCCACCAGGGCGGCGGTTTCAAATTCCGTGCCCGGCAGCTCCGGTGGCGTAGTGGTCTAAGCGATGGCTTCTGATCATTCGTCCGAAACGGGTCTGGGTTCGAATCCCGATGAGGCATGGATGTTGTGTTTGTCTTACGACACTGGCTCTCTCCTTTTCCTGGAACCAATGACCCTAAACTGGGGACGGGCGACTGCTTATATAGCCCATTGAGTTGCTCACAGTGGTCGTCAAACCTTCAATCCAAAAAAAAAAAAAGAAAAAATTCTGTGCCCAGTGTGTATATGTAGCAAAAGTAGATACGTGCATATGTACGTAGTACATATGGACAAAAACTCACTTGTGGCTCTTACTTTTTTGATATCTACGAATCTAAAGAATTTTCCTTCCTTTTTCTCTCTCCTTTTTTTTTTTTTTTAATGCCTTTGCACTACTTCACTATCCTCGACGATCTTTCCGACGTGCCCGTGAAGGAGGGAACACAGCCTGAGGATCTCCAACCTCCGTCAGCGGCGGTTCATACCCATTCTGCTTTCCCCCTCCCTCATTTATATTGGGGTCATTAGCGGTCATTAGTGGCTGTAAAGGTAGGAGATGAAATTTAAAGCATTTCCCAATCGGCTTTATTCCCATACGGCTTTACAAGTATATTGCGCCTATAAAACGGTGGAAACTTTACCTGCTAAAAAAGAGAAGTTTTACATACCTTTTAAAGGGAATTCACCTGATTTCATAGCAGTTAGCAGCGTGCAAATCTGTGGAAGAATTGATCAAGCTCATGCACACTGCGTATTAATCAGATTTCAGCCATTTTCAACCCATTCCTTCGATATGCACCATGTTTTCCCACCGAGCTTTTAAATAAAAGATCATCTCCTCGGGGTCCCTAAAAACAAACTAAAACTTCGACGGAATTGAAGGCTTTTGTGTATTATCGTGCCTAAGTTTCAAAGAGCATAGCTGAAACCAGATGTCCGCCCCGCTAGCGTAGTGGTCTACGCAATGGCTTCTGATCATTCGTCCAAGATGGATCCGGGTTCGAATCCCGGTGAGGCACGGATGTTGTGTTTGTCTTACGGCGCTGGATCTCTCCCTTCCCTGGAACCCGTGGCCCTAAATTAGGGACGGGCGACTGCTTATTGGTAATCTCAGCTGTCCGCTCTCCCTCTAGCGGCGAAAGGAAGAATTAGTACAGTACGGATAAAATTCTTAGCTGTTGTTAGATCGTTGCTTAGGTTCGGTTGGCTTGTTTTGGGGTATTTTTGCATACATTCTGGAATTAGAGAGTAGTATAATGGAGAATTCCGTGAAGAAGAACAATTCATACTGTTTCGTCCTGCAGTATTGTTGCCAAAGTTCCAGCTATGTTTTTCACAAGTTAGTATAAACGTTTGTGCCTTGCATTTGAAATTCCTCCAGTGAAATGCTACTCACCTAGTAACGTGTTTGAATGAATAATAAACAAGACAGCATGGTTTTACTACATAGTAATAATTTAAAATTCCATATTTCTACATGCTCTTGAAAACAAGTAATTGATGTTATCCATGCCGGCCCGGTGGCGCAGTGGTCTAAGGCGCTGGCCTCGGATCATTCGTCCGTAAGGGGTCCGGGTTCGAATCCCGGTCTCGTCCGTAAGGGGTCCGGGTTCGAATCCCGGTCAGGCATGGATGTTGTGTTTGTCTTACGGCACTGGCTCTCTCCCTTCCCTGGAACCAGTGACCCTAAATTAGCGACGGGCGACTGCTTATTGCCCATTGAGTTGCTCACGGTGGTCGTTAAACCTCCAAAAAAAAAAAAAAAAAGTTGTTATCCATATAAATTTAAACTCCATTAAGGAACACTGTCAACAGTCACTTTGACTTTTTTTTTTTTTTTTTTTGATTGGAGGTTTAACGACCACCGTGAGCAACTCAATGGGCTATAAGCAGTCGCCCGTCCCTAATTTAGGGTCACTGGTTCCAGGGAAGGGAGAGAGCCAGTGCCGTAAGACAAACACAACATCCATGCCTCACCAGGATTCGAACCCGGACCCCTTCGGACGAATGATCAGAGGCCAACGCCTTAGACCACTGCGCCACCGGGGCGGCTCACTTTGACTTCACAGATCCATTTGTTTTGTCTAATTTACAGACGAAAAACAACAAAACTCTAATCTGCCAATATACCTACTAGTGGTGTGGCGGGTGAAGGGGGGCACCAAAATGTGACTTTTCCAGGGTGCTACTAATTCTTGCTACACTCCTGTCGATATTACTATATATCACTTGTCTGAAAATGTAATAATAAAAATTACCTGTTACAGTAAAGCATTACCGCTACACAGGGCCTACACGTTTCACTTCTGCCTGCTTTACAAGAACACTCAAAAGACTTTAAAGAAATTTCACAATTATTTCTGTCTAAAACCCCGTTGATCGAAAGAGGCGACGACGTTGTTGTGGTGGCTGAATGCAATGCGAAACTATATGGATTTCTTTTATATCTTCCTTCTTAATCCCACATGAAATTATACGACCTGCATTAAGAATCACTTCCCCTTCTTTGATGCATCGTGAATTTTTGTAGCGTTCACAAATTTTATTATCTCAAGGATTGAGAGTGTAAAACCAACCATTCCTATATACGACTTTACGGAAACATGTGCGACGTTATCCGTACTAAAAGAAGCTTGTTTAAGTTTGCGCAGCGCCCCCTATAGTTCATTTAGGTTGCCAATAGCCCACTGAGTTGCTCACGATTGTCGTTAAACCTCAAATCAAATAAAGAAAGCAAAGAAACCAGATGAAAGATTCCGGAAGAAAATGGCACATTTCCGGGAAAAGCGCGTAATCAAAAAACATATTTTTAGGCACTCCGAGCATTGCTTTTTTAGCTTTCAAAATAGTTAGACATATACGAAGTGCGTTCAAAAAGTTGTTTCTGGATTGGCGGCAACATGCATCACCTCCTAATAGCTTAGCAGGCCGGCGCACCGATTTGTGATGTCACTAGAGTAGTCCGTAGTCTCGGAGAGGAGCATTACGGCGATGTGCGAACGAACGCGTCTTTACGTTCACCAACTAACCAGGTCGTGCGTTCTTTTAGAGTTTCACTGCATTTAAATAAGAACTTGTGTGTTAGTTTTCAAATAACTGCAGAGTTAACAAGTTTGTTTAATAATCTTTTAAAATACAGAAGAAAAAGAAATTACAGCGTAAAATTTAGCGTAGCAATAATTTCGACTTGAAAGGGTAAGCAACACAGATTCGTCAACTTAATGAAAGCATCCCTGTCATTTCACTGGAAGTGATAAACCATTTCTATAATCGAAATTATAAACTGTTGTCGTAGTTTCACTTGAAGTTATAGTATCTTTATAGTTAACCGAACGATTCCTGTACTTGTGAACAAATCGTTCTTGTACTTGAAAAGATTAGTTTGAGGGTCCATTACGAAGTATCGCCGTCGTTTCAAAAGATGTCGATTGACATATTTAAGGAATCAGATTTTTCATTCATTGCAAACTTATGACTATGAAAATTTTAATAATGAAATAATTCCTTTAGTGAAAATGTATTTTATATGCAATCCGTGATCACTAATATGTATAAAAAGGTCAAGAAAAACTGAATTTTTTTCTGTGTTTTTTAATTATTACCAAAGGCTCAATAAAACACGTTTTAACATACATACAGGGAATTGCTGCTTGATCCACTGATTGCATCAAATAAATTAAGATTTCAAGAAAATTATGCCATTGCTACATTATTAAACGTACAATAATGACATAACAAGTTTTCCTAATTTTAGTACCATCTAGTTACGTGTTTGGACAACTTCATTTTGATAAGCAAATGTAAAGTTTATAATTTTTGTCTTCCAGAGCACTATTTCATAAAAGTTACCTTGTCAAAGTTCAACACATCTGTATTAAGTATATTAGTAGCATTAAGCAAAACTATTTGGATCCACAATATAAGTATTTCTTTTTATCTGGAAAAATACAAGTAACTTATTGGCGGAAATTTCCTGAAATTTGATTTTCAAGAAGTATTCAGGAAAACTGACAATGTACAAATAATTATGGTTGTGTAGTTCTTTGTGTATCACAAACACAATTTAATTATGTGTCCGTTAGCTGTTCCTTGAAGAATTTCAAAGACACGTTTCTAAGAAAATCTTAAATTTGTTCCAATAATTTCTTAAAGTATTTTTTCAGATAATTATTATATTTTTTGAGAACCTGACAAATGCACATGCAGTAGTTATTGTACTGAATAAATCTAAGCGATTGTTTTGGTACTATAGGATGTATTTTAAAAGATGTACATGTTTCATTATAAATTGACTAACTTGATGTACCATTTTCTCAGAAACTATAAAAAGCAATGGTATAAAATTTTGCACAAATGTTTTGTCTTTGCTAAAGCTATTGAAAAAGATTGTTTTTTCCTTTTTTTATGATTTTGGTTTCAAAATAAATTCTATGAAGGATTGAAGAAGTTTTTCCCTATACAAAAATTGACACCCACCCTCACGTTTGGAAGCACACTTTCCAGTAGTTATCGGATAATATGAGATATATTAGTTCCAGTTATTATTGCTGTAGCTTGTGAAGACGCAGTGTAGGAAGTCTGGAAACAGATAAGTCTAGATAAATGAATAAAAAGTTAATCTCTCATTTTAAGCAAATATTTTCAAAAAAAAAAAAAAAAAAAAAAAGAAGCGAGTATATATTTCTACTTGTATTTTAAAAATCTTGTTTGTTTAGAACATAGTTTCCACAATATGTGGATTCATGTCGATCCACGTACTTTTCTTTCTCTTAAAAATAACAATATCCAAGGCTTAAAAATACCATGCCCGAGATGCCCAGAGCATGTAAATCATTCGTCTGGGCAGGTAAATAAAACATCTAATTGCCTGTGCATGGTAACTAAATTTTGCCGCCCCGGTGGCGCAGTGGTCTAAGGCGTTGGCCTCTGATCATTCGTCCGAAAGGGGTCCGGGTTCGAATCCCGGTGAGGCATGGATGTTGTGTTTGTCTTACGGCACTGGCTCTCTCCCTTCCCTGGAACCAGTGACCCTAAATTAGGGACGGGCGACTGCTTATAGCCCATTGAGTTGCTCACGGTGGTCGTTAAACCTCCAAAAAAAAAAAAAAAAAAAAACTAAATTTTAAAATAAAAAAAGTTTGTAATAAAATTTCCTACTACACAAGAAAAAAGACAGTCATCACATGTCGTGTTTCATGTCATTGTTAATTAATGGAAGTTGTATTATTGTTACGAAGTACCAAGGAAAGAGTAATATCACATCTTTAATTATGTTATGCTCTACGCCCAGAAATCGGAAACCTAGTTTTGCTCCAAATTTTGTTTATAATCAACAACAGTATGCATGCCTCTGATGTAACTGACCTCTCATGTTTAGTGACAAAGGGAGAAAACTTTAACAAAAGGAACATGGCAGAATCACTAAATTTCCGAAACACCAGTTTCATCATCGTACGATTTCATACCAATTTTAGCATCAGCATCTTAAAAATTGATATACACACGTTTGTGCATTGAACATTTGTAATACAGACCCTTAAAATGGAAGTGCAAACATGTAAAAACAGTTCATATTTTTAACTTAAAAAAAATAGGGTTCTGGTTTGTTATCTTAAAAGATACATTTTCCTGCGCATCCAGCTTTTACTACCTGGGCAAGTAAATAATTTCTTGCCCAGGTAGTACTGATATATTTCACCTAATTTTTAAGAAATTGAATGGTTTTGATAAATTTCCATCCTACCACAGATAGAGCATACACACTGCTCACACGAGAGTTCTTCAATGTGTTGGTTTGTAGAAAAATGCTTCAAAATCTTTAAACGGACATTTTAAAGGCAAACTTACTCCTGAACTATGTGTGAACTTCTGTTTTTGTGCATTCATATCTAATTTTTGCTGTCTATATTTGATTCAGTGTTTGTGTTCCTTTAGTAATAAATATTAAAAATGATAATTCAATGCAATTCTCTATGTCTGCAAACACAAAAGATGTATTTCACATGGCAACAAGGCCTTAGCATTTATATAAAGGACATAGGCATGTTAGATGTGTACATGACATACATATATTTCGTATAGGATATAAGTATTTTACAAGCATTTGTGCCCAGAAATAGGGACCCCAAAAAAGTTAATCTGACGCTGCCTAAACACTTAAATAACTAAGTACGAATGTATCAACATATTACTCTTGGGATCAAAAACATGCAACCCTTATTATTCTGTGTCCATAATAAAAAAAAGTTTAAAATCCCTTCCTAAATATACATATTTTACTTTAAACTTATTTGATACATTGGCAAAAACATGTTATATGTTACTATAACAACACAAGTATCTATTCTTTCCATTACAAACATAAATTTCATTTTTCAAAAATCTTTTCAGTGCTTTGACTTCCCGCTGTGAGATGCATTAGATTATAAAATTAGCCAAATTTAAATTTTCTAGTTTAAAATTTTTATTTTACGAGTAGTTTAAAATAAGGTTAACAAAAGGTTTCCACGTACCTTAGAGTTGAAAATTTTCACGCTTTATTGCTGTAATCCATTTTGAGAACCTCCCCATTAGTAGGGAATTTGAATACTTTTAATATTCCTCTATGAAAATAAATTTAGTTGACAGTTTGACAACAACAATCACGCACATCCGTAGTCACGCTTACACAGAGTGAGCAAGCTCATGCATGCTCGACCACCCACCACGGACATCAGCCTACTCTCCCCTACGTCACGCAGCTTCCGGCGTTCGGTGCGCGGGCCTTCTAAGCTATTAGGAGGTGATGCAACATGGCGCTACAGCCGTTAGGGCAGAAATATTTCCACTATGTGCTTTTATTGGGTTGTCGGAAAAGTCATGACGTATTTTGGCACCCGATGGCGGTTGGGCGGTTTTGGAAGTACTAGAGGCATGCGCCTCTCTGTTATCGCTATGGCATTCGACAGGTGACAGTTCTAGCTGCAGTCTAAAACAAATAGTGAGCGATTTGGTTGATTTGCGGAGATTTGACATCAAGTTGAAGATGGAAGACCAAACTGTGCATTTCCGCCATATTTTACTGTTTTACTTCCGTAAAGGGAAGAACGCGCGTCAAGCTTGTGAAAAGTTGCGTCAGAACGTCAGTGCCAGCGGTGGTTTGCAAAATTCCGTGCTTGTGATTTTGACCTCAACGACGCTCCTCGGTCCGGGATGCCAACCGAGGTTGATGACCACCAAATTAAGGCACTGATCGAGTCAAACCCACGTTACACAGCACAAGAGATTGCAGACACATTGCACATCCATCACTCAAGCGTTCACGACCATCTGAAGAAGCTGGGATACGTAAGCAAGCTCGATGTGTGGGTTCCTCATGAACTCAAAGAAGCTCAATTGACGGCGCGTATAAACATCTGCGATATGCTCATTAAACGTGAGGGAAACGATCCTTTTTTTAGGCGACTAATAACTTGCGACGAAAAGTGGATTGTGTACAACAATGTGCTGAGCAAACGGTTTTGGTCCTGACGTGCTGCTTCGCCTCAAACGACATCCAAAGCAGACATTCATCGGCGGAAGATTTTGGTCTCAGTGTGGTGGGATTTTAAAGGTGTCGTGTTTTTCGAGCTCCTACCACGGAACCAAACAATCAATTCGAATGTGTACTGTCGGCAATTGGACAGTTTGAACGAATCCATCATCCAGAAACGTCCAGAGCTCGTTCATCGTAAAGGTGTTGTGTTCCATCACGACAACGCGAGACTACACACAAGTTTGATCACCCGCCAACAATTATATTGGAGCTTTGGTGGGATGTGTTGCCACACCCAGCATACTCGCCTGACCTTGCGCCGCCAGATTTCCACTTGTTTCGCTCTCTTCAACAGTCCTTGCGTGGTATAACGTTCAATTCAGATGAGGCTGCAAATCAGCATCTTGTAGAGTTTTTCGCCACGAAAGACAGGTCCTTCTATGAACGAGGCATTCTGCAGCTCACTGAAAGATGGCAAAAGGTGATCGAACAAAATGGGCATTATATCATTGATTGATCTTTGTTCTTTCTATCAATAAATTACCTTTGCAAAACATGGCTAAAATACGTCATGACTTTTCCGACAACCCAATATATTTGAATCTATAAATCAACGTTTTCCTCAAGAAACTGATTGGGTAATATTCTATGCTGGAATATATATATATATATAATATTTGAATCGTCATCATCATTGTCAACCATTTACAATCCACTGCTGGATGAAGGTCTCCCCAAGTTTCTCCCACAAAGGTCTGCCTTGCGCCATTCTCCTCCATGTCACTCCCGCATGCTTTCGAATTTCATCTACACATCTCCCACGTGGTCTTCTTCTGGGTCTTTCCCTGTCCCTTTAGAATCCAGTCTAGAATTTCGGTTGTCCATCGGTGATCCGTCCTGCTGGAAACATGTCCAGCCCATTGCCATTTCAGGAATTTTACTCTGATCATGATGTCTTCCACTCTTGCCATTTTCCTTATCCACGATTTCCTCTTCTTATCTATCTGGTTACACCAAGCATACATCGACAGACAACTGGAAACAACTGGAACTCCTTCGACAGACAACTGGAAATAGTTAATCAAACCTCACGTATTCTCGAGAATCGTTCCCATTACGGGAAATTTCCGGTCATATGGATACGGAAAAAAGAGGAGAACAGAAACTTTCCGTTCACACGCGAAGCGAGGTGCGGAAAGGTTTCTGAAAAATCAGAATTTTCCTGGAGGTACGAAAAATAAGTGAGAAACAGGTTTTTTTTCCCCCGTCATAGGAGAGATTTTTTAAATTTAAAATTGATTCATTTCTTGCTTAGGTTTGTGTAGGTGTCCTAGAATTATCTCACTAAATTATAATTTAATGCTTCTGTACTCTCGCTGCTGTTTCTGTTCCCTAACTATTCGCTCTTTCGTATTCTACGTATTTTTCCATTCCGTTTCACCGTCGTTGTCCGGGGACCCGAAAAATGTCCTTTCCCAAACCATCATCCTGAGACATCTTCTCTCTGGCTCTTTAATACAAAGGACGATTCAGTCAGAAATACAGATTTTGCAGCATTACCATGGCAGTATCCAGGGAAGGGGTATTTAGAAAAAAGCCCCCCCAGAAATTTTTTGGGGTTAAATTTTTTTTGCTTGTTTATCGTAAGTTATTAGATCAACAGGAGTCGCTATTATCTTCTTTTAATCTTCTTTTTTTTACAAATTATTTCTGTTATTTCCTTTGAAAAACCTTACTTCAGAAGGACATATGTATTTTTCTCACTATACCCACTGGTCAGCAGTAACAAATTTATAGAAGTGCAGGAGGAATCGGAATTGTTCTGCTATCAGGTATTTTTGAGATCGCTTATTTATTTATTTATTTATTTATTTATTTATCGCGTTAAGACAGACGAAAAAAAAAATAGCAGTTGGAATCTTAGTTTATTGCTTCTTCATAAAATCAAAATGCCAGACTGGGATGGGTTGTGTTTCGAAACGTGAGAGGGCAGTGAGTGATTGCACCTCGAATTGAAACTTTACAGATCACAGGTTCCAAAGAGGCGCCAGGAGAGCCGGAGATCGAGTGCTCAGGTAAATACTGCTCTTAATACAGACATTTGATGTGGACTAGGAACATCAAACAGAGGTCATCGCTCTTTCCACGTTTATAAGTGAGTCACGGAAAAATTCTCATTGGCCGCCACCGGAAATCGAACCCAGGGTCTTCCAGTTACGCGCCGGATATGCTTCCACTGCACCACAGCGACCTCGAATTCCTCCAGACTCACATACACTAATTATTTGTTCAGTTGCTGCTTACCCTCTTTGGTGAATCCCCAGCATTGTGCGGGGCTCCAAGAAGCAACCTGCCAAATTGGCTTGGCAGTTAATGTGTGTGAGTCTGAAGGAATTCGAGGCCGCTGTGGTGCAGTGGAAGCATATCCGGCGCTTAACTGGAAGAACCTGGGTTCGATTCCCGGTGGCAGCCAATGAGAATTTTTCCGTGACTCACTTGTAAACGTGGAAAGAGCGATGACCTCAGTTTGAAATACTGCTCTGGTTTCACTTACGGTCTAAATAGCCGGAGAGGGCCGGAGGGGACTTTGACGTTGAATTGGCCGTCTAATAGTTGCTATCATAACAACTATGTGTAGTAATTATGAATGAAACTACAGTGATACCAACTATAGTTTCCATCAAAGTTTCTATGATAGCAACTATATTAGACGGCCAATTCAACGTCAAAGTTCCTTGGTATGGTGGCTTCATCTATCGTTATCGGAATTTTTAAAATCCTCTGCCTGAAGGAGATTTTTTTATAATTTTCATTATAGATAGACAGATAAAAGTTGTTTTATAATTTTCATTCTTCAAACTGTACTTGCTTTCATCCTGTCTCTTGTGTAATCTTGTTGTTTTCGTGTGATCTCTGTCTCATATTGTTCGTTTATTCTTCTGTTAATACTGAGTAAGTTCATGTGTCGTTCCTCGCTAACTAGTACTATTATACTAAAAACTAAAGAGTTTATTTTTGTTAAGTGATTTGATAGATAGATAGATATATAGATAGATAGATTTTTGCTGTGGAATAGTTTTTCTGTTGTTTTTTTTTTTTTTGTAAACCCCGAAACAAGAGTCTAGTTACGGCCCTGATAGATAGATGGCTTACATTTTTATAGCAAACAGAAATCATCGCTCTTTCCACGTTTATAAGTGAGTCGCGGAAAAATTCTCATCGGCCGCCACCGGGAATCGAACCCAGGGTTATGCGCCGGACATGCTACCACTGCACCACATCGGCCTCGAATTTTTCAGGCTCACATACGACTAACTGCCAAACCTCATGGCAGGTTGCTTCTTGGAGCCCCACACAATGCTGGGGATTCAGCAAAGATGGTAAGCAGCAACAGAACAAATAACTAGGAGGCGAATGAATAATTAATACAGACAATTGACGTGGATTTGGAACATCAAACAGAAGTCATCGCTCTTTCCACGTTTATAAGTGAGTCACGGAAAAATTCTCATCGGCCGCCGTGGACTAGGAACATTAATATTAATTGTGTGTATTTATTACATTCTTGCTGAGGAATATTTAACCCCCGCCCCTCCCCCAGCCCTCCCGAAACTAAAGTCTAGTTACGGCCTTAAGCATTACCCTTGCAACAGTGGCATAACTAGCACAACGTGCTCCCTCACGCAAAATTTACTTCAGCACCCTTAAGCACAGTAATTTTCCCAGGATTTCGAACACGTGGGAGGATGCATCTTTCGCGGTGTGTGTATGTTGTGGTGGTGGGGAAGGGGGGGTTCAGAAGTCAGGGAGAGTGTCTGCAAAAGCAATGGTGGTACCTAGAGCCCTATAGTTTTAACCTTTAAAGTAATAGTTTCGACAATAGTGTAATTGCTTTGTCCCAAACTAAAATAAATCTCTTGAAGAAATCACCGTCTTACACACGGCAGATCTGTGGCTGCTGTGAATAAATGTCGACCCCTGTCGTGCACGTAATTCTGACTGACTGTTTTCCTACCTTCTCCACGGGGAATCCCACTGTGGTCTCGCGCTTTTCCTCGGCAGCGCAGAGAGAGCGATTGGAGAGCGATCGTGTTATTTACAACCCATTGCAGAGCAATCGTATTACAACCCGAAATCAAAGAGCCGAAAACTTTCAATCTGTAGAACATTTAGTGTTTTAAAAGTGAAACTAGGCATTTATTTAGGCAAAGCTAAATATATCTTAAAGCAAACTATGAATCTTTGGGTTAATTATTGTGCGTGTTCGAATTTTTTCATAAAACTATAACTGGCAGCTGCAGTACGCCCCTCCGTTACCTCCCCGCAGCTGCCGGGGGGGGGTCGTTTCACCACTGCCTTGCAGCCTTATAGTAGCACCTTTCGAACTCACTGAAGAATATTCCTTACATGGAAAAAATTATTTCTGGAATCAAAAAATGTAAAAATTTCCTAAGCCCGCGTAACACTACCCAGTGGCATGATGTCCGTGTCAGGGTAGGTGTCTATCTCTTCGCTATCATGCCTTGATTGTGAAGCAAAGAATAAAAAACTAGGAAGGAGCGCTTATCACCAGTATTAGGTTTATTTTCGGTAGTGTTGAGATGAGAGGAGAGAAGGAATTGTTTTGTACTAGCTTTCGTCAAACCTGGCCGCTATGCGACATTTTGTCCATCATTTGTTTCAGGTGCGCCGGCCGCTTAAAAAGTTAATAAACAAAGACCACAGGACATCTCTTTCGTACTTACGAATGCGCGTTTAGCTTATTTTTACAGCATTTATCTTACGCACACACACACAAATTGCAAAACGACCTCACAGAATTCCGCTCACCGTTCCTGCAGTTTACACCCACTCAAAATCAGTGTGGTACATATAATCAATGAGTAGCATGAATTAAAATTCTTGTCTGTTGTGTTGGTATCTCTTGTTGCGTGCTGGTGCCGCCCATGCATAGATTTGCCTTTGTGGGAAGCGTGAGCCCCTAACAAAGGTACGAATAGAATAAAGCGAGTTCCAGTTGGTGCAGCCAGCACTACGAGGCTGGTAATTAAGGGTTTCCGTAGCCACCGTGACACTTTGATAGTCGTTGATCACTGCTCGGAGTTTTGCGGGAAGTCTTCATTGGGTAGCCAAACTATGACATCAAACGTCAAGACGGCTTATTCCAGAGCACAGCTGAGACAGCGTAATTGCGTCATTTCGCCTGACAGGCCTCAGCTAATTTGGACAAGCAGAGCTGCCGAGTGGTTTTTAAGTAGGAGAGGCTTCGAGTGCCCCGATGGAAAGCAATTTCATCCGATTTTTTTATTATTATTTATTTAATCACATGGGCTTCGCTCCTTAAAAAAATCATGGCTGATGCGTTTTAGATTTAATGTTAAGGCAATTCACGCAGAGCACAGATTATAAGACACCGTCACACACACTCACACTCAAACGTACAATGATAATTAACTGCTAATTTTTTTTTTTTTTTTGTTTATGCATGTTGAGCTATTCTTTGACGCTACAGTTAACGAAATTATAATAAAACTACAACAAATCACTATATGTTGTATTTTTCATTTCTGCATTCTTCGCAAGCAATTTTTTTAATACCTGCTAATGTAATTAAAATATCATTGAATTTCAGGACCATATATAATCATCATTGTCAACCATTGTCAATCTACTGCTGGATGAAGGTCTCCCCAAGTTTCTTCCACAACGGTCTGTCTTGGACCAGTCTCTTCCATGTCGTTCCTGCATGCTTTCGAATTTCATTCGCCCATCCCCCACATGGTCTTTTTTCCGGGGGGGGTCTTTTCTTGTGCCTTGGAATTCAGTCTAAAATTTCGGTCGTCCATCGGCGGTACGTTCTCCTGGCAAAATGCCTAGCCAATTGCCATTTCAGTGATTTTACTCTGATCATGATGTCTTCCACTCTTGTTATTTTCCTTCCTTCTGTACGAAACGAATTCCTCTTCTTAGGTCTTTTGGCGCACCTAAGAGGTATAGTTATACCGCTATTGGCGGTCATTTATATATATATACGTATACACTGAGTGGCCACTTTATTACGACCACCCCCTCAGTACTTAGTTGGGCCACCTTTTGCCTTCAACACTGTGTCGATTCTTCGTGGCATGGACTCCACGAGATGTTGATAGGTGGTTTGTGGAATCTGAGACCATGCTTGATGAATAGCACTTTCCAGGGGTGTGAGATTGTAGGGTTGTGGATCCAGCTGTCTGGTGGCTCGTTAAACTTCATCCCACAAATTCTCAATGGGGTTGAGATCTGGAGATTGTGAGGGCCACCTAAGCAAAGTAAACTCACCGGCATGTTCCTGGAAACCAATCCTGTACAATACGAGCACTATGGCAGGACACATTATCTTGTTGAAAGTCATTGGGATAAAACATCCACATGAAAGGATGCGCTTGGTCCGCAACGATGTTTAGATATGATGTGCCAGTCACACACGAATTAAAGGTCCTAAAGCATGCCAGAAAAACATTCCCCAAACCATAACGTTGCCTCCACCAGCTTGAAGGGTTGTAGCAATGCATTTGGGGTCCATGCTTTCGTGTTGTTTCCGCCAAATTCTCACTCGGCCATCGGCATGGTGCAACTGAAAACGTGATTCATCGGACCACATAATTTGTTTCCAATCATCGACTGTTTAATCGTTGTGCTCCTGTGCGAACTTGAGACGTTTTCTCTTGTTAACTGGAGACAGCAGAGGTTTTCGAACAGGTCTTCGCCTGCCATATCCGATGCAGTGTACGGCGAACAGTGCGTGCAGAGATCATTTGACGGGACCCTTGATTAAGATGGTCTGTAATTTGCTGCACTGTTGCCCTTCTATTGTCTGCTACCAGAATGGACACTCTCCGTTCCGCCCGAGCAGTCACTAGTCGATGACGACCACACGTTGCACGTAGAGACCCAGTTTTTTTGGCTGACAGTCCAGTCTTTAAACACTTTAACATCAGCTGCTCTGGAACATTTCATGAATGCGGCGGTTTCGGTGATACTCGCTCCATGGCTCCGAGCTCTTACAATCATCCCACATTGAAAGTTCGTCAAATCGCATTTTTTACCCATCTTGTCACCCAAAAATCACTTCTACTACTATCGCAAGCACTAAGCTTTTTCTTTTTATACTAGCCTCGCCCTCTGGCGGCAACAGCGTGCAGCCATAGTTCATTTGCTTAAAACTGTCAGGTGGTCATAATAAAGTGGCTACTCAGTGTATATGTACATACAAAGCAAAATATGGAAAAAAATCATATTTTATTTTGTATATTTGCTAAGTGGTTGGTTTAGAGGCACTCTGCACTTTCCACAGACTGCAGTTACGAGAGTCATAACAAAAGTTGTGCACACGTTAATCTAAAACGGAAGTGAATGATGCAATCGGGAAAATGATTGCGTCATGTCAAGGTCATACTCTCAGCAACGCAGTGGTGTCAGAACGACGCGCTATCACTTGCAGTGTGGACGTGGGAGGGTTTGCAAATGGAAGCCTTAAGCTCCTTAGGTTGAGTCACAGCGTTAGACCAGCTTTCGTACATGAAAATAGAAACTCTGCGGGGGAAAACTCCGACACAGATCCACACTGCCTTGCAAGAAGTTTGTGTGGAAGGAACTCTTGATCGAAGCACACTTTCTCGCTGGGCTCTTGATTGAAGCACAATTTCTCTTTCGGGAGGGATGATCACTGCTCAGGCCGACCTCAAACGGCGACAGACAAAACATCTGTCACAATTGTTGCAACTCTTTCCGAAGAGAATCGCCGTTTGACAGTCGAGGAGATTGCTCATCAGGCAAATTTGTCCACCATGTCTGTTCACCGGATTTCGACCGACTCACTGGGAAAAAGAATAATCGCCGCGCGCTGTGTGGCCCATCAAGTCACTCCGGAGCAGAAGGCAGCCATGCAGAGTGAGCATCACACAGGATCACCTCCACAGGTTCGAAAGGGAGGGTGACACTTTCCTGAACAGAATTGTCACAATTGATGTGACTTAGACCGGTGATTTTGAGCCAGAACTGAAGTCACAATCAGCGGAATGGAGGTATCCAAGTTCCCCACGCCCCTCAAAGTGTCGTCGGCAACAATCCAAAATTAACCAAATGACGATTTTTGCGTAAGATGCCCAGGATGTTGTGGTCTCTGATCGAGTGTCGGTACAGAAAAATATCAACGTACAATATTATCGCGACTCTCTGAGGACAAAGTTGAGACCGAAAATCGTCAAATTCGCCCCAACTTGTTGGAAGCGGGAACGATCTTGCTACATGACAACACATCTTGTAATGGTGGAACGTCGGCACGGGGACGTTTGTCGAAATATGGCTGGGAAACGTTATCCCACCCGCCATACAGCCCTGATCTCAGTCCATCCGACTTTGCTCTTTTTCCAAAGTAAAAAAACGGCTCTGTAAAATCCACTATACGAATCGCTGGACGAACTGTCATTAGACGTGACTCGAGTAATACGACAGCTGAACAAAGATGGCGTACTACGAGGCCTCCAGGAACTACCTCACCGTCGGCAAGCTGTCATCAGCATCAGAAGAGAGTACATTGAACGGCAATAAGGTCAGTTTGTTCCGTTACTTCACACTTTTCTCAAAAATAGACAGTGTGCAGAACTTTTGTTAGGACCACTGTATGTGTTCATGTTTTTATATTTCCATATTTTATATTTCATAATTTTGATCTTAAAATATTTCATTGCACCGTAGTTGATTGTCTCATCACGTTTTATCCTTTGGTGCTCTATTTTATTTCGTTCAATTTTCACCTTCGCATACTTTTTTAAAAACATCGAATATATACAGTACATATATACAGTATCCCAAGAGCAGAGTCAAAGACAAATTTTTTACCTAAGAATTTAAAACTAAATTTGCCTAAAAAACAATCTGAAGATCATGACGCGCAACGCAGCAGCTATGAATATTCAGAACTCACACACTACTAAGTAGAGACAGTAATAAAAAAATTATTTAACAAATACTAAAACAACAAAGAAAACCTCAAAGCCCAACAGGCATGGGTAAAAAAAGAAAATAAAGTAATAGCAAACCTGAATGTAGAAAGTGTCAAGAATGCCGAGCATTGGCTTTATCAAGGACCAGCAAAACTCTGCATTTTCTTACTTCCACAAAGACCTAGTTGGAAATGGGTTTCTGCAAAGCCATAGATGCAAGTTTAAAGCCCACCAAATTTTTTTAATTAGCATAACCTCCTCAGAGTTGCATGAAGAATAATTTAGTTAAAGTTTTTGTATGCATCTATAACTTTCCCGGCCCAACCCACACTCGTCATCTGCCACAAAAAACAGAAAAACGATTACAAAAACATAAGTTGTGAGAGGGTCTGAACAAATCATCAGAAATATTCAGTTAAAACACGTTGCTGAGCAACCAAGCCGCCTGAGAGAGAATCTAAACTTTAATAACAGCACTAAAAGTACTACAAAGTCTTATTCTTTGTGGTGAAAAAAGCTTTACCTAAAATGCCATAAAATAAAAAACAAAAGAATAAAAATTTTCAACAGAGTCATGAGAGTAAACAGGATTTTTGCACCCACAACTTACGCAAAAAACGGACATCAGAAGAACTAAACAATAATAATAAAAATTTTAAATGATGCTTTGGTAAAATTATATGAAGTTAACAAATAGTTGCAATATTTACAAAACATTCCAGGAGTGCTTTAAGTGTATAATAATGTAGTTTTTATGTTCCTACCAACAATGAGAAAGCATCGTTGACAACAAGTACAATAAAACGGCTAACTACCCAAACTAAGTGCTCAAAAACACGCATAATTTCCAAATTAAGTGAAAGAGAAAACTCATCAAGTTAGTAAAACTGCTTGCACCAAATGCCTAATGAGAAAAAATAGAAAATTTCCGCTTTGAATGTTCACAAAAAATTCTAGAAAGGACTACTTAGTAGTAGTATATATATATATATATACATTATATTGACAAAAGTCACCGGACACCCCTTCGAAAGCAAATGAACGGATCCGCCGCTGCGTTGTTGAGATGCGCGGTACAGCTGCAAACGGTATAAAAACATGCCTGCAGCTGACCGCGATCATATCGCACTGAGGTTGAGTGAAAATGTTGATACGGGAGAGAACTGACCTATGAAAAAGGAAAGATTGTTGGGTGTTATATTAGTGGGTCTTCCATAAGAGAAACCAAGGGGCGTTTAAACATAACCAAGTCAACTGTTCTGGGTTTACTGAATAAGTGGAAGACACATGGCATGCCTGAAGTAGCAAAACGTACCGGCAGACCAAAGAAAATCATCAGCGATAGAGGACGTCGAACCCTCAGGAGAGTCGTTACAGCTAATCAACGGATTTCTGCACAAGACTTCAGTGTACAGGTGAGCAAAAATGCTGGAACCTCGGTATATACACGTACCATTCGTAGAGAGAGCTTCATTCCAAGGGTAGCCGTGGTCGTGCGGCTGCTCATGAGCTTTTCATCTCCACCCGGAATGCTACTCGCCGTTTAACATGGTGTAAAGAACATTTACCGTGGAACGTAGATCAATGAACAAACAGGTCTTATGGACTGTTAAATCCAGGTACACGATCCATCAGTCTGATGGCCGTGTGTGGGAATGGCGGCAGCCGAGGGAACACTATTTCCCGCAGTGTACTGTTCTAGGATATATCTTGATTATTTTTATTGCTGAAAAACGTCTTTCGGCAGTTGCAGTTGTTGATGGAAAGTTTAAAATGAGGTCTGCTAATTTGTACTCTTCACTAAACACTATGTCCAATTTATTCAACTTCATGTAACACGTAATGTCCCTTACTGATTTGTTTTTGTATTCATGAAGGGAATAAAACACCTTCAGTTCATTTTTTAGTCGAGCTGTATCAAAATTTGAAACATAGAGTTCTTTAAGTTCCGACAGTAGATGTTCAGGGAAGCTTTCACAAAATTTATCAAAACGGTTCGAATCCAACAAAGCCACGAATTTAAGATATAATATCTTTGATTTTAATTCATTGACACTTCACAAAAACTGAAACAACTCTCGCAAAACACTTATGGGCGGGATTATGCGAGTGACTGAGATAGTCTAACTCTTCTTTTTCTGAGCGAACCGTTTCTCTGAGCAATGGCCCATTCCCCTCTACCAGCTGATTCATGTTGTCATGGAAACCCTAGCAGGCGATTGTACGGAAGGTTTTCGCATCAGAACTGCGAAGACTTTGGAAGAGTTGCTTGCGTTATGCCGTTGGTTTTCGCTCGCCAGACTGAGTCAAAGAAGCGAATCCGCACGCGTTTTTTTTTTTTTTTTTTTCGCTGCGAAAGCATCGACATATTTTAATACCGTTGATAATTGACTTTTATTTGTGCATATTTAAATTCAGTCTTATTTGTGCATTCTCTGGGCTTCGCATTCCTAGCTAGCCTCGAATGTACGCCACTGATTGTGATCCAAAGACTAATCGAGGGTGCTAAATGATTTTATTGCTCTTTTCTTGAAGCTAGGGGTCGATACAGAGAAATTCGAGAGAAATCCGGACGGTACAGAAGTCACCTGACAAAAATAGAAGTTTAAACAGAGATCACAAGAGAATGACTTCAGAAGGAGGGTTTTTTCTGGTCTCCGAAGACAGCGGTACAGAATAAAAAGTTACGTAGAATTTTAGTAAGAGGAAATGATTAGAAAACATAATAAGTAGCTAAAGAACTGAGAGCTTCAAGAAATAATTTAGACAGATAATTCAAGGCGCGGAATGGGCCGCCGGGACACCGGGACAAATCCCGGTGCGCCGCCATATTCTGGGTCGGTGGGTTGCCATACTCTGGGTCAGTAGTCCTTATACTAACTCAAGAAAAAAAAGTATATAAATACTGTACTTGTACTTCAATACTCTTAATGAAAAAAAAAATCAGGTTATACCAAAACGACGAAGTTTGGTTACCACTTACCGGTTCCAGAAAAAAAAAAAGAACCTATGTAGCAAATATTTTGTTGAGTCAAACACTGTTCTTGATACATCCCTTCCCATTTCGTTGCATTTGCAGTTAAATAGTCAATACAGTCTAATCACATATAGTATTAGTAGTCTGCGACAGAAATTCGAAATTCATTGAGTACGTTAATGCGCTGAGGTTCACGTACGGTATTTTTTTTTTTTTTTATGTATACGCTTTTTTTAATGATATCTTCATCTGATTTACTGATTTTTGGGCAATACAGTTACATGTTTTTCTTTAGTTGGAGGTTTAACGACCACCGATGAGCAAATTAGTGGGATATAAGCAGTCGCCCGTCCCTAATTTAGGGTTACTGGTTCCAGGGAAGGGTGAGTGCTAGTGCCGTAAGACAAACACAAAACCCATGCTTCAGCAGGATTCGAACCCAGAACCAACTTGGACGAATAGTCAGAAGGCAGCGCTTAGACCACTGCGCCACCGGGGCAGCCACAAATCCTTGAACTGTGGTTCTGGAGAGTCTATTTCAGTTACAGCAAAAATTCCTTTTTCGGTTTGAAAGTAATTAAATAAAATTTAATTTTCGCATTGTTTAATTTCTCTCACTTTATAAATTTACACTGAAATTCTTGCAATTCTATTGTACTTTTTTCAAGAGTATTTTTTGTAATTATTTTATTAATGATAGGTAAGTCTTGAAAAAGAAATTTATTTCAGGCACATTTGGATTTGCGTTCTCACTAAAAGCGAAGAAACTGTTACAAATCCTGAATTCAGTTATCGCAAATGGGATAAAAAAAAAAAAAAAGAAATAAAATCTTCGACAGTCTCTCTCAGAAGACGTACCTTCTTTGTTGCTTTTAAAGCAACAGAAGTAGTTTTATTCTTACATTAAATTTTACTAGGGATCTGCGGTTCACGAAAATGGGGGAAATGTTACGGAATTATTGCCTGAGTACTAAAAAAAAAACAAAAAAACTGCAAGGATTTGCAGATTTGTGTTGAAAAGATGTTTACATAGTAAACAGTGCCGATCAGAGTTGGAAACTGGCCAAAAATTTTGGGCTCGGACCCGACCCGGACAAATCTGCTTTGAACTATAAATTCGAAACTTTTTTCAACATATATAATTTTTTAAAACACATCTGCGAGAGTTAAAAAAAATCCCTCCGCAGTAATGTTACGGCTGTTCCACTGAATTTTGATGGTGCACTGAGAAAAACGTTTTGTTAATTAAACAAAAACATTTGTCGATATACAGTCAACAAAATTTTTTGTTGAATTTGCAAAATTATTTTGTTGAAAATTGTTGTTGATTTAACAAAATTTATTGTTATAACGACAAAACATTTTTTTCATTTAACAAAATGATTTGTCTATTTTTGGGAAATTGTTTGATCCAACAAAACATATTGTTATCATGACAAAATGTTTTGTTGCTGCAACAAAGCACATTGTGTTACGACATATGTTTTGTTGCAGCAAATCGACCTAATCATTTTGTTAAATGAATAAAACGTTTTGTCGTGATAGCAATAAATTTTGTTAAATGAACAATAATTTTCAACAAAATAATTTTGTTGATTCAACAACATTTTTGTTGAATTAACAAAACGTTTTTCTCAGTGTGCTACAGTCAAAATTTTTGAATTAAGTTAATTGGTTTAATTTCAGTTTTTGCTGTTTTCTTGATAAAATATCAAGTTTCAAAATATGTGTCACAGCAACACAAGTTTTCATCAGCTTCTGAAGAGTTGAAAGTTTCCAAAATGTGGTTGATTTCATCATTGCCCCCTCAGAAAGAATTAACTCACATGAAATCAACATTCACTTTTTAGAAACTTTCAGCTCATCACACGCATCTGAAATTGGTGCTGCTGTCAAACATATTCTGGTTTCTTCATGAGATGAAACAACTTCCAGCATTCACTGTTCCACTTTTTGTTTTCAATTAGCGCGTATTTGTTGTCCTCGACGCTTTTTTCAAATTCTTTAATATTAAATTCATCCATATTGACAAATAAGGCATTAAATTCCGACACGACATGCAATGGAACGGGATGTTAGCACGTGAAACGAAACCCGCTGAATGTTCAATGCGAAAGATGCTATGTGAAAAGTAACTCAGTCTTACAATGTGACACGCGGAGTGTGAGAGAATGGATCACTAGAGAAGCAGGCGACAGGCGTTTGCCTATATCTTGCTCCAGTTAATCGCGCTGAAAATATGCGCAAAGGAAGTATCGTTTTACGATATCGTATCGGTGAGTCTATGAAGTATCGTTTTACGATATCGTATCGGTGAGTCTATGAAGTATCGTTTTACGATATCGTATCGGTGAGTCTAGGAAGTATCGTTTTACGATATCGTATAGGCGCCGTATCTTCGGTCGGTGGAAATCTTCATTGCTTTAAGAAAGAGACGGCAATAATTTTGTATAACAAATCTTTTTCACTCAGCTAGTATTTAGTACAAAATTCCACATTACGCAGTTTCCTTTGAAATATTCTTTCTCTTTTCAAAATTAAAACGGAAATACAACAAAATCGGGTCAACACCTTGATCTGACCAGCTTGACCCGCAAGAAATTGTCGACCCGCTGACCGGTGACCCGTTTCCATTTCTGATGCTGACATGCTGGGTTTTTTTTAGGAATGGGATATCTTGAAAAATTTCCCCAAAAATGGGCCTCACAAAATAGCTTCTAGGGCAGTTAATAGATCCCCAGTCGCCCACTGGATAGTTCTAGGGCAATCTGCACTATAAGTTTAGGCAAGTAATAAACTAATTGACTTGCATAAACTATTACTACGTTCAAAAAGTTCCGGAACTTTTAATATTAAAAAAGAATGAGTACAGATAATTCCTGTTTATGCGGTGTTTCCTTCGAAGTAGTTACCCTGTGCAACTATGCATTTTTTGCCAGCGCTCATACAAAGATTTAAATGCAGATTGCAAGCCTTCTTTTGCCACGTCCTCCAGTGCCACCGTCGCAGGTCGTTGCATTTCTTCGGAACTTGTGAAGCGTCGCCCCTTAAGCAAATTCTTCATCCGGGGAAAAAGAAAATGTCACACGGGGCAAGATCGGTGGAATAAGCTGGTTGTGGAAGAACGGAAATGTGATGGTTGGAGAGGTAATCGGACACCAGGAGGGATCTGTGAGCCGGCGCATAATCGTGATGGAGCACCCACGAGATGGTCTTCCAAAGATCGGGTCGCTTGCGTCTCATTGATTCTCGGGGACGTTTCAGGACGTTGACGTACTCTTCTTTAGTGACTGTACGACCATGTTAAATGAATTCCTTGTGTACGACCCCCTTGCAATCGAAGAAAACTGTTAAGAAGACTTTTCCTTTGGAGCGGTCAGCCTTGAACATTTTTGGTCGTGGCGACAATGGTAATTTCCACACTTTTGACTGTCAGTTGGATTGGGGGTCGTACAGAAAGTACCAAGTCTCATCGCCAGTGATAATCGATTCAAGAGATCAGGATCTGAATTCACTGCATCGAAGTTATCCCCGCAAACTTGCATGCGCTCATCCATTTTTTCTTGTGTCAGGTTTTTGGGAACAATTTGTTGGCACACGTGATGCATGCCCAGTTTCTCTGTTAAAATGGCATGGCAACTTCCAACTGAGATGCCGGCAAAACATCTGCAATCTCTGCAAAGTTTTTCGACGGTCATTTTTCACACTTTCTTTGACAATGGCGATTTGTTCATCCGTTGTGGATCTTGAAGGTCGTCCTGACCTCTCATCATCCTCGATACTCTGTCACCCGTTTTCGAATCGTCGATGCCACTCATAAACTCTAGTTCGACTCATTGCACTCTCACCGTACGCTGACTTTATCATTTGAAAAGTCTCAGCGAAAGATTTTCCGAGCAGAACACAACATTTTACACTTGAAAGCTGTTCAAAATTCGACATCGTTGTCTTCGCGACGGAGAACCTCGAATTCCTGTAATCAAGAACTACGCACATACGCTGTACGTGTTGGATCTGGATCAAACCGGTTCTGTCTGGTCTGTCACATCATGCTCTTCGCTTGCTCAGTGGGGAATGACGTAATTCACCGACATTTGGCAAATATTCGAAAAGTTCCGGAACTTTTTGAACGTAGTAGTACACTGCCGGACAAATGCTAAGGACGGATGACAATAGCAACGATAGCAACCATAAAATGGAAGGCAGGAAAATGTGGAAATTAGCATAAGTGCGGGATACAGTAAGACGTGTTGTGCGTATGCAAATTTTGGATTGCCGAACTTGTTCGTGACGTCATAGCGCTGATAAGAGATATAAAGGATTTGACGCGTATTGACCGTTGTTGTTCAAACGCAAAGTTGAAAGGGAAAGAATCAATTGACGAACTTGCAATTTTCAGTATGTCTTCCCGACATCACCTAGATGATTTTACGCGTGGCCGTATTATTGGCAAGATTGAAGAAGAGCGAAAAATAACAGATGTTGCCAGGGAGTTCGACGTCAGCCACAGTGTGGTTTCAAGGCTTTGGAAATCATTTTAAACAAATGGAGAGTGTAGCAAACGTCACGGGGGAGGTCGTGTTCGCAGTACGACACTTGCAGAAGATCGGTACATAGTGCTATCAACAAAAAGACACCGACGCAACACAGCTAGTGAGGTAGCAAATCAGTTTATGGCTGCTACTGGCAAGCGGATCTCCCGAGAAACTGTCGCCAGACGTTTGCATGAAAGAGGACTATACGCCCGCCGTCCTGTTGTGTGCATCCCATTGTCCAGACATCACCATATCGCCCGTTTGCAGTGGTGCCATCAGCATCGCAATTGGACTGATAACGACAGGTCTGCTGTTCTCTTCTCAGATGAGAGTAGATAGTGTCTATCGTCTGATTGTCGACGACAACTGATCTGGCGTGATAGTGGTACTGCATATTGTCCAGCAAACATACAGGAAAGGGACCGATATCCGACATGTAGTGTCATGGTATGGGCTGGCATCATGATCAATGGCCTTACGTCCCTCTATGTGCTTCCAACTGGGACTATGACTGGCCAACGATACATTAATGATGTTCTGCTACCTCATGTTCGCATGTTCCGTCGTGCTGTCAGTGATAGATTCATTTTCATGGACGACAACGCAACATGTCATCGATCAGTCGCTGTCCAGGAGTGTTTTGAGAGCGAGGATATTCAACGCCTAGTATGGCTAGTACGTTCTCCAGATCTGAATCCCATTGAAAATGTGTGGGATGCTTTGGGGAGGAGTCTTTCTGGTCGCCAATGCCCTCCAATAAACAAGGACACCCTCATCCGTGCACTGACAGAGGAATTGGATAAATTACCCCAACAGCTGCTTGATAATGTTGTGCAAAGCATGACACGACGTGTAGAATCTTGCATCGCCCTCCATGGTGGCCATATCCCGTATTGACATCTTACGCCGGAATGTCTGCGGACGGTAATTGCATTTTTTTCACGTTTACGTATTCTGCACAAAATGGCCTGTTTGTCCCTTGAACACGTTCCAAAGCCTTCTGGATTTCAGAGCACAATAAATTGTCTTTCTTGTAATGTCCTGGCATTCTGACATTATTTTATTTCACTTGGCATCCAACCACACTTACTTTGTTATGCGCTATATAGCCGTTTATGATCCGTCCTTAGCAATTGTCCAGCAGTGTAGTATCTGCACTATAAGCTTAAGCAAGTATAATTAATGTTTTACTGCAACTTTTCTCATTTATTCCTTCGTTATATACTACTGTATTTCCTGCAACGAGCTTCAGTTAGGCCTAAATATCGAATACGAACGGGGCTATAAACCAAAAAAGCTCTTATATATGGGGGCTTTTATGGTTTATATCCCCATTCGTGATGTTGAAACATAACATTCACACAATTCTCTATTTTTTCTGAACTCAAGAAATTTGAAACAAGCAAAGATTATTTACTCACCACTAATGCTAAATTAACTAGTGGACAAACTGCTTTCAAAAGAGTGATGCTTATAAGTAAACAAGAAAGATGACACCGAATTTTCCGTTGTAACGAACACGTCTTTTGAATCCTTTCTGACAAGAATTAAATTTATCAAAGTTATTCAAATTCAGTGGAACCGGTTAGGAAAACAATCAACCGGTTTTTACAGTTGACAAAACATCCAGAACTAGAAACAGCTACTTAGTTCCACCAGCGGCTAAAAAGCATGTTATGAAGACTAACAAATGGCGCACAAAGAGTTTCTCATAACACAAGGAAGGTATCAAAGACAAAGAGATTTTCAAATAAAACAGTTAAAAAGAAGAAATATAGGAGGAAACATGTTGTAAGTCTATGCCTGCTAGCGGAAGAATTTTGCATAATGGAAAAGTCGAAAATAGGCAAAAAATATTCTTCATGAAAAAACCTGTGCCAAGGAAGAACTTTTCAAATACATTACCCGGATGCAGAGATAGCGAGGAAAAGGGTCCGACCTTTACGCCCCCTTAGCGAAAAATGTTTGCATTATTTAAAGAGCATAATGTTCCAACTCTCTAGTATAGCGAATGGCATACCGTAATGAAGGAATTTCTCAATAGGGTTTTTACAAGCGGAGATACAACTGCAACAAACCCCACCTAGCGACAGAGCTGTGAACAGTAAAATTCCTCATATACTTATCTGAAATGTTCTACATGGTAAGAATTTTTGAAATCGCACATGTAGAAGCAGAGACATTGAAAAAAAAAAAAACAGATTAAACATTTGCGTCACCTAGAGGCTGAATTGTGCATTATTTTGGGAAGAAAATACACACACAGAGTTTGCATAGTTACTAGTACTTGACCGAAAAAACCATTTTCAATCGGGATTTTAGTCCCGCAGATATTGCTGCAAACGGAAATTTGAACTTACGCTCTCTGGTGGAAAGCGTAGGTGTTCAGAAAATTTTGAAATTATACGGGAAACATTTCGCACAGAAACGCTCTCCATCAAAGAAAGAAAGTTTCAAATAAGACTCTTAGAAGCAGAGATAGCGGCAAAATAGGGTAGACATCTACGCTCCCTGGCGGAAAAACTATGCATTACTTTAAGAAGATCCTGGCGGAAAAACTATGCATTACTTTAAGAAGATCCTGGCAGGAAAACTATGCATTTTTTTACGAAGATCCTGGCGGAAAAACTATGCATTACTTTAAGAAGATCCTGGAGGAAAAACTATGCATTACTTTAAGAAGATCCAGCGGAAAAACTATGCATTACTTTAAGAAGATCCTGGCTGGAAAACTATGCATTATTTTAAAAGATCCTGACGGAAAAACTATGCATTGTTTTTGTTTTTTTATTTTAAGAAGATCCTGGCAGAAAAATTATGCATTTTTTTAAGAAGAAAGTATTCCAAAAAGGTTTTCCGAGGTGAGCAGTATAGGTCAATGAAAGAATTTTTTAAATCGAGTTTTCAGAACCTCAGATTCTGCTGCAAATATATCAGAATGTTTGGGCGTAGGTGCTAATATATTAAAACTTACGCCCCCATTTGGCTAAACAATTCTTTACCAAAAATTAGAAATTACGTGCAAAACATCTCCCATCAGGAGTTGTATCCGATGCAGGAAGAATGATTCAAATCAGAATTTTAGAAGCAGAGCTATCGGGAAAAACGCAGTTTACCTTTACGGCCCCCTATGCATTACTTGAAAATTTTGAAATTATATGAAAAACGTTTCGCATCGGAAACGCTATCCAACAAAGAAGGAATTTTTCAAATCGAACTTTTAGAAGCCAGAATCAAAGATAAGATATACATCTACGCCCCTGGCAGAGAAACCATCCATTATTTTAAGAAGAAAATATTCCGAAAAGGTCAGTCGACATTATCGGTATCGGTCCACGAAAAAACTTTCTCAATCGAGCTTTTAGAAGTTCAGATTTTGTTGCAAATACATCAGAAGCAGAAATTAACACCTACGGACCCTGGTTGCCAAACCTTCCTTTACCAAAAATTGGAAATTATTTATAGAACATTTTCCATCCTGTACAGAAAGAATTTTTCAAATCAGAGTTTTAGAAGTTTTTAAATCGGAGATCTCGGGAGAAACTCAATTTACTTTTACGCACCCTAGAGAAAAAATCTATGCGTAACTTGAAAAAGTGACTGCACCTAAAATAGTCTTCGATATAAATGGAATCGAAATGCAAAATAATTTTTTCAATCGCACAATTAGAAGCAAATATTCGGAATAAAATGTGTTTTGAATTCGATATCATCTGCATTTACGCCCTCTATCGGCGAAATAAAAAAAGTGGGATGCAAGGATTATCATTCTCACATCTCAAGCTTCCTAATGTAATTTTTTTTTTTTTTTTTCAAATTGGACTCACAGTTGCCCAGATATGGTGTCCACAGCGGACGGACGGACAAGCCGGTAACATAAGCACGATCACTTTTACAAAAGACGTATAATAGGAGCATTAAATTTTAAACGAGCAGTCAGTATATATATATCAAATTGTATATATACTAGGCCCATGCTAAAAAGGCTGCTATGAACAGTTTGCTGTGAGTCACCGCCACTGTTGTAGCTGCGACTGATTCGTCGCACTGAGGCCCTACGGTTGCTGTGAACCATACGCGACAGCCTCCGCTTCCCTCTGGCATCAGTGAGCTGCGGACGACGGTTCGTCGTTTGGCCATCTCGTGCACCACTTTTTATACGTACTCATTACAGCGGCACGTGAACAGTCCACAAGCCGCGTCACTTCCGAGATCGTAGTTCCGAGGCGTTGAGCCATCGCAATTTGTCCTTTATCAAACTCTGATAAATCGGCAGCTTTTCCCGTTCTGAATTCGAACATTCTACTAACCGAAAGCCGGCCCTCAAATTGTATATATACTGACTGCTCTAAGAACTTCATCTGCGCCACCGTTCAGTATTCAGGCGCACTCATTTCTCTGGGCTGGGGGTGGTCATAATAGAATAGCTTATCGGTGTATTTATGTAAATATTAAACTGGAGCACATAATGGTATTACAATATAAAGTTACTGAAATCGAAAGAAAATAAAATGGTTTTAAAAGACATTGCTTCAAACACAATTCTTATTTTTTTCTTGTTTTGTTTTACTTGCTACAATATCAGTTCAAATTTCCTTTTGCAAGCAAGCCTTGCTTTCTTCTCAGCAAGTTCTATAATAGTCACATGCACTATATTGGCAAAAGTCACCGGACACCTAGAAGAGAAACACAACATAGTATTTATTGACATACATTAGTACGGTATCGGTCCCCCTTTGGCCTTAATGCATGCACTGACCCTTCGAGACATGCTTTCGACAAGGTTTTGAAACACAGCGATAGGTATGCGTTTCCATTCAGTACATAATGCTGCCGCTAACTGTTGCTTAGTGGTAGGCCTTGGTTCCAAACTTCTTATTCGGCGCTCTAATTCATTACACCGGTGCTCTATGGGATCAAGATCGGGATTCTGTGCTGGCCAGTCCACACACGATACGGAATTATCGTCAAGCCACACCGCAACAGTCCTTGCTTTATGGCTCGGTGAATTATCCTGCTGGTACCAACAAGGCTCGGTTCCATAGTATTGCCACAGAGTTGGTAGGGCATAATTGTCCAGAATATCGAGGTAGAAGTGCTAGTTAACAGGTTTGTCCACGATAACCAATGGGCCGGTACCATACCACGAAAACCACCCCCACACGAGTACACTGCCAGCTCCAAACTTGACCGTAGGAACAGCACACTGTGATAAATAGCGCTCCCCTGCTGCCTCCATACCCACACATGGCCATATCAGACTGATGGATCGTGTATCTGGATTGATCAGCCCATGGGACCGGTTTCCATTGATCTACGGTCCACGATAAATGTTCTTTACATCATGATAAACGACGAGTATCATTCCGAGTGGAGATGAAAGGCGTATGGGTAACCGCGCGACCACGGTGACCCAT
This sequence comes from Macrothele yani, assembly GCA_039090855.1. Classification (NCBI taxonomy): domain Eukaryota; kingdom Metazoa; phylum Arthropoda; class Arachnida; order Araneae; family Macrothelidae; genus Macrothele; species Macrothele yani. Next base: position 125,703,098 of record CM077008.1, on the reverse strand, counting down.
GGAATGAAGTTCTCTGCGAATGGTACGTGTACATATCGTGGTTCCAGAATTTTTACTCACCTGTACACTGAGATCTTGTGCAGTACTCCGTCGATTAGCTGTAACGACTCTCCTGAGGCTTCGACGTCCTCTATCACTAATTTTCTTTGGTCTGCCGGTACGTTTTGCTGCTTCAGGGACGCCATGTGTCTTCCACTTATTCAGTACATCCAAAACAATTAACTTGGGTATGTTTAAACGCCTCTCGGTTTCTCTTATGGACAACCCACTAATACACTGCCGGACAATTGCTAAGGACGGATGACAATAGCAACGATAGCAACCATAAAATGGAAGGCAGGAAAATGTGGAAATTAGCATAAGTGCGGGATACAGTAAGACGTGTTCTACGTATGCAAATTTTGGATTGCCGAACTTGTTCGTGACGTCATAGCGCTGATAAGAGATATAAAGGATTTGACGCGTATTGACCGTTGTTGTTCAAACGCAAAGTTGAAAGCGAAAGAATCAATTGACGAACTTGCAATTTTCAGTATGTCTTCCCGACATCACCTAGATGATTTTACGCGTGGCCGTATTATTGGCAAGATTGAAGAAGGGCGAAAAATAACAGATGTTGCCAGAGAGTTCGACGTCAGCCACAGTGTTGTTTCAAGGCTTTGGAAATCATTTCAAACAAATGGAGAGTGTAGCAAACGTCACGGGGAGGTCGTGTTCGCAGTACGACACCTGCAGAAGATCGGTACATAGTGCTATCAACAAAAAGACACCGGCGCAGCACAGCTAGTGAGGTAGCAAATCAGTTTATGGCTGCTACTGGCAAGCGGATCTCTCGAAAAACTGTCGCCAGACGTTTGTATGAAGGAGGACTATACACGCCCGTCGTCCTGTTGTGTGCATCCCATTGTCCAGACGTCACCGTACCGCCCGTTTGCAATGGTGCCATCAACATCGCAATTGGACTGATAACGACTGGTATGCTGTCCTCTTCTCAGATGAGAGTAGATACAGTCTATCGTCTGATTGTCGACGACAACTGATCTGGCGTGATAGTGGTACTGCATATTGTCCAGCAAACATACAGGAAAGGGACCGATATCCGACATGTAGTGTCATGGTATGGGCTGGCATCATGATCAATGGCCGTACGTCCCTCTATGTGCTTCCAACTGGGACTATGACTGGCCAACGATACATTAATGATGTTCTGCTACCTCATGTTCGCATGTTCCGTGGTGCTGTCGGTGATAGATTCATTTTCATGGACGACAACGCAACATGTCATCGAACAGTCGCTGTCCAGGAGTGTCTTGAGAGCGAGGATATTCAACGCCTCGTATGGCCAGCACGTTCTCCAGATCTGAATCCCATTGAAAATGTGTGGGATGCTTTGGGGAGGAGTCTTGCTGGTCGCCAATGCCCTCCAATAAACAAGGACACCCTTATCAGTGCACTGACAGAGGAATGGGATAAATTACCCCAACAGCTGCTTGATAATGTTGTGCAAAGCATGACACGACGTGTGGAATCTTGCATCGCCCTCCATGGTGGCCATATCCCGTATTGACATCTAACGCCGGAACGCCTGCGGACGGTAATTGCATTTTTTTTCACGTTTATGTATTCTGCACAAGATGGCCTGTTTGTCCCTTGAACACGTTCTAAAGCCTTCTGGATTTCAGAGCACAATAAATTGTTTTCTTGTAATGTCCTGGCATTCTAACATTATTTTATTTCACTTGGCATCCAACCACACTTACTTTTTTATGCGCTATATAGCCGTTTATGATCCGTCCTTAGCAATTGTCCAGCAGTGTATAACACTCAACAATCTTTCCTTTCTTAAAGTCAGTTTTCTCCCGCCGCGACATTTTCATTCAACCTCACAGTGCGATATGATCGCGGTCAGCTGCAGTCTGGTTTTTATACCGTTTGCAGCTGTACCGCGCATATTAATAATGCAGCGGATCCGTTCATTTGCTTTTGAAGGGGTGTCCAGTGACTTTTGTCAATATAGTGTACGCCTTTTGTTAACTCTGCAGCTGCACAGGAACCTTTGCTTAGTTTTCATTTTTTTGCTAATATTTTCCCTTCCTGTTTCTTTATTTCTTTCCTTCGTTCCTTTTTTATACCCTCAGATGACAATAGTTTCGTCTGACATGCTAAAAACACTTTCAGCAAGAGGACGATGAATGCATGATATCAAGGCATTCACTATTTTAGACAACTGGCGCAACGCTTTCAGAAGGTGAATACTTTTGAATACCATGTATCAATTCTTACAAATTTTCCAACTTCGTCACTTCCGTTATTGGAAAACTTTTATCAAGGTGAAATGCAAGCACTTGCAGGGGAGAATAACATTTAACGACAGCACAGAATAGCAGGGAACATCGCCGGGGGGGGGGGCTTAGGAACTTGTGATTACGGGAGAATGGCATTTATTAGGAGTATGCAAAAGTTTCCGCAGCCCCCGCTAGCTGGCGCTGTAGAGGTCTAACCGGCCGGTGACCCGTGCTGTGAGTTCGTACATAAAGCCAAGCATGGCGGTCGATAAAGTTCATTTGCGACACTGTTTGTTACTCATGTTTAATTTAGGGAAAAGTGCGAGTGAAGCATACGGTTCAATATTGTCAGGCGTATGGCGAAACGGTTATGGGTGAGCGGACGTGTCGAGAATGGTTTGTCTCTTTTAAGAAAGGTGATCTAAGCTTGGAAGACAAGCCACGTTCAGGTAGACCGCAGGAACTCGCAGACGAGGAGCTGGAGTCGCTGTTGCAAGAGGATGCCACACAATGGACCACGCAACTGGCGAAACGTTTGAAAGTGTCTCAATCGACGGTGGTACGGCGTCTACAGGACTTGGGGAAGATCCAGAAGATTGGTAAGTGGGTTCCGCATATTTTAACGGAGCGTAATATTGGTCAACGATTGGGCATCTGCATGTCGTTGCTGAAGAGATTTCAAGGGAAGAATTTCTTGTGGAAGGTTGTCATCGGAGATGGAAAATGGGTCTATTGCGACAAACCCGTACGCAAGCGATCCTGGGTCGACCCAAGCCAGCCATCAACATCCACTGCAAAACAGGATATCCACTGGAAAAAGGTGCTGTTGTGTGTGTGGTGGTGGGATATGCATGGAGTGCTGTACTTCAAACTGTTGAAACCGGGCGAAACAATCACTGCACAACGATATAGCGATCAGTTGATGAAACTAAACGCCGCAATCGAGCAAAAACGCCCATGGGCAGGTAAAGGACGCCGCCCAGTCATCCTGTTACACGATAATGCCAGACCACATGTCGGTGCCACCACGAAATCAACCCTTGAACAGTACACTGGGAGGTTTTACCTCTCCCTGCTTACTCCCCGGACATTGCACCCTCAGACTTTCATCTGTTTCGCTCTATGCAACATGCCCTACCCCAACAGCGGTTCACCACAGTTCCAGAGGTGGAAAATTTCGTCACAGCGTTCTTCAGCTCATAACCCGAGTCCTTCTATCACAGGGGCATTCATTTGTTGCCTGTAAAATGGCAAAAGGTCATTGATGCTAACGGCCAAGTGTACTGGTTTCTTGATTGTTCCTGTCTTTTTTCTCCTTAAAACGGCGGAAACTTTTGCATACCCCTAATAGCAACCAGAGATGGAAACCAGTCACGGGTCAGCGGGTCGACAATTTTCAGCGGGTCAAATGGGTCGGGTCCAGGTGTTCCTAACCCGGTTTTATTTCCGTTTTATTTTTGAAAAACAAAGAAATTAAGAACAGTAAAAACCCAGAGATGTTTGTTTTTTCATAGCATTTATTCAGCGAATTATTAAAAAAATTTCAAAAGAGCACCTAAAGACAGACCTTGGAGACCAGCAGAAGGCTAAGAAATATTTGTTTTAAATATAATAACTCATAGTTAAGAAGAGTTTTTCCTCTTACTTTGAACAAATACTGTGGGTACATGTTTCTCATCAAAGCCAAAGCAAATAATTTGATGTTACTAATTTGAAAATTATATGTTTTCATTTTTCATAGTAATTTACGTTTTTTGTTTCATGGCTTTTTTTTTCTTCTCAACAACCCAATAAAGGTACCTGACGTCTAATGTAAGGCTCAGTGAGTTAACCCGAAGCTATGGCTGTGATTGGTGAAGCACTTATCCTGTTTTATGGATGTGTAAATACACTGACGGAAAAAAAAATCCCAACACCAAGAAGGGGTTGTGTTAGATAAACGACAGTTGGTAGGCGGTGAGAGTACATCTGTAAGATGACGTCTATGCAAATTTCGAGCTCGGCGCATACGTGTGGCGCTAGTAGCGCCCCTCGGAACATGCAAAACAGGTTTGCTGTAAATACGCGCTGTAACGTTCAGGAGCGTTAGTTATCGTTGAGATTCGACGTAGTGTGTTGATGTTAGTCAAGAATGCCTTTAAGAAGACGAAGAAGTCATTAACAACAGCTCACGGAGTTTGAACGAGGTCGTGTAATATGGCTACGAGAAGGTGGATTTCCTTTCCGCAATATTGCAGAACGACTTGGCAGGAATGTAGCCACTGTGCATGATTGTTGGCAGCGGTGGTCAAGGGAAGGTACTGCCTCAAGAAGACCGGGTTCCGGCCGGTCACGTGGCACTACTGAGAGGGAAAACCGCCGTGTACGGCGTATGGCCGTGGCGCATCGTACCGCGTCTGCGGCAGTAATTCGAGCTGCAGTTGCCACCACAGTGACACAACGAACTGTTACAAATCGGTTACTTAAAGGACAGCTCCGAGCCAGACGCCCTGTAGCGTGCATTCCACTTACTCCAAACCACTGCCGTTTGCGACGTCAGTGGTGTCAAGCTAGAGCTCATTGGAGGACGGAGTGGAGATCTGTTGTGTTTTCTGATGAAAGCCGGTTCTGCCTGGGTGCCAGTGATGGCCGTGTGTTGGTTAGAAGGAGGCCAGGTGAGCGCCTGCAACCAACCTGTCTGCGGCCGAGATACACTGGACCTACACCTGGAGTTATGGTCTGGGGAGCAATTTCCTATGAAAGCAGGAGCACTCTCGTGGTTATCCCACACACTCTGACGGCACAGTTGTACGTCGGTCTGGTGATTCAACCTGTTGTGCTGCCATTCATGAACAGCATTCCAGGGGGTGTTTTCCAACAGGATAACGCTCGCCCGCATACCGCTGTTGTAACCCAACATGCTCTACAGAGTGTCGACATGTTGCCGTGGCCTGCTAGATCACCAGATCTTTCACCAATCGAGCACGTATGTGACATCATTGGAAGACAACTCCAGCGTCACCCCCAACCAGCATTAACCGTCCCTGTATTGACCGACCAAGTGCAACAGGCATGGAACTCCATCCCACAAACTGACATCCAGCACCTGTACGACACAATGCATGAACGTTTGCGTGCTTGCATTCAACATTCTGGCGGTTACACCGGTTATTAATGTACCAGCATTTCACATTTAAAATGGCTCTTCTCGCGCTTACATTAAGCTGTGATCTTGAAACCTTAATCGATTAAATATGTTACCTATACAAATGTATTGCCGCCATTTCATTCCTCTACAACTATTTTTTCGTGGTGTTTGGATTATTTTTTCCGTCAGTGTAGTTAGACAGTGTTGTGTATGTGAACTTCAGTCCACATGATAATACTAGACCAATTTTGTTTACACGTGTAGAATAGCTACTTTCTTACCAGTGTAACAATATGATGTACATGTAACAAGAAGTATATAATTAGTGTTAAGTATGCGTGCGTGTGCGTGTGCACAACGTTGCAAACAATGATTCCAATATATTGTTTACATATTTTGTGATTTTATACACAACTGTACCATTTGCCCGGGTATAGGGGCCGCGGGTGGCCTAGTGGTCAGCGTTCGTGAGTGCCATGGAGATAACCTCAGGTTCGATCCTGGGTAGGTACGAACTTTCGAACCAGTAAATACCCGCCGTGCGTCGGATGGGCACGTTAAGCCGTCGGACCCCGGTACCGGCCCCCAGGTAATAAATAAGGGCGTCTTCCTCCCCCTTCCTACTTCGCTTCCGTGTCACTTTCCCATCGGGCACTCTAGCCTAAATCTCCTAGCTTCCTATTTCTAAGGGTTGTTTGACCTGGGGTCTTTTTTTTTTTTTTTTTTTTTTTTGATTGGAGGTTTAACGACCACCGTGAGCAACTCAATGGGCTATAAGCAGTCGCCCGTCCCTAATTTAGGGTCACTGGCTCCAGGGAAGGAGAGAGCCAGTGCCGTAAGACAAACACAACATCCATGCCTCACCGGGATTCGAACCCGGACCCATTACGGACGAATGATCAGAGGCCAACGCCTTAGAACCACTGCGCCACCGGGGCGGCTGACCTGGGGTCAGACACTCCCTTCCTAAAATCCTCTACATATGATCTGATCTTTCCCGGGTATACGTGAACAAAGGCAGAGCAGTGTAGCTCCTCCAGGACTTTCTCTCTCAGGTGGGAATGTACTACACGGACTGGCGGATCAAGATCAATCCGTCTAAGAACAGTGCGCTTTGTTTTGTGGAACTCTGCAAGGAGTACCGAAACTCGTTATGTTTCAAGAGACAATTTCCTGGACTACCTCCACTAAGTACCTAGGGCTCCAACTAGATTGTCGACTTTCGTGGGTGGCGAACACCGGCTACCTCACGAATAAAGCTAGACAATGCTTTGGGGAGCTAGTTCCACCGGAGAAGCTTCCTTACAACACGGCACAAAGTAGCCTACTGCTGTACAAGACGGTCGTCAGTCCAGTTGACGCTTCCTTTGCAGTAAGTTCGGTATCGGTGGTTTAATCCGTAATTCTCCCAACTGGAGCAGATAAAAACAATACAAAGCATAAAAAAGTGAATCGACTGAGGCTAAATTTTGCAGTGAGAAAAACGTTTATTTAGATGTTACGGGGAATGTCATCAAGCTTTAGTCCGTCATTTTCGTGCTTTCATTCTTTTAGTTCTCCCTCAGTATTCTACACCGCCGAAAATACCTTTATCTCTTTTCGGCCATCCGACCTTCTTCCTTCATCCGTTCCGATCAACCCCCGAGGTTTTTCTGAGCTTCCAAAAAATATTCATCTCCTCTCACGATTTTTTGCCACCGAGTCTCCCCTCTCATGCCCGGAGAGAGAAAACCCCTTGGTCCGTCTAATTCCAAGAAAGTGCAGCCACGCCTTCACCCTCTAAACTCTTGTTCTTAATTGCTTAGCTTCCCTCTCTCCTGCGACGCGTGGGAAAGGAAAATACTTTGCCTTTCGTCCAAATCGCTGGAATGAAAGAAAATGACTACAATTCACTATCTCTAAAAATGGCGACAGAATCTCGCTTCTGAAAAATATGGAAGCCCCGGTTACACCTCCCCCGTATGGATAGGTATTAGTAGGAATCAGCGAGAGAGAATTGAGAGGGTGCAGAGCCGAGCACTGGGGCTCCCCATGAACCCCACTTCGCAACCTGAGGAACAGACTTGGAATCAAGAAGGTACATAAGTTTTCCACCAGTCTCGCCAAGAAGTTCTTCAAGAAAGCGGAAACCCACCCTAATGGACTTGTTAGGGGAGTGGTTATTTACAATCCCAGCGAATTCCTTAGGTATCCCAGAACTAAGGCGGCGATCGATGACCCCCCTTGACAGAGAGAGTAAGTATGTGAACAATGGTGGGTGTTAGACAGACCACCATCCCCTTTTTTTCCGATTGGCATCGAGATGGTGAGAATTTATTGACTCTGGCATTTGGATTTGGTCACGTTGAGTTTCAGTCATTCCCTGGTGCGTCGGCGGCCGGGTGGTGTCGTGGTTCTCTCTGATGTTGTGCAGTGATTGGTTCCCCTTGGCTCCCCTTCCCCCGGACTGGTGTCACGGTTCACAGTTTGAAAGATATATATCACCCTCTCCTTTCAATCAGTTATTGAGTTCACAGTGCTCACTTACTCAGATCTCCTAGTTTCCTATTTCTATGGATAGTTTAATACGTGGGGTCAGACACTCCCTTCCTAAAAGTTCTTCAAACATCGTATCGTATCCTTTTCGGGGTACGAGTTTCCCGGACACCAGTTTCTCGGTTACGAATATCCCGGGTACCGGTCTCCCTGGTACGAGTTTTCTAAAATTCAATTGCCGTGACTGCTTCAATGTATGAAATAATTTACGAATTTGAAGAAAAGAAAGGTATCGGAATATTTAGAAGGGGTGAAGATAATGCTAAAGCCTGAAATTCAGACAATAAGTGAACAGGAGGGGATGGAACTGCGCGGGCACGAGTTTGCCGGGTGCCAGTTTCCAGGACACCAATCTCAATGGATTCTACTGGCTACTGAATTCCGCGAATCTGCAGAAGAATCTCATGCATGTAGACGTATGACATTTTAGTATTACGTTAAAAAAAAAAAAAAAAGGGCTTTTGGAAAACGAGAAGGTTAAATGACATGAAACTAATAAACAAAATGCCATCGAAACAGACAGACTCTTCAATAAATACTGCTAGTAAGAGCAGTAGAGAGAGAGAGAGAGAGAGAGAGAGAGAGAGAGAGAGAGTACAAAAAAAGAAAGTCTTTTGGAAAAGGGGAGGTTAAATGACATGAAACTAGAACTAGTAAACGAAATGCCATCGAAACAGACTCTTCCAGTAAATGCTACTAGTAAGAGCTGCAGAGAGGGAGGGAGACCCAAAAAAAAAAAAAATAATAATAATAATAATTTTGGAAAACGAAAAGGTTAGATGACATGAAACTGGTAAACAAAATGCCATCGAAACAGACACTTCCAGTAAATACTACTAGTAAGAGCAGTAGAGAGAGAGAGAGAGAGAAAGAGAGTACAAAAAAAAAAAAAAAAAAGAATTTTGGAAAACGAGAAGGTAAAATGA